>ML058429.1:7259728-8671554 GCA_003013855.2 Liriodendron chinense
AAAGTCTCCAAGGGAGAGCCTCCGACACGGGAGTGAACGTGCGTCGGGTTGAGAGTTAGCCTATATCCAAAACTCTGTTCGGGTTGAGAGTTAGCCCTTTGTCCAAAACTCCGGTTGTGGTTGAGAGGTGAACCGGTAAAACCTCTGTATAAAGGTTAAGAGGTGAACCTCATTTAAAACCTCCGATAGTGAATGCCGGTGTGCTCAAAGGAGTTGAGTAATTGAACCAAGAGTGGAGTAGACCCAAAGTCGAACCACTATACATGCTTGTGTTTGTGATTGAATTGAGCATATTGTAATCTTAGCATTGAATGTTTGATTGTTTAATTAATGAATACTTGATAGGAATGTATGCTAGGCACTAGATAAGCACATCCACACACAAGATGTACTTTCACTAGTAGTGTAGACTTGAGCTCATTGATCTATTCTCATAAGTCTACATAGGTTGCATAGATTAGGAGCTTGATTAGTTATATCATTTGATTATCTATGCATGCTTAGACTAGGTTGTTTATTACTTAAACCATATGCCAATCTTATGATTGGACCCACTTAGGCTTGGAAGCCAAAGTGTTCTTCCTTACATAGTTTAATGTGTTAAATTGTGTAAGTAGGCGAAAAGAATTTCAAAAGGTCCTAATCACCCCCCTTATAGGGTTTAGCCATAATTATAGTTGCTCTTTAAGATTTCGCACATACGAAGGTGTCGTGTTAGACTATCGACGTACTTTCACAAATCACTCTAACGAAAGTAAAGTCACTGATTACACTAAGGAATGCAAAAGATTGGTAATGCTAAGTATTATACAGTAATTTTGAAAGATTGGTTTGGTTTGATTTTTTTGGTTTGGTATGCGACCTCTGGCTTTGTTGCTTTCCTTTCTTATTTATAAGCTTCCCCATGCACACAACGTGAGGGTCATGACATCTAATTTGGCATGATCTAACCTTTCAGATCCTTCTTTCCAAGCTTGCCACCTGTCTTGGTAACCGCCTCCAGGCTTCATATTGATTCGACCATGTTCGCTCAACCACCGTTGCTTTGTGGATGTTGTGGTATCGTTCGATCAACGCCATATGTATTAGTGCAAAAACTCGCTTTGGATATCTTTATAGATCTTGTATACACCATGCAACTCTCATAGAATTACGTACCTTTCTAATTAGCTCTTGTAAGAACGGGCAGAAATAGGGTACAACATTGTCCCCCACGTTAATTCGCCTTTGGGTAAAATATAAAAGCGACGTTTGACCCTTTATAAAGGCGGTCGTCCTTCTGGTTACGTGTCGACATTTCATTCAGCACGCATGATCAAGACGCTTCCGAATGACAGTCATGTTTTTTGTACAATGACTCCCTTTATGACGCGTGTGCAAGCATCTAACCATACGAGGAGTGATGATTACATGCTAATTAATGCGCACGATCTCAGCCAACATAAACACCATTTTAATACGTTTCAAATTTCTTATGCTTTCTTCTTAGCTTCTTCATCTTTGAAACCCTCTTTTCTTGCTCATTCTTGCAATGGCTGCTTCCTCATCATCTGCCCCTTTAACTTTCCACTAAGATGAACTAGTAGATAAATTAGACGACCTTTCTGAAAAACTCATCGATGAGGTCATTTTTAAATCGCGAATTGAAGATAAGGTTTACTTCTACCTCAGGTCATCTTTCTTCTCCAAAACTACCCCTGATTAAATCTGTCCATGGGATCATTCTTTCCAAATTGTCCTGGCGAGAAAATGCTGATTCAATCATTATCGGTCTTAGATACTTCCAACACTATAAAAACTTCATGATCCTGGCCGAAACCCTTATTAGGATGGCATGATTGGTTTAATCATATCACTGCACAATATGAAGTTACTTGGAGAGAGATTAACATCTACGAATGCATTAACTTATCACTATATGATTACAGATCAGATCCTCTTCTTCTTACTGCGGTGTCAACATTTTGAAATTTTTTGACCAATACTTTCTTCTTCGGATGCGGCCCTATGAGTCCAGCAATTTTGAATATTTGTGCTGTCACCCACCTTCTACCTTCTAGTGAGGCAATTTTTCCAAGTTTTGGTCACAATGAAGAAAAATATTTCAGTAACAAGGTAAGCAAAGCCTATTCTCATTGCATGCTCTCGTATTATAAGTATGACAGTCGAGTTGTGGATCTGTCGTCATCTACTTTGTGTAAATGCCCTCCATATTACTAACGAGTACATCCAATTAGCCAATGCACTTGCACAAGGTAAAAAAATTAGCTGTTGCACCTTTTGTGCTCGGTCACCTATACTGAGGCATGTACGAATTAACAACCAAAGGTTTATTTCTCAGCGGAGGAGGACCATCATAGCTTCCCCAAATGTGGCTCTACGAATACTTCGGACATTTTCTTATACGTCCTCCTCTTTCTGATATTTTTTATACCTCTTATGGTCATCACAACATCCATTTTCCTTAAGATGTCCACATATTCTCTATATATATGAACTCCCTTTTCTTTTCCCTCACCATCGATAAGATCTATTGCTATTTTACTCCTTTTTACCTAAAAGAATTTGGTCCAGCCTAGTTTATAGGCGATTTTGAAGAAAATGATCAACAAATGGCCTCGCTGATGCTCAATGCTTGGAAAGTTACTTTATTTGCATGGATCTTCCTTATGGTGGCTCAGTAGAAACTAACAAGAATGCCAAGGCTAGAATCGAGCAATACTGTCCAAATTTTCTTGCTCGACAATTCAGCCTTGTCCAATGTATCCCTTGTCCATTCACCAACAAAAATTGCAACCAATCCCCTTACTCTCGGCCTATTATTGATCAGGTCAATCTCTACCACACTCTCCATTCTAATTTTTAGACAACCAATATTTCTTTCAAGCTTCCTAAATTTTCAAATTGTCCCCAATTGATGGACACTTTTTCTGAATGGTGGAAAGGCCAATACAAGAAATTGGTCACTAAATCCACCGAGCTTATCATCGCTCAAATCTACTCCTCGATAAACTTACGAGGAAAGAGGAAAGTAACATCCCAGTTGGCCATGATTTCCGGCCGACGGACAACTAGGTCAAAGAAAATATCGGCCGACACCACCAAAACAACAGCTCAAGTGGCCGAGACCTCTCCTTGTAAATCAAAACGTCAAAAAGTTACATTCAAGGGCCCCTCTCTCAAAGAAACTCCAATCCAATCTTCTCCACCTGTTGCAGTTCCAACTGTTCCTACAAGGATCGCTAAACTTAGACATCCTCTAGGTCCAACTCCCAAACCTCCTACTCTCTCTATTGTTCAAGCTGATTTGATCAACTCGACATCAATTAGCCAGCCAAAATTGACCAGCACACATGAGTGAGTCGTGTCAAAGAAATCTGATACTTCTTCAGCCGACGTTGTATACACTTTCGAAAAGTATTTCAAAACTAAGTATTGGCTAGGATTCAATATTGAAGATTAGGCTTGGGAAATAGAGGAAGGCCTTAAGAGACATAAAGATGCTTATTATGATCAGTAGTGGAATAAATGGAAAGATAAGGAGAGATTAAATGACCTCACTCTTCCTTTTGATGATAAATATCTTACACCATATAGACCTAATCTGCCACCATTCCCAACTTCTACTCGACCTTTTGCAATGATTATCAGAAACCCTCAATCAGTGAGCAATTAATTCACCACTGTCACTGTCCGCTCAGATTTAGGTGGGTGTGACCTTCATTTTCGCCTGTTTACCTTCTTTTCATTATCTTTCCTTATGACATGACTCTTTTACTTGCATCACTCAGGAGTTGTTGGCCAAGGAAAAGCAAGTTGTTCCAAAACCAACACCTCAACCTCAATAAATCGAACAAGCTACTGTAATTGATGAGGTAACAAAGCTCAATGCTATCAAATCCGAAGGAAATTTGAGTAGCGATCTCTTCGTCTTACTCAAACCCTAGAAACAACGGTCGACGAGAAGAAACCTGCACAAACACTCCATTAACCTCAGTGCTCACCATTGTTCTTGATCAATGGGATAAGGAAGGAGAAGTGTTGAGCTCTGAATTATGCATATTATAACCCCAATTCGTCACACATTATGCATGGTTTGATTGATAAAAGACTCATCTTATATGTGTTTTTATGTTTGTAGGAATAAGAGAGGAACCTCATGAATTTAATGATAAGAGACCCTTCCTAACATACATTGAAGAACATTAGAAGATGAGCCAAGAGGTGAAGGAAATAAGCAAGGAAGAAATGAGATAAATAAATAAGAAACTTCAAGTCAAACGGCCTGTCCGATCGGTCAAATTTCCTCACAAACAGGTCATTTTCTTGTTGACCTTGCTGGGCTGAGCCAGATAGGTTCGACCGGTCAGCCATGCATAGGATTTTAAAATTTTGTTAAGTCTGTTGCATGTTCAAGCTAGAGTGATCGGCTAGGGGGCCAAGACCGGTCGGCCACTGCCTGGACTACTCAAACACTTCGCAAAATCCAGAAGATTTTGAGGCGGTGGCACATTTTTTTTATATAAAAGGACACATCTATAATCGTCTAAAGACATCCTAGAAGAGTTCTACAATCACTGGAGGTGGAGAGGATCAACGTGGAGAGTTTACAACTCCTCCGATTAGGGTTTTTCTAGTTTTTCTATGCTTTTAGTAGTTTTTCTTATGTTTTCTAGTTCAATCATGACAATGATGGGCTACAATCTCTTAGCCAGGGCTAAGAGGTGAAGTTTGTAGTTAGTTTTGATGTTCAATTCATTTATTCAATTACTCTTTCTTTGATTTTGGATTTTCAAGTTCTAGTTTGAATAAAGTTGGTATTTTTAGATAATTTTTTAGAATTTTTGTAGTCCGGATACAAGTTGCTTACAAATTTCTGAGAATAATTATATTGGTTTGATGAAATTTAAATTGTAGTAATCCTGGAGCATGACATGTGTTAGTGCACTTTTCCGTGGCATACTAGTGCACCTTGTTTGTCAATCACTTACAGCTGTGAGTCTTGTGTCGGTTGAGCCCAATGAAGACGAAGACCGAAGACTCAAGACGTCCAGCCACATCAAGGAAGAAGATTCAGGTATATGAGATGCCTTGGTGCCTTAACCTCGACCAAAACCTATCCCCTTTGTATCCTTGATGACCTTGACCATATTTAGAACCTTTTAGTCATCATTGATAGGCCCTAGGTGTCCCTTTTGATCACCCTATCCTTGGCCTTAATCTCCGAGCTGAAACAAATGGAATTCAGCTTGTGGAGAAGGGGACCCAGGCTGGTCCGACCGGTCATGACCGGTCGGCCAGCAGCTTGGCTGCATTTTCAAAGGCACACCGACCGGTCATGACCGGTCGGCCGTTTTCATATCATGGTGGCCAGCAGAAGTGGCCGACCGGTCATGACCGGTCGGCCTGGTAATCCTATCAGCCAGTGTATTGGCTCCATGCCCTTTCAGCCATCCAGCAAGGGGGGCCGACCGGTCGTGACCGGTCGGCCAGCAGGTTCTGGCTGTACAGTGAAGGGGTCCGACCGGTCATGACCGGTCGGCCCAGTGTATTGTGCCTGCCCATTCAGCAAAGACCTCCGACCGGTCATGACCGGTCGGGACAGGTCGGGTCAGGTCGTTTATGACCGTTTTCTGCCCGTTTTAGAGCCGTTGGAGCCCTCTTTTCTATATATATGGTGCTCCATTCTTGGGCAAAGTGAGAGAAGTTTTAGAGAGCCCTTTACCCACATCATTTGTACATCCTTTGGGGCCTCAAAGAGGAGGTTTTCAAGTCATATCCCTTGTGTTTCAAACACAAGTATGGGCATTCAAATGCTATCAAGAGATGACTTGATTCCTCTCTCAAATCTAGAGGTGTGACACTATTCCACATAGGTATATCCTTTGTCCAAGACCTCTAGAAGACTCTCTAGGTGAATCTCCTAGTTGGAACAACCTACACATCCCATGTATGAGATTCACCCATTCTCCTAGCACCTTGGGCATTTCAAGGCATCGCATGCAAGGTGTTTGATCGAATGTGGCTGAGGCATTGGCAACGCAACGGCGACACGATCGAGGGAGCAAAGGGAAGCTGATTGAAGCACGGGAGAGCGGAGATCAAGCAACCCATTACGACGCTAAACAAGGGGCTCATCCGACAAGTAAGTTGTCTCATTTGAGAGTCCATTTTAGAGTTTGTTTGTCAACTCGCCTTAGGGACGTTAGCCGTTCCTTGGCCCGTCAGCCGGGCCTAAACTAAGTCTCCAAGGGGGAGCCTCCGACACGGGAGTAAACGTGCGATAAGGTTGAGAGTTAGCCTATGTCTAAAACTCCGGATACGGTTGAGAGGTGAACCGATAAAACCTCCGTGTAAAGGTTGAGAGGTGAACCTCATTTAAAACCTCCGATAGTGAATGCCGGTGTGCTCAAAGGGGTTGAGTGCTTGAACCGGGAGTGGAGTAGACAAGTAGTCGAACCACTATACATCCTTGTGTTTGTGATTGTTCTTGAGCACATTCTATCTTTGCATTGTTTGTTTAATTGCTTAATTATGAATGATTGATAGGAATGCATGCTAGGCATTTTATAGGCATCTCCACACAAGATGTACCTTCACTACTTGTGTAGACTTGAGCTCATTGATCCACTCTCATAAGTCTACACAAGATGCATAGGTTAGGAGCTTGATTAGTTGTATAATTTACTTCCTATGCATGCTTAGACTAGGTTTGTTTATTGCTTATCCTCTTGCTAGTCTTTTGATTGGACCCACCAAGGCTTGGAAGCCGAGGTGTTCTTGCTTACAAAGCCTGATATATTGAATTGCATAAGTAGGCGAAAAGAATTTGAAAAAGGTCCATATCACCCCTCTAGGTCCATAGACATATCTCCAAGTATCTCAACTAGCGGTGAAAACCGCACTTTCATTTGGTATCAGAGCGGGTTCCTCTTTAAGGGCTTAATTGCCTAGAGGTAGATCCTAAAGAGAAACTTGAAAATATGTCTAGAGAGGACTCTTCATCCGTCACTAAGCCTCCTTTCTTTGATGGGTCAAATTATCCATATTGGAAAACCCGTATGCGCATCTTCTTGGAATCCATTGATTCGGATGTGAGGGACATGGTTGATTTTGGATATGAACCCCCAATGGTAACTATTTCTAAGGAAGGTGAGCCGGATGTTCTCAGGCCAAAAGACAAGGCATTGTGGACTGCTCATGAAAAAGCTCAACGTATTAATAATGCCAAAGGCCTGAATGCCATATTTTGTTCAGTATCGAGAGATGAATTTGGTCGGATCCAAAACTGCACTACCAGTAAACAAGCATGGGATATTCTTGAAGTTACCCATGAAGGTACAAATGTTGTTAAAAATTCTAAACTCCAACGCCTCTCCACTCTATTTGAAAATATTATTATGGAGGAGGATGAAACGTTTACTGAATTTTATACCAAACTGAACAAAATCACAAATGATATGTGGGGCTTAGGTGATCCGGTTCCGGAACATAGGCTTTGTAGGAAAATTCTGAGATCTCTTCCGGAACGGTTCTCTTCTAAAGTCACCACCATTGAAGAGTGTAGGGATCTAAACACAATGAAAGTTGAAGAACTCATAGGTTCCCTACAAACCTTTGAGCTTGGCTTTAAAGCCCCCTCTAGAAGGAAAAACATTGCCTTCAAGTCCTCTCACAGACACAAGAAAATCAGAAGTGAGACGGAGGATGATAGCGATGATGAGGATGATGAGGAAGAACAATTGAACAAAAAATTTAAGAGATTCCTCAAATTTGATAGAGGGAATAGCCGTGACAAGAAGGACAAGAAGGGTGATAAACGTACAGGAAAATCATCCATACCTTCATCCGTCCGTTGTTACGGTTGCGGTCGTCGTGGCCATATTGCCCCGGAATGTCCAGAAGGGCCTAAACCGAAAGGTAAAAAGGCAATGGCTGCCACTTGGGATGATACGGAGGAGTCCGAATCTGATGATGAGAGCCAACATAATGATCTTGCTCTCTCGGCCTCCATCACGACCCCTTTACCAGATTATCTAAGAGGGGATCCCAACCGCTATCCCTTCTAGAAGAAGGAGGAGTTCCCAATCCCTCACCTCATGCTACATTCTATGAGGGTGTTGTGGAACCTTGCTACCCCTTGGCTTTTTAATCTGCACATGGTTAGTGAGGGTAGCTAATTATGCTTTTATTGGAAAATCTGAGGATTTCAGCCTCATTTCTGTGTATATGGGCAAATCAGAGGATTCAAGCCTCATTCGCTCAAATTTTGATGATTTAGCTTTGCTTTTATTGATACATTTGCTTGCTAGATTATCATCCTGCTTAGATTAGCTAACCATCTTGAGTTTTATGCTTCATGTATGCTAATCTTTGCTTAGTATTGGCCTTGATATACCACTAGGGGAGGTTGGTTGATTGGGCTATAAGCCCTTTTGTGCTTCATTGCAAATGTATATCCTTGACCAATTGCATGATTAACCTTGGCTGAATAGTTACATTTCTTGTTAATCATGTTTCTTAGCTTGCTCCATGTATTTATGATTCATGCACCCTATACTCTCCTTTTTAGCATGTGCTTATAGTTATAACTGCGACACACTATCTCCTCTTACCTTAACTTCATTAGTATATCATTAAGGGGGAGAGAATAGTTTGTCAATTGCTAACAAAAAGGGGGAGAAAGATCAAATCCCACCAAAACTAGTTTGCTATGTTTTGTGATGCAGGGATTGACAAGTTGTGGGGGAGCAAACTGAAGCGGAGCAGCATAGTTTAGACATGTCAAGAGTCCTGTACTTTATGTTTTATCAATGTAATCTCTTGTACATGTAATTTGTTTTGGTAGGTTAAGTTTTTGTAAGTAATTGACAAAGGGGGAGATTGTTAGTGCACTTTTCCGTGGCATACTAGTGCACCTTGTTTGTCAATCACTTACAGCTGTGAGTCTTGTGTCGGTTGAGCCCAATGAAGACGAAGACCGAAGACTCAAGACGTCCAGCCACATCAAGGAAGAAGATTCAGGTATATGAGATGCCTTGGTGCCTTAACCTCGACCAAAACCTATCCCCTTTGTATCCTTGATGACCTTGACCATATTTAGAACCTTTTAGTCATCATTGATAGGCCCTAGGTGTCCCTTTTGATCACCCTATCCTTGGCCTTAATCTCCGAGCTGAAACAAATGGAATTCAGCTTGTGGAGAAGGGGACCCAGGCTGGTCCGACCGGTCATGACCGGTCGGCCAGCAGCTTGGCTGCATTTTCAAAGGCACACCGACCGGTCATGACCGGTCGGCCGTTTTCATATCATGGTGGCCAGCAGAAGTGGCCGACCGGTCATGACCGGTCGGCCTGGTAATCCTATCAGCCAGTGTATTGGCTCCATGCCCTTTCAGCCATCCAGCAAGGGGGGCCGACCGGTCGTGACCGGTCGGCCAGCAGGTTCTGGCTGTACAGTGAAGGGGTCCGACCGGTCATGACCGGTCGGCCCAGTGTATTGTGCCTGCCCATTCAGCAAAGACCTCCGACCGGTCATGACCGGTCGGGACAGGTCGGGTCAGGTCGTTTATGACCGTTTTCTGCCCGTTTTAGAGCCGTTGGAGCCCTCTTTTCTATATATATGGTGCTCCATTCTTGGGCAAAGTGAGAGAAGTTTTAGAGAGCCCTTTACCCACATCATTTGTACATCCTTTGGGGCCTCAAAGAGGAGGTTTTCAAGTCATATCCCTTGTGTTTCAAACACAAGTATGGGCATTCAAATGCTATCAAGAGATGACTTGATTCCTCTCTCAAATCTAGAGGTGTGACACTATTCCACATAGGTATATCCTTTGTCCAAGACCTCTAGAAGACTCTCTAGGTGAATCTCCTAGTTGGAACAACCTACACATCCCATGTATGAGATTCACCCATTCTCCTAGCACCTTGGGCATTTCAAGGCATCGCATGCAAGGTGTTTGATCGAATGTGGCTGAGGCATTGGCAACGCAACGGCGACACGATCGAGGGAGCAAAGGGAAGCTGATTGAAGCACGGGAGAGCGGAGATCAAGCAACCCATTACGGCGCTAAACAAGGGGCTCATCCGACAAGTAAGTTGTCTCATTTGAGAGTCCATTTTAGAGTTTGTTTGTCAACTCGCCTTAGGGACGTTAGCCGTTCCTTGGCCCGTCAGCCGGGCCTAAACTAAGTCTCCAAGGGGGAGCCTCCGACACGGGAGTAAACGTGCGATAAGGTTGAGAGTTAGCCTATGTCTAAAACTCCGGATACGGTTGAGAGGTGAACCGATAAAACCTCCGTGTAAAGGTTGAGAGGTGAACCTCATTTAAAACCTCCGATAGTGAATGCCGGTGTGCTCAAAGGGGTTGAGTGCTTGAACCGGGAGTGGAGTAGACAAGTAGTCGAACCACTATACATCCTTGTGTTTGTGATTGTTCTTGAGCACATTCTATCTTTGCATTGTTTGTTTAATTGCTTAATTATGAATGATTGATAGGAATGCATGCTAGGCATTTTATAGGCATCTCCACACAAGATGTACCTTCACTACTTGTGTAGACTTGAGCTCATTGATCCACTCTCATAAGTCTACACAAGATGCATAGGTTAGGAGCTTGATTAGTTGTATAATTTACTTCCTATGCATGCTTAGACTAGGTTTGTTTATTGCTTATCCTCTTGCTAGTCTTTTGATTGGACCCACCAAGGCTTGGAAGCCGAGGTGTTCTTGCTTACAAAGCCTGATATATTGAATTGCATAAGTAGGCGAAAAGAATTTGAAAAAGGTCCATATCACCCCTCTAGGTCCATAGACATATCTCCAAGTATCTCAACTAGCGGTGAAAACCGCACTTTCAACATGATCTCTTGGTATGACTATTACTTCGAAGGCTACAAGTTCATCTTCTCCGTGCTTCATTAGAACTAGAAATTCTGATTTACAGATTTGAGTTAGTTTATGTGTTTTAATGTAATATCCTCCAATTGGATGAGAGATAGGACTTCGATTCCAATTGTGTTTGTGCTTGATGAATGAATTATCATTGATCTACTACAAGTGGATCCTCGGTGCTCTATTTTTTCATTTAATTCTCAGATTTCCTCTACTATTTCTACTTAGTTTTAAATCTCCGATTTTCCTGAACTTTTGAATTCAAGTTATTAGAAAGTTAGAATTAGTTTATCCCTAATCCATGTGGATCGATCTCGATCTTACGATCGAGTTATTACTACTTCGCAACCTTGCACTTGGGGTGAGCGAACACGAAGCTGAAGAGAATGCCCAACCTCTAGTTGCCACTCCCTAGAGTTTTCGAAAGACATCATCCCCACGATCCACTTTTGTATCTTCTTAACATCCAACTCTAGCTTTGGGATCCCCGTGTCTCCTAGTGTACTCATCCCTCGGCAGCATACGCTGATACTCAATGGCGAAGAAGAAGAAGAACCTCTTTCTCCGAGTACAATACGTGAGGTCACAACTTCTGGCCAAGCCGTAACAATAGAAATTTAGACGGCTGATGTTTCTACTCTTCTTCTAGAACCAATACCTGATCCAGCGCCGATGCAAGTTAATGGAACATTAGTGTCCTCTGCAACACTTGAAGTGTCACGCCTCAAACCAGGGGACCGGGCTCACTAAATTCCCGATCGCCGACCTTGGTGTCAACAGCCTCCGTAGTACCCCATTCTTGGCTCCTAGCTCTCGTGTGCTAGGTTCCGATCTTGGGATCCTACCAGGAGGATTTTCAGGGTAAATTTTTTTTTTTTTTGTAAAAGAGCATAATAAAAACCATAAAACATCATCAAATATCCACTAATAAGTTGTTGAGTACAGTGCTGGAAAGGGAATACAAAATGTAGCAAAAGCCCAAAATAGCAGGTACATGAACCGCGTTCAACGCTGCTGATGTGCCCTAGTACCTGCAGCGTAAACAAACGCGCATAAGCTTCCTAAGAAGCTCAGTAGAGTGCGTGTGTGCTCGTGTGATGCATATGACAAGTATATAGATATCAGAGTAAGCAAAAGTAATAGAGGGCTAAGTTACCAAGTTCATGAATGCTATCAACCATCCCAAGGTTATGCGATGCAAGGGCTTACATGGCTGAGTGTTACATGCTCGAGATGCAATGCAACCACATCAATCCTCAACTAATCCACATATCAAAATAGTTCTCATCTGGGACATCACCGGGGTCTAATATACTCTGATACTGGCCGCCGCACATCGCGCGCATAACCAAGCGAGTAGAAAAGACCTCACTATCCGCCTCGTCAGTGGTATGCCAATGCCCACCCGGCTCACCAATAGCGGACCCATTTCATGAGCTGGTCAGACTCGACCTAGCTTATAGCCCACTGCACCTGGGCGGATAAGGTCACACCCCTTTCCAACCGACCTCGACACAGTGGGAGATGCGACCTACTGGAATTTGGCACTCGGGCGCTCGTGTTATCCACTCGGTCTCTGTTAGTGCACAAATCAGTGCATCGTTTTGTCAATTCTGTGACTATGTAAGTCAGTTGAGTTTTGTGAGCCCTGATGAAGATTGAAGACTTAAGGCTTGAAGACTAAAGCAGCTTTCCGCACTCAAGTTCAAGCCAAATCAAGCTCGGAAGGTAAGTTGCATATAGACAGCCTATAGGATCCAAAACACCCGTATTTATGGCATTTTAATCATTCCAATCTTAGCCATTTAATCCACGGTCTTAAGGTCAAAATGATCAGTCTTGGACTTGCATTAAGTAGGTGCCCAACTATGAAAATCAATAGAAAAATCTCCGTAGTGGGGCACACATATTCAGCTGGAAAACAACTTGATTTTTGGGCTAGATAAGACCTGCCGACCGGCCGGTCGACCGGTCGGCCACTGGTCCTTAACAAGCAGTTGATAGGCAAAACATCATGCAGCCGACCGGTCTAAAGACCAGTTGGACAGCAGGTCGGATGGGCCATCCGACCGGCCGGACAACAGGTCGGCTGCCCAATCCGACCGGCCGGACAACAAGTCAGATAAGCTAAAATCTGTCTAGCGAGTTTTACGTTTACGAACCATTTACCCTACCTATCTGAGGGCAGGTCGGCCGACAGGTCGGAGCTCAAATCCGACCGGCCAGAGGGGGTCCTAGGCAGGTCAGAATATGACGTTTTATGTCCGTTTGAGCTCATTTTTGGGTCTTTATAAAAGCACATCTTAAGGTTTTTTATGGTATCACTTGCACACCCATTAGAGCATTAAGAGAGGCATTTAGGACCTTCATCTAAATCTCTTTTGCTCATCATAGTCTTGAGTTCATCCTTCAAACCTAGCCATTAATGGCACTACATTGAGTATTGAAAGCTCGGTTTGAACAATGAACTCAAGCATGGCATTCATGGCTGTCCCTATCATTGAATCTTCATCTTGAAGTCATTTATAGCCATTGAATAATCCAATTGATGGTTCCTTCATTATCCATTGCATTGTAATAGGCATATGAAACATCAATACCTTTTCCCACCTACCCGACACTAGTCTAGGAACATCATATGCATTGGTAGCTGATCGTGGGAGCTTGGAGAGGAGCTAAGGCATTCGTGGAAGCTGAAGCTACTCATCAAAGGCATTGAATCGGGGCTTAATCGTCTAGGTATGTCTAGTATTTGAGAATCTATTTATTGAATCACTATTCCCTGGATTGGGAAACTCCGGTGGGAGTGTACGTGACCGTCCTTGGATTAGCATTGGTGAGAGTTTGAGATTCAAACTCGTCAAGTCTCTGGATTGGGCCATCGGCGGATGATAAATGTGGTCCTAGATCAAAGGATGTTAAGGTTGATGGTTAACCTGATTTAAAACTACGACTATAGTGAAATCCGATGGTCTCATAGGTTGAGATCGTGAACCAGGAGTGGAGTAGGGAAACCGAACCACTATAAATCGCTGTGCATTGTGAGATTGAATGATTGCTATGTATTGAATGGTTTAGTCAATCATGAATGCTAACTGTTTGATGAAATGTCTATGATAGTCTTTACTTACAAATTCATCATATAATTGCCTTGAATGTTATTGTGATAATCTTGGTTGATAAGATTGTCTTGATTAGTTTTAAATTGTAATTAAAAATTTAAAAAGTCCTATTCACCCCCCCTCTAGGACATAAGCATACCTTCAAGCTTATCTTACTAGTGGTAAAACCGCAATTTCAATTGGTATCAGAGCGGGTTCCTCTATAAGGGCTTAACCGCCTAGAGGTTGATCCTAGAGTGAGCTTGAAAATATGTCTATAGAAGACTCAAGTTTTATCACCGAGCCACCGTTCTTCAACAGATCCAACTATCTATATTGGAAGGCTAGAATGAGAATATTTTTAATGTCAATAGATCCAGTTATATGTGACATAATTGAGAAAGGTTGGTCGGTCCCTATTGTTCAAACTAAAAGTATGGGTACGACCACTTCCACTCCAAAAGATGAATAAAAATGAAGTAAAGAAGAAAGGGCCAATTCTATGAGCAATCTTAAAGCCCTTGATGTAATCCGTTGTGCCCTCTCCCAAGAGGAACAAAATAGAATATCTACTTGTGAATCCGCTAAGCAAGCTTGGGAGAAGTTGGAATCTATTTATGAACATTCTTGCACAACTAATTCATCCATGCCCATCCCTTCTACTGAAAGAGTTATAAGTATCAATTTAAGGGAGAATATGAGTAATGATGAGATATCCTCTAGTAGTGAAGAGGAAAATATGATGAGGATGACCAATTACAAGATGTCTATAATGAGCTCTATTGTGAAAGTTTAAAAGTTATGAAAGAGCTCAATAAAGAAAAGATTGAAAAGCAAAAGTTGGAAATTGACCATGTCTCTCTAACTAAAGAAAATGAAAATGTTCAAAATGAATTGAGAGAGGCATTAAAAAGAATTGAAGAGCTTGAGCTTGAACTTAAAACAGTTAAATATGAAAATCAAGCTCTAAAACTTGAGGTCAACCAACTTAAGAACTACACCAATGAGAACAAGGACCAAGAAACCCAAAATGTGCAAATAAGTAAATCTTGTGTTATGGATAAAGATTTGGGAGAAAAATGGGGTTACAAATATGTCAAGAAAACCCCTTCTCTGGTATTTGTGGAGGTTGAGTCTTCTTCACTTGAGAGCAAACCCAAGTCGGCTCTCTCATGCCACTTTTATGGAGAGGCGGGACACTTTAAATTTGAATGCACAATTGCAAAACGACCACCATGCACCTCAGTCCGACCTCAAATAGTTAAATTAATTGTGACTGAAAGAGTGACTCAAGAAAAGAAGAGCCAACATGGGAAGGCTCCAAAAATTGTGAAGAACTCAACCAAAGTTGAGAATGAGGAAAAATCTTGTAAGGTTGGCAAGAAAAGGAAAGTTTCATCCCCTTCTAAAAGATATGATTATGCGGGGGAGATGCTAAAGCAGGTTGCCCATTTGAACCAGAAAATTCAGAATATGGCTAAGGGCAAACAACAAAGGGTTTTTCGAAATCATATTGGTAATTCATATACCCAAAATCAATATTATGCGCCAACTAAGATGAGACAGCTAGTTGACATCTTTAGACCTTTGGATTTTAAGAAATCCATGGGTGGCTTTGTATGCTAGTCGGGTAGTTAGCTATATGTGTATATTGGTAAATTTGAGGACTAAGCCTCATTTTCTTTTGATTAGTTTAACCCTTGTGTATCATGCTCATATCATTTTGATTGTTGAACTAATTGCTTTTGGATTAGCTTGGATTAATTGTATGCTCTGTTAATCCCTATTGTGGTCAATTTTGCTCAATAGTTAAAATTCATTTGTGACCATATATATGTTGCATGCTTCATTTGTAGTATGTGACATTCTCGGCTAAGTTCGTGTATCTTGAATTGATTGAATATCATTTAGAGCTTAATTGTTTAATCTTGCTGAGAAAATTTTGTTAATTGTGCTTTATAAGTAAACTTGAGGAAATCTAACCTCTTTAAACATTTTCTATCTATCGAACTTATCTTTGTATGCATAATTAGCAGAACTAATCTTGAGTTCTTTAGCTAGCCATCTCATATGCTATTATTTGTGTATCTTTATGTCTGAGATGATGTGGTTTGATGAATTTATTGTGGCATGTGTAATTATATGAAAATCCTTCAATTAAACATCTTTGCCACATTTAAATGGTTATGGTCATGCTTCCTCCTCACGCTCTATTATAACATATTGGGAGTGATCTGGTAGAAGAATGGGATAACTAGATTCTAAATCCCGTGGTGATAAAGAGCGAGAAATCATGCAAACCTTGACAATCTCCAACACCCTTCTCTCTCTACATCTATATATTTGGGAGAAACCATTTGACCATAACACCTTGAGTATTAAAGAAACATACTCTAATTATGAAGACAGAGATTATTGCTAAGTGGGTCATGTAGGGCAAATAATCCCATAGCCTTATGCCAGCCCCATGGATTTGATATATCTGGTATATCATGGAAATTCATTGGTGGCTGTGCATTGGGGATTGGCTAACAAATTATCGGTTTTGCAGGTTCTTAGCCTTTAGATAAACATGGTTTAACATTTTATAGTAAAGTATGAGGTTCTTAGCCTCATCATTTATGAGCATAATAGGAAAATCTGGATACAAGATCCACTATCTCAGTTTGCCTTAACTGTAGTCATCTTAGGCATCAAAATCTCATAAAATCATATGGTTGCCTTAAAATTTTTGATGTGTAATACTCATGAGCATTTGACCATTTCGAAATTGCTTGATTAGGTCTTAAACACATCTCATTTGAGAACACGAAAGTGGACCCATCCTTGCGGATCCGAAAATCTGCCCAAAATGAGCATGTTTGTTGAGGTTCGGCTGGCTGGTGACCACTGTCCAACCGGCCGACAGCTGTCCAGCAGGTACCCCAGTGTTATAAAAAAAATAGAAGGGGGGAGGAAGTTTAAAAATTCTGAGGTCCGACCGGCCGGTGCCCACGTCCGACCGGCCGGCGCGTGTCCAGCTGTGCTGCCCGACCCCGTTTTAAAACGGTCGGACCACTTCATTTCTGCTATATTTCATTTCTTTTCTTTCCCTCTTCTCTCCAAAGGTCTCTCCAGCCCTCCTCTAGGTATCCTAGGTCTCCTTTCAAGGATTGAAGCTCCCAAGAGTGTGCATTCCTCTTCCAAATCCTGTTTTTCCTTGTCATCTTCTCCGGTAAGGGTTTCTATTTAAGTATTCATTGTTGCATCCTTTTCTTTTGAAACCTATGGAAGGTTTGTGTGTATCATTGGCTGCTATCATGTCCTCTCATGGTGGGAGAGATGAGCCCCCTCCTCGGCGTTCACGTCGCTCTAGGAAACATCATGATGAGGAGCCCTCCCAACTCAAATCCAAGAAAACCGCTTCCAAGGGAAAAGGGGCAGCTTCAACCTCCAAATCCTCCTCTAAATCCCGAGGTCCTGACACATCTCATCTTGCCAATTGAGATAAATTCGCTGACCGAGATGTGTTTTGTGAGAGATCAGCCTCTACTGTGGACTTAGAACCCTACAATGTTGTAGGCTTATTGAGAGCAATAGATTGGGAGCCAGTTTTGCATATGGGGGGACCTGTGCAAAGAAATATTGTCCGTAAATTTTATGCCTGTTGTCAAGACGTCATTGAAGATCCCATGTCCTTCACTGTCTATTACAACAACACTGTATGGACTTTCGGTCTCGAATCCATAGCTCAAGCTCTTCATGTTCCCATTCTTCATCCATGTGATCTTCCTAATATTGCCGAGGAGGCTCCACTTATGCTTGATATGATTAGTGCTCTTTGTGACGGGGAGATCCCTAGGGAGGTTAGCGGTTGTGCTCTTCGGTCTTCATATATGTCGTGGGACTTTCGGATTCTCCACAACTTATTCTTCAAGAACGTCTATGCCCGTAAGAGTAATAAAGTTGACTTAACTGAGACCATGGTGACCATTCTGTATCGAGTCGGTCAGGGTGAGAAGATGTGTCTCCCCTCTATGATCATGAGCACCATTCATTCCGTCATTTTGGGGACTGACGGTCAGTTAGCAGGCCTTCCATTTGGGTGCCTCATAGGAAAATTTGCCAGCTCTATAGGTCTTGTAGATCCAATCGAAAAACTTGTCAGGCTTGTCCTCCTCAACAAATCTATTATCGCCAGGATGGAGATCACTCAAGCAGAGCTTCAACGAAGAAGGGATCAGCAGCAGGAGGTCCCACAGCATATTGAGTATGAGTCTAATTCTGCTCTACGATCATCTGAGGATCCTCGTCAGCATCCAGGGCATTTCAGCACTCCAATTCGCGCATTTTCACGTCGCGGCACATCTTCCCCCTCTGCTCATCCATTCTCATCTGCAGTTCCTCCTGCATGGCTCTCTGAGATTCGCCAGCATCAGGAGCATCTATTTTATAGACTTGATCGGATTGAGCAGAGGATGGATCAGACCGAGTCTCAACTGTTTCAGGGACAGGCCACTCTACTCGTGCAGCATGAGGCTATTATGGCTCGCCTTGCCTAGATTGATAGGCATTTGGAGGCTTGGGAGCCACTCGTGGTGATGCACCGCCACCAAATCTGGGGCGACGGGACTGATTTCTAGCAACATTATCTGTTGTATCATGTGTCTTCGTTAGGAGTATCTTTTTGGGTGACCAAGACACTTGTCGCTTGTCATGTTTTGTATTTATACATTTTAGATGACTGTTAGACCATTCGATGTTTGAGCTTTCCAGTTATATTTAGTTATGTCATCACTTGTTTGGATTTTCATCTTTCTTGAGCTTCACAATTATATCTCTTTATGTCATCACATGTCTTTCTCTTGAGTTATATTGATATATCCTTTTGAGATAGTGATCTTTTACTCGATACATATTTGTGCTTTTAAGTTATATTCACTTTGAGTCTTGCGCCTTATTGACTATTCATTGAGTGAGACTTGCCGATTGGGCTATATACACCATTGACTCATGTTATTAGTCCATACCGGTTGGACTATCATCTGTGTCCATCTCCAAAAATCATGTAAGAATGCACTTTTTATATGAAAATCTGATTTTTTGGAGGATGGATGATTCGGGCAACATGCCCAATTTGAGTCTATTAGTACTATATTGATGAGTCTATTGCATTTTTTTGGTATATTGATAGGGGGAGGTTGGATGGTTTGGGCATCAAGCCCTTATAACTCATTGTTCTGTTCATTATAGCTTATTGTGTTTCATTGTCTTGATATGCATACCATGAGGGGTGGTTGGTTGATTGGGCGAAATGCCCTTTGTGCTTATATTGTTTAATGTATATCACGATGTTTTATGTCGCTTCTTTTCTCCAATGTTGTTCATGAACTATCTCTTCCCATATATTGTAGGATTGACATATTTTCTGTGCTTTATTGTTACTTGTTCATGGTTTAGCGTCGCTGCTCTTACAGGCATATTCTTTTACGAGCTAACCTTTGTCAATCACTAACAAAAAGGGAGAGAACTATATCCCACCAAGAAGCCGATTTATATAGTTTTGCAGGCTTTCTTAGGTGCAGGTGTTGAGGGGGAGAAATCGAAGTCATTTCAAGTCTGTTCATGTCGCCCTGTAAAGATTAAATTGTAAATTATGTTCAGACATGTAATTGGGTGTATAAGGATTTCTTGGTTTTGGGATATTCATGATATGGAGATCATGAACGGTCTTAGGTTGTGTTTTGTCACGTAATTGACAAAGGGGGAGATTGTTAGTGAACAAATCAGTGCATCGTTTTGTCAATTCCGTGACTATGTAAGTCAGTTGAGTTTTGTGAGCCCCGATGAAGATTGAAGACTCAAGACTTGAAGACCAAAGCAGCTTTCCGCACTCAAGTTCAAGCCAAATCAAGCTCGGAAGGTAAGTTACATATAGACATCCTATAGGATCCCAAAACACCCGTATTTATGGCATTTTAATCATTCCAATCTTAGCCATTTAATCCACGGTCTTAAGGTCAAAATGATCAGTCTTGGAGCTTCATTAAGTAGGTGCCCAACTATGAAAATCAATAGGAAAATCTCCGTAGTGGGGCACACATATTCAGCTGGAAAACTGCTTGATTTTTGGGCTAGATATGACCTGCCGACCGGCCGGCCACTGGTCCTTAACAAGCAGTTGATAGGCAAAACATCATGCAGCCGACCGGTCTAAAGACCAGCCGGACAGCAGGTCGGATGGGCCATCTGACCGGCCGGACATGGCAAAAATGGTCTAGATTGGAAAGTCCAAAAATTCATATTGGGCAGGTCTACCGATTGGCCGGACAGCAGGTCGGCTGCCCAATCCGACTGGCCGGACAGTAGGTCGGATAAGCCAAAATCTGTCTGGCGAGTTTTACGTTTATGGACCATTTACCCAACCCATCTAAGGGCAGGTCGGCCGACAGGTCGGAGCTCAAATCCGACCGGCCGGAGGGGGTCCCAGGCAGGTCGGAATATGACCGTTTTATGTCCGTTTGAGCTCATTTTTGGGCCTTTATAAAAGCATATCTTAAGGTCTTTTATGGTATCACTTGCACACCCATTAGAGCATTAAGAGAGGCATTTAGGACCTTCATCTAAATCTCTTTTGCTCATCATAGTCTTGAGTTCATCCTTCAAACCTAGCCATTAATGGCACTACATTGAGTATTGAAAGCTCGGTTTGAACAATGAACTAAAGCATGGCATTCATAGTTGTCCCTATCATTGAATCTTCATCTTGAAGTCATTTATAGCCATTGAATAATCCGATTGATGGTTCCTTCATTATCCATTGCATTGTAATAGGCATATGGAACATCAATACCTTTTCCCACCTACCCGGCACTAGTCTAGGAACATCATATGCATTGGTAGCTGATCGTGAGAGCTTGGAGAGGAGCTAAGGCATTCGTGGAAGCTGAAACTACTTATCAAAGGCATTGAATCGGGGCTTAATCGTCTAGGTATGTCTAGTATTTGAGAATCCATTTATTGAATCACTATTCCCTGGATTGGAAAACTTCGATGGGAGTGTACGTGACCGTCCTTGGATTAGCATTGGTGAGAGTTTGAGATCCAAACTCGTCAAGTCCCTGGATTGGGCCATCGACGGATGGTAAACGTGGTCCTAGATCAAAGGATGTTAAGGTTGATGGTTAACCTGATTTAAAACCACGACTATAGTGAAATCTGGTGGTCTCATAGGTTGAGATCGTGAACCAGGAGTGGAGTAGGGAAACCGAACCACTATAAATCGTTGTACATTATGAGATTGAATGATTGCTATGTGTTGAATAGTTTAGTCAATCATGAATGCTAACTGTTTGATGAAATGTCTATGATAGTCTTTACTTACAAATTCATCATATAATTGCCTTGAATGTTATTGTGATAATCTTGGTTGATAAGATTGTCGTGATTAGTTTTAAATTGTAATTGAAAATTTAAAAAGTCCTATTCACCCCCCCTCTAGGACATAAGCATACCTTCAAGCTTATCTCACTAGCGGTAAAACCGCAATTTCAGTCTCGACGTTGGGGCATCCTACTGGTACACAGGGTTTAGGGACCGTCACCCAAGGACATCCATAGCGCTCACGTACTAGAACAAGTTTCCGGTGTCCATTACTGCCAACCACGATGTGACTATGGTGGCCACCACCCCGATGCTGCTAGGGTGTGAAAGCGATCGTGACATACATAATGCGAAATGCGTGAGTCACACAATCCAAGTCATGCACCAAACTTACACATACTACGCAATCATGTGGGGCGACCCTGTCTCACACAGGTCCCCTAAGTATAACAAGCCAACTAGCATATGCTATGATTAATCGTGATCCATAACAGGCATACAAATGATGCGTATGGGCATATGAATGAGCATGGTATTCATAATACTAAGCATATTATCAGTGTGAAGTATCAAGCTAAGCATACTAGCATGTTACCAAACATATCATGTAATGTTGGCCTTAAATGGCCCAATATATATACAGAGAGTGGGACCTGGACTGTGGGCCCCATTGGAAATGTAAAGGTCTTCGTGGTATAGCCCACTTGAGACCACATCGGCCCCATACTTGGGCCTACACATACCAAATCGGCTGACAAAATAGGTGTACGGCATGGATAAAACATATATATCAAAGAAAGGACCATGGTGGGCCCTGTCCACTGGTCGGTTAACAAATATACATCATTGGTCTTAGGAAGTTTCAGTGATGGGTATTCAATCACCACCATTTTCTAAGTGAAGTCCACTCAAATTGGGCCCCATGCATCGGTCAAACGGTTGGCATGCTATACAATGCATCCATCAAGGTGGAACCCAAAGATGGGCCCACAACCTTTAGTTGGATGAAAATAATCACTAAAGTGGCCCAAGGAAGTTCTCAATGGTGGGCATCAAAGACCACTGTTCCTTGCGGGTGTAGTCCATCTGACGTTTGGATCTACCTCATTGTTGGGGCCATGTCCTAAAATAATCTAGGGAAACAGATGGGCAGCATGGATAAGACAGATACATCATGATGGGACCCACAAGGTGGGCCACCTATTGGGCTGCGTGGTACCCAACTGGGTCGTAGGAAGTTTTAATCAAGCAGATATTTATGTTTTCTCCTTCATCCAGACCTATGTGATCTTATGAATAGGATGGATGACAAATAAACATCACTGTAGGGCCTAGGAAGGTTTTATTTTCTTGTTTTTCTCTGATTTTCATCGAGTGGGGCCCACATGTGGATGATCCACTTCGTTCATCAGGTTCCCCAGCTCATGGGGGACCCAATGAGCCCAATATTGGGTAGGTGAATTGGTCTACAAACATCAAGGTGGGCCGAGGAAGTTTCGACAGTGGACATCATTTTCTCCACTGTTTCATGTGGTGCGGTCCGCTTAAGATTTGGATCTGGTTCATACGCGGGCCCTAGCCCTAAAATGGTTCGGGAAAACAGATGGATGGTGTGGATTAAACATAACATCAAGGTGGGTCCCACGACTGGGGACCCCACTCCAATCGTCCCAGCATCCCTGACAATGGACGTTCACAGCGTCTGACGCTGGAACTGTCCAGCGTCAGGACTCTTATATTTTTTTTCTCTTCTTGGTTTCTTTTAAGTGGGGCCCACTTGGTGACGATCCACGCCATTCATCATGTTCCCCAGCTCATGAGGAACCCATAGAGCCCTATATTGGGTGTATGATACGGCCCAGAAATATCAAGGTGGGCCAAAGAAGATCTAAACAGTAGGCATCATTACCTACACTGTTTTCTATGGTGTGGTCCACCTGAGATCTGGATATGTTTCATTTTTTGTGTGCAGTCCTAAAATGGACTGGAGAAACAGATGGATGGTGTGGATATTACGCATGCATTAGGTGGGTCCCACGAGTGGGGCCCATGGTCAACGCCGCAGCAACGTTCCCTGGATGCTGTCTGTCCAGCGGCCAACCTTATATATATATATATATATATATATATATATATATATATATATATATATATATATATATATTTTGTTGTGCCTTCACTAGTGGGG
This sequence comes from Liriodendron chinense, assembly GCA_003013855.2. Lineage (NCBI taxonomy): Eukaryota > Viridiplantae > Streptophyta > Magnoliopsida > Magnoliales > Magnoliaceae > Liriodendron > Liriodendron chinense. The sequence goes on from ML058429.1 coordinate 7,283,272, forward strand.
TCCACACGTGCACGATCCACTCCATCCATTAGCTTGGCCAGCTCATGGTGGGGCCAAAATAGCATTGGATCAAGATAATCCTTGTATTTTTCCTTCATCCAGATCTTTATCATCTAGTCCACAAGTTAAATGACAAATAAGAAAAGTGAGAGTTTATGTCCCCCCTTGCACTCACCTTGATGGTTGGACGGTTGGATGGGGTTGGATTGACGATCGGACGGTCCGGATGGTGGTTGGGGCCCTCCAAGCTTGGTTCCTCCCTTTAATCTCTCTCTTTCTCTCTCTTCTTGGTCTCTTCTCTCTCTCTCTCTCTCTCTTCTTAATCTTCTCTCTCTCTCTCTCTCTCTCTCTCTCTCTCTCTCTCTCCCCCTCTTCTTAGAAATGCTATGGACGTGAGATTGCTTGGGGGGGGGGGGGGGGGGGGGGTTCTTAGATGATGTAATGATGATGGCTGGCATGGGAGGGGGTATGATGGTATGGAAGGTATGGGCTTGGGTTGACTTTGTAGTGAGAGAGGGATGGTGTGTGTAGACTAGGGTGATGAGAGGGGTATGGGTGAGGGTGAGGGTGAGGGTGAGGGTGATTGATTGATTGATTTGACATTTTCTTGAGATTTGTGCAAGTGGGGCCTGCGCCACATGCGCGTTGCGCGACCTACCTCGGATTGCGCAAATGATCACAACTTTCACACCGGGTATCACAATGGGGCGTGCCAAGCGGCGTTGGAATCGCAGCGCCTACGCGGTCGCCGGGGTATGGGTCTTGGGTTAATGCTGTACTAAAATAGGGTCGCGATCAAAGCTCGCTAATCTGGTCCATCCGGGACGTACCGGTACCGAAAACTAAGCGTACGGAGGGCAAATCAGGGTACGGGTCTTACAACTCTCCCCTCCTAACAAAAAATTTCGTCATCGAAATTTGCACTACAAACCCAAACTAGCCGAAGATTATAAGAAAAGGAAATCACATCACTATATTCGCATATTAAACGAAAATCAATCATATAGATACAATCAATCATCGAAAAGATGGGGATAAGACTCGCGAATCTCTGCCTCTCGCTCCCACGACGCCTCATCTGCTCTATGATGACTCCACTGGACCTTGACTAAAGGAATGACCTTGGTTCGGAGGACCTGCTCCTTCCGGTCAAGGATACGAATCGGCTGCCTCAATGTAAGAAGCATCCTCACGAACATCCAACAGCTGCCAATCTATCACAGGAACCACGTCTGATCCACACTTCCGTAACATAGAAACATGAAAAACGCTGTGGACGCCAGACAATTGAAGTGGTAAGGCAAGCTGATAGGCCATGGCACCAACACGCCCAGTGATCTTGAAGGGTCCAATGAATCTCGGGGCAAGCTTCCCCTTGACTCCAAAACGAACCACGCCCTTCATGGGTGAGACCCTGAGATACACACGATCCCTAATGGAAAACTCTAGGGGATGACGTCGACAATCTGCAAAACTCTTCTGTCTACTCTGAGCTGTGCGCATCCTCTGCCTGATGATATCTGAAATTGCGTCGGGTAGTCTAACACGATACCCTATGCATACACGTGCGGAAGCTTAAAGAGCAACTAGTATTATGGCTAAACCTATAGAAGGGGGTGATTAGGACCTTTTCAAACTCTTTTCGCCTACTTAAACAATTCAACAAATTAAACTACGTAAGCGATTAACACTTCGGCTTCCAAGCCTAAGTGGGTCCAATCAAAAGACTAGCAAATGATAAGAGCAATCAGCAACCTAGTCTAAACAACTCATGTGGACTATAGAGGATGGATCATGAAATGCTCAAGTCAACATGAGGTAGTGAAAGTACATCTTGTGAGTGTGGATGTGCCTATCAAGTGCCTAGCATGCATTCCTAACTAAGCATTCATAATTAACCAATTTAAACGCAATGCATAAAGAGAAATGTGCTCAAGAACAATCACAAACACAATGATGTATAGTGGTTCGACTACGTGTCTACTCCACTCCCGGTTCAAGTACTCAACTTCTTTGAGCACACCGGCATTCACTGGGGAGTTTAAATCTGGTTCCTCCCAACCAAGGTGTTTTAACTCGGATCCACCCAACCGAGGAGTTTATAGGTTTCTCCCAACCTACACGTTTGCACCCATGTTAGTGGCTCCCCCTTGGAGACTTTGTTTTGGCCCGACTAACGTGCCAAGGAACGGCTGACGTCCCTAGATTTTAGGCCTAACTAATTGGCCAAGGATCGGCTAACGACCCTAGTTCGAGTTTGTCAAACAAACTCTACACTCAACTCCCATAGGGAATTGAGTGGATGGACTCCTAACAAGACAACCTTACTTGTCGGATTGAGCCCCTTTGTAGCGCCGCTTTGGGTTGCTTCTTCTCGCTCTCCCGTGCTTGAATTAGCTCCCCTTGTGCTCCCTCGATCTTTGACGCCGCTGCTTTGCCAAGGCTTCAGCTCCAAGATCAGCTACCTTGCATGTGATGGTCCATCGGAGATGCCCAAGGTGCTAGGGAATGGTGAAACCTCTACAAATGGTAGGAAATGAGTTTCCTAGAGGAATACACCTGTAAGGACTCCTAGGTAGTGTTTAGACAAGGGATTTAACTATCATCAAGGTGTCTAAACCCTAAGAATCAAGAGGGAACAAGTCCATTCTCAAGATGTCATTGAATGGCCCAAGCTTGTGATGAAGAACATGTTCGCTCGCCTCAAGTGTAAGGCTGCGATGTAGTAATAAAAACTCGGTAAGACCGAGGTCGATCCACAGGAAAATAGTAACAACTCCCAAATCACTCCAGTAACTCAGTTTTTGAAAGAAATCAGTTTCAATTGAATGTTTACTTAAAACAGAAACTTAATGAAAAATCAGAGATATAAAGTACTAAGGCTTTCAAGGATCCACTTGTAGCAATCCCATGTCAATTCAGTCAATCCAAGTAGAGAACACAACTAGATTTGAAGTCCTATCTCTCATCTAGTTGGAAAATAAAGCATTCACACACATTCCATCACATTCAAGTTGAACTTCCAAGTTCTAGTTCCATTCAATCAATACAAACTCGAAACCATAGCCTGCGGAGTAACAGCCATGCCTCTGGACTATGGCCTGTTCAAGGATTACTATAATCCGAATTTAAACAAACAAATATGATAATCTTAGAGAATTAAAAGGAATTCATGTCCGAAGCACATAAACTCAGATAAAACGTCTCAAACTACCACTTTCTGGAACTAAAGCATGCAAAAATCCAAACTTGAATGTAAATTACTTGAATTAAACTGAAACCAACATGGAATTAGCTACAAGCTTCACCTCTCAGCCTTAGCTGAGAGGTTCTAGCCGAGCATTGTCATGCTACAACTAAAAACTCTGAAATAAAGCATAAAAACAGAAAAACCTGAATAGGAGAGTTGCAGCCGCTCCACAATCGCCTTCACTCTCCAAACTCACGTTCCTTAGCCTCCCTGATGATCTATGAAGAACCCCTAGGTGTCTTTTTATAGCAAGCAACCTCCCTTGCGTCGGATTCTGCGAAAGACTACGCATTGCGCAGCGTTTTTCGGAGTCCAGATTTAGAAAGGACTCTCCATACGCAGAGCCGACCGGTCGTGACCGGTCGGACTAGCTTTTCAAACAGTCCAGGGAGTGCTGCCGACCGGTCAAGACCGGTCGGACAGACCTGTCCATTGTTCCAGCAAGTGTGGCCGACCGGTCATGACCGGTCGGACCAAGTTGTCCATCATCCAGCATATACAGCCGATCGGTCGTGACCGGTCAGGCTCCTCTTTCCAGCTTCCAGTGTGTATGGCCGACCGGTCAAGACCGGTCGGCCTGTTCTTCTATGTGATCAGCAACCGTGGCTGACTGGTCAAGACCGGTAAGCCCTCTTCAAATTTTTCCTCTTTCTTTCTTTTCTTCTCTTCTTTCCTTCTTTCTCTTCTCCTTGCTTTCTTCTATCTTCGATTCTCTTTCATTCTTCATCCAATGACTTCAAAAGCTTTCTTTTAATCCCAACTGAGTGAAGTCCGCTCTCATCCCTTGCAATCACAAAACATGTGTTAGATGGGCCTTTAAATCATGAAAATCATGCAAACCATGTCATGTAATGAGCAATGCAATGTATAAATTGGAGGTTCAAAACACCCCCCAACCAGCTTTTTGCTAGTCCCGAGCAAAGCATGCGTGAAAACAATTTCAAACCTCCAAATCCAACTCTCTTCCAGAAACCATGTTTCTATCCATTCCAAGATGTACAAGTATAAAATTTGGAGAAATTAGGTGATAGAAGCTGAACCTTGGACTCTCAAAACATAAAAAGTGTCTACATGTAATTCCCGCTAATTGATTGATAAATAGAAGAACTCGAACAAATTCAACCTAGTGTGCATAGTGAAAGTTCATCTCATGAGTTTTTGGGATCATCTTCTTCATAGATTAAGTAAACCAAGGATTTTAAGGTGCACAGAGCAACAACAAGCCTATGACAGGAATTTGCCTTACCGTCCTTCCGATGGCTTTCACACTACGTCCCATTTCCGGCTTTGGTTACGGTTCGACCATCCCCCGGTTGGTAATAGGTAGCCCTTTTCGGAATTTTCCACCATTTTTCTTTCCTTCCCGATTTCATCATTTCTTTCCTTTTTTTTTAAAATTAAATAGGATTTTTAGAAATCCATATCTTCTGTTATTTTCCCATGGACAAGGATGGCCAAAATACCCCGGCTTGGCTGCTCAACACCTTTAAATCAAAGTCTAGCTAATCCACAAATCACATAACCCTATCACTCATGAAAATCGTGTAATGTGAACTTGGTGCAAAGGTGTTCAAAATTTCTATCAATCACAACAATAGGGGAACTAACATATAAAACCATTATGTTGGGAGAAATTCAAAACTACAACATCACACACTTCGTATCTCCTCTTCTTATACTCATAGCATCTCAAATGTATAGAAACAAGATTTTCTAAAAGAGTTTTGAGATGTTAGAAAATTTGAAAAAATTTTGTGCATATGAAGCTCGAAATGTTGCAATATGCTAGATGAAGAATCTCATCTCACCCCCCAACCAAATCTTGCATTGTCCTCAATGTAAAAAGATAGTCAATTAGCATGAACATGAGAGCAATGGTAAATAATGGGAGAGTGAGAATCAATAGTACTGAGAGAGCGATCATGGAATTCTTCAACCCAACAATTAAAACTTATTAAAACAGTAAAACAAAACTAAACCTACCTATGCTATAGCTCCATCAAACTAGGAGATCAATCATCCTGATAGACAGGATCATTCAGGGAGATGGACATTTCCTCTGAATCAAATTTCTCAACAAATGGTTTAAGGCGTTGTCCATTAACTTTGAAACAGTCACCATTCGCTGCATTCTCAATCTCAACAGCCCCATAAGGAAAAACTTCTTTGACAATATATGGGCCGGTCCATCGAGATCGTAATTTTCCCGGAAAAAGATGAAGTCGGGCATTATACAAGAGCACTTTCTGTCCTTCATGGAAAGATTTCCTTAAGATGTGCTTGTCATGAAAGGCCTTCATCTTGCTCTTGTAAATTCTCGAATTTTCATATGCATCGTTCCGGATCTCATCAAGCTCATTTAATTGAAGTTTGCGAAGCGAGCTAGCCTTGTCAATGTCAAAATTTAAAGCCCGAATTGCCCAATAGGCTTTGTGTTCTATCTCCACAGGCAAGTGGCAAGCTTTCCCATAGACAAGTCTATAAGGGGACATTCCAATGGGTGTCTTGTAGGCAGTACGGTGAGCCCAAAGTGCATCATCTAATCTTAGGGACCAATCCTTGCGATTCGGTCTCACCGTCTTTTCCAAAATCTGCTTGATTTCCCTATTGGAGATTTCAGCTTGCCCACTTGTTTGTGGGTGGTATGGGGTACTCACTTTGTGCCTAATGCCATATTTCTTCATCAAAGTTTCAAAGGGTCTATTGCAAAAGTGAGAACCACCATCACTAATAATGGCTCGAGGCGTCCCAAATCTAGAAAGTATGTTTTCTTTTAGGAACTTGAGAACCGTACGATGATCGTTGGTTCTACATGGGATAGCCTCTATCCATTTAGACACATAGTCTACAGCAAGCAGAATATAGACATGTCCAAAAGATGAGGGGAATGGTCCCATGAAATCGATGCCCCAACAGTCAAAGACTTCAAGATGTTGAATTGGGGTGAGAGGCATCATATTTCGACGGGATAATCCTCCTAACTTCTGGCAGTGCTCGCACGCTTTGCAAAACTCGTGAGTGTCCTTAAATAATGTGGGCCAATAAAAACCACACTGCAGAATTTTCGCAGTTGTTTTCTTGGCTGAAAAATGACCCCCACATGCTTGATCATGACAAAAGGAGATGACTGAATTGTGTTCATCATCAGGGACGCATCTCCTTATAATTTGATCTGGGCAATATTTAAACAATAGAGGTTCATCCTAGAAAAATCTGTGCACTTCTCTTAGAAATTTACGTTTGTCCTGTGCAGTCCAATGAATCGGCATTGCACCTGTGGAAAGATAATTGGCTATATCAGCGTACCATGGTGGATGCATAGCAACAAAGAGTTGCTCATCAGGGAATGAGTCCTCAATAGGTGACTCGTCAATGGAATTTGGTAGGACTAGGTGGGATAGATGATCCGCCACCACATTTTCTACCCCTTCTTATCTTTGATCTCCAAGTCGAATTCTTGAAGGAGTAGGATCCATCTAAGTAAACGGGGCTTAGCATCCTTCTTAGAAAGAAGGTATTTCAGCGCCGCATGATCCGTATAAACAATAACTTTGGATCCTATTAAGTATGGCCTGAATTTGTCCAAGGCAAAAATGACAGCTAGGAGCTCTTTCTCCGTAGTCGAATAATTAACTTGGGCAGGATTCAAGGTCCTACTGGCGTAGTAAATGACATGGGGCTTTTTATCCTTCTTTTGGCCTAACACCCGCCCCAATAGCAAAATCGCTCGCATCGCACATCAACTCAAAAGGAATGGACCAATCTGGTGGTTGCATGATAGGAGCGGTTGTCAACATATCTTTTAGCTTTGAAAAAGCTAATTGACATTCGGCACTCCACTCAAATTGGTTCTCCTTTTGTAGAAGGTTGCATAAAGGCCTTGAGATGTGACTAAAGTCCTTTATAAACCTTCGATAGAAACCAACATGTCCAAGGAAGGACCGCACATCGCGTATGCTTTTGGGTGGTGGTAGATTGAAAATTATATCAATTTTTGCCCGGTCTACCTCTATTCCATTGGACGAGATGATATGTCCAAGGACTATTCCTCTTTGTACCATGAAATGACACTTTTCCCAGTTTAGTACAAGTTGCTTCTCCTCACACCTCATCAAGACCAACTTCAAGTGCTTGAGACACTCATCAAATGTACAACCAAAAACAGAAAAGTCATCCATGAATACCTCAAGAAACTCACCCACCATATCCGAGAAAATACTCAACATGCATCGTTGGAATGTGGCGGGTGCATTGCATAACCCGAATGGCATCCTTCGGTAAGCGAAGGTACCAAACGGGCATGTAAATGTGGTTTTGGTTGTTGTGGGGCTAAGTTAGATCCATCTTCATCCTCAGAATTTACCGGATCATTAGGCTCATCGGCCTTCACCGGAATAGTTTTGTCAATTTGTTTACCACTTCTAAGGGTGGTAATGGATTTAGCTTGCTCCATGTTTTGGTTGGAAGAATTAGGGATGCTTACTTCATGTACTTGCTTTGGATTGGGCTGAGGTTGGGCCGAAAAGGTCCCTTCCCTAGCATCCAAGCGTCCCTTAATCTCATCAACCGAGACTTTAAGCTCTTGGAACATTTGCTGATTCGATTCATTTATTTGCGCTTGCCCTTGCATAAACGCTCTCAAGGTATCCTCCAATGAGAATTGAGGTGGGGCCATATTTTGCATGGGGTGGCCCTCTTTGGGAGTTGGTAGGATTGCCCGTAGGAGCATTCTTCCAACTGAAATTCGGGTGGTTCTTCCAACTCTCATTGTATGTATTACCTACCAGTCCATTGAAGGGCCGTTGATAACCATATGTGGCATTGGCTGTTTCATGTAGCACTTCCTGAAACGCAGGAATTGTGGGACAATCTTGCGTAGCGTGTAAGTCGGTGAGGCAAATCCCACATGTGGTTTCAACAGCTTCCTTGGACTTGGGAACTCCACTTTTGCTAAGTTCCATGGCCTCAACCTTCCTTGTGAGGTTGGCTATCCTTGCATTCACATCGTCTTCCTCCTTAAGGATATAGATCCCACTTTTCTCTTGAGTGGGCTTGGAGTTATTGGGTTTATCCGATGTATCCCAAGATTGGGCGTTTTCAGCCAACATATCCAAGTAACTCCAAGCCTCATCTGGATTTTTACTCATAAACTCGCCATTGCACATCATTTCCACAAATTGGCGCATATTGGAATTTAATCCATCATTGAAAAAATTTATAACTCGCCAACTCTCATAGCCATGATGTGGGCAACCAAGTAGGAGATCCTTAAATCTTTCCCAGCATTGAAAAAAAGATTCACCCTCTTTAGTTGAGAAATTCATTATGGCCCTTCGAAGAGTGTTTGTTTTATGAGCCGGAAAGAACTTTTTCAGGAATTCTCGGTTCATCTCAACCCATGACCCAATCGAATGTGGTCTAAGAGAGTGAAGCCAATCTTTGGCTCTTTCTTTCAAAGTGAAGGGAAAAAGTTTAAGTCTGATTGTATCCTCAGAAACATTGGGATAATGCAAGGTGGCCAACACTTCTTCGAATTCTTGCAAGTGTAAGCATGGGCGGTCAGAGTCTAGCCCATGGAATTTAGGTAAAAGTTGAATTACACCCGGTTTTATGTCAAGGGTTCCACCGTTAGCTGGTAGAACTATGCAAGAAGGTGTAATTGCACGGGCAGGTTGTAGGTAGTCTCGTAGTGATCTCATTGGAGGAACATTATGTACCTCATTCTCTCCTACTCCTTCCTGATTTGCATTTGTAGTTGGTGTAGGGGGGGGGGGGGGGAGGATTCCTTACAGGTGTTTGATCCATACTCCCCAAACTTTCACAATGCTCTTGATAATTCCGAACTCGTCTATGAACTGACAATGGTCCAACTAAACCACCTTCAGATTGGAGACGATTTGAGTGATTACGTTCCCAACGGGACATAAACCATTCAATCAAAGCTAATCCTGACCTAGAAAACTGAAATCTGAAACTAATATAAAAGAAACTAAGTTTAGAAAGGTATCACCTGATGCGCTTTAACTTAGAGAAGAATTCCTACAAAACAGACAACTTTGTTAGTTCTAAGAAAATCAGGAAAACCTATCTACTTCTAAAGCCACTGAACTATTTGAAAACCGTTATCTAATTCCCCGGCAACGACGCCAAAAACTTGTTCGCTCGCCTCAAGTGTAAGGCTGCGATGTAGTAATAAAAACTTGGTAAGACCGAGGTCGATCCACAGGGAAATAGTAACAACTCCCAAATCACTCCAGTAACTCAGTTTTTGAAAGAAATCAGTTTCAATTGAATGTTTACTTAAAACAGAAACTTAATGAAAAATCAGAGATATAAAGTACTAAGGCTTTCAAGGATCCACTTGTAGCAATCCCATGTCAATTCAGTCAATCCAAGTAGAGAACACAACTAGATTTGAAGTCCTATCTCTCATCTAGTTGGAAAATAAAGTATTCACACACATTCCATCACATTCAAGTTGAACTTCCAAGTTCTAGTTCCATTCAATCAATACAAACTTGAAACCATAGCCTGCGGAGTAACAGCCATGCCTCTGGACTATGGCCTGTTCAAGGATTACTATAATCCGAATTTAAACAAACAAATATGATAATCTCAGAGAATTAAAAGGAATTCATGTCCGGAGCACATAAACTCAGATAAAACGTCTCAAACTACCACTTTCTGGAACTAAAGCATGCAAAAATCCAAACTTGAATGTAAATTACTTGAATTAAACTAAAACCAACATGGAATTAGCTACAAGCTTCACCTCTCAGCCTTAGCTGAGAGGTTCTAGCCGAGCATTGTCATACTACAACTAAAAACTCTGAAATAAAGCATAAAAACAGAAAAACTTGAATAGGAGAGTTGCAGCCGCTCCACAATCGCCTTCACTCTCCAAACTCACGTTCCTTAGCCTCCCTGATGATCTATGAAGAACCCCTAGGTGTCTTTTTATAGCAAGCAACCTCCCTTGCGTCGGATTCTGCGAAAGACTACGCATTGCGCAGCGTTTTCCGGAGTCCAGATTTAGAAAGGACTCTCCATACGCAGAGCCGACCGGTCGTGACCGGTCGGACTAGCTTTTCAAACAGTCCAGGGAGTGCTGCCGACCGGTCAAGACCGGTCGGACAGACCTGTCCATTGTTCCAGCAAGTGTGGCCGACCGGTCATGACCAGTCGGACCAAGTTGTCCATCATCCAGCGTATACAGCCGACCGGTCGTGACCGGTCGGGCTCCTCTTTCCAGCTTCCAGTGTGTATGGCCGACCGGTCTTGACCGGTCGGCCTGTTCTTCTATGTGATCAGCAACCGTGGCTGACCGGTCAAGACCGGTCAGCCCTCTTCAAATTTTTCCTCTTTCTTTCTTTTCTTCTCTTCTTTCCTTCTTTCTCTTCTCCTTGTTTTCTTCTATCTTCGATTCTCTTTCATTCCTCATCCAATGACTTCAAAAGCTTTCTTTTAATCCCTATTGAGTGAAGTCCGCTCTCATCCCTTGTAATCACAAAACATGTGTTAGATGGGCCTTTAAATCATGAAAATCATGCAAACCATGTCATGTAATGAGCAATGCAATATATAAATTGGAGGTTCAACAGAACACAAGAAGAATGACTTGCTTTGGGTTTGGAATAGAGCCTCTAATGATCTCTACCAATGGTGGCTTCTATCTCCTCAAAAACCCCTCTAAATCACTCAAAAGCGAATCCCCATCTTTAAATAGATTTTCTTCCAACGATAAAAAAAGGGGCAGATTCGCACATCTCTGTTTGATTGGAAAAAGGTCCGATTGATCGGTGACATGTCCAATTAATCGGAATTTAGTCCAGAGAACTCTCTGGAGGATTTTTCGATTGATCGGAACATGGTCCGATTGATCGGACGGACCCTTCTGATGGATCGGAAGACTGTCCGATTGATCGGAAATATGTCCAGTGGATTTTTGAAGTTTGCTGGAACAATTTTCGATTGATCGGAACTTATCTCCGATTGATCGGAGTCCTATCGGAGCCAGTGTCCGATTGATCGGAGATCAATCGAAAACTGTTGTTTGAGCTGTTTTGTTTACAGCAGCTTGCACCTCTTTAATTAGTCTAATTTATCATGTTTTTCATGGAGTTCTAAGACTAATGATGATGACTAAAGGTATACCTAGTTGGTCCAAGTCATCTAAGAGGTTATGGGTTAGGTTTTAGTCAAGGCAAGGCACACCAAGGCATCACTTTTACCTGTTTCTTCTTCCTTGATGCAGCCGGTCCGTCTTGAGTCTTCGGTCTTCGTCTTCATTAAGCTCAACCGACACTAGACTCACTGACCTAAGTGATTGACAAACAAGGTGCACTAGTATGCCACAGAAAAGTGCACTAACAATATCGATAGCCTCTGATGTCCTCTGCACGAGCTCGGGATCTAGGAGACGACGCTCTCCAACTCGGTCCAACAACTAGGAGACCTACAAGGTTTACCATACAATGGAGCCATACCGATAGTAGCTTGGTAGCTGTTATTGTATGCAAACTCAGCCAAACGCAGGTGTTTATCCCAACTACCTGCGAAATCCAACACGCAAGCTCGAAGCATGTCCTCAAGGATTTGGTTGTCCCTCTCGGTCTGTCCATCAGTCTGAGGATGTATGCGGTGCTGAAGTTCAAGGCAGGCCCCATCACCTTCTGAAAACTCTTCCAGAACCACGACATAAACCTCGGATCTCGGTCAGAAACGATCGAAACTGGGACACCGTGCACTCTCACAATCTCCTCAATAAACAATTCTACAAGTCGGTCCAATGGCCAGGTCGCACGTATCGCAAGAAAATGTGCCGACTTCGTCAGACGATCGACAACAACCCAGATGGCGTCATGATTGCTCTGAGTCCTCGACAAGCCCATAATGAAGTCTGTGGTCACATGCTCCCATTTCCACAACGGGACACTCAACGGCTGCAAGGGACCTAGAGGTTTGCGATGATTGGCCTTGACACGCTGGCAAGTGTCACACTCAGCCACAAAACTGGCAATTTGACACTTCATTCCGACCCAGAAATACTACCTCCTCATATCACGATACATCTTGGAAGAGCCCGGGTGAATCGTGAACCTTGATCGGTGTGCCCAATCCATAAGATCTCTACGCAACTGAGGAATATCTGGGACATGCAACCGACCCCTGAAAGGAAGTCCACCATCTGACCTAATCTGCCAATCTGTCTAATCCTCTGACGCGGCCTCTGCCCGATAATCCTGCAACGTCTGATCGGCCTGTTGAGCCTCGATCACCCTAGAAACAAGAGAGGGTTGAATCGACAAGCTCGATAACTGCGCGATAGAAGACTGCAGGCTCGGCTCAAAATCATACTCGGCAACATCCTCGAGCATCCTCCACTCTCGGACCATCACATGCGCCACCAAGCCTCGTGGCTGACGGCTAAGGGCATCTGCCACCACATTGGCCTTGCTAGGGTGGTACTGAAGATCAAAATCATAATCCTTTATGAGCTCCATCCAGCGTCTCTGCCTCATGTTCAACTCGGACTGTGAGAAGAGGTACTTCAGGCTCTTGTGGTAGGAAAAGAGCTCGATCCTGACCGCATAAAGATAGTGCCTCCACACCTTCAATGTGAAGACTACCGCTGCTAGCTCCAAATCATGTGTAGGGTAGTTCTGCTCATGGACCTTGAGCTGGCAAGAAGCAAAGGCCATGGGTCTACCATGCTGCATCAGGATAGCACCCAAACCAATATGCGAGGCATCTGTCAAAACCACGAATCCTTCACTCCCGGAGGGAAGAGTGAGGACTGGTGTAGAAGTAAGACGGTCCTTCAGTTCTGCAAATGCTCGCTCACAGGCATCACTCCAAACGAACTCAGCTCCCTTCCGGGTCAACCTGGTCAGCGGGGTTGCAATACGGGAGAAGTCCTCGATGAAACGACGATAATAACCTGTTAACTCAAGGAAACTCCGAATTTCGGACGCGTTCGTGGGCTGACCCCACTAACGCATGGCATCAATCTTCACCGGATCCACTGCTACTCCCTTCCTCGTCACAAAATGACGGAGAAACTTCACCTCCTCCTACCAAAACTCGCACTTCTCCAACTTCGCATAAAGCCGGTGTGTGCGGAGGGTCTACAAGGTGATCTTTAGATGCTGCTCATGCTCCTCCCGAGTCCTCGAATAGATCAGAATGTCATCAATGAACACCATAACGAACTGATCAAGGTAGGGACGAATGACCTCGTTCATTAATTACATGAACACAGCGGGTGTATTGGTCAATCCGAAGGACATGACCTGGAACTCAAAATGATCGTAACGCGTCCTGAATGTCGTCTTCGGGATATCCTCCTCTCAGACACGGACCTGATGATAACCGAACCGTAGATCAATCTTCAAAAAGAACTGGGCCTCCCGCAATTGGTCAAATAAATCGTCGATCCTCGGAAGCGGGTACCTATTCTTAATCGTGACCTTGTTGAGCTCGCGGTAATCCACGCAGAGCCTCAATGAGCCATCCTTCTTCTTCACGAAGAGTACCGGCGCTCCCCACGGTGAACTGCTAGGACGGATGAAGCCTAGATCACACAACTCGTCCAACTGCTTCTGCAGCTCCCGTAACTCCAATGGTGCCATACGGTACGGGGCCTTTGAGATAGGCGCGGTATCGGGCACGAGGTCAATCTGAAACTCGGTATGCCGACGAGGTGGCAACCCCGAAATCTTCTAAAACACATATGAGAAATCGCAAACTACCGGCAACCAGTCGATGCATAAGGTAACCGGCTCCTCTACAACACACGACATCAAAGATGACAATTGCTCTCCTCCGGGCTTGGCAATGAACTGAAACTGCTGCATGCCGGATATAAGGAAGTGACTGTTCTTGCGAAGCAGTCCAATACAGCGTGATACTCAGCCAGCCAATCCATGCCCAGGATAACATCAAACTCGATCATTGGTAAAACAAACAAATCGACAGGCAAAAAGGTCTCTCCTACCAGGACGGGGCAAGACGAACAAATCAAACTTAATACTACGGTCTTCCCTAAGGGTGTCGACACTGACAAACCCTCGCGCACAGATTCTAACGACAAACCAGTCGATCGGCAGAAATCATCGGATACAAAAGAATGCAATGTGCCAGAATCAATAAGTGTACCATCAATGACTCCTCCAGGTGCCTGAGAATCCTGCTGCCTTGAGTCTGCTGGGGATGTGTCTATCCCCTCTGCGGTCGTCTCTGCTGCCGCTATTGCGGCCTATGCTGCTGCCTCTGCTACTGTGGCTGTTGCTGCTGCTGTCTCTGCTGCTGTGGGTGGGGGCACTCATGTCTACGGTGCCCTGTCCCTCCACATCCGTAACAAACATCTGCAAACTGTCTCTGGGATGGTGCTGGAGGTGCTGCTGGTGCTACTGGCGATCGAAAGGATGGACGAACCGGATGTCTCTGCTGTGCCCGAGTCTGCTGCTGCCGGAAGCTGCTAGAAGGAGACTTCCTCTTCCCCTTCCGATCTCTGCTCTGGTCACGAATCTGCTGCGTATCGACCCACTCTGCCTCATATATCTGGGCTCGTTCCACAACCTCCTCAAACGTAGGAAGCTTGTGTCCCGTGACACGGCCACGAAGGCGAAGGCACAGTCCGCTCTCGAATCAACGGGCCTTCCACCCCTCATCGTCCACAAGATATGTCGCAAACCTGGATAGCTCAATGAATCAAGCCTCATACTACGACACTGACATATCTCCCTGGACCAGTGTCTCGAACTCTAGAGCACGCTGCTAGCGGACATGCTCGGGGAAGAACTTTCGGTCAAACCGATCCACAAAGTCCTCCCATGTCCACTCAAAATCAAGCCCGGCGGATCGGGTAACCGATGCTCACTAGTGCTCAGCCTCTCCCTGAAGAAGGAAAATGGCGAGAGGAACTCGCTCCTCGGTCGTGCATCGCATCATGGTAAAGATCTTTACCTCCGATTTTCATCTCTCTGCTGCCATCAGGTCTGGCCCGCCCAAGAAACTTGGGGGATCCATCCGTCTGAAATTCATCAGTAAAGAACGAGCACGATCCTGCTCTGATGGGACAACTGCGTCGGATGACCTCCTCTCCTGGCGCTTAACCATGGAGGTCATAACGCGCATCATCTGCTGGAACTGACCAGCAGTCATAGCTGGAGCTGGAGCTAGGGCTGAGGCTATCCGGGATGTACCCACACTAGTCGACAGCCTACCGGTGGCTCGCTTGGGTGCCATATCCTACAGAAAAGGACAGGTACCACTTAGCATTGATACTCTCGAATGCACACACGTTAGGGAACCATTTTCAGAAGTTTCTAAGCTCAGAATAAGGAATCCTATTATAACTATGTTGTAACAGGATCCTAGTGTGGGTCGCTAAGTGCATGAGATCGGGATCCTAATCATCTTAAGTTCGCAACAATCATTCAGTGAAGGGTAGTTAATCTAAGGCTATTAGTAGATATGTGATGTCATCCGCAGGTATTCCCAAGTTATGCTTTGATACCAACTTCTGTCATGCCCCAAACCTAGGGACCGGGCTTACTAAATTTTTGATCGCTGACCTTCGTGCCAACAGCCTCCGTAGTACCCCATTCTTGGCTCCTAGCTCTCGTGTGCCAGGTTCCGATCCTGGGATCCTACTAGGAGGATTTTCAGGGTAATTTTTTTTGTAAAGGAGCATAATCAAAACCATAAAACATCATCAAATATCCACTAATAAGTTATTGAGTACAGTGCTGGAAAGGGAATCCAAAATGTAGCAAAATCCCAAAATAGCAGGTACATGAACCGCGCTCAACGCTGTTGATGTGCCCTAGTACCTGCAGCGTAAACAAATGCGCATAAGCTTCCTAAGAAGCTCAGTAGAGTGCGTGTGTGCTCGTGTGATGCATATGACAAGTATACAGATATCAGCGTAAGCAAAAGTAATAGAGGGCTAAGTTACCAAGTTCATGAATGCTATCAGCCATCCCAAGGCTATGCGATGCAAGGGCCTACATGGCCGAGTGTTACATGCTCGAGATGCAATGCAACCACGTCAATCCTCAACTAATCCACATATCAAAATAGTTCTCATTTGGGACATCACCGGGGTCTAGTATACTCTGATACTGGCCGCCGCACATCGCGCGCGTAACGAAGCGAGTAGAAAAGACCTCACCGTCCGCCTCGTCAGTGGTATGCCAATGCCCACCTGGCTCGCCGATAGCAGACCCATTTCATGAGCTGGTCAGACTCGACCTAACTTATAGCCTACTACACCCGGGCGGATAAGGTCACACCCCTTTCCAACCTACCTTGACACAGTGGGAGACGCGGCCTACTGGTATTTAGCACTCGGGCACTCGTGTTATCCACTCGGTCTCGACGTTGGAGCATCATACTGGTACCACAGGGTTTAGGGACTTTCACCCAAGGACATCCATAGCGCCCACGTACTAGAACAAGTTTCTGGTGTTCATTACTGCCAACCACGATGTGACTATGGTGGCCACCACCCCGATGCTGCTAGCGTTTGAAAGCGATTGTGACATACATAATGTGAAATGCATAAGTCACACAATCCAAGTCATGCACCAAACTTACGCATACTGTGCAATCATGTGGGGTGACCCTGTCTCACACGGGTCCCCTAAGTATAACAGGCCAACTAGCATATGCTATGATTAATCGTAATCCATAACAGGCATACAAATGATGCGTATGGGCATATGAATGAGCATGGCATTCATAATACTAAGCATATTATCAGTGTGAAGTATCAAGCTAAGCATACTAGCATGTTACCAAACATATCATGTAATGTTGGCCTTAAATGACCCAATATATATACAGAGAGTGGGACCCAGACTGTGGACCCCATTGAAAATGTAAAGGTCTTCGTGGCATAGCCCACTTGAGACCACATCGGCCCCATACTTGGGCTTGCACATACCAAATCGGCTGACAAAATAGGTGTATGGCATGGATAAAACATATATATATCAAAGAAAGGACCATGGTGGGCCCCGCCCACTGGTCGGATAACAAATATACATCATCGATCTTAAGAAGTTTCAGTGATGGGTATTCAATCACCACCATTTTCCAAGTGAAGTCCACTCAAATTGGGTCCCACGCATCGGTCAAACGGTTGGCATGCTACACCATGCATCCATCAAGGTGGAACCCAAAGATGGGCCCACAACCTTTAGTTGGATGAAAATAATCACTAAAGTGGCCCAAGGAAGTTCTCAATGGTGGGCATCAAAGACCATTGTTCCTTGCTGGTGTAGTCCATCTGACGTTTGGATCTACCTCATTGTTGGGGCCATGTCCTAAAATAATCTAGGGAAACAGATGGGCAGCGTGGATAAGACAGATACATCATGATGGAACCCACAAGGTGGGCCACCTATTGGGTTGCGTGGTATCCAACTGGGTCCTAGGAAGTTTTGAATCAAGCAGATATTTATGTTTTCTCCTTCATCTAGACCTATGTGATCTTATGAACAGGTTGGATGACAAATAAACATCACTGTAGGGCCTGGGAAGGTTTCAACGGTGGAAATCTTATTCCCACTGTTTCCCGTGGCATGGTCCACTTGACATTTGGATATGCTTAAATTTTTGACTCAGCCACTAAAATGAGCTGGAAAAACATATGGACGGAATAGATAAAGCACTTAAATTCTAGGTGGGTCCCACGAGTGGGCCACCTGCTGGGCAGCCCAACCAGCCCACGGCGCTGGTTGCTCCCAGCGTCCCCTTTTTATTTTTATATTTATTTTTATTTACTTTTTTTCCTCATCAAGTGGGGCCCCTAGAAGCTTTCGATCAAGTTGATATTTTTATTTTCCCTTCTTCACACGTGTGTGCGCTTATGACCAGGTTGGATCTCAAATAAACATCATGGTGGGCCGTAGGAAGGTTTCAACAGTAGGGTCACTGTCCCCACTGTTTCCTATGTTGGGGCCCTCTTGAGATTTGGATCTGTCTCATTCTTGAGATCATGCCCTAAACTGATCTCCCCAAATGGATGGACGGTGTGGATATAACACATACAACACGGTGGGGCCCATGGAAGTTGGTGACGTCACGTCAGTAGCGAGATAGCTACTCAACCTGTTCGCTGCTTACTCCCAGCGTCAGAGACGCTGGGAGCCTTATTATATATATTTTTTTCTTCTTCTTTTGTTTTCTTGTTTTTCTCTGGTTTTCATCGAGTGGGGCCCACATGAGGATGATTTGTTGAGCTCTTAATTGTGCATATTCTAACCCCAATTCATCACTCATAATGCACGGTTTTCATGATTAAAAGACTAATCTAATGCATGATTTCATGATTGTAGAAATGAGAGGGACCCCGCCCAATTGAAGACTAAAAAGACTTCTTTAAGAGCCTTGGATGAAGACCCAAGATGGGCCGAAGAAAGAAGAAAGCTCAGAGAAGAAAGAAAGAAGGAAATGAAGAAGAATAGGGCCAAGACTGGTCCAGATCGGTCAGCCAGGAGGGCCACGACCGGTCTAGACCGGTCGGCCACCTCCTCCCAGTCCTTTGGATCAAAGGTGCAATAGGGCCGACCTGTCTAGACCGGTCGGCTAAGGCCTGCCCATCCTCCAGCAAGCTCCCTGGACTGTGCACACTTCCGTCTATTGGAATTGGGACTGACCTATGCAATTGAGTATGCTCGTCCTAGCTTGCATTGAGTGAATTATATACATGGATCTTACATATGGCAGATTGTTGGTTTAACTGATCTATCATCCGACTAGATAGATCTTAATTTCGATTCTAGTTGAGAAAGTGTGAGACCACAGCGAATTGAGCATCAAGGATTGCTACAAGTGGATCCTTGAACCCCTAGTGCCTTTTTTATTAATTGATTAATTCAGTTTAGTTCAAAATTGCGATTTACATCAATCTTCTCAAAATCTGGTTGTTAGCTTTTCAAATAGAAACTATTGGAAGTATTTGTGAATTCCTACATAAGTCTCTGTGGATCGACCTCGGTCTTACCGAGATTATTACTACATCGCATCCCTACACTTGGGGAAGCGAACATGATCCACTCCGTTCATCAGGTTCCCCAGCTCATGGGGGACCCAATGAGCCCAATATTGGGTAGGTAAATTGGTTTACAAACATCAAGGTGGGCCGAGGAAGTTTCGACAATGGACATCATTTTCTCCACTGTTTCATGTGGTGCGGTCCGCTTAAGATTTGGATCTGGTTCATACTCGGGCCCTAGCCCTAAAATGGTTCGGGAAAACAGATGGATGGTGTGGATTAAACATAACATCAAGGTGGGTCCCACAAGTGGGGACCCCACTCCAATCGTCCCAGCGTCCCTGACACTGGACGTTCACAGCGTCTGACGCTGGAACTGTCCAGCGTCAGGACTTTTATATATATTTTTTCTCTTCTTGGTTTCTTTTAAGTGGGGCCCACTTGGTGACAATCCACACCATTCATCATGTTCCCCAGCTCATGAGGAACCCATAGAGCCTATATTGGGTGTACGATACGGCCCAAAAATATCAAGGTGGGCCAAAGAAGATCTAAATAGTAGGCATCATTACCTACACTGTTTTCTATGGTGTGGTCCACCTGAGATCTGGATATGTTTCATTTTTGGTGTGTAGTCCTAAAATGGACTGGAGAAACAGATGGATGGTGTGGATATTATGCATGCATCAAGGTGGGTCCCACGAGTGGGGCCCATGGTCAACGCCCTCAAGGGGCTCCAGCCCAAGCACTGCTGGGCAGCAGCGTTCCCTGGACGCTGTCTGTCCAACGGCCAACCTTATATTTTTTTTGTTATATATATATATATATATATATATATATATATATATATATATATATATTTGTGCCTTGACCAGTGGGGTCCACACGTGCAAGATCCACT
Source organism: Liriodendron chinense (assembly GCA_003013855.2). Lineage (NCBI taxonomy): Eukaryota > Viridiplantae > Streptophyta > Magnoliopsida > Magnoliales > Magnoliaceae > Liriodendron > Liriodendron chinense. The sequence goes on from ML058429.1 coordinate 7,303,429, forward strand.
CCATCCATCAGCTGAGCCAGCTCATGGTGGGTCCAAAATAGCATTGGATCAAGATAATCCTTGTATTTTTCCTTCATCCAGATCTTTATCATCAAGTCCACAAGTTAAATGACAAATAAGAAAAGTGGGAGTTTATGTCCCCCTTGCACTCACCTAATGGTTGGACGGTTGGATGGGGTTGGATTGACGATCGGACGGTCCGGATGGTGGTTGGGGCCCTCCATGCTTGGTTCCTCCCTCTAATCTCTCTCTCTCTCTCTCTCTCTCTCTCTCTCTTCTCTCTTCTTATCTTCTCTCTCTAATCTTCTCTCTCTCTCTCTCTCTCTCTCTCCTCTCTCTCTCTCTCTCTCTCTCTCTCTCTTCTTGGAAATGCTATGGACGTGAGATTGCTTCGGGTGTTTGGGGGGGGGGGGGGAGGGTTTCTTAGATGATGTAATGATGATGGCTAGCATGGGAGGGGTAGGATGGTATGGGAGGTATGGGCTTGGGTTGACTTTGTAGTGAGAGAGGGATGGTGTGTGTAGACTAGGGTGATGAGAGGGGTATGGGTGAGGGTGAGGGTGATTAATTGATTGATTTGACATTTTCTTGGGATTTGTGCAAGCCCGCGCCACACACGCGTTGCGCTGCACGCCTCGGATTGCGCAAATGATCACAACTTTCACACCGGGTATCGCAATGGGGCGTGTCATGCGGCGTTGGAATCGCAGCGCCTACATGGTTGCCGGGGTATAGGTCTTGGGTCGATGCGGTACTAAAATAGGGTCGCGATCAAAGCTCGCTAATCTGGTCCGTCCAGGACGTACCAGTACAGAAAACTAAGCGTACGGAGGGCAAATCAGGGTACAGATCTTACATGAAGACATACTTCCAATCGAAGACATCCTCTCCTCCCTCCAGTAAGCTCTCAACAACGATGTTTCCATGGCCGACTCTCCCATGCCCTCTACTGAACTACAACAACTTAAAGATGAGCTCCGGGAACTTGTACGCTTAAGGGTGTAAGAGACAGCGTCGACCGAATCGATCAAGAAAGTTACCAAATTTATCGATTACTACCAAGTCTTCTCTTGCTCGGACGACATCCTTATGACTAAATTACCAATGCTTAGAGAATTTTAGGACCTTATAAAGGAATATCGTGAGCTCCACACTGTGATCAAGCATCTTGAATCTGAGCAAGCGAGTGTGAATTCTCAAATGACTAAGGTCAACGAGGTTACAGAGAAGCTATTGGCCGAACATGAAGAGTTGAAAAAATCTGATGCCGAACTGGAGGACATGAGAGCGCAAATTATAACTTTGAAAGACAGCTTGAGACACTGAAGAGGTGATTTGATGAAAAGAAAGAGTCACGTGATCAGAGAAGGAAGGAAATTAAATATCTGGATGTATTTGTCCAAACACACATAGAGTCAGTCGGCCAGATTAGGCGCACAACCTTGAAACATCAGGCAGTCTTGGCTAAGAAGAGGGACATGCAGGAGAAAGTGAAGGATGTGATTGCTTGATTCTCTTCTTTTGAATTCTAACTTCCAACCTATATACTTAACAGTCAATATAATCGGCCATCGAGCCACCCTTTTCCCGACTTTGCTTTCTCAGTCATTTTCTTACTTAGCATTTTTCTTTTCTTTCGCAATTAATAATTGTCTTGGTGATGTGCCACCCTTCAAAGATTGTCAAAGAAATCTCATTTATGATAGACGAGGAATAGTGTTGCGACCGAGAACTTGGTTTGATACTTCTTGGACCATTTGCATACTCTAGTCAGGATCCACACATTAAGGTTCGACCATTGGCCGTGGATTGGGACCTACTCGGTTTTGCCCCTCATGGAACAATGAATTTTTGGGAAAATGCTAGAAAGGTTGCCCTCCCGGCATACCCTAATTTCGAGCTTCAAGAATGAAATTCCTGACCTCCCGATCTGGATACCTGAAGCCAAGAGGCGGAGCAAGATTCCACATATTCAGGACTAGAGTGGGATGTGTGTTTTGTTGTAGAGGAGGCATCGTCGGTGGCTAAACCATATTACCGACAGAGCTTCCTTTTGCATCATGTTGTGTCCCCGTAGGTGCTCTTTTAGTGATGATGGTCATTAATCGATGCATGGTCTCATTCTGGTTAGCCATTCGTCTGTTGAAATTCTCAGTTTGAACACAAAATTGCTCGGCTTAAGCCTGTATCCGCTCCGCCTGAGCTCTCCCTTGTGAAATTGCATCACTTTTATTACACTTGTGGACATGTATGCGTGTGGAAGCTTAGAGGAGTAACTAGAATTATAGATAAGTCCTAGAATCAAGACCTTTTTAAAATTCTTTTTTCCTACTTAAAATGATTAACAATTAACACTAAGTAAGCAAGAACACTTTGGCTTCCAAGCCAAAGTGAATCCAATCACAAGACTAGCATTTAATAAGCAATTAAGTAATCTAGTCTAAGAATGCATAGATTAACAAATGATTAAACTAATCAAGTACTTAATCTATGCAACCTAAGTAAAGTATATGATAATGGATCATAAAGCTCAAGTCTACTCTAATTACGAACATACATCTTGTATGTGAATGTGCCTATCTAGTGCCTAGCATACATTCCAATTAAGCATTCATAATTAAACAATTAAATACAATGCATAATAAGAAATGTGCACAAATACAATCTCAACACACAACGATGTATAGTGGTTAAACTTTGGGGCTACTCCATGAAATTGCGTCGAGTCGTCTAACAAGACACCCTATGCATACACGTGCGGAAGCTTAAAGAGCAACTAGAATTATGGCTAAACCTATAGGAGGGAGTGATTAGGACCTTTTTTAATATTTTTCGCCTACTTAACAAATTTAGCAAATTAAACTACTTAAGCGATTAACACTTCTGCTTCCAAGCCTAAGTGGGTCCAATTAAAAGACTAGCAAATGATAAGTGCAATCAGCAACCTAGTCTAACCAACTCATGTGGACTATAGAGGATGGATCAAGAAATGCTCAAGTCAACATGAGGTAGTGAAAGTACATCTTGTGAGTGTGGATGTGCCTATTAAGTGCCTAGCATACATTCCTATCAAGCATTCATAATTAAATAATTAAACATACAATGCTAAGATATCAATGTGCTCAATTCAATCACAAACACAAGCATGTATAATGGTTCGACTACTTGTCTACTCCACTCCCGGTTCAAGTACTCAACCCCTTTGAGCACACCGGCATTCACTGGGGAGTTTAAATCTGGTTCCTCCTAACCAAGGTGTTTTAAATCGGATCCACCCAACTGGGGAGTTTGTAGGTTCCTCCCAACCTAGACGTTTGCACCCGTGTTGGTGGCTCCCCCTTGGAGACTCTGTTTAGGCCGACTAACGTGCCAAAGAACGGCTGACGTCCCTAGATTTTAGGCCCAACTAATAGGCCAAGGATCGGCTAACGACCCTAGTTCGAGTTTGTCAAACAAACTCTACACTCAACTCCTACAGGGAATTGAGTGGATGGACTCTTAACAAGACAACCTTACTTGTCGGATTGAGCCCCTTTGTAGCGCCGCTTTGGGTTGCTTCTTCTCGCTCTCCCGTGCTTGAATCGGCTTCCCTTGTGCTCCCCCGATCTTTGACGCCGCTGCTTTGCCAAGGCTTCAGCTCCAAGATCCGCTACCTTGCATGTGATGCTCCATTGGAGATGCTCAAGGTGCTAGGGAGGGTAGGTTTGAGATCTCTACAACTTATGGGAATGGTTACCTAGAGAGTCTCACCTACAACGATCTCATCATAGAGTATTGGATAGGACTATGACTATCAAGATCAATCCAATCTCTAGAGATCAAAAGAGGGACAAGTGCATCTTCTTCTTGAGCTTTGAATGTTCCATACTTGTGATGAATCACAAGGAAGATCACTTGTTTGGGTTAGGAATAGGGCTCTTAATGATCTTCAACAGTGGTGGCTCCTATCTCCTCAAAATCCCATCTCTTCGCTAAAAAAACAAACCCCCATCTTTAAATAGATTTTCTTCCAACGGTAAAAAAACGGGCAGATTCGCGCATCTCCGATTGATCCGAAAAAGGTCCGATTGATTCGAGACCTGTCCGATTGATCGAAGGCATGTCCGATTGATCGAAAATCTATCCAGTGAAGTCTCTGGAAGATTTTTTGATTGATCGGAACACTGTCCGATTGATCGGACGGACCCCTTCCGATGGATCGAAAGTATGTTCGATTGATCGAAAATTTATCCAGAGGTTTTTCAAATTTTGCTGGAACAAATTCTGATGGATTGGAACATCTGTCCAATTGATCGGAGTCCTATCGAAACACTTGTCCGATTGATCGGAGTCCAATCGGAAACTGCTATTTGAGCTGTTTTGTTTACAGCAGCTTCCACCTCTTTAATTAGTCTAACTTATCATGTTTTTCATGAAGTTCTAAGACTAATGATGATGACTAAAGGTATACCTAGTTGGTGCAGGTCATCTAAGAGGTTAAGGGTTAGGTTTTGGTCAAGGTTAAGGCACACCAAGGCATCACTTTTACCTGTATCTCCTTCCTTGATGAAGCGGGGCCACTTGAGTCTTCGGTCTTCGTCTTCATTAGGCTCAACCGACACTAGACTCACTGACGTAAGTGATTGACAAACAAGGTGCACTAGTATGCCACAGAAAAGTACACAAACAATCTCCCCCTTTGTCAATTACTTACAAAAACCTAACCTACCAAAACAAAATACATGTACAAGAGATTACATTGATATAAAATTAAATACAGGACTCTTGACATGCCTAAACTAAGCTGCTCCTCTTCAGATTGCTCCCCCATAACCGGTCAATCCCTGCATCACAAAACATAGCAAACTAGTTTTGGTGGGACTTGATCTTTCTCCCCCTTTTTGTTAGCAATTGACAAACTATTCTCTCCCCCTTAATGATATATCAATTAAGGTTAAGGTAAGAGAAGATAGTATGTTGCAGTTATAACTATAAGCACATGCTAAGTAGAGAGAATATAGGGTGCATGATCATATAAAACATGGAGCATGCTAAGGAACATGATTAACAAGAAAATGTAACTTATCTAACCATAGTTAATCATGCATAATTGGTCATCTATGATATACATTAAGCATTAAAGCTCAAGGGCTTATAGCCCAATCAACTAACCTCCCCTATTGGTATATCAAGACCAATACTAAGCAAAGATTAGCATACAATGAAGCATAAAACTCAAAATGATTAGCTAATCTAAGCATGATGATAATCCAGCAAGCAAATGTATCAAATAAAAGCAAGGCTAAATTATCAAAATTTGGGCTGATGAGGCTTGAATCCTCTGATTTGCCCATACACACAAAAATGAGGCTGAAATCCTCAGATTTACCTATTTAAACATTTCTAGCTACCCTCACTAACTATGTTTAGTTTGATATGCCTAAGGGTAACTAATTTCCTCAACACCGTCATAAAATGTAGCATGAGGTGAGGGGTTGGGAACTCCTTCTACTCCTAGAAGGGATAGCGGTCAGGATCCCCTCTTAGATAAGCGGGAAGAGAGGTAGTGGTGAAAGCTGGGAGAGCTAGATCTTTATGTTGGCTCTTATCACTAGCGGAGTCATCAGATTTGGATTCGGACTCCTCCGTTTCATCCCAAGTGGCAGCTATTGCCTTTTTGCCTTTCGGTTTAGGCCCTTCAGGACATTCCAGGGCGATATGGCCACGACGACCGCAACCGTAACAACGGACGGATGAAGGTTTGGATGATTTTCATTTATGTTTTTCACCCTTCTTGTCCTTCTTGTCACGGCTATTCCCTCTATCAAATTTGAGGAATCGCTTAAATTTCTTGTTCAATTTTTCTTCCTCATCATCCTCATTATCACTATCTTCCTCCGACTCACTCTTAATTTTCTTATGTTTGTGAGAGGACTTTAGAGTGATGTTTTTCTTTCTAGAGGGGGCCTTAAAGTGTAGTTCATGAGTTTGTAGGGAACCTATGAGTTCTTCTACTTACATGTTATCTATGTCTCTACACTCCTCTAAGGCAACTATCTTGGAGTCAAATCCTTTTGGGAGGGACCTAAGTATCTTTCTACAAATCCTTCCTTCCGGAACCCGATCACCCAAGACAAACATGGAGTTACAAATATCTGACAATTTAGTATAAAACTCCATGAAGGTTTCAGTCTCTTCCATCATAATGTTTTCAAATTTGGTGGTTAAGAGCTGAAGCTTCGAGCATCTTACTGTGCTAGTTCCCTCGTGGGTAACCTCAAGTATATCCCACGCTTCTTTTGCAGTTGCGCATGTGAGAATGCGCTGAAATTCATCAGGAGAAACTGCAAAGCAAATCACATTGAGAGCTTTGGCATTTGCCATGTATTGAGCTCTCTCTATGTCATCCCATTTGGAATCATCTTTGGGAATGACAATGTATTTCCCATCAACCTTCACTTGCTCGGTGGGCAAGGTATATCCAGTTGTCTGCTAAGCCACACCAGACGGTCCATGGATTGGAGAAAAATTCTCATTCTAGCCTTCCAATAAGCATAGTTGGACCCGTCAAAGAATGGTGGACGGTTGGTGGTACTCCCATCTCGGTTAGACATTATGCTAGTGCTCCGGTACCGGATCTTACTCTAGACGGTTACGTCCTTGAAGAGCAACCTTCTCTGATACCAATTGAAATTGCGTTGGGTAGTCTAACATGACACCCTATGCATACATGTGCGGAAGCTTAAAGAGCAACTAGAATTATGGCTAAACCTACAGGAGGGGGTGATTAGGACATTTTCTAATATTTTTTGCCTACTTAACAAATTTAGCAAATTAAACTACGTAAGCGATTAACACTTCGGCTTCCAAGCCTAAGTGGGTCCAATTAAAAGACTAGCAAATGATAAGTGAAATCAGCAACCTAGTCTAAACAACTCATGTGGACTATAGAGGATGGATCAAGAAATGCTCAAGTCAACATGAGGTAGTGAAAGTACATCTTATGAGTGTGGATGTGCCTATCAAGTGCCTAGCATACATTCCTATCAAGCATTCATAATTAAACAATTAAACTTACAATGCTAAGATATCAATGTGCTCAATTCAATCACAAACACAAGCAAGTATAGTGGTTCAACTACTTGTCTACTCCACTCCTGGTTCAAGTACTTAACCCCTTTGAGCACACTGGCATTTACTGGGGTGTTTAAATCTAGTTCCTCCTAACCAAGGTGTTTTAAATCGGATCCACCCAACCGGGGAGTTTATAGGTTCCTCCCAACCTACACGTTTGCACCCGTGTGGTGGCTCCCCCTTGGAGACTCTGTTTAGGCCGACTAACGTGCCAAGGAACGGCTGACGTCCCTAGATTTTAGGCCCAACTAATAGGCCAAGGATCGACTAACGACCCTAGTTCGAGTTTGTCAAACAAACTCTACACTCAACTCCCACAGGGAATTGAGTGGATGGACTCCTAACAAGACAACCTTACTTGTCGAATTCAGCCCCTTTGTAGCGCTGCTTTACCAAGGCTTCAGCTCCAAGATCAACTACCTTGCATGTGATGCTCCATTGGAGATGCCCAAAGTGCTAGGGAGGGTAGGTTTGAGATCTCTACAACTTATGAGAATGGTTACCTAGAGAGTCTCACCTACAACGATCTCATCATAGAGTATTGGATAGGAATATGACTATCAAGATCAATCCAATCTCTAGAGATCAAAAGAGGGACAAGTGCATCTTCTTCTTGAGCTTTGAATGCTCCATACTTGTGATGAATCACAAGGAAGATCACTTGTTTGGGTTAGGAATAGGGCTCTTAATGATCTTCAACAATGGTGGCTCCTATCTCCTCAAAATCCCCTCTCTTCGCTCAAAAAATGAACCCCCATCTTTAAATAGATTTTCTTCCAACGGTAAAAAAACGGGCAGATTCGCGCATCTTCGATTGATCAGAAAAAGGTCTGATTGATCGGAGACCTGTCCGATTGATCAGAGGCATGTCCGATTGATCGAAAATCTATCCAGTGAAGTCTCTGGAAGATTTTTCGATTGATCGGAACACTGTCCGATTGATCGAACGGACCCCTTCTGATGGATCGAAAGTATGTCCGATTGATCGGAAATTTGTCCAGAGGTTTTTCAAATTTTGCTGGAACAAATTCCGATGGATCAGAACATCTGTCCGATTGATCGGAGTCCTATCGAAACACTTGTCTGATTGATCGGAGTCCAATCAGAAACTGCTGTTTGAGCTGTTTTGTTTACAACAGCTTCCACCTCTTTAATTAGTCCAACTTATCATGTTTTTCATGGAGTTCTAAGACTAACGATGATGACTAAAGGTATACCTAGTTGGTGCAAGTCATCTAAGAGGTTAAGGGTTAGGTTTTGGTCAAGGTTAAGGCACACCAAGGTATCACTTTTACCTGTATCTCCTTCCTTGATGAAGTGGGGCCACTTGAGTCTTCGGTCTTCATCTTCATTAGGCTCAACCGACACTAGACTCACTGACGTAAGTGATTGACAAACAAGGTGCACTAGTATGCCACAGAAAAGTGCATTAACACTCCACTCCCGGTTCAAGTACTCACTCCTTGAGCACACTAGCATTCACTAGAGAGTTTAAATCATATTCCTCTCAACCTAGGTATTTTAACTTGGTGCCACCCAACTAGAAAGTTTACAGGTTCCTCCCAACCTACACGTTCACACCCATGTTGGTAGCACCCATTGAAGACTTGTTTAGGCCCGACAAATGTGTCAAGGATCGCCAAACGACCCTAGACTTTAGGCCCGACAAACGTGTCAAGGATTTCCAAATAACCCTAGAATTTAGGCCCGACAAACGTGCCAAGGAACACCAAACATCCCTAAACTTTTTAGGCTCGACTAACAAGTCAAGGATCAATAAACGAACCTAGTTCTAGTTTGACAAGTAAACTCTACACTCAATTCTCACCGGGAATAGAGTTGATCAACTCAACACAAATTGACAACCTTACTAGTTGGGTTTGACCCCCATTCATGCGCTGCTTCGGATTGCTTCTTGTCATTCTCTCGTGCTTGAATTAGCTCCCCCTGTGCTCCCTTGATATTATTGTCGATGCTTTGCTAATAATTCTGCTCCAACGATCAATCGCCTTGCATTTGATCTTCTTGAGATGACCAAGGTGATAGGATGGTAGGGTTGAGATCTCTACAACTAACGAAAATGGGTTAGCTAGAGAATCTCACCTACAAGGATCTCATCATAGATTTTGGGATAAGAATATAACTATCAAGATCAATCCAAACTCTAGAGATCAAAAGAGGGACAAGTACATCTTCTTCATGAGCTTGAAATTCTTCATTCTTGTGATGAATCACAAGGAAGATGATTTGGTAGGATTAGGATTAGATCTCCTAATGGTGTGCAATGGTGGTAGCTTCTAACTCCTCAAAATCCATCTCCTATGCTAAAAAACTGTTTCTCCCGTATTTAAAGAAAAATCTCCAACGGTTACAAAACGGGTAAAAAACGGTCTCTTCAATATATTAAAATACCTTTTCGATTAATCGAAGATATCTTCGATATATCGAAACCATCAGTTTGATGGATCGAAAAATCTGTCCAGAGATCTGTGTAAGTTACTGGACATATTTCTAATATATCGAATTGGGTTTCGATTGATTGAATTACTGAGGTTTCGATTGATCGAATTACTGATTTCGATATATCGAAATCACAAATTCAATGGATCGAAGAAATTGTCCAGAGAGTTAGTAAATTTCTAGACATATCTCGATATATTGAAAAGGCCTTTTCTATGGATTAAAGACCTATCGAAACTGGTCTCCGAACTATCGAAGACCTATAAAAAAAACTGTTGTTTGGGCTAGTTCATATACAACAACTTCTACATCTTTTATTAACCTAATTTATCATGTTTTTCTATATGATCTAAGGCTTATAAAGATGACTAAGGGTATTCCTAGTTGGTCTAAGTCATCTAAGAGGATTTGGGTGTTTTGGATCAAAGGGTTAGGGTCACTAAGGCATCTCATTTACCTGTTCTTCTTCCTCTATGCTTCTGGTACACTTGAATCTTCAGTATTCAGCTTGCCAAGGCTCAACTGACATTACAAAACATGGATACACGTGATTGACAAATAAAGTGCACTAGTATGCCATTAACACCTTGCTCCTGAACATTCTAGACACTCAGCTGCACATCCTGAAGCCCAACCGTTTCCTCAAGAGGAGTGGTCTAAGAGGTCGATGCCTCTTCCTGGTTGACAGGACTGAGTGTCAGATGAGTATTCAAATTCAATAATTCAGGGTTTATTTGAACTGGCACGTCCTTGGTCGAAGGTGGTGCGGTTGGTGTTGAGGGTTCAGCCCCAACAATTTAATTGCTTCTTTTATTCATGTTATTGATCTGTTAATTCACAATATCACACCGTCAAGTGAACCAAAGTAGGGTCCCACTGGGCATGCTAAAAATGTTGCCTCTCGGTTTCAAATTCGATCATGTGGTTTGTGCGGGCGTGCCAAAACTGAATGTGCGGATCGATTCAAACCGAAAAATTAAGACCCTAAGCACTAAGATAGGAAGATTCGTTGGACTCGACCATATATGACCTAGATTAAATAAGATAGGTCACCTATTCAGCTACTTGCACAATGGTTTTTGAGATAATCCTGCGATTATCGAAGGGAGGGGTTCATCCTCTAAAGATGGGTTATATCTCCGCCTTCTATACGAAATGACTTTTCAATATAGATAAAAAAAAATGAAATACTTATAGTTAGCTACGAAGAACAACTGCATAACGCCTTTCTAAATGAGAAACTTGCTTGATATTAAACTAAGTCAAGCATATTATTGTAGACCTGATTACAACTATTGGATTACAATTACTGATTACGTTAAGAAACATAAAGACATCGATTACACTAAGTAATGTAAATGACAAATTACTCTAAGGAAAGTAAAGTTGCCGATTACACTAAGGAATTTAAAAGACTAGTAATGCTAAGAAGCACAAAGTAATTTTGAAAGAGAGGTTTGGTTTGGTATGAGATCTCTTAGTCTCTTTCTTTCCTTTGTAATTTATAAGCTTCCCCACACACATGACTTGAGGGTCATGGCGTCTAATTGGTCACATTCTTGCCTTTAAGATCCTTCTTTGCAAGCTTGCCACCTATCTTAATAACCACCACTAGGCTTCATATCAATTCGACCACGTTTGCTCTGCCACCATTACTTTATGGATGTCGTGGATGCTGTTGTAGGATAAAGTTGGTCGTCAAAAGATACGGTCAGAAAGTGATTAAGAGAAGTCGCGATCAGTCTGTTCGACAGCGAACCTTCTCCGTTTATAGTTCATCTCAGATCCCCAAGCAATGCCACCCGATCGAATGCGAGCAGCTCGGTTCGTGGTCGTTAAAAGGGGTCTCATCTCAACATGCGAGCAGCTCGGCTCATGGTCGTTGAAAGGGGTCGCATCTCAACATGCGAGCAGTCAGCTCGTGGTCGTTGAAAGGGATCGCATCTCAACATGCGAGCAATTACCCCCGAGCCCGAGCATCCCCCGCTTCACTAGTACCAGCAGCCTGTATAGGCCGATTTTGAATTTATCTCTACTTGTAGCTCTGAACTTCAGGGGATCACCATCAAGGAACGTGATCAACCAGATGATTAACTGGAGTAGGCCACCCCCTTATCTAGAGATTAATAAGATAAACACTTTATCTGCAAAAATCAGGAGTAATCTTAACGTCTTGCGTAACAGATTGGATCACCTGGATTTGTATAAATAGATGACTCCACTGTGAATAAAGGTACACAATCTCTAAGCTTCTATACAGCTTTTTTCTTTCCAGCCATACCTCGTCTGACTTAAGCTTCGGAGGGCCATCGGTTGGACGCCGACCACCCTTAGTTTTTCTTATCTTCTTTCAGGTCTGAAGGAGGGGAGCCAGCTTGAAGGAAGGTGGACATCTAAAGGATCCTGTTACTAAATCCGACGTAAATAGATTGGCGCCGTCAGTGGGAACTCAGGTCGTCAGGATTAGCCATTCTAATCACTAATCGTGATCTCCCACCATGTCTCCCAAAAAGACAGTTCATCCTTCCACTTCAAGACAGACATTACCTCCGCCTAACATTACTGAACCAGCGCCTAATCTCCCTCAGACTGCTTCGACAAGCATCCCCCAAGGGAAATCTAACATGCCATCACAAAGCCCATTGTTCGATGTATCCAGCAGTCAAGAAGACGTTATGCGTTTCCTCGGAAACACACTTCTAACTCTCAAAGCCGGGTTTCAAGCCTTATCTAATCGGTTTGATTGACACTTTCCAGAACCACAGCAGCAACCTCCAGAAGGGCCCCAGTGCAACCTATACCAGTGGTTTCCAGACATTCTACAGGTGTTCGCTTCCCCAAGTGTAGGGTTGCGATGTAGTAATAAATCTCGGTAAGACCGAGGTCGATCCACAGGGACTTGTGTAGGAATTCACAAACACATCAAATAATATCTATTGAAAGCTAACAACCAGATTTTGTATGAAGTTGATGTGAGTAACAACTTTAAACTAATTTGAAGGTAATCAATTATAAAAAAAAGCACTAGGGGTTCAAGGATCCACTTGTAGCAATCCTTGATGTTCAATCCGCTGTAGTTTTTCACTTTCTCAACTAGAATCGATATTAAGATCTATCTAGCCGGATGATAGAGTAGTTAAACCAAACAATCTGTCATATGTAAGTACAATGCATATGATTCACTCAATGTAAGCTAGGCTGAGCATGCTCAATTGCATAGGTCAGTCCCAATTCCAATAAGCTCAGATCACAATCATAACCATCCTCAAGTCCTGTCACAAAACAAAGCTAGATTACAATTTAAACTTGATTTAAATCACATGCACAGTCCCATACATAATTCAGAAAAATAGAAAAGTAGAACTTTGGTAGGAAGTCCCCACATGAAGATCATAGTACTAGAGCGTACTCCAATTCCTTGGATCATACAGGTCGAGACTAATACAAAGCAGTTAACAACTAAAGTAATTCTCCCAAACATCCATGAGTCATCATAAGACTAAGAAAAACTACTTAGAACTTGTATAAACTTCAAACCATTATTCATAAACATAAATTTCGAACTTAAAACCAACTTAAAACGAATTGAAACATCTTAGATCCACTACAAGCTTCACCTCTTAGCCTTAACTAAGAGGTTTAGCTGCTCATGATCCAAGGAAACATGAAACAACTTAAGAAAAGCATAAAACAGTAAAACAAACTAGAAGGAGTTGTGGAACTCCGAAATCCACTTCCGCCACCTCCAACCTCGCTTAAACTCTTCTAAGATACCTTAGGAACAATCCCTAGGTGTCCTTTTATAGTGGGGAGGCTCCGTAACTTCAGAAGATTGGAGAATTTACGTAACACATACGCAGTGCGCAGAGAAAATCGGACTGAAAACGAAAAGTTTCTGTTTTAAACACTTGGCCGACCGGTCAGACTGGCTGGCCGACCGGTCACGACCGGTCGGACTGGCTATTGGAATCAGTCCAGCAAGCTTCTGGATTAAAAATTTCTTCTGACCGACCGGTCTGGATTGGTTGGACTAGTCTGGCCAACCGGTCGGACTGCATTGGTCTTCGTCCAGTTTGTACACAGGGTTGGCCGACCGGTCTTGACCGGTCTGGCTCCCTTGGTCGATCGGTCGGACGACCGGTTGTGGCCATTGCTTCTTCATGTTCTTCTTCTTTTCTTCTTTCTTTGCTTCCTTCTTTCTTTGGTCCTCCTTGATCTTCATTCCAATGGTTCTACATGGACCTTTTCATCTTCAATTAGGCGGAGTCCACTCTCATTCCTGTAATTACAAAACATGCATTTAATTAGCCTTTGAAACATGAAAACCTCACACAATGAGTGATGAATTGGGGTTAGAATATGCACGATTAAGAGCTCAACACACCCCCCAACCAGCATTTTGCTAGTCCCGAGCAAAACATGCGTGAAGCTAATTCCATTCTTCAAAACTCAACTCTATTTCAGAAACCATTCTTCTATACATCCCAAGACATACAAGTGTAAGATTCAGAATAATTGGTGACAGAAGTTGAAATCGTAAACCCTCAAGACATGATAAGCATTCATATGAAATTCCCGCTGATTGGTTGATAAATAGAAGAACTTGAACAAATTCAATCTAGTGTGGATAGTGAAAATTCATCTCATGAGTTTCTAGGATCATCTTCTTCATAGATCAACCAGACTATAGATCTCAAGGTACATAGAGCCACATCAAGCCAATGACAGGAATTTGCCTTACCGTCCTTCCGACGACTTTCACACTACGTCCCATTTCCGACTTTGGTTACGGGTAAAACATCCCCCGGTTGGTAGTAGGTAGCCCTAATCAAAATTTTCCACCATTTTTCCATCATTCCCAATTTCATCCTTCCTTTTCCTTTTTCTTTTAATTTAGATAGGATTTTTAGAAATCCATATCTTGCATTGTTTTCCCATGGACAAGGATGGACAAAGTACCCTGGCTTGATTTCTCAACACCTTAATTCAAAGTCTAGCTAATCCATAAATCACATAATCCCTTCAACCCATGAAAATCGTGTAATGTGAACTAGGTGTAAAAGTGTTCAGATTTTCTATCGATCACAGGATTAGGAGAATTCTCATATAAAACCATTATGCCAAGAGAAGATCAAGATTTACAACCTCATACACTTCATATCTCCTCTTCTTATGCTCATATCATCTTGAGCGCATAGAACCAAAATTTTCCAAAAGAGTTTTGAATTTTTTAAAAGAATCGAAATTTTTTTCCACATAATTGCTTGAAATGTTACAAAACGCTGGATTCATCCAAGTAATCCTACGCCCCCCAACCAAATCTTACATTGTCCTCAATGTAAAAGATGTGCAATAAAAAAAACATGAGAGCAATTTGAACCTAAAAGGGAGTGAGGAATGAGAGTACCTGAAAAAGTGAAAAGTGGAATTCTTCCTCCTTCTAACAAACCTAAGCAAAGGTAAACAAAAGCAACATAATCCTAATCCTAACTACTCTATACCTCCGTCAGACTAGGAGATCAATCATCTTGATACACAGGATCATTCAAAGGTATGGACATACCTTCTGAAGGAAATTTCTCAAAGAACGGCTTTAATCGTTGCCCATTCGCCTTAAAAATGTTGCCGTTCCTCGGATTTAACAGCTCGACAATCCCATATGGATAGACAGTTTGCACAATGTAGGGACCGGTTCATCGAGATCTCAATTTTCCAGGAAACAAATGTAGGCGAGAATTATACATGAGGACTTTTTGATTGATCGTGAATGTCTTGCGAAGAATATTCTTATCATGGAATATCTTCGTCTTGTCCTTGTAAATTCTCGCATTCTCATATGCTTCGTTCCGAATTTCTGTAAGTTCATTCAATTGTAGTCTGCGCAATGAGCTTGCCTTGTCAGAATCAAAATTCATCTTCTTAATTGCCCAATATGCCCTATGTTCCAACTCCACAGGCAAGTGACAAGCCTTCCCATAGACAAGTCTATAGGGCGACATTCCAATAGGGGTTTTAAAAGTGATGCGGTAAGCCCAAAGCGCATCGGTAAGTCGAAGTGACCAATCCTTGCGATTGAGGTTTACCGTTTTCTCCAAAATGTGTTTAATCTCCCTATTGGATATCTCAGCTTGTCCACTCGTTTGTGGGTGATAGGGAATGCTCACCTTGTGTGTTACGCCATATTTCTTCATTAAAGTTTCAAAAGGGCGATTACAAAAATGAGACCCTCCATCACTTATGATGACTCGAGGTGTCCCAAACTGGGAAAGAATATTCTCTTTTAAGAAGCGAATGACCGTTTTATGGTCATTATTCCGGCAAGGGATGGCCTCGACCCATTTGGAAACGTAATCAACGGCAAGCAAGATGTATGTGTTTCCAAAAGAAGATGTGAATGGGCCCATGAAATCGATGCCCCAACAATAAAAAATTTCGATTATTAAGATGGGATTGAGTGGCATCATATTTCTACGGGAGATTCCTCCCAATTTCTGACAAGGTTCACATGTTTTGCAAAACTCATGTGTGTCTTTGAACATGGTGGGCCAATAAAACCCACATTGCAGAATTTTTACTGTGGTCTTTTTAGCCGAAAAGTGGCCACCACATGCCTGAGAATGACAGAAGGAGATGATACTTTGTTGCTCATCATCTGGGACACATCTCCTTATGATTTGATTGGGACAATACTTGAATAAGTAAGGGTCGTCCCATAGGAATTTTCACACCTCAGTGAAGAATTTATCCTTATCTTGCTTTTTCCAATGTGTAGGAATTGTACCTGTAGCAAGATAGTTAGCAATGTCCGCATACCATGGCAATTGGGAAACAGCAAAAAGTTGTTCATCAGGGAACATGTCATTGATCACGGTCGTTACAGGGGAATCGGTGAGGACAAGCCAAGAGAGATGGTCAGCTACGACATTTTCTACTCCTTTCTTATCACGTATTTCTATGTCAAATTCCTGGAGTAGAAGGATCCATCTTACCAACCGTGGTTTAGCATCCTTCTTAGAGAGAAGGTATTTAAGCGCGACATGGTCAGTGAATATGATGATCTTGGATCTAATCAAGTAGGACCTAAACTTGTCCAAGGCAAAAACTACGGCTAAAAGTTCTTTTTCAGTAGTGGTGTAGTTTGCTTGAGCTGAGTTTAGGGTTCTACTTGCATAGTAGATGACACATGGCTTTTTCTCTTTTCTTTGGCCTAGCACGGCCCTAATAGCATAGTCGTTAGCATCGCACATAATTTCAAAAGGAAGGCTCCAATCAGGTGGTTGCATTATGGGAGCACATGTCAACATACCTTTGAGGGTGGTAAAGGCCTTTTGACATTCTTCATTCCACTCGAATGAATTTTCCTTTTGAAGTAGGTTACATAAAGGACGAGAGAGTGAACTGAAGTCCTTTATGAACCTTCTGTAAAATCCTGCGTGTCCCAAAAAGGACCGTACATCTCGTATGCTCTTGGGTGGTGGAAGGTTAGAGATAAGATCAATTTTCGCTTTGTCCACCTCGATTCCATTTTGTGAAACGATGTGACCAAGTACAATTCCCTTTTGAACCATGAAGTGACACTTCTCCCAATTCAGCACAAGGTTCTTCTCTTCACATCTTTTCAGCACAGATTTCAAGTGCTCAAGGCACTCATCAAAGCTACAACCAAATACGAAAAAATCATCCATGAAGACTTCAAGAATTGTCCCCACCATGTCAGAAAAGATACTCATCATACAACGCTGAAAGGTGGCAGGGGCATTACATAGTCCAAACGGCATCCATCTATAGGCGAAAGTGCCGAATGGACATGTGAATGTAGTCTTTTCTTGGTCTTCACAGGCAATCTCTATTTGGTTGTACCCTGAATAGCCATCGAGGAAGCAAAAGTGGGAATGACCCGCCAACCGTTCTAAAATTTGATCAATAAACGGTAGGGGGAAGTGGTCTTTCCTCGTGACAGTGTTTAGCTTCCTGTAGTCAATGCACATTCTCCAACCGGTAGTGACTCTAGTTGGCACGAGTTCATTATTGGCATTGGCTACGATGGTTATTCCAGATTTCTTAGGCACCACTTGAGTTGGACTCACCCATTGACTATCGGATATTGGGTAAATAATACCCACATCCAATAGTTTCACTACTTCGGCCTTAACCACATCCTTCATGTTTGGATTTAGTCGTCTTTGTGGTTGCCGAGATGTCTTCGCATTCTCCTCAAGGTGTATGCGATGAGTACAAATCAGTGGGTCTATGCCTTTGAGATCCGCAATTGACCATCCAATGACACTCTTGTGCTCTAATAGAGTGGCCATTAGCCTACTCTCTTGTTCCTCATCCAAGTGGAAAGAAATCACCACTGGATATGTCTCATCTCGACCTAAATAAACATATTTCAGCTCACTTGGTAATGGTTTTAGGTCGAGTGTTGGTGCCTTGATGTTGGATGGGAGGGCCTTGTTCTCGTTTACAGGCAAAGGCTCAAATAGGGCCCTCCATCTTTTATTATCAAGTACCGGCATCACATCTAGAATGGCATCCATCTCTTGTATTGTGTCATCATTTATCTCATGAGAATGGGCCACACATGCCTCCAAAGGGTCGGAAGATAGTGACAAGGGGATCGTATCTTCCATGAATGATTCAATCATGTTTAGTTCGTGGATATCATCATCAACCTCCCGTGGTTGTTTGCATAAATCAAATATGTTAAGCTCAAGGGTCATATTTCCAAAGGACATTTGTACAAGTCCGTTTCTACAATTGATAATTGCATTTGAAGTAGATAGAAACGGTCGGCCAAGTATGACGGGAATTTGAGCACCGGTGCTTATCACGGGATGTGTATCCAAGACAATAAAGTCTACTGGGTAGTAGAATTTATCAACTTGGACTAGAACATCCTCAATCATTCCTCTCGGTATACGAATGGATCTATCAGCAAGTTGGAGTGTGGTTTTGGTCGGTTTCAATTCACCTAACCCAAGTTGCTCGTAGACCGAGTATGGAATGAGATTCACACTTGCCCCCAAATCGAGTAAGGCTTGTTTAATCCGGTAGTCTCCTATGATGCATGAGATGGTTGGACTACCCGGATCCTTGTATTTTTGGGGCACCTCTTGTTTGATGATGGCGCTCAAATTCTCAGTCAAAAGTACTTTGTTGTGAACATTGTGTTTCCTTTTGACTGTACACAATTCCTTTAGAAATTTGGCATAAGATGGTATTTGTTTTATTCCATCCAACAACGGGAAAAACAGTTAAGAACTAAAGTAATTCTCCCAAACATCCATGAGTCATCATAAGACTAAGAAAAACTACTTAGAACTTGTATAAACTTCAAACCATTGTTCATAAACATAAATTCCGAACTTAAAACCAACCTAAAACGAATTGAAACATCTTAGATCCACTACAAGCTTCACCTCTTAGCCCTAGCTAAGAGGTTTAGCTGCTCATGATCCAAGGAAACATGAAACAACTTAAGAAAAGCATAAAACAGTAAAACAAACTAGAAGGAGTTGTGGAACTCCGAAATCCACTTCCGCCACCTCCAACCTCGCTTAAACTCTTCTAAGATACCTTAAGAACAATCCCTAGGTATCCTTTTATAGTGGGGAGGCTTCGCAACTTCAGAAGATTCGAGAATTTGCATAACACTTACGCAGTGCGCAGAGAAAATCAGACTGAAAACGGAAAGTTTCTGTTTTAAACACTTGGCCGACCGGTCGGACTGGCTATTGGAATCAGTCCAACAAGCTTCTGGATTAAAAATTTCTTTTGACCGACCGGTCTAGACCGGTCGGACTGGTCTGGCCGACCGGTCGGACTGCATTGGTCTTCGTCCAGTGTGTACACAGGGTTGGCCGACCGGTCTTGACTGGTCTGGCTCCCTTGGCCGACCGGTCGGAGGACTGGTCGTGGCCATTGCTACTTCATGTTCTTCTTCTTTTCTTCTTTCTTTGCTTCCTTCTTTCTTTGGTCCTCCTTGATCTTCATTCCAATGGTTCTAAATGGACCTTTTCATCTTCAATTAGGTGGAGTCCACTCTCATTCCTGTAATTACAAAACATACATTTAATTAGCCTTTGAATCATGAAAACCTCGCACAATGAGTGATGAATTGAGGTTAGAATATGCACGATTAAGAGCTCAACAACGGACGAGCCACAAACCCAGCCAAATCCTCCTCCTTCAAATTGAATGCCACTCGACAATCAAGTCCCGGTACCCCCTCCATGTTTTATACACTCCAGTACCTCCCGGCAACAGCAATCTTAGGGGTTTGCCGTCGAAACTTTAAGCTACACCTTATCATGGGAAGGAGATCTAAAAAGAATCCACGATCGCTTCGACGATATGGAACAGCGATATCGGGCAAATCGACCACTTATTGCTGTTGCGTCAATCCATCGATCCGAATCTCCCTTCACCCGCGAGGTCATAGAAGCACTCTTACCTAAGAAATATCGCATGCCTATCACCACTCCATATACAGGTACTGGTGATCCTCTCGAACATCTGGAGACGTATAAGTCTCTTATGGAGTTGGAGGGACATGGTTCAGAAATTATGTGTAGGGCTTTTTCCCTAACCCTAAAGGATGTAGCACGTACATGGTTCCGGGGGCTAAAACCCCGATCCATCGGATCCTTCTCTCAACTATCGGAGCTCTTTCTTTCTCAGTTCATGGGAAGCATCCGTACCAAAAAGCCGGCATCTCACTTAATGGACTTGAAGCAACAGCATGGGGAGACGATAAAGGAGTTTACAGTTCTGTTCACTGCAGAAGCCATCCAGACTAAAGGTTATACCGAAGATAAAGGCCTCACCGCCCTTATAGCCGGAATTACAAGCGAAAAATTCAGATTCACCTTGGATAAGAACCCTCCTAAAACTATGATGGAGTTTCAGGCAAAGGCCAAGAAATACATCAATGCGGAAGAAGTTGCTTTAGCATGTCATGGTGTACAGGGCAAGAAGCGTAAGCCTGAGAAGATCTCTCCTCCTGACAAGAAATACCGGTGTGATCGACGATGCCGCTCCCCTAAGAAGCCTTACTCTGGTAAATATCATAATTATTCTCCTCTTATCCAATCTCCTAAGAAAGTATTAATGGAGATCAAACACAAGCCTTACGTGAAGTGGCCTTCAAAGATCAAATCTGATCCTAAAAAAAGAGATAAGAGTAAATTTTGCTATTTCCACAAAGATCATGGGCACAACACCCAAGATTTTATATCTTTGAGAGATCACATCGAAGCTCTTATTCGGAGAGGTCATCTTCGGGATTATGTAGCCTGACAAGGTCGGTCACCAAAAAGGACGGAAGCCTCATTACACCAGAAGAAGTCACCTCAACATCATACTTCACAAGAAGACGCTGAACCCACTGGTGAGATCCAGACCATCGCCGGAGGACTGGCTTGCGGGGGATATTCTCAAGCATCAAGAAAAGCATATACTCGCAAGGCGGCTCAGAAGCCCCAGCATATCTATTGGTTGGAAAAGACGCCCGATGTATCGAATCCCAGCCATCATCCGATCTCATTTTCTCTTGAAGATGCAGAAGGGATTCATTTCCCTCACGAAGACTCCATTGTGGTCGCATTAAAGGTATCAAATTATTTGACTCATCGTATTATGTTGGATACAGGTAGCTCCACTGACATTCTCTACCTGGAAGCCTTCAATAAAATGGCACTCGCCAGGAGCCTGCTCAAACCGGTCTCAACTCCCCTCATCGGCTTTGGGGGCGAAGTTGTGACATCGGAAGGAAGCATCGACCTTCCAGTCACCTTCAGAGAAAGCCCAGCAAAAACTACTATCTTCGTTAATTTCATCGTGGTGGATTGGAGATCAGCATACAACGCCATTTTGGGCCGACCTTCGCTTAACAAGATAGGGGCAGCTTTACACCCCCTATACCTATGCATCAAATGTCCTACTCCAAATGGAGTCGGGGTTGTACGGGAAAATCAAAAGGAAGCTCGAGCATGTTACGAGATCGTCATACAGGATCGAAAGAAGGCCCAGGTAACGCCGGTTATGATGGTTACAAGAGATTCATCGGACCCTCCGATAGCTACAATGTTGGACCCAAGAGAGAGCGCTCTTCAATCAGGCACTCCGGGGGAAGAGACAGTCATAATCCACCTATCTAAAGAAAATTCGTCCAAGAGGGTCTACGTTGGATCTTCTTTAAGCGACGTCTTTCAGGAAAATCTGGTTCGTTTTCTCACCGAATACCAACATGTATTTGCTTGGTCCCATAGTGATATGCCAGGTATCGACCCTAGTGTCATAGTGCATCGCTTGAATGTTGATCCGAAGCACAAACCTGTTCACCAGCGTCGACGTGCTTTCACCGTAGAAAGGCAAATGGTAATTAAAACCGAAGTCGAGAAGTTGTTGACCGTCAATTTCATAGAGGAAGTTAACTACCCAGAATGGGTCGCGAACGTGGTCCTCGTTCGAAAAGCTAATGGCAAGTGGAGAATGTGCGTGGACTACTCTGATTTAAACAAAGCATGCCCGAAAGATAGTTTCCCGACTCCGCGTATTGACCAGTTGGTTGATTCAACGGCGGGGCATGCCCTGCTCAGTTTTATGGACGCTTATTCTGGTTATAACCAAATTATGATGCACCCGCCCGATAGTCAACACACTGCCTTCATCACTGACCGCGGCTTGTATTGATACAAGGTAATGCCTTTTGGTCTTAAGAACACAGGAGCCACCTATCAGCGCCTGGTCAATAAAATATTCGCCACGCAAATCGATAGGAATATGGAAGTTTATGTCGATGACATGCTCGTGAAAAGCGTCGT
The DNA here is from genome assembly GCA_003013855.2 of Liriodendron chinense. Classification (NCBI taxonomy): domain Eukaryota; kingdom Viridiplantae; phylum Streptophyta; class Magnoliopsida; order Magnoliales; family Magnoliaceae; genus Liriodendron; species Liriodendron chinense. The sequence continues at coordinate 7,325,829 of ML058429.1, forward strand.
AGAAAATGACCACCTTGCAGATCTTCGAGAAGCCTTTGACTTAATGAGAAAGTATCAGATGAAGCTAAATCCAAAAAAATGTATATTCGGGGTGTCCACTGGGAAGTTACTTGGATTTATGGTCACCCAATGAGGAATCGTGGCGAATCCCGAGAAAATAAAGGCTTTAATCGAAATGAAGTCTCTGTCCACTCTCAAAGACATCCAACGTCTGGTTGGTCGTATTACATCATTGAACAGGTTTATTTCGCGTGCCTCTGATAAGTGCTTACCTTTCTTTAAGCTCATTCGAGCTACCACCAAAGCTGACTGGGCGTGGACCCCACAGTGCGAGAAAGCATTTCAACAACTGAAGCAATATATGAGTGCACCCCCCATTTTATCGAAACTTGTTACACATGAGCAACTTCTTCTTTATTTATCTGTGTCTTCTATGGCCGTTAGTGTTATACTAATAAGAGAAGATTCCGGGGTACAAAGGCCCGTTTATTATATTAGTCGAGCAATGGTGGATGCCGAAACTCGATATTCTGATATGGAGAAATTAGCCCTCGTCTTAGTTACGGCCGCTCGAAAACTGCGACCCTATTTCCAAGCCCACGCTATATTGGTGCCAACAAATCATCCGTTAAGACAGGTCCTTCAAAAACCTGAAGTTTCGGGGTGATTAACCAAATGGGCGATTGAGATCAGCGAGCATAATATTTCGTTCTGCCCAAGAACCGCCATTAAGGGTCAGGCTGTGGCTGATTTCATTGCCGAATTCACATATTCTTCCTCCAATGATAACTCTACGACCAGCGACCAGACCCCCTGGTCGCTCTTTGTGGATGGGTCTTCACGGGCCACCGGTAGCGAAGCGGGCTTAATTTTAATTGTTCCTGACGGGTCGCGTTTTCAATATGCTTTGCGATTTGACACTCACGTCTCAAACAATGAAGCAGAATATGAGGCTTTGATCGTTGGCCTCGAACTAGAAAACGTTCTCTTAATTCAGAGTTTAATTATTCATAGTGATTCTCAACTCATAGTCAATCAAGTACTCGGCGAATTCGAGGCGAAAGAAGAACGAATGACTTTATACAAATCCCGAGTGCTCATCCTGCTCGCAAAGCTGAAGAAATATGAAATAATTCACATCCCACGCGAGGAAAACAAACTCGCAGATTCTTTGGCAAAGCTAGCCTCCTCACCAGAATCTGAATTACTGCAATCTATTCCCATCGAGCATCTTCATGCTCCAAGTATCAGCCAAACAACCTCCGAGCAAGTGGTCACGGTATGTCCCTCTCCATGTTGGATGGACCCCATCGTCCTTTATCTCAGAGATGGACAACTCCCGGATGATAAAAAATCTGCACCGCAAATCCGTCATCGCGCTGCCAGGTATACCTTACAAAACGGAACGCTATTACGTAAGAGTTTTACTTTACCATATTTAAGGTATCTTCATCCAGAAGAGGCGCATCGCGTTCTTGATGAAATACACCAGGGGGCATGTGGTAACCATCCTAAGGGATGCTCTTTAACATATAAAGCAATGAGGCAAGGGTATTACTGGCCCACTATGAAGGCGGACGCAATCGAATTTTCAAAAAATGTGACAAGTGTCAGCGATATTCTTCTATACCTCATGTACCGTCCGAGCAAATGACGCCAATGGGTGGCCCTTGGCCCTTCGCCCAATGGGGAGTAGATATCATCGGGCCCTTGCCCACCGGGAAAGGTCAGAACAGATTCGCAATCGTAGCAGTCGATTATTTCACCAAATGGGTCGAGGCAGAACCATTAACTAGAATCACTGAAAAACAGACCTATAATCACCGACAACGGAAAGCAATTCGACAACGCCGCGTTCTCAGAATTTTATGAAAAATGGAAGATACGAAGTGTTCGCACCTCCCCGTATCATCCTCAGGCTAATGGGCAGGTTGAAGCGGTGAATAAGATCATCAAACGTCATTTAAAGACCAAGCTCGGTGAATGCAAATGCATGTGGCCAGAACTCCTACCGGAGGTCTTATGGGCCTATAGAACTACGACTCGCACGTCAACCGAAGAAACTCCTTTCTCATTGACTTTCGGCACCGACGCAGTGGTCCCAGTCAAAGTCCAAGTACCTTCGTATCGGATCGAGCAGTATGACCCCACCAGTAATCAGGAAGGTCCGAGGCTTCATCTCGACCTCTTAGAAGAACGAAGGGACACATCCCAACTTCAAGCAGCAGCTTATCAACAGCGTATTACTCGTTATCGTAACGCCAAAGTCTGACCTAGAGCTTTTCAGCTCGGCGATTTGGTCCTTAGACAGAATCTCAGAATTCCTGCTCGCTCGTTGGATCCAAACTGGGAAGGCCCCTACCGAGTTATCAAAACTGTGCGACCAGGCACATATTATCTCGAAGATATGTAGGGAAGGCCTTTACGTCACCCTTGGCACGTAGAGCACCTACTTAAATATTTCCCTTAAACCTGATGTAAACCCAAATGACTTTCAAATAAAGATGGATTTTCCTTTTGGTCGTTACTCCATTAGTTGGACCCGAATAGTCCTGAAGGGAATATACGCATTCCATTGACCAAAACCTCTACTTTCATCAGAGTCAAAGCCTCAATCGATAGACTAGTCTATCTCAACGCGGACATTGTCACGCCCCAAATTCGGTTCTCGACGTCCATTCACTGTAACCCGAATTCAGAGGTGGCAGCCTCCGTAGTACCCCGATCTCGGATCCTAACCCTACACGTCAGGTTCCGATCCTGGGATACCACAAGGAGGATTTTAGGGTCTGAAATTTTTTTTTGAAAACATGAGCATCACCATATGAGTACCATCAAAGACAAACACAATATTTCCACTAAATCTTTTCGTTTATATACAGTACTGGAAAGTAAATATACAATGCGTGAATATAAAAACTGTGCACACTTCGGCACCTCCTGCTACTGCACTACAAACTCCAACTCAACGTTGCTGATATACTCTGGTAGAACCTGCAGCGTAACAAACGCGCATAAGCTTCGAACGAAGCTTCGTGAGTGCGTGTGTGCGTGCACAATGCGTATGACAAACACGATAAATATCAGAGTAAGCAGTAAAGCATGATGAGAACTCAAGACTAAACCAAAACTTAGCCCAATTAGGCTACACGATCATGAGATATGAATAACTAGCCTACCACGGCTATGCAAGCATGTAATACAGATAACTAGCCTACCATGGCTATGCTAGCGTGCAATACAGGTAACCAGCCTACCAAGGCTATAAACTCATACTATGCAATGGCCTACAGGGCCTAATGTCACATACAATGATCCAATGCATGTATGCAAATCACCACCTCTCAGTACAGTGGTCCAGATACGAACAGTCATAACGCAGTCACGTAAGCAATGCAGGACTCGGAACTGGTAGCTCGCCTAGTGTGGTAGCTCGCCCAGGCTTACAGCCTCGCCCACATCACACCCGCCCACATCAGGTCCGTCCCACACCATACAGAACATCAGTCACATCACTGATACCAATACCATCTCTGAAACGGAACATCACCGGGGTCTCACAGACCTCACTACTCACCAGTAGAATGCCAAAGCCTATCTGGTGCAATAGCGGACCTACTCACAGCTGGTCAAACTCAACCCCCTTTGCCAACACTCTTCCGGCAGGTTAGGTCAGACCTCCTTCCAAACTGACCACGTGCAGTGGATAACACCGCCGTTTGGTATTCGGCATACTGGTGTATGATTAAACCACCCGGTCCTTGAATGGAGCACCCACCTTGGTACCAACGGGATCAGGGACTTTCACCCAGGGACATCTTTGGCATCCAGTTTAAAGATCACATATTTCCGGTGTTCTGCAAACCACGATGGAGCTGTGGTTGCAACGTAGTAACCATGCTATATGCGGCACAAGCAGACGGTGCGAAATGCAACCATGCATACAAACGTGGGACGACATGCCCGTGCAAGTCTCCAAAGAGCACCATAAAACTATAAGGTCTCAAACACAATGTCACCGTCAGCTGGTAATGAATTGCACGACAATCACGACCGATATGGCCGGTTGATACAAGACAATCAGATGAGCCAAGCATTCATGATGCATGAGTCAAGTATACAGTATGAGTGCCAACAAGTAGTTCATCTACCATGATGGCTATAAATCAATCTAGTCCAACCTATTTGAGATATGATTAAGATGAGGGGACACATATGAATGATCGAGTCATAGTGCGGGATGTCGCTAGCCAGGGAATCTCGCACCAAGGGCTACAAGGTATGCTAAGCTATTCCTACCATACAGTGTAAGTCAGGATGATAGATTCCTGTCCTCGAATAGTCCCATACCTATTGGAGAGGTTTGCGATAGAGAGCACATGAATTACATTTGCGCAACTACATCTCGAATGCTTTATGAATGCGTTTATGCCCTAGTGGTCCCCAACTAACAATGGTGATTCGGGATGCATACTCATTACACATGCATGGTGGTCGTCGAAGCATATAGTATAAAGATCACATATGAGTATTCCAAATAACACTACGTGTGGCAACAGACATACTAAAAATAGCATAAAAGATAATTCACTTATAATACAAAGAAACATAAAGAGATAAGACTCTAAATGGATGGTATACAACAACACAGATGGTCCAACAACTGAACGGTGTGGATTAACCTTCAATATTTAGATAACCCAAATGGAAAGAAAATGATTGAATACACTACCGACACATCAAAGGTAGAACATACTTGAGCGGCAAGAGTGGAATACTCAAAATCATGCCAAGACCCATAATCCTGTAGTACAGTAGAGATGAACACAATAATGGTCCATAAAAGGAATGTCATAGAAGGGGTTGCAAGATAGACGTGTGATGATAGGGGATTATAAATGGTAGGGTAACCTGCGATAGGTGGTCAATACAATGAGGTCCAAAAAGGGACAACAGGTCTAACCTCATACTACAAGATAGGCTCCATATAATGGATGCCCTAGATGACATTCGAACGTCGAGGATGAGCCCAACGCTCGTCCTAAGGGTAAACGGACGGTGTGGATGAGATATACATGATATGGTGGTCTTTAATAGTTGGGTACAAGGGTAGAAGGGGTGAGTCATATGAGTATACAAGCTGAGTTAACAAGATCAATCAACATGGTGAGTCAACAAGGTGAGTCAATAAGGCAGGTTGACAAGACGGGTCAACATGGTGAGTTAATAAGGTGAATTAACAAGACGGTTCAACAGGGTGAGTTTAAGAAAGTAGCCCTGTGACTTGGATCGAGCAAACTCTAAGGATGACCTTTCAATAAGGATTTACACAACTAATCATCAAGGTGGGTCCACGGGATGGACAACGCGGTCATTCGAACACGCACACTAAGGTGGTCCCGAGGGCCATCCTGTACATAACATGCTAGGGTTCATTCATTTGGATGGTTTGGATTAAGCACAAAATTAAGGCGGTCCTAATGGATGGCCAACATACATATCGCACCATGGAGGCCAATGGCTGACGTGGATAGAACACATGCATAACAAGGTGGACCCATGGTTGGGTGTAACAGTACAAAGGAATGGGGGAGCCACATACATCAATGGGCTACAACAGTTTGGGATCAATCCGATATTTGTGCTTTCCCCACGAATCAAGTGAGATGGCAAACAAACACCATGGTGGGGCCCGCACACCACACGTGTGGAACCCCACCCATGGCTGGGTGACTTATGAACAAGAAGGATGGCAAATTAAACATAACAGATGGGTCCTGTAAAGTTTCTAATGGTAGGCATTCAATCACCCTTATTTTCTACGTGTGGCCCACCTAAAACTGGGCCCACACCCCTGCCAAGAAGAATGGCACGATATACTCAACATTTATCAAGGTGGGACCCAAAGCTGGGCCCCATCACCTTTGGTTAGATGGAAAAATAAACATTACAATGGCCCCAAGAAAGGTTTCAAAGGTGGACATCAATGGCCACGGTTTCCCTACAATGTGGTCCACTTGAGGTTTGTATTTACCTCATTATGAGGGCCCCCGGCCCTAAAATAATATGGAAAAACAGATGGGCGGCATACATAAAACAGATACATCGTGGTGGGACCCATAGAGCATAGCACCCAAATGGGCCCCAAGCATTTTGAATCAAACTAACATTTTTATTTCCCCCTTCACCCATATCCATGTGATCTTATGAACAGGTTAAATGACAAATAAACATCATTGTAGAGCCTGGGAAGGTTTCAACGGTGGAGATCATAATTCCCACTGTTCCCATGGCATGGTCCACGTGACATTTGGATATGCTTCAATTTTGGCTCAGCCACTAAAATGAGCTGGAAAAGCATGTGGGCGGAATAGATAAGGCACGTACATTATAGGTGGGCCCAACGAGTGGGGCCCATTGCCATGCCCAGAGAGGGCTGCGCCGCTGGGCAGCAGCGTCCCCTGGACGCTGTCTGTCCAGTGGCCAGCTCCCATATTTTTTTATTTTTTTATTTTTATTATTATTATTTTTTTTTATATATATATATTTTCTTTTATATCCTCTCCGCAAGTGGGGCCCACAAGCTTTTGATCAATCTGATATTTTTGTTTTCCCTTCTTACTTGCATGTGTGAACTTATGCACAGGTTGGATCTCAAATAAACATCATGGTGGGCCATAGGTAGGTTTCAACAGTCTGTCACTGCCCTCACTGTTTTCTGTGGTGGGGTCCACTGAAGATTTGGATCTGTCTCATTCTTCGGTTCATGTCCTAAAATGATCTCCCCAAATGGATGAACGGTGTGGATACAGCACATACATCATGGTGGGACCCACGAGTGGGCCACCAGATGGCCTCACGAGTCAGCGTCCACGGACGCTGGCACTCCAGCGTCAGAGACGCCTTCATCTTTCCTTTCTTTCTTTCTTTCTTTTTTTTTTTTGTTTTATTGCACTCATATCCGGTGGGGTCCACATGGGACTGATCCACTCCGTTCATCAGGTTCTCCGACTCAAGGGGAACCCATAGAGCCTAATATTGGGTACGTTTTGGGGGCTACAAATATCAAGGTGGGCCGAGGAAGTTCAGCAGTACAAATCGTCTCCCCACTGTTTCATACGGTGCGGTCCACTTAAAATTCAGATCGACTTCAGATTTGGGCCTTGGCCCTAAAATGATATGGGAAAACAGATAGACGGTGTGGATGGAACACAAACATCAAGGTGGGTCCCACGAGTGGGGACCCCTTTCCAGCCGTCCTGGCGCTGGACGGTTCCAGCGTCCCAGACGCTGTGAACGTCCAGCGCTGGACGTTCTAATTTTTTTTTTTTTTTTTTTTTTTGTTGTTGTTTATTTCAGGTGGGGCCCACTTATGGACAATCCACCCCCTCCATCATGTTCCCCAGCTCATTGGGGTTCTAACAAGCCCAATATTGGGCAGGTAATATGGTCCACAAACATCACGGTGGGCCAAAGAAGTTTCGACAGTAGGCATCCTTGCCTTTACTGTTTTCTATGGTGTGGTCCACCTGCGATCTGGATCTGCTTCATTTTTGGTGTCCAGCCCTAAAATGGGCTGGAGAAACAAAGGGACGGCGTGGATCAATTACATGCATCAAAGGGGGTCCCACGAGTGGGCCCCAACGTCAACGCCCAAAAGGTTTTTCCGTCCCAGCGCTGCTGGGCAGCAGCGTCCTCTGGACGCTGGCTGTCCAGCAGCCATCTCTTTCACTCTTTTCTTTTTTTTTTTTTTTTATATTAATTTAAAGTGGGGCCCACATGTGTAAGATCCACTCCATCCATCAGCTGGGCCATCACATGGTGGGCCCACATGGTGGACAGCGTGGATGAACTACATACATCATGGTGTCTATTGGCCACACTAAATATGCCACAAAATGGGTCCCAAAGTGGGATCCACACCATCAAAGGGTGGGACCCATTCATGGACGATCCAGCCCATCCATCTCATTGCCCATCACAAGGTGGGACCAAGGAAAGAAAACGAAAAGTAAACGAGAAAAAGGGGGGAAAGGTATGCACTCACAATGATGGTTGGACGGTTGGATTGCCGATCGGACGGTCCGGATGATGATCGGGGTCCTCCAAGCTAGATCTCCACCTTCAATCTCTCTCTTTCTCTCTTGATCTCCCTCTAAATCTCTCTCTAAACTCACTCAATCTCTCAAATCTCTCTACTTCTCTCTCTTCTTTCTCTTCTCTTCTCTCTCTCTCTCTCTCTCTCTCTCTCTCTCTCAAATCTTGGAATTGAGAAGGCCACCCCCCCCACGTATGGCTCTTGTATGGGAGAGGGGGGGGTACATGAGATGCTTATGATGATGATGGGAGAGGACATGGGGGAATGGGTTGTGATGATGGCTAGATAATGATGATGATGATGGGAGAGGGCATGGGAGGTGTTGACTTTGGTGAGAGAGGTATGGGTTGGAGTTGGTGATGATGGTTAGATAATGATGGGGGTGATGTGATAGATTTGACATGTTGTTGGGAATTGTGCAAGTGGGGCCCACGCCACACGCGCGTTGCGTGGCCCACCTCGAATTGCACAAACGTATGCATCTAACACACCGGGTATCGCCATGGGGCGTGCCGCGCGGCGTTGGAATCGTGGCGCCCGCGCGGTCGCAAGGGTACAAGTCTTGGGTCGTTGCGGTACTAAATCAGGGTCGCGATCAAGGCTCTCTAATCTGGTCCGTCCGGGACGTACCGGTACCGGAAACTAAACGTACGGAGGGCAATTCAGGGTACGGGACTTACAGACATGGTCATCACGACCCCCGGATTGAGCCTAACTCATTCTTTCATGAGTTAAGTATGCAGGCATTCAACATGCGATCAACAAAGAAAGAAAAATGAGAGAAGGTGCAAGCATAAAAAAGATTTCCATTTCATTTTACTAAAACAGTTGAATCCTTTACAAAGGAGGAAAGATACACTTATATTCAAAGAGAAAAAGAGGAGAAGGGGGGCAACTCATAGATCAGTCATTCCTCGTCTAGTGGAGGCTCTCGACTTTCTGTCTCAGGGCTCGCCTCGGGAACATGTGTAGCTTCTGAAGCCCTTGTGACCTCATTCTCGGCTACAGCTCGCTCTCTAGCTGTGACCTCGAAGGCCACTCTCCCGAACTCCTCGACGTTGAATGAGGGAGCAATTTGTTGCATAACCCTGATCGCAAAGTCGCGACCAGCGATATACGCCTCATAACGCTTCTCGTCGTAGAGTTGAGAGGTTCAAAACTCCAGAACCGTACGAGGACCTTCTTTAGATATCATCTTGACCAGGGCCACTCTTTTCTCCTCCCAGTGAATGGAATCGTCCTTCAGCTGAGCGAGAGTCTTCTCAGCATCTTCAAGCCGAGTCCGACATTCCTTGAGCCGCTCCTCGAGGGATATCTTATCCTGACGAAAGATCTCCTTCTCCTTCTCGCTCTTGGTATGAACTTCTTGAAGCCTCACGAAATTAAGGTCCAATGACTGATAATGATCAGTCAGAGCTTGAACCTTGGTGATGAGGATTTGCTTCTCCTCATTTATCTTCGCGATTTGGGCTTCCTGGGATTTTATTATACGGTCCCTTCCCTGGATCTCACCCTCCATCGCCTTCTTCTTCTTCTTCTTCTTCTCTCCATCATCGACGATGCCACGGGTAGCATCAATGTCACGCCTTATTCGCAGCGTGAGGTTCAGACTCTGCTCGAAAAGAAAGAAAAATCAGAGGCAGTCTATCAGATGAACTACTCAAAGAAGAAAGAAAGATGGAGAAAAGGTTGTCACCTGAACTAATCTCACTCCAATGTCGGTAGAGAGAGCCTCTAGACTTGGTTCAGGGAGACCCCCAAAGGAGTTGGGGGCAATGTTTTCGAATATAAACCTGCATATTGGATGTGAGTGTGGTGGGATGACGTAAACTCCCGACCCTGAAGGTTGGGCTACGACCATCTCGCAAGAGCCTGCCTCGCGAGCATTCGCGAGCCCCGAGGCAGGTGTGACTCATTCGCGAGCAGCATTAAGCTCACATGACACCTCTCTTAGAGGAAGACTTGGCTCCGTCCGATCGCCTTTTAGCGAGTTATCGATGACCTCGATTATTGGCTGACCACGGGAGCCAGCCGGAGGGGTCGCAGCAGTAAGAGGGGTCGTAGCAACATCCTCTAGAGGAACATTACGCGGTTGTGAGCCACGAGTAGGCCCCTCTGGTTGAGTAGGCGCAGTTGAAGGACCAGCCACTGACTTCTTTTACCTCTTTGAAGCCGTGCCCTTCAAACGGGGAAGCACCCCCAGCGCACCCCTTTTGTCTCCGGTGTTCACCATCTCTTATTGGGAGATTAGACCCGCGGCAGAAAGGCAGCGAGGGTCCAAGGCAGCGTTAATGTTGCGGGCAGCTACTGAGAGCTTGAAGACCTTAATGAGCTTCTCGTTGAGCCCTCCTCGCAAGTTCGGCCTAGCCCCAATCGAAATACCTGGGAGAAGAAGAGGAAGGCAAGTTAGTTGAAGCAATGCAAGGCTTAATTTTCTCTGGGCAAAGGGGTAAGGAATCAATCCCCCTTCGCCGAAGAAGCGGTTAACATTATGGCCCTTGGGGTCGGAGCCCACATCAGACTCCCAATTGCCGGAAGCGTAGAACCATTTTTTCCTCCACCCGGGGTAATTGGAGGATGGGTTCCCCAGGATAAAGTTATCCCGGAGCCAGAAGCAGAGGTACTACCAACCCTCGCTGGCCGGGGCCTTTTTCAGTTGGTACATCCTCAAGAATTCCTCAGCGGTTAGGTCCTCGTTACTTGCTTGTTTCCAGAGGACAAAGGCACTTATAAGCACCCTCCAGCCATTAACAATAAGTTAGCCGGGGGCAATCTTATAAGTACGGAAGAAATTTCGGATAAAGGGATGAAGGGGAAGACACACGCCAAGCCGGAAAAAATATTCATAAAAAGCTACGCAGCCCGGCGGCGGGGCATCAGCGGTCTCTCATCTTCCATGTAGTCTTAAAATGACAAAGTCTGGAATCTGATACCTCCCTCGTAAGTTCACGAGTTACTCTTCTGTCATTATAGATGGATAACCAGCGGCAGAATATCTCTCCGCCGGTACTCGAGCGTTGTTCGACTCAGAAGAATCGGGAGTATCATCTCCCAGAGAAATGATTTCTTCATCAGAAACCCCCGCCATTGTAAAGGAAAAAGACAGGAAGAAAGAAAAAGGAAAGGTAAAAGAAGGGATACCTCTGTGAAGAGGTTTACACCAGAGATGGAAGGAGAGAAGAAGGGTTTACTGGAACTCTGCGACAGAAGTTTGAAAATGGGATAATCTCCACAGATCCAATATTTATACGCAATCATTCTGTTTGATTCGGGTGACACGCGGTGGCCTCTCATCCGGCGCGACAGTCAAACAGGCACGAGAATTAAATTCAGAGGCATGTGGAGAGCGCCGCTTCACCTCTCTAGCCCGAAAAGCTGCGGAAAGCTGGCAGTCGTAAATGTAGGGTCACTCCGGATGATTCACGTATGAATTCTCCTCCAACAGGCGGTTACATATACAAACAAAATCCTTGGCTTAGCTTCTCAACGCTAAGGATTTGGGGGGCATCTGTTGTAGGATAAAGTTGTTCGTCGAAAGATACGGTCAGAAAGTGATTAATAGAAGTCGCGATAGTCTGTTCGACAGCGAACCTTCTCCCTTTATAGTTCATCTCAGATCTCCGAGCAATGCCACCCGATCGAATGCGAGCAGCTCGGCTCGTGGTCATTGAAAGGGGTCGCATCTCAACATGCGAGCAGCTCGGCTCGTGGTCGTTGAAAGGGGTCGCATCTCAACATGCAAGCAGCTCAGCTCGTGGTCGTTGAAAGGGGTCGCATCTCAACATGTGACCAATTACCCCTGAGCCCGAGCATCCCCCGCTTCACTAATACCAGCAGCCTGTATAGGCCGGTTTTAAGTTTATCTCCGTTCGTAGCTCTAAACTTCAGGGGATTACCATCAAGGAACGTGATCAACCAGATGATTAACTGGAGTAGGCCACCCCTTTATCTAGGGATTAATAAGATAAACACTTTATCCTCAGAAATCAGTAGCAATCTTAACGTCTTGCGTTACAGATTGGATCACCTGGATTTGTATAAATAGATGACTCCGCAGTGAATAAAGGTACACAATCTCTAAGCTCATATCCAGCTTTTTTTTTCCAGCCATACCTCGTCTGACTTAAGCTTCAGAGGACCATCGGCTGGACGCCGGCCACCCTTAGTTTTTCTTGTCTTCTTTCAGGTCTGAAGGAGGGGAGCTAGCTTGAAGGAAGGTGGACATCTGGAGGATCCTGTTACTAAATCCGATGTAAACAGACGCCATTTGTACTACTGCGAAAACCTGCTTCGGGTATCTCTGTTGATCTTGTATACACCACGCAACTCTTGTAGAATTACACATGTCCCTTTCTAATTGGTTCTCATATGAACGGGCCGAAATAGGGCACAACACTAATGATCACGATAACTTGAGTTGGGGAATATCAAATGGTGGAATGCTCCTGATGGACGGCTTAGATGTTCCTGTGGGGTCATAATAATAGTTCTTGGATCATTTGACAATAAGCCCCTCTTGCAGGACATAATGGAAAGTGTGTATTTATGCTGGCACCCAATTAATGTAGGTAGTTGCAAATTACCTTTTTTTTATGTTAATATTTGCAAATACCTTGTTACTTATGTGGTAGCATGTAAAAGTCCCTTATTACAATTATTCTTTTACCATAGTTAAAAAAAACCCATACTACTATTATTTTTTACCATAGTTAGAAAAACCTCAAAATTAGTGCTCAACTTGGTGTCCAACTGGGTTGGGTCAACTTGAAGACTTGTACAAGTCTTCACTAGACTTGATATTTAGGGGTTGCTTTGATTGGGGGATCTGTATATCCGAGCACTCTAATAATATTGCTACCCTCATAGTTACAGTGTATTGAGGATGATAGGCATAATAAATAAAATAAAATCTCCCCGTAATTTAGATGCTCATGGGGTCATTGTAACACAAAAAATATAGACACTTTGATTTCCCAAACGATAATGATATCCACTAAGGATTCTCACCAGAGATTCCCCACATCTCACCTTAGAACATGTTGGATTTTCCACCTCACTATAAGTATTTGCAAATGAGGCCTAATTACTTCTCATTGTCATGTGGTTGAAGGACTTATTGTTTTGAAAATTGTGTAAATCTTATGAAATTTTATTTGTTTCTACACGGGCAAAAATTATGGGGCCCACCACAATTAGTATGTTATATCCATGCCATCCATCCGTTCCACAAGCTCATTTTAGGGCATGATTCAAAAAATGAGGCAAATCGAAAGCTCAAGTGGACCACATAAGAAATAGTGGTCCTAATGGACCTTAATCATTGAAAGGTTAAACCTTCCTAAGGCCCACACTGATGTTTATTTGTCATCCAACCTCTTCATAAGGTCATACAAATATGGATAAAGGGATCGAAAACATAAGAATCAACTTGATCCAAAACTTTTGTGGCCCGTAGGAAGTTATAACATTAGATGTTCAATTCTCACTATTTACTATGGTGTGCTTCACTTGAGCTTTGGATGTGGCTTATTTTTAGGCTCGTGTCCTTAAATGAGTTGACAGACCAAATGGACGGCAGTGATGTGACATATACACCATGATGGGCCTTAAAACTTTTACACCAAAAAAAAAATTCTCACCTCTGTTTTGCACCAAAACACCCAACCTGTCAACATCAACTGTGGGCTAAGAGTCTTAATTACCAATGTAAGGTAATGATGACTGCTTTACCACTAATTTACAATGTAATTTGAAAATCAAAGGCCCTTATTATCATTGAACCAAAAGTAATTTCTTTAGAGGGTTGGGATATTAAATGCATGGAACCATATGGGTTTATATCAATAATGGTTGCCCACATCTTTTTCCATGCGTTGGAAGACTAGGGTGACTTGTTTAAAGTGAATTTTAAATGAATGGACAATCAAAGGTGGGACATGCATTACAGATGCTAGTTCCATTTTTAATGTGATTAATATAGACCATTCATTTTGTGCAAATTGATCACTTACGCTAGAAGAGAGGAGGAAGAAGAAAGCTGGAGAAGGATGGAGATGAGAAAGAAGGGTGAGAGGTATTTTGGTTAGTTTCACATCTTAACTCCTAACTCCAATATATATTAAACAAATTCAAAAATAGAAACTAACTTAAATTAATAAACTGACAAAAACTGACAACCTGATAAACATTGACAAAGTCATGATGGGTTAAGCCCAAACCCTAAATTGATCAATACACAAAGGGTTTATTTTAACACTCTCCTTCAAGTTGGAGCATATATTTGAATCATGCCTTGCTTGACATTCAGATATGAGAAATGTACACGTGTCAAAAGTTTTTTAAATGTGTCAACGAGTTGTGACTTCGAATCCACATACTTTGTAACAACTTCCTTCAAAGCGACTTTTTCATGAATGAAATGGTAATCCACCTCGATGTGTTTTGTATGCTCTTGAAATTTTGGATTGCTAGCAATGTGAGTATCTGCTTGATTATTACATCGTAGGGTCATGGCTTCTCCATTTAACAACTTGAGTTCTTGAAGAAGTGTTCAAATCCATAGGAGTTCACATACCACATATCCCATAGCCCTTTATTTGAAATTGAGCAAGGTGCACTAGTGTGCCATTGAAAAGTGCACTAACACTATTAAACTTCAACTCTAGTATGAGTTGCCGCATTCTGTTTTTTCCTTCTCTAACTAGATTACCACCAACAAACATACAATACCTTGAAGTGGATTTTCTGTCTTTGGGGGAACTTGCCTAATTAGTGTTTGCAGATGTCCATTGCAGATGTCCAACAAACATACATACCCTTCCACTTGCAGATGTCCATTGCGTTTAGGAGTTCTCTTTGGTTATTGAATGATGCATAAAACAACATCCTAGTGTTTTGTCCTTGGTCGATGCATGAAACGACTTACAATACCCACAACAAATGATGTGTCTGGGCAAGTAACTGCCATATAGGTTAATTTCCCAACTAGTTGTCGATGTCTTTTAGGGATCATTAAATAATTTCCCTTCATCATTAGATAATTTACTGTTTGACACAATTAAGATATCACTTGGCTTACATCCCAACATTCCTGTTTCATGAAGGTCTAAGATATACCTTCTCTGTGAAAAGACTAATGCTAGTAAATGATCTAACGACTTCAATCCCAAGGAAATACTTGAGGTACCCAAGGTCTTTTTTGTGAAATTTCTTCTAAACGTAAGCTTTAACACCAGAGATGCCCACTGGACCATCCTTGGTTACTATAAGTCATCTACATAGACCACAATGACAACAATGCCCCTTCAGGTGATCCTAAACATTCACAAAGAGCATAAGTGTGATCCTAAGCATTCAGGTGTGATCCCATGTGTGATCCATAGGTGCGATCCCAAGTGCATCCACAGGTGCAATCTATAGGTGGGATCCATAGAGAGCACAAGTGTGATCCTAAGCACATAAGTGTGATCCACAACATTCAAATGCAATCTATATTCATTTAATATAAAAATGAAGCTTTATACAAATAAATCCACCATTCAATAAAAATACAAGGCTCATACATACAAATGAATTAAACAACCATCGAACTTTCACCGGGTCACTTTTAATGGGATCGCACTTGGCTGCTAGGTGCAATCCACTTGTCACTTTCACTGGGTCTCCTCCAACAAGCTAAAAAAAAAAAAAAAACTCCATTTCACAAACAACCATCAAACTCCTACTGTTGAATGAAATCACCATAATCTTCACACAATCATACTTTTCACGAGAAGACAAATTCTCTTTTACAAAAGGATATACTCCCTTTCACAAAAAAACCACCATAATCCCCACACAATCTAACCTTAGGCTGCTATATTAGGGACACTGGTCGTCGTAGAGTGAAAACAATAGTTGAAAAAAAAATACTCATTCTCTTACTGAACAGTTGAGTGGGTCCCACAATGAAGCGAACCGTGCGTCGGATATGTTGGGTGCGTTTCACACAAGCCTTAGGATCTCGCCCCCCAATACACTAGAACTATGGGATGAAATAATGCAATAATCAAAGATAAAACATCAACCACATGACACAGAGTTTGTAGGTGGAAAACCCTCGAAGAGGTAAAAACCACGGGACCTAGTCCAGATAAACAATCCACAATCTTAGAGAACTGTTTACAACCGATCACAAGCACACACCGCTTGGATCAAACCCTCTTCACCCACGCATGGATGGATAAACAACAAGAGAACTATGAAAGTAGGAGGATCTCACCAATCATGAGGATGTAGAAGTGCTGAGATGACGGTTGCGCAGAAGAACTCCTCTTTAAGCAACCTCTCCCTTCTACAAGATTCCTCTCTCTCTCTCTCTCTCTCTCTCTCTCTCTTCCTCTTTTTCTCTCTCTCACCTTGGACATGAAAACACCTTAATGAGATGCCCTAACCACAATTTGGAACTTCTTAAGTAGGAAATCGGAGGAAATAGAACCATATTAGGAAATTGCACTTAAGCAGTCCGCACAGGGTCGGGCGCCCAGTCACCAGACCGTCGGGCGCTCGCCCAAGCTAAAAATAGTCCAGTGAGCTTTAGGAGAAAAAATTTGAATTTCGGGCCCCCGGTCACTTGACTGTCGGGTGCCCGACTGTTGTAAAAACAGTCCAGCAATAAACGCCTCATCTGAGTGAATTTCGGTTACCCGGCCACACTCAGGCTGCACCATCTCTCCTCTTAACCGAGGAGGAAAACCCCATCAAATCTCCCCCTTTCTGACTCAGGAGAAATTTGCCTTCTTCAAGCCAGTCAGGTTTCTACAAACCTCAAACTTGCCCTTGAGCAAAGCCTTGGTCATCATGTCTGACCGGTTATCGTTCGTGTGGACCTTTTCAAGCTGTAACACCTTCTCTTCCAAAGTATCCCTGATCCAGTGATACCGAATCTCTATGTGCTTCGACTTGGAGTGCTGACTTGGACTCTTGCTCAAGTGTATAGCACTTTGGCTATCGCAATAGACCACGTGCTCCTCCTGCTTCAGGCTGAGTTCCTGTAGGAACCTCTTCATCCAAAGCATCTCTTTACATGCCTCTGTGACCGCAATGTAATCGGCCTCTATCATCGACAATGCTACGACTTTCTGTAGCTTGCTCTGCCAAGAGACTGCTCCCCCTGCAAACGTGAACATGAACCCCGATGTAGACTTCCTAGAGTCTATGTCATCTGTCATATCTGCATCTATGTAGCCTTCTAACACAGGTTTTCCGTCACCATAGCATAGGCTCAACCTGGATGAGCCTCTCAGATACCGTAGTATCCACTTCACCGCTGCCCAATGTTCTTTGCCAGGATTGATAAGATACCGGCTGACAACACCAACCACATATGCTATGTCTGGGCGGGTACACACCACAGCATACATCAAACTTCCTACCGCTGACGCGTAGGGTATCTTCTGCATCTCTTCCACTTCCGCCTTCATCTTGGGACACTAATTGTCGCTCAATTTGAAGTGACCATCTTGTGGAGTACTGACCGGCTTCGGTACATTCATGTTGAACCGCTCTAGGACTTTCTCAATATACCGCTCTTGTGACAGCCAAAGCTTCCTGCTTCTTTTATCACGAGTTATCTCCATTCATAGGATCTGTTTTGCCGGGCCCAAGTCTTTCATCGCAAACGACTTGCCCAACTCCTGTTTCAGCCTGTCAATCTTCTTAATGTCTTTTCCCATGATGAGCATGTTATCAACGTATAATAGCAGAACTAAGAAATCACCATCTGAGAACCTGCAAGTGAACACACAGTGGTCCGACTCCATTCTGTCATATCCATGCATTAACATGAACGAGTTGAACTTCTTGTACCATTGCCTAGGAGCTTGTTTCAGCCCATACAAGCTCTTCCTAAGCCTACACACCATATGCTCTTTGCCCTTGACTTCGAATCCCTCTGGTTGGTGCATGTAGATCTCTTCTTCCAAGTCACTATGAAGAAAGGAAGTTTTGACATCTAACTGCTCTATCTCTAGATCTATGCTAGCCGCCAACCCAAGCAACACCCGTATGGATGTCATCTTCACCACTGGTGAGAATATTTCCTCAAAGTCTATTCCTTTTCTCTAACCAAACCCTTTCACCACAAGTCTGGCCTTGTACCTTGTTTGTGAATTCTCCTGCTCATTTTTCTTTCTGAACACCCACTTGTTGCTCAGAGCTTTCTTGCCCTTGGGTAATTTCACCATGCCATAGGTATGGTTCTTATGTAAGGATTCTATCTCCTCTTGCATAGCTTTCAACCACTCCCCCTTATGCTCGTCGGCTAGGGCCTCAGAATAGTCTTCTGGCTCTCCCCCATCAGTGAACATAATGTAATCATGCGGTGAGTACTTCTTGGATGGATATTTGTCCCTTGATGTCCTTCTCACCTGTGGCTCAACAGGTGGATCAGGTGGGGGCTACTCCCCCTGTCCATCTTCTGTAGGGACTCCCTCATCCTCTGCACCTTGTTGTACTCCCCCCTCATTAGGCACCACAGGAGGAGTCATCGGATCCATGTCTTCCAGTTTACCTGAACTGGGTTAGGTCTTCTCTGGCTTTTCAATGTCTTCCATACACTGATCTTCAATGAAAACCACATCTCTGCTCCTGACGAGCTTCTTCTCGGTCGAATCGCACAACCTGTAACCAAACTTTTCATCACCGTACCCTAAGAACACACATTGCCTGATCTTCATATCGAGCTTGGACCTCCGTCCTTTGGTACGTGAATGGATGTCTTGCATCCAAACACCTGAAGATGACTGTATGATGGATCTCGTCCAGTCCACACTTTCTCAAGTACTTCTCCATTCAACGGGGCTGATGGAGACCTGTTTATCAAATACACCGTTGTGTGCATTGCTTCTCCTCAGAACGTCTTGGGCAACTTTGCATAGGATAACATGCATCTGATTCTCTCTACAATGGTGCGATTCATACGTTTAGCTACACCATTATGCTGGGGAGTCTTGAGAACTGTCTGTTCATGCCGTATACCCAGTGACTTGCAATACTCATGGAAGTCACCAATGTATTTACCACCATTGTCAGTGCGGATACACTTCAATGATATACTTATCTCTCTCTCAATCATAACATGAAACAATTTAAACACATCAAAGACCTCGTCCTTGGATTTCAAAGCATAAACCCAAACCCTCTTAGATGCATCATCTATAAAAGTGACAAAATACAATGCCCCACCCAAGCTTTTTGTCCTCATAGGACCACAAATATCAGAATAAACCAAATCTAATGCATGTACTTTATTAATATGAGAAGCAATTTTAACAAAAGAAACTCTATGCTGTTTCCTAGATAAACAGTCAATACAGGTTTTGAGAGGTATACCTGTCACGTCTGGAAGGAACCACTTCTTTGCTAGTAGCTGAAGCCCTTTTTCACTCATGTGGCCAAGACGCTTGTGCCACATGTCAATAGCTGAATCTTCCACTGCGTTCAACCCACCCTTGCACGCACTGACACTAGCCTTGTAAAGGGTGCAACACTTCTTACCTTTGGCAGCAATTAACGAACCCTTGATAAGCTTCTAACGCCCATCAATAAACTGGCTTTCATAGCCATCATCATCCAACCTTCCCGTCGACATCAAGTTGAGGCGAAGGTCTGGAATGTGTCTCATATCCCTAAGAACCAATGTGCAGCCCACATCGGTCTTCACACAAATATCGCCGACCCCTACGATCTTCGAAACACCAGAATTTCCCATCTTCATTGTCCCATAGTCACCTGACTTGTAACTTGTGAAGAAATCCCTGCGTGGAGTCGCATGAAACGAGGCTCCCGAGTCTATCACCCAGTCGGTGTCCTGACTTGAATCCGTGAGACAAACATCGTGATCTGCCTAAAGAATAACAACAACGTCACCATTTGAGGCGACCGAGTAGAATCCGATTCATCTTCCTTCTCCTTTCCTTTACCCTTCTTGTCACCCTTCTTCTTGTGACGTTCATACTTATAGTGGCCATTCTTGCCACAATTCTAGCATTCAACATCTTTCTGTTCACTCCCCAAGTATAGGGTTGTGAAGTAGTAATAATTCGGAGAGACCGAGTATCATTCCCACAGAGATTTATGTATCGGTATTCTCAGAATTTTGTCTAAAATAACTTATAATTGAGATCCTATTAAGAATGAAAGCTAGAAAATAGTAATTTAAAGTAAAACAATGATTGATGAGAGGTAATATCAATCTAAAAAGGCACTAGAGCGCCAAGGATCCACTTTTGATAAGTTTCAATGCATCAACACAACTAGGTGTCTCACAACGCAATTGGAATCGAAATCATATCTCTATCCGATCAGAATATGAAGCGGTTCAATCAATAATTATCTAAAATAGTTGCTTGTTCATTGATTTGATTCCCACAACAATGCTCAGGCCTTGGGCACACTCAATTGTATAGGCCAAGCCTCTTTCTAATCTAGTTGAGATTCACAACCATAGCTTTCATCAAATCCTGTCACTAGACTTGATTACGACCAATGATTAGAACTCTAATTAAATCAAAATCAATCAGCAAACACTATCTCAAATTATAACAAAAGGTAAGAACTTTAGTTTGAATGAGTTCCCACATGAAGAATATGCCATTGTACACAAGGCAATCAAAGGGTATACCATGCCCTGAGTCGATGATAAATCAATGAAATACACAAGCATAAACAATGTCCAAAAGATAAGCCACTAAGTTTAGAATCATTAAGAATCACATGAGCCCGGAGTCATCAAGAGATCAAAGAAAACTGAACTAGTACTTGATTCAAACTCATATTAAATCAAATCCTTCAATTAAAACATGAAAAGGAAACCTAGGTTGCATCAATCCATCAAAAACAAATCAAAAGCTTCACCTCTTAGCCCTAGCTAAGGAGTTTTAGTTTATCTCTAACACCCTTAAACTAAAAGCCTCAAAGACATAAAAACAATTAAAACTAGAAGAAAAACTAGGAAAACTTAAAGTAGAATCCATCTCCTAAGCCTCCTTGATGATCAACACGTCCTAGCATGCTTGGGTATGAAGAGGAGAAGTCCTTTTTATAAATTAGCGTGGAAGATTCCAGATTGCACAAGAAATCACGCAATTGTGCAGAGAAAATCGGAGCTTCAGGACAAGCTCTGTTACGCTGACGACCGGTCTGAGCCCATGGACAACCGGTCGGACGACCGGTCGTGAATTATTAAAAACAGTCCAGCAAGCCTTTGGGATTTTCACCCCTTCTCTGTTGAGTGCTCGACCGGTCAGACAACCTATCTGATTGACAGTTGACCGGTCGGACGACCAGTCCTAACTGGTCTAATGAGTTTGGGCAACAAGGTCCTCATGTTGAGTGTTTGGATTGGTCGGACGACCGGTCCTGGGCTATGGCCGACCGATCAGACGATCGGTCTTAAGTGCAATTTTCTGCACTTCTTTCTTCTTTCTGCCTTTACTTCTTTCTTCGATCCTTTTGCACTTGGTTCCTTAATCTTTAATGTATGTAAAGTGCTCTTTTTAGCCTTGAATCAGTGAAATCTTCATCTCGTTCCTACAATCACAAATCATGCATTAGAGTAGTCTTTTAAACATGCAAACCATGCATAATATGTGATGAATTAGGGTTAATATGCACAATTCAGAGCTCAACACACCCCCCCCAACCAGCATTTTGCTAGTCCCGAGCAAAACATGCCTGAAACAAATCCATTTTTTAAGAACCCAACTCTCCTTCAAAAACTATGCTTCTATAAACTCTAAGACACCCAAATACAAAATTTAGATAAAATTAGTGATAGAAATTGAAATCTTAAACTCCCTCAACATAATAAGTGTTCATATAAAATTCCCGCTGATTGAATGATAAATAGAAGAATTTGAACAAATTCAACTTAGTGTGCATAGTGAATGTTCATCCCATGATTTTCTGGAATTATTTCTTCATAGATCAACTAAACTATGGATCTGAAAGTGTATAGGTCAACAACAAGCCTATGATAGGAATTTGCCTTATCGTCCTTCCAACAGCTTTCACACTACGTCTCATTTTCGATTTTGGTTACGGGTAGACCATCCCCTGGTTGGTAATAAGTAGCCATTTTCAGAATTTTTCCACCATATATTCAATCATTCCCATGTTTTCATCCTTCATTTTCTTTTTATACACATTAGATAGGATTTCTAGAAATCCACATCTTTCATTCTTTTCCCATGGACTAGGATGGACAAAGCACCCCAGCTTGGTTTCTGAACACATTAAATCTAAGCCTAGCCAATCCACAAATCCACATAATCCTTCAAACCATGAGAATCGTGTAACGTGAACTAGGTGCACAAGTGTTCAAAAATTCTATCAATCACATCAATAGGGGAATTCAAATAGAAAACTATCATGTTATAAGTCCTTTAAGAGTTTCAAAATCTTCTCACTACATCTCTCTTCTTTTCATATTTATGACATCCCAAGTGCATATAAACACGATTTTCCAAAGGAGTTTTGAATTTTTAGAAAAATTGAAAAATTTCTACATCATTACTCGAAATGTCACAAATTGCTAGATTCATCTAGGAATCTAACCCTCCAACCAAAACTTTACATTGTCCTCAATGTAAGAAAATATACAATGAATGCAACACATGAGAGCAATGACAAAATAAAGGGAAGTGAGAAAAAGAGATATCACCTGAGAAATACTTTGCATGACAAGATTGGCTTTCAGAGATGGATTATTTCACAACTAAATCTACTAATTAAAGCAAATCCTAATGCAATCTAATTCTAAACAGTCCTCCGTCAGACTAGGAGGTTAAGCCCAACAACTCATCCAAAAGCATAAACTCGAGTAGAATCATCAGATGGATCAAAAAGTTTCGCAGTAATGTCATCCAATATCTTGCTTTACAATGTACATGTGTGTGGATGATCATGATTAGCCACTGAAAATCCCAAAAAGGAATTGCAGCGGGTTTCTTAATATTTTTACCACATGTATAAGAGGAGACATCATCATATTTGTCAGAAAAAATATATCTCCATTCAGATTTTCCTAGGCATTGATATTGCAAGTATGGATCATCCCAAGGTTGGTAGAGTTCGGTGTGCATGATCCATAGAGGTGTGTAAATATGAATTGATTTCTCAGCACAACAAAGTGTTGTTTCCACATCCTTCTCTGGGCTAATGTCATATGCCGATACCGACTTTAAAAGTGTGACTACATCCCCTATCATATCAACATTCTTATCAAGGGAGTAGGTCACGTCTTCTTCTATGTGACTGGAGTAAAGAGGTGAGGGGGACTCATCTTTCATAATTGAATTAATCATGTTTATTTCGTGGACCTCCTCATCTTCATCCTCTTGTTGGTTGTCAATATTGAAAGCATTTAACTTAATCGTCACATTGCCAAAAGACATTTGTATGACCCCACTCCTACATTTGATGTAACTAGGAATGGGCGGCTAAGTATGACAGGAATTTGAGTGCCAATATTAACCATGGGTCATGTGTCCAAGACAATAAAGTCCACCGGGTAGTAGACCTTGTCAACTTGGACAATAACTTCCTCAATCATCGCTCTCAGAATACGAATCGATCGGTCAGTAAGTTGTAATGTGGTTTTGGTGGGTTTTAATTCACTTAAACCCAATTGTTCATAGATCGAAAAGGAGATTAAGTTCACACTTGCCCCTAGATTAAGTAAAGCATGCTTCACCCAGTAGTCTCTAATTATGCATGATATTCTCGGACTATCGGGATCTTTGTATTTCTTGGACATCCCGTGATTTATAATGGGACTTACATTCTCTATCAAAAATGCCTTCTTTTGCACATGTATTTTTCTTTTTATTGTGCAAAGGTCCTTCAGAAACTTGGCATATGACGGTATTTGTTTAATAGCATCTAACAATGGGATGTTGACCTTAACTTGCTTAAAAACCTCCAAAAATTTCTGATATTTATCTTGAGGTTTAGTTGAAATCAAGCGTTGAGGGAATGGAGCAACGGGCTTACATTCTTTCAATGGCTCTTTTTCATGCATGGCGATGCTAGGTCCATCATCCTGTTTGGAAGATACCGGATTATTAGGCATTGAGACCTTCACTGGGTCAGATTTTTCAATAGTTTTACCACTTCTAAGAGTGGTGATGGCCTTAACATGTTCCATGTGTAGGTTAGAGGAACTAAGCATGCTTATTTCGCATTGTGATTTCGGATTAGGTAGGGGTTGGGCCGAAAGAGTCCCTTCCCTTGTGTTTAAGCGAGCCTTGATTTCCTCCACCGAATTTTTAAGCTCAAGCATCATCGTATGGTTTGATTGGTTTATTTGAGCTTGGCCTTCCATGAACACTTTCAATGTATCCTCTATAGGCATTTGAGGTCGGGCCATAGGAAATTGCATTGGGGGCCCCTTTTGAGGATTACTTTGGTTAGCCGTGGGTCCATTCGCCCAATTGAAGTTAGGATTGTTTCTCCAACTAGAATTGTATGTGTTTGGATTTGGAGTACTAAAAGGTCATTGATAACTATTCAAAGCATTCGATTGTTCGTATAAAAGTTCTTGAAATGCAGGAATTGTAGGACAATCCTGCGTTTGATACACATTGGAAGCACAAATACCACAAATAGATTCAACAGTCCCCCTTTGTTAGGTTGTGTCCACTTTCCTTATTTCCATCGCCTCGACCTTTCGCGTGAGATTGGCCATTCTAGAACCTAGATCATCTTCTTCATTTAAAACGTAAATTCCTCCATTTTTGTTAGCTTGGGGTTGTTTTGAACTTGTCGGCTTAGATGCATCCAATGATTGTGTGTTTTCAGCCAACATGTCAAAATAGTCTCAAGCTTCCTCTGTTTCCTTGTTCATGAAGTCCCCATTGCACATCATCTCCACAAATTGGTGCATGGTTGAGTTTAGTCCATCATAGAAGAAACTAATCAACCTTCATCGTTCATAGCCATGATGCGGGCATGCGTTTAATAGCTCATTATACCTTTCCCAACATTGAAAAAAGGTTTCATCTTCTTTTTTGGAGAAGTTCATTATGGCCCTTCTCAGCACATTGGTTCGATGAGTTGGGAAGAATTTTTTAAGAAACTCCCGAGTTATCTCAGCTCATGTCCCAATAGACCTTGGCCTTAAGGAATATAACCAAGATTTGGCTTTCTCTTTAAAGGAAAAAGGGAATACTTTGAGTTTTATAGTATCCTTGGTTATATTGTCATAGTTTATTGTGGTAATAACCTCTTCGAACTCCTTAATGTGAAGATAAGTGCTTTCAGAATCGAGTCCATGGAATCTAGGAAGAAGTTGGATCAACCCCTGTTTAAAATCAATATTTCCCACATTATGAGGGAAAATTATGCAAGAGGGAGTACTCGTCCTAGCGGGTTGTAAATAGTCACGTAAAGTTCTAGGTTTAAGTGCATCCCCCACTTCATTCTCATCCAATTCAATAGAGTTTTGGGCTTGATTTTGATGTTGATTAGCCCCTTGATTTGGTTGATTTTCAGTCATCTCTCTAGCAATCTCAGAAAGATTTTGATGTTTTCTAGCACGAGGCTCTCTATCAATCCCTTCAATAATTACTCCGTCACTTAACAATCTCCGAGTGTGATCACGAACCCACTTGGGCATGAACCACTCAATACAATCCTAAAATCTAATCCTAATTCTACAATAAAACATCTGAAACTATCTATAGCAAGAGGGGTTAGAAGGATAGAACCTGAATTGTAGATCTATGTTGAAATCTTGCAAAATCAAAACAAACTAAGTTAGTATTCTGATATTAGAAGAAAACCTACCCCAGAAAGCAAAACAAATCCTAAACCTAACTTAACACAATCTCAACTAAAAGCTATCTTAGAAAATTCTAAAAATACCGCATAGAAGTCCCCACTACCGGCGCCAACAAAACTTGTTCACTCCCCAAGTATAGGGTTGCGAAGTAGTAATAATTCGAAAAGACCGAGTATCGTTCCCACGGAGATTTATGTATGGGTATTCTCAGAATTTTGTCTAAAATAACTTATAATTAAGATCTTATTAAGAATTAAAGCTGAAAAATAGTGATTTGAAGTAAAACAATGATTTATGAGAGATAATATCAATCTAAAAAGGCACTAAAGCGCCAAGGATCCACTTTTGATAAGTTTCAATGCATCAACACAATTAGGTCCCTCACAACACAATCAAAATCGAATTCATAGCTTTATCCGATCAGAATATAGAGCGGTTTAATCAACAATTATCCGAAACAGTTGCTTGTTCATTGATTTGATTCCCACAACAATGCTCAGGCCTTGGGCACACTCAATTGTATAGGCCAAGCCTCTTTCTAATCTAGTTGAGATTCACAACCATAGCTTTCATCCAATCCTGTCACTAGACTTGATTACGACTAATGATTAGAACTTTAATTAAATCAAAATCAATCAGCAAACAGTTATCTCAAATTATAACAAAAGATAAGAACTTTAGTTTGAATGAGTTCCCACATGAAGATTATGCAATTGTAAACAAGGCAATCAAAGGGTATACCATGCCCTGAGTCGATGATAGATCAATGAACTACACGAGCATAAACAATGTCCAAAAGATAAGCCACTAAGTTTAGAATCACTAAGAATCACATGAGCCCGAAGTCATCAAGAGATCAAAGTAAAACTGTAACTAGTACTTAATTCAAACTCATATTAAACCAAATCCTTCAATTAAAACATGAAAAGGAAACCTAGGTTGCATCAATCCATCAAAAAAAAATCAAAAGCTTCACCTCTTAACCCTAGCTAAGAGGTTTTAGTTCATCTCTAACATCCTTGAACTAGAAGCCTTAAAAACATAAAAACAACTAAAACTAGAGAAAAAACTAGGAAAACATGAAGTAAAATCCATCTCCTAAGCCTCCTTGATGATCACCACGTCCTAGCATGCTTGGGTATGAAGAGGAGAAGTCCTTTTTATAGATTAACGCGGAAGATTTCAGATTGTGCAAGAAATCACGCAATTGTGCAGAGAAAATTGGAGCTTCATGGATAAGCTCTGTTATGCTACCGACCGGTCGGACGACCGGTCTGAGCCCATGGACGACCGGTCGTGAAACATTAAAAACAGTCCAGCAAGCTTTTGGAATTTTCACCCTTTCTCTGTTGAGTGCTCGGCCGGTCTGAGTGATAATCGACCGGTCCTAACTGCTCTTCTTTCTTCTTTCTTCCTTTGCTTCTTTCTTCGATCCTTTTGCACTTGGTTCCTTGATCTTTAATGTATGTAAAGTGCTCTTTTTAGCCTTGAATCAGTGAAATCTCTATCTCGTTCCTACAATCACAAATCATGCATTAGAGTAGTCTTTTAAACATGCAAACCATGCATAATATGTGATGAATTGGGGTTAGAATATGCACAATTCAGAGCTCAACACTTTCCTGGCAACCGACTTGCCTCTTGATTTATCTCGGGCCTTTTCGCCCTTTCTGTTCTTTCCTCTCCCCCGATCTTGTGTCACAAGGGCCTCTTGTTGAGCAGGCCCCAGAGACTTTCTCCTTGTCTCCTCATTGAAGAGACAGTTTGTTACCTGTTCCATAGATACCTTTCCGTCTGGTGCGGAGTTACTCAGAGACACCACCAATGTCTCTCAACTGTCAGGCAATGAGCTAAGCAGTAGCAAAGCCTGAAGTTCATCATCCAAGACCATCTTCATAGCATGGAGCTGGTTCACTAAGTTGCTGACCTCATTCATGTGTTCAGCCACATAACCACCATATTTGAACTTAAGATTCACAAGTCATCTTAGCAGGAATATCTTATTGCCGGCTATCTTCCTCTCATACAACTCTTACAATTTCTGTCATAGGCTAGTGGCTGAGGTTTCCGTAGACACATGGTGGAATACGGAATCATCCAACCATTGTCTAATAAACTCCACCGCCTTTCGATCCAACTTCTTTCAATCATCATCAGGCATATCCTTGATCTTCGCTGATATGCCTAAGATCGGAGTATATAGATCCTTACAATAAAGCAAGTCCTCCATCTTAGCCTTCCATATGGTCCAGTTAAAACCATTGAGGCTGATCATCCTTGATGAGCCACCTTCCATAATTCAGAACCGATCTCACTCCGTTCAATCAACCTGAACTCTCTGATACCACTTTGTTGGGTGCATTTTACACAAGCCTTAAGATCTCGCTCCCCAATACACTAGAATTATGGGATGAAATAATGCAATAATCAAAGATAAAGCATCAACCACATGACACAAAAAGTTTTTACGTGGAAAACCCTCGAAGAGGTAAAAACCACGGGACCTAGTCCAGATAAACAATCCACTATCTCAAAGAACTGTTTACAACCGATCATAAGCACACACCGCTTGGATCAAACCTTCTTCAACCACGCAGGGATGGATAAACAATAAGTGAACTATGGAAGAAGGAGGATCTCACCGATCACGAGGACGTAGAAGCGCTGAGATGATGGTTGCGCAGAAGAACTCTTCAAGCAACTTCTCCCTTCTACAAGCTTCCTCTCTCTCTTTTCTCTTTTTCTCTTCCTCTTTCTCTCTCTCTCTCTCTCTCTCTCTCTCTCTCTCACCTTGGACGTGAAAACACCTTAATGGGATGCCCTTGTTAGTGCACTTTTCTGTGGCATACTAGTGCACCTTGTTTGTCAATCACTTACATCAGTGAGTCTAGTATCGGTTAAGCCCAATGAAGACGAAGACCGAAGACTCAAGTGGCCCTGCTGCATCAAGGAAGAAGGAACAGGTAAAAGTGATGCCTTGATGTGCCTTAACCTTGACCAAAACCTAACCCTTTAACCTCCTTGATGACCTTGACCATATTAGGAAACCTTTTGTCATCATAGAGTGGCCCTAGGTGCACCAAAAGACCATCCAAAACCTTGGCCTTTGAAGTGGATTGGAGTATATGTCGGTCAGCAAACCATCAGGCTGAACCCAGGCCTGACCGACCGGTTGTGACCGGTTGGACTGGGTCCAGATTTGAACAGCAAACCTGCTGTGTCAACAAGCCATAGGGCCAACCGGTCTTGACCGGTCGGCTGGGCTGGTCCGACCGGTCGCGACCGGTCGGACAGACCCCCCTTCAGATAGTAAACTCTTTGTCTAATTCTGGTTGCTGGCCGATCGGTCGGGACCGGTCGGGACAGGTCGGCCTAGCCATTTTTTGCCCGTTTTATGACCGTTGGAGCTCATTTTTCTTATATATGGAGCTCAGTTTTTTGGCATAGATGAGAGGGTTTTGAGAACCTATTACCCACACACTTTGTACATCATTTGGGGCCTCAAAGAGGAGGAGTTTCAAGTCATATCCCTTGTGTTTAATCACAAGTGAGGGCATTCAAACGCAAACTAAGAGATGACTTGATTCCTCTCTCGATTCTAAAGGTAAGACACTATACCACATAGGCATATCTCTTGTTCAAGACCTCTAGAAAACCCTCTAGGTGAATCTCCTAGTTAAAACAAGCTACATATCCTATGTAGGAGATTCAACCATCCTCCTATCACCTTGGGCATCTCAAAGGCATCACATGCAAGGTGTTTGATCGAGTGTAGTTGAGGCATTGGCGACGCAATGACTACACGATCGAGGGAGCAAGGGAAGCTGATTGAAGCACGGGAGAGCGGAGATCAAGCAACCCGAACTGGCGTTAAACAAGGGACTCATCCGACAAGTAAGGTTGTCCTTTTTTAGAGTCCATTTAGAGTTTGTTTGTCAAATTCGATCTAGGGACGTTAGCCATTCCTTGGCCCGTTAACCGGGTCTAAACTAAGTCTCCAAGGGGGAGCCTCCGATACGGGAGTGAACGTGCGTCGGGTTGAGAGTTAGCCTATGTCCAAAACTCGGTTCGGATTGAGAGTTAGCCTTTTGTCCGAAACTCCAGTTATGGTTGAGAGGTGAACCTGTAAAACCTCCGCGTAAAGGTTGAGAGGTGAACGTCATTTAAAACCTCCGATAGTGAATGCCGGTGTGCTCAAAGGAGTTGAGTACTTGAACTAAGAGTGGAGTAGACCCAAAGTCGAACCACTATACATGCTTGTGTTTGTGATTGTATTGAGTACATTGATATCTTAACATTGGATGTTTAATTATTTAATTATGAATGCTTGATAGGAATGTGTGCTAGGCACTAGATTGGCACATCCACACACAAGATGTACTTTCACTGGGTGTGTAGACTTGAGCTCATTGATTCATTCTCATAAGTCTACATAGGTTGCATAGGTTAGGAGCTTAATTAGTTAAATCATTTATTTACCTATGCATGCTTAGACTAGGATTGTTTATTGCTTAACCATATGCTAGTCTTGTGATTGGACCCACTTATGCTTGGAAACCGAAGTGTTCTTGCTTACTTAGTTTAATTTGTTGAATTGTGTAAGTAGGCGAAAAGAATTTCAAAAAGGTCCTAATCACCCCCCTCCTATAGGTTTAGCCATAATACTAGTTGCTCTTTAAGCTTCCGCACATACGTAGGTGTCGTGTTAGACTACCAACTTACTTTCAGCCCTAACCACGATTTGGAACCTCTTAAGTAGGAAACCGAAGAAAACAGAACCGTATTAGGAAACTGCACTTAAGCAATCCGCACAAGGTTAGGCGCCCGGTCACCAGACGCCGGGCTCCCGTCCAAGCCAAAAATAGTCCAGCAAGCTTTAGGAGAAAGAAATCCGAATTTCGGGCGCTCGGTCGCTTGACCGTCGGGCGCCCGACTATTGTAAAATAGTCTAGTAATAAATGCCTCATCTAAGTGAATTTCGGTCGCACGACCAGAATTTGGTGCGGGCGCCTGACCACACTTAGGCTGCACCATCTCTCCTCTTGACTGAGGAGGAAAACCCCATCAGGATAGTCACCGGAGAGTGTGGTGGCCCTGCACAACTACCTTTCAACAATCGAAAATTTGGAGTGTGGTGGTCCCCTTCTTTGAAAAGGTGGATTTATGGCAAATGATCGTCTACTATGGAAGGGTCCAAGAGAAAGCCCTTTGGACAGCTTCTATGGGGCCCACTGGATGGTCATTAGTGAAACCCACCCCATTCAGTTGTTAAGGGTTTAATTTTAGGGCATGGGCCCAAGTTTGAGGGGAAAAAATCATAGATGGACCACACTAAAGGAAACAGTTGGGAAGGAACACCTGATGTTAACACTATTTGTGGGTCATAAAGGGCTTTCAACGGAATCGAAAGAATGTCTTTTGTGGTTTCACGGATGCCCGATTAAAATGAACGATCAGACCTCATGTGAAGTGGGCCCAATTATCAATTAATGGGAACCACTCTAATCTTGAAAGGGCCCTCCAGCCACGAGTCCTTGTACCGCTCCATCCCCATAAGGGGCAACTTTGTCCTTGAAAATATTCAATTCTTGCCAGAGGGCCAAAAACAAAATAAGGATACAAGAAGTAAGGCCATTTTCTAGCATAGGTCAAATTTGGGATCTTTGGTATATATATATATATATATATATATATATATATATATATATATATATATATATATATATATATAAAATCTCGACCGGAATTACGGCCTATGCATCATTTGAAAGTACATCCCGACTGATCTTGTCCTGCGCTGCCAGGACTCCCGGCATCTCACCGCACTCAAGTAATAGTCTGCTACTATTTTAGAAATGGTGGTAACCATTCCATCGCACACCTTATGTACTTGTGAGAAAATCTCGACCATTTAAATCGTTGAAAAAAATTAATCAGTTGTAAGCATCTGAATTTCTCTTATAATTTCGACCAAAGATTATTTACTTTTTATCATCCATTTTCTAAGAAATCAATTAGATGGTTAAGATTGTTTGATCAATATTATTTTTTAGATATGCCTCATCCACGACTTGCCCTACAATTTAGATGATCCGGATAACCATTCGTGAGTGCCACGTGTGAGGACGGTGAGATATGACTTACCACCGTTTTTAAAATGATGGTGAGCTAAATCAAGATTCCACGTCATACCGTGTGTGTGTGTGTTTTTCTCATGATAACCAGTAAAACGGCTAAAAGGCCAGGCTGCTTTTGAATGGATAAAAATGCAGACGTGAAATGAAGCTCTTTGATTTAAAGGTCGGGATTAATGATTTGTCGCATTGGTTACGTGGTCAGGATCGACGACCCATTTTTTATATTATTTTGGAAAGTTTACAAAATAATACCTCATTAATATGCTATTTACATCCTGGTACTAATATTAATTAAGTTTTAATTAAGCTACCTCATTAATTAAGTTATTGTCAATTCGGTATCTGTTAGTTTCCTCTGAGGTCTGTCCGTTTAAATTATATATTTTTTTTAAATGATAAAAATACCTACGGATCTTTTAACCTAGATGCAGATTGCATTGCATATGGCGTACTGTGGGCCCTACTAGATGTATTTAATCCATGCTGTCCATCCAATTTACTAAATCATTTTACGGCACGAGCACATAAATAAATCAGATCTAAATCCCAGGTGGACCACAGTGCAGGAAACAGTGGTGATGAAAGCCTACAATTAAAAACTTCTTATGGGCTACAAAAGGTTTGAATCAAGCTGATATTTGCCTTTTCCCTTCATCCAAGTCCATGGCAAACAAACACTATGGTGGGGATTGCAACGGGCCCTAGGAAGTTTTAAATGGTGGGTATTCAATTAGCACCATTTCCTATGCATGGTATGGTAGAGTTGAGGTTCGGATCTGATTAATTTTTGGATTCTATGTCCTAAAAGAGCCGGAAAAAATGAATATACAATACATACATTAAGGTAGGTCAGGGCCACACCGTGTTGAGTGAAGCCAGCCGCCGAGGTCGCACCGATTCGGGAAACCTTTAACCCCCGGCAAAGACGGGGATTCCTAGGTAAAGCCTTTCACACGAACCTCCTACGTGGGGAAGCTAGGTGGGTCCCACTGTGATGTTTGTGGAAAATCCACTCCATTCATTCGTTTTTCCATATCATTTTAGGAAATGGGACCAAAAATGATTTAAATCTCAAACTCAAGTGGGCCGCACAACAAGAAAATGTGGGTAGGTAAATTTTTACCGTTGAAACCTCCCTAAGGTCTGATGTGATGTTTATATTCCATCCGTACCATTTATAAGGTCATTCCTACTAGGATGAACTGAAAACACAAAAAATTAACTTGATACAAAACTTCTGTGGCCTCATGAATGTTTCAACGTTAAATCCTTTGTTGTGTGGCCCACTTAAGCTTCAGATTTGCATCATTTTTTGGCCCAGGTGTGATCTTAAACTTTATGCGGAATAATCGAATCGTCTATGCATCGAATAATGGAGATTCCATAATGTAATCTTAAAGCCATACCTGATTGGGAAGACATTCCCGATGCCGCCGTGTTGCCGAGAGGAACTCTTGATCTTCCGCACCTTACACCTTTAGGAGAAACACTTAATGGGACTAGGGTTTTCTCTCGTGTGTTGGTGAGGGGACCAAGACATATATTTATAGGAAAGAGGGCCAGAGAAGCTTACCCATCACACTTCTCTCCTCTAGGGTCTCCACACCGTAGGTTTCCATATCTAGCTTAATAACCGCGTATAGGGAACACGGTTCAAGCGTCCCGCCCCAAACCTATTTGCAATGATCACAACTGTAGTGGGGCCCACTGAATCGCTCAATCTGAATAATCCAACGGTTATGATCTAAACTGATGATCATGTGTGGCCCACCTAATGGAGTCTTACACCAGGTACTAACATAGTCTGGAAAAAGCCCCATGTAGCTTCCCCTCACTAGAAGTTGCTGCAAAAGCCCTTTAGCAGGGAATCGGCATCCACCCAGATTGCCTGTGCTACCCTGACTTCCGGTTGTCGGAAGCTATGTGGGGTCTACATAGATTTTGGACTCCGTTCATCAGTTTTGTAAGACAATAAAAGTACATTAATTTAAAAAGAAGAAAGATCTAAAACTCATGTGGGCGACACCACACAAAACAGTGGGGATTGGACGCTCACCAATGCAAATCTTGTAGGGGCTACAAAATTTTTGCATGAGAATGATATTTGTGATAATAACCCGTCAATGGTTTGGATAGCCTATAAATATCATGGTCAGTTCTAGGAAGGTTTCAACAATTGATGTTTGCTTTCCTACTGTTTAATGTCGTGCGGCCCACATGATTTTTTGATGTGCCTGATATTTAGAATCCTGTCCCATCGTGATCTTTCAAAACGGATGGGCGGAGTGGATTTGTGAGGGGAATCCTTGTGGAAGCCACATTATTTCCGGCTGCATGAACTTCCTCTGCCAGGGAATAGGCAATCCCCAGTGGGCAAAGACACCAAAGCGGGTCACCTTGATTGCACACGGTGCTCTAAAGCCCCACCATGATGTACACGTTTAATCCACACCGTCTATCCATTTTTATAGATCATTTTAAGGCATGATTTAAAGAAAGGGGTAGATCTAGGCCTAGGTGAACCACATTTAAATGAATAGTAGTGATGATCGCCCACTATTAAAAACTTCTTGGGCTACAAAATTTTTGGATCAAGCTGATATTTGTTTTTTCCCTTCATCCAGGTATGTGTGACCTAATCAACAGTTGGATGAAGAATAGACATTATGGTGGGCCCTAAAAAGTTTTTAATAGTGGCCATTCAATCACCATTGTTTCCTATGGCGCAGTCCACCTCAGACTTGGATCTGCCTCATTTTTTGGCTCATGCCCTAAAATCATCCGAAAAATGGATAGACTGCTTAGAGCATCGACCAATAACTACATACATGTTATTATACAATCTGCTAGAGATTTTTTACCCTTTTGATTGTTTTTTATTTATTTATTATAATAACACATATTTACATCTAGGTACTGACTCATTAATTGGTGGGCAGTTTCGTCATCTTAGGAAAAGCCAGTCTTTAAACTAACAGATATTAGAGAAAACCAACGGAAGTTATCCATTTGATAGTAACTTAATGAGTTAGCTTAATGAAAACTTAATTAAAAAAGGTACCAAGATGTAAATAACATATTAATGAGGTATTATTTTGTAAAATTCCTTCTATATTTTTGCCATTTACCATCCAAGCTATGTGCTGACATAGCTATTTTGAATGTATGAATGATATTGGTACCTGTCTAATCAGTTAGTGATGGTTAGTTTTTCTTAGTCTTCACATTTTTCACACAGATATGCCTAAATTCTGGTCCACGCAAAGCGCCTCATGTGATACTTTTGATAAAATGCATAGGTCCCATAAATGTCATGGTCTTTACGCATTCTCTACTGATCAGGAATGTTCAGCTCTTTCAATGAGGTCGCACGATCAGACTCCGTGCTGCCTGATTTATGAGTTCCACAATGTTTTTTACCCGTTAATTTTGTCACATAGGGTGGACCATCCTGATTTTGGGTCAGAAAATCTTCACGGTGGACTTCAGTGGACGAATGGCTTGGATCTTGCACATGTGCCATAGCCAGGTCGAGTTGACTTGCCTGTGGAGTCACTGAGTCTTACAACCATGTTTTCTGCATGTCAACTTTTCTCGCATGGAATGGTCGCCCTGCTGGGTGGACCAGCCCGTTTTGGGGTCAGTGATGGCTCATGGTGGACCCCATGATCTCGGATCTTGTACATATGTGGCAAGTTGGCATGCCCTCACCAACCGAATCTTTGACGAAATGGTATCTCCAATCAGTGAACATGTTCATTGACCTAACATGTATTTCAAACAAAATGATGCATGGACCGCGCTGTTTCATATTGGTTCATTGACCAACGTTTAGGGGACTATTGTAAGAAGCCCCATATGTTATATGGTGATGAGAAGCTAATTAGACTGGACCTAGATCGGCCGGTAATAAGAGCCTGTTCACACAACCAAATGTTGTTTATTCTTGAGACTTCGAATTCTAATAACTAATAAAAGTGATCAAAGAAGATATGCATCGTCAATTCATTAATAATAATAAGGGTTCTTTTATATTCCCTTGTTACATCTCTTAATTATGAAATAAGATACAATTGAATACACAATAGGCAATTGAAAGTAAATTTCGGCAGTATTTCAGCTCCATGCATGGTCTGCCGAAGTGGCAGTGAAGCTGTGCGGATTTCATGTGTTACAGAACCGCATTTCTTCATTTTTGGCAAAGTCTTCAAGATCTTAAAATCCTCTGAAGTTTGACTAGAGCTCCTTTAAACCAGACGTTGTCCCGTCTTCATAGAAATCAACTCTGAAAGCATTTTCTACAAGGCATTTTAGGCCTTTAATAGGCATCTTACGCGACTGCATAAGACAATATGGGTCTTACAAGGGTCACGTAAGGCTTGCCAGATCAACATCTCCTTAGCTCCTTCAAACTTTAACTCATTTGCCTTTTCTTCGATCCCTTCATCATTCTTTACCATCCTGAGGATCGCAATCAATGCGTTCAACTTGAACTAAAAAGATAAACGGATCTTCTTCTCGTACCTCTCATCCTTCTGAAGAGAACTCTGACCTTCTGAGTGAGCTAATGAATGCAAATGAGACACTTTAGGGGGGTGTTTATCAGCTTCAGACCCCATAACCTGTGTAGACCAATGTTGAAAACCACTAGCTGAGGTCCCGTAGATGACAATCTTCTGCTTATTCTCTTCTTTTCTTCTCTCTTGTTCTTCAATCTTTCTTATTTTCTTCTTTCCATACTTTTTTCCATATCTTAAAAAATGCCCCCTCGATCTACTTTAAGGAAGTCATGAGCCAAAGGAGATCGAAAGTTAAGTTATTCTTTAAACTGTACAAATCCTACATCTACCATCTTATGCGGTCCACAAAAGACAACTAGGCATTGTTGCCTATAAAAGGCTGTCCTCCCCTTCCATTTCTTTACTTTTGATTTTCGCGGCAAGATCCCGCCTGTGCTCTCCAGCCTTACGCAATTGCGTAAGCCTATTGCCTAGGTAGCCACTTGTCTAAGCACCGAAACTCTGCCGGATTCTCCCAAGTTCGGACACTTTGATCTTTTAGGTACTTAACCCTATTTTTAACCCATTAATCAGATATGCAGGATCTTCTAAGTCCCCAAACTTATCTTTCCTCGAAATCTTCTAAGTGTCAAAAACTGAACTTTGAAATTGCCGAACTACTGAAAAATTTCTAAGTACCGAGATTGATAAAAACTTCTAAGCCTGGAATTTGCACTTATTTTTTTGAAAAATTCACTAAGCATCAGATCTGAACTTCTTCTGAAATCCTGCTAATTATCAGAATCTTCGAGACCTATTAAATATTGAACTCTAAAATTGCTCAAGAACTGAACTCTAGAACTGCTTAAGTATTGAACTCTAAAACTGCTTAAGTACTGTATAGAGTTACTGAAAGCCTATCTATCCAAGTCTGAAAGCTGTTGAAAACTTTCTAAATTATAAAATTGAACTTGTTAAAATATTTTCTAAGTATTTGATCTGCATTTTCTGAAAATCTAAGTACTTGATCTGATAAAATCCTCTTTTGACAGATCTCAATGGCAAAGAAGAAGTTTGCAAAGCAACTCATCCCCATCAAACGAGGAATCAAACTGTCGCTGCTTCTACTCCTCCCACATCTTCTTATCCATCACCATCTCCCTCAGTATCAAAGCGTCCAACAAAGAAGAAGAAGACAATTGTAAGTCACCCTTCTTTCATCAGGCAACCGGTCTCACTAGTGAAAGATTTCTAAGATTAATTAGTTGTCTCTTTAGTCCTGTCAAGACTGTTATCTGAAATTGCGTGAGTAGTCTAACACGACACCAACATGCTACGCACGAAGGCTTACGAAGCTACTAGAACTATGGCCAAGTCCTAGAAGGGGGGTGATTAGGACCTTTTGAAAACTCTTGCCTAATTTAAACTAATTTAACAATTGAACTAATTAAGCAAGTAACACTTATCTTCCAAGCTTAAGTGGGTCCAATCACATAGACTACAAATCATGTAACTATCAAGCTAGTCTATATAGTGAAAATACAAGTGTGTATGTGAATCTACCTATCAAGCGTATAGCATACATTTCATTCAAGAATTCATATAAATAACAATTAAAGAAATAATGCTAGAATAATAATGTGTTAAAGACATCACAAACACAAGCATGCATAGTGGTTCGGTTTCCCTACTCCACTTCTGGTTACTGTACCTAACTCATGAGCATACCGGATTTCACTAAACGGAGGTTTTAAATTAGATTAACCTCTCAACCCATAATAGAGGTTTTAACAATAGGTTCACCTTTCAACCCAAATGGAGGTTTTTCAGGTTCACCTCTCAACTTGCACTATACACCAGTGTCGGTGAAACACATACACACCCGTATCGGTGGCTCCACTTGAAGACTTTGATTTAGGCTCTACACAAGAGCCAAGGTCCTATATAATAACTTGGATTTTGGCCCAACAAATGTGCCAAGTTCCTAATAAAGAACCTGATTTTAGGCCCAATTAATGAGTCAAGGTCCTACCAAAGAACCTAGGGTGAGTTTAGGTCACAAACTCTCACACTCTAATGTAACGCTAAGTAAAATCACCCTTCTTAAGACTCAAGCACATGCTCGAACCCGCTAGACGCGTATTGTCCTTAGACGAACAATTGACCATGCCTCACTTAGAAAACCATAATTTCATGAAATCAGGAACTTAGATATGCACGTAAGAGTCCATTCTGTCGCCCGTTCCAAGACTGATAAACTCAAAACTCGACGGGGATCACCCCCATATTGGGCTTGACGCTCTTAGATAGGCGTTACAACAAGATCGGCGCCCAAAATCATAAAATTGGGATGACCTGTAAGTGCACATGAGAGTGCAAGTATACTTGCACTAGGCCTTAAATGAGCAAGCATTACCAAACTCACTTTTCTTGTGTGGGCCCCATGGACCCTTACATGGCTATGGAGTGTGAACCATAGACTTTAAACATAAACCAGCATATGATTCATTAACATGAGCCCCGATCGATAATCAGTGATCGTCAAACGGATATAACCTCGGATCCGACAATCGTCGTACCCTATTGGTCCCAAATCGCACTTGAGCAAGGATCTCACCATGGTGAGGCCATCCCATGGGCTAGATCAATCCTGATGGGCCAGTTAGGCCCCACATGATCAGAAACATGGCCCAAAAGGGCATTTACACTTAACTTAAATCATTGGGGGTCATATTCCCCAATTATCCCACTCATATAAATTTATTTCTCAGCTCTCTCTCTCATTTCTCAGTCATTTTTTGAGAAAGAGAGGAAGAGAGAGCTAGAAGAAAGAATTGGGTAGAGGGCTTGCATGCCACTATAATTGTGTCCAACCACTCCCACGAAACCCCAGCCGGCACCTCTTGCGTTGAGGATCCTTTCGAGTGTTGGTAGAGGTAAGCCCATGCCAATTTTCCCATATTCTTTAGTTTTTTACATAGATCTTTCCAATTCCCTCACATATAAGCACCCTCTTGCAGGATTACACTAGTTCTTCTCTGAATTAAAGTGTATATCATTTACCCATGTGTTGTCATGCAACCAATACCTGTAATTATGGCTAATGCCTTCAATTTTCAGGTTTAATGAGTCATACTTGTTACTTAATAACTGAATTAAAGCTAGGCAAGTCATATGAGTATAGTAGAATTGTTTCGCATAGAGATTTGAATGCTAGATGTATGATAGGGTCATATATACGCATGCTCATGTCATCTTGCACATGCTCTAATTATGTATATCTATTATGCTGAGATGTTTAGACTTCATACCATTATGTTAATTGTTAAGATTATGGTATTGCATATCGTATAAATCAAATGATGTATGAGCTATGAAATTGGGAAGTATTTGAGGCTACGGGTAATAGCTCCCGACCCGGCAAACATCATAATAGAGGCAGCCGCATAAGGTTGGCAGCCTCGGGAACGGGGTGGTCGACTGCGGTGGAAGTTGGGGCGATCGGCTGTGGTCAAGGACCACGCGCGCCGTATGCACTCAAGGTTGGTCTTCCCCTTTGCTTCCTGTTCGCTTCCCGAAGTGTAGGATTGCGATGTAGTAATAAACTCGGTAAGACCGAGGTCGATCCACAGGGACTTGTGTAGGAATTCACAAACACATCCAATAGTGTCTATTGGGAGCTAACAACCAGATTTTGTATGAGATTGATGTAAGTAACAACTTTGAACTAAATTGAAGTTAAACAATTATAAAAAGGCACTAGGGGTTCAAGGATCCACTTATAGCAATCCTTGATGTTCAATCCGTTGTGGTTTCTCACTTTCTCAACTAGAATCGATATTAAGATCTATCTAGCCGGATGGTAGAGCTGTTAAACCAAACAATCTGCCATATGTAAGACCAATGCATATAAATCACTCAATGCAAGCTAGGATGAGCATGCTCAATTGCATAGGTCAGTCCCAATTCCAATAGGCTCAGATCACAATCATAACCATCCTCAAGTCCTGTCACCAGACAAGGTTAGATTATGATTTGAACTTGATTCAAATCACATGCACAGTCCCACATAGCACAGAATTTCAGAAAAGTAGAACTTTGGTAGGAAGTTCTCACATGAAGATCATAG
This sequence comes from Liriodendron chinense, assembly GCA_003013855.2. NCBI lineage: Eukaryota > Viridiplantae > Streptophyta > Magnoliopsida > Magnoliales > Magnoliaceae > Liriodendron > Liriodendron chinense. The sequence goes on from ML058429.1 coordinate 7,366,513, forward strand.
TACTAGAGCGTACTCCAATTCCTCGGATCATACAGGTCTAGACTAACACAAAGCAATTAAGAACTTAAGTAATTCTCCCAAACATCCATGAGTCATCATAAGACTAAGAAAAACTACTTAGAACTTGTATAAACTTCAAACCATCGTTCATAAACATGAAATTCAATCTTAAAACCAACTTAAAACGAATTGAAACATCTTAAATTCACTACAAGCTTCACCTCTTAGCCCTAGCTAAGAGGTTTAGCCGTTCATGATCCAAGGAAACATGAAAAAACTAAGAAAAAAACATAAAACAGTAAAACAAACTAGAAGGAGTTGTGGAACTCTGAAATCCACTTCCGCCGCCTCCAACCTTGCTTAAACTCTTCTAAGATACCCTAGGAACGATCCCTAGGTGTCCTTTTATAGTGGGGAGGCTTCGCAACCTCGAAAACTTACAGATTTTGCGTAAGAGTACGCAGTGCGCAGAGAATTTCGGGACTTGTAGAACACGTTTCGTTACGCAGGCGACCGGTAGCACGACCGGTCGCAGTGGCTGGACGACCGGTCGCAGATACTGGACGACTGGTCTCAAAATGGTAAAAAAGTGTCCAGTGAGTTTTGGAGATTTTCAACCCAAAAAAATAATTTAAGGACTGGTCGCACGACCAGTCGCAGAAGTGGACGACCAGTTGCATGACCGGTCGTGAACAGTCTAGAGAGTTGTGGCCTCTAGGTCTCCTCTGTTGCATGTGCGGACTGGTCGGACGACCGGTCCTTGACCTTGGATGACCGGTCGTGGGCACCTTCTTCTGCTTTCTTTCTTCTTTTCTCTGACTTCTTTCTTTCATTCTTTGACGCTTAGCCTTGTGGTCTTCAATGCTTGTAATTAGCCTTTTTAAGTCTTCAATTGGTAAATCCTCTCTCCTATTCCTACAAACACAAATCTATGCATTAGATTGGTCTTTAAATCATGGAACCATGCATAATGAGTGATGAATTGGGGTTAGAATATGCACAATTAAGAGCTCAACACACCCCCCAACCAGCATTTTGCTAGTCCCGAGCAAAACATGCGTGAAACCAATTCCATTCTCCAAAACCCAACTCTCCTTTAGAAACCATTCTTCTATACATCCCAAGATACATAAGTGTAAGAGTTAGAGAAATTAGGTGATAGAGGTTGAAACCGTAAACTCTCAAAACATAATAAGCACCCATATGAAATTCCCGCTGATTGGTTGACAAATAGAAGAACTTGAGCAAATTCAATCTAGTGTGCATAGTGAAAATTCTTTTCATGAGTTTCCAGGGTTATCTTCTTCATAAATCAACTAGACTATGGATCTCAAGGTATATAGAGCAACAACAAGCCAATGACGGGAATTTGCCTTACTATCTTTCTGACGACTTTCACAATACGTCCCATTTCCGGCTTTGGTTACGGGTAAACCATCCCCCGGTTGGTAGTAGGTAGCCCTAATCGGAATTTTCCACCATTTTTCCATATTTCCCAATTTCATCCTTCCTTTTCCTTTTTCTTTTAACTTAGATAGGATTTTTAGAAATCCATATCTATCGTTATTTTCCCATGCACAAGGATGGACAAAGTACCCCAACCTGGTTTCTCAGCACCTTAAATCAAAGTCTAGCTAACCCACAAATCACATAATTCTTTCAACTCATGAAAATCGTGTAATGTGAACTAGGTGTAAAAGTGTTCAAATTTTCTATCAATCACATAACTGGGGGAATTCACATATAAAGCCATTATGCGATGAGAAGTTCTAGACATACAACCTCATACACTTCATATCTCCTCCTCTTATGCTCATATCATCTTGAATGCATAGAAACACAGTTTTCCAAAAGAGTTTTGAATTGTAGGAAAATTGAAAATTTTCTACATAATTGCTCGAAATGTTACAAAACGCTGGATTCATCCAAGTGATCCTACACCCCCAACCAAATCTTGCATTGTCCTCAATGTAAAAGATGTGCAATAAGCAAAATATGAGAGCAATTTGAAAATAAAAGGGAGTGAGGAAAGATAGTACCTGAGAGAGTGAAAAGTGGAATTCTTCCTCCTAACAAACCTAAGAAAAAGTAAAGATCCTAATCCTAACTACTCTATACCTCCATCAGACTAGGAGATCAATTCAAACAATTCATCCAAAAGCATGAAGTCAAGTAGAATCATTAGATGGATCAAAAGGTTTTGCAATAACGTCATCCAATATCCTGCATTACAGTATACATGTGTGTGAGTGATCCAGATAAGCCACTGAAAATTCCAAAAAAGAATTTCAGTGGGTTCATTATTTTTTTCACCACATGTATAAGAGGAGACAGTATCATATTTGTCAGAAAGAATATGTCTCCATTCAGAGTTTCCTGGGCATTGATTTTGCAAGTATGGGTCATCCCAGGGTTGGTAGAGGTCGGTATGCATGATACATAAAGGTGTGGAAATATGAATTGATTTCTCATGACAATAAAGTGTTGTTTCCTCATCCTTCTCTTGGCTAACATTATATGCCAATACCGACTCGAAAGGTGTGACTATATCCCCTATCACATCAACATTCTTATCAAGAGAATAGGTCACATCTTCTTCTAAGTGATTGGGGTAAGGAGTTGAGAGGGACACATTTTCCACGATAGAATTGATCATGTTTATCACGTGGACCTCTTCATCTTCATCCTCTTGTTGGTTGTCAACATTGAAAGCATTTAACTCAATCGTCATATTACCAAAGGACATTTGTATGACCCCACTCCTACAATTTATGATAGCGTTTGATGTAGCTAGGAATGGGCAGCCAAGTATGACAGAAATTTGAGGGCCAATATTAACCATGGGTTGTGTGTCCAAGACAATGAAGTCCACTGGGTAATAGACCTTGTCAACTTGGACAAGAACGTCCTCAATCACCCCTCTTGGAATAAGAATCGATCGGTCAGCGAGTTGTAATGTGGTTTTGGTGGGTTTTAATTCACCTAAACCCAATTGTTCATAGACCGAAAAGGGTATTAAGTTTACACTTGCTCCTAGATCAAGTAAGGCATGCTTCACCCGATAGTCTCCAATTATGCATGATATTGTCGGACTACCAGGATCTTTGTATTTCTTAGGCATCCCATGATTTATAATGGCGCTTACATTCTCTGTCAAAAATGCCTTCTTTTGCACATGTATTTTTCTTTTTATCGTGCAAAGATTCTTAAAAAACTTAGCATATGACGGTATTTGTTTAATGGCATTCAACAATGGGATGTTGATCTTCACGTACTTGAAAACCTCTAAAATTTTCAGATTTTTGTCTAAAAGTTTGGGTGAAATCAACCTTTGGGGAAACGGGGCAACCGGCTTGTATTGCCTTTCCGGTTCTTTCTCTTGTGGAGTGTTGTTCGGGCTATCATCCTCTTTGAAATTTTTCGGATCATTAGGCTGTAGGGCCTTCACCGAATTAGATTTATCAATTATTTTCCCACTTCGCAAAGTCGTGATAGCTTGAACATGCTCCATATGCTGGGAAGATGAGCTTGCATCTTGTATCTCAAATTGGGTCCTTGGGTTAGGGAGAGGTTGGGCAGGAAGTGTGCCTTTCTCCCTAGCACTGAGGTGAGATTCAACCCTAGCCATTGAGGTTTTCAATTCATTGATGGCTTGGGTTGTATTTTGATTAAATTTCAATTGCTCTTGCATGAATCCATCTATTTTCAGAGAATTAGTCTTGTTATACTTAGCTTGGACCGATACAAATGCACCCAACATCTCCTCTAGCGTAACTTTTGGAGTAATGACTAGAGATGGACCTAGTATAGGTTGAGGTTGAGGGATATTGGTTGCATTCACAGTGGGTCCATTCCTCCAACTGAAGTTGGGATGGTTCTTCCAACTAGAATCATACGTGTTTGAGTTTGGAGCACCAAATTGCCGTTGATAACTGTTTATGGCATTTGCTTGTTCTTGTAAGATGTCTTGAACTGCTGAGTCTTGTGTTGTATATTGATTTTCGGCACAAACTCCACAAACAGTTTCAACGTCCTTAGAGTTGATCGTCTCTCCTTTCCTTAATTCAATGGCCTCGACTTTTCTTATGAGGCTAGCCACACGTGCACTTAAGCTATCTTCTTCCGATAAGACATAAATTCTCCCTTTTTTCTTTTGTTGGCCAGTCTTGGAATTTGTTGGTTTTGATGTATCCCAAGACTGTGCATTCTTAGCCAATTCTTCCAAATAATCCCATGCTTCATCAGCTTCCTTATTCATGAACTCCCCATTACACATCATCTCTACAAATTGGCGCATGGGTGAAGTCAGTCCTTCATAGAAAAAGCTTATAACCCGCCAAATTTTATAGCCATGATGTGGGCATGCATTTAATAGGTCCTTAAACCTCTCCCAACATTGGAAGAAGGTTTCATTTTCCTTTTGGGCAAAGTTCATGATAAGGCGCTTCAACATGTTTGTTTTGTGAGTAGGGAAGAATTTTTTTATGAATTCCCTATGCATATCAGTCCATGCACCAATTGATCTTGGCCTTAATGCATGAAGCCAACCTTTAGCTTTATCTTTAAGAGTAAAAGGGAAGAATTTGAGTCTCACCACATCATCAGTCACATTAGCAAAGTGCATGGTGGTTATTACCTCATCAAACTCCTTAAGGTGTTGATAGGCATTTTGACTGTCTGATCCATGGAATTTAGGGAGAAGTTGGATCACTCCCGGTTTTAAATCCACATTCCCTATATTTTGTGGAAAAACTATGCATGAGGGAGTGCTCGCTCTTGCTTGTTGCAAGAAATCACGTAAAGTTCTTGGTCGGGGGACATTCTAAACCACATTCTCCCCCGTTTCAGTTTGGTTTTGGCCCAGATTAGGATTGGCCATCTTATTAGGTTGATTTGCAGCCATGTTTTCAGACAAAATTGGAGAGTTTAGATGTCTCCTAGCACGTGGCTCTCTGTCAATTCCTTCAACTATTCCCCCTTCACTAATGAGTCGGTTATTGGAGTCTCGAGCCCAATGTGGCATGCAAATCCAAAAAATATGAAACGAAAAGAGAAACGAATTCTTCCTTCCCTTCTTTACTCTTCTCTAGGACCGAAGCACAAGGTGTCTTGCAATGGCTAGGCCAGAAGCAAGGATAGAGATCGATTTCTCCTGGTCAATAGGGGTTCAAAGAACTCCCCACCCACTCTTTGAATCCTTTAAGAAAAGTGCAGGAAAAGAAGAAGAGGAGTAGAGGTGAGAAGAGAAATCTCTGAGCATAAGGTGATCCAAGACGGCAGAGCCGACCAATAGGAATCCAGGTGGCACAAGGCCTACCTTTCAGACATCCAAAAGGAGTCTACACCCACTCTACAAGAGATGAATATGATAGGAATGAATAGGAGAAGGAGAAGAGTAAGGTTTAGAAAGATAGAACCTGATTCGGCACTTGAGATCCTTATATTTTCTTCAGCTTCCTAGAAATCCCTGCAAAAAGGAAAATCAAATAAAACAAACTAAGTTAGTCTTAGAATCCTAAAAATCCTAAATAGATACTATTTTCAGAAATTTGTGATAAACCGTCAAAGACCCCTGCAACGGCGTCAAAAACTTGTTCGCTTCCCCAAGTGTAGGGTTGCGATGTAGTAATAAACTCGGTAAGACCGAGGTCGATCCACAGGGACTTGTGTAGGAATTCACAAACACATCCAATAGTGTCTATTGGGAGCTAACAACCAGATTTTGTATGAGATTGATGTAAGTAACAACTTTGAACTAAATTGAAGGTAAACAATTATAAAAAGGCACTAGGGGTTCAAGGATCCACTTATAGCAATCCTTGATGTTCAATCCGCTGTGGTTTCTCACTTTCTCAACTAGAATCGATATTAAGATCTATCTAGCCGGATGGTAGAGCTGTTAAACCAAACAATCTGCCATATGTAAGACCAATGCATGTAACTCACTCAATGCAAGCTAGGATGAGCAGGCTCAATTGCATAGGTCAGTCCCAATTCCAATAGGCTCAAATCACAATCATAAGCATCCTCAAGTCCTGTCACCAAACAAGGCTAGATTATGATTTGAACTTGATTCAAATCACATTCACAGTCCCACATAGCACAGAATTTCAGAAAAGTAGAACTTTGGTAGGAAGTTCTCACATGAAGATCATAGTACTAGAGCGTACTCCAATTCCTCGGATCATACAGGTCTAGACTAACACAAAGCAATTAAGAACTTAAGTAATTCTCCCAAACATCCATGAGTCATCATAAGACTAAGAAAAACTACTTAGAATTTGTATAAACTTCAAACCATCGTTCATAAACATGAAATTCAATCTTAAAACCAACTTAAAACGAATTGAAACATCTTAGATTCACTACAAGCTTCACCTCTTAGCCCTAGCTAAGAGGTTTAGCCGTTCATGATCCAAGGAAACATGAAACAACTAAGAAAAAAAAACATAAAACAATAAAACAAACTAGAAGGAGTTGTGGAACTCCGAAATCCACTTCCACCGCCTCCAACCTTGCTTAAACTCTTCTAAGATACCCTAGGAACGATCCCTAGGTGTCCTTTTATAGTGGGGAGGCTTCGCAACCTCAGAAACTTCCAGATTTTGCGTAAGAGTACGTAGTGCGCAGAGAATTTCAGGACTTGTAGAACACGTTTCGTTACGCAGGCGACCGGTCGCAGTGGCTGGACGACCGGTCGTAGATACTGGACAATCGGTCTCAAAACGGTCAAAAAGTGTCCAGTGAGTTTCGGGGATTTTCAACCCAGAAAAATAATTTAAGGACTGGTCGCACGACCGGTCGTGAACAGTCCAGAGAGTTGTGGCCTCTGGGTCTCCTCTGTTGCATGTGCGGACCGGTCGGACGACGGGTCCTTGACCTTGGACGACTGGTCATGGGCACCTTCTTCTGCTTTCTTTCTTCTTTTCTCTGACTTCTTTCTTTCATTCTTTGACGCTTAGCCTTGTGGTCTTCAATGCTTGTAATTAGCCTCTTTAAGTCTTCAATTGGTAAATCCTCTCTCCTATTCCTACAAATAAAAATCTATGCATTAGATTGGTCTTTAAATCATGGAACCATGCATAATGAGTGATGAATTGGGGTTAGAATATGCACAATTAAGAGCTCAACACTTCTTTTAACCAAGGACCTTGGCCCACCACCGGGCCAGAAGGTAATATATATCTAAGTATCATAATGTGATCTATCACTTATATAGAATCCATGTACCGACGTACCAACTGATGGGCCAACTAGAAATCGTATGACGTACCGATCCCTCAAGACTCATGAGCCGGGGATGGTGGTATGGGCCCCATGCCCGTGTTGTCGGCCTACGCTGGGGCAGTGTCTCCCCGTAGTGTCCGTTGAGCACCGTGGAGGTGACGAACCTACCACTCGACTATGAGATAGGGCAACAAACCCTATTCCGCCTGTGTTGGGTGCGACTGACAAACTGCAGCCAAACCAGGCCTTCGGGGCTGTAGACCCGAGATAAGATCAAGGGGCTACTGGCCGCGACCTGCGTTTGTCCCGCAAGGAGCCAGGTAGTCCTAGTTAGTTAAAATATTAGAATATTGGTACAGGGGCTTCGCCAATCGGTTGTGTGATGAAAAAGATTTAATTAACTACTTGGCTAATCATTTCTAGCTTAGCATGACATGCATTATCTGTGTAGGTGAGATGGTGGTGCCACTCACTAGCTGCTATGACAAACATCGGTGTTCGAGCATGCATATGCATTTCATGCACTCATCCCATTTAACAACCATGCCTGTGATGATGTGCTTACTTCTGATTTCTATTTGTGGGAAATGAAATTATTATCTATACTACTTGTATTGGTAAATGAGTAATCTAAGGAAATGAAACCACTTAGTTGGCCAATCACTCCCTTTCTGGGGTGGTGGTTTAAACTACCGACCAGATGACCCATGTGACTCAGGTTTACAGGAGGCGGTCGTGGCGACTGAGTTCGTAGAACTAGGAGAGGACGCCGATGAGTACCTCCAGTATGCGGGCGACCAGACTTACTAGAGAGTGAGGTTGGGTGTATTTTCTTTTAGGGTTGGTGTCTACGCGGCGTCTCTTGTTCAGCTTTTGGGGCAGTATCTTCTAAACTTGTAAAGGGGACCTAATGGGCCCCAGTGCGGGGATGTTATTCATGTATATGTTTTTTTGGAATATTATATATATATATATATATATATATATATATATATATATATATATATATATCCTCTTCTTTTGGAAATGTTCTTCCATGTCTAGGTTGTTTATGCTTTGTTGATTTATCTCTAGAAATCTGCATCTAACTATATCTCATACATGTACCACATTATGTTGAACTCGGGATATCGGGGGCCGAAGGCAACCACAAACCCTAGCATCCGGAGTGTCACAAAAGTTGGTATCAGAGCCAAGGCATTTGAAACAACGGGACTGTGGAGTAAGGACTCACCAAAGAAAAGAGATAGAGAGTGGGGGCGAGTAAATATTAAACTTAGGACAAGATTGAGCCAAACAATCTTCGCAAATGGGAGTTTGATTATAAACCCCTTATTTAAGAGGGTACGTGTGTGATGGGGTAGAGTTGGGGCACTAATCAGTGGCCCATAATAGAGTTGGGAAGAAGGGAAGCGACCCAAGTATGGAAAATGACAAAGGAAGAGGGCAATCCCTTGATTTAGAGTTTAAGATCGACCTGTCTGGTGGAATCACCCATCGTCCAGTACCACCGTACCCCCTAGACACCTACAGAGAAAACACCACAGATCTATCCAGTACCAACAGACGATGTCCAGTACCACCAACCACCCCTGACAAAAAAAATTGCACCAGACCTGTTCGATACCACCAGACGGCGTCCGGTAACACCGGACCCACCTAGCCCAACTGGTCCAATGTCGTCCTGTACCACCAGATAGACCCGACCGGACACGTGTGGGGCCCTTTAAAATCACTTTTTACCCTTTTTTTTTTACTCCATTCTTCCCATTTTCACTTCCTCTCTCTACCCTAGCAAAACCCTAGCTCTCAAAACCCCTCAATCTCCTTCCAAACTCTAGAAATCTCTTCACCCATTTTCACCCAAACTAGAAACCTCATCCATGGCTGCCATACTCGTCGTCGTTGTTTCGTTTTTCACCATCCCGGTGCTTGTGCTTCTCATCGGATGCAAGAGGGCCACTGCCGGACCTAGCCGCGGAGCATCCAAGAAAAAGAAGGGCGACCAAGGGGCTTCTTCCTCAAGCCAACCCTTTGGAAGGTTCCCTAAATGGCTGGTAATCTTCAAATGGTCGGTGGAAGAAGAAGTTTTTGAGAAATATGGTGCCCTCAACGCTTTGAGAGAGAAAGGATGGGGCCCGATCTTCAACATCAATGACGCGGCCAACGAGGGATTAACACGTCTTTTCTACTCAAAAATCACCGGCCCCAACTTCGATCCTTTGGGCTTCGACCTAGAAGGCGGCGACCAAGTATACCATATAGACGCCGAGGTGATCACGGAAGAGTTGGGGATTTGATTGGGATCCATATACATTGATGAGGATGATAGCAAGCCATATGAGGATAAATGCGATCGGATCCATGCCTTGTTTGGAAAAATGGCTAGGTGGAGGTCGAATGCGAGTCTATTGGCTAGCGACATGCGGACAGAGATCCGGGTCATCCACCAAATTTTTGCGGCCGATGTCTACCCACGAAGATGAAATACCACGGAGTTGTCCTACTTCATGATGGAGGTGCTCTATGAAATTACGCAATGCGAAGATGTGTGCCTTCCAAACCTCATCCTGAAACACATCCTAAAGGCTTCCATTGCACTTCGCGCCAATCCACCCACCCTCCCATTTGATCGTCTCATCTGTCGTCTAGCCCGACGATACCGGATCGTGGGACTAAGAGGGGATCTAGTGCCAGTAAAGCCAATCGATCTCAACACCCTGAAGAGGATACGTGTAATAAAAGATTCACCAGACGAATCAGACTTAGTGATATCAGAGGAAGACGATGAGGAAGAAGAAGGAGACAGAGGCAAGGGCCGAAGGTGGGGACACCCAACCACCACTGTATGTCCGGGCTGACCTAATCGACCTCAAGTGAAAGGTCGAACAGATTGATAATAGGAATAAGAAGATGCACATTCTTCTGAAATGGATCATTTCCTACCTTGAAAAGGACAAGGAAGATGAGCGTCCTCCCCAAGCTTAAGTCTCTCTTTAATTTTCAGTTTAATTAGTAGTTGAGTCAAGGCCTTGGGTGATGGATAATACCTCCCCAAGTAGGCTAAGTAGTAGGGCAAATTTTAGGCCATGATATGGCCAAGTAAGGGAATCCGTATGGATGTAGTGGCCGACTTTCAAGACTTAATTTATGAATGAAATGAAAATTCCGAATGTGAATGTTATGCTATTTGTCTGAATTTTTTGAAGTGTGATATTCCTGTTTTTCCCTCCTAAATTGTGTATGTGTATACATATATATATGCCCACATACAATAATAGAAATCTGTTACTATTCACTACACTAAATACCTCCACTAGAATACTAATGGGTGTCCATTGACATGTGCAGCCCAATGTCGCATCACTATGATCGAGTGTACACTCGAGCCAATAAGGGCGGAGGACCCGATGATACGAATGCACCTCTAGGGGGAAACAGTGACCCTAGCTCTAGTGGTGAGCGCCCGGATGTGATGGGGGAATACCCGCCAAGCTTTCATCAGGGGCCATCATTGCCGCCACCTCCCCCCTACCTCAGTCTCCACAAAATCCTGACATGATGCAACAACTGCTAAGCATGCTACAACAACAACAACAAATGCTTACTACGCTCATGGGAGTAATTGCCCAAAATGTTGGAAGTGTTGTGGTCACACCGGTAACAAGCACTGACAACGCTCAGGTGACGCCACCTCCACCTTCTCCACTGGCACGACCAGTTCAAGTTTACAGAGAAGGGATCTTCGAACATTTTCAGAAAATGCACCCCCCCCCCCCCCCCCCCAACCTTCGCCGGATCCCACAACCCAGCATGGTCCCGAGGAATCATGTGTGGACCTGGCAAAAATTCAAAGATCAGTTCTATGAAAAGTATGTCCTGATCACTTACCGACATGCCTAAGAGGCCTAATATTACAAATTACAACAGGGCAACATGAGCGTCGGGGGGTACGAGACCCAATTTTTGGAGTTGCTAAGGTATGCACCGGCCACAGCCGCTGATGAGGGATCGAAGTTGTGTCACTTTTTAGAGGGACTACGGTCTGTAATTCGCATGAAAATGTGCTGCTCTAAGATCTCAACGTATGCGGCTGCTTTCGCTAAAGCGCTGGAATCGGAACAAGACGCCATTCATCTCTTTCGAGCCCGACTTCAAGTCGGCACATGAGTAGGCCTACACATGGGTTGGGTTAGGGTCAGGTTGGGCCCAACCCTGGACCGAACCTAAATATATTTAAAGGTCTGGGTTTCGGTCCGGGTCGTGACCAGGTTAAGCTGACCCAACCCTAACCCTACGCTACTTGTAAAAGGGTCAACCCTAACCCTACCCTACCCTATATGTCAAACCGGGTCTGGTCGGGTCGGGTTAGGACTATGTTTCTATGGTGTGGTCCACTTAAGATTTGAGTCAGGTTCATTTTTGGTATCATATCCTAAAATGATCTTTCAAAATAGTTGGATGGTGTGGATTTAAGACACATAATCAGGGGCCACCAACCTTGGTGGATTTCGAATGTCACCTAATATGCTCCCTGTGAGTGTGAGATGAGCGCAGCTTGGGTGAGAGTAGTGAGACCCGAAACCAGCCATGTGGGTGAGACCCTAACCATAAGGCTCACCTCGATGTATATATTGTAAATCCATGCCGTCCATCTACACTTCCAGATTATTATAGGATAGTCCCAAAAAGGAAGCAGATAAAAGCTTTAGGTAGACCACACCACAAAAATCAGTGGTCATTGAACTCCCACCATTCAAAGATTCTAGAGTCCACCATAATGTTTATTGACCATTCAACCTATTGATAATGCTAGATAGATATTTCTAAAATTAATAAACTAGTATAAACAGGGCGGTTCGGGTCTGGTGGAACGGGTCGAGGTACGAGTCGGGTCGGGCAGGTTTGGCATGTACCCTAAACCATGCCTAAATTAAAAATGGTCCAGCCGCATCTAATCGAGACCGGACCATTTTCTCAGCTGGGTCGGGACAGATCGGGTTTCTACCGAGTCAGGTTGGGCGGGTTAACGGGGCAGATGTGCAGCCCTACACACAAGAAAGGCCGAAAACCTCTACCTTCACTACCCCAAGTAAGAAGGCTCGCTTAGAACCAACCTCGTTGCATGCCTAGATGCCACGGCCCACTTCAAATTCCACCCGAACATGCACTTATTGCCAGAAGACCGGGCATATTGAGGGATATTGATATGCTAAGATGAAGTACCTCAACATCAAACCCTCCACGTCAACAGCTATTCTCCGTCAGGCACCAATGTGGCATCTTCTGCACAACCGAGGCCATAATTATAGACTGGGCGACCGTCGGTCCCACAAAGTCGATCACATCGGGCCTCCGTTGCTCTAGGGGCTAACCGTGTTCAACAAGCAAGAGTCCACACAATGATTGCCGATGAGCTTGACTCCTCAGGCCCAATTCCTCAAGCCTTAGAAGGTACCGCCCACATACATGATACTCCCGTGCATATATTGGTTGACACCAGAGCTACTGCCTCTGTCATTCATATTTCCTAGTAAAGCGACTAGGATTGAAGACTATGAATTTGCCAAAAATCTCTATGATGACTGCCATAGGATCCTTCTCCGACTCTATGAAGAACTGCCCCCAATGCACTGTTATCATTGGTGAGAAGGAAATACGCCTAAATTTAATCGTTGCTAGCATTCGCCATTACGACGTCATCATCGGCATGGACTGGCTGACTACAGTAAAAGCCAAGATAAACTGTGGGGCTAAAAGCATGACAATACAACTCCCTGGAGGAAACTCCTTCACGATTCTCGTTCAGTTCAACCACAGGTATCGTGTTAAAATTTATGCCATACGCGATGTAGGCTATTATGATTGTCCATCGGCAAGTACAACCCCCGTAGTGCAGGAACTTAATGATCTATTTCGCGGTGTACCCGGACTCCTGCTTCAACGAGAGGTCAAATTTACAATCGACCTAGTGCCTGGCATAACTCCAATTTCCCTACCAACATATCGGATGCCTCCATGTGAAATAGAAGAGCCGAGGCAACAAATAGACGATTTGTTGGAGTACGAGTTCATTCAGCCGAGCGTATTACCATGGGGAGCCCCGGTCCTCTTTGTTCAGAAAAAGGACGGATCCTTTTGTCTATGCATATATTATCGAAAGCTGAATAAGGCAACGGTAAAGAATAAATACCCGTTGCCCAGAATTGATGATCTGTTTGATCAACCGAAGGGTGCCCGATACTTCCCAAAAATCGACTTACAATCAGGGTACCATCAACTACGAGTCAGAAAGGAAGATGTACCTAAGACAGATTTTAAGACGAGCTTTAGGCATTACGAGTTTCTAGTAATGCCCTTTGGACTCACCAACACTCCTGCAGTGTTCATGGACTTGATGAACCGCGTCTTCAAGCCATTCTTGTACCAATGCGTTATCGTGTTCATTAAAGATATCCTCGTGTACTCCAAGAGCCGAGAAGACTATGAAGAACATTTACGAGCAGTCCTGAACACCGTTAGGAACAAAAACTATATGCTGCCCATAACAAGTGCGACTTCTGAAAGGAGGAATTAAAATTCCTAGGTCACATAATTTAGTTGATGGAATTGCCGTGGATCGTGCTAAAGTTATAGCCATGTAAGACTAGGAACAACCCAAATCAGCAATGGATGTAAGGAGCTTTCTTGGGCTGGCCGGTTATTATCGTATGTTCATCAAAGACTTTTCCAAAATCGCGCGGCCACTTACCCAGTTGACTTGTAAAAACGTCAAGCAAGTGTGGAATGAAAGAGCGGAAGCTGCCTTCCAGGAGCTCAAAGACAAGTTAACATCCGTTCCCATACTAGTCCTACCCGAACAAGGTGTTAAGTACATAGTTTACACGGATGCATTGCGGGTCAAGTTAGGATGCGTTCTAATGCAGAAAGACAAGATGATTGCATACGGGTCTTGTCAGTTGCAAAAACACGAGGAGAACTATCCCACTCATGACTTGGAATTTGCCGACATTATCTTTACTTTAAAGTTGTGGAGACACTACCTGTACGGGGAAGAATTTGAACTCTTCTGCGACCATAAAAGTCTAAAGTATATTTTCACCCAGCGTGATCTGAATTTGAGGCAGCGTCGATGGATGGAAACGCTTACGGATTTTAACTTTGACGTGTCCTACCATCCAGGCAAGGCAAACCTGGTAGCCGACGCATTGAGCCGCAAGAAGGCACTGGAATTTGTGGCCCCTCTAATGGTGGAAGAGTGGAACATGGTCGAATGGTTGTAAGATTTTGGTTTGACGTTTACCATAGATGGGTCGTACAAACAAATATCCTATCTTCGAGTAGAGCCAGAACTAGATTGCAAAATCATCGTGGCCCAGGACCGAGATGGATTACTGCGCGGTCAAGGAAGATAAATCAAAGTAGCGTATTGGGAGTGATGGAGGCCTACGATTCCAAGGCCGTCTCTGCATCCCAAACATTCTGGAATTGAAAAATGAAATTCTAGACATAGCCCATAAGTTAAAATTGGCAATACACCCAGGAAGCACTAAGATGTACTAAGATATGAAAAGGAACTACTAATGGGAGAACATGAAGCAAGAGATTGCAAAATATGTATCACGGTGTTTCACGTGCCAACAAGTCAAGACCGAACATCGATGACCATCGGGTTTATTTCAACCTCTACCCATAGCCGAGTGGAAGTGGGACTTCATCTCAATGGACTTCATCTCAGGATTGCCAAGGACTAGAAAGGAGCATGATTCCATATGGGTCATAGTGGACAGATTGACTAAATCTGCCCATTTCCTACTTGTGTACTCCTCGCACAACACTAAGGAATTGGCAAAATTATACATTAAGGAGATAGTAAGGCTACATGGGGTACCCTGCGAGATTGTGTCGAACCGAGAAACTCGTTTCACATCAATCTTCTGGGCTCTAATCCAACAAGACGTGGGTGTGAAACTGACTTACAGAATGGATTTTCACCCTCAGACTGATGGCCAAACCGAGCGGGTGAACCAAATATTGGAAGACATGCTCAGGGCGTGTGCCCTGGATTTTAAAGATAGCTGGGATGAATGCCTCCCTTATGCAGAATTTGCATACAACAATAGCTATCAGGCCAGTATTGGCATGGTCCCGTATGAGGCTCTATACGGGCGCCCCTGTAGAGCTCCACACTGCTAGACAGAAATTGGAGAAGGGAAAATTCTCAGGCCAGAATTGGTGCAACAAACTTCTCAGAAAATTGATCTTATCAGAAGATGCCTACAGATAGCATAGAGCCGTCAGAAAAGCTACGCCGATAGGCGGCGTCGACCTCTCGAATTTGAAGAGGGAGCCCACGTGTTTCTAAAATTTCGTCAATTAAAGGAGTCCTGCGGTTTGGGAAAAAAAGGTAAATTGACTGCACGATATATTAGACCATTTCAGATTTTGAACCGTGTCGGCGTCGTAGCATACCGAATTGAGCTACCGACTCCTCTGGCTGGAGTACACAATGTGTTCCACATCTCAATGCTGAAGAAATACGTGCCGGACCCATCGCACATCATAAAGTGGCAACGAGTTGAGCTCCGAGAGGATGTTACATACGTGCTCCAACCTATCCGCATCTTGGATCGGAAAGAACACGTGCTCTGTAGCAAGGCGATCCCACTGGTCAAGGTACTTTGAGCCCACCATTTAGAATATGAAGCCACATGGGAAACTGAAGCCAACATGTGAAAGAACTATCCTTACCTCTTCGAGGAACATAAGAAGGTACAAAATTTCGAGGATGAAATTATTTTCTTAGGGGGGTAGACTATAACGCCCTGTAAAATTGCCCTTTTTAAGACTCGAGCACATGCTCAAACCCGGTAGACACGTATCATCCTTGGACGAATAATTAACCATGCCTAACTTAGAAAACCATAGTCTCATGAATCAGGAACTTAGACACACACATAGGAGTCCATTCTGCCGCCCGTTCCAAGATCGATAAACCTGAAACTTGACGGGGATCACCCCCGTATTGGGCTTAACGCTCTTAGATGGGCGTTACGATAAGATCGGCGCCCGAAACCATTAAATTGGGATGACCTGCAAGTGCACATGAGAGTGCAAGTATACTTGCACTGGGCCTTAAATGAGCAATCATTACCAAACTCACTTTTCTTGTGTGGGCCTCATGGACCCTTGCATTGCTATGGAGTGTGAACCATAAACTTTAACATAAACTAGCACATGATCCCTTAACATGGACCCCGATTGATAATCAGTGACCATCAAACAAATATCACCTCGGATCCGACAATCGTCATACCCGATCGGTCCCAAATCGCACCTGAGCAGGGATCTCACTATGGTGAGGCCATCCCATGGGCTGGATCAATCTTGATGGCCCAGTTGGGCCCCACATGATCAGAAATAGGGCCCAAAAGGGCATTTACAGTTGACTTAAATCATTGGGGGTCATATTCTCCAATTACCCCACTCATATAAACTTATTTCTCAGCTCTCTCTCTCTCTCTCTCTCTCTCTCTCTCTCTCTCATTTCTCAACCATTTTCTAAGAAAGAGAGAGGAAGAGAGAGCTAGAAGAAAAAGAATTGGGTAGAGGGAGCTCTTGCATGCCACTCTACTTGTGTCCAACCACCCCCACGACACACCTGGTTAGCAACTCTTGTGTTAAGAACCCTCCTGAGTGTTTGATAGAGGTAAGTCCATGCCAATTCTCCCATCTTCTCTAGTTTCCTATGTAGATTTTCTCAATTTCCTGACATACAAGCACCCCCTTGCAGGATTACACTAGTTCCTCTCCCAATTAAGGTGTGTATCATTTACCCATGTGTTGCCATGCAACCAATACCTGTAATTATGCCTATTGCCTTCAATTTCCAAGTTTAGGGAGTCATACTTATTAGTTAATAACTGAATTGAAGCTAGGCAATTAATATAAGTATAGTAAAATTGTTTCACATAGAGATTTCAATGCTAGATGTATGATAGGGTCATATGCATGCTCATGTCATCTTGCACATGCTCTAATTATGTATATCTATTATGCTGAGATGTTTAGACTTCATGCCATTATGTTAATTGTTGAGATTATGGTATTACATGTCTTATAAATCAAATGATATATGAGCTATGGAATTGGAAAGTATTTGAGGTGACGGGTAGTAGTTCCCGACCCGGCAAGCATCATAGTAGAGGCGGCTGCACAACCTCGAGAACGAGGAGGTCAGCTGTGGTGGAAGTTGGGGCGATCGATTGTGGTCACGGACCAGGCAGGCCGTATGTACTCAAGGCTAGTCTTCCCCTTTGCTTCCCCTAGCTGAGGACCTTTGCCCACCACCAAGCCGGAAGGCAATATATATCATAGTATCTGAATGTGATCTATCACCTATAATGAATCCATGTACCGACATACCATCTGATGGGCCCACTAGAAATCGTATAGCATACTGTTCCCTCAAGACTCATGAGCCGAGGATGATGGAATGGGCCCTATGCCCGTGCTGTTGGCCTACGCTAGGGCGGTGCCTCCGCTAGTGTCTGTTAAGCACCGTGGAGATGACGAACCTACCACTCGACTATGGGATAGGGCGACGACCCTATTCCACTTGTGTTGGGCACGACTGACGAGCCGCAGCCAAACCAGGCCTTTGGGGTTGTAGACCTAAGATTGGATTGAGGGGCTACTGGTCGCGACCTCCGTTTGCCCCGCAGGGAGCCAGGTGGTCCCAATTGGCCAAAATAATAGAATGTTGGTATAGGGGCTTTACTAATCGGCTTTGTGGTGAAAAAGCTTTAATAAACTACTTAGTTAATCATTTATAGTTCGGCATGACATGCATTGTCTGTACGGGTGACATGGTAGTGCCACTCACTAGCGGCTATGACAAACATCGGTGTTCGGGCATGCATATGCATTTCATACACTCATCCCATTTAACAACCACTCCTGTGATGATGTGCTTACTTCTGATTTCTATTTGTAGAAAATGAAATTATTATCTATATTACTTGTATTGGTAAATGAGTAATATAAGGAAATGAAACCACTGAGTTGGCCACTCACTCCCTTTCTGGGGTGGTGGTTTAAACCACCAACCAGATAACCCGTGTGACTCAAGTTTACAGGAGGCGACCGAGGCGACCGAGTTCATAAAACTAGGAGAGGACGCCAACGAGTACCTCCAGTATGCGAGCGACCAGACTTACTAAAGAGTGAGGTCGGGTGTATTTTCTTTTGGGGTTAGCGCCTATGCGGCGTCTCTTGTTCAGCTTTTAGGGCAGTATCTTCTGAACTTGTAGAGCGAACCCAATGGGCCCCAGTGTGAGGAATGTTATTCATGTATATGTATTTTTGGAATTTTATATATATATATATATATATATATATATATATATATATATATATATATATATATATATATATATATATATATATATATATCATCTTCTTTTGAAAATGTTCTTCCATGTCTAGGTTGTTTATGCTTTGTTGATTTATCTCTATAAATCTGCATCTAACTATATCTCATGCATGTACCGCATTATGTGGAACCCGAGATATCAGGGGCCGAGGGCAACCACGAACCCTGGCATTTGGGGTGTCACAAAAGTTGGTATTAGAGCCAAAGCATTAGAAACAATGGGACTGTGGAGTAAGGACACACCAAAGAAAGAAGATAGAGAGCGGGGGCGAGTAAATATTAAACTTAGGACAAGATTGAGTCAAACAATCTTCGCAAATGACGTTTTGATTATAAAACTCTTATTTAAGAGGGTACGTGCGTGATGGGGTGGAGTTGGGGCACTAATCAGCAGCCCAGAATAGAGTTGGAAAGAATGGAAGTGACCCAAGTATGGATAATGACAAAGGAAGTTTAGCGTTTAAGACAGACCTGTTCAGTGGAATCACCCACCGTCCGGTATAACCAGACCCCTCTAGACACCCACAAAGAAAACACCACAGATCTGTCCGGTACCACTAGATAGTGTCCGATACCACCGGACACTGCTAACAAAAAAATTGTACCAGACCTGTCCGGTACCACTGGACGGACCTGACGGGACACGTGTGAGGCCCTTTAAAATCACTTTTTACCCATTTTTTAACTCTATTCTCCCCATTTTCACTTCCTTTCTCTACCCTAGCAAAACCCTAGCTCTCAAAACCCCTCTATCTCCTTCCAAACTCTAAAAATCTCTTCACTCATTTTCACCCAAACTAGAAACCTCATCCATGGCTGCCATACTCTCAGTCGTTGTTTCGTTTTTCACCATCCCAATGCTTGTGCTTTTCACCAGAAGCAAGAGGGCTGCTGCCGGACCTAGCCGCGAAGTGTCCAAGAAAAAGAAGGGCGACCAAGGGGCTTTTTCCTCAAGCCAACCCTTTGGAAGGTTCACTAAACGGCCGGTAAGCTTCGAACGGCTGGTGGAAGAAGAAGTTTTTGAGAAATACGGTGCCCTCAACGCTTTGAGAGGGAAAGGATGGGGCTCGGTCTTCAAAATCAATAACGCGGCCAGTGAAGGATTAACCTTCTCTTCTACTCCAAAATTACCAGCCCCAACTTCGATCCTTTGGGCTTCGACCTAGAAGGCGTCAAGCAAGTATACCATATACATGCCGAGGTGATCGTGGAAGAGTTGGGGATTCCATTGGGATCCCTATACATGAAAATCTACCTCCAACAGCTAAAACTAAGAAAGCAATAAACCTAAAATATAAAATAAACTAATCCTAATTCTCATTTTAGAAAGAGAATCTCCATCAGACTAGGAGATTAATCATCCTGATACATAGGATCCTTTAGAGGGATGGACATGTCCTCTGATCTAAACCTCTGAACAAATGGTTTTAAGCGTTGTTCGTTCACTTTAAAACAGTTACCATTCGCTGCATTCTTTATCTCGATGACCCCATGAGGAAAAACTTCTTTGACAATGTATGGGCCAATCCATAGAGATCTCAATTTTTTTGAAAAAAGATGAAGTCGGGAATTATATAATAGTACTTTTGGCCTTTATGGAAAGATTTCCTGAAAATGTGTTTGTCATGGAAGGCTTTCATCATATTCTTATAAATTCTTGAGCTCTCATATTCTCATACTCCAACCACAAATACAAATCGAGAAGAAGTAGGAGACAATGAGGTGCATGATACTCCTCCAATGAGAACTTTACGTGACTACTTACAACCAGCTAGGGTATGCATGGTTTTCCCCCATAATGTCAGAACAATTGATTTTAAACGGGGTGTGATTCAACTTATACCTAAGTTTCATGGCCTAGATTCTGAAAGCCCATACTTGTATCTAAAAGAATTTGATGAGACAGTAGCAACCTTACAATATAATAATGTGACAGAGGATGTAATTAAATTAAAATTATTCCCTTTCTCTTTGAAAGAAAGAGCCAAGACATGACTTTACTCTCTAAGACTAAGATTGATAGGGACATGGAAGGAGATGACCCAGGAGTTTTTGAAAAAATTCTTCCTAACTCATAAAACGAATACCCTTCAATGACCAATTATGAATTTTTTAGTCAAAGAGGGTAAAATTTTCTTCTAAAAGTTGGGAGAGATACAAGGACCTTCTACTCACATGCCCACATCATGGCTATGAGATTTGGCGAATCATAAGCTTCTTTTATGAAGGATTGAACTCGAATATGCGTCAATTCATAGAGATGATGTGTAATAGCAAGTTCATGAGGAAGGACCAAGAGGACGCATAGAGTTACTTGGATATGTTGGCCGAGAATGCCCAATCTTGGGATACCTCGGACAAATCTAGTAACCTTATGCCTCCTAAAAAAGGAATTAAGGAATTTACATCCTTAGAGAAGAAGATATTAATGCAAAGATAGCTAGCCTCACAAGGAAGATAAAGGCCATGGAACTTAGAAAGGGTGAGTCTTCGAAATCCAACGAAAACATAGAGAACATATGTGGTATTTGTGCTGCTAAAGTACACTTGACTCAAGATTGTCCAACAATACCTGCATTCAAGGAAGTGTTACAGGAGCAAGCAAATGTCACATATAAGTATCAACGGCCTCTCAATGGACCGATGGGTAACACGTATAATTCAAATTGGAGGAACCATTCAAATTTCAGTTAAAGGAATGGTCCTACGACTAATCTTACCAACCCGAAAAGAGGGCCACAAATACCAAATGCTATACTAAAAATGGCCTCACCGAAAATCAACATGGAGGATACCTTGAAGGCGTTTATGCAAGGGCAAACACAAATCAATCAATCAAACCAGCAAACATTCAAAGAACTCAAAGTTTCAGTTGAAGAAATTAAGAGATGCTTAAATGCTAGGGAATGGACCTTTCCGGCCCAACCTCAGCCCAATCCAAAACAAACCTATGAAGTAAGCGCCCTTAATCTCTCCAACCAACATGTGGAGCAAGCAAAATCCATCACCACTCTTAGAAGTGGTAAATAAATCAACAAATCTATTCTGGTGAAGGCCGATAAGCCCAATGATCTAGTAATTTCTGAGAATGAGGATGGATCTAGCTTAACCCCACAAGCTAAGGAACACAAGTATAAGCCCGTAACACTATTCCCTTTGAGATTAGTAGCTCCCAAACCTCTTCCAAACTCTCACGACATTCTAGAGGTTTTCAAACAAGTCAAAATAAACATTCCTTTTCTTGATGCCATCAAACAAATTCCCTCTTATGCCAAGTTTCTTAAAGATTTATGCACAACCAAACGTAAATATAATGTGCAACAAAAGGCCTTATTCAATAAACAAGTGAGTGTCATTCTCACCCAAAAGACCCCCTAAAATATAAAGACCCCAGTAGCCCCACAATCTTATGCATCATTGGAGACTACCAGATTGAGTGACCCTTGATAGATTTGGGGGAGCGTAAACTTGATCTCGTACTCAGTCTACGAGTAATTGGGTCTTGCTGAATTAAAACCCACTAAAACCACATTGCAACTCGCTGATAGATCCATCCATGTACTGAGAGGGATGGTTGAGGATGTTCTAGTCCAAGTCAACAAATTCTACTATCCAGTAGACTTTATCATTTTGGACACACAACTGGTTATGGACATGAGCACCCAAATACCAGTAATATTGGGTCACCCATTCTTGGCTACATCAAATGCAATCATAAATTGCCGGAATGGGGTGATGCAATTGTCTTTTGGGAACATGACACTAGAGGTGAATGTATTCCACATGTGTAAGAGGCAAAGGAATGAGGAAGATGAGCTCTTCAAGGTAAATATGCTTGAATCTTTTGAAGAAGATGAGCTCCTTCAACTTGAACCCCCTGAAACATTCTCATTTTGAGAAATTGCCACCAACCACATCAAAGCCTCTACCGTCTAATATCCAACCACTGAAGCTTGACCTAAAACCTCTACCATCCGAGCTAAAATATGTCTATTTAGGTCAAGAAAAAACATATCTTGGTTGTTATAGCCTCCCACCTAAGAAAAGACCAAGAGCTTAAGTTAATTGAGATGCTCAAATAACATAGGGGAGCCATAGGTGGACTATAGTGAATCTCAAAGGGATTGACTCTTCGGTTTGTACTCACCGCATCCACCTCGAGGAGAACGCCAAAACTACTAGACAACCTCAAAGACGTTTAAATCCCAACATGATAGAGGTTTTCAAAGTTGAGGTGTTCAAGTTATTAAATGTGGGTATCATCTATCCCATTTTGGATAACCAATGGGTAAGTCCTACCTAAGTTGTCCCTAAGAAGTCCAGTATCACTATCGTAGAAAATGCCAACAATGAGCTTATACAGACTAGAGTTACACCAATTGGCGTATATGCATTGATTATAGGAAGCTCAACATGGTGTTCTCCAACCCCAAGTACAAGGTTGCAACGTAGTAATAATTCGGTAGGGACAGAGATCGTCCTTAGGGATTAACCAGAAATTCACAAAACTTCTTAAACAACTTTAATTGAGATCAAACTAAGGTGAACTAAATCTGAAAATCTATGCAGTGGTGTGAATAATGAAATCTGTAAACTAAATTATGAATATAATGATCTAAAAACACTAGAGCGCTGAGGATCCACTTATAACTATCCTTAATGCATAATTCATCTAAGTTTCTCAATTACACAATTGAAATTGAAATCCAATTCTATCCAGCTGGGATAATGGAGCGATTAAATCAAATAAACATCTAAAACAATGTTATTCATTGACATGATTCCCTCAATAAAGTTCAGGTATTGGGCACACTCAATTGTATAGGCCAATCCTCTTTCCAATGGGTTAAGATCACAACTATGGTCATAATCAAATCTTGTCACTAGACTTGATTAATACCAAAATTTGAACTTGAATCAAAGCATATCAATAAAATAAGAACTATCTCAGAATTATTCAAAAGATTAGAACTTTAGTTAAAGTAGTTCCCACATTAAGAACCAAGTTCTAGAGCATAGGGAATCCAATTTCTTGAATTATATAAGTCTAGACCTTGTAAAATAAATAAGAATCTAAGTTTAAATCTTCTACGCATCACATGAAACCGAAGCCATTAAGAGATCAAATAAGAACTAGAACTTAGAATTTCATTCAAACTAAAATCAAACTATGTTCAACTTTAAATCCAAAAGTAAAACGTAGAAATGAATTAAAGCATTAAAAATAACTACAAGATTAACCTCTTAGCCCTAGCTAGGAGGTTCTAGCCAACCATTATCATGAATAAACTAGAATCAAATAGAAAAACTACTAAAAGCATAGAAAAACTAAAAAAATCCTAGTCGGAGGAGTTGTAGACTCTCTACTTCGATCCTCTCTACCTCCAGCGATTGTAGAATTCTTCTGGGATGCCTTAAGAATAATGTAGAGGTGCCCTTTTATAGCAAAAATGCACCACTGCTTCGGAATCTTCCAGAACTTGTGAAATACTTATACAGTTGCGCAGACAGGTCTAATTGATCGGAGCTCCTCTCTGATTTATCATAATGTACAATTCGATTGATCAAACGGTAGTCGATTGAGCGGAAAAGTGTCCAGAAGTTACTATTTTTCATTATTATTTTCGATTGATCGGTTCCGATCAATCAGAACACCCCTGATCGATTGATCATAAGTCCTCCAATTGATCGAAAATCTGTCCAAAGACTTATTTAAAAATCCAGTTTTTCAGGTGTATTTAATGGATGGTCTGATTGATCAAAAACTATCGGAACATGTCCTTCGATTGATTGGAGACCTATCAGGGATCCATCGAAACTGTCTGTTTCTGCATTTTTTCTTGGTTTGATTGAGACTTTCACACTTGATTTCTTCCTGTCTCTCTTACTTTCCTTGACTCTTCTTTACTTGATCTTCAGAGTGGTCCAAATGAGTCTTTTTAACATGAAATACATGAGGTCTCTCTCTTATTCCTATAATCACAAATACATGTATAAGATGAGTAATTTAATAGTCAAATCAATGTAAATGTGTGACAAATTAGGGTTCTAAAGTGTACAATTTAGAGCTCAACATACGATCATTAGGAAAGACCACTTCCCTCTCCTTTTATGGACCAAATTTTGAAGAGGTTAGCGGGCCATTCCTGCTATTGCTTCCTCAATGGCTATTCCGGATACAACCAAATTGAGATTGCCCCAGAAGACCAAGAGAAGACTATGTTTACATGCCTATTCGGCACCTTTGTATATCGAAGGATGTCATTTGGACTATGTAACGCACTCGCCACATTCGAACGATTCATGTTGAGTATTTTTTCCGACATGGTGGGTCAATTCCTCGAGGTTTTTATGGACGACTTCTCAGTTTTTGGTTGTACGTTCAATGAGTGTCTTGACCACTTGACGTTGGTCTTGATTAGATGTGAGGAGAATAATCTTGTGCTAAATTTGGAGACGCGTCATTTCATGATACAAAGAGGAATAGTTCTTGGACATATAATCTCGTCCAATGGAATATAGGTAAACCGGGCTAAAATTGATACCATTATCAATCTACCACCACACAAGAGCATATAAGATGTGCGGTCCTTTCTTGGACACGTCGATTTTGGTAAGAGGTTCATAAAGGATTTCAGCCAAATCTGGAGGCCTTTATGTAACCTCCTCCAAAAGGACAAACAATTTGAGTAGAGTGCTGAATGCCAAATAGCTTTCTCAAGGCTAAAGGACATGTTGACAACCGCACCCATCATGCAACCACCGGATTGGTCGCTTCCTTTTGAGTTGATGTGTGATGCAAGCAACTATGCTATTAGGGCGGTGCAAGGACAAAGGAAGGATAAGAAGCCCCAAGTCATCTACTATGCCAGTAGGACTTTGAATCCCGCCCAAGTCAATTACTCAACTACGAACAAAGAGCTCTTAGTTGTGGTTTTTGCCTTAGATAAATCCAGGCCATACTTGATAGGATCCAATGTCATCATATATACGGATCATGTGGCACTGAAGTACCTTCTTTCTAAGAAGGATATTAAGCCCCGCTTACTTAGATGGATCATACTCCTTCTAGAATTCGATTGGAGATAAAGGATAAGAAGGGTGTAGAGAACGTGGTGGTAGATCATCTATCCCGTCTTATTTTGCCCAATTCCATTAATGAATCACCTATAGAGGACTTATTTCCTGATAAACAACTTTTTGTTGCCATGGATCTACCATGGTACACTCATATAACAAATTATCTTTCGACAAGTGCAATGCCACTACATTGGACTATGCAAGATAAACGTAAATTCTTAAGGGAAGTGCACAATTTTTTTCTTGGATGAACCTTTATTGTTTAGATATTGCCCAGACCAAATAATAAGGAGATGTATCCCTGATGATAAAAAAAATTATGTCATCTCCTTTTGTCATGCTCAAACATGTGGTGGTTACTTTTCTGCCAAAAAAACCACAGCAAAAATTATGCAGTGTGGTTTTTATTAGCCCACTATGTTTCGAGACACCCACGAGTTCTGTAAAGCATGTGAGCATTGTAAAATATTAGGAAGATTATCCCATACGAATATAATGTCTCTCAACCCAATCCAATATATTGAAGTATTTGATTGTTGGGGCATCGATTTCATGGGACCATTCCCCTCTTCCTTTGGATATGTCTACATATTGTTAGCAATAGACTATATGTACAAGTAGGTTAAGGCGATTCCATGTAGAAGCAATGATCATCGTATGGTTCAACGGTTCCTTAAAGAAAATATATTGTTCAAATTTGGAATGCTTAAAGCCATCATAAGTAATGGTGGCTCTTACTTTTGCAATAGGCCTTTTGAAAGCTTAATAAAGAAATACGGGATATCGCATAAAGTGAGTACCCCATACCACCCACAGACAAGTGGGTACGCTAAAATTTCAAACCAGAAAATCAAACACATACTCGAGAAAATGATAAAACCGGACCACAAAGATTGGTCGCTGAGATTAATCGGTGCACTTTGGGCTTACCATACGACTTACAAGACCTCGATTGGAATGTCTCCTTATAGACTTGTCTATGAGAAGACTTGTCACTTGCCCATGGAACTTGAATACAAAGCTTATTAGGCAATTTGGACATTGAACTTTAATGTTGATAAGGCTAGCTCACTTCACAAACTCCAATTGAACAAGCTTGACGAGATCCAGAACAATGCTTATGAAAGTTCACGAATATACAAGAGTAGGATGAAGGCCTTCCATGATAAAAACAATTTCATAAAATCTTTTCGTCCTGGCCAAAAAGTACTCTTGTATAATTCGCAATTACACCTTTTTTTTCCGGGTCAATTAAGATCTCGATAGACCAGCCCAGATATTGTAAAAAAGTATTTACTCATAAGGCTATTGAGATAGAAAATTCAGCAAATGGTAATTTTTTCAAGGTAAATGGACAAAGATTAAGACTGTTTGTTGAGAAGTTTGATTCGGAGGACATGTCTATACCTCTGGATGATCCTATCTATCGAGATGATTGATCTCCTAGTTTGACGGAGGTATAGAGTAGGTTAGGATTAAGTTTTTTTCTGTTTTATTTTGTTGTTTTCATTAGGATTAGTTGTTGGAGGTAGAAGAATCACTTTTGAACCTCTCATTCTCACTCTCCTTTATTTTTGTTGTTGCTCTCATGTCATTGCATATTGCATATATTTTTATATTAAAGACAATATAAGATTTTGATTCGGGGTGAGATTCCTAGATGAATCTAGTATTTGTGACATTTTGAGCAAGTTGTGCGAAAAAATTTTGATTTTTTTTATTTTTGAATTCTCCTAGAAAGTTGATTTCTATAAATTCAAGTTATGTGAATTTGAGATGATGAGATAGGAAGTAGCTTGATTTTTTAAAACCCATAATCCTTTAGTTTAGTAGTTTCTAATGGAGTTCCTTCTACTTATTAACTTCCAGAAAGATTTGAACATCAATAGATTAGTACACATTACATGATTAATTCTCATGCTTTAGGAATGAAATTAGATATTATGATGTTTTGGTTAAATTAGAATCTAGAAGTGTTGAGGAACCAAGCCGGGGAGTTTGTCCATCTCGTTTGAGGAAAAAAAAAAAAGAATGGGAAGAGAGAAAAGTGAAAATATCGAAAAGCGCTGCCTATGACCAACCAAGGGAGGGCTAATCACCCAAATTGACAATGGATTAGTGTGAAAGCCATCAATATGAACAGTAAGGCAATCTCCTGTCAAAGGCTTGTTGTTCAACTGTACACTATCTAAGTCCATATTCTGATCAAGCATCTAATGGAAGGTTAAACCTTAAAGTATAAGAAGTCAAGGATTCACTAAGCACACTAGGTCATGGTTGTTCAAACTTGTTCTATTTGTCGATGCATTCATCGATGTTGAATGACGCTCACTTCGCCTCTTTTCATTTTCGGAGAAATGGTCCCCCACACCATTTTCACTAATCCCAATTCCAGCCAATTTAGGTTTCCAGATGGAATTTCATTTGGCTGGAATTTGCCGCCAAATATGCCAGTTAAAATTGGATTTCGCTGGAATCCAAATTTTAAGCTAGAAATAGGTTCCCAGATGCCAACCAAACCGGCCCTAAGGGAAATGAATTTTCCTCTCCTAGTAAGGAAATTGTATTTCTTTGGTTTTAAGATAGACATTGAAAGGGCCACTTTCATGGAAATTCAAAGAAATGAACTTTTTGAGTAAAAAAAAAAAAAAAAAGAGAGAGAAAAACCAACGATAGAAATTTTGTTTTTATGGAAAACATCTTCCAATTTTCATTTTCAATGAACCCAAGCAGGCCAAGAGGTCAAAGTAGACGGGAATCCCCCATAATGCCTAGTTTATGCTGCGCACAAAATACCCAAGCCCTTTGAGCCACCATGCTGTATATATGAATCTACACCGTCCATTAGGTGGGCTCCTCAAATGTAGGCCCTGGACCAAAAACCAGCGAGGTCCATTACGTAAGGGGGCCACACCACTGGAAACAATGGGGATGGGATGTCAACCACAGAAACAGCTAGGGCAAACATCAGATCAGCCCACTTACCATGTGAGACACATGTAGTTTGGATTGGATCGGCGTTTGTCCAGTGCGTTCTACAGTGTGGTCCACATGATGACTAGATCAGCCTCATCTTCACATCAGCTTTTCTTCATGGTGGGACACGTCGACACTTATGTGTTTTTTGGACCACAGCTTAGATGTCCAACTAGTTTGCATGTGAGACCTTGCCTGTTTCAATTGAGCTAACCAAGATATTGATTAGATATTCGAATCTCCATATTTTCTAGGATGTAGCCGCCCACAAAATCAACAACCCGGACACAACGAGCCTGACCCAGCTTTGGCTAGCACTTGGAACTACTAGCTTGGCCCATTGGTCAGGCTTGGGCCTTGCATGCATGGCCCAAGCCATTTTAGGTTGGGCTGGAGCTTAATTCATTTTAACTTCACCAATCCCCACCCGACCCGACTTTATGTGTACAAGTATTATATCCTATATATATGCCATCCTAACCCACGGTTACACATCCCATCTTGAATTTAGACTGTTGGTTTCATGCTCTTTCTAAAATGTCTATTTTTTTGTGCTAATGTAGCCCAGTTGATCACTGATATATTAAGAAAATTCAACTATAAATGCAGATTTTATCAATTTTTTGGGCCGGGCCAGGTTGGGTTGACTGGGTTAGGACCCAACTAACTGTTTTGAGCTTAGGCTTGGACCTTCTATTCTAGGCCCATCCTGAAATTGGGCTGGCCTCAGGACTGGATCTTAATTTTCTGACTGGGCCAGGCTTAGTCAAAAACTAGCCCCTTGCGACCCATAGATCTGAACATAAGTCTCCGCAGTATGTACCATGAGCATGAGATTGGTTGGAACTGGTATGTCTCTGGCAAAATAGCATCTATATTTTACCTGATTAGAGTAGGATTTTACAATTAAATATTTTAAAGTTTGAGCATATTGTAATCCTAGATTTAGATCAGGAATTCCATTTGCCGTTTTACAAAAACATTGTCCAACAAATTCGAATTTGAATTTTACCAAAGTTATTAAGGACCTGTTTGTATGGACACCAAATTCATGAATTTGGCAAAATTTTAATTGCAAAATTTACAAATTTGGTAATTAATGTGTTTGGGTTGGCCTTAATTGGTAAATTCACTAATTGCTCAATTAGAAAAAGGGCATAAATCATGAGTTCAACAATTAAGGAAAAAAACTAAAATTCCCCAGTTCACAATTAGAAAAAGGGCATAAATCATGAGTTCAACAATTAAGGAAAAAAACTAAAATTCCCCAGTTCACCAAGTAATGAAGGGCTTTCAAAGGTTAAGTTTGAGAATGGTTTCCTACCCTCAATAGCATATCCTTTTTCTCTTTACTCTTTTTGGAAGGCAAGAATAAATATAATTCTATTACCAACCCATGACGCAGAGATCATTACAATATGGAATATATGAGGGTAAAGGAAGAAGAAACAATAAACCCACATTCCAAACTAGGGATCAAAAGCAAAGAATCGTCAAAAGCCCATGCCCTAAGGAGAAAAACGAAGGAAAAAGAAAAAGCCATACCCATAGGCAAGTAAAACGCTAAAATTAAAGCCCAATGTTTAGACAGTAGGATCGATCAATTTATTTTGTATAGAATATTTTTTATTTAAAAATAAAATACATACACTAGAATTCCAATAGAGATTGAAACTCTTTCGTTTTATGTGCAGCCCAATCCCTAATTAGTTCAGTAAATCCTCACAGGAATTAATTATGTATAAAATGAGGATCCCAATCATTAATATAGTTTTGATACCAAACTATCTAAATATTTATAGAAATTCGTTGGATGTAATTATCCAATTGAGATACATAGAAAAACTTTATTTATATTCTTTTATTCATTGAAAAATGAGATCAAGAAGTAGAAAGAAAAAAAAAAAATCCAAACCATGGGCCAAAGAGAAAGCCCACTACTCGGATCAGAAAAACTAAAGCAAAATTGCAACCTCAAAGGCAGACAAAAGCATGATCTCATGGGACGAAGGAACATCAGCAAGTTTCAAAATACTGTTTTCACTACTTACTAATATTATACTTAATCAAGGACGAGAGCATGGAAAGACCAACCTGGGAGACGCAAAACCCAAGAGTCAAGTTAAGATTTGTAACAATAGCCATGCAGTCCCCATGTGATGAAAGGTCCTATGATCATTTGATCAGTGACTGATGTTTGAGATCAATAAGCAATCAAAGTAGGCCCACATGATGGAAGGTCAAATCAATGACATCCTCATAGAATTATCAATACAGAGCATCAAATATCTGGCCAGTGATAAGCATTCATAGGTGGACCCCACATGACAGATAATAATTAAACCCTTCTTTAAAATAGTAAATATGAATCATCGATTAATTTCCTAGCCATTGATAGGATGATGATTATGATCATCTGATCAAAAGTGATTTTCGGGAGGTACTAACAATGAAAAGTGGGCCCCACATGATGGAGGGTCCTGATTACAGATGGGACTTTTTTTTTAAGTACAAAAATATGAACAATCCATTTACTGTAAATTTTTCGAATAATTAAGATCATTACATCAAAGATGGTCTTTTAGAGGGATGGGAATTAATGGCAGGCCCGATGTCATGGATGGTCCAAATCAACAATTGCACCTCCTATATTATAATCAATATGGATCATCCATCTTCTCAACCATTGATTGGATGGATAGATCATCCTAAGAAGGTGGGCCCACCATGATCAACATTCTAGATCAATGTTGAGGACTTCTCTATAATTACGTTGATCAAAGTGTTAGAATCATTCTATCAAAGTGACATTTAAGAGGGTGGCTCCATATGATGGGCAGTCCAAATCACTTGTAAGAGGGATGTGATTCAAAAGTGGGACCACACGATGGACAATGACTAGACATTTCCATGGTATAATATATATGGATCATCCATTTCCTAGTCATTAATCAGATGGTTTGAATCATCTAAATAAAACATCATCCATTTCCTAGACATTAATCAGACGGTTTGAATCATCTGAACAAAACAACCTTTTATAAGGGATCAACCACAAAAGGTGAGCCCCTCTTGATGGACGGTCCAGAACATGAATAAGAACTCTTATAGTATAATAAATATAGACCAACCATTTCGTATTCGTTGATTAAATGGTTAGGATCATTTATCTTCCTAACCACTGATTGTATGATTAAAATTATCCCTTCCAAGGTGAGATGCATGATGAATGGTTTAAATCTATTATATCATATTATATTATATTATATACCATTAATTTTGATGAGAATTGATTGGATGGTTTGAGTAGTCCGGTCCTCTGTGATTTCACAGGACATGTTACTTATCTCTTAAAATGTAGATTTGATTCGATCAACTAAACAACAAATCCAGAAAATCATGAACTGAAAAGCAAAACCTCATAATTAACTTCCTAATTCATGAATGAACTAATTTCTTATATCCAAACATCCACTGATTTGGTTGAAAGAAACAAAATGCATTTGGCTTATTTCTGTTGGAGTTTCTCGGTCCTAAAATAATCGTTGATCATTCTCTCCAACTTTGTTTTTCAATGAATTCTTCAAATTACATTTTGATTATGTTTTTTTGTGGCTTAAAAGTTTTTTTTAATGGGTCATCCAATTGAGGCTCTCAAGTTTCCTGGACCAGCCAATACCCGATGGGCCTAACCCAATCTTAATGGGTCCGACCGGGTTTGTTTTCATTTTAGGTCTTGCCTTTTGGAGTTTGTTAAAATTGATGGACCATGGAAGCAACTCATAGTAGAATCAAACAAAGTAATCACAATCGCGCCAAGCTAATCATCCCACAAAAGACAAACGAATTTTTATGTGGAAAAACCCTTGCAGGAAAAAACCACTCCACAAAGCGAATCACTATGAATAATGGAAGTACCCGAGATAGAGAACACATACAAATCAACCCCAAAAAGAAAACCCAAACTTTTCTTCTTCCAAAAACCTCTAAGCACATTTAGAAACCAAGTATTAAAACCCTAATCCCAATTACACCCACTTATATAGCATCAAAATCAGAAATAGAAACAAAACACGCAAAATCGCACTAAACAGCGCACGGTCGTTGGTCGACCGGCCTGAGAGTTCAGTCGACTGAACTTAGCCAAACATGTCCAGCAAGCAAACCTGGAATCAAGGAGAGTTTCAATCGACCAAACCAAGCTTGTCGGTCGATCGAAATCCTCCAAAAGTGTCCAGATTACAATTGTTGGATCTAGGGTATTGTTTCAATCAACCGACCACAGCAATCGATTGACCAATGACCCTAGAACAATCTAGATTGAAGACTTCATTCAAGAATCTCCACCAAGGCTTCAATCTCCATGCTCTACTACTCCAAAACTACATTATCCTCTTTAATTTGTCTCCATCATAGCTCCACCATCACTTCTGGTGCACATTCCGTCTTCATTAAATCATTGCTAGACCTAGAGAAGTTGTACAAAACTTGAACTTCTCTGTAGGGATCACCTTTGTAAGCATGTCGGTATGAATCTTCTTAAGAGTCACACCACACATGTCAGATAAAATGATGATGCACATCAATATGTTTAGTTCTAAAATGGTAAACCGAGTTCTTTGCCAAATTGATGGCGCTTGCGCTGCCACAATTAACTGGCACAACCTCCTGCTGAAGCCCCAACTAACTTATCATTCCCCTCAACCAAACCGCTTCCTTGAATACTTTTTTCACCGCTATATACTCATCTTCAATTGTGAAAAGAGTAACCACAAACTGAAGCTTTGACATCCAACTAATTGCTCCACCCACTAGCATCAACAAGTACTCAGAAGTTGACCTTTTGTTGTCCACACTGCCCACATAATCTGAATCCATGTTGCCTACCAACTTGTTCCCTAATTTCTCAAATGTCAAGCTGTAGCCCTACGTACCTCGAATATAACGAAGTAGCTATTTCATTGCCTCCCGGTGTTACTTGCTAGGGTTAGGCATGTATCTACTCACAACACCCACTGCTTGTGAAAAATCAGGTCTAGTACAAACCATGGCATACATTAAGTTGCCAACCACACTCAAACTAGGCACACAAGACATAACCTGATTTTCTTCATCTGTTTCAGTACACTCCAAAGAAAGCTGGCATACTTAGGTGACTTAGAAAAGTCGCGAGACTTATAGGTTTTAGACCGGACCTGCGGTGATCGGAAATGGGTTTCTGGTGGAGGATTCCGGCGTCGGGAAAGGATTCCGGTGATCAAAACAGGATTCTGGTGGTCAGAAAATGATTTCGGTGAGGTTTTTCGATGAGATTTTGGAATACCCAGAGGTCTCTCTCTCTCTCTCTCTCTCTCTTTGAATGCGTACAAATGAATAATAGGAAGGGGTATTTATACCAAAAAATCTCGAAGGATGAGCCAATGAGAGGGTGTCACGTGGAGCGCACCCTAAAAGTGACAAAATATGGGTGTAACGCACCCTTATTTAATTTTATGGAAAAAACGGAGTCTGGAAATTCCTGATTTTTTGGGTGTGCTGACCTGATTTTCAAGGTGTGCTGCCCCTATTTTCCAGGTGCGTTGACCCTCTTGAAGCAGATTTAACAAATGCTAAAATTCTGTAATTTACGAGTGCGCTAGCCCAATTTTCCAGGTGCGCTCCACTAATTTTTCAAGTGCACTAACGGACTCTGCTTTCTAGCATTTAGCATAAGTGCTTTAAATCCTTGATTTCTGGGGCCGCTTGGTGATGTGTGCTCGTGCACCCTTCTCAGTAGTCATGCTTATGGCCACGACCTAGTTTTGATGTAATGTCATCATCATGTGAGGTGGGGACCACCAAAAGTCAGATTTTGTGCCCAAGTTAGGGTTGGCAAACCCACAAATTCGGCTTGAATTTATGGTTGTATTGGCCTGATTTTCCAGGTGCGTTGGACATCCTAAACATGTATTTTAACTCCTGATTCATGCTGATTTTAACAGTGTTTTAGACCATTTTCTAGGTGCGTTGGCCTTATTTTCCAAGTGTGCTGGTCTGATTTTCCATGGAATTTTATTTTGATAAGTCTGAAATTTTGGGACCCCAAAGCGCCAAAGCAGAACTCTTAATGCTCCTAACGCGCTAGTAGAGAAGGACGCATGTGCTTGACGCACCAGAGTTATCGCAATTCGAACCTATGCACCGGAGACGGTTGACGCGCCGAAAGACTTCAGGATTGTTAGAGTGCAGAGAGGGAGAACTGAGAAAATAAGCAAAAACTCAAAATTTATAGCTAACTAAGATGACGCACCAAGGCAAAATGCTTCGTAGGTCACCTCAGCGTGTCATGGGGCATTTATTGGTGCATCAAAATGCACCTGACGCGCCAGCAACGCCAGACCTGTGCGCCAGCAATGCCAAGATAGATAAGGAACACCTAAGTAAGATGCTGATGTGCCAAAGCATGGCCATTAACAGTAAGAGAATTGATTGACACGCCCAACGCGCTTGGTGCGCCAGGCTGACACGCTTGGCATGCCACATCCCATGACAGTTCATGAATGCCTAACGCACCTTACGCGTTGAGCTAACGCGCTGGACACGCCAACCTCCATATTTTGTGCACTCGGGCTATAGGTACCGTCATCGATGCTCCAGACGCGTCAAGATGATGCGTCAGGCGCACCAGACGCAGATTTTGAATCTTTTGATCTTTTATTGTGATTGGTCGACTCTCGATGAACAAGAGAGTTTCGTACAGTGAAATGCTCAATCCAGGACTTTCGGATATAAATAGCCCAATCCATTACTCATTGGGCAAGAAGGAAGAAGAAAGGAAGTAGTGATGGAAAGACCGTTGGGTATTGTCTGCTGTCTAAAGAATAAACCCCATGAGAAAAGCTCACCAGAAATTAAGACCTTCGCCAGGATCCTTATTCCGTCATCGGAATCCTAAATTTTGGCAACCAGACTTCGACATCCAGACCACTAACAGGTGAAAACCCCTGTGCGTCAAAATTTCCTTCGGACGATGACCGATGCTGGAGGGGAGTTAAAACCATCGAAATATGAAGTAGAACAGCAAGCTAAGGCAGCTGTCGTGTTAGGCGTGTCAGCTAAAGGCTGTCAGCGCGCTTGGCGCGTCAGCCCCTTTCTATAAAGTTTTGGCTTACACATCTAGCGCGTCAGCTTTAGGCTGACGTCCCAAGGGCCCAATTGTCATGAATAAAGGCTTTTTCGCCCTGCTTTAGTACCTTTTCAATCATCCTTTAAAGCATACGAGCCCTTCACGCCTACATTAGTAATAATCAAAGTCTCAGAGGGTGGAATTATTGATGAACTACTCAACATGGGCGCCCTTGATTTACCCACCTTCCTCAAGCATCGAGAAGAACCTATCATCCCAATGTTACTGAAGGATCAGAATCGGGATCGTCATATTCAAATACTTATCGTGGTTATGGCTCTAAGTTCAAAAGTCAGACTATGCCAAAATTACAGGGGGGCTACCTTACATCAAACTATACAAACTGAATTAAAACTATCATCAAAATATACTCGCCCTTGTAAGAAATTATGTCAATCCTAAAGACTCTCATCATCTCGAGTTATTCAGTGCCCTCCCCATTCGAAATGATATCCGCGGACATGACATGAGACACCCAAAGTCGTGACTGGTCTCCCCGAGGTCACCCGTCTCAGAAACAGGCCCCAGAGTTTCCCTGTATGATCAGCCGCTAATCAATCATATCTCCCAGAGCAAGATCAATGGGACATAGACACCTGACTCACAGTGATGGTGCAGTACATACAATTAGCTTGGTATAGTCCAAGCGACCCTATCTCTGGCCCAGGCAACCTATTCATTGAAAGATGTAGTCCCCTATGGATACGGTCTTTTGCCTTTTAATCAAGGGTTATCTATATGATGTAATTAAGAGCTTATTCCAAATCACGGCCTGGAATGTACAGAACTTAGAATCTTTAGAATAAAATTTTCTCTTTGCGCCTATCTATTATATATTTGTGTATGTTGTTTGTGAATGCTTATGAATTCCTTGATTTCCCAAATGAGAAAAGTAATGCAAATGAACAATAACAAATTCCTCCTCACTTGAGTTTGAAAATTCACAATTCTAACAATACACACACACACACACACACACACACACACACACACACACACACACACACCATTAATTTTAATGAGAATTGATTAGATCAACTAAATAACAAATCCAGAAAATCATGAACTGACAAGCAAAACCTCATAATTAACTTTCAAATTCATGAAGTGATTAATTTCATACATCTAAACAGGCACTTATTTAGTTAAAAGAAACAAAATGCATTTGGCTTCTTTTTGTAGGAGTTTCTCGGTTCTAAAATAATCGTTGATAATTCTCTCCAACTTTGTTTTCAATGAATTCTTCAAATTACATTTTGATTACATTTTTGGTGGCTTAAAAGTTTTTTTAATTGATCATCTAATTAAGGCTCTCAAGTTTCTTGAACAAGCCAGTACCCAATGGGCCTAACCCAATCTTAATGGGTTCGGTTGAAATAGTCATGCCTATAGAGTGTATAACACACTAGGACCTCTACAACACAAAAATTAATTAATGTTGTCGTTGATGATCAACCCAAAGAAACCATAGGACTAGATGATGATGATGATGATGATGAGGGAGGCCCGAGCCAGATAGGTAAACCTAATGATAAACCTTCCTCTTCTAAAGCCTCGACATCTTCTAGAAATGTGCCTTTTATCAAGGATCATCCCCTCAATCAAATCATAGGAGATCCTGATACTGGTGTTAAGACCAGGAGACAACTTGAGGCCATCAATAGTCATCTTTGCTTCACCTCCAAATTAGAACCCAAAAACGTAGTGGAAGCTCTTCAAGATGAGTTTTAGATTCAAGCAATGTAGGAAGAGCTCCAACAATTTGAGAGAAATGAGGTATGGTACCTCGTTCCTAGACCAAAGGACAAGAATGTGATTGGCACAAAATGGATATTTAAAAACAAGTATGATGAATTAGGAAATGTAATTAGAAACAAAGCTAGGCTAGTAGCTCAAGGATACTCTCAGATCGAGGGTATAGATTTTGATCAGACATTTACTCCTGTTGCTAGACTAGAATCTATTAGGATCCTCATGTCCATTGCACACACTCTCTCCAGTTTAAATTGTTTCAAATGGATGTTAAAAGTGCATTTCTAAATGGTGTGCTTGAGGAAGAAGTTATGTTGAACAACCGAAAGGGTTTTTAGACCCTTAGTTTCCTCATTGGATATATTGCCTTAAAAAGGCGCTATATGGACTTAAGTAAGCCCCGCGAGCTTGGCATGAGCGTTTGACATAATTTTTTTATCAACTATAATTATCATAGGGGGAGTGTTGATAAAACACTCTTTGTGCGAAGAGCTAAGAATTCGATTTTGATTGCACATATTTATGTGGATGACATTGTATTTGGATCCACATGTGAAGATATGGCTCATCGATTTGCTCAATTAATGCAATTTGAATTTGAGATGAGCATGGTTGGTGAGTTAAACTTTTTCTTGGGCCTTCAGGTGAAACATCTTAAGAATGGCATGTTTGTTAGTCAAACCAAGTATGTTAAGGACTTAGTAAAACGTTTTGGTCTTGAGTTTGGCATATCACACCACACTCCTATGAGCACCACTCTTAAACTTTCACAAGATCTAACTAGCAAGAGTATGGATCAGCATTTATATAGGAGTATGATAGGAAGCCTCCTCTACCTTACAACTAGTAGACCTGACATTGCATTCAGTGTGGGTGCCTGTACTCGATTCAAGCTAACCCTATAGAATCTTATATGGCAGCTGTGAAGAGGATTATAAGATATGTGGCGACTTGAGTAACTAGTATTTTGGCTAAGTCCTATTGGGGGGGGGGGGGGGGGGGGGGGGGGGGGGGAGGGTGGGTGATTAGGTCCTTTTGAAATTATGTTCACCTACTTAACAGTTTTAACAAATTAAACTAAGTAAGCAAGAACACTTTGGCTTCCAAGCCTACGTGGGTCCAATCATATGACTAGCATATGGTTTAAGCAATAATCTACTTAGTCTAAGCATGTATAGATAAGCAAATGATATAACTAATCAAGCTCCTAATCTATGCAACCTATGTAGACTTATGAGAATGGATCTATGAGCTCAAGTCTACATAACTGAGTGAAAGTACATCTTGTGTGTGGATGTGCCTATCTAGTGCCTAGCATACATTCCTATCAAGCATTCATAATTAACAATTAAACATATAATGCTAAGATAACAATGTGCTCAAATCAATCACAAATACAAGCATGTATAGTGGTTTGACTACTTGTCTACTCCACTCCCGATTCAAGTACTCAATTCCTTTGAGCACATCGGCATTCACTAGGAAGTTTAAATCTAGTTCCTCCCAACCAAAGTGTTTTAAATCGGCTCCACTCAACCGAGGAGTTTACAGGTTCATCCCAACCTATGGGATCTACTCAAGGTCACCTCGAGTCCTACTCAAGGACAACGCACGTTTGTCCCCGTGTCAAAGGCTCCCCCTTGGAGACTTTGTTTAGGCTCGGCAAACGAGCCAAGGAGCGCTAAACAACCCCTAGTCTTTAGGCCGACAAACGTGCCAAGGAACCGCCGACGTCTCTAGAGTTTTAGGCTCAACTAATAAGCTAAGGATTGGCAAACGACCCTAGTTCATATTTTTCAGACAAACTCTACACTCAACTCCCACAGGGAATTGAGTGGAAGGACTCTCTACAATGACAACCTTACTTGCCAGATGAGCCCCTTGTTCGGCGCCGCTTTGGGTTGCTTCTTCTCTCTCTCCTATGCTTGAATCAGCTCCCCTTGTGCTCCCCCGATCGTGTTGCCGCTGCTTTGCCAAGGCTTCAGCTCCATCAATCAACCGCCTTGCATATGATCGTCTTTGAGATGACCAAGGTAATAGGAGGATGGTTGAATCTCCTACATGGGATATGTAGCTTGTTCTAATTAGGAGATTCACCTAGAGGGTCTTCTAGAGGTCTTGAACAAGAGATATAATTATATGGTATAGTGTCTCACCTCTAGAATTGAGAGAGGAATCAAGTCATCTCTATGTTTGCATTTGAATGCCCTCACTTATGATTAAACACTAAGGATATGACTTGAATATCCTCCTCTTTGAGGCCCCATATGATGTACAAAATGTATGGATAATAGGCTCTCAAAACCCTCTGTAAATGTCCAAGAACCGAGCTCAATATTTATAAAGTTCGAGCTCCAACAATAAAAAAAGGGTAGATTCGTGTATCTCCGATTGATCGGAAAAAGGTCTGATTGATCAGAGACTTTTCTGATTGATTAGAGGCATGTCCGAATGATCGAAAATCAGTCTAGTGAATTCTCTGGAAGATATTCCGATTGATAGGAAACATGGTCTAATTGATTGGACTAACCCCTTCCGATGGATCGGAAGACTGTCGAATTGATCGGAAATATGTCCAGTGGATTTTCAAATTTGTTGGAACAAATTCTGATTGATCGGGACTTCTGTCCGATTGATCGGAGTCCTATCAGAGCCAGTGTCCGATTGATTAGAGATCAATCGAAAGCTACTGTTTGAGTTGTTTTGTTTATAGCAGTTTCCACCTCTTTAATTAGTCTAACTTATTATGTTTTTAATGGAGTTTTAAGACTAATAATGATGACTAAGGGTATACCTAGTTGGTCCAAGTCATCTAAGAGGTTATGGTTTTGGGTAGGTTCAAGGCAAGGCACACCAAGGCATCTCTTTTACCGGTTTCTTCATCCTTGATGTAGCTTATCTGTCTTGAGTCTTCGGTCTTCGTCTTCATTAGCTTAACCAAAACTAGACTCACTGACCTAAGTGATTGACAAACAGGTGCACTAGTATGCCACAGAAAAGTGCACTAACATGTACCAGTGACTTTGGCTTATGGTACCCCTTTGACTCATCTCCTACAATTGCAGGGTATTCAGACGCCGACTGGGCCGGAAACATGGATGATAGGAAGTCCACCAGTGGTGGTTGTTTTTACATAGAAAACTTCTTAGTAGTTTGGCATAACAAAAAGCAAAATTCAATTTCATTATCAACTGTTGAAGCATAATACATTGCAGCCAGTTGTTGTTGTGCCCAGTTACTTTGGATGAAACAAATGCTGAAGGACAATGGGATTAATCAAGATGGGATGACATTATTTTGTGACAACACCAGTGATATAAATATCTTTAAAAATCTCGTCTAACACTCCAGGACAAAGCACATTGACATAAGGCATCACTTCATTTGAAAACTTGTTGAAGAACAAGTCATAGTGCTTGAGTACGTGAAAATTGAGACCCAGTTAACTGATATCCTAACTAAGCCCTTAGACGCAAATAGATTTGAACATCTTAGAAATTCTATAGGTGTATGTTCAATATAAGTATCGGTATGGTCTCTTGTGCTTATAGGAAAATCTGAGGTATTGGCCTCATATGGTTGTGGTTTTAGAGTCAAACTATGAGAAATCATGACTCGTTTGTGCACTTATAAGCAAATTCCAGGGACTTGGATTCCCATTTGATCAAATAAAGGCCTTTAAGAATTGAGATCCTTAACTCCCAACCATTCATAAAAAATCAAAGGGCTAGAGCTTT
Organism: Liriodendron chinense; assembly: GCA_003013855.2. Classification (NCBI taxonomy): domain Eukaryota; kingdom Viridiplantae; phylum Streptophyta; class Magnoliopsida; order Magnoliales; family Magnoliaceae; genus Liriodendron; species Liriodendron chinense. The sequence goes on from ML058429.1 coordinate 7,407,884, forward strand.
AATTGTCAAATTTATCTGTTGGCATTTTCAATATATCGAAACCGCAGTTTCGATATATCAAAAATATCGCGAGTGTTCGCTTGTCGTAAGTGCAAGGCTACGATGTAGTAATAATCTTGGTAAGACTAAGGTCGATCTACAGGAAAAAGAGAGAAACAATCTAAATTATTCTAATAACCTCAATCTAGAAGTTCAGGAAATTCAGTTTTAAGAACTAAGTGAAAACAGTAACTTTAAGTAGAAGAAAATTTTGAGAATTAAAAGGGAACTAGAGCTTTAAAGATCCACTTGTAGTAGTCCAATGCAAACTCATTCATTCAAGCACAAACACAATTAGAATCGAAGCTCTATCTCTCATCTAATTTGAAGATTAAGCATTTAATCACAAACAATCTCACTTAAATCAGAAAATTCATATTCTAGTTCTAATGAACACATAGAACTTGAACTTGTAGCCTTCGAAGTAATAGCCATACCAAGGGATCATGGCTGTTAGTGCACTTTTCTGTGGCATACTAGTGCACCTTGTTTGTCAATTACTTAGGTCAATGAGTCTAGTGTCAGTTGAGCTTAATGAAGACGAAGATCGAAGACTCTAGTGGCCCTACTGCATCAAGGAAGAAGAAACAGGTAAAAGTGATGCCTTGGTGTGCCTTATCCTTGACCAAAACCATATCCCTTAACCTCTTGATGACCTTGACCATATTAGGAAAGCCTTTAGTCATCATAAATTGGCCTTAGGTATCCCAAAAGATCACCAAAAGGTCGGCCTTTGAGGTTGCATGTGCTGTGAAATCCATGCCCAAACCCATCAGCACTGTGCATAGCCTGACCAACCGGTCATGACCGGTCGGCTAGACTGGACCGACCGGTCAAGATCGGTTGGATTGACCCCAGTCCAGACAGTGTTGCTGTTCGCATGCAAGCCATTGGGCCGACCGGTCATGACTAGTCAGCAGGTCTGGTCCGACTAGTCTAGACCGGTCGGGCAGACCCCCCCCTTGAGATAGTGAACACTCTGTCTTGTTTTGGCCTAAGACCGATCAGTCGGGACAGGTCGGCAACTAGCCATTTTTGCCCATTTTATGACCGTTGGAGCACATTTTCTTTAAATATAGAGCTCGATTTTTGGGCATTTGGAGAGGATTTTGAGAGCCTATTACCCACACCTTTTGTACATCATATGGGGCCTCAAAGAGGTGGAGTTTCAAGTCATATCCCTTTTGTTTAATCACAAGTGAGGGCATTCAAATGCAAACATAGAGATGACTTGATTCCTCTCTCAATTCTAGAGGTGAGACAATATACTCCTCTCTCAATTCTAGAGGTGAGACAATATACCACATTGTCATATCTCTTGTTCAAGACCTCTAGAAGACCCTCTAGGTGAATCTCCTAGTTAAAACAAGCTACATACCCCATGTAGGAGATTCAACCATCCTCCTATCACCTTGGGCATCTTAAAGGCATCACAAGCAAGGTGATTGATCAAGTGTAGCTGAGGCATTGGCGACGCAACGGCAACAAGATTGAGGGAGCAAGGGAAGCTGATTGAAGCACGGGAGAGCGAAGATCAAGCAACCCGAACCGGTGCTGCACAAAGGGCTCATCTGACAAGTAAGGTTGTCTTTGTTGAGAGTCCATCCACTCAATTCCCTGTAGGAGTTGAGTGTAGAGTTTGTTTGTCAAACTCAAACTAGGGACGTTAGCTGTTCCTTGGCCTGTTTGTCGGCCTAAAGACTAGGGGTTGTTTAGCACTCCTTGGCTCGTTTACCGGGCCTAAATAAAGTCTCCAAGGGGGAGCCTCCGACACGGGAGTGAACGTGCATCGTGTTGAGAGTTAGCCTATGTCCAAAACTTCGTTTGGGTAGAGAGTTAGCCCTTTGTCCACAACTCCAGTTATAGTTGAGAGGTGAACCGATAAAACCTTTGTGTAAGGGTTGAGAGGTAAGCCTCATTTAAAACCTCTGATAGTGAATGCCGGTGTGCTCAAAGGAGTTGAGTACTTGAACCGGGAGTGGAGCAGACTCAAAGTAGAACCACTATACATGCTTGTGTTTATGATTGTATTGAGCACATTGATATCTTAGCATTCTATATTTAATTGTTTAATTATAAATGCTTGATAGGAATGTATGCTAGGCACTAGATAGGCACATCCACACACAAGATGTACTTTCACTAGTTGTGTAGACTTGAGCTCATTGATCCATAAGTCTACATAGGTTGCATAGATTAGGAGCTTGATTAGTTAAATCATTTGATTATCTATGCATGTTTAGACTAAGTTGTTTATTGCTTAAACCATATGCTAGTCTTGTGATTGGACCCACTTAGGCTTGGAAGCCGAAGTGTTCTTGCTTACTTGTTTAATTTGTTAAATTGTGTAAGTAGGCGAAAAGAATTTCATAAGGTCCTAATCACCCCCCTATAGGACTTAGCCATAATTCTAGTTGCTCTTTAAGCTTCCGCACATACGAAGGTGTCGTGTTAGACTACTGACGTAATTTCAATGGCATGCTCCAAGGTTTCTACAATTCAATTCTAATCAAACCAGTCATGGCAATCTCAGAGAGTTGTAAGGAATTCATATCCAAAGTACATGAACTCTCATAAAACATCCAAAAATACCACTTTTATCCAAACTAGAACTTAAAAATCCAAACTTTAAGTAAAGGGTACTTGAACTAATAAATTCAACATTGAAAATAACTACAAGCTTCACTTCTTATCCCTATCTAAGAGGTTCTAGCCAAGCATTATCATACTTCAACTAGAAACAAAAGAAAAACCACTCGAAAGCATAGAAAAACTATAAAAACCCTAGTTGGAGGAGTTCTGAATGCTCCACGACGATCCTCTCCACCTCCAGTGACTTCAAAGTCCTTCTATGATGCCTTAGAAACGATGTAGAGGTGTCCTTTTATAGCAATTGAGCACCACCAACTTGAAATCTTCTGAAATTACGTAAGGAGTTACGGAGTCGAGTCAGTTGTCGACCGGTCAGAGCTTATAGTCGACCAGTTGGAGCTCTGGGCAACAACTGAAATAACTATTTTTTTTAAAATCTGGGAGTTCTTTCAACCAGTCGGGTGACGGGTCGACCGACCGGTCGAAACTGAACTTTTTTTGTCCAGCAAGGTAAGCAGAAAAACACCCCCTCCAGTTGAATTTCATACCGGTAGTGTAATTTTTCCCCTTCTTCTTCTCCATCTTCCTTGCTTCTTTCTTCCACCTCTGGGCACTTGTTCTATTGATCTTCAATGCATACAAAGTGAGTCTTTTAACATCACATTGGTGAAGTCTCTCTCATTCCTACAATTATAAAAACATGTATTAAATAGTTCATTAAACATAAAAATCATGCATAATGTGTGATGAATTGGGGGTTAGAATATGCATAATTCAGAGCTCAACAACAGCGTATAAGGGCCCACGAGTTGGTCAATTATTTCATTTCAAACCTCCCCTAAATCATTTTCTTTCACTAGGGCTTGAACAATTATGCATGGTTTCAAGGGTTTTGTACTTCGTCTCCTCCATTCGATAAGGTTTTTGCTTGTGTTTTAGACTCTAAGGCTCTCGTAGGATTTAAAACTTCTCTTTTTACCGATTTTTCTTTGTACATTTGGTCTCCTTGTCCATCCCTACCCTACATTATGCCTAAAGAACCTAAGGGAAAAGGGAAGGCAGTTGCCGAGTCCTCCAGGCCGTTAAGGGCCAAAAAGCTTTCGACATCTTGGCCCTCCCGAGATGAGCCTCAGCCTCCACCTCTTACAAATTCAGCTGCCCCTCATGATGTATCTAGGGAGGCCATTCTAGACCCCATTTATGAGAGCATGTCCTCACATGGCATCATTTCTAAGTGCATCATTGTTGTATCTGACCTTGATGTTAGGACCTCGGCCCTATTGTTCCAACCAGTTGAGCTAAAAGCTTAAGCTGTTAGCCAAAGGCGGAACAATAGTTTTATAGCCAAGTCGGGGGATCGATATATGTCAGTATAACGGTTCATTCACGGTTGGGGTACTGGCCCATACCAACCCCCCCCCCCCCCCCCCCCCTGCGACTCGAACCCTCGACCTACCATGCTTTGATACCACTTGTTAGGACCTCGGTCCTACTGTTCCAACCAGTTGAACTAAAAGCTTAAGTTGTTAGCCAAAGGTGGAACAATAGTTTTATAGCCAAGTCGGGGGATTGATATATGTCGGTGTAACGGTTCATTCACGGTTGGGGTGCTGGCCCATACCAACACTTGAGTCTTATGAGGTTCCTGAAATGATTCGGATGGGATCCTGTTTTCAGTTATGCAGGACCAGTTTATCATGAGTACATATATCGTTTCCTGTCCAAAATCATTAACCCCAAACGAGATCCCCCTACCTAGAGGTGATTTTGCTAGGGCGGATAGTACACATTAATGTTGAGAGAGTTTCCAAAGTCATTGGGGGTCAGGTGTCTATTGCTACACAAGCAGACGATGATTTGAATGATCTAGCATTGCATCGTGTGTGGACCCGAGCCCTTTGCAATGGACACAATAGGCATTGGATACATGGTAATGCATTGCGTGCCATCGACATGGTAAACAGATTTCAAATCCTGCACAATATCTTCACAAAAAAACTTCTATCCTAGGTTGTCCAATAACTCTGATCTCACTCTCTTCATGGTTAACATCATGTACCACATCGGATTGGGGATGCGTCTATGTCTACCTACTCTCATTCTGCGTCAGCTCTTGGACACCTTCAGGTACGACCCGTCAGTTCAAATTCCCTTCAATCATATCATCTGCCTATTAGCTAAGGATTGTGGTTTTTCGACTGTCGTTGATGTTCCCCGGCCGCCCAAAAAATACTCCAAGTCCAATGTGCAAAAGATGGACTTACCAAAGGTAGAAGTAGTTGCAGAAGGAGATGGCTCGCCCAACCCGCCTGATAACTCCGAGCCCGATCCCAACGATACACTTACCGTTTCTCAAAGTGAGGCCCCAGCACAGACTGTTACTCCAGTTCGTCGATCCAGACATCGTTGCGCTTCACCGTGAGCTGCTACTTCATCGTCTTCCTTTCAGACATTGCTCACACAGCTCTTGGAGGGCCAAACACACATACTCACGGGTCTTGGACGACTTAAGCACAGACCGTGTAGTGGGACGAGCGCCTTTCCTGGATCGAGATGATAATGAAGACCTTCCAGGCGACCATACAGAAGATTGCTGACACCATCACCTGTCGTAGAGACGATACATTTGGTCTAGGCCCTTCTAGCTAGGCTGCTAGAGTAGTTAGGATAGTTAGGACATGCTGAGGGTGATCCCTATCTTGGTCAAGAATATCTTTTTGGCTAACCAAGGATAGGCTATTTTCTGGTTATTTGGTTTTCTTTTTGGGTTGATGGATAGTGTTACATTGTTGTTTAGTTTGATCTTTTGGATATTTGGGCCGTTTTCCCTTCTTTTGGATGTTGGATGTTTTTTTTATATATCATTGATACATCTCTCTATTTTGGATTATTCCTGTCATGTCTATTGTGTGGGTGGTAGGATGGTTTAGGGCTTCATGCCTATTTTTTACTTGATCTTCATGCTAGTATCTCTTTCAAGTCAACTTAGATTTATGCATATTGATACATCTTATTTGGGCTTCTTGCCCAATTTTGGTAGATATATCATGTTTTTTTGTCATGATATACATCACGTTGGGAGGATGGTTGCTTGGGCTATAAGCCCTTTGGTTTAACTGCTTATACATGTATATCTCTTTATGACCAATTTGTGTTTAGCTTCTTCCCTCTATGTGCTTAATGTTAAATGTCATCCCTCTATGTCTTGACATTTTTTCTGCGCTTCAAGCTATATCCTTGTTGTGTTAGCTTCTTTTGCGCTAACCTTTGTCAATGACTAACAAAAAGGGGGAGAACAGTCACGCCAGTCAACCATGTTATTGTTTTGGTGGTCTTTGGTGTGCAGGAACTCAAGGGGAGATATTCAAGCCAAGTTCGTACATTGTGTTTGTTGTTTGATCGCCTCAAGTGCAACGCGGCAATGTACTAATAATTCGGTGAGACCGAGGTCGATCCATAGGGAAAAGAGTAAAATTAATTCAAGCTATTATAATAACTTGAACGTAGTAGTTTAGGAAATTTAGAGTTTTTATAACTAAAGTAGAAAACAGAAAATTGAATAAGGAAATCTTAGAATTAAAGAGAAACTAAAGCACCAAGGATCCACTTGTAGTAGCTTAATACCAATCCATTCATCCAAGCACAAACATAATTAGAATCAAAGTCTTATCTCTCATCTAATTGTAAGATATTGCATTCAAACACAAACAGTCCCACTTAAATCTGAAAATCAGATTTCTAATTCTAATGAAGCATAGAGAACTTGAACTTGTAGCCTTCGAAGTAACAGCCATACCAAGAGATCATGGCATGCTCTAGGGTTACTACAGTTTGAATTTCATCAAACCAACATGATAATCTCAGAGAATTGCAACAAACTCATGTCCGAAGCACACAAACTCTTATAATTTATCTAAAAATACCAACTTTATTAAAATTTGAATTTGAAAATCCATAATTAAGTAAGGGGTACTTGAATAAACGAATTGAACATCAAAACTAACTACAAGCTTCACCTCTTAGCCCTAGCTAAGAGGTTCTAGCCGAGCATTGTCATACTTGAACTAAAATTGAAAGAAAAACTAAGTAAAAGCATAGAAAACTAGAAAAACCCTAGGTTGGAAGAGTTGTAGATGCTCCACGACGGTCCTCTCCACCTCCAGCGACTGTAGATTTCTTCTAGGACTGGTTTAGACGAACCTAGAGGTGTCCTTTTATAGCAATCGTGCACCACCGCCTTGGAAAGTTCTAGAATTGCGTAAGGACTTAAGCAGCTACGTCGGTGGCCGACAAGTCGGATCCCTAGCCGACCGGTCAGGCTTCTTCACAACAACAAAAATAACAAACTTTTAAAACCACTGTGCTTAGCCGACCAGTCGTGACCGGTCGGACCTGTCTGGCCGACCGGTCATGACCGGTCGAACCGACCTGTGCTTGGTCCAGAAAGGTCCAGTGAGCTTCAGCAAGGAGGCCGACCAGTCCGATCATCTGGCCGACCGGTCAGACCTTTAAATTTTGAATTTTTCTTTCTTCCTTCTTTCTCTCCTTACTTCTTCTCTCCATCTCTTAGCTCACCTCTCATGCCTTCAATGTGCTTTAAGAAAAGACTTTTAACATCAATAGGGTGAAGTCTCTCTCTCATTCCTATAATCACAAAAGTATGCATTAGATAGGTCTTTAACCATAGAAATCATGCATAATGAGCGATGAATTGGGGTTAGAATATGCACAATTCATAGCTCAACACACACCCCAACCAGCATTTTCCTAGTCCTGAGCAAAACATGTGCGAAACTAATCAATTCTCCAAAACTCAACTCCCTCTTAGAAACTATACTTCTATAAATTTCTAGACGTACAAGTACAAAGTTCAGAGAAAATTAGTAATAGAAGTTAAAATCTTAAGCTCCCTAAACATAATGAGTGTTTCACATAGAATCCCCACTGATTGATTGACAAATAGAAAAATCTAAACAAGTGCTGTCTAGTGTTCGTTCAGCTCAAGTGCAAGGCTGCGATGTTGTAATAATTCGATCGTGAGACCGAGAACGTTCCACAGGGAGGGTGGTAACTCAATTCCAATTGGCTTTAACTAGTATAGAATTGTAGGTGAGATTTAGATACAACAGAAAATAGATTTTTATGAATAGTAAACTCAGAAATTGAAACACACTAGAGCATTCAATGATCCACTTTTGGTTCTTTTTAATGGCTTGACTCAACTAGGTCTCTTATGTACTGAACCGAAATCGAAGTCCTATCTCTATTCGGCTGGAATATAAATCAGTTAAATTATGTAAAAAACTAAAACAGATGCTTGTTTATTGATTTGGTTCCCAAAATACTGCTCAGGTATTGGCCACACCCGATTGTATAGGCCAATCCTCTTTCCGATCTAGTTAAGTTCATAATCATGGCTTTCATTAAATCATCTCACTAGACTTGACTAGAACCAATTATTTGAACTTCAATTAAACCAAAATTGATTAACAAAACTTCTCTCTTAGATCAACTCAAAGAGATTAGAACTCTGGCTTAATATAGTTCCCATATTAGGATCCACCGTTGAACAAATGGAAATCAAAGCATCTATCTGTTAGTGCAATTTTCTGTGGCATGCTAGTGCACCTTATTTGTCAATCGTGTGCGTCCATATGTTGTAATGTCAGTTGAGCCTTGGCAAGCTGAAGACCGAAGATTCAAGGGGACAAGAAGCATCAAGGAAGAAGAACATGTAAATGAAATGCCTTAGTGACCCTAACCCTTTGGACCAAAACTCCCAAATCTTCTTAGATGACTTGGACCAACTAGGTATACCCTTAGTCATCCTTATTAGCCTTAGATTATATAGAAAAACATGATAAATTAGGTTAATAAAAGAGATGGAAGTTGTTATAATCAATCTGACCCAAGCAGCAATTTTTTATAGACCTTCAATATATCGAAGACTAGTTCAATAGGTCTTCGATATATCGAAATGACCAATTCGATATTTGATAGTATGTCCAGCAAACTTACAAACTCTCTGAACAATTTCTTCGATTAATCGAATTGATCATTCGATATATCGAATTGAGTGGTTTTGATATATTAAAACCCTTTTTGATATATCGGGAATTTTGTCCAACAGCTTGCTAATTCTCTGGACAGATTCTCCGATATATCGAACAAGTATTTTGATGTATCGAAAATCACTTCGATCTATCGAAACCCCATTTTAATATATCGAAGTGACCATTTTTTATCCATTTTATGACCGTTAAAGATTTTCTTTAAATACAGGAGAAACAGTCTTTGCGAAAAAAATTGAGGGATTTTGAAGAGATAGAAGCTACCACTATTGCATACCATTAAAAGCTCTATTCATAACCCTAAAAAGTGATCTTCCTTATGATTCATCACAAGAATGGAGCATTTCAAGCTCATGATGAAAATACACTTGTCCCTCTTTTGATCTCTAGAGTTTGGATGAATCTAGATAGTTATATTCCTATCTCAACTCTATGATGAGATCATTGTAGGGGAGACTCTCTAGGCAACCTTCCATTAGTTATAGAGATCTCAAACCTACCTCCTAGCACCTTGGGCATCTCCGTTGGAGCATCATATGCAAGGTGGCTGATTTTAGAGCTAGAGCATTGGTGACACAACGGCATCAAAGATCGAGGGAGCACAAGAGGAGTTGATTGAAGCACGGGAGAGCGGAGATCAAGTAACCCGAAGCGGCCAAACAAAGGGGCTCAATCCGACAAGTAAGCTGTCATTTGTAAAAGTCTGGTTCCACTATATTCCCAGTGAGAATTGAGTGTAGAGTTTGTTTTCAAACTCGATAAGTTCGGTTGTAGGACCTACACCTGGTTGAAGGGTTAAATTGAGTCTCCAAGTGAGGAATCTCCGGCCGAAGAAAACGCAAGGTTCGGTTGTAGGACCTTGGCTCGGTTGTAGAGCTGAAAACCATTGAGGTTCGGTTGTAGGACCTTGACTCATGAGTGGAGTCTAAATTAAGGTTTGGTTGTAGGACCTTAGCTTGGTTGTAGAGCCTAAACAAGTCTCCAAGGGGAGCCACCAATACGAGTGTGAACGTGTAGGTTGGAAGGAAACCTTTAAACTTTTCGGTTTGGTGGATCCGATTTAAAACATCTTGGTTAGGAGGAACCAGACTTAAACTCCCTAGTGAATGTTGGTGTGCTCAAAGGGGTTGAGCACTTGAACCGGGAGTGGACTCGACCCGAAGTCAAACCACTATACATCGTTGTGTTTGAGATTGTATTTTAGCACATTTTTATTATGCATTGTGTTTAATTGTTTAATTATGAATGCTTAATTGGAATGTATGCTAGGCACTTAATAGGCACATCCACACACACATAATTTACTTTCACTTCTTGAGTAAACTTTAGCTTATATGATCCACTCTCATATAGTCTACTTGAGTTGCATAGATTAGATGCTTGATTAATTTAATCATATGTTAATTTATACTTGCTTAGGCTAGGTTGTTTAATTGCTAATTATATGCTAACCTTGTGATTGGACCCACTTAGGTTTGGAAGCCGAAGTATTAATTGTTTACTTAGTTTAATTTGATAAAACTGTTAAGTAGGCGAAAAAAATTTAAAAGGTCCTAATCACCCCCCAGGACTTAGCCATAATTCTAGTAGCTCTCTAAGCTTCTGCATACGTATACGTTGGTGTTGTGTTAGACCACCCGACGTAATTTCAATTGGTATCAAAGCAGGTTGCTCTTCAAGAACTTAACCGTCTAGAGTGAGATCCGATACCGGAGCACTAGCATCATGTCTACTCGAGATGGGAGTACTACCAACCGTCCACCATACTTTGACAGGTCCAACTATGCTTATTGGAAGGCTAGGATGATGATTTTTCTTCAATCCATGGATCGATCCGTGTGGGTAAGTACGCTAAATGGATATTTCATGCCCACAAAACAAGTGAAGGTTGATGGTAAAATCTTTGTCATTCTCAAAGATGATGAAAAATGGAATGACAATAAGAGAGCTTAACATATGGCAAATGTCAAAGCTCTCAATGTGATTTGTTGTGTGGTTTCCACGAAAGAATTTTAGCGCATTCTCACAGGCTCAACTGCAAAAGAAGCGTGGGATACATTTGATGTGACCCACAAGGGAACTAGCACAGTAAGACGCTCGAAGCTTCAGCTCTTAACCACCAAACTTGAAAACATCAGGATGGTAGAGACTGAAACTTTCATGGAGTTTTACACTAAAATTTTTTACAATTGCAACTCCATGTTTGCCTTGGGGGAAAGGGTTTCAAAAGGAAGGATTTGTAGAAAAATATTTAGGTCCCTCTCGGAAAGATTTAACACCAAGGTAGTGGCCTTAAAAGAGTGTAGAGACATTAAAACATGAAAGTAGAAGAACTTATAGGTTCCCTACAAACTCATGAACTACACTTTAGGGCCTCCTCTAAGAAGAAGGATATCACCTTAAAGACATCCCACAAACACTCTGATAGAAAAATTAAGAGTAAGTCGTCCGAAGATAGCGATGATAAGGATGATGAAGAAGAAAAGATAAACAAAATATTCAAACGATTCCTCAAATTTGAAAGAGGGAAAAGTTGTGATAAGAAGGAAAAGAAAGTGGATAAATATAAAGAAAAATCCACTAAAAAGAATGTCAAATGTTACAATTGTGATAAATATGGTCATGTTGCCACTGATTGTTTGAAAGAGCCTAAAAGAAAAGGTATAAAGGCTATGGTAGCAACATGGGATGATACGGAAGAGTTAAAATCTGAATCTAATGACTCCACTAGTGATGAGTACCACAAACCAGTGAGGATTCTCATGGCTTCTACCACTACCTCTTTTCCCCCTAATCTAAGAGAGGATCCTGACCATTTTCCCTTGTAGGTGAAGGAGTTCCCAACCCCTCACCTCATGCTACATTCTATGAGGGTGTTGTGGAAATTAGTTACCCTTAGGCTAATCAAACTAAACATAGTTAGTAAGGTGTAACGCCCCGAATTTTCGCGACCCGAGTTCTAGACTCGTGTATAAAAAACCCGGGCGTTAGCCTATGAAGAAACCCACATTTCAGTCCATTTTCAACTGTCATTCCAAGAAGGGTATTCACCGCGGAAGAAAACAAACCATGCATATAAGAAAGATACAACAAATATCGCAGAGTGTTGCCCATAAGGCTTATACAAACCAAATATCTCAAATTTAATTCAGAATACACTAATAAACAATTACAATTATATACAAAATTTAAAGCAGCAACCATGAAACACGGATCTTCGATCCATGACATCAGCATAACCTGAGCATCCTGCTCCATTCCAGTATAACCTGTACATTATTCAAATTACCTGCACCAACTATACAGTTGAAATATAACAGCATGAGTGGCCAGCTCAGTGTGAGGTCCCCTCAAGATTACACACTAACACATTAATCAAGAATAATAATAAAAAAATGTACAAAACATCCATAATGCAATCTTTCTTAAATGCATGAATGCATGCACATGTCCCTCAGCCTGGGGATGCACATCCAGCTGGAAAATGTGGTCTAGAAGTCCCTAAGGACACACATCAGCCCCACAATGCAAATCCACCAATTGGTGATCCGGAAGTCACTAAGGACACACATCGGCCTCACCCAGTGGTCTGGAAGTCACTAAGGACACACATCAACCCCACAATATCACGAGTGGTCATCACCAGCGAAAATACCAAAGGTATGTGCTCTCAGTGAATGACACACTCTATGGTGGTCTAGAGCCAGCGAAAATACCTCGAGGGTACGTGCTCTCAGCAACCAGACCACCCGACGGTAATATGGCCCGTCACCACACGTCCCGTCTGTGCCATGATATGCATGATTAAACCACCCATTATTATTCCAATTTACAACCAAACCAATTATGACATTTCCTTACAACTAGTGGCCTTTCATCACAATAATTCTCCAAAATATTTCCACACGAGTCCAACTAGGGACATAATCAATAATTTATCTCACAGGACCATTAGTCCATCAAGTCCATCGGGAATCCCAACCACTCATCTCAATAAGACATTCAACCCAACAAGTCCATATAAGGACGCCATCAAAAATATTTCCTTACTAGTTCAGCTGGGGGCATGATCAAAATCTCATCTCATTTAACATTTAGCCCAACACTTCCATCCAAGGACACCATCAGGAATCTTTCCAATAAATCGCTTCCAAAGGCCACCAGTTTAAGGTCCCATTAAATATAGGTGATCGCAACCATTCAAATTCATATTCCACTTTCATATTCCAAACATGAAGAATGAAAATGACAATTCCAAAATTCGTAAATAATTCACAGTTATAAAGAAATTCATGTATAACAAGATTAAACATATAATTTATGACAAAATCAAACAACAGAGGTAATCATGAGACAGAGTAAAATTTTCAGTCATATATGAGTAAATCTATTACTTAATTAACATGAAGGTGGAAAGCTCAAGGGGAGGAATCATCACCTTAAGAATCGAAGCATCTTTCAATGTTGCTTGAAGCATGTACACGCTCGCTAGAATTCGACCCTACCATGTTTTGGACCATTTATGCGGTTAGATTGTCATATCCATAATTTATACAGTTAAGATCAACCCTATGGTGGTGGCTCTAAATTCAAGTTTTAGGGTTTAAATGACTTATTTAATACTTTAGGAAGGTGGTGGATTACATAGATATGACTCCACGTAGATTTTTAATTAAACAGACTTTACATGCATAAATGGTTTTTAGCTAAGTTTGGGTCCAATTTGTGATCACAAGAGGCCATCTTCTAGAGAAATAAAATGACCACTACACAGACCAATGTATGGTCTTCAAAACTCATAAGACAGATCCCTTTGTTTGCATGTGTACAATTTTTAACAAAGGCCCAAACGTGGGTACTTGGAGTTGTGCAGAAACGGTAGTGCAGAAATGATTTTGGCCCAACTTTGGTCATGTACTGCCATCAAACGGGATTACCTTTCGGCGTGTTGTCAAGTCCCCCTTGTAGACCCATATATTGGCTTAAGAAACCACTAGACATCCTTCCTAGATTGGTTGTATACAATTTATAGCGATGGCCCAAAGATAAGTACTTGGAAGAACTGTGAAGAAACGTAACCCATACTTGATTTTGGCCCCACTTTGGGCATGCTCCATGATCAAATGGGGCCACCTTTTTGCATTCCTCAAAGTGTCCCTGGTAGACCCATGTGTGTTCTACAAAAGACACCTTATATGACGTGCTGGATGTACACGTGCAAGTTTTACCCCATGGACAAATATGGTTATTTGAAATTTCTGTGTAGAATTTTCTACACAACAATTCCCAGCCCCATTTTGGGATCAACTTCCCGATCGCATGGGGTCCGCTTTGACTCACGTGATGTGTCATTCGTGTTGCCAAATATACCAAATAAAAGGTCCAAGTGGTGGCCTCTACATTGCTCACACATGGGGCCCACCAAGGACACCCAAACATGGCCTAAAACACTAAAATCCAACGTAGATTTTTGAAATAGAAATGGGTGCATGAAACATAGATGAAAGGTGGGTCCCATCTAGTTGGGCTACATTATTCAGAGCTATCGACCCTACAATGAGGTGCTAAAATAGGTGAACCGCGTAGATAAACTATATACATTAAGCTGGACCCAACAAGCTAGGCCCTATGAATGTTTCAATGGTGGACATCACTATCCCCACTGTTTTCTGTGGTGTGGCCCACCTGAGACTTGTACATGCCTCATTCTTGGGCCCATGTCCTAAAATGATCTGGCAAAGCAAATGAACGGTTTGGATAAAACCAATACATCATGGTGGGGTCCCCGAGTGGGGCCACTCAAAGGGGCTTCCGCCCTCCCGTAGCTGGGCAGCAACGTCCTTGGACGCTGACTGTCCAGTGACCCCTTTTTTTTTCTTTTCTTTTCTTTCCTTTTTTTTTTCCCCCCTACACGGTGGTGTCCACATGGGAGATCCAATTCATGCATCAAATTGGCCAGCCTAATGCGGGCCTAATGAGCCCTGATTTGGGTAGGTTTTGTTGTACAAAAACATGATAGTGGGCCTTGGAAAGGTTTCAATGGTCTGTATTGTTTCTTTCGGCACGGCCGACTTGAGATCTGGATCTTCTTCATTTTTCGGCCCCTTGCCTAAAATGATATGGAGAGACAGATGGACGGCGTGGATATAACATAATGGTTCCCACACGTGGGGCCATTTTCAAGCCCAAAATCCACTTTCCGATCTCAACAATGCCACTCCAGCAACTTCCTTTTCTTTTATTAATTTATTATTATGCTTTTCTTTTTAAAATAACAAAGAGGTGGGGTCCATGCGATAAATCCAGACCATCCACCGGGTTAGCCATCTTATAGTGGGCCCAGTGAGTATAAATTTGGACAGGTTTCATAGCATACACACTTCACAGTGGCCTCAGAAGGTTTCAACCGTCGCCATTATTTTCTATAGTATGGCCCACTTGAGATTTAGATCTTAATCATTTTTGTGGCCAGGGCCTAAAATGTCCTGGGAAAACAGATGGATGGCATGGATTAGTCACATACATCAAGGTGGGGCTCACAAGTGGGGCCCCCAAACGGACAGCGTCCGGACGGACGCTGTTTCCAGCGTCTCTCTCTCTCTCTCTCTCTCTCTCTCTCTCTTTCCCTCTCTTTCTCCATCCATGCCATTAAATGACAAGGAATTCTAGATGGCATACATTTCCTCAAAGCGGGGCCCACATCTATGGTTCACCTTGATTCATCACCAATAAAGAAAATGAGGAAATCAAAGGGAATGAAAGGTGGAGGGGTGTACCTACTTCGATCTCCTCGCTCAATGGTTGATATTGATGGTTGAAGTGAATGAATGGTTGAGATAGAGGGGAGGTTGATGAAGATGGCCCACTCCTCTCTCTCTCATACACACACACTTAGGAAGGGCATGGATGACACATAAATGAAGAAGAAATGAAGGATGAAGGGGGAGAGATCGTTCCACCCTTCCATCCATCTCTCTTATAATCTCTTTTTCTTTTTTTTTATTATTATTATTATTTTTTTTAAATGAAGGGATGGTAGAGGACGTGGGGGGCATGGGAGAGGAATGGGGTGTCATCATGACACTCCATCATTACACTTTTTTTTATTATTTATTTTATTAATTTATTTTATTTATTTATTTCTTTTCATTATTATTATATATTATTACTTTTTATTTATTTATTTATTTATTGTAATTATTACAATGAGATGATTGCCTAGGAGACCGTGTAGTGGGCCCCACATTGGGTGGCCCCACACGAGTGTGCACAACCACATTTTTTTGGGTGTTTTGATTAAATGTCCATATCTTTGCGCTCGGGTATCAGATCGACGCACTGTTTTCGCCGTTGCAATCGCGAGGACAGCGCGGTCAATATGACAGAGGTTTCGGGATCTCAGGACTTTGGTCATTTGGGTGCAAACTACGTACTGCCAGTTCGGGACACCAGGAGTCGCGCACAGATTGACGAAAGAGTCACGGAAGGGCACTACACATACACATATACTTTGAATTCTCATGGTAACACCCGAGTACAGAAAAGTACGGGGTGTTACATAAGGGTAGCTAGAAATTGGAATTATAGGTAAATTTGAGGATTTCAGCCTCATTTTTGTGTTTATAGGCAAATCAAAGTATTTAAGCCCCATTAGCCCACTCTTTGATAGTTTAGCATTACTTTATTTTGGTATATTTGTTTGCTAGACTATCACCCTGCTTAGATTAGCTAATCTTGCTGAATTTCATGCTTAATTGTATGTAAATCTTTGTTTAGGTTTGGTCATGATATAATACTTAGGGAGGTTGGTTGATTGGGCTATAAGCCTTGAGCTTTTATTGCTAATGTATATCTTAGATTACCAATTATGCATGTTTTAACTATGCCTAGATAGTTACATTTTCTTATTAATCATATTCCATTACATGCTCCATGTTTTAAAGTTCATACACCCTATATTCTCCTTTGTTAGCATGTTTTTATAGTTATAACTGCGACATTCTAATCTTCTCTACCCTAAACTTAATTGGTGTAACATTAAGGGGGAGAGATTGGTTTATCAATTGCTGACAAAAAGGGGGAGAAAGATCAAGTCTCACCAAAACAAGTTTTTTGTTTTGTGTTTCAAGGATTGACAGGTTATGGGAGAGTAATCCAAGAGGAGCATAGCCTATTTACATGTCTTATTGTAATTGAGTTGTAATGTTTATTTTTCTTTGACATGTAATTTATTTATGTTTTAGTTATGTCATTGGTATGGACCATGACACGATCTTAAGCATGTTCAAAACTTGATTCCTCATCATTCAAATTCATTATTTTTGGCATTCAATTCCCGAAATCTCTCTCAATTCCTGCAATCACAAATTCATGCATAAGATGGCTACGTTAACAGTTTGAAATATGTAAATGTAAGATGACTTGGGGTTTAAATATGCATAATTCAATGCTCAAAACACCCTCGAACCAGCATTTTGCTAGTTCCAAGAAAAACATACGTGAAACAATTCAAATCCCTGTCTTTCAACCTTCTCGCAAAAATCTAGCTTTTATGCAATCCAAGTGATGTGAGTATAAAAAGCAAAGATACATAGTAATAAGATATTAACATGCCCATCTTCCAATGGTTTAGTAAGTGACTAACATGAGTTCCAACTATGTGATTGATAAATAAAATGCAATTGAACAACCACAACCTAGTGTGCTCGGTGAAACCTTAATTCTTCATTCTTAGGATTCAATCTTTTATTATATTTCTAATTAGAGTGAGGATCTAGATAGTGTACAGTTGAACAACAAGCCAATGATGAAAGATTTGTCTTACTGTTCCTATCGTTGGCTTTCACACTACTCTCATGGCCTGTTGGGGTTATGGTGGACCCTCCCCTGTGTAGTTGTAGGTAGCCCTTTTCGATAGTTCACTCTTTTTCAAACAAATTTTTCTTTTCTTTTCAATTCTGTTTTCTTCTTTCTTTTCTCTCTTCTTTTTTTTATTCTTTTTCTTTTTCTTTTCAAAATACCTCTCTTGAACATGATGGATAAACTCCCAGGCTTGATTCCTCAACTCTACACTTCTACATTCCATTCTAACCAAGACATCATAATATCCAATTTCATACCTGAAGCATGAGAATCAAGCATGTAATGTGAACTAAGTCATTGATGTTCAAAACTTTCTATTTGTCAATAAATAAAAGGGACTTAATACTTACTACCAAACCAAAGGAATATGAATATGCAAAATCCAGCTAGTTATCTCGTCAATTCATAGTCATATACTTGAATTTATAGAAATCAATGTTCTAAGAGAATTTTAAAAGCAGAAAATTAAAAAAAAAAGTGCTCTAAAAGTACTCGAAATATCACTTGATTAGTGCTCAAAATATTACAACAATGCTAGATTCAGCAGGAATCTCACCCCCCAACCTAAATGCGACATTGTCCTCAATGTAAGAAGATATGTTATGCATGCATCAGGAGAGCAATGATAAAATAAAAGGAGAGTGAGAACGAGAGAACTTTGAGAGAGTCAAAATTGGAAATCAACCTCCAACATTAATCCTAATGAAAATAATAAACTAAAAATAGAAAACAAGTAATCCTAATCTATTCAAAGCAATAAAAGAAATCTAATCCCACTTTTAAAAAGAAAATCTCCATCAGACTAGGAGATCTACATCCTAATAGACGGGATCATCCAAAGGGATGGAATGAAGCAAGGTCATTAGGTGGTGTAACATATTTTTCAGTAAAACCATCCACCATCCCGCTTTAGAATGTACATGGGTGATATGCATCATTTTTTCCCATTGAAAATCCTACGAAAAAATTGCAGCGGATTTCTCAATAATGTCACCACATGTAATGGGAAAGGAGAATTTCATTGGTTGGAAATCATTGATTATGGATCTCCTTTCTAGTTTTTCTAGGTAAAAATTTGTTAGATATGGGTCATCCCAGAGATGGCGTTCTTCAGTTTGAACAAACCAAAGAGATGTCATTTCATCTTTACAATTTGGTATGGTCTCCCATAATCAAATTATGCCAGTGCTTCCACAACTGATGGTAACTTTTCATATTCAGTGGAAATAAATCGCACTGGCAATGTCTCTCACAAAGCATGACTATGTCCCTAATCATGGGATCATCCCAATCGGCAAAGTGAGCTAAGCAAACGTCTAGAGGGTCAAAACGTTGATTTAACGCAAATTCCTCTTACACAATAGATTCAATCATGTCTACCACATGGATATCATCATCTTCATCCCTTGGATCTTTGCACATGTGGAACACATTCACATCTAGTGTTATGTTCACAAAGGAGAGTTGCATCACCCAATTCCGACAATTGATAATTGTGTTGTTAGATGTGGCCAAGAATGGGCGGCCTAAAATAGCTAGTATTTGAGTACTGGTATCCATGACCGGTTGAGTATCTAAGACGATAAAGTCTATGGGGTAGTAGAATTTTTCAACATGGACCAGCACATCCTCCATCATCCTTCTCAGTACACGAATGGATCTATCAATGAGTTACAATGTGGTTTTGGTGGGTTTTAGTTCACCAAGACCCAATTGCTCATATACCGAGAATGGGATCAAATTTACGCTTGCCCCCAAGTTTAACAAAGATCGCTCAATCCGGTAGTCTCCAATAGTGCAGGAAATTGTGGGACTACCGAGATCCTTATATTTTGGAGGAGCTTTATGTGTGAGGATGGTACTCAGTTGATCATTAAGAAAGGCCTTCTACTGCACATTGTATTTACATTTGGTTGTGCATAGGACCTTTAGGAATTTGGCATAAGAAGGAATTTGCTTGATTGCATCAAGCAATGGATTTTGATTTTCACTTGTTTGAAGACTTCCAAAATATCGTGACAGATGGTAAGAGTTTTGGGTGTAACCAACCTTGATAGAAACAGTACAATAGGCTTGTACGCATGTTTCTTTTCCTGTGGGGTTGAGCTAAAAATCCATTCTCATTCTCAGAACTTACCGGATCATTATGCTTGTCAGCTTTCATTGGAATAGATTTATCAATTTGTTTTCCACTTCTAAGGGCGGTGATGGATTTTTCTTGCTTCACATGTTGGTTGGATGGATTAGGGGCGCTTATCTCATTCATCGCTTTAGGGTTCAAGTGAGGTTGGGCCGGAAGGGTTCCTTCCCTAGTGTTTAAACGTCCCTTAATTTCTTCAATGAAAACTTTAAGTTCTTGGAACATTTGTTGATTAGTTTGATTTATTTACGTCTACCTTTGCATAAACATCTTCAAGGTATCCTCCATACTCATTTAAGGAGGGGTCATGTTTGGCATTGCATTTTGAATTGGTGGCCCTCTTTGAGTGTTGGTAGGATTGGCCGTAGGGCCATTCTTCCAACTGAAATTTGGATGATTCCTCCAATTAGGATTGTACGTGTTACCCATCGGTCCATTGAAAGGCCGTTGATAATTGTATGTGGTTTTTGCTTGCTCTCTTAGTTCTTCCTTGAATGCGGGTATAGTTGGACAATCTTGTGTGGAGTGTTCATTAGCAGCGCAAATTTCACAGATGCTTTCAACGTTTTCAATGGATTTGGAAGGCCCACCTTTCCTAAATTTCATGGCCTCTATCTTCCTTGTGAGGCTGGCTATCTTCGCATTGACATCCTCGTCTTCCCTAAGGATGTAGATCCCAACTTTTTCTTTTTATTGTTGAGGGGGTCTGAGATTACTAGATTTGTCGGTAGTGTCCCATAATTGGGTATTATCAGCCAACATGTCTAAGTAACTCCATGCCTCCTCGGGATCTTTACTCATAAACTTGTCATTGCACATCATTTCTACGAATTGTGGCATATTTGAATTCAACCCATCATAGAAGAAATGTATTGTTGGGGTCCCAAAATATCCGGCCCATTAAAACAAAATCTCATAGAATACTGGGGGGGGCGGGGGGGGGGGGGGGGGGGGGGGGGGGGGGGGGCGCACCTAGAAAACTAGTCCAGAACACCTCCAAAATTACACCAAAGACACCTACAATTTAAGACGAATAAAAGATCAAAGAGTGCAATGCAAAAAGGCCTCTGGCGCACCTTGAAAATTAGGAAAATTGCAAGGTACGCCAGACCCCATATTAGCACAAAAATGACCTTTAGTCAGCCCCACATCGCACGATGATCCAATCATTACCAAAACTAGGTCGTGGGCACGTAGATAGACCACTGAGGAGGGCACATGACCCCCCATCATCAAGCAGGCCCCACAAACCCGAGATAAACAAAATTTAAGATAAGAAATGTAAAACAACATTCGTTGGCGCACCTAGAAAATAGGTCTAGCGCACCCAATAAATACGTGATTTTCAGACTTAACATATTTGCTTCACAATGGTTGAGCGCATCTCGAAAATAGTCTGGCACATCCAATAAATACAGCATTTCAAAACTTCACAAAATCCGGACAAATAGTCTGACACACCTAGAAAATAAGTCTGGTGCACCCAAAAAATACATAATTTCACAACTTTACGTATTGGCTTTTAAGAAGTCTGGCGCACCTAGAAAATAGGTCTAGCGCACCTAGAAAATGCATAATTTTAGCAAAGTTTGGTTACACTATTTTCAGGGTGCTCCAAACTCTGGCGCACCCAAAAAATGCATGACTTCAGCAAAGTCCAATTACATATTTTCAGGGTGCTCCAGACTCCGGCACACCCGAAAATAGGTATACCAATTTTCAGGGTGCTCCGGAGGCTGGCGCACACTAAAAATAAGACAAAATTACAAACTCTTTTTTTCAAAAATTCAGGGTGCAGCGAATTTTTCTGGGTGCGCCACACTAAAAATTAGCTATTTTCAGGGTGCACTTGACGTATCACTCGGTAATTGGCTCATCCTCCAGGATTTTCAGATATAAATATCCCTCTGCACTATTTATTTGTACGCGTATTGAGAGAGAGTTATTACCCTCTAGACATTTGAAATCCTCGCCAGAAACCCTCGTCGGAATCTCTTTCCGACCACCGAAATCCCACACCGGAAACCTACCTCGAATCACCGCAGGTCCGGCATGAAACCAACAAGACTTGAGATTTTTTAGAATTGACCAAGTACCCAAACGCACCCATAAAATGGTCTGGAGCACCCCAAAAATCCACATTTTCAACTTAACCATTTTCAGGGTGCTCTGGAGTATTTTCAAGGTGCTCCAAAGTATTTTCAGGGTGCTCCAGACCCTAGCACACCCCAAAAATCCACATTTCCAACTTAGCCATTTTCAGGGTGCTCCAGACTCTGGAGCACCCCAAAAATCATCATTTTTAACTTAGCCATTTTTAGGGTGCTCCAAAGTATTTTCAGGGTGCTCTAAATTCTGGCACACCCTAAAAATCAACATTTTTAACTTAGCAATTTTCAGGGTGCTCCAGAGTATTTTCAAGGTACTCCAGACTCTGAAGCACCCCAAAAATCATCATTTTTAACTTAGCCATTTTCAGGGTGCTCTAGACTCTCGAGTACCCCAAAAATCAACATTTCCAAGTTAGCCATTTTCAAGGTGCTCCAGACTCTGGAGCACCCCAAAAATCAACATTTCCAACTTATCCATTTTCAGGGTGCTCTAGACTCTGGAGCACCTCAAAAATCAACATTTCCAACTCAGCCATTTTCAGGGTGCTCCAGATTCTAGTGCACCCCAAAATCAACATTTCCAACTTAGTCATTTTCAGGGTGCTCGAGACTCCAACACACCCTAAATATCAGCACCAGATACTTTATATTTTTATGATGCTCCAAACTCTAGCGCACCCGAAAAATAGTCCGGCGCACCCGAAAAATCAGGATTTTTCAAACTCCGTTCAGGGTGCATCAGACCCCATTTTGACAGTTTTTAAACTATATTTGACTTATTTTAGGTATTTCAAACATTCCGGATGCAACGGAGCAGTCAAATAACTCTTCCGAGATACGTAATAAGCAAAATACAAGCCTCCAAAGCTTGATCCGATCCAGCACGATGAACGCAACAAGTTTTGGAAATGAGACCACCACCATCCAAAACTATACAAATGAATCATTAACACATGTACTATCAAAATATGATCCAGATTAAGGTTTGGACTAAGCAGGTGGGACTATGGTCAACACGATTGTTATAGCCAAAAAGCGGTGGTCGAAGATATCAAAGACTCAAGACCTGCGAGCGCCTTTTTTATGATGTTTAACCTGCAAGCCCTTATGGTCGAGGCTCGCATATCGTAAAAGTACGGTATACACTCCTGAACATGAAAGCTGTCTTGGTCGCTGGTCATCGGATGAGGGTATTTTCATTATTGGTCTGTCTTTACTCCTTGGTTGCAAAACAAAGGTCCAGCAAGCGAACAGCTCGGCTCATGGTCGTTGAAAGGGATCGTATATCTACATGCGAGGAGCCCACTTTAAAGATGTTAAACGAGGTTACCTTTGAGGTGAATAATCGCTACCTTTCAGCATCAGTTTGAACAGATTGATGTTGGTTCATCCTTATCCATAACTCTGAGCATCTCCATCAAGAGACGTAATCAGTTAGACGTCCAAGGTCGTTAGGTCATCCCTTTATCTACGGATTAACAAAATAAGTACCTTATCCCCTAAAATCAGTAGTGATCTTAATAGCTTGCGTCATAGATCGGATCACCTGGATCTTTATAAATGGATGGCCCCATAGATGAAAAAGGTACACAATCTCTAAGCCCACATCCTACCTTTGATTTCATTTCCAGATCCCGTTTAACTTAAGCTTCAGAGGGCCCACGGCTGAACGTCGGCCACCCTTAGTTTTCCTTTTTATTCTTTCAAGTTTGGAGGGAAGCTGTCTCGAAGGAAGGTGAACACTGGGAGGATCCTGTTACTAAATCCGACGTAAACAACGATAAACTAGACCAAAAGAGTTCCTAATTATTACATAATATTCGTTAAAGATTGACATCTCAAAACACAGTCGATGCCTTACCCATCCAAACGGCATCCGTCGGTTGAGCTATCCAGGTACATACAACTGTAAACTGGTTTTTCTGAGGTCACCTGTCCAAACATGATAGGAGCGGGCTCGGAGTCGCACCCTCTCAGTTAAAAACCCTGATGGTTTCAGCCTGAATCTCCGGCTAAAACATGGGATATAAACATCTGACTCGTACAAAGATGACTCAATCCATAACAAAATAAATACAGGTCTCTACGACCACGAACTATAAGACCATATTCTCTGTTAACTAGTCTGCTGCCTTTTAATCAAGGTTCATCGATCATTCGATGTAATTAAGGGCTTGTGCCAGATCACGGTCTGAAATGGACAAGATCTCAGAATCTCTAGAATAAAACTCGCCTTGCGATATCTTCACTTCTGTACTTTTGTGAATGCTTGTGATTGTCTATGAATGTTTCCATTACTCAGAACCCCAGAGCAACAATACACAGAAAATGTCATTGTAGCATTTTCAGTTTTAACACGTATGTTTCGCTGAACTTCGTAACCATGATGCGAACATGTGAGTAGAAGGTCTTTAAACCGTTCCCAACTTTAAAAGAAAATCTCACCCTCTTTTACCGAAAAATTCATGAAAGCTCGTCTAAGGGTATTTATTTTATGGGCCGGAAAGAACTTTTTCAAGAACTCTGGGTCGTGATAGACTGTGGCCTTAGAGAGTGAAGTCATGCATTGGCTTTTTCTTTCAAAGAGAATGAGAATAGTTTAAGTTAATTACATCCTCGGTGACATTTGCGTATTGAAGAATAGCCACCACTTCATTGAATTCTTTCAAATGTAGATATGGGCTTTCGAAATCTAGTCCATGAAACTTAAGCAATAGTTGGATTACCCCCGGCTTAAAGTCGATTGTTCTGGCATTATGGGGGAAAGCCAAACATGAAGCTGTAGAAGACCTTATCGGTTGCAGGTAATCGCGCAAAGTCCTAATCGGAGGTGCATTATGCACCTCATTCTCTCCTTGTTCCTCGTAAGTCTGATTTGGGTTAGGAGGAGGAGTATAGGGAGGATTCCTCAATGGAGTTTATTGGTTAGCAGTCATACTGCTTGAACTCGCACTTTCAATTGGTACTAGATATTTTCGAACTTGTTTATGAACTAAGAAGCCCTCAACTAGACCTCCTTTGATTGGGAGACAGTTTGTGTGGTCACGTTCCCAGCGGGACATAAACTACTCAAAACTTTTCAAACTAAAGGAAATTCAAATTTTAAAAACAAAATTAGAAAAACTAGTACTAAGTTAAAAAGATGTTACTGTTGAGCCCTCAATTATACAAATTCTAAAAATAAAATCAGAAAAACTAGTACCGGTCAGCCACACACAGAACTCAAAAATGGCATTTTCTAAATCCAGGTTCTGGTTTTCAAAGTGCGGAACTTCTCCGCATTTCTCGAATCTTCCAAGTCGGTGACGGATTTAAGCTATAAAAGGACACCTCCACTCCCTTCTTAAGGCATCTAGCAATGTGAGGAGTAAATGGATCAAGACTTAGGAGTCTTCCTAGCCTTCTATAACTAGTTCTTCTTCCTCTTACAGTTCTAGTTCTAATTTATTTTTATGCTTTATTTTAGTTAACTCTCAGCTAGAGCTAAGAGGTGAACATTTTTAGTTTTTAATTATGCTTTAATCCCTTAATTTTGAATTACGATTTAAGTGTTGAACAATTCATTATGGTTTGAATAAAGTTGATATTTTTAGATAATTCAAGGAGTTTGTGTGCCAACTACATGAGTTCTTGTTAGATTTCAGAAATTAGTCAGATTAGTTTATAGGTTAGTGGTTTATAGAAGCCTTTGATTTGTCGTGATTTATGGATACGGTGAATGCTTTGAGTTCTCCATGGATCAAAACAATGAAATTTTTATTAGAACTTATGATGAATAGTTCATGTATCTTTTGTGGAATCTGAGAGAGGTGTTGATTGCTTGTTAAAATTGATTTAATTAGAGTTCAAACCATTGGTTGTAGTCAAGTCTGGTGACACGATTTGATGAAGGCTATGGTTGTGATCTCAATTAGATTGGAAAGAGGATTAACCAATACAATTGAGTGTGCCCAAGGCCTGAGCTTTGCTGAGGGAATTAAATTAGCGAATACCCATCTATTTCAAATTATTTGTGAGCTTTGATTGTTATATCTCCCGGCGAGATAGAGGTAGAACTTCAATTCCAGTTGTGCTTGAATCGAATCATTGGATTGAGCATGATTAAGACTAGAAGTGGATCCTTGATACTCTAGTCTCTCTTAATTCTCAGATTTTTCTGTTTACTACTTCTATTTAGTTTTTAAAATTGATTTCCTAAACTTTCTAAAATTCTAGTTATTAGAATAGTTAGAATTGTTTACCTCTTCCCTGTGGATCGACCATGGTCTCACTGAGAATTATTACTACATCGCAGCCTTGCACTTGAGGCGAGCGAACAGTTACCTAAATCGATTAACTAGGTTAGGTTAGATTCCTACAAAACAAAACATAAACACTGTTAGTTCTGAAAAAATTTAGACAAAACTTAAATCTAGAATTTCCAAAAATCCTAACTAGTCCTAAAACTACAACTATTGGAACCGAATTAGATTACACCACTCCCCGGCAATGACGCCAAAACTTGTTCGCTTGCCTCATGTGCAAGGCTGCGATGTAGTAATAATTCAATAGTGAGACCGAGATTGTTCCACAGGGAGGGTGGTAAGTCAATTTCAATTGGCTTTAACAGTATAGAATTGTAGGTGAGATATAGATACAACATAAAATATATTTTTATGAATAGTAAACTCAGAAATTGAAATACATTAGAGCATTCAATGATCCACTTTTGGTTCTTCTTAATGGCTTGACTCAACTAAGTCTCTTAGTTACTCAACCAAAAACGAAATCTTATCTCTATTCGACTGGAACATATAAATTAGTTAAATTATATAACAAACTAAGATAGATGCTTGTTTATTGATTTGGTTCCCAAAATACTACTCAGGTATTGGCCACACCTGATTGTATAGGCCAATCCTCTTTCTAATCTAGTTAAGTTCATAATCATGGCTTTTATTAAATCATGTCACTAGACTTGACTAGAACCAATGATTTGAACTTCAATTAAACCAAAATCGATTAGCAAAACTTCTCCCTTAGATCAACTCAAAGAGATTAGAACTCGGACTTAATATAGTTCCCATATTATGATCCACCGTTGAATAAATGGCAATCAAAGCATCTATCCTGGCCGGAGTCTATAATAGATCAATGAACGACACTAGTTTAAACAATGCAAACAGGTAAGTTATTAAATTTAAATTCACCGAGCATCCCATGAGCCAAGAGACATCAAGAGATTTAAGAAAATCTTAAACTAAAACTTCATTCAAACATAAATCAAACTATTGTTCAACATTAAATCATCAAAACAAGACTTAGGTTGCATCAATCCATTAATAATAAACCAAAAGCTTCACCTCTTAGCTCTAGCTAAGAGGTCTAGCCAATTCAAGACATGATTGAACTAGAAAAAAAAAACTAACAGAAACATAAAAACTATAAAGAAACCTAAGAAAATCGAGTTGAAGATGCTCCACGTTGAGATCTTCTACCTCCAGTACATTCAAGCCTCTCCTAGGATGTCTTAGGACGAGGGTGGAGAGGTCCTTTTATAGAAAAATCCAGACTACCGCCTTAGTTGCTTGCAAAATGGATTTTGGCGCCTACTAGGGCTGTAAATGGTTGGGTTCGGGGAGGGTTTAACAAAAACCAGACCCGCCCATTTACTAAATGGTTCTGGGTCCAAATTTTAGACCCAGACCCTTTTACTAAATGGGCGGGTCCGGGTGGGGTCCGAGTCAACCCATCAGACCCATTTATAAATGGGTCGAGTCTGGTAGAGGGAGATTCACCCAGACCCATTTATAAATGGGTCGGGTCTAATGGGTCCGAGTCTAGATCAACTATGCAAGCATTTTTACAAGGCTTAAAATCGGGTTTGGATGGGTCTAGGCTTGACGGGTCTCTTGAAACATAGACCAAACCCGCCCACTTACTAAATGGGTTCGGGTCGGGTCGGGCCTAATATAAAGGAAACCAGACCCAGACCCATTTAGCAACTGGATCTGTTCTTGGACCCAGACCCGTACCATTTAATAAATGGGTCGGGTCTAGGTCGGGTCTAAATGGGTTGGGTTCGGGTACCCCATCGGGTCTGCTGACCCATTTACAGCCCTAGCGCCTACAATGTCAAGCGCCCGAGCTAGTCGTTGGGCACTCGAGCTCCCTTCGTCGGGCACCCGAATATGCCCAAAAATGTCCAGCGTGTTTCTGTTGAATTTTCCTTGGGTTAGGGTGCCCAACCCTGAGTCTAGGACACTCGAACTCCCTTGTTTTTTCTGCACTTTTCAAGTTTGATCGAGTGTCAATCTTCGTCGATTCCTTTCTCCTTGCTTTGGCATGTTCAAAACTTGATTCCTCATCATCCAAATTCGTCATTTTTGGCATTCGATTCTCGAAAACTCTCTCAATTCCTACAATCACAAATTCATGCAAAGATGACTACTTTAACAGTTTGAAATATCTAAATGCATGAAGACTTGGGGTTTAAATATGCATAATTCAATACTTAACATCTAGCGTGCATAGTGAATGTTCATCTCATGAATTTTCAGGATTACCTTTCTCATAGATCAACGAAACTAAAGATCTAAAAGTATATAGATCAACAACAAGCCTATGACAAGAATTTGCTTTACCGTTCCTTCGACGGCTTTCACACTACTTCCTATTTCCAGCTTGGGTTATGGTGGGGCCTCCCCTGGTTGGTGATAGGTAGCCCTTTTCAAAATTCAACATATTTTCAATAAAATCTATTTTTCTTTTTTTTCTTTTCAATATAAACATAAGATAGGCTTTTTAGAAATTCATATCTTTAACATTCTTTACTCTTATTTTCTGAACGTAATGGACAAAGTTCCTTGGCTTGATTCCTCAACACGTTAAATCTTAGTCTAGCCAATCTACAAATCTACATAATCCCTTCAATCATGAGAATCATGTAATGTGAACTAGAATCCAAAAGTGTTCAAAATTTCTATCAATCTAATCAATAGAAAAATTCATATAGAAAACTATTATATCTAAGTTTTTAAGAGCTTCAAAATTATATCACTTCATCTCTCTTCCTCTCATACTCGTATCATCTCAAGTTTATAGAAACAAAGTCTTCTAAAAGAGTTTTGAATTGAGAAAAAATAGAAAATTTTCTACATAATTGCTCAAAATGTCATAAAACATTAGATTCATCTAGGAATCTCACTCCCAACCAAAATCTTACATTGTCCTCAATATCATAAGATATCCAATAAGCAATGACATGAGAGCAATGAAATAAATAAAGGAGAGTGAGAATGGGAGCACCTGAGAGAATCAAAAGTAGAAATCTACATCCGACAACCTAAATCTAAGAAAGTAATAAACCTAAAACAAAAAACAAACTAATCCTAATCTACTCTATACCTCTGTCAGACTAGGAGATCAATCATCCTGATAGACAGGATCATTCAGAGGGATGGACATGTCCTCCGAATCAAAGCTCTCAACAAATGGTTTTAGGCATTGTCCGTTCACTTTAAAACAGTTACCATTTGCTGCATTCTCTATCTTAACGGCCCCATGAGGAAAAACTTTTTTGACAATTTATGGGCCGATCCATTGAGATCTCAATTTTTCTGAAAAAAGATAAAGTCAAAAATTATACAAGAGTACTTTTGGCCTTGATGGAAATTTTTTTTGAAAATATGCTTGTCATGGAAGGCTTTCATCCTACTCTTGTAAATTCTCGAGCTCTCATACGCATCATTCTAAATCTCGTCAACCTCGTTCAATTGGAGTTTGCGAAGCGAGTTAGGTTTGTCAATGTTGAAGTTCAATGCCTGAGTTGCCTAATAGGCTTTGTATTCAAGCTCCACGAGCAAGTGACAATCTTTTCCATAGACAAGCCTATAGGGAGACATTCCAATCGGGGTCTTATAAGTCATATGGTGAGCCCAAAGTGCATCGACTAATCTTAGCAACCAATCTTTGCGATCCGGCCTCACCGTCTTCCCCAAATTTGTTTAATTTCCTGATTGAAAATCCCAGCTTTCCCACTTGTCTGTGGGTGGTATGGGGTACTCACTTTATGCGATATGCTGTATTTATTCATTAAGGCTTCAAAAGCCTATTGCAAAAGTGAGAGCCATCATCACTTATGATGGCTCTAGGCATTCCAAATCTAGAAAGTATGTTTTCTTTGAGGAACCATAGAACCGTGCGATGATCATTGGTTCTACATAGAATCGCCTCGACCCATTTGGACACATAGTCTACGGCAAATAATATGTAGATATCCAAAGGATGAGGGGAATGGTCCCATGAAATCAATGCCCCAACAGTCAAATACTTCAATATATTGAATTGGGTTGAGATGCATCATATTCCTACGGGACAATCCTCCTAGCTATTTATGGCGCTCGCATGCTTTGCAAAACTCATGGGTATCTCTAAACATGGTAGGCCAATAAAAACCACACTGCAGAATTTTTGCAATGGTTTTCTTAGCGAAAAAATGACCAACACACTTGACTGTGACAAAAGGAGATGATAAAATTTTGTTCATCATCAGGGACACATCTCCTTATAATTTGATCCGGGAAATATTTAAAAAGTATTAGTTCATCTTAGAAAAATCTGCACACTTCTTTTAGAAATTTCCATTTATCTTGCGCAGCCCAATGAGTGACATCACACCTGTAGAAAGATAGTTCACTATATCAGCATACCATGGTGGATGCATAGCAACAAAGAGTTGCTCGTCAGGGAATGAGTCCTCAATGAATAACTCATCAATGAAATCGGGCAAAACTAGGTGGGATAGATGATCCGCCACCACATTCTCTACTCCCTTCTTATCTTTGATTTCTAAGTCGAATTCTTGAAGGAGTGGGATCCATCTAAGCAAACGGGGCTTGGCATCCTTCTTAGAAAGAAGATGTTTCAGCGCCGCATGATCCGTGTAGAAAATGACCTTGGATCTTATCAAGTAAGGCCTGAATTTGTCTAAGGTAAAAACCACGACTAAGAGCTCCTTCTCCGTGTCGAGTAATTAACTTGGGTGGGATTCAAGGTCCTACTCGCACAATGAATAACGTGGGGCTTATTATCCTTCCTTTTATCCTA
Organism: Liriodendron chinense; assembly: GCA_003013855.2. Classification (NCBI taxonomy): domain Eukaryota; kingdom Viridiplantae; phylum Streptophyta; class Magnoliopsida; order Magnoliales; family Magnoliaceae; genus Liriodendron; species Liriodendron chinense. The sequence continues at coordinate 7,438,786 of ML058429.1, forward strand.
GCACTGCCCTAATAGCATAATCGCTCCTATCACACATCAACTCAAAAAGGAAGGGACCAATCTGGTGGTTGCATGATAGGGTTGGTTGTCAAATGTCCTTTAGCTTTAAAAAAGTTAATTGACATTTGGCATCCCACTCAAATTGGTTGTCCTTTTAAAGAAGATTACATAGAGGTCTTGAGATTTGGTTAAAATCCTTTATAAATCTTCTATAAAAACCAACATGTCCAAGGAAGGACCACAAATCACGTATGCTTTTGGGTGGTGGTAGATTGGCAATGATGTCGATTTTGGCTCAATCTACCACTATTCCATTGGATGAGATGATATGTCCAAGGACTAATCCTCTGTGTACCATAAAATGGCACTTCTCCTAGTTTAAGATAAGATTTTTCTCCTCACACCTAGTCAACACCAATCTAAAGTGGTCAAGACACTCATCGAATGTACAACCAAAAACTGAGAAATCATCCATGAAAACTTCAAGAAACTCACCACTATGTCCGAGAAAATACTCAACATGCATCGTTGGAATGTGACAGGTGTATTACATAGTCCGAATGACATCTTTTAGCAAGCGAAGGTGTCGAACGAGCATGTAAAGGTGGTTTTCTCTTGGTATTCTGAGGCTATCTTAATTTGGTTGTATCCGAAGTAAGCATTGAAGAAGAAATAATAGGAATGGCCCACTAACCTTTCCAAAATTTGGTCCATAAACGGGAGAGGGAAGTGGTCTTTCCTAGTGATCGTGTTTAGCTTCTGATAATCTATGCACATACGACAACCGGTAGTAACTCTAGTCGGTATAAGCTCGTTGTTGGCATTTTCAATGATGGTGAAACCGGACTTCTTAGGGACAACTTAGGTAGGACTCATCCATTGGTTATCCTAGATGGGGTAGATGATACCCACATCTAATAGCTTAAGCACCTCGGCTTTGACAACCTCCATCATGTTCAAATTTAACCGCCTTTGAGGTTGTCTAGTCATTTTTGCATTTTCTTCGAGGTAATGCGGTGAGTACAAACCGAAGTGTCAATCCCCTTGAGGTCCGCTATTGTCCATTTTATGGCTCCCCTATGTTCTTTGAGTAATTAAATTAACTTGAGCTCTTGGTCTTTTTTAGGTGGGATGCTATGACAACCGGGAATGTCTCCTCTTGACCCAAATAGACATATTTCAGCTCGAATGGCAATGGCTTTAGGTCAAGCTTCGACGGTTGAATATTAAACGGTAGAGGCTTTGATGTGGTTGGTAGCAATTTTTCAAAGTGAGGCCTCTGTTCGCTCGCCTCAAGTGCAAGGCTGTGATGTAGTAATAAATCTCGCTAAGACCGAGGTCGATCCACAGGGAAAGATGTAAACAATTCCAACTAATCTAATAACTAGAATCTAAAAAGTTTAAGAAAATAGTTTTTTACATAAATTAGGAAAATCTGAAATTAAGAAGAACTAGAGCATCAAGGATCCACTTGTAGTAGTCCAATGCCAATCCATTCATCCAAGCACAACACAATTAGAATAAAAGTCCTATCTCTCATCTAATTAGATGATATAACATTCAAGCATAAATAGTCCCACTTAAATTTGAAAATCAAATTTCTAGTTCTAATGAAGCACATAGAACTTGAACTTGTAGCCTTTGGAGTAACAGCCATGCCAAGAGACTATGGCATGCTCAAGGGTTACTACAATTCGTATTCAAACAACCTAATCATGGTAATATCAGAGAATTGCAAGGAACTCATATCCGGAGTACATAAACTCTCACAAAACTTCTAAAAAACCAAACTTTATTCAAACTAGAACTTGAAAATTCATAAATAAGTAAAAGGTACTTGAAGAAACGAATTAAAGCATTGAAACAAACTACAAACTTCACTTCTTAGCTCTAGCTAAGAGGTTAACTAGAAGAAAGCATTAAAAAATAGAAACTAGAACTAGAAGAAGAAGAAAATTAGTTGTAGGAGGCTAGGAAGCCTCCTAGGTCTTGATCTCTCTGCTCCCCATGTTGCTAGATGTCTTAGGAAGAGAGTGGAGGCGAACTTTTATAAGAGAAATCCCGCACCAACTTGGAAAGTTCGAGAAAACACGGAGTCCTTTCGCAATCTGGAAACTTGGCCTTGAAAATCGGAGTTTCTGGAGTACCTTAAACCTGTCTGGCGACCGGTCTAAGAAGGAAAAAAAAAACATTCCAAAAATTACACTATAGACCTGTCTGGCAACCGGTCTAGCCACCGGTCTACAGACAGGTCTAAGACAAAAAATTCAGATTTTCTTCCTCTTTTCTCTTTCTTTCTTGCTTCTTTCCTCCACCTTTTGGCACTTGTTCTATTGATCTTCAATGCATACAAAGTGACTCTTTTAACCATGAATTGGTGAAATGTCCCTCTCATTCCTATAATCACAAAAACATGTATTAGATTAGTCTTTAAACATGAAAATCATGCATATAATGTGATGTAATGGGTCGGCAAATGTATAAATTGGAGGCTCAACAGCCTCCACGAATAGTATCAACTATCGACTTCTCATCATTCAATGCTTGCACAATTTCACATAAGATGGGATCATTAGAATCCTCAAAATGTGTCAAGCATGTCTCCAAAGCTTCAAGTGGTTCAAGTTGGAGGAACTCCTCTTCTTCAAAGGATTCAGGCATGTTTACCTCGAAGAGCTCATCATCTTCCTCATTCCTTTGCTTTTTGCACATGTGGAACACATTCACCTCTAAGGTTATGTTCCCAAAAGACAATTGTATCACTTAATTCTGGCAATTTATGATTGCGTTTGATGTAGCCAAGAATGGGCGGCCCAATATAACCAGTATTTGAGTGCTAGTATCCATGACCGGTTGTGTGTCCAAGACGATAAAGTCTACCGGGTAGTAAAATTTGTCGACTTAGACTAGAACATCCTCAACCATCCCTCTCGGTATACGGATGGATCTATCAACGAGTTAAAATGTGGCTTTGGTAGTTTTTAATTCACCAAGCCCCAATTGTTCATATACCGAGTATGAAATCAAATTTACACTTGCCCCCAAATCTAACAAAGCTCGCTCAATCCGATAATCTCCAATGATGCATGAGATTGTGGGACTACCGAGATCCTTATATTTTTGGGGGTCTTTTAGGTGAGAATGGCACTCACTTGGTCATTGAGAAATGTCTTTTGTTGCACATTATATTTATGTTTGATTATGCATAAGTCCTTTAGAAACTTGATAAAGGAAAGAATTTGTTTTATGGCATCAAGCAATAGAATGTTGATCTTAACTTGTTTGAAAACCTCCAGAATGTCATGTGAGTTTAGAAGAGGTTTTGGAGCAACCAATCTCAAAGTGAATGGTGTTAGGGGCTTAAAAACTCATTCCTTTTCTTATGGGGCTGAGCTAGATCCATCCTCATTCTCAGAAATTACCGGATCATTAGGCTTGTCGGCCTTCACCGAAATAAATTTGTCGGTTTGTTTACCACTTCTAAAAGTGGTGATGAATTTTGCTTGCTCCACATATTGGTTGGAGAGATTAGGAGCACTAATTTCATATGTTTATTTAGGATTGGGCTTAGGTTGGGCCGGAAAGGTCCCTTCGCTAGCATTAAAGTGTCTCTTGATCTCATCAACCGAAACTTTAAGCTCTTGAAACATTTGCTGATTTATTTGGTTTATTTGCGTTTGCTCATGCATAACACCTTTAAAGTATCATCCATGGATATTTGAGGTGGAACCATGTTTGGTGTTATGTTTTGCATGGGTGGCCCTCTTTGAGGGTTAGTAAAATTATCTGTGGGACCATTCCTCCAACTGAATTTTTGATGATTCTTCCAAGTAGAGTTACATGTATTACCTATCGGTCCATTGAAAGGTCGTTAATACCCGTATACAGCATTTGCTTGCTCTTGTAACACCTCTTGAAACGTAGGAATTGTAGGACAATCTTACATAGAGTATACATTAGCGGCACAAATTTCACACGTGTTCTCAATAGCTTTGGTAGACTTTGAAACTCCGCTCTTACTATGTTTCATGGCCTCTATCTTCCTTGTGTGGCTAGCTATCTTTGTATTTACATTATTGTCTTCGGATGTAAATCCCTCCTTTCTCTTTTTGTTAAGGAAACTTGAGGTTACCAGATTTGTCCGAGGTATCCTATGATTAAGCATTTTCAGCCAACATGTCCAAGTAACTCCATGCATCCTCGACATCTTTGCTCATGAACTCACCGTTGCACATCATCTTTACGAATTGGTGCATATTTGAGTTTAATCCTTCATAGAAGAAGCTTATGATTTACCAAATCTCATAGCCATGATGTGAACATGTAAATAGGAGGTCTTTATATCTCTCCCAACTTTGAAAGAAAGTCTCACCCACTTTGACTGAAAAATTCATTATGGCTCATCGAAGGGTGTTCGTTTTATGAGTTGGGAAGAATTTTTTCAAAAACTCCTGGGTCATCTCAGTCCATGTCCCAATCAACCTCGGTCTTAGAGAATGAAGCCATGTTTTGGCTCTTTCTTTCAAAGAAAAAGGGAATAGCCTCAATTTAATTACATCCTCCATCACATTGTTATATTGCAAAATAGCTACCACCTCATCGAATTCCTTTATATGTAAGTATGGGCTCTCGGAATCTAGCCCATGAGACTTAGGTAAAAGTTGAATCACTCTCGGCTTAATGTCAAGTGTTCCGACGTTGGTTGGAAAAACCATGCATGAGGGTGTAGTGGCTCGAGCCGATTATAAGTAACCACACAATGCTCTCATTAGAGGAGCATTGTTTACTTTGTTTTCTCCTACTCCTCTTGATTTGTGTTTGTAGTTGGAGTAGGAGGGGGAGGATTCCTTAACGGTGTTTAATTCTCAGCCATGCTCCCCAAAGTTTCACAAACTTCTAGATATCTCCTAACACGTTTTCTGACAGAAAGTGGCTCAACTAAACCCTCCTCAGTTTGGAGACGGTTTATGTGATCACGTTCCCAACAGGACATAAACCACACAAAACCCAATCTAAAACTATAACCTAAGTCCTAAAGCAAAAAATAAAAATCTGAAAAACTGAAAATTGAACTAAAAGGAAGTCTAAGTTAGAAAGATGTTACCAATTAAGCTTAAACTAGGTGAACTTCCTACAAAACAAAACAAACTTATTAGTTCTAGAAGAAACCAAAAATTATAATTTTAGAAAAATAGGAAAATCCTAGCTAACTAAGACTGTTCTATAGCTACTAGAACAATTAGAACCGTTTAACCTAATCCCCGACAACAGCACCAAAAACTTATTCTCTCGCCTCAAGTGTAAGGCTGCGATATAGTAATAATTCGGTGAGACCAAGGTCGATCCATAGGGAAAAGAGTAAAATTAATTCAAACTATTATAATAACTTGAACGTGGTAGTTTAGGAAATTTAGAGTTTTTATAAGTAGAAAACAGAAAATTGAATAAGGAAATCTTAGAGTTAAAGTGAAACTAAAGCACCAAGGATCCACTTGTAGTAACTTAATACCAATCCATTCATCCAAGCACAAACACAATTAGAATCAAAGTCTTATCTCTCATCTAATTGTAAGATATTGCATTCAAACACAAACAGTCCCACTTAAATCTGAAATCAGATTTCTAGTTCTAATGAAGCATAGAGAACTTGAACTTGTAGCCTTTAAAGTAACAGCTATACCAAGAGATCATGGCATGCTCCAGGGTTACTACAATTTGAATCTTATCAAACCAATATGATAATCTCAGAGAATTGCAAGAAACTCATGTCCGAAGCACACAAACTCTTATAGTTCATCTAAGAGTACCAACTTTATTCAAGCTAGAACTTGAAAATCCATAATTAATTAAACGGTACTTGAATAAACGAATTGAACATCAAAACTAACTACAAGCTTCACCTCTTAGCCCTAGCTAAGAGCTTCTAGCCGAGCATTATCATACTTGAACTAGAATTGAAAGAAAAACTAAGTAAAAGCATAAAAAACTAGAAAAACCCTAGGTTGGAAGAGTTGTAAACGCTCCACCACGGTCCTCTCCACCTCCAGCGATTGTAGATCTCTTCTAGGATAGGTTTAGACGAACCTAGAGGTGTCCTTTTATAATAATAGTGCACCATTGCCTTGGAAAGTTCTATAATTGTGTAAGGACTTAAGCAGCTACGTCAGTGGCCGACAAGTCGGATCCCTGGCCGACCGGTCGAGCTTCTTCATAGCAACAAAGACAACAAACTTTTAAAACCACTGTGCTTAGCCAACCGATCGTGACCAGTCGAACCGACCTATGCTTGGTCCAGCAAGATCTAGTGAGTTTCAACAAGGAGGCCGACCGATCTGATCATCTAGCCGACTGATCGGACCTTTGAATTTTGATTTTTCTTTCTTTCTCTACTTGCTTCTTCTCTCTGTATCTTTGCTCATCTCTCATCTCTTCAATGTGCTTTAAGAAAAGCCTTTTAACATCAATATGGTGAAGTCTCTCGCTCATTCCTACAATCAAAAAAGTATGCATTAGATAGGTCTTTAATAATTAAAATTATGCATAATGAGTGATGAATTGGGGTTAGAATATGCATAATTCAGAGGTTAACATCTGTTCATGTCAAAAAAAATTTAAATCTAAATGTAATTTTTTATCTATGACATGTTATCAATGTAAGGTTGTATTTTGTTTGGGTTTTGGAGTCTAGGGATGTCGTTGGAACGGTCAATGACATTTAGATTGGTTTGTTGCGTAATTGACAAAGGGGGAGATTGTAAGTGCAAATATTTGTCAATTAGAATGTTGTGTATGTCGTCAATTATGATGAGCCCATCAGTAGCTAAAGATTGAAGCCTTGAAGACCTCTGGCTTATCGACATGAAGGACTCATTAAAGATCACTTGCACAAGCCGGCTCAAAAAATTCCATTGACCCTATTCTTAAGGATTCCCAAAACCTTTGGTCCCTAGTTGGCATGAACCATTAGGCACACCCCCTTAGCCATTAGGAATGACCTTGGTCCAAGAAATCAACATTGGATCACCTTTGGAAGACAGCCATTTGAAGAAGTTTGAAAAATAGGAAATAGAGAATTTTTTATAGACCATCGATATATTGAAGGAAAGCTTCGATGAACCTTCAATATATCGAAACACTTTTTTCGATATAACGAATTGTTGTCCAACAAATGCACCAAATCCTCTGGATGAAAATTTTGATCTATCTAAATGCATTCCGATATATCGAAATAGGGGTTTTCAATATATCAATGCCCCAATTCAATATATCAGAGATATTGTTCAGCAACTTTACAACTATCTAGATATAATTTTCAATATACCGAAATAGGCATTTCGATATATTGAAAGTGGGTTCTGATATATCGAAACCCCATTTCGATATATCGAACAGTCTGTTCTACAATCTGTTAACTTTTCTGAACAAAAATTTTGATCTATCGAACCTTTCTCTGATTCTATCGAGATGGCTGTTTTATAACCATTTTCTAGTCATTGTAAGCATCTCTATTTCATCCCCTTGCTAGATCTTGGTCCCTATCAAGGAGAGAATCCATCATAGCTTGGTTAGGTGCTTTACTATACATCTCTTCTTCTCCAAGCCTTGATTCCTTGAGTTCATTGTTCAATCCATGTTGATTTTGGCAACATTAATGAGCATTCATAACTTGGATTGAAACATAAACTCAAGCCCTCACTAATAGCTATTGACCTAATCCACATTTGCCATATTCTCATGTCATAGCAGTCATTAATGAAGATCTTAGTGAAATCCTTCTCTACACATTTAAGCCTAACCCAAACCCTAATCCCTTACCTTGGAGACTTAAAGCAAGCATTTAAAGCAAGGTTGTTGATCAAGGGAGCTGAAGAAGGAGCCGTTCGTGCAAGCTGAAGCTTCTTCAGCCAAGGTGCTTTCAAGGGGCTCAATCAGTTAAATATTCTTTAGTATTAAAGTTCAAGAAACCATCTCTTGAGTAGAGATTTGGATTTCAGAGTTTGAAGACCCAAACCCGAGTGAGTCCTTGTGTAGGATAAGTGTTTGATGGATTAGTCCTAAGGAAGAATGGATCCATGTGTTGAAGTGTAGAACTTGTGTAGGTTGTAAAGGTTTATGGTAAACCTCATTTAAAACCATTGTGATAGTGAAATCCGGCTACTCAAGGGGTGAGTGGATCAGTCGGGAGTGGAGTAGGCACATAACCAAACCACTATAAATCTCTTGTCATGTAGTGAATGATTTCTATTTATATGCATTCAATTTTTCTACTCTTTCCATACTTGAGATGAATCAATGATTACATGTTAGATATAATTGGGTTTCAATCTCATAGATTTTTCATATAAATAAAATATAGCATATCAAGTGTTTGTGGAAATGTTTCAATGATGCTAGTCATATTATCATGTTTATCTTCTTGTATCACTTGAATACTTATGTACTTGCTTAAATTAATAAATTTAAAAAGAGTCCTATTCACCCCCCTCTGGGGCAAAGAATCAAGTTTTTTACTCTACAAGTGCGGTAATCAAACTTATACTGCAATTTCATAAACTTGGCCAAATATGTCTAACAAGCAAACCTAGAATCCAGGATTTTTTTATCAATTGAGCCAAGCTCGTTGGTTAACCGAAATCCTCTAAAAGTGTCTAGAGACCAACTATATCATCGGGGGTAGTTTCGATCGACCGACTACAGCGATCGGTCGACCAATGACCCCCAGAACAATCTAAATTGAAGACTTCATTCAACAATCTCCACCAAGGCTTTAATCTTCATACTCTACTGATCCAAAACTTTATTCTCCTCTCCAATCCATCTCCATCATAGCTCTACCATCGTTTCTCGTAAACACTCCGTCTTTATTAAACCATTACCTAACCCAAAGAAGTCTCACGAAACTTAAACTTCTCTGTAGAGATCACATTTGTAAGCATGTCGGTTGGATTCACAATTGTAAGCATGTCGGTTGGATTCACGCTTATATGGATCTTCTCAAGAGTCACACCACCGTTCTCAAGCACCTATCAAATAAAATGATTACGCACATCAATATATTTAGTTCTAAAATGGTAAAACGAGTTCTTTGCCAAATTTATAGCGCTTATGCTATCACAATTAACTAGCACGGCCTCCTACTGAAACCCCAACTGATTTATCATTCCCCTCAACCAAATCGCTTCCTTGAATGCTTCTATTACCACCATATAATCATCTTCAATTGGAGAAAGAACCACTACAGACTGAAACTTTGACATCCAACTAATTGCTCCACCCGCTAGCACAAATGAGTACTTGGAAGTTGACCTTCTGCTGTCCACACTGCCCACATAATTTGAATCCATGTAGCTTACCAACTTGTCCCCCTGATTTCTCAAACGTCAAGACGAAGTCCTGCATACATCGAATATAACAAAGTAGCCATTTCACTGCCTCCCAGTGTTTCTTGTCGGGTTAGGCATGTATCTGCTCACAACACCCACTACATGTGAAATATTAGGTCTAATACAAACTATGGCATACATCAAGCTACCAACCTCACTTGAGTAAGGCACGTGAGACATAATATGCTTTTCTTCATCTGTTTCAGAACGATCCGAAGAAAGCTTAAAATGAGTCACGTGAGGAATGTCAACCAGCTTTGCATTATCCATCTCATACTTCACAAACACCTTCTTGAGGTATTCTGGTTGAGATAACCAAAGCTTGCTCATTTTCATGTCTCTATATATATCAATGCCGAGATCTCTCCTTGCAGCCCCTAGATCTTTCATCTCAAATATCCCTGATAATTGAGGCTTTAGTACGTCAATCTCAGACATGTTATGACTGGCGATAGGCATGTCATCAACATACAATACCAAGATAATGAACTTCTCATCACTCAGCATCTTGAAATAGACACGGTGATCATATTCACTTTTGATAAACCATTGACTCTCCATGAAATAATCAAATTTTATGTACCACTGCCTAGGCGACTGTTTCAAGCCATAAAACGATCTTTTTAACCTACAAACTTTGTTCTCTATCCCTTTTATCTCGAACCCTTTTGGTTGCTTAATGTGGATCTGCTCTTTCAATTCCCTGTTTAGGAAAGCAGTCTTTATATCCATTTGTTCCAATTCAAAGTCGTATTCGGCAACCAGCGCCAATACGAACCTGATAGATACTTGCTTCACCACAGGTGTGAAAATCTCGCTAAAGTCGATACCCTCCTTCTACGCATACCCCTTCGCTACCAACCTTGTCTTGTTTCTATCATGTTTCTTTCTGAAGATCCACTTGCACCTGATCACTTTACGCTCGATGAAAAGCTCCACCAACTCCCACGTCTCATTCTTGTATAAGGAGTTCATCTCGTCCAACATCGTCGCCTTCCACCTTTCTTCATCTATATCATCAAGTGCCTCCTGAAAAGTAGATGGATTCCCCTCATTCATAATGAGGGTGAATGCAACGTTCGAGTCATCCATATATCTCGCTGGTAACCTGTGATCTCCTAGCAGATTCCTTCTCACAAGTGGTTTCTCCACCTGATCCTGTACCTCTGTCTGCATCTCAGTATCAGCTCGTGTCTCACCATTTTCAACTCCAACGTCAATAACTAACTTTTCTGATTCCTTGTATTCATCATTGCGAAACAAAGAGTCATCATCAAATCTGACGTCCTGGCTAAGCATGATCTTTCGTATGACCCAGTTATATAGCCTGTACCCCTTCACACCATCACCGTAGCCGATTAATATACACTTTTTCGTCCTTTGGTCTAGCTTATCTCTCTCAATCGACAATACATGAGAGTAAGCATCACAACCAAATACTCGTAGCCCTGAGTAGTCTACATCGTGACCACTCTACACATATCTCTCTCAATCGACGATACATGAGAGTAAGCATCACAACCAAATATTCGTAGCCCAGAGTAGTCTACATCGTAACCACTCTACACATCTTCTAGAACTTTACAATGTATTGCCGTAGAAGGGGATCGAGTCACCAAATAGCAAGTTGTGTTCATGGCCTCAATCCACATTTCCCTGCCCAACCCAACATTATTCAACATGCTTTGGGCTGTCTCTAAAAGAGTCCGATTCATCCGCCCAGCCATACAATTCTGCTCTGGTGTGTGGTGCGCTGTGTTATGCCTCAAAATTCTATCTTCCTTATAATACCGATCGAATTCCTTGAAAGTGAACTAACCCCCATTGTCTGTCCTCAATACCTTCAACTTTTGCCTTGTTGTCTGCCTTCCGCATCTTGAAGGTGGTAAAAACATCGGATTTATTCTTCACAAAATAAACTCAAACTCTTCTGGAGAAGTCATCGATAATGGTGACAAAATACGACGACCATCCTCTAGAGACAACGGGCAATGGCCCCACACATCCAAATGCACATAATCAAGCAGTCCTCCACTTATATATATTTCCCAATTTTAAACATAAGCTTCTCTTTAAGATTAGCGGTGTCAATGGGCTGGGCTCGGGCCTGAAAATCAAAATTTTGAAACGGCCCGGCCTAAAAGAGTTCAAAATCCAGGCGGAGACCTACCCAGGCCCGGCCCGTTGACAGCTAATCCCTGATAAATAGAATGACCAAATTGTTGATATCACTTATTTGTGTATAAATGAACTTGGCCGTCCATATTGAAGGGTAATGGTCGGATTGTTAAGTCAGATTAGGTGGGTGTGACATATGTATGGTATCCTATGAAGTTTTTGTTGGACCCAATGGACGATCTTGATCGATTTTGGATTGTCAAGTGTTCCAATGCAGCCAGGAGCACTATAACCTGCAGTGCTGTGGGAGTATTGGAGCATTTCTTGTTTTCTTTAAACAACCGGTGAAATTCTAAACGAGTGCACCTTGTGGCACAAATTTCTCCAAAAACGTGGCACACATGTATGAGATCCAAGCCGCTCATGAGGGGAATCCTATCATACATATACCATATCTAAGATATCACATTGGTTTGATCGTCAGATGGACCACATATGCATTTTGAATGGGACCATTTCTAATCTCTCTCGACCGTTCTTTTTTTTTTTTTCCTAGAAATGCTAACCACCTGAGCAAATTTTTATTTGGAAAAAGCATTTGTGCAGTGGGGTCCACCAGAGTAGAGGCTTGGATCCTGCAGATGGGTGCCATATTATGAGATGGGAAAGGCAAGTGCCAAAAGAGGGCACGCTACTGGAGCAGACAGTGAAATGAACATTCCAAAAATTTGCTAGAAAATGGGCAGACAGGGGCAGGGCTTGGGTCGGGCTAAGCTAAGCCCGGCCAGCCTGACACCCAAAACCAAGGTCCAAGCCCATCATGGGCCTAGCACAGCAGGCTCAACCCGAGCACAAAAATAAAATTTTGGGCCAGCCTTACCTGACCCAGCATGAAAATTGATAAATTCCCTATTTCTTTCTTGAATAATCCAAATCTATATGTTGATCAAGTGGGCCACACATGCACACAGAAATAAACATACTAGATGAACGAAACCAACAGTCTATATTCAAAATGGATGGGTTGGAATGCAATATTAATAAGATATAACCTATGCACATAGAATGATATAAAGTCCGGTTGGGCCAGAGAAAAATGATTTGAGCCCAACCCTGACCTGAAAATTGATTGGGCCATGCATGCAAGGCCCAAACTCGGCTCAGCCAGAAATTTGATTAGGTGGTGCATGCATGGGCCAAGCCAAGCCTATACCCCAAAGTAGTAGGTCCAAGGGACCAAGTCCCGCCCAAAGCAAGGTGGAGTTGGTCCGTTCGCGTGAGCTATCCGGCCCATTGCCAGCCTTAGTAGAATAGGATACATCAAGACTTGGGTTTGGATTTGAGTCATCTTTCAATGATCTAAACCGTTTATATGATGAGCCTTGGGTGGGGTATGGAAAACATAAATAAAAAAATAAAAACCTCAAAGGTAGGAATATTTTAACCTTTTTCCTTTAAAAAGTGAATGAATGTTCTCGGACCTAGAATATAGAGTTTCTTTCATAACCCATTTTGTAGCTCAAAAACCCAAAAGCTTCATTAAACTTAATGCCCAAATGAGTTGCAGCCGCTCAAAGACAACCATTTCTTTACTGGATTTCAGTCCATATATAATAACTTGAGTTTAAAAAATATAATGAACATTTATTTAAAAGCAAAAGAAAAATTCAACAATAACATAACAAGGAAATGATGAACATGTGAGGCGATAAAATGACGAGTAGCACAAAGCAGTTAGGCACCTTTTATGACTCCTGGGATGTGAACCCTTAACACTTCCAATGATTGACGAATAATTTATTCACATTTTTAGTGGTCAACATTTCAACCATTACACTTCCGATGATACATTTTTATGGTGGAGAGTTCAACTATTGCTTTTTTTTATGACTTGAGATGTTCCGACAGTGAAGAACCAGCAAAAATGAAATGTTTCCTCCGTGACCAATCATCCGTAACATCTCCATCATATATCTTAATGGACCGTTCTTAATGCAAAAAAAAAAAAAAAAAAAAAAAAACATGCCACTTGGGTACAAGTGTGATCCTAATCATTTGAATGTTGTCCTTTTTGTTACAACTGTTTCTTTTACTAGTCATGGCATCATCTTACAAAAGTGCTCCCTTGATGAGGAAAATTTAGATGCTCTGTAGAATGTAATGGATGATATGTAGGCATCAAAAAATTTCACACTTGGATATTTATGGGTCCCAATTTAGATGTATTATAAACAATAAATAAAGCATAAATGAGCATACAGCTATCTGATTGGTGGACATTTATTGAATAGCTGAAATTAAAAATACCCAATGGTCCTATTTCAGCAAACAATTGTTTATAAGTGATTCTGATTGTTGAACCAATTTCGTTTTGGTATTGTAGCCAAGTTACTGTGGCTCCACTTAGGCTATTTAAGTTGAGTTAATGTATTTCAACTGTATAAATTTTTAATACCAGAGGATCAAATATCATCTGGGCATCGTATTGTGACAAAGTAACAAATAACTCCCCTTCTTTAAAATCTTGATAGGCCCATTGAATAAATGTTTTAAAATGATGATCGGCCCAGTTGAGTTTTGTTTTACCATTTGATCCCGAGAATACATTTTGTGTTGTTCATCAATGATTAATGTGAATTTTACATCATGGACCAACAACGGTTGTATAGAAGAGACGGAAAGTTTATATTAATGATTGGGCCTGAATACACGGAATCCACAAGACGGTTACCCTGATAGATAACTGCAATGATTACCTTTCATAGTACAATAGTTTGATAGATTCTGAAGAAGTGCTATTTAGATAACAGAATATGGGTAATGATTACTTTTCATGATTGATAGTTTTTTTTTTTTTTTCCTTTCTCTCTGTTTTAGCAATCCAACTAACAAGATATGTTTCACTGAAGACATTTCCTTATCATATAGATTTATAGCATACAAACATGGAGCGGATTAGGTGAGATGCCAACCTCGCCTCAGACAGTGGGGCCATTGTTATATTTTCAAGTTATTTTAAAAATAAATTAGTGTTTCAAAATTTCCATTGGGCCGGGCCATGGCCATGGCTGCGGGTGTGTGCATGTGTGCAAAGGCGGACGTGTCTTTTCATGCAAGTCCGAAGGGTTGCATCCCTTCGCCTTTTTTTTTTTTTGAAATGTTATGTTTTTTCGGTCTCAAGAGATGCACCTATTGGGTTTAAACCCAACTATCACAACCCTTTATGAAAGGGTGTCTCTACACCCTTAAAGGTGTCCACTCAAGTTTATAAATAGACTTGTTTTCATCTGGTTTTGATATATATGAAAGGTAAGTGTTTTTTGGTTCGGGTTAAGACTACAAATGGTTCGAGCCCATGTACAGTGAGTGCACCACTGGGATCGGGTGATAGTCGTTATATCCTGGAGGTTGATTGCCCAAAAAAATCTTATTGCACTTGGGACGCGGTCCAAGGAGGGAAAATTCGATTTCAAGCCCAGTGATTCCAAATCACGCCTCAACTTCTACAAACCGATAAGTTCTCCTTTTCTTATTTTAATTTTATTTATAGTCCAAATAGTTTTTCAAACTTTAATTTCCAACAATCTTGAAATCGAATTTTACTTGAAAAATTATTTGGAATACAATAGCATAGTTGAGTACAACATGGTCAAATGTGATTAAATTTATTGTGAAAAGGTTCATATGTTGTATGTATATAGGTTGTCTATAAATTCCATCCGTTGCTAGTTTTGTAGTGGCCCATACACATGCCTACAATATGTAACGCATATTTAAATAGGATGATTCTTTATGCGTACTTTCAGATGCACTATATGTAACACCTTAGAAATTTAGTACACGAGTAAGTGGATCGAATTTCGAGGATGAAATTCTGTGTAAGGGTGGTAGAATGTAATACCCCAAAATTTTAGGCACACGAGTAGGTACACGAGTGCGTGTTCACACGCGAGAAATAAAATTCTAGGCCGTGTTGTTCGCACACATGCACAGAATTATACACTTTTATACATATCCCGACACTTTTAAGACTCGGAAAACTTAATATACTTAGTTAAGTCAAGAGACGGACCGTTAGAATGATCTATCATTGCTAGACAGGAACATCTAACCATCCACTTCGATTTCGAACTACGTGATCAACGTAAACTCGTCATACGATCTTTGCATCGTCCTATACACATGTCTGTCCATAAATCTGATCCGTACAGCTCATCCATCACCAGGCATATGCTTAGATCATTGATCTCCCAACTCAATGAACCTCCTCAGGCGTGTTTATAACACTCCAGGATTTTAGAATCATTTAAATTATAATTTAGTTAATTCTTTAATAAATTAAATAACTTTAATATTGATAAATTAATATTAAATAATCCGTAGGGAATTTTAGTATGGTTCCTTTATTAAAGTTTCTTAGAATAAGCCCTAGAACAGTTTAAAAGTATTAGATTTCACAAAACTCACAAATTTACAATAATTATGAAAATGCCATTAGTTAAACTTAAGTTAAACGGCCATTTTTAAGTTTTATAATTTCTGGAAATCATTTTCACACAAAACTTTAGATAGTAGTTTAGGGGCATATATTAACCTTATACGTCAAATTTCAGCCCTCCAATCATCCTACAAATACCCTAATCAGAAATCGGGTCATAAGTGGGCCATCTAACCTCGGATCTGCTTCATTTTTGGCGTCATGCCCTAAAATTTTGTGGCCTACCTGATGAATGGACTGAATTTTTCCCACGCATCATTGTGGTACCCATGTACATGGCCAGCGTGTGTCACGCACGGTCAAACCGCGTGTTTGACCGTACAGACCGGACGGAGGAGTGAGAAGACTCCTTCTTCTTCTTCTTCTTCTTCTTCTTGACGCTGTGACAGCATCGCCTGCTGCCGACCTGGGTGCTCAACACCGTCCATCTGTGGACCCCACATCTAAAATCCAAACCGTCCATCTGATTTATCTCCCCGACGTCAACAATCCTCGTAAGTTTCTCGATCAACAGTCGTGCATTCGATCTTTTCCAATCTACAGTCTGAACAAAGAAAGATCAAGATCCGACCCATCACTTTGCATGGGCTCTCCAAACTTCACCCAGAGATTATTGTGGACCCCACCTACCATCCTACGGTTCCTAAGCGATAAAGTGCAAGAAAGTCGGACGGGTGATTCCCAGGCGGTTCCAACGCCAAAACCGTCAACCGTCCGGATCCGAATCTAACTTGGATTCGAAAATCTCCAACCGTCCTCATTGTGCACTCTTGTTTGGCAATAAAATCGACCGTCTGCTCCTCCTTCTTTCAAAGAAACCTGAGAGAGAGAGAGAGAGAGAGAGAGAGAGAGAGAGAGAGCCGTTAGAAAGAGAGAGGGAGAAGAGAGAGAGAACTAGCATGTGATCTAGCTATCCGCTGCTATTCATGTTGCTGCTGGGCGAACCCTCCAGTAAAGAAGAAGCAGCAAAAGAAGAAGAGAAGAAGAAGGAGGAAAGAAGAAAGAGAAAGGAAGTAGAAGGAAGAAGAAGGAGAAATTCTGTTGAGTTAACCCAGCGAGTCAACTCGCTGAGTCGACTCAGATTCTGAAATCCGAAATTATTCAAGCGTAGGGACGTCATAACAGTGAGTGATTCATCTCTCGTAACTTCCATTGATAATTTCCTTTAATTTCCTTTAATTTCTTTTTTTGTTTACCTTTCAAACCTAGATTTGCCCTTCTTAAATCCATGTAGTGAGTTACTCCATAGTCTTCTTTAAATGAGTTTAGGCATACTTTGTTATTTCCTAATTCCACTCTGCTTTTATGCCTAGTATGGATCCTAGGTGAGGGATCTATCCTTCGTTTCCATTCTTAAGGTTCTTCTTTCAATATTTCCTTTCTTGTTGATTTCTTATCTCAATTTTTCTTTCTTATTGCGCAAATCAAAATTTTAGAACATACTTAACTTAGGTTACATACTTATGATGCCAACGAGGTACAACCCTAGATAGTTGTAGTATTATCAAAATTCAACGTGACATTGTTCTTAAACTTCCTACTTGACGATAACTTGGGATTTAAATAAAGAAACACTCTAATAAAGATTAATCATGCACAGTGTGATTGGATTTGAATTCGATATGCATTGTATGCTTGAATAGTGCTTCCATAACTCATGACATATACATACATTTATACACTGCGACAGAACAAGAGCATGGTTGATTTGACTCCTGGTGTGCATGGTTGATTTGCCGCCTCGCTGTACCGGTTAGGTGAGTATGGTTGATTTGCCGCCTCGCTGTACCGGTTAGGTGAGCATAGTTGATTTGCGACAGGTTCCTAATCTTCAGTGGCAACGAGTTCTGGTCATTTCACTTATTGAGCATGGTTAATTTGCTCGGTTGGATCAGTAGTGCATGGTTGATTTGCCCACTAGCGTGCATGGTTGATTTGTCGCCTCGCTGTACCAGTTATGTGAGCATGGTTGATTTGCGACAGGTTCCTAATGTTCAGTGGCAGCAAGTTCCTAGACTTTTACTGCTCTCACACATATCATAGCATACATGACATCATGATAATCATGTTCCATTTATAATAAATCATAAAGTGTACCAATCATAACCTCATTTTCGTATTTTTCATACAATTCTATCCGTTGATGATTTACATCATATCTCTTATTAACTGGAATATTACCTATGATGGAAATGACCTCACTGGGCTTTTAGCTCACTAAAATCACCACAGTTCTTGCAGGTCTTCAGGAAGAAAAGGACGTAAGCAGAGCAGAGTATTCAGATGATTACGTACTACTTAGGCACCAACCGTAGTCAATTTATTTTGTAAAATTCAATATAATAAGACATTAGTAGAAAAGAAACTTTATATTTGGGATTTATTTTAGTTATGCGATGTGTGGAATGGAATCTCAAGAAATCCATGCTCGAATTTTCAATTCACACCCTGGAACTCAGACTTTGGGTTGTTGTACTCGAGTTTCGATTTTCGGGGCATGACACTATATTTTGGTTTGTGACAAATACGTGGCATGCATTTCACGCATAGGCCGATCCAACTATCATGCCATCAAATTAATTAAAAGTTAGGATAATGCACATATCTGCTGCTGCACGTACTTTTTAGACCACACGTATAAAATTGTGTTCAAAAGTTGAAAGCCTTGAGCACTAGAGTTATCACCTATAGACCATCTTAATGTCACGGACACATACCATCCCTTTCATACGAGTACAGGAGAAGGTAGTTGATGTCTATGAATCATATGCTTTTGGATGAGATGTAGGATTTGGAGATGCACGGTATATTTAAGCCATATGAAGCCCACCCATAATTATCTGGATCAAAACTAAACTATGATGTGTGCAGCATATGAACCCTATTTGCATAAAACTGATTATCATATTGGTGAAATCAGCAGATTTTTGGACATTTGAAAAGTCACATATTAGAACGGTGTATAAAGCATAAAACCAGAAACCTAAAACTACTATTGAATTTGAAAGCAATTTTCAATATACCAAAACCACTTCACAAAGCCATCTTAATCATTCCGCTGGGAGGATGAGAGTCTTTGTGGTCATCTTCCGTTATGAAGGAGGAAACATTTGGGGTATCATAGCCGTTTGAGAGATTTGATGGAATACGGGAATGAATGAGAAGAAAGAGGAAGAACATCACATTTTAAACTGCACATATGATATGGCTGATTGATTAATTGCTGGTCCTCTCGGATTTCATATGCAAATCGTCATTCTTCTCTGCTCTAGGTTTTGTGGGAATGGTCATTACTTTTCAGACTCCTCTAAAAAAATAACGGAAAAGAACAAAGGGATTTGAAAGTTTAACCTCTTTTATTCCGTTGTTCTAGGGCCATATATTCACAACTTGAGTCTGGCCCCCTTCTCGGGTCCACTTAGATTCTTTATACTTTCACACATAGATATGCATCTTTGAAAGATAAGAGAATTTTATCAATATCATGTCTTTTAGATTTTATGGTCTTAGTTACTAAAAAGAAATTAAAAAAAAAATTCACAGTCTAGATCAGTTGTAATAGAAAATTTGTCAAACCATCAAAATGGAACCGTCTGTCATGTGGGCTCAACTTTGATTGCTCATGCTTTTTGAAAATAACTCTGATCCATGTGACCCTTTAGTAGGCCTTGCCAAATGTATGCTTTTGATGGTGTCTTGGCCGACAATTGTTCAGGTGAACCCAACATTTGGTGATCAAGACTGTTCAAGAAAATGTGTCATACCATGTAAAATGTGTGTCACCAAAATATTCCCTAGTTGGACAATCTTAAATGTCTAAGTTATAGACTGCAAATGGATGGTTTATGATTCTCTTTACGGCTAAGGAATTTCGACGAGAGGATTCTGGAAGAATAATTGGTAGCCATCTGGTGGTGGGTGGCACAAGAGTGAATGGTCTAGATCATGAAAAGATGGGGCCTACAATTCTGTTGGTGACCGAACAAAACATGTCATTTTGTTTAGGTGCATGTCGTGGAGTTGCTTTTTGTTGTAATTAACGGCATAGAATGAATAACTATGTTGATGTTATATGTTGTTTAAATTATAAGGTGGGTTAGTCATGGGTATGGCTCATCTCTATTATAATGTGTGCACATAAAGAGTATTGTAAAAGTTTCTGGAGTACACGTGTTAGCGTGGTGCACGTGTGAGAGATCCTGGCCATCTAGCAAGTGGGGCTATATATTGGGCTCTGTCCGAAAGGCAGATAGGGATGTCCATCACTTGAGCACCTTGCATATGTTCTCTTATAAGTATGGTCAAATGATGAATGCATTGGCCTAATTTATGGGACAAAGCATTGTCCATGATCAAATGATGTATTGCTTGGATTGGATCTCACATACGTGTGCTGCAAGTCGCGTAAAGGAAGGCATATTATTTCCATTGTTAGAATAATTTTCTATCAAATGATTTCACATCTTTGTGTCACAGACACTGTCAACCTATTGCACACATGTTAGATCAAAGTCATCTATAGTGCCAACTGCATGGAGAGTGCAGAAATTATGCTATGGGTATTAACATAGTGGAATATATATCTCACGTTGAATTTTCTTAGTCTGAAAGTTTGGTTGATAGGTTTATCAGATGGGCCATGGATGTCCCTATCAAGACAATATCTGAAATTGTGGGGGTGCGAATGCACTCTAATGTAACTACCCGAGATTTTCGACTCTCGTGTATAACACGACGGCCGAATTCCCAAGTAATTTATTGAATAACTAATTTGTTAAATAATAAAATATAGCATTCAAGCACAATGGCGGAAACAATTATCATCTTATTCTATCAAACTTACTACGTCATAATCAATGTTTAAATAAGGGAACCAACCAATATCCATACTGATTAATTAAAATACAAAACCATGTCTTCTCTTGAAGATTTATTACAATTCCATAAATGTATCAACTACTCAAAAGAAACATTTAATAAATGAAAACATCGATTAAGTTTCTCCAACATCGTCATCCGTCATGTGATTGTACGAACCAACAAACTCTTCTCCTTAAAAATCAGGTTCAATACCTGGATCTTCACCTGCATCACCTAAATTGTGTTTGGGATAGCGTTAAACGCTATCATAGTGGGGAATATTCCCTCCAAGACTATCAAGAATAACAATGTACAAAACTCAAAGTAACGCAACACAATAATATCTTTATTCAAATAAAACAATCAAGTAAAAATCTTTGTTAATGTGATGCATGGAATGCATGCTCTGGCTAAGGCACCCTGGCTAGAATCACAATACATGAAGTGGGAGACTCCCTGATACGACTTCACGTTAGTCACTAGTTACCAGAGGTTCTTGGGACGCACAAGCCCATAGTTTTGCCCGACCACGTGAGAAACGGGACGCTCATAGCCCAAATCTACACATGACAGTGTACGGGAGAAGTAGGATACTCTAGCCTATTCTCAATTCCGTACACCCACATGGAGCCAAGTGAATGCATGACTTTAGTTTAACCTTTATTTAAGTATTTTCGCATACAACCGATTTAAATAAAACTCAGTGGTCACTATGGGGAGTCGCAAGCAACCCAGCATAGGCCGACAGCACGGGCTTAATGTCCATGGCACCAACCCCGGCTCATGATAATTTTGTATACCATTAGTGTCCACTCATTGTCCCGTTTTATGATTTCATCATGTCACAAAAAGCCAATATTGTACATCATGACCAAATTCATTAAAATACTCATGTAATGTAAATGGATCCAATCAAGCATCATGTACATGTAAGGATTCATTGACAAACAATCACTTCATTCTCTCAGTTAAGTCAAGAGATATTCTTCCATCATGGACACCTCTCACGGGTTCCATCTCTCTACATCGAATAATTTGCCAACTTAGAGACAAAGAGTATACAATAATGGGATGTCTATATGATAATCTTATACACATATTTCATATCACAATATGAGAACCAATGTTACTTGTAAAATATAGATTAAGAAAATAAGGGCATAGATTTCACAAAGATAAATAACACAAATACGCATACTTCTTAGTAAAAAATATAAATAAGGAATCACATCATTATGTAATGATATTCATTGTAAATCCTACGTTAAACTTCATGTTATATAGATCAATAACTCAAAATAAAATAATTTCATATGCCACAAAAGAACTTATGATAATCATGATATTATTAATGAAAGGCTTGAAGAAAAATCCTCACCTTAGGATGGACTTAGAAGAGGGTTGTAGAAGATCCTAGCCGGTGGAAAAATATGAGAAAGAACTCCCTTCTCTTCTCTCTCTCTCTTCTCTCTCTCTTCTTTCTTTCTCTAGGGCATGGAGGCTAAGGTTAGGAGAAGGATTTGGAGGTGCGTAGTAGAAATATGGAGAGAGATGTGCACGCGAGGTCTTGTGTAACAACCTCTCGAGGTGGGTTTCTCAAATCTCAATATTCAGGTGATCTTTGATCAATTCCAATCCATTTATCTTATCAAGCTCGAAGAGTAAAGTCAGAATACGTAAATTTCTTAATGATCCACATTCTAGATTGGCCGATCCTTGAAAATGGCCTGAAGAGTGCTAAAATGGGCTAGATCTTAATTAACGGTCTACGCTTGATGATTAGGGCCCAAATTTTGGAAAAATATGTAGTCATGATAGGCAAAAAATTGTACAAAGTTTAGTGGTTGATTGATGGTGAAAAATGCCTAGATGTAAAATTTCAACTTTTGGCGGAAAAGGAAGGGGCTGGCTTTATGGTTCAACGGTGTAGGATTATAGATCGAGGTTTAAATTTTGTGTAAACTCGTAGTCATATGAGTATAATGGGTGGTCCAAATTTGAGAAGCGATTGATGGTGAGAAGTGGGTAAATTGAAAGGTTCAGATTTAAAAAAAGTTGGTAACTCGTTAATTTCTAGAATTGGATAACTTCGCGCATAAGAAAGAGGCTTATCAAAGTGGGGCACTCAAATCACATTATTGGTCCATGATAAAAACTATCCAAGTCACTCATATGAATAGAAATATTCGACTACGACTAACCATCTGTTTTCCTCACTCGATGGACATGAAAATTAAGGGTTAAGGGGCTGATTTGACAATTTGACCACTTCTACTATGATTTAAGGGCTGAAATTTGAAGTGTATGGTTAATATGTACCTAAAAGCTTAAATCCAGAGTTTTGCGTGAAAATAATCGTCAGAAACTATAATATTTAAAAATGGCATCTTAACTTAAGTTTAACTAATAGCATTTTCGTAATTATCTAAAAAGTGCGTGATTTTTGAAATCTGATCTTTTTATGATGTTTATGAGATCATTCTAAGCAACTTTTGCAAAGGGTCCCCTATCGGATCTCCTACGGATGTCCCGCTATTTACAAATCAACGATAAATGTACGATAATTAATAAAAATAAATTAAAAATGAATTTTCAAAAATTTTCAAATAAATCTCGAAAATCTGGGGCGTTACATCTAATAAACCACTTAACCCAATGAGTGTTAAGGGAATCATATGATGTATGCTATGGATCAATATGCAGATGTGCTACATTGGTGTTTAGATCTTAGAGAAATGATGTCTCAAAATAGCAATGCTATGAGGTGAAGAGATTAATGTAATAATTGAAAAATCTAATTAATTGTCTGTTTTAACTGTTAAATCAATAGCTATCATATATATGACTGGTTTGATAAGAAGAAAATGCTTAGTGGCCTAAATTCAACAAATGATTGTTTGATCAAGGGATTTGTAGGTATGTTCTATAATAAAGGTCAGATTTGAACACTTGCATGGTGTTCATGTGTGCAATTATAAGTTCATTTAATGAATTATGATGATCTTTATCTTGCTCATCACCATATATATAGTTTTCTAATGACCAGACTTCTACACCTATGAGGCCCATTGTTTAATGAACAAATCGTCAGTCAAGATACTTGACCAAAGAGTTTGATATATGTTAGCTTGAGATATATATGACCAAAGAGTTTGATATATGTTAGCTTGAGATATATATGAGTCATTGAAGAGGTTGCAATTGATCGTCGACTCATACCTAAGGAGGGTCTCGTTGGTGAAGAAATAGCTTACCAAGGCATGATCAATAGCTGGTCCAAAAGGATTATCAACCATATTGGGACTGAGACATGGGCCAAACCCTTACAAGAGAACAAAAAAAAAAAATTGCAATGGGCAAAAGCCGAACAAAACATTCCCGTGGAGGTAAAAGGTCCATGGGTCGTGAACTTCTTTTCCCAAGGAAGAAGCAATGACGATATCTGGTTTTTTTTTACCAAAGGACTATCTAAAGGATTAGTCGTGGAAACATCGAAATGAATGAGGTTGAGCCTAATAATATGAGCTATCACTGTCGGCAACCCAACTTATACAAGTGAAAATCCCATGCGATAGGTTCAATGAGTAAACAACAAGACACTAGGAGACTGGGAAAGCATTGCAGAGACTTATCCCTTCCTGAGATATATGCAGTGCAAACGGCAACGTTTGAGAGGATGAGTTTGAACTCTTAATGAATCCATAATCAGGATTGATGGTGTATCCAGTTGCTGTGTACACTTGATATAATTCACCTATATGAGTGTAGAAGTAGAGGCCGCTTTCTATGAGATATTTAGGCTATTCTCTAGAGCGCTCATCAAAATCGAGGTAAAGTTGCATGGCTGAAACGCACCAAACAGTAGAACCAGCTGTAGCGGAAAAGTTGTATGAGTGGCGTATATAACCGTTTATACTTCAAGGGTCAGGTTAAAGACCGATAGTCACATGATTCATGTAAACCTGTCTTGCTTACTCTAAATATCGATTAAAGTCGGATAGACATCGACACTATTACACAACTCTTTTATATTAATCCGAAATGCCTTGAATTTTAAAACATATAGGGGATTATTATATTTTTAAGTTATTTTAAAAGTAAATTAGTGTTTCAAAATTTTCATTGGGCTGAGCCATGGCCATGGCTGCATGCATGTGCATGCGTGCACAGGCGAACGTGTCTTTTCATGTAAGTCTGAAGGGTTGCATCCCTTCACTTTTTGTTTTGAAAGGTTGTATTTTTTCAGTCTTAAGAGATGCACCAATTGGGTTTAAACCCATCTACCCTTTATGAAAGGGTGTCACTACACCCTTAAAGGTGTCCACTCAAGTCTATAAATAAACTTGTCTTTAACTGGTTTTAATATATATGAAAGATAAGTGTTTTCTGGCTCG
The DNA here is from genome assembly GCA_003013855.2 of Liriodendron chinense. NCBI lineage: Eukaryota > Viridiplantae > Streptophyta > Magnoliopsida > Magnoliales > Magnoliaceae > Liriodendron > Liriodendron chinense. The sequence continues at coordinate 7,464,039 of ML058429.1, forward strand.
GGTTAAGACTACAAATGATTCAAGCCCGTGTAAAGTAAATGCACCGCTAGGACCAGGTGATAGTCGTTGTATCTTGGAAGTCGATTGCCCAAAAAAATCCTGTTGCAATTGAGACGCGGTCCAAGGAGGGCAAATTCGATTTCAAGCCCAGTAATTCCAAATCACGCCTCGACTTCTACATACCGATAAGTTTTCTCATTTTCTTATTTTAATTTTATTTACAGTCCAAATAGTTTTCCGAACTTTAATTTCCAACAATTACCATGGGGCCCACCTTGATGTGTGTATTTTGTATCCACACCATCCATCCATTTTTCCAAATCATTTTAAGGCACGATCCCAAAATTGAAGATCCCAGGTGGTCCATACTCTAGGGAGCAGTGGTGATTAAACACCCTACCATTAAAAATTTCTTAGGCCACACCTTAATGTTTACGTAGTGTTTATTTGCCTTCCAATCTGTTGACAAGGTCACATAACTAGATGAAGGGAAAAAACAAATATTAGCTTGATCAAAAACTTGCGTGGCCCATTAACCTCCATTTTGGAATGCATACATCAAGGTGGGCCCTATGGTAAGGGTTTCACCTTCTTGGGTGAGGCCGAGGTCTCACCTAATCTGCTTCGATACACACATGCTTAAAACACTTACAGCCAGTCTGGTATATGTGGCATTTCTTTTTGGTAAATTAAAAACAATCTGGATAGCCAACAATCATTATCTTTAATATATAATTGAGGTTAACTAAAATGGGATGAACTCATTTTTAATCATCTACCAAATAGGCCCTTAGCGACAGGGACAATAACATTTGTCCACAGATGGGTCATAATTAGAAGTGTGGGAACAATTGAACGATCTTGGCATCCAGTCATTACTCATTTGCTAGAATTAAGAACATTGACTATTTCTTGCTTTAATGTTTGATGCATGTCACAATCCTCCAAATAAGTTCTCACTCCAGTGTAACTGTTGGTTCATGACCCATCTCTAGTGTGGCCTATGGTTTGGATGGTTTAGCCTGAGGTACAAGTGTGCCACATGTACAATTTGAGTGGGGATGTTGTGCTGTGACATGGTATCAAAGGAGAGTTATTTTTTACTCCATTCGTGTATAATGCTTGATACTCAAGCACTTCGAAATGGTAGAAGGCATATATTAAATCAAAGTGATTTTCCATATGGCCAATAGCCTTCTCAATTATTGACCAAAACCCTCTTGCTTTTAAACTATTTTTTAAAACTGGCTTATAGTTCTCACCATTAGTCATTAAACCGTCTGCTGTTACTTTTCCATATGAATTGTTTTTTTTTTTTTTTTGTATTTTTGTATTGACAAAACTGCCCTCATTTTTACTGTAGTTGGCAATCTTGGCTTAAGAAGTTGGATTCATTATGTTGCCAACCTTCATCCTGACAATACATGGGGCCCACCTTGATGTTTGTGAGAAATCCACCCCATTCATCTATTTTTTTTAGTTCATTTTAGAGGATGGCCCCAAAAATGAGGCTGAGTACAAATGAACTGTCCCCCTTGCGGTTACTGAAGTTGTTATTTGAAACCATTACTTCGGATATTTCAGAGAGAACTCTCTCCCTTGCTATTACTGAAGTTATTATTTGAAACTACAAGGAATTGATCTCCTTATCCAAATTTATGTGGGGAAGGTTCAAAGGTTTTCACCTAATACCATATCTACATTTTCCTCTTTTTCGGTATTGATTTCTTACTTTCTTTCTTTCCCTCGTTTCTCACAGAGATTAGTAGAAAAAGTGATGGTAGAGGATTTGGAGAAAAAAAAGTGAGTCAATAGATGGACAAGGTGGGTTTGTCACACAAAATCTTTGGCCCCATGAATGTTTCAACTGTAATCATTCAATCCCCAATCTTTCTTGTTCATGTAGCCCATTTGAGCTTTATATCAACCTCATTTTTGGGTCCATGCCCTAAAATGAGATGGCACCCAATGGAAGAGGTGGATATGTAACAAACATCATGAGGGGCCTCACTTACTAATAGGGGCGGAGCCAGGATTTTCTTCCATAGGGGGGGAGGAATGACGTTATGAATGGTATGGATGGCATATAAACATCACTATGGACCCCAAGGAGATTTCAATGGTTGGAATTTCCCTACCCACCTTTTCCTTTTGTGCGACCCAATTGAGTCTTGGATCCAACTCATTTGCAGTCGCATGTCCTAAAACGAGCTCAAAAAAATGGATGGAAGGGGTGGATTTCTCACAAACATCAAGGTGGGTCCCACCTAGGTCCCAGCGTAAGAACTTCTTGGGAAAGGAAATCCGCGTCTGTCAGAGCTAATCGGCGTTCGAGATTTCCAGTGGACCAAGACCTAGCTTGAGACAGACGGTCCTATCGGGGCTTTTATGGGGCCCACGGTAATCTATATGTTTTATCCACGCCGTCCATCTATTTTGACATATTATTTTAGGACTTAGCCCAAAAAGGAGGCAGATTGAAGGCTCAACTGGACCACACCACATGAACTAGTGGATTAAACTTTTATTCGGGGGGGGGTGTCTTACTATCGAGCAATCCTTACCCTATGGACTTAAATATCCAACAACCTCTCCTGACCTATTTATTGACGTTGATTGCCATGCATGTCTCACCCTGACTAGACCCTAACCACATATGGAGCCCACTTTGATGTTTGTGAGAAATCCACCCTTTTCATCTGTTTTGGTAGCTCAATTTAGAGAATGAGCCCAAAAAATGAGGCAGATCCAAGACGCAAAGTGGCCCCACAATGGCCCCAAGATATTTCAATCATGAGCATCATTTCACATTGTTTCCAATTGTGTGGCCCATTTAAGATTCAAATCTACATCGTCCCATGCCTTAAAATGAACTAGCGAAATGGATGTAAGAGGTGGATTGTCACAAACATCGTGGTGAGCCCAATGTAGGTCGAGGTGAGGGTTGCACGGCAATCGATGACCGTAAAACGTGTTCAAAGAGGTTGTTGGACACTTAAATCTAGGGTTTGCACGACAAGGAATGGGATTGCCTTCTAACAGTAGGAATGAGATTGCCTACCAACAGTAGCGAGTTGTTATTTGATGATGACTTGTGGGCCCACCATGATGTATATGTTTTATACACACAGTCCATCAACTTTACTAGATCACTTTAGGGCATGACCCCTGAAACGAGGCAGATCAAAATCTCAGGTTGACGACATGACAGGAAGCAATGGTGACTGAACGCCCACCATTAAAAACTTTATGGGGCCACAAAAGTTTTGAATTAAGCTGATATTTGCCATTTCCTTCATTTAGGTCTTTGTGACCTAATCAACAGGTTGGATGGTAAATAAACATTAGAGCCCAATGAAGTTTTTAATGGTGAGCGTTCAATCACCACTGTTTTTCCCTGGTGTGGTCCATTTGACATTTGGATCTGCCTATTTTTTAGGCTCATGCCCTAAAATAACGTTCCAAAATGGATAGACCATGCATATTAAACACATAATCATAGTGGCGCTACAAAACGTTGTCCAGTAGCAACGTTGCTACTGGTTAAACTCATTCAGATATCTTTTTGGACATTTAAGTGGGGGCAAGGGGCTCGACTATAGGTGGAGCCTACCATGATGTTTGTGAAAATCCACCCTATCCATCGGGTTTACCATCTCATTTTAGGAAAGGGGCCCAAAAATGAAGCAGATCTGAGGCTCAAAGTGGGCCTCATGATGGCCCTAAGATGTTTCAACGGTGGGCTTTTTCCCACTATTTTTTGTTGTGTAGCCAACTTGAGCTTTGGATCTACCTCATTGTTTTAGCCCATGCACTAAAATGAGATGAAAAATAGATGGACGGGATGGATTTCTCATAAACCCCTGTGGCATGTTTCAACAGTAGCCATTTGATCCCACTGCTTCCCATCGTGTGGCCCACTCGAGCTATGAAAATACTCATTTTGGGGATCATGCTCTAAAATGAGCTGGCAAAATGGATGGACGGTATGGATAAAACACAGACTTCATGATGGGTCCACAAAGCAAAACGGGAGGGTAATACCGTGGCAAAGGAAAAAAGCATGAGAAGGGTCAAACAGTAATAGATGCAGGCAAGCAAGGATAAAACGGATATTTTGACAGTTTTAATGGCTTAATCTGTTAATCGCTGCTATTGCAAGTGACTGCAGGATGTATAAGAATTAGATAAGTGGGATTTAAGAAATAGTTTAAAAGTAAAATGTTTTTTTGTTTACGAACCATCTGTAATCTGGCCTACAGCTTGGATGGTTGTGCCACATGTACAATTTGAGCAAGGATGTTTCGCTGTGACATGGTTTCAGAGGGGAGTTATTTGTTACTCCATTCGTGTACAATGCTTGATACTTAGGCACTTTGATATGGTAGAAGTGGCATACATTAAATCAAATGCTTAATTGTGAAACCCTTTGCTGTCAAAGTACATGCTAAAAATCAGAATGCCTAGGAGCATCAGAGGCGCTGCGTCCGTGGATATTGCTGGAGTTGGCCTCTTAAGAAAGATGAAGAAAGCAAGAAGAAAGAAAGAAGGCTGATTCTGTTTTGTTTCCTATTTGCCCTTTTTCCTTTCAGGCTTGGCCTTTTTTGTGCATGGCCTATATGATAGGTGGGACTCCAATCTTTTTGTGGGGTTCACCCGAGGTTCCAATCCTGTTTTAATTGGTAAAAAAAAAAACGAGATTCTATTACAAAAAATAAAAAATGTTACATACTAAAAATCAAAATGTTTGCGAAATCTTAACCTTTGATTCATGGGCAGTTGTTTGTTGAAATGAGACCACTGCATAGCTTTCATTTTGAACCGTTGAATATGTCCACTAATCTGATAGTAATAACAAAATAAGTCCAGTTTTAGTCAAATAACAAAATAACTCCAGTTTTTAGTTCCTGGTGCATTTAAACTGGCGTCTGTCGTTTGGACAGTCTAATTTAAATAACTTGCATGGAACGCAGGCAATTTCAAACTAATTTTATAGGTACGTGCATATCATCCATCACACTTACATAAAATTTCTTCCCAATAAGGGGCCTTTTGAGTGGAAGTAAATGGAGATAAATGGGTGGAATTAGAGGTAAATGAAGGTTAATGGCATTTGGGGTGTGTTTGGATGGAAGTAAATGGAGGTTAATGGGATAAAATGGGATTAAATGTGAATGTAAATGATATCCTCTCCATGAGAGAGGATTTGGAAGTAAATGAGGGTGAAATGCCTTTTAGAGCTCCGTTGGAGAGTCGCACATATAAACAAAGGTGCAACTAAGCACATGTACCCTATACATGTGTTGCGCTAATTATACTCTCCAACAATCCAAATATTGCCTACATCATTAAAATCATACCTAAAGAATGATCCAAACCATCTAAAGGATGGCCATCTAAATGGACGGTTAAAGGACATTCACAGGAATTCCTTGTTTGTGATCCTTGCATTTGTAGGCTACCTGAAGCTCGAAATTTCCTCATTTTTTGTTAAAGTATATATTTCAATAGACTTATTACAATCATTCTATTAAATATCACATATATACACTAAGTTGGGATATTGAAGCTGATTTGGGATATTACATATATTATTGTGAATATATTGAAAATTTTAAATGCATTCCAATTTCTCTCATTTACTCCATTCAAACACAATATTTTGATTGCTGATGAATTTAATTTACTCCCATTCAAAATACAACTATGTAAAGCCATTTACTCCCAATTCATTTACCTCATAATCTATTTCCCATTTACTTCATTTACAAGCTCCCAAACAAGCTCGAGTCCGCGAATCGGAATAATTTAGGTAAGCTATTTTACCCAGGATGTAAAACACCCCAGCTGTGTAGGGTTCAATGTAAAATCCACTCGGTCCATCAAGCTAAAATTATTATTTGGACCGCACATATAGAATCAGGATTAAAAAATCATATGGGCCACAATAATGGGAACAAAGTAAAATTACTTCTAGAACCACTGGGCCTGTTTGATTTCTCAATTTCTCTGAAAATGCCGGGAAATAAGCAAATTATAACTTTTGCTCCTGTTTGAAAATTTGGAGTAATTTCTGCCTAGAAAAATGGTCTAAAAGAAGTTATTTTAAATTATGAGCCCCACAGTGATATATATGATATATCCGCACCATCCATAATTTTACCATAACATTTTGAGGCACAAGCCAAAAAATAAGGCAGATCCAACACTTAAGTGGCCCACACTAATTGAAACAATGGATTGAAGAAATTTTTAACGATAGGTATTCAATTCCCTTTTTTCTGTGGTGTGGTCCACTTGAACTTTCGATCTACCTCATTTTTTTCATTATGCCTTGTATTCATCTAGCAAAATAGATAGACGGTGTGGATAATCCACATATATCACAATGGGCCCCACCTATATTTTATACTCTCCTCGATTTTAACAATGAAAAAGTGAGCAGTCAAATCAGGCATGGAAAATGGTGCGTGATTTCCTAAGGAAATAATTATTACACATTTGCATTGTATTTACCATGTATTTGAAAAATCAAACACGCCCTAAGTTCATATGGGATGGCCTGCATATTTTTTATGAGGCTGATTTTTCCATATTCACTTCATCTTGGTGAGTTACACTTGATTAACTGGTTGATGAAAGGTACACATCATGGTGTCCCCACACGCAAACCTATGGTTGGCATCCCATATACGTTGTTCCCAGTATAGTGGCCAACATAAATTGTGGATCTGGCTGATTTTTTCATTCCTGGTCCTAGGAACCAGGACTGGATCTGATCAACGGAGTGGATTATACATATTGTGTATGGTGGGTCCCACGGAGCTAGGTATTTTCCGCACTGCATAGAAGAGGCTGTAGGTAACTCGGTCCACAGTCCGTCGCACTTCATCTTTCGACCGCGTGTTCTGGCCAATCCCCGTTCACCAAAGTTGAACTGCGTAATTATTTACCGGAGCGAATTAGGTGTTATCCGGGAACAGCTTAGTGGGTGTTACCCCTACCGTATGGCCCACATGGGTGATATTTTGTATATCCACGCCGTCCTTCTGTTTCTCCATCCCATTTTATGATAAGTTTCCAAATATTGTGCGTATCCAAATCTCAGGTGAACCATACCGCTGGAAACAGTGGCAATTGAGTGCCCCACCATTAAAAATTCCAAAGATCCTATTGTAAGGTTTTAGTAATGTTTATTTGCAATCCAACCTGTTGATAATGTAAAAAAGATCTTGATGAAGGTAAATTATAAATATCAGATTTATCCAAAACTTTTGTGGCCCACAAGAATCTTTTAATGGTCATTCATCACTGTTTCTAGTGGTATGGTCTACCTGAAATTTTGATCTTCTTATAGTTTTGTATCACATCCTAAAATGAGATGGAAAAACATATGAACGGTGTAGATATATAAAAAAATATATCAAGATGGGTCCCACACGTTTAGAGTAACACCCACTAAGCTGTTGCCAGGGTAACAGCTAATCCGCTTTCATTATTTACCGGTAGTCATTTGATACTCTGACAGAGTTTGATGATTAATACGCATGCACTTCACATATAATGTATTTGATCAAATCAAACTGTCCAAAATTGGGACCGATAACAATAATATGTTAACTAGAATAAATGGGAAGTGTAACGTTTGTTTTATTATCAATTAAAACAAATTTTCACAAACATGGCTGTTTAATTTTAGTTATTTTAATGTTAGGTTTACAAATTTCTTGGTGCCTGAACTATCAACTGTCACACTCCACCAGAGTATGGAAGTTTTATCGAATTACGGACGTTGGTCATAGTGAAGGTGCGTGGGCTTACTGTGTGCGTTTCTCTCTCCTGATTCTTAAATGGCAATGACTCAATTACAATTTCGTGGTCTACATTGCGTCCATAAAAACCGTACAAATAGTGGAACATTTTAAATGATAGATCATATCCAAATATCATTCCTGATCAGTCAATCCTACATGTCCAATTAGTGGCCATCAAATGGACGGGTGATAAGAAAATTGTACAGGGTCCAAATTCAATGGTCGGTACCAGATGATTAAGACCACCCCTTCAGTCAGATATTTGACGTAGATTCACTAACAGTGGGGGCTCACAATCTGGATAGAATTGATTAAACTAAATGTTTACACGTGTAACATGGATGAGTCGCCACCATTTATGAAATGGCATGCAATGCAGGCAGTAACCGCACAAAATATGGTCTCACTAGCTTGAGCCTAGTAACCGGCCTCGCGCGTGTGAGGTGGTGAAAGTTATTGCCCAAAACATTCTGACACGGAACATTTTTACGAGATCTCGGCCATTCATCTGGAGAGAGCCACCGTGAGCATCCCATGACCTGAAAAATTTAAGCCTCTCCACTCATCAGGTAGGCCAAAGGCGTATGATAGAGATGAGCAGTTAAAAAATGCGACCAACTGTCCACAAAGAATTGTGGCTCACTTGATGAGCTAATTGACCTATTTTTATTCGTTGGCTCACGGATAGGCAGCTGCTGATGACGGCCCAGATCTCTCGCAAGTGAGTTGCGTTGACAAGTGTGTGGCCAGGCCTTCCGCATAGCATCTTCTTTTTGGGTACTCGTGAGAGTAGATGTCCGAATCCTACTCGCATCGCAAGCGCCACCCGCATGGCGCAGTGAGTGACTCAGCACGGGTAATCTCCGTCCGCCCAGCGTGACGTATGTGTATTATCCACTCGGTCCATTAGTTTTTTCAGCTCATTTTAGGGCAAAGGGCATGAGCCCAAAATTAAAGCATATTCCAATCTCAAGTGGACCAAACTTAAGGAAACAGTGGCATATATAATGCCCCCGCATACTAGTTCTCATGAGAACTCGTGAGCCCATTTTGAGAGCTCATCATACTGGATGTGAGACTTGAATCTAAATTACTTATGTGATGCAGTATTATAAAAAGTATTTGGGGCCAATTTTCAACTTGATCTAAAGATATGATGAGCCATGGTAGAGATGGATAAATTTAAGGAGGAAACTGCTTCCTTTTACCATGGCCCACCAAAGTTCTGGATCAAGGCATAATGTAGACGGTTCAAAATCAAGTCTAACATTACGTTTGATAAATAGTTAAAAACTGCTCACAAGTTCTGGTGAGAAATGTGCACTAGTAAGCATTCCTCTCTCTCTCTCAACTTATCCAAAACGTCTATAATCCTTGAGAAGTTTTTAATAATAAGCATTCAATTTTCATTATTTCTTGTGGTGTGGTCAGCTTTTGCTTTGGATATGCTTCAATTCTAGGTTCATTGCATGAGCTTAAAAAATGGATGTAAAGCTTGTATGAGACACCACGCGGCTCCCACAACGTTGTAACATAATGAGTTACTAAGGACGTGTGTCCGTTCCGGATCTACGCCATCCATCAGGTAGAGCCCGGGGACCAAGAAACAGGCTGGTCCACTCATCAGGTGCTTCATCCATTGATGATAAAAATGTACAACTAAACCAAGCCCACTCGATGGACGGTTTCGATCTCGTGTACGTATGCTGCCGGACCCTTCCATGTCACGCGCGAGTAGCCATCGGGGCATTTCTTTCCTCCCATTTTTTCCTGTTTTCATGTTCACACTACTGTATATGCGTTGAAGCTTCGCAAACAAGCTTTTATGTTTTCCCCGTCTTCGCTCTCTATAACCAGCAACACTCTCTTCTCCTCGAAGGAAGAGAGAAGCCCCCGCCCCCTCTCCATCTCTCTCGTTATGAGATTTGCGACTTGGAGCCAGGAATCGCCTTTCCGACTCATCGATTCATGGGCGATCTGTACTCGCTACCTTTTCCACCCGGCTTCCGATTCCAGCCCACCGAAGAAGAGCTCCTCGCCCACTACCTCAGAAACAAGCACCGCCAACGCCTCCCTCTTCCCTCTCCGCCTCTTCTTCTAAACGCCATCCAAGATCTCGACATTTACAATCATGACCCTGGCAATCTCCCCGATACCGCTTCCTTCCCGTCAGTCGACGAGGAGAAGCGCTGGTACTTCTTTACGCCGAGGGTGGATGGAAAGCAAGCCGACGGATTGAAGCGGAAGGCAAAGGGCGGGTACTGGAAGAGAAAGGGCGGTGATCGGATGGTTGTGAGTGGAAAGGAAGGGGCGGTTTTGGGAACAAAGAAGACCTTTGTGTTCTACCGAGGGAGTTTTCCTGACGCCGGCAAGACCGATTGGGTGATGGATGAATACGAACTTGCCGATTCGCATTCCTCTCCAGGCAAGGTAGGTCAAATTCCATTGTTCTTGACTTTTCCTAAATCCACACTGCCAAAATAGTTGGACCCTCTTTATATTGATATTACCTGGAACATCACATTGATTAGATTATAGTGGCCTCTGATTAATGGAATGACCTTTTTTTTTTTTGGTGAATTTGGGCCTTCTACTGTTTTTTTTTTTTTTGTCGATTCTTACTATCCATTAGATGTCTATCAGTTTGTCAGTTAGGATAATACTTCCCAGTGTAATTTTTGGGTTGTAATCCATCTACTGCAGGTCCCACTATTTGGGCTGTTTGGATTTGAGCTATGCGCCACGTGTACAGTATGTGATCCGTCCCCCGGTACTGTAGTCGGGTAATGCCTAGTGCCGTATAATTCCCCAAGAAGAAAAATTGGTTCGGGTTTTGGCCCTATGCAGGTTTTATGTTGCATCCTGCTTTGTACACATGTATATGTTGAAGGAATGTCCATTTATAGATGAGTCGTTGCTTGTGCTAATGGTGCCTTTTCGGTCATACCCACATTACAGAATTGGGAGAGGAATAAGTTTCAGGCGGGTTTAGATTCCATGCTTGCAGAGGAGGTTTGAGTTTCGAGAGGATGCGTTTGGTGCATGCAAATTCTAAGCAACAATATCTGCTTTTGAGACCTATGATTCCCTTAACTCAAGACGTGAAAACCATTCAGCCTTCAAAGAGTATAGATATGTGGTCTTGAATCAGCCTCTAGATGATATACTGTGATGTTTTGTAAACGATTTCTACCATTTTTATATTATACATTATAATTTTACAAACTGTGCTGTATTCTTTGAATAAAACTTAATTAATTATTATAGAAAAGGACAAGACCTGAATGAAATTGACTAATCAACTTATTCTCTCACTCAGTTTCCACTGACATGCTCTGCCAAAGATTTCTTGCCCAATGGAAGCCCAAATTCTTGCATTCAACCCAATTGCTTATTAAGTCTGCACTGACTCATCAAGCACCTTGAGAAAGTATATACACTCTAAGCTTACCTAGTTTTGCCCAGTGGCTCTTCCTAGTGCTTGCATCTCACCATGGACTGCAAAATCAGTCCAATTGAATATCCTAATGGACACGTCATGGATTAACCAAAACATAGGGGCATAAGTTTTCCTGGAAACTACTGAATCAGCTTAGTTAGGATGCCATCAACTTCATTTTCTGCAAGCAAATTATATTTGTTACTTCTGAGAAGATTAAAATTATCAACTGCTTCTCTATGACCCCCCTTTGATTGTGATATTTTTAGGATGAGTGGGTTAACGAGACATTTATATGAAGAGGTCCTAGGGATGTATGTTGTTTCTAGATGTCATAATTTTGATTGACGAGACGAGGGAGGGGGTAAGCGCATAGAACTATGGAGGGATGCTTTATAATCTAAAGGTTTTAAAGTTAGTTGGACTAAAATAGAGTATATGGAATTCAATTTTAGTAACAATAGTAGTGGAAATGAGTAATTAGCCAACATTGCTAACTACGAAGTATCCCAGAATGGCCATTTTCGATATCTTGTCTTGGTAATTCATGAGATCAGAGATATTGAGGAGGATGCTGCTCAAAGAATTAGAGCTAGGTGGACAAAATGGAGATATGCCTTTGGACTTTCATGTGATTGTTGCATGCCAATCAAACTGATGGGGTATTTATAGGACAACTATAAGGCCAGCCATACTTTATGGGCCAATTTTGGGATAGAGTGTTGGGCAGTCAAGGAACAACATGTTCATAGGATGAATGTAACTGAAATGAGGATGTTGAGATCATAGTATTCTGTAACAGTAACGGTGGCCCTAATGGCCCCCACCGTTACCATTATGATACAGGCCGTAATAGCTGTTGCGATTTCTTCTTTTTCTTCTTCTTCTTCCTTTTTTTTTTTTTTTGAAAACAAAATCCTGTTTCAGTCTTTTATTGGTTGTTTTTTATGTAATGGCCGTTACGTTCCCGTAACATGTAACGGTGACCACCATTACGTTTACATAGTGGCCATAATGGTTGTTACTTAAACCCTTTTTGCAGACCTTGGAGATGGATGAATGGCAATGCATGGAATGATAGAACTAGAAATAAAGGCAATTGAGGGAATTTAGGAGTAACACCAATAGGTAATGGGTGAGGGAAAGTAGCTTACATAGTTTGGCCATATGCAGTGGAGACCAAGAACTACACCAATTAGAGTGGGTTGGTTATAGTTGAAGGCTCTAAGAGGGCAAGGGGAAAGGCCCAAAAGGATGAGAGTGGAGGTTGTAAGGAACATCTGATGACCTATTATTTAATTGAGGATATGGTCCTTGTTAGAGTGGAATGAAGGAACAAACTTTTAGCTTACCCCAATTAGTCGGGCTCAGGATAAGGCTAAGATGATGACAATTATCATCTTATGTAAACTTAGTATTCATAAGTACACACACAATGTTGTTAAATCGTTATCAAATCTTAAGAGGGGTTGAATCGTATCGAATCGTAGATCGTATATAAATGGTAATATTTTTTTTTTCTAATTTTAAAAATAAATATATAAAAAACATATGAAAAAATATAAGTAAATAAAAAAAGATTAAAAGCCCATTAATCATCCATCAACATATATCAAAAAAGTAAAACGTGTCATGATATTATTAATTATGGAAATGTATATGATATACATATCATGATATTAAAGGATTCTTGTCTTTTTTCCTTTGTTTTCTTTTATTGTTTTTTGAAAATTTTACCATAGAAAACATACAAGAGTCTTTTAATAATTTTGTTCTTTTGTACCTTTCCTGAGTGTAGAATCATGTTGGAAAAAATGGCATTCAATTCCATTGTGAATAGTCTCTTGATTTCTTTGTTTTGCGTTTTCTAATATCAAAATTCCCAAATCTCCTATGTGCTCTCTCTCTCTCTCTCTCTCTCTCTCTCTCTCTCTCTCTCTCTCTCTCTCTCTATCTATCTACCACTTGAAAAAATGGCATTCAAGTCGAGTCGGTTCGATTAAGGTGGAATCCAGACTCGACTCGATCTGGATTCGGATTCGATCCAGAATAATCGATCCGAGTCTGTCTGTTACAATCGGATCGGTTCGAGTCGAGTCTAACCGGTTCGGAGTTGACTCGACTCGTGCCCAACTCTACTCAATGTCAACCAGTGTGGTGTGCAGTGTGCTATAAGTTGTGGGCCTTGTGGCGTACATATGCAATGCGTCATTCAGACAAAGTAATTGACAGAGAATCTTGCATTGCCCATGAAATCCAGTGGGCTCGGGCAACAAAATTTTAAAACTGTCTCCCGCTCATTGGATGAGCTGATAGAGACAATGTTGTGTGTGTGAGTGATTCAGGGTTCAATCCCTGGTAGTACCTTTTCAAAAAAAAAACCAAAATTTTATTAAATTTCCATTGATAGTATATATGGTGTAGACAGTATATGGAATGCAATTTTAGAAACAATAAGGCTGGAAATGGGGAATTAGTTAAGTTTGCTGACCAAGAAGTACCTCAAAATGATCATTTTTTATATCCTAGATCAATAATTAATGTGAGCGGAGAGATTGAGAAGGATGTTGCTCATGGAATGCAAGTTGGGTGGGAGAAGTGGAGATATGCCTTTGGAGTTCCATTTGATTGTTGCATATTGATCAAACTAAAGGGGAAATTTTATAGTATAGTAGCTATTAGATTAGCTTTGCTTTATGAGACAAAATATTGGTCATTTAAGGAACAACAAGCTCATTGGATGAGTGTAGCTGAAATGTGGGTGTTGAGATGGATGAGGGGTAAGATGATGAAGGATGGAATTAGAAATGAATGCATATGAGGGAACTTAGGAGTAGCATCAGTAGGTGATAAAATGAGGGAAAGTGGACTTAAGATGGTTTGGCCATGTGCAACGAAAACCAAGAACTGCACCAATTAGGAGAAGTAAGCTGGTTGAAGTTAAAGGCTCTGGAAGGGCAAGAGGAAGTTCCAAAAGGACCTGGGTGGTGGTAGTAAGAAAAAACTCGAGGACCGATGGTTTAATTGAGGATGTTGTTTGTGATAGAGTGAATGGCGGAACAAGATTCTTGTAGCGGACCATGGTTAGTGGGGATAAGGATTAGATGATAATGATGATGGTGTAGAAATATAAGATGTCAAAATAACTATAAAGAGTTGATAAACTCAATTTGATTATGGTTCTAGTGTATGTTGTACGTGAATGATGTGGTGCCCGTCAATGAGATGAGGGGGGAGGCAAATGCTAACTTGGTGGTTTGCATGAAAATTAGTTTGATCAATAATATAATTTTTGGAATACAACTTAGTAGGAATGGTTGGGGTGATCCTCAAGTTAAAATTGATGGCCGATAGATTCCTTAATGCGCTTTGTTATCTTGGTTCCATAGTTCTAAAGAACACATAGATTGTTGAGGGTGTTTCCAATAAATCGGAGCTAAGTAGATCATTGCATGTGCCAAAGGAACTTGAGGAAATTTTTATAGGACTATTATTTAACTGGCCATGCTATATGGGGCAATGTGTTAGGTAACAAGGCGAGTATAAGTTGAGATTGAGCATTGCAAATATGAGGATGTTGTGATGGATGTGTTGGAAGACAAGAAGGTATATAACTAAGAATGAGTTCATCTGAAGCAGACTAATAGGAGACAAAATGATAGAAAGCAGATTAAGATGGCACAGTCATGTGCTATGGAAACCAGGGCTGGTCTAGGTAATGAAAGGGAACATTGAAGAGGGTAGAAGGGCCTAAAAGGAGAGTGACGGAAAGAACTACTGATACTTGGATCAATGTGGTGAGAAGGTGAGGGAAAGAACTACAAGAACTTGGATCAAGGTGGTGAGAAGGTGAGGGACATGTCATGAAGGTTTCTTTACTAATCAAGGATAAACCCTAAGGAACGATTGGTGAATAGGATTTGTAAAACTGATTTTTAAATAGTTGGGACAAGACCGCGATGATGACGATGACCCCCTTCTTGACCTTCATTGCCCAGTAGATTTAATTTGACAGAACTACTATAACTTTAAAATTTCAACAAAACATTAATGACGAGTCTTCAACTTTTCAAATTCTGTACAAGTTTTTAAAGACAATGTCTCAAATCTCAAAGCTAGTAGGTCAAATGACAAGATCAAAATTTATAAGAAAATGTGAAGGTAACTACTAGAACTGGATACTTAGGGTACATAACTAGGAATTGATTTGGAATATTGGACCATATTCGAGGATGCTGAAACTATGCACCAGTGTGCTATGGAACTTGAAACTGGTATGACAAATCCTGAACTGTTTTTGCCCCTAATATAATGCAACCTGACAACTTGTTCTAGGGCATCGGATTTTGAGTGTGCAAGGGGTAATCGTATGGGTTGTCACTTGAAGGTTCCTCTGGAACAACTGATCCTAAAGAGAAACTAGGTGATGCTATGGGCACGACACTTGAAGGTGCCTTTGTGGTGGGAAAAGCGGCAGAAGATGCTTTCAACAAGAGCCCTTTTAAATTTCTAGAGATGTTGTACAGAAAAGCTTCTCAAAGGAGTGTTTTTTTTTTTTTGATAGGCATGCTCAAAGGAGATCATCAGCGGTCAATGAGAAATAAATGTCTGTGTCCATATTGGCACAATGCAAGCATTACCCCCATGATTAGTTTGTTTAATGTTTCATGTCTATACCTAGTTTCTACCTTACTCAAAAGAGTGCCATTTGAATGCCAAGAACTGCCTTTTTCTTATTCTCTGTTCCCTTGAGGCAGAGAGCTATTGTCTCTTTAAAGATTTCATGATTTGTTTTCCGGTTCTGGGGAGTTGTGGAAATACTAGGATTTGGGGCTTCAATAGTCCCTCTCAATTATCTGTCTGTATTTTACTCCAATAAACCTTTTGTTCAAGTTGTAAAATCTCGCGATATTGGGAAGTTGAGGCCCAATAGGCCCAACTGTTATTATTATTATTTTGATGACAACAGGGTGTCCCCGCCCCTTTTTAAGGTGAGACTGATCCCTGTGGATGCAGGCAACCACCCGCAAACCACGTACATCGGGTAAATCATGGGGAGGGGAATCAAACTCGTGTTTGTGAGGAGCAAACCCACAACGCTAGCCATTCGCCCAAACCTTGGGCGGGTAGGCCCAACTGTTATTATTCTCTGAATGGAGAGAAAAGGGGAAGTAGATTTAAATCCCTTATTTGGAGAAGGGGCATTCATGGTTCCTGTTTGGGTAGGAGGAAGCAAATTCTATCGTGTCAGGAAGCCCGTTGATTACTGCAAGATGGTTGTCCTAGTGGAAATGGTCTACTTCAACTAGAATCTGTAATAAACCAATTGTAGAGATTTATTTATCTGATTTTAGAACCAAAACCATCAATGATTTTTTGAGGAAAACCACATTAGGATGAGTAATAGGACGGTAAGGTACTGTTGGGCAATCATACATAGGCAGTATGAAATCTCAAATGTATTTGCAACATTCCCATGTATCGGCAACAATATCGTTGATATATGTTGATATCTCATGATATTTGTGATAATGAACAACTATTGTGCAATGTTTTGATAATATATTGTTGATATTTGGCGATATTTGCAATATTCCAATTGAAACCAGCGTAAATTAGTAAAAAAAAAAAATTTGCCTGAAAGTTTTGGGGATTCCTTTTGTGGTTGTATTTTAACAACTCTACTTGAGTTATTTTGCGTCAAAACACAAATTTGGTTGAGAAGTCACAATTGGAGAGATTTTGGAGGCTGGTTTTGACCGTCTGCGCGTTATTTTGTCCCCTAAATAATGGAAAACTATTATGCAATGATTTTTTTTTCCCTTTTGAAATCTTTTGATTTCTAAGTGCATCTTTTAATATCTCTTGAAATTTTACTGAAAAAATTCACTATTTCCCCAAAGTTACACTAATGTTTCTGTTATATTGCAATACATTACGTGATACGTGATATTTCCTGATGTTTCCATATCCCAAGGGTGTGATGCATAGCATGCATACCGATTCATGGAACATTGCTTATGCATATGTGTGTGCGCGCATGTATGTGTGTTTGTTTATAGACTGGCTATAAATTTCTTGGGTGGCACTCAACATAGTTAATTAGGGCTCGTTTGGCATCTCTACTCTAATCTAATTAGATCGTTTTAAATAAGAGTTATTCTCATAAGCTCTCTTATTCTAGCTCTTGTTTTAAATAAGCTGGTTTGGTAAAATCAGGTTTTCAAAACAAAAAAAAGCGCTTATATGAAATAAGCACATTTGGTAAAACTGACATTCAAATAAGAGCTTTTTTTAGGGGTAGTTGATGCCATTTTTAAAGATTACAACAACTTCATTACATCAATGTCAACTACCCACCACTTGGAATCCACATTTGATGTGTCCATTGTGTGGGCCCCACCTTCGAAGCGGGTTGTCCATCATGTGGGGCCCACTTTTGATGTCCATCATCAATTGTGTGGGGCGCATCTTCTATGTGGATCATCCTTCATATTGGGCCACTTAGGATATGGGTCGTCCATCATGTGAGACCTTGGATGTGGACCATCCATTAGGTGGGGCCCGCTTAATGCGGACCGTCCATCATGAGGGCCTACACTTTGATGTGAGCCATCCATCATGTGTGGCCCACTCCATCCATTATGTGGGCCACCTTGATGTGGACCATTCTTTATGTGGGCCCCCCCTTCAATGCAGCTCATTCATCATGTGGGCCCACCTTTGATGTCAATTGTCCATTACGTGGTCCTACCTTTAATGTCCACCATCCATGATATGGGTCCCACCTTTGATGTGGACCATCCATCAAGTAGGGCCCACTTAACATGGATCTTACATCATGATGGGCGACACTTTGATGTGGGTCATCCATCATGTGGGGCCCACCTTTGATGTAAACCATGCATGATGTGGGCCCACTTTAATGTAGACCATTCATCATATAGGAGGCACCTTCAATATTGGTTGTTCATCATGCGGGCCCACCTTTGATGTCCACCATCCATCATGTGGGTCCCACCTTTGCTATGGACCGTCCATCATGTGGGATGCCCCCACTTGATGTAGATAGTCTATCATGTGTGACCACATTTTGATGCCAGCCATCCATCATGTGGGACCTACCTTTGATGTTCACCATCCATCATGTGGGTCCCACCTTTGCTGTGGACCGTCCATCATGTGGGCCTCAACCTTCAATATGGGTTGTTCATCATGTGGGCCCACCTTTGATGTCAACCTTTTATCATGTGGTTCCACCTTCCATGTCCACCATCCATCATATGGGTCCCACCTTTGATGTGGGTCATCCATCATGTGGGGCCACACTTTGATATGGAGCATCCATCATATAGGGCCCACCTTTAATGTGATCGTGCATTATGCATGCCCACCTTGATGTGGACCATTCATCAAGTGGAGCCCCACCTTCAATATGTGTTGCTCATTATGTGGGTCCACCTTGGATAGATTATGAAGGAGAGGAGGGTTAACATGAGAATTATTTAAAAAGTTTAAGGACAAACTTGTCCAAAAATTGACTAAAAATGTCTACCCGCTTAAGCTAAATAAGCTCTAAAAGAAAACATGAACTCATTACTCATTTTTTAAGAGTTTTTTGGCTAGTTTCAAAAGGAATAAGATCTAAAATTAGAGATTTACCAAACAGTCTATTTCGAAAATAAGAGCTTATTTTTTTAGAATAAGCAAATAAGCTCTTATTAGTAGAGATGCCAGCCAAACAGCCCCTTAATGTTATTAGTGCATAGACAATGCAGGTAGGGTTAGAGGATAGAATCAAGAGACAATTCTAGGGATATAGATGGACTAATGCAAGGAATTCTGAATGGAGAAAGGATATTTTAGGAGGAGACATAAATGGTTGTTGGAAAGAAAGTAGAGGATATAAGAGCGTACATTGAGGATATGGATTTGGGATAAGAAATGAGATGTGGTATGCTATGTTTGATTTCACTGTCGCATACAATCTAGCTCTACCAAACACATTCTTTAAAAAGTGAGATAAATATTTAATAACTTTCAAAAGTGGAACGTATACTTAGCTAAAAATATTGCTTTAAACTTAGGAAAGTAGAACTATCAATATGTAAGGATTTCAAGGTTATACCAGGAGAGATTTTGCTTGTGCAACATAGGTTAATGTTATGGATGTTTACATTTAGAAATGGTAGAAAGGGAGTGACATTAATAGGTGTCCAAAACTAGATGGTGGAATTTAAAAGGAGAGAACAATGCATTTCAAGAATTAATTAATGGAAGAAGGAAAATGGAATGTTGAGGAAAATGTAAATGTTATGCGGATGAGATGGCGTTGTGCATTCGGAAAGTGGTAAAAGATGTTTTAGGAGTAAGGAAAAAGCCAATCATATAAGAAAACTTGTTTGAGGAATGAAGATGTACAAATATCTATTCATAAGAAATGTTCATGTTTCAAAGCCTAGCAAGGGACTAGAAACGATGAAAATTTTGAAAAATAGAAATGTAAAAAAGATTAGTAAGTAGTGAGGCTAAACTCAAGGCCATGATGGCATTTACAATATATTGGGGACCGGAGAAGGTGAGAACGATGTCTTCATACTTAAAAAAATGAGAGAGAGGTAGGATAGGGACCTAGATTATGTTAGATACATTACGAATGATAACCAGAGGGTACTAGTAAAGGACAATGAGATCAATGAAAGTTGGAGAAGCTATTTCTTTAACTTGTTAAACGACAAGTGCTCTGAGAGCATAAGGGTAGAAGGAACCATAAACTTAAATGATGTTGAAGACCATAAATACTTTTATAGGATTATGATATTTGACGTGAGAGAAGCTTCGGTAAGGATGAAAATAGGAAAAGCCCTGGGACCAAATGGTGTGCCGGTAAAGGTTTGGAAGTGTATGGGAGATACTGTGTTATTTTAGTTGACAAAGTTGTTCAATAAGATTGTAAGATCGAAGAAATTTCCAGATGAATGGAGGAAAACTACCATGGTACCTATTTATAAGAAAAAAGGAGACATTTAGAGCTGCACTAACCATCGTGGGATTAAACTTAAGAGCCGTGCTATGAAACTTTGTGAGAGTGATTGAGCAAAGAAAGGCATGAGATGAATGTATCAGAAAATCATTTTAGTTTCATGCCTAGGAGGTCTACCACTGAAGCTATTTTCCTACTTAGACAATTGATGGAGAAATATAGGGAGAAGAGGAAGGATCTCCACATGGTCTTTATTAAGTTAGAGAAAGCATGTGATAGGGTCCTTATAGAGTTAATTTGGTGGTTGTTGGGAAAGAAAGGAGTTTCAAGAGGACTTTTTTATATGATTAAGGACACTTATGAAGGATTGTAACAAATGCGAGGACCAAGTGAGGAGACAAGTTAGTTCCAATTACTGTAGGCTTGCACGGGTGGTCAACATAGAGCCTGACCATTT
Organism: Liriodendron chinense; assembly: GCA_003013855.2. NCBI lineage: Eukaryota > Viridiplantae > Streptophyta > Magnoliopsida > Magnoliales > Magnoliaceae > Liriodendron > Liriodendron chinense. The sequence goes on from ML058429.1 coordinate 7,484,732, forward strand.
TGTATTGGTTATGGATGAGTTAATGAGACTTTTGTAGGAAGAGATCCCATGGTGTTGTTTACAAATGACATAGTTTTTGTTAACAAGAGGAGGGAGGGCATAAACACATGGCTACATTTATAGAGGTGTGCTTTAAAATCTAAAGAATTTAAATTAGTCGGACTAAAACAAAGTATATGGAGAACCAAGAAGTTTACCAAAATGACCACTTTTGATACCTTGGGTTAATAATTCATGAGAGTGGAGAGATTGAGGAGAATGTAGCCCATAAAATTTAAGTTGGGCGGAGGAAATGGAGCTACGCCTTTGGAGTTTTTTTGGATCATTTTGCACCATTAAAACTAAAGGAAAATTTTGATGAATAGTGATGGGGACATCAAAGGTCCTACTCGAGTGTACCAGAGGCGGAGGCGGCCGCCTGCATTAGCACAACTTTCCTTATGGATGAATGATGACTTCTAAACGGGGCCCGTGGGGCCACTTTGAAGACCCCACATGCGTTGGACGAGCATTCGGAAGACCCCACATTGGGATGATGCATGTGAGTTTCTTTTTAGGAGTTTTTAGCCATAGGTTTTCAGTTTTGGGTCCATCGGACCGTTGGCTCATCTTGATCGGGCCATCAGATAGTTGGATCTTCTAGATCTAGGCCCCTTGGACCATGATTTTTCTTTTCTTTTCTTTTATGTTATTTTTAAGATTTATTAGACAGTTTGGATTACTTTTAGTTGATTTGGATGTCTAGTTTTGCGTGTGGCCCATTGAACTTTAAGTAAGGGCATACTTGTAATTTTTTAAAGTTTTAATATAAAAGCCAAGGGGGGGACGTCCAACCCTATGGTGTTATTGAGCATTAAAAAAAAAGAGCTTGGAGCTTGTTCTCTCACAATAAAGGTTTTTCCCTAATCTTCCTTTAAGGTTTGTATGAAAACCCTCCCTTCGAATCAAATTGTGGAAGGGTAGAGGTTTGATGGTAGATTCCTCCAATAACAACTTATTTTCTCTTCTTCTTCATTCAAGGTACACAAACCTTACTTTTCTTCTTCTTCTTTCTTCCTCTACCCATCTTCTAAAACTTAGAATCCCCCATCCTTTCTTCCTCTTCCCCATTCAACCCAACAAAACTCTCAATCCTTGAACCGTTTTTTATTCGGTATAGGTTCACGGGACCTTAAAATTCATTTTTTTCCCCAAAACCCCAACCTTTTCTCATCCGAATTCATCAAACCTAACCTAATCCCACGCCAATATTCAAATCCGACTATCCCCTTTCACCCAAAGCCGAATTTCAACCTTCCCATGACGTTAAATCCCTAACCCTAAAACCTCAAACCCTAATTTCCAATTTCTTAAAACCCTAACCCTAAAATACCCAAAGCCCCAATTCCAAAACCCAAAGCCCCCTTAAGAAATTCTGATTTGAACCAAAACCCTTTACCCCCAAATCTGAATTTTAGTAGCATCATTGTTATTTGCGTGGATGTGGCATTACCTATGTTAGATTAAAAGTTTCATCTTCCAAGTGGGTTATTCTTGAGATATTTTATATTGTCGTGCACCGTGCATGTGATTAACCTAGGACTATTTAATTGTTAATCTGAATTTCTTAGTTTATGGTGTGAATTTGTTTGAATTTACATGTTGATTGCTTAGTTGATATATATTTTGATCTCATCTTAATCATCCTAGATTAATTTCACTCATCCTACATCAGATAGCTATTAGACTGGCCATGCTTTATGGGATAGAATTTTGGGCAGTTAGGCAACAACATGTTCATAGGATGATTGTAGCTGAAATGAGGATGTTGAGATGGATGAGTGGCAAGACAAGGAAGGACTGAATTAGAAATGAAAGCATTCGCAGGAACGTAGGAGTAGCACCTATAGGTTATAAGATGAGAGAAAGTAGACTTAGATGGCTTGCTCATGTGCAATGGAGGCCTAGAACTGCGCCAATCAAGAGTTGGTAAGAAGTTGAAGGCTCTAAAAAGGCAAGGGGAAGGCCCAAAAGGACATGGATGACATCATTAAGAGAGACTTGTTGACCTATGTTCAAACTGAAAGTATGGCCCTTGATAGTGAAGTGGCGGAACAGGATTCATGTTGCTGACCCCAAGTTGAGGTGATGATGATGTTAGTGGTGATTGGGACTCAACATACTTTCTTACTTTATCCACCATCTCGACTTTCTAAAAAAGTTAAATAAAAAGGGATAAAGAGTCTAAATATTGCCATTCCTATAAAATAAGAAAGCAATATGGAATTCCTATGCAATAGGACAACAAATCAAACTATGCCTATATGCTGTTATAGTATGTATAAACAACCTTATGGCTGGAATTGCTGATATGAGGAAACTCCGTGTGAGTAACTGCGTGGACATGCTGTGTAGCAACTGCCTCTCTATAACCACCTTTTGCTTGTTTGTCCTGTAGGTTGTGCATGTATTTGTTGGGTTGGGCTTTCATCATACTAGTTGGGACTCTGTTGAGATGTTACATGTAACACCCAGGTCCATAGCTCAAGTGGCAGACTGAGTGAAGATAGCCTCGTTTCAACACTAAGGTCATTGTATTGATTCCCATGGTGGGTTTGGCTAACATCTAACTAACAGGGGTGGGTGGGTGTACTAACAATGGGGTGTGTGAACTAACCCATTAAGAGAGAGAGAGAGAGAGAGAGAGAGAGAGAGAGAGAGAGAGAGAGAGAGAGAGAGAGATGTTACATGTGAGTATTGTCAATGTGATGTGAACTTTTGCCGTGGCAGATTTCAGAACTTGGATAAAAGAGGAAGGTTGATGTTTGGTGGCTGTTGATTTTAGAGTTCTGCCAAACTACCATTTAAAAGACTGCCCCAAATTTCTAGGAGAAAGGCTAAGATTATGATGATGATGATAGATGGGATATGATAGATGATTATTAATTATGAAATACGGCTTATTAGAATTTTGACTCACCGTTATCCGAGATATAGTACCATTGGTAATATAACATATTTAGAGAGTCTGAAGTATGAACAATCTTTTTTTTTTTTTGCTTGTGGGATCAAGGTCTTTTAGCTTTGTATTGTGGAAGTGTAGCTGGGAAGCATTTATGCTACAATACTTTATGTTAAATATTCAAAGTTCTGTAGATGTTCTTGATACATGTTGGATTTTAAACAAAGCAATTTATTCGTTGGCTGGTTTGAATTTTTGTTGTCCTTTATATTTGTTTACTCTAATCACTACCTGCACTAATATCCTGTCCTGTTTGCTTGTAGCAATTTATTGGATCTCAATATCATAGTTGCTGATTGTATGATGGGTGTGTGCAAATGGCTCTTACTATACTTCAATACCAAATTATCCTTGTTTCTTAAATATCTTTTGCAGTAATAGACCAAGGGAAAAGAACTCCTTTTATTATTTTTAATATATAGTTTGGATATCTGGACTGCATGCAGTTTTGAAGTAAAATGATAAAGTATCTGCATTTATAATCTGTAACTTTCTGTTACTAAACCTCCCCTTCAAAAAAAAAAAAAAAAACTTTCTGTTACTAAACCACCCCGGAGCTTGGTGGCGAGGTTTTCCTTGATGTTCAACTTTTACATGATGGAAATTTTATTAAGGGGAAGGGTTCTAACTTTATAAGTTAAAGATACAAATCTCTCTCGTTTTCAGTGAAACATCAAACTTTTTGTGTTTAAACCTTTAGCTTTCTTTAGCCAAAACGTCTTTTAAGATTGTTTTCAGAATAGAAGGAAAGATGCTTTTAAGGGCATCGTTTATTATTGTTACAGATAAAGAGATTGTTTGGTCATTCTGATTTTATGAAGTTATGGCTGTTTCCCGAGAGAGATCTTTTTATGCGTCTTTTTATTGAAGCATGCCATTGTCCAACCCATTATTGCTTGTTCATCATGTGCAGGAGTCCTTTGCCCTGTGTTGCGTGTTCCTTAAAGCTTGTGCTGGAAAGGAGAAGCAAGCTCCAAATTCTCATGCTGAATATATTCCTGCTGTAGCACGAAACCATGATGTCGATATTCCTTCTAAACAGCACGTCAGAGCTTCTCTATATGGCATTGGTGAAGTTGTAGCCCAGGAGGATGATATGCAGGATGATCTCGGCAGGTTTTTAATGGCAATGATTGATGAGCCAGATCGTCTATTTGCGGCACATCCAGTTGAAAATACTGTTCGATCTATGGTGGGCATTCTGCAATCTGATGATAATCTAGTAAATCTGGATTACATATCTCTCCTGTTTCATGGAACATGCATTCTACCTCTATAGTGTTAATTCTCTGAGCTCTATTATTACTGCCCAGTTTTCTTTAATTTTCTGTACATTTCTTAAGTTTCTTGCTCAATGATCTCCATGCTTACCTTTATCTAAGATTGCATTTTGGATCTTGTTACATCATGTTACATTTCCTAGTTCAAAATCATATGAAAACAACAGAAACAGGAGAAGTTTCGAGTCTTCTGATATTGGAAGACACAAGAGGCCTTGAACCCTCCATACAATGCAGCTTTGGGTTGTTCACTTCATGTCCTGTCATTAGAGCATCATACCAGAAAATGAGCTCATCAAGTTCGGTTCTAGCGGGATCCACAGGATGACATTACTGCATTTCACGAGCAACATATTGGCTCGGACTACCATTCAAAAAAAAAAAAAAAGAAAGAAAGAAAGAAAGAAAGAAGAAATATTTTGACTCGGATTTTGATGCTGAACCTCCCCTGACACACAGGGAGTTGAATCGGTTGGATGCCAATTGAGGAGACTCATTGGATTTCAACAGATAATGTACAATCTGAACTGCATGATGTGAAGTATCACCTGCTTGGTGTTAGCAAGACTCCAATAGGAGTGGGTTTAACTCCCATCTGAGGGGTAAGGTAAATGATAGTTGAAAATTGCCATTTGCTCCTTTTGCTGTAACCAATCTTTTAAATATCATTATCGCATAATGTATCGCACCCGTAGGATACGGATACATATCGGTTATCGCATGGGATATATCGGTCGTATCGCGTAATGTATCGTTGTTGTTGGGAAACATGGGAACAACGAGAATTTGGTTGAATTTTTGAATGAAACTTCAAGGATTGTTAAAAAAGACATCAATACACAATTAGAAATCAAAACATAAGAGGAAAAAAAAAAAGTGCACATAATAGGGGTTTCCTTGTATCGGGTCCTAATACATGCACTGTCCAACTGAACTGATGCAAGTATATTCAAAGTCTATTCATATAATTTATAAACATAAGAAGACATGCATGGAAACCCAAGCAATACACTCAAAAGCAAAAGAAGAATCACTAGATCGGGTAACATACATATTTGATTTTGTGTTTCGATACAAAGATTGTAACTGATTTGCGAGAAATTTTGATTTTTCCCAATTTTCCACAACTTGGCCCATCTCCCCCAAATCTCGAAATCGAAGCTCCACATCCATGTTTTTTCATGGAAAACATGAAGAATCATAGATTTGTAACCATTTGACACTTATTTAACGTGATTTACGGAACAAAAAAAAAAGGATAAAAAATAAAAAATACTCACCGGATCGAATAGGTGGGATATATCGGCACCACCTGTGCGTTTTGTATCGCACAGGTGGGATACAATATATATCGTGTTATATATTGGCCGATATCGTTGATATTTACAACACTGGCTGTAACATCTCAGTGTATGCTGATTTTTTATGTATTCCCCAGAGTAACTCTTAGTTGGTGCTTCTTCAACCTTTTGTCCTGAATCCTGATATATTACCTTTAGGTCTGGATGGTAATCTGTGGACCATCAAAGGAAGGTAGTCTGGGGAGTCCTATTGGCTGAAGCAATTGACCAGCTAGTTGGGACATGCAGTTCTTGTGTCCCATTACTTCAGCCAATGGGAGTCCATTGGAATAGTAATCAAAAGAAAGGAACTGTTGTATTCTTGTGAGCCAATTTCAGTACAGATCTTGCCTAACATATAGTTTCTGTTCAGTTTTCCCCATTCCAAGTTAGCTTAAGCACCATTCCCAATTTAGCTGACAATAATATTCCAATTCTTAACTAGAGTGTAATGGATTGATTGCAGGTGAAATTCTCTAATGGGCTTACCAGTGATGGCACCGATGATGTGATCGATGAGCCAATCGATCCTGCGATTCTAGAAGGTGACTTCATTGAGTTGAACGATCTACGCTCTCCTGTTCCTGACGTTGATTCCTCTGGATAAAAGATAGAAGCTGTTTTCAAGAGATATGCAGATGTGTGATGCGATGTTGGTGCTCTCCATGTTGTTCTGACCTCTTTTGCTAAAGAGGGGAAAAAGGATAAAGCACAACAAAATGGAAAAAAAATGGAAAAAGACAAAAAAAGGAATGAGGAAAATACCAAATATAGGTTTCTCAGAAACCAAGGATACCAAATATAGGTTTCTTGGAAACCACCGACTGCTAGTTTCTCAGAGGACATGGGTGTTGATAATGGCAGGAATACCTTCACCCCTAAAGGTAATGGGAAAAAAGGGGGAAAAGGGAAAAATGGAAAAAAAGGTGCAAGGAAAAATACTGAATGCTGGTTTCTTTGAAACCACCAACTGTTGGTTTCTCAGAGGACATGGGTGTCGATCATGGCGGGAATGTCTTCACCTCCTAAGGTAATTAAATTGATGCATATTTGTATGGTTTTCTCTCTTATGCTTCTTTGGAGAGGATGCCTTGGTTTTCACATGCTGGATTAGGAAGGGACATCTGTTGCCGGGTGATGGATCCCAGCCATCCATTTAGTTAGTCATTGAATGTGGGGCCTGCAGTTGAAATTCACTCAATGGGATTTTCCTATCCATATGGATGCTGGCCTTTTAATGGATGGTCAGCATCAAAGCAGATACCATAGGAAAAAAGAAAAGAAAGAAAAGAAAAGAAAAAGTACTCATGGCTGGGGTTGTCCATTCCATGTGATCTTTAGCCAAGGGTCACGACCCTGAAGGTACTGTACCACCTCTCCCAGCCACCATGTGTCATGCACTGGGAGAGGAATGGGAGGTGACTTTAAAGCTGGAAGAACTGGAATAAGGTAAAGCCGTCTCTCCACCGCAGGGTGATGTGTCACTTAGACCTGACCATATAACTACCCTATACACATGGATTGGATTAACCTAGCCATCTTATTAATGGCTGTCAAAGTGATGGTAGGAAATGGACGTTGTTAATGGTCGATTATGCAGTCTGACAGATAATGTTGAATAGGATTTGTCTAATAGGCGTGATTTATGAAACATGAGCCATCCATTATAGGACTCAGTTCATAGATGGACCTGATTGATATATCACGTTGCTGCATATGCTGTGAGAGATGGCTCTATCGTATCTTGGTTATTTTGGCCCTACTTTATCATCTCTGGTGAGGTACATCCCTTCTTGGCCCAACTTGATGGATCCAAGTTGGCCTCCTAATGGAAAAGCTTTTGAATCTTATGTTTATTGGGATTTCTTACTTGGCTCCTTTCCTTGTGCATGCACATGTGTATAATATGCTTGTTTTTATTTCACAGGCACTTGGGCTGGTGTTTGTCACAATACCTCTTATGATGAAACTGTACTGTTGAGCGAAGTACCGATCAGACAGTGTTGCTTCTCCCTTGAGTCGATAAGCCAGTGCCTAGTTTGCGGAGGTTGACTTCCCGTTTGGAGGTGCCGGAAATCCTTGTTGCGGCGCCCATCTCCTCTCCTCCATTTTCTTTCCACTTCTTTTCTTTCTTTCCTTTTGTTTTTCTGTTACTGAGAGTGCAGCTTCACATTATTATGATTTTAGATACATTATTATGATTTTAGATGATATGATTAAATACTAAGCTATAGGCCTGAAGACATACTTTGAACAGCTTGACACTGGGTTTGTTATTTTTATATATATCATCGAATGCTAAGCTATAGACCTGATGACATACTTTGAACAGCTTGACACTCGGTTTGTTATTTTTATATATGATTTAGTGTTCCAGCATCATCATTGTTATGGCAGCTAACTGCTGTCGTCTTTATAGTTCTGGTTTTGCTGATCATATTCAAAATTTGAATTCACGTAATTGCTTTAAAAACTGGCAAATGGGCCCCACCGTAAAGAGTCTCTTCGCTGGGAATGCTTTCCTTAGGCAAGTTCTATGATCAGCTGCCCATTAGGCATGAACCCTTCTCCTTTTACTTGGCATGGGACTTGCCACGGCATTACTTCCAGGCAGTGATTTAAATAGTGGTGTACCCTTGGGATACGGAAACATATCTCTACTATCGGTATTGCATCGCATGGGAAATATTGCATGTAGTGGGGAATGTATTGCTCATTGGAATATAATGACATTTTTCAATGAAACTTTAGGATATGTCTGTTCAGGGAAAGAGAAACAACCGGTCTTTTCGAGACGAATCTATCAGCCAATGGCGTCTTTAATAAAGCAGCGTCTTTATTCAGGGATTGGGCTTCCTGATTTGTGGGTTTTGAGTTTTCTTTCGGCTTTGTGTGGTCCAAGGGCTGTTGTTGTTGCATCTTATTTTTGGTTTTTTTTATCCTAGGTTTCTTCTCGCTTTTTTGTTCTCTTTGTTTTGCTCTTCTAGCTTTGGCCTAATAAAATTGCACCTTTTGAAAAAAAAACAAAAAAACAAAACACTGTAGGATATATGTTGAAAGAGACATGATTACACATTGGGCACTAAAAAAATCTAAAAAAAATTATGCACGAGAAGTTTCTTTTTTATTAGGTCCTAAATTATGCAGTTGTTTGACAAAAGTGATGCAGTTATATTCAAAATGAGTTTGTATTATTTATAAATTATATAATACAATTATACAAGCATAAAAACATATTCCTTCAAAAAATGGGGAGAAAAATGGATTTTTTTTTTTTTTCAATTTCCAGTAAAGGAATGTATTGCAATGCATCTGATTCATATTACAATGAATTGCATGTATCGGTGATAGGGGGAATTTTATGAAGGGTTTTTGGCAAAATATCTTATACATTCCGATATTTTGTGCAATACAAGGAAATTTAATAACTCTTGCATATTCCTATGGATATGTAAATTACTGCTTCCAGTTCTCTCGAAGTGTAAATCAGATAGCATTTTATCGGCCAATACTATCAATATGTAAATTACTGCTTTCAGGTCGAGCTTCCAGTTCTCTCAGTGTAAATCAGATAAGCATTCTAGCATATAATGCAGCCTGGGCCCGTCCTCTGGCAAGGGAAGATTGAAATCTCATGTGTGAGGAGAGGGAGCTTGTGTGAAGAAAAGGAGATGGCACCCACTTCAGTGTGGGGTCACCTTTTCATCACATGATTTGAAAACTGGCTTGACGGAAGGCTGAAAAGGACATGGATGAAGGGCGGAAGAAAAGATTTGTTGACCTCTGGTTTAATTGAGGACATGGTCTGTTGTCGCTAGGAATTGGTCATTAGATGAGATGATGTAATCTCCACCTTGGATGGATGGATGCCGTTGATCTCCTTCAAGTGTATGAACTAGATCTGGACGTGATTGTTCACAACCCCAAGTATAGGGTCGTGATGTAGTAATAATCTCGGTAAGACCGAGGTCGATCCACGGGGAAGGAATTTAGGTCCAAACACTTTAAGGTGAACTAGGATCTATGCCTAAACTAACTAAACTAAATTGATATTAGAATTAAGATAAATAAATCAATTGTAAAAGAGAAAATCAATAATTAAACACTAGAGCATCAACGATCCACTTCTAATCATAGACAATGTCTAATTTACATGATTCGACTAGCTACTCAACTGGAATTAGAGTTCCATCCTATTCAACCGGAATATAAAGCGGTTAAATCATAATATCATATCTAAGATAGATTGTTCATTGATATAATTCTCTCAATAAGGCTTAGACATTGGGTGCACTCAATTGTACAGGTCAATTCTTTGACAAAACTATTAAGATCATAATCATGGGCTTCTTCAAATCCTGTCACTAGACTTGATCAAAACCATGATTTGAACTTCAATCAAACCAGTATCAATAACCAAAATATCCAACTCAGATTTATAAAAAAAGATTAGAACTTCGGTTTGAAATAATTCACATATTAAGAACCATGTTTAAGAGCACAAGAAATTCAAAGCATCTACTATGGCCGTAGTCTATGATAGATTAATGAACTTTATAAGTCTAAACAATGCAAAACAAGTAAATTAGATTTAGAACTTTTAAGCATCCAATAAGCCCAGAGTCATCAATAAATCAAAGAAGAACTAGAATTAGAACTTTATTCAAACTAGAATTAAATCATGTTCTTTATGAAAATTCAAATTCGAAATCAAAAGAATTAGAACATCATTAATAAACTAAAAGTATAGCTTAAGAAAAATATGAAAAAATAGAATTAGAAAATGAAGAAAAACTAGAAAAAGAGAGGTTTGGAGGCCACATTGGTTTTAATCTCCTTGCTTCGCATGTCCTTGACACTTAGAAGGGAAATGAGCTCTCATATTTATAATGATAGACAGGCAGACAACAACATAATAGATTTTGTTTCGCTTGGCACGGGTTAACCAACGGTCGGATTGCCTTGAAATTTGATTTGTAGCTTCCTTGGCATATGAAATTCTTTATGGATGGTTTAGATTTCTAAAATTATCTTATAGATGGGCCGACGAATCAGAACAGTGATTGCATCTCCAATTCACGCAATTTGAATACCCGCAAAACCAGTCATCTTATGATCAATAGTACGGAGTGTACAGAGGTCAGATTGGTATCAAATTTTGAAATTTGGTTGAAAACATCCTCCTTTAGATGATAGATAGTTTGGATTGTCCAAAATGATTCTAGAATATGGGACGAAAATCAGAACATTTAGGGCATGTTTTAGAAACTGCGCAGTTGGAATCTTTCAGGATTGCCCATCTTCCTTCAACTGGTACGATTAAACTATACATCCGTTTGACATGAAAATTTATGATTTTGCAAATATTGATGTTCTCTACAAGATGGTCGGCTTAGATTCTTTATTTCAATATTTGTGAGCAACCTAGACCATCCCAGAATTGAGTTAGCAGAAATCAGAAAAGTTCTAAATAGTTAATATTGTTTTGGCCGCCATGGTCAATCCATAGCTCCGATCGACACGAAATCACTTGGGATTTTTCTTTATCGAGCTGTGTTTCGACATAGATGGATTGGATTTGCAAAAATATCAAGATGGGCCCTGTGAATTGGGCTAGAAGGTGAAAAATGGGATTGAGTTATCTATTTCCTATTTTGGTTGAAACCCAAAATGGAAACAAGCCTGTTTCCTATTTTCTTTAAAACTCAAAACACCAACCTTGTTTTTAGTTATCTTTTCTTTTTTATTTCAAGCTCAAAAAACATACAACACCTTTGTTTTCTATTTTTTTTTTATTTCTTTCCCTTTTGTTTTACAGTTAGTCATGCCTCAAATCCAAACTGTTCATGTGGTGGTCCATTGCTTACTATCTATCAGTTTCCTATTGAGCTCATTTCATTCACATCTCTCTTTTGCTCCTATAATCACAAAACATATTAAAGTCAATCTTTAAACACATTGTTTTATGTAATTAAAGCATAGAATTTGGGATAAATATGCATAATTCAAGGCTTAACAATGATGTCCTGCAGAACACAAAGAAGAGCTGAGGGGGGTAGTCGGGGTCCGGCCGTTAGCCCTCTAATGCTTAAGTCATATGAGTTTGAAGGAGATTGTAGAGGCAATGGTAGGGTGGATTTGTGTGTACCTTAAGTTAGAGGTGAGTGCCTCTATTTATATAAGCCATTGGAGAGCCGTTGAGAGACGCGATCGTGGGAGTCACGCTCGTTGGGGGCGGCGTGATCCTCGGAGGCGTGGGTTACGGCTATAACATTCGAGGATGTGCCCGTCTTCTTCGGAGCCGTCCCTGGACTCTCGTGTGACTATATGGTGGTTTCTATCCAGGTCGGCCTGATAGTGATGTTGGCCGATGCCAAGCTCTCTGCTCGTAAGCCATTACAATAGACAACCTAGTTCGGGCTTGTCTTTGATGTGTCCAAAATGACATTCGTAAAGACCGACCTGTTGTCGTATCGGTTTAGCTCCCTGGCTCTCTTCCTGTCATCATCGGGCGTCTAGCACCCGGCATCAGTATGTGAGCTTGAGGATATGAGTCTGGGCCCACGAGCTTGTGGGGTTTCCTCATGACCCGAGGTCAGTTCAGATTACCCATAACAAAAGCCCTCCTGCTCTCGAGCCTAACTTGTTCGACTCGGGAGCAAAGCTTGAGGAGGTGATCTAGTCTCAATGTTGGGCCCACAAATGTTCATGGCATGGAAAGTATACAAAATAACAAAAAAGGACACAAAGGGACCAAATCAAATAAAAGAAAACAAGCCACAAATGAGGAAAAACACATCCTAAGGATGTTTACGTATACCTTGGAGGCTTGCGCATACCTATCATCTGAAGTATGCGCATGCATCTCCAAGGCATGCGCATGTGTCCCCAAGCACGAACAAAGATTAAAATACAAAATCGCTCCTAAGGGGCTGCTTGCGCACTCCTTAGAGACATGCACATACCTTAAGTTTCCTTGTGCATGCCTAAGAATCCCTGCGCATACCCTAACATCAACAAAACAGATGTAATTCTCTTATGCATGCCCTAAATGTCCGTGCATATGGCTTAAAAAACTCTCGAAAAACATTCTCCCAAGGTCATGCCTAAATGGTGAGGCATGCACACACTCCCAAAGGGCATGCGCTTGACACCAGAGGCATGCGCAAGGTGGATTTTGATCTCCAGTATGTAGTAATTTTTTATGACTTGTGATCTTACTCCTCATTTTGCACACATGCCAATCATGAAACGAAGTACGAATCGTCTCTGAATAGGGTCATCATTACCCAGAACCATGCAAGAAAATGCATCATTATTTCATGTACTATCATAATATGAACGGATTAGGGTTAAAAATTAAACAAACGGGACTATGGTCATCACAATGAACTAGACCAAGGAGTTCCAAAATGCTACATAACACTTGTTAAAGATTGGCATCTCTAAAATAGTCGATGTCCTACCCATCCAAAACGGCATCCGTCGGTTGGACTGCTTAGGTACATATAACAGCAGATTTATCTTCCTAAGGTCACCCGTTCTAGCAATAGGTGTGGGCCTAGAGCCGCACCCCTCAGTTTACAACCCTGATAGTCTCAACCTGGATTTTTGGCAAAACATGGGGACATAGGTATCCGACCTGTCTAAAAGATGGATCAGTTCGTAACAAAATACAACGGTCTCTAACCGCGAACTCAAAGACTATATAGTCCCTGCTAACTTAGTCTTTTGCTTTTTAATCAAGGGTCATCAATCATTTGATGTAATTAAGGGCTCGTGCCAGACCACGACCTGGAATGTAAAATATCTCAGAATCTCTAGAATAAAATTCACCTTGCGATACCTTCTCTTATGTATACTCTTATGAATGCTTGTGATTGTCTATCAATGTTTCCATTACTCAGAACCCCAGAGCAACAACACACAAAATGTTCTTTAGCGTTTTCTAGTTCTAACACTCAGAAATTTTTTAGAATTCCCTCGTTGTCACCGTCGTTGCCATCATCGGTTAAATGGGCAGGAAAGGGCATTTTAAATATGTCACTTCGCATTTCGAGGAGTTGTCATGAATATCGTACAACGTGACAACTTTTCAAGGGCTTGGACGAATGGGCAAGCACCGCATGACGAAGGCGTGTCAGAGAAGCCGTCGCATGGTAGCTCAGCCAATCAGGAGGAGACACGTGGAGAGGGAAGGTCAAGCGTCACGTCGTTTTATCTTTAAAGATCGTCTAGTGGAGACACGTGGCGACAGTGCGAGCTTGGTGCTGATGTGGGGATGAGTATAAAAGCGGGACTTAGGAATTTTTTTAGATTTTTGAATTTCTTCCTCTCTCTCGTTGTCCCTTTGCCGCTTGAGCCTGTGTCCTCTGCCAACCCTCCTATGTAATTTCGTGCATTTTTTTGTTCGTCCTTCACTCTAGAATCAATCCGATACGTTCCTTTTCTATTGGCCCACTTGATTTAGGGCCCTCTTTTCTTCACTATTTGTCCCCTCTCCCTCTTTTTACTTTTGATTTTTTTTTCGTTAGGCTCGCTTTGAGTCATGTTGAAGCTAGAAGATGCTGGTGATTCTTCTCGGACAGAGTCTGTTCGGTGGAAATCGATGGGGGAATCTCTTTTGAGGGGATCTTCAGTCTAATCTGAGGGAAGCTCCTGAGAACATCCTGGATGAGGGCCCCTTTAATTTGAGGCTGGAAGAGTCCCCTTCCTATCGTGGAGCGCCGGTTTGAGAACCTGGCCTCCACTTCTGGTGTTGTCGGATCTCTTCACTTCGTGGTCAATTCGATCAAGTCCAAGCTCTCTAAGTCCGACCTGAGCGGCCTCAGACATGACTATGAGATTCCTGGCTCGATAGGGTTGTCTCCCTCGTGAGGGTGAACGTCCGAGTCAGCCTTGTGAGGAAGAGGTCGCGCTCTTCTTCGCATTCTTTGAGTACAGCTTCCGACTCCCTCTCCATCTCATGGTGAGGGAGTATTTTTCCATCATGAATATGGCCCCAGGTCAGCTTGTCCCCAACGCTTGGAGGATGATTTACAACTACATCGTCCTGTGGCATCAGGTCAGCAATGCTGACCTTACCGCCCTTGAGATGATGCACATGTACCAGTTGAAGAGTAGTCCCAGCTTAAGGGGCTGTTACTACTTGGCACCCAGGTCGAGGAAAGGTGTACCCCTGATCGACGATCTTCCTTCCTTTGTACACAAGCGGAAGGAGTGTTGGTTATTTGTAACCAAGGGGTGGGAAGAATCTCGGGCTAAGCTAAGGTCTTCGCAATCCCGAGTCCCCAATGCCTTTTCAATACCAGGTTGGGAGTTGTACTTAGTCCCTTTCTTTTTGCCTTCGTTTGTATGCTCTATCTGATCGGGAGTCTGATCCTGACTTTCTTACATATGCAGCTAACCAAGAAAAATAACTCGATCTCAGCCCTCAGCAGTTGAGGCATATAGAGGTTGCGTGGCAGAATCCTCCAGCGTTTCAGAGTTAGAAGAAATTTCTGTCTTTCGAGTCATTGCAGCGAGTCAGCTTCAGCCCGGAATGTAACCGTTCTGACCGATTCTCCTCTTGGTAGTGTAGCAATAAATGTCCTTTTTCTCACTTAACTTCTTTCTTGCCCTTTTCAGGCATGTCAACTCCTCCCCCCAAATGGAAGGCTTATCTCACGGCCGAGGAGAAAGAGCAGCTTCGTACTACGAAGAAGCATAGGGCGGTATCTAAGCGTCCAGAAGGCAGCCCGCAAACTGCACTCCAAACCTCCTTAGGAGCCACTCCTATGCAATTGCAGGCCCCTTCTTCTGAAAATAGGGCCGAGGCCAGGAAGGATGTGGCTACTTCGTCTGAGGCCAAGGTGCCTGTAACCGCCACGTACACCTCCCCTCCTCTGAACACTAAGGTCGTGGACCCGACGGCTTAGGCAGAGACGAGCCCTGGTGAGGTCAGACCATCCGAGAGGACAACTCCTCAGCCCTCATGTCGCCAGGCTGAAATCCCGCCTTACTTGTTTAAATTCTGCAAGTGGGTGTACAAGAGTATCCCTGAGCCCTAGGTTGAGGCTTTTCTGAAGGCCTCGGAGGATGAGAATTTTTGAGGCGATAGTGGTTAATTGTGTCGAGGTAAGGTCTTCACAGTCGCATGATTTTGTTGCCTGGTCTTTGGAACTTTGTTTAAAAATCTAACCCATGTTTTCTATGACAGCCCACCTTTGGTGCCTCATGCTTAAGGACACCTTGGATCAAGCTAGGGGAACCATCACCGGGCTTGAAGTAGTAGTGAGCCAGTCTCAGAAGGATACCAAGGAGGCGAGGAGAATGGCTGAGGAGGCGACGAAGGTGGCCAATGAAAGGGAGAGGGACCTCGCAGCTGTGCAAGCCAAGCTGGTGGCGAAGGAGAAAGAGTTGGCGGCCAAGTAGTCCGACTTGTTGGCCAAGGAGGACAAGTTGAAGTGAGTCTAGGAGGAGGGTCACTCGTTGCTGGAGGCGGAGCAGAAGAAATTGGCCGCCGTTTAAGCAGAACTCGAGGAGAAGTTGTCCGAAGCTGACAAGATGTTCAACTTTAGATACGAGAAGTGCCGGCTTGAGATCCCGACTCATCACCTAGAGTGGGACCTCCCCTTTTTGGATGTCATGGCTGCCGATGAGGAGGCTCAGGCTGAGCCGCCCCAAGAAGATGCTTTGTCCGCTGGTGGAGCTATCCCTGAGGTCAGGACCTCTGATGCTAGGACTTCTTCGCAAGACCCCTGCTGACGCTGTTAAGGCCTTAGGTCTTTTTATTTTTGCCTTTGTTCCTGCCTTGGTTGAGCTTTGAAACTTTTATTATTATTATTATTTTTACTTTAGATGGTGGTTACCCCTATTGGAGTTTTTTCTTTTCAATGATGATAGCTCCCCTGCCGGGGTTCTTGATATGCATCATTTTTTTGCCAATCACTTGTGCACATGCATCTTTTATGCTTTGTTTTAATGATTGTGTGATGGCTTGGGCCCCCCCCCCCCCCCCCCCCCCCCCCCCTTGAGGTCGAGCAGAGATATGCTCGATTGTAGGAGTATATGATTTGTTGGGTGACCTGATCTGAGGTCTCCATTGCCCCGTAAGGCATTTGCCTCATGGGCTAGTGCGTGACCTGATTAGGGCGAGACATTTAAGGGTGTTCATTTCCAACCTTTCCTTTGCTCAAATCATGAGATGCCTACTTTTTTTGCCTTAACCCTATTTGGTCATCTTTTGTGATGTTTGAGCCAAAATGAAAAACTGAGCTTATATTTATTGATTTTGTAAAATCAACTTACAAGCATTTTGGTGTGCATACTGCGCTTATTATAGAATAGGCCTGTAGCCCTTGTAGATTTTCTACAGACTAGCCGAGATATTTATGGATAGTAGATCTTCAGATGCTCGACGTTCCATGGGTGAGGGAGAGGCCGACCCTCCATGTCTTCCAACCAGTACATTCCTAGCCGATCTGAGCAAACGACTTTGTATGGCCCCTTTCAGTTCGGATCCAACGGTCTTGAGCTCTTCTCTTTTAGTCTCCTTGGAGATCTCTTGTAGGACGAGGTCTCTTATTATAAAGTTCCTTTTTCGTACTCTGGAATTGTAATATCTCATAACCCTCTGCTGATAGGTGGCTACTTTTACCCGAGATCTTTCTCTGACCTCCTCCAATAAGTCAAGATTAAGTTGCAGCTGGCCTTCACTGTTCTCTAGTTGGAAGCACTCAGTGCGGTGAGATGGCATTCCAACCACAATTGGAACCACTGCCTCAACTTCGAAGGCTAGATTGAAAGTTTTTATCTCGTCATTGATCGAGCTATGGTCCGGTATGCCCAGAGCACGTTTGGAAGCTCCTCGGCCCATGCACCCTTGCACTGACCGAGCTTCATCTTGAGATGCCCTTTGATGATCTTATTAACGGCCTCAACATGATCGTTAGCTTGCGGATGATGAGGGGAAGAGTAGGCATTTCGTATCCCAAGCTCTTGGCAGAACTCCCGAAATTTTGCGTTGTTAAACTGACGACCATTATCAGTGACAATGGTGTGAGGAATTCCTAACCGACACACGATAGACCTCAAGATGAAATCGATCGCTCGTCTTCTTTTCTGTGATGGTGACCAAAGTCCCGGCCTCGGCCTACTTGGTGAAATAATCCACGACAACAATCACATACTTGGTTTAACCCTTGCCTTGGGGAAGAGGATTGATGATGCCGACCCCCCACTGAGCGAATGGCCAGGGGCTGGTCATAGGAGCTAGCTCTTCCGAGGGCAAATGAGGGACAGGGGCAAACCTTTGACATTTGTCGCAACTCTTCACGATCTCCTTGGAGTCTTTTTGGATGGTGGACCAATAGTATCCCTGTCGAATCACTTTGTAGGCTAGTGCTCAACTCCCGGAGTGGTTGCTGTAGCATTCCTAATGGACCTCCTGAGGACATAATATGCTTCGTTGGGGCGTAGGCACCATAGGCTTGGAAGTGAGAATCCCTTTTTATAAAGAGTGTCCCCGACCATGGTGTACTGAGTTGACCTATATCAAATCCTTTGAGCTTCACACTTGTTTTTTGTCAACTCTCCGTGTTGCAGATAATGGATGATTGGATCCATCCAGGTCAACTCAGCATTAACTGGGAATGATTCCTTCACTTCTTCGTGGCCAATACTCAACTCGGGTAGAAACTCGATTGGGATCGTCCTTGCAAGATCGTCATCGATTATGGATGCTAGTTTCAGCTAAAGAGTCTGCATTTGATTTTTCTGACCTCGGGACTTAAACAACCTCAAACTATTTAAATTGGTCGATGAGTTCCTATGCTTTACTAAGTAGGCAATCATTCTCTTTCCTTTCGCCTGATATTCGATGGTCACCTGCCCAACCACTAGCTGCGAATCGCTGTGCACCTTAAACCTTCGAGCTCCTAGCGTTGCAATGAGTTAAAGCCCGGCCAGGAGGGCCTCGTACTCTGCTTCGTTGTTTGAGGCCCGAAAACCAAACCTCAGGGCATACTCAACTTTCACCCCATCTAGAGAGGTCAGGATGAGATCTGCTCCATTTCCTTGCGAGTTGGATGAACCGTTGACATATAGAGACCACGTCCATTCTGACAAGCTTTGTTCGGATGGACCTCCCACTTCTTCTGACTTAGTAGGTTGATCGTCTAGTAGACCTGTGAATTCAGGGATAAAGTCCGCCACGGCTTACCCCTTAATGGCAGTGTACGAGCGATATTGAATATCAAATTCTTCGAGCTCAATAGACCATTTAGTGAGCCGACCAGACGTCTCTAGCTTCTGTAAAATTTGGCATAGCAGCTGATCTCTCAAAACCACTGTTGAATGTGCTTGGAAATATGGCCTCAGGCGTCTAGTTGAGGTAACAAGAGCCAGAGTCAGTTTCTTAATGCTCAGGTATTTAGTCTTGGCATCAAGAAGAGCCTTGCTGACGTAATAGACCGGTCATTAAATGCCTTCGTTGTCCTGTATCAAGGCCTAACTAACCGTTGATGGTGAAACAGCTAAGTACAGCAGCAACTCCTCTCCTTGTACAGGCTTGGAAAGCAAAGGTGGTGACCCAAGGTAAATTTTGAGCTCTTGAAATGCTCGCTTACATTCTTCTGTCCATGTGAATTCCTGACTCCTCCTCAGTTGCTTGAAGAAGAGAAGACATTTGTCCATTGCCCTGGAGACAAACCTGTTCAGGGACGCGACCCGACCAGTAAGACGATGGATTTCTTTCTTTGTGGCGGGTGAGTTCATCTTAATTAGAGCTAATTTTTTTACTGGGTTGGCTTCGATCTCGAGCTGATGCACCATGAAGACAATGAATTTTCTCGAGGCACCCAGAAGGCGCATTTGCTCGGGTTGAGTTTTATCTGATACTTCCTCAAAGTACTGAACATGTCGCGGAGGTCTTCTATGTGATTTTCCGACCTGATGCTCTTAACTAGCATGTCGTCCACATAGACCTCCATAGTCTTGCCGATTTGGCCCGTGAACATACGGTTGACCAAACGTTGTTAGGTCACCCCCGCATTTTTCAACCTAAAGGGCATGACCTTATAATAATAAAGACTCTGATCTGTGATGAAGGTCATCTTCTATTTATCCGGGATGTGCATCCGAATCTAGTTGTATCTAGAGTAAGCATCCATGAAGCTAAGGAGAGCATAGCCCATCGTCACGTCGACGAGTTGGTCGATCCAAGGAAGCGAAAAACTGTCCTTTGGGCAGGCCTTATTGAGGTTTATGTAATCCATGCAGACCCGCCACTTTTCGTTGACTTTCTTAACCAGCACAACATTGGCGAGCCAGTCAGGATACTTGACCTCCTCAATAAATCCAGCCTGAAGTAACTTTTTGACTTCCTCAGTGATAGCGGCGTACCTCTATGTATGAAGGGTTATCGCTTTTGCCGAACTGGTTTGTGAGCTGCATCAACATTCAGATGATGAACCATCACTTCTGGATTGATACTTGGCATGTCTTTATGAGACCAGGTGAACACGTCGGCGTGTTCCTTCAGGAGGGTACTGAGCTCTTGGCAAAGCTCGGGATGAAGTTGTGACCCAATCTGAACTACTTTCATCAGGTCGTCATCAATAATTGGGATGGCAAGCAGGTCCTTGGCGGTCGAGCCCCTTTCCATGGACTCTTCCCTAGGATCCAGGGAGGAGTCACATGTAACGGTGGATATCAAGCTCTTGCCTTGGAGGGCTAGCTCATAGCAGCGTCTAGCCTCTTCCTAATCAGCCTTTGACCACTCCAACTCCCCTTCAACTAGGAACTTCATCATCATATGATAAATGGAGACCATGGCCTTTAAGGCTCTCAGAGAGGGTCGTCTAGGATAGCATTGTAGACTGATGGCGTGTTGACCATAAGAAAGTCCACCATCAGAAGAATTCAATAGGCCCATCCCCGTAGTGATCAGGAGAGTGATCTTTCCCCCTATTAAAACTAAAAATGCTACAGGGACATTTTATGTGCATTATTGCTTTGGGGTTCTGAGTATTGAGAATATTCATAGACAATCATAAGTATTCACAAAAGTACACAAGAGAAAGATATCGCAAGGTGAATTTTATTTTAGAGATTCTAAGATCTTTTACATTCCAAGCCATGATCTGGCACGAGCTCTTAATTACATCGAATGATTGATGACCCTTGATTAAAAGATATAAGACTAAGTCAACGGGGACCATGGTCTTTGAGTTCATGACTGTAGAGATCGATATATCTTTGTTATTGACTGATCCTTCTTTTGTACGAGTTGGATGTCTATGTCCCATGTTTTAATAGGAGATTTGGGCTAAGACTGTCAGGGTTCTTAACTGAGGGGTATGACTCTGGGCCCGTGCCTGTCATTTTGGACAGGTGACCTTGGGAAGACCGATATGCAGTTGTATGTACCTGAGCAACCCAACCGACGGATACTATTTTGATGGGTAGGGCATCGACTGTTTTTCAGGTATCAATCTGTAGCGAGTATTGTGTAGCGGTTTGGAACTCTTTAGTCTGGTTTATCGTGATAACTATGGTCCCATTTGTTTAGTTCGAACCTTAATCTGAGTCATATTATGATAGTATTTGAAATAACAATGCATTTGTGTCATTCTGGATGCTGGTAGCTTCTCTCCGAAAACTTGTTGCGTTCATCATATTGGATCGGGTTTGCTTCTGAAAGTCTTCTTATTTTTCTTATTGGTTGTCCCGGAATGATTATTTGACTATTCCATGACATTTGGAGCGCTCGAAATACCAAAAATAGGTCAAAATGGAGTCCAGCGCACCCTAGAAATGAAGTTTGAAAATTGCTGATTTTATCATTGCGCTACCTCTGGAGCACATTGAAATTGATTTCATCCTGACAGCCGAATTTATGGGTGTGCTACATGCACCACACCCTGAAATAAAGTTTACTCCGACGGTTGAATTTATGGGTGCGCTACCTGCAGTGCACCCTGAAATAAAGTTTGCTCCAACAATTGAATTTATGGGTGCACTACTTGCAGTGCACCCTGAAATAAAGTTCCCTCTGACAATTGAATTTATGGGTGCACTTCCTGCGGTGCACCCTCAAATGACTAAGTCCATAGGCTAGTTTCATAGGGGCGATCCCATACTTGGAGGATTCCAAAAAAGGGTTCCTAGTTGCAAGTTTCGAGACCAAACCTGCGGTGGTCGAGAATAATTTCCAACGAAGGGTTCCGGTGATCAAAAAAGTTTCCCGACGGTCGAAAAAGTATTCTAGCAAAGTTTTTCAACGAGACTCGAATACCCAAGGGTCAATTGCTCTCTCTCTCTCTCTCTCTCTCTCTCTCTCTCTCTCTCTCTCTCTCTTTGTACGCGTACAAATGAATAGGAGGACGGGGTATTTATACCCGAAAATCCTGGAGAGCGACCAATAAGGAGGTGCCATGTGTGGCTCACCCTGAAATTGGTCAAAATGGCTATAGCGCACCCTAAAACTGCACAAAACATGCTATCAGAAGATGCTGAATTTGTGGGTGCGCTACCCCTGAATTTATGGGTGCATCAGCACTGTAGCAATGAAAATCACGAAGTCTGATCGGGGCTAATTAGTGGGTGCGCTACCTCTGGAGCACCTTAAAAATCCTTGTCTGGACTATCTGAATTTATGGGTGCGCTATTGGTAGTGCACCTTAAAAATCTCTGTCGGGCTCTGTTAAATTTCTGGATGTGCTACCCATGAATTAATGGGTGCACTAGCGTACTATTCCTTTTATTTATTTTGCTTCGGCGCTTTAAAAATGGATTTGTGGGGCCTGCTTGGTGATCGATGCCTATGCACTAGCTGTAACTATCCGTGCTCGTGGCCATGACCTTATTTTGAAGAGTTTTGATCATGATGAATGGTGCGGTCCACTAAGAGTCGTTTAAATGTCTAAGTAAAGCTAACTTATCTTGAATTTTGCCTACATTCATGGGTGTGATGGTAGTGAATTAATGGGTGCGCTGATAGCTCCGCTTGTGTGATCTTTGATTTGATAATCCCAACATTTTGGGACCCCAACACCCCTTGGCATGATACTATCTCCTATGAACCCGATCAGGGGGGTCTCGACTGGCTGAAGTCTTGATCTGTTGATCTTCATTTGTCAAAGGCCGACGCATATAGAATGTCGACCGAGCTCCCAATGTTGACCAACATTATGAATAACTTTTAGTTGGCAACCACCATGGCCACTACGAGTGAGTCATCATGGGGATAAATGACCCCCTGTGCGTCCTCGTCGGTAAAATTGATAGGGCACGAGTCGATTTTGGGCATTTTACATGGTCGGCTCGTGAGGTTAACCAAGTGTGCATCCCCTGTCATCTGTGCCTGTCGAGTATATGCCTTTCGGGCATTATTGGAATCTCCTCCAGTGGGTTCACAAAAAATCATGCAGATCTCCCTGACTGGTTCGTTGTCAATCTTATCTTCCTGATCTTCTTGTCGAGATGCCAACCTTTGGTCATCCTTCCTTTGGGCGAGGAATTCTTGTAGAAAACCCTGCTGAATAAGGGTTTCAATTTGTTGCTTCTGGTCGAAGCAATCGATAGTATTTGTGCCCATGATCTTTGTGGAAGAGGCAATACTTCGACTTACTTCTCCTGTTAGGATCAGTCTTCAGCTTGTCAAGCCACTTCAGCATCTTCTTATCTCGTATTACCATGAAAACTTGCTCATTTGGGGTGTTCAAGGGTGTATAGTGTTCGAATCGGCTAATCGAGGCTTTAGATAATCGGGAAGCGCTGCCTCGATTAGACGAGCTGCAGTCGTCCTTTTGTCACTTGGAGCTAGTCTCTTCCTTGGTTTCTTTTCTCTTCTTCGAGGACTTGTGAGAGTTGACTAGTTCCTCTGCGTCAATGTGCTTCTGAGCTCTGTCTAAGAACTCAGCTATAGACTGAGGGGATCATGTCTGACTAACCAGAGGAATTTCTCCTGCTTCAGCCCGCCAATCATGGTGTGTAACATTACCTCATGAGATAAGTTCTCAACTTGAACTGCCTCTGCATTAAACCAAGAAAGGTAGTCCTTCATAGACTCGTCGTCCCGCTGTCTAATCGCGGCTGTTATAGGCAAAATGGTGGAGATAAGATTTCACGCGGAAATGCCCATTTCGCCCTCGAGATGATCTGATCAAGAGTCGCAGAATGGGTAAGGGTGGAGTACGGCTTCGACTCTCGAGATCGTATGCTCGGGAGTCGAAGAATGGATAAGAGCGGGACGTCCATTCGACTCTCGAGATTATCTGATCGAGAGTCGAATATTGGATAAGTGCGGGACGTCCATTCGACTCTCGAGCTCACCTGATCAGGAGTCATAGATTGAAAAATACGGAGCAGCTATTCGCAAGTCTCGAGTCTTCATAACCGATAGTCAAATACGGCAAAGCTCGATCCGCGAACAGACCTTCTCACAAGTCGTTGAAAGACGTTACATCTAAAGTATGTACTTGGACTCGCGACCACATTCTAACCTGCGAGTAGCTTTCCTGCGGTAATATCTCTTAGCTTTCAGTACTAGCACCCGATTCCCGTCGAGCAGCTTCTCCAATCCCTCTGCGACACCAAGCAGGGCTACAACCAGTTCGGTGGTTTCCAACTACGGGCGTCTCCTTCCTTTTCGGAGGCTATGACTCCAACTACGGGCGTCTCCTTCCTTTTCGGAGGCTATGACTCCAACTACGGGCGTCTCCTTCCTTTTCGGAAGCTATGATTCCAACTACGGCTTCCAGCCGGATTTCAAGGGATTACCATTAAGGGGCGTGATTGTTGAAATAAGTCATTGGGTTGGATCTGACTAAAAAGATAGGATCTTATCCCACGAAATCAGCGAATTCTCAGTATCGTATGCGACATCAACGGGATTTCGACATCTCACGTAACAAATTGGATTGCTTCAGATCTATATAAAGGGGTGGCTCCATTAAGAGCAGGTACGCACACATCATTCAATCTTGGTCCCGTTTTGCTTGGCTTCTCTTCTTACTGTGGCCTAACTTAAGCATCGGAGGGCTAACGGCTGGTCCCCAGCCACCCTTATTTGTTGTCTTGCTTCAGGTCTGGTGGTGAAAATCCCGGTTGGAGTGAAGGAGAAAAGCTGGAGGATCTCGTTACAAAATCTGACATTAACAGTTTGGCGCCGTCTGTGGGAACGACTTGATCATCGAAATCAATCGTGCTAACCACCGATCAAAATCCTTCAGCAATGCCTCCTAAAAAGGCTGTTCATCCTTCAACTTCAAGACAGGCACCACCTCCGCCTGATGAGACGGAATCCGTACCTATCCTTCCACCTGCTCCGACGAATATCCCTCAAGGAGCCCCGAATATGCCGTCAACAAACCCATTATTGGAAGCTTCTGGAAATCAAGATGATGTCCTACGTTTCCTCGGAAACACTCTCCTAACTCTAAACGCCGGAGTCCAAGCGCTGTCAAACCGGCTTGATCAGCACTTCCCCGAACCGCAAAGACAATCCTCTGAAGGGTTACCACCGCAACCCATACCGGTAGCTTCCAGACACTCTATGGACGAACCACAGGTCCCGCCACTCGGCGGCCATCCCCCTGTACCATCTCCACATTCCATACATTCCAGTTCGTCTCGACAACCTCAACCGCAAGGCTCCACCGCCGAAACATCTAGCTATACCCTACCATAGGAAGGAGATCTCAAAAGAATCCAAGATCGTTTTGATGTTATGGAACAGCGATACCAGGCAAATCGGCCATCTGCCGTCATGGCGGCAATACACCAATCTGAATCTCCCTTCACCAGCGAGGTCATGGAAGCCCCATTACCCAGAAAGTATCGAGCGCCTGTTATCGCTCCGTACACAGGAATTGGCGACCCTCTGGAACATCTGGAAACATATAGGTCCCTCATGGAGTTGGAGGGACATGGTTCAGAAATCATGTGTAGGGCCTTTCCCCTAACATTGAAGGATGCAGCTCGTACGTGGTTCCGGGGGTTAAAGCCCCGTTCCATCAGTTCCTTTTCCCAGTTATCAGAGATATTCCTTTCTCAATTCATGGGGAGTATTCGCATTAAGAAGCCAGCCTCCCATCTAATGAATTTGAAACAGCAGCATGGGGAGACAATAAAGGAGTTCACAGTACGATTCACTGCCGAAGCCGTTCAAACTAAGGGATACACCGAAGAAAAGGGTCTTACAGCCCTCATTGCCGGGATAACGAGCGAGAGATTCAGGTTTGCCTTAGATAAAAGCCCACCGAAAACTATGGCAGAATTTCAAGCCAAAGCTCAGAAATATATCAATGCAGAAGAAGTCGCATTGACACGCCATGGAGTACAGAGCAAGAAGCGCAAGCCAGAAGGAGCCTCTTCTACGGATAAGAAATACCGTCGTGACCAGCGCGATCGTTCTCCCAAGAGGCCTTACTCTGGTAAATATCATAATTACACTCCTCTCAATCAGTCTCCTGAAAAGGTTCTAATGGAGATTAAACACAAAGCCATATGTGAAGTGGCCTGCAAAGATCAAATCCGATCCCGAGAAGAGGGACAAGAGCAAGTTCTGTTATTTTCACAAAGATCACGGGCATAGGACCCAGGACTGCATCTCTTTACGAGACCATATCGAAGCCCTTATTCGAAAAGGCCATCTCCAGGATTATGTTGCTCGTAAAAATCGATCACCAGAAAGGGCGAAGACCTCATCTCGCCAAAAGGAACCACCTCATCATCAAACCGACCAGGAGGACGCCGAGCCCACGGGAGAAATTCGCACTATCGTCGGGGGACCAGCTTGTGGGGGTGACTCTCAAGCTTCAAGAAAAGCATACGCTCGGAAGGCGTCCAAAGAACCCCAACAAATCTATTGGCTGGAACAGACGTCCAGCTCCTCAAAAGCAAGCCATCCTCCAATTTCTTTCACCCTCGAAGATGCAGCGGGAATCCACTTCCCTCATGAAGATTCTATCGTGGTCACATTGAAGGTATCAAATTATCTGACTCATCGGATTATGGTGGATACAGGTAGCTCAGCCGACATTCTGTATCTAGAGGCTTTCAACAAAATGGCACTATCCAGAAGCCTCCTCAAGCCAGTATCGACCCCCCTCATCGGCTTTGGAGGAGAGGTAGTAACACCCGAAGGAAGCATCGATCTCCCAGTTACTTTTGGAGAGAGTCCAGCGAAGACCACCGTCTTCGTAAACTTCCTCGTCGTGGATCGAAAATCAGCATATAACGCCATTTTGGGGCGGCCGTCTCTGACTAAGGTTGGAGCGGCCTTGCACCCTTCATATCTGTGTGTTAAATTTTCGACCCCAAATGGCATCGGGGTCGTGCGAGGAAGTCAGCAGGAGGCACGGTCCTGTTACCAGATAGCCCTCCAAGATCGAAAGAAGGCTCAAGCGACACCTGTCATGGAAATAGTTCAAGGTTCATCCGACGTTCCCGCCACCGCGTTGGATCCAAGAGAAAATGCTCTGAAATCAGGAACTCCAGGGGAGGAAACAGTGGCGATCCACCTGACCGAAGACGACCCATCTAAGATCGTGCGCATCGGGTCCTCCTTGACCACTGTCCATCGTCAAAATTTGATCCGTTTCCTCACCGAATACAAGGATGTGTTTGCTTGGTCTCATAAAGATATGCCAGGCATCGATCCTGATGTCATCGCACATCGTCTCAACATTGACCCGAAGCATAAACCCGTACATCAGCGTCGACGTGCCTTTACTGCAGAAAGACAAATGGCAATCAAAACAGAAGTTGAAAAGCTTCTCGCGGCTAATTTCATAAAGGAAGTTGACTACCCAGAGTGGGTCGCAAACGTAGTTCTCGTCCGGAAAACTAATGGCAAATGGAGGATGTGCGTCGACTATTCAGACTTAAACAAAGCATGCCCCAAAGATAGCTTTCCGACACCGCGGATCGACCAGTTGGTCGACTCAACAGCTGGACATGTTCTCCTCAGCTTTATGGATGCTTATTCTGGTTACAACCAGATTGTGATGCATCCACCTGATAGCCAGCATACTGCCTTCATCACAGATCGAGGACTATATTGCTACCAGGTAATGCCGTTCGGTCTTAAAAATGCAGGGGCCACTTATCAACGTCTTGTCAACAAAATGTTCGCTGCTCAAATCGGTAGGAATATGGAAGTGTATGTTGACGATATGCTCGTGAAAAGCATCGTTGAAGATAACCACATTTCAGATCTTCGAGAAGCCTTTGATCTGATGAGGAAGTATCAAATGAAGTTAAATCCAGAAAAATGCGCGTTTGGAGTGTCTGCAGGAAAATTTCTTGGGTTCATGGTTGGCCAGCGTGGAATTGAGGCAAATCCTGAAAAGATTAAAGCATTAATAGAGATGAAATCCCCTGTTACTCTGAAAGACGTTCAGCGTCTAGCAGGTCGCATCGCATCATTGAACAGGTTCATCTCGCGAGCATCTGACAAGTGTTTGCCCTTCTTCAAACTCCTTCGTGCAACGGCCAAGTCTGATTGGAAGTGGACACCTCAGTGTGAAGAAGCTTTTCAACAATTGAAGCAATACATGAGCGCTCCCCCCATTTTATCTAAGCCTGTAGCACATGAGCAACTCATTCTTTATTTATCTGTGTCTCCCACGGCCGTTAGCGCCGCTTTAATAAGAGAAGATTCCGGGGTGCAAAGGCCCGTTTATTATGTCAGTAGAGCAATGGTCGATGCAGAAACTAGGTATTCTGATATGGAGAAACTGGCCCTAGCCTTAGTCACTGCGGCTCGAAAACTGCGACCATACTTTCAAGCCCATGCTATTTTAGTACCAACAAATCATCCTCTACGCCAAGTCCTTCAAAAACCTGAGGCTTCAGGACGCTTGACTAAATGGGCGGTCGAGATCAGTGAGCATGATATCTCATTCTGTCCTAGGACAGCAGTCAAGGGCCAGGCCGTGGCTGACTTCATCGCTGAATTTACGTATTCTTCTGAAGATAATGTCATGACCAGCGACCAGCCTCCTTGGTCTCTCTTCGTGGACGGGTCGTCGCGGGCCACTGGTAGTGGAGCGGGCCTGATTTTAGTGGCTCCCGACGGGTCGCATTTTCAATACGCTCTGCGTTTCGAATCACGCGTCTCCAATAATGAAGCAGAATATGAGGCCCTAATTGTTGGCCTCGAACTGGCCATTGTCCTCGCAGTCCAGAATTTGATAATTCATAGCGACTCCCAGCTCATTGTCAATCAAGTTCTTGGTGAATTCGAAGCCAAAGAAGAAAGAATGGCCTTATACAAGTCTCGTGTCCTCATCCTGCTCGCCAAACTGAAGACTTATAAAATAATTCATATCCCTCGCGAGCAGAACCAACTTGCCGATTCCTTGGCAAAACTCGCTTCTGCGCCGGAATCGGAGTTATCACATTCAATCCCCATCGAGCACCGTCAGAACTTGAGTATCGACCAAGTGACTCTCGAGCAAGTTATATCGGTACAATCGTCTCCATGCTGGATGGATCCTATCATCCTTTATCTTAGAGATGGATACCTACCAGAAGACAAGAAAGCTGCAAGACAAATTCGGCTTCGAGCTGCCAGGTACACCTTACAAGATGGAATCTTGTTGCGAAAAAGCTTCTCCTTGCCTTATTTAAGGTGTCTTCATCCAGAAGAAGCACATCGTGTTCTAGATGAAGTACACCAGGGGGCATGTGGTAATCATCCCAGGGGGCGATCTCTAGCATATAAAGCGATGAGGCAAGGATATTATTGGCCTACTATGAAAGCAGACGCCATCGAATTTTCTAAAAAATGCGACAAGTGTCAACGATATCAACCTATACCTCGTGTACCGTCTGAGCGGATGACCCCAGTCGACAGCCCTTGGCCTTTTGCTCAGTGGGGGATCGATATCATCGGGCCCTTACCTATGGGAAAGGGACAGAATAGGCTCGCGATCGTGGCGGTTGATTATTTCACCAAATGGGCCGAAGCAGAACCATTAGCCAAAATTACTGAAAAACAAACTACTAAGTTTATGTAGGGAAATATCATATGTCGCTTCGGACTTCCTCATACTATAATTATCGATAACGGAACGCAGTTCGACAACGCAGCCTTTGATGAATTTTGCGACAAATGGAAGATACGTAATCTCCGCACTTCTCCATATCATCCTCAGGCGAATGGGCAGGTCGAGGCAGTGAATAAAATCATAAAGCATCATTTAAAGACCAAGCTAGGTGAATGTAAAGGGGTGTGGCCAGAACTTCTACCAGAGGTGTTATGGGCCTATAGAACCACGGCTTGTACATCGACAGGTGAAACTCCTTTCTCCTTAGCATTTGGTGTTGACGCAGTAGTACCAGTGGAAACTCAAGTGCCCTCATATCGGATCGAACAGTATGATCCCGCAAGCAATCAGGAAAACCTCCGACTTCATCTCGATCTCTTGGAAGAACGAAGAAATGCTTCCCAAGTACGAGTGGCAGCATATCAACAACGTATTGCTCGTTATCGGAATGCGAAGGTTAGACCTAGATCCTTCCAGCCCGGAGATTTGGTCCTAAGGCAAAATCTTGGAGTTCCTGCTCGTTCATTGGATCCGAATTGGGAAGGCCCGTATCGGGTTATTAGGGTTGTGAGACCCGGTACTTATTATCTTGAAGACATGCAAGGGAAGCCTGTACGTCGCCCTTGGCACGTGGAGCATTTGCTACGATACTACCCCTAGATTCGATGTAGTTTTATTACAACGTTTTATGAATAAAGTGAAAGATATCTTTTGGCCGCTACTCCATTTATATGGACCTGAATAGCCCTGAAGAGTGCTTACACATCCTCTTGGCCAATTGCCTACCTTTGGTAGGACTGAAATTGTTACTAGTTGGTCGCTTCTCCATTTACATGGACCTAAATAGCCCCGAAGAGAATGGATACCATCTCTTGACCAACCTTCTGCCCTTGGTAGAATCAAAATCTCAATCGATAGATCAGTCTATCTCAACGCGGACATGGTCTCACGACCCCCGGATTGAGTCTAATTCATTTTTTCATGAGTTAGTTACTCGCGATTGGTGAGAGGAGGGATCGCACTCCGGAATGCGAGCACCGCAGCTCGTGCTCAAATTAGGGCAGCGATCGGGGTCACACCCTAATCGCGAGCACCGTAGCTCGGGCTCGAATCGCAGTCGTACACCTTAATTGCGAGCACCACAGCTCGCGCTCGAATATGTGGTCATACACCCTAAATGCGAGCAGCTCAGCTCATGCTCGAATTAAAGGGTCACATCTCTGATGAATCCATTCGAGATCAACATAAAGCAAAAAATGAAAGATGAAGGGAGAACAGCAACAAAACAGTAACACTTCCAAAAATATCTTTTCATTGATAATTAGATGATTACAGATACATGATCGCAGATACAAGAGAGAAGAAAATAAAAGGAAATCAATCGCTTGGAGGAGCCACGCTCTCGACTTCAGGGCCCATTTCAGGAGCCCCTCCAGCCTGCGTGGCTTCAGTCACCTCGTTCTCGGCAGCAGCTTGCTCTTCTGCAGCTATGATGGTCGCGACTCGACCGAATTCCCCCATATCGAAGGATGGGATCATTCGTTGCACTACTCTTAGTGCAAAGTCTCGACCAGCATCGTATGACTCATATCGTTCATCGTCATACAGCTGCGAAGTCCGGAACTCGGAAACTGCCCGAGCACCTTCCTCCGAGAGCATTTTTACAAGGGCGACTCTCTCCTCGTCCCAGTGGATCGAGTCGTCCTTAAGCTGCGCAAGAGCGGTGCGCTCCCTGGTCAAGTTGTCGTAGGCCTCCTTGAGCTGCGACCTGGCCCCCGCGAATTGCTCCTCTAACGAGATCTTGTCCTGCCGGAAGATCTCCCTCTCTCTCTCAGCCTTCTCCTTCAGACCCGTGAGCTTCACGTAGTCTGAGTCCAAGGCCTGATACCTGTCGGTCAGGACTTGGATCTTCTCGATGAGGATCTTTTTCTCCTCATCTCTCTTCGTGATCACCGCCTCACGAGCCTTGAGCAGTTGATCTCTTCCTTGAACTGCCTTTTCCAAGGCAGTCCTCTTTCCCTCAGCCTCCTCTATCGTGCGACGGGCGGCAACGATATCACGCCTCGTTCGCAGAATAAGATCTAAACCCTGCAAAAGAGATGAAAAATGTAAGAGTATTCTGGAACGTAATAACTGATCATAGCAGGTCTTGACGAAGTCTTACCTGAACCATCCTCATCCCCGCTTCGAGGATAAGGTTCTCAGGACTTGGCTCGGGAAGAGAGCCAAAGGCGTGAGGCGGGACGTTCTCAAACAAAAATTTACATACAGGATGAAGGTGGCGGGGAATAGAGTACGTCCCGCTCCCAGACGGTTGGGCAACGACCAACCCGGCCTGCTCGCGAGGTGGAGGCATTGACTCGCGAGCAGGTCCCGCTCAGCAGCCGGGACCAATTCGCAAGCAGGAGGTGGCTCTTGAGGCTCTACCTGCTCTCGAGCCTCTTCGGCTGGGGGGCAGCCGGACCCCACCCCATCTGGGGAATTATCAGCAATGTTAATCACTGGTGGCCCAGGTGCGACCACCAGTGAAGGAATAGTGGGCCCAGCTGGGGCCCCCGCCATGCTCGCGGGAAGGGCAGGCTGATCGCTGCCCGTGCGGATGGAAGATTGAGAAGGTTCGGCAGGGGTTCTCTTCTGCCTTTTGGAGCCTGTGCCCTTCAGTCGGGGCAGTAGGCCTCTCTTCTCTCCAGCCTTTGTCATTTCAACTTCTCTTCTGGATATGAGGCCTGCTGCTGTAAGTCGCGAAGGGGACAAGCAAGCCTCGATATGCCTATCTCCGACAGGCACCTTGTACACCTTGACAATCTTCTCGTTGATCCCTCCTTTCAGATTCGGTTTTCTCAAGGCCGGGATACCTGCGAGCACAAACGGGGGTCAAACGAAGAAAAACCCTAAAAAACCTTTCTGGGGAAATTGCACAATGCGGGATTGTCTACCTTCACAGAAAAACCGGGTCACTCCTGGACCCCTGGAGGAGGCAGACTCCCAGCTCCCGGAAGCATAGAACCACCGCTTCCTCCAGCCGGGATAGTTCGAGGAGGGCTTCCCCAACACGAAATTATCCCGGTGCCAATAACACAAATAATACCAGCCTTCGCTGGAGGGAGCTTTCTTCAGACGAAACATACGGAGGAACTCCTCCGCCGTGAGTTCCCCGTTGCCAGCCTGAGCCCAAAGGGCAAAGGAGCCCAGAACCACCCTCCACCCGTTCACAATGAGTTGCCCAGGGGCAATCTTGTAACACCGGAGTACATCGCGAACGAAGGGATGGAGGGGAAGGCGTACCCCCAGGATAAGCTGATACTCATAAAATGCTACGCATCCTGGGGGGGGGGGAGTCGGGTGTTTCTCCACCTCCGGGCAAGCGGAGGGTTACTGAGTCGGGGATCAGGTATCTCTCCCGTAGCTCAGCCAGCCGGTCCTCCGATAAAACGGAAGGATATCCGGCTGCTGTGTATCTCCCTGCCGGAACCCTTGCACTGCTGGAGGCAGAGGATTCCGGAGTGGCATCACCAAGAGGGACAGTGGTCTCGTCAGAGTTCCCAGCCATGAGATAAAAATAAAAGAAGAAAAAAAGAAGTAATACCAAAAACTGAAAGGAAAATGAACACCGGAGGAAGAAGAAGAATGGAAAGAACTGCAGGTTCCTTTCGAAAAAGCTTCTGTAGAAAATCAAAGAAATGGCGGACTCCGTACATTTATAGGCAATCATTCCGCCGTATCTGATGGCACGTGGCAGTCCCTCTCTTGACACAGCGCTCGAGCAGGCACGCCCATTAACTCCTCAAACACGTGGCGAGCGCCCCTTCATTTTCCATCAGCGAAAAGGCTGCGGAAAGCTGGCGCTCATTAATTTCAGCCCATCATGTGGGGTGCCGTTCTCGATGAAAGCAGCGGGCGGTTTCGTGTGATAGTGAGCTAAGTCCTTTCCTTAAGAATTCTTGGCGGCAAGGACTTGGGGGGCATCTGTTATAGGCAAAATGGTGGAGATAAGATTTCACGCGGAAATGCCCATTTCGCCCTCGAGATGATCTGATCAAGAGTCGCAGAACGGGTAAGGGTGGAGTACGGCTTCGACTCTCGAGATCGTATGCTCGGGAGTCGAAGAATGGATAAGAGCGGGACGTCCATTCGACTCTCGAGATTATCTGATCGAGAGTCGAATATTGGATAAGTGCGGGACGTCCATTCGACTCTCGAGCTCACCTGATCAGGAGTCATAGATTGAAAAATACGGAGCAGCTATTCGCAAGTCTCGAGTCTTCATAACCGATAGTCAAATACGGCAAAGCTCGATCCGCGAACAGACCTTCTCACAAGTCGTTGAAAGACGTTACATCTAAAGTATGTACTTGGACTCGCGACCACATTCTAACCTGCGAGTAGCTTTCCTGCGGTAATATCTCTTAGCTTTCAGTACTAGCACCCGATTCCCGTCGAGCAGCTTCTCCAATCCCTCTGCGACACCAAGCAGGGCTACAACCAGTTCGGTGGTTTCCAACTACGGGCGTCTCCTTCCTTTTCGGAGGCTATGACTCCAACTACGGGCGTCTCCTTCCTTTTCGGAGGCTATGACTCCAACTACGGGCGTCTCCTTCCTTTTCGGAAGCTATGATTCCAACTACGGCTTCCAGCCGGATTTCAAGGGATTACCATTAAGGGGCGTGATTGTTGAAATAAGTCATTGGGTTGGATCTGACTAAAAAGATAGGATCTTATCCCACGAAATCAGCGAATTCTCAGTATCGTATGCGACATCAACGGGATTTCGACATCTCACGTAACAAATTGGATTGCTTCAGATCTATATAAAGGGGTGGCTCCATTAAGAGCAGGTACGCACACATCATTCAATCTTGGTCCCAGTTTTGCTTGGCTTCTCTTCTTACTGTGGCCTAACTTAAGCATCGGAGGGCTAACGGCTGGTCCCCAGCCACCCTTATTTGTTGTCTTGCTTCAGGTCTGGTGGTGAAAATCCCGGTTGGAGTGAAGGAGAAAAGCTGGAGGATCTCGTTACAAAATCTGACATTAACAGCGGCGAGATGCATTGAATGTTTCAGCGGGTCGGTGCTTCCGATGAATTGCGTTACGGAGGCTCAGCTAAGCTGTGTGAATGAACTAATGAAACTCGGCTTGAGGTTCCGAAACCATGTCCGATCCGAAGTCTCCAATGTCAAAGGAAAAGCCTTACACATGAGGTTTCTGTTGGCACCGTGAAGTTCCATCCAGACACAGAACGTTTCTAGGTTCTCTACGCGATCCCCCACTCATTTGTAATGTTTGATCTGTGGTACCTTGAATCCCTTGGGAAGATGCTCAGCTCAGATATCATCTATGAAGGGAGACTCCATCTGCTCAATGAGGGAGTCGATGGTGATCAGAGCCTTGGCTTTCTGAGCTCGCTGTAGGTCATTGATGTGTTCCTTGAGCTCTCGTAGCTTAACCTCCCACGGGGTATTATTGTCCCTGACATGTTTGAGGACGTGCCCGTCTTCTTTGAAGCCATCCCTGGACTCGCGCTTATATATGGCGGTCAGCCTGGTAGTGATGTTGGACAAGGCCGAGCTCTCTGCTCATCATCCATGACAGTAGAAAACCTAGTTTGGGCTTGTCTTTGATGTATCCAAAATGACCTTCACAAAAGGTCAACCTGTGTCATATCGGTTCAAGTCATCATCTCTCTTCCTGTCATCGTCAGGTGTTTAGCACCCGACATCAATATATGAGCCTGAGGATCTGAGTCTGGACCCGTGGGCCACTGGGCTTTCCCCGTGACCTGAGGTCAGTTCGGATTTACCCATAACATGATCCTTAATAGAGAGTCTTAATGATAGAACAAGATTCCTATATCCAACCGCAAATAATTGTGACAAGGCTTAGAAAACCAGATTGACAGAGAGCCCTAATGATAGAACAAGATTCGTGGATCCAACCCTAAATAGTTGTGACAAGGTTTAGGTGATTATTATTATATGAAAATTGGATTGAATTTTTTTCCCCACACCACACACGCTCATATGCACCCCCACACCACATGGGCACTCAATCCCATGATCTCACTGTTGAGATATATAGTTTGTCTACCACTTAGCCATGGAGCTGGACCCAATTAGCTTGAGATTTGTTTTTAGCTAAGCTGGTCCAACCCATGACCTTGTTTATGGATCACAAGATATCTACTAAAGGGGTTGTTTGGAGGTGTGGAAGTTGTGATCTCGGGGGAAGTGATCTTCCCTGAGAGTTGACCTTCAAGGAAGGGAACTTCCTGAAAGTGTTAGTGTTATTTGGTTAACACCTCTAGAGTCATATGAAACCTCAGATTGTGTTTGGATGTTACAATTTTGGAAGTTATCCAAATGATACGTTGGCACATGCTCATGCAAGATGAGGTGCTTGTTTATAACATTTAAGCTGGTTAATGGGTGGGCAGTGATGTGAACATACCGTTAAAATGCCTGCTTCTCAGGTGGGCCATATGTTGTGTAGCAAGCCAACAACACCGGTGAACTGAGATTGAATCTCCGATATCACCCACAAACGATAAACAAAAAGAAATAACAAGTAAAAATAGAATTCAAGCAAACCAACAAACCATAAGATAAGATTTACGTGAAAAAACCCCAACAAGGGTAAAACACCACTGATGCAATCTCTACTATGAATAAAAACAAAGTTTACAATGGAACCTTACCTTCTACTATGCTTCCCATGCACAAAGATGACCCTTTTACTAAACCTCTCTCTCTCCCTCTCTCTCTCTCTCTCTCTCTCTCTCCCTCTCTCCTTGGACATATAGAAACTCTACTACCATACCCCAATCTCGAATTATAACCCTTTATACAGTATAAAATAGAAACCAGACACAATAGGAAACTGCGCATAAGCAGTTCGCTCACAGTCAGGCGCTTGCCCAAACTTGGTCAAGCGCCCAACATATCCAAAATCTGTCCAACGAGTTTAAGAGAGATTCCATCGAATTTCAGGCGTCTGACCCAGCATGGTCGAGTGCCCGATGACCTCACAATAGGGAGCCCGATTGCCTCTAAAATAGTCTAGAGACGTGTATATTTTGGGGGAATTTCGGTCACCCAGTTAAGACCGGTCGGGCGCCCGACCACCCCAGCTTAGTAAAATAAATAGTGTGCTAGCTCCACACCTCAACAATCTCTCACTTGGAGATAGATCACCAAAGATCCCTTCGTCTTCTACATTCAGAGTACATCACCTCCCTGTCTTCACGCCTGAAGACCAATCGAAGCTGAGCAAAACTTCAGCTTCTTCCGTGTGACCGTCTTGATCAACATATCTGCAGGATTGTCACTTGTATGGATCTTCTCCAGAGTAATTGATTCATCTTCCAACAGCGAACGTATGATGTGTACCTGATGTCAATATGCTTGGTCCTTGAATGAAAGGCCAAGTTCTTGGCAAAGTGTATTACACTCTGACTGTCACTGTATAGCTTGCAATCTGCTTGCTTCTTCCCCAACTCTTCCATAAAACCTTGCATCCAATGTTCCTTCCCGGGGTTGTTCATGAACCTGCTAACAACTCCCACTACTTGAGCAATATCTAGCCTCGTACTCACCATAGCATACATGAGGCTTCCTATAGCCGAGGTATATGAGACTTTAGCCATATAGTCTCGTTCCTCTTGCGTCTTCACACCTTGCTTCTTAGAAAGCTTGAAGTGACTAGCTAATAGAGTGTTAACCGGCTTAACACCTCCTATATTGAATTGATCAAGTACTTTGCCTATGTACTCTGCCTGTGACAACACAAATTTCATGTTTTCCCTGTTACGCTTTATCCTCATGCTTAGGACTTGTTTTGCAGCTCCCAATCCTTCATGGCAAATTCTCTAGACAATTGTCTTTTTATATCCAAGATGTCCTTCATACTTAAACCGACTACAAGGATATCATCAACATACAGAAGAAGAATGATGTATGACGTATCAACCTTCTTCAAATAGCAACAATAGTCTGCAAAACATCTCCTGAACCCGTTTCCTGACATGAAACTATCAAACTTCTTATACCACTACCTCAGGTACTGCTTCAGACCATATAGGTTCTTTCTCAGCCTACACACCTTGTTCTCCTTTCCGGACGCCACATATCCTGTCGGCTGATGCGTATATATCTCTTCTTCAAGATCCCTATGAAGAAAGGTTGTCTTAACATCTATCTGCTCTAGATATAAGTCCACTATAGCCACTATACTCAAGACCATGTGAATCGTAGACATCTTCACCACAAGTGGAAATATCTCAGTGAAATCGATACCTACCTTTTGTTGGAACCATTTTACTACCAATCTGGCCTTGTACCACTTCAAACCATCATGCTCTTCTTTCAGCCTGTAAACTCACTTGTTATGAAAAGATTTATTCCCCTTAGTTAGAGTGACGAGATCCCACGTATGATTGGACTCAAGGGAGTCTATCTCCTCATCTATAGCGTGCTCTCACTTAACCCGGGTATCTGATTGTAACACCTCTTCAAAACATTTCAGTTCACCATTATCTGTCAGTAATAAATAATGTAAGGAGGGTGAGTATAGGACCTTGGGTCTTCTCTCCTGAGTAGACCTCCTCACAACCAGTGTGTATGGCTCTGCCTCATCATGCTCCTG
Source organism: Liriodendron chinense (assembly GCA_003013855.2). Lineage (NCBI taxonomy): Eukaryota > Viridiplantae > Streptophyta > Magnoliopsida > Magnoliales > Magnoliaceae > Liriodendron > Liriodendron chinense. The sequence goes on from ML058429.1 coordinate 7,523,028, forward strand.
TGCATGTTCACCCCGTGGCGCTACAACACCTATGTCCGATAACTCTTCTAACTCTACGTATTCTTTCTCATCAGCCTTGTTCTATTTTTTTTTTTTGTAAATTGTCTTTATATATCACTTTCTCATTGAAAACTACATCCTTGCTCCTAATGATTTTTCAATTCTTTGTATCCCAAAATCGGTAACCAAAATCATGCTGCCCGTAGCCAATAAATGTGCACCTCCTGGACTTCACATTCAACTTGTTTCTGTGCTCTGCATCAATGTGAACATATGAAGTGCAGCCAAACACCTTGAGTTTGTGTTAATGTCAGATTCTGGTAACAACTTTCCTTCCTTCAGATGATCGATCCTCCTAAAGATGAATTATTTCTCCTCACCTGAAAACCAAAGAGGGAGACCTAGGGTGGCCAGCATCCGGCTGTTAGCCCTCTGGTGCTTAAGTTATAGATGGGCTTGAAAGTAAGATGAAGTGTGAACGTAGGTTAAGATATTGTGTACCTTTATCATCCATCGGTCATCTATTTATTTAGGTCCAGATGGACTAGTTCGTTACGTAGGTTGTTGAGATCTTCCTGATTTCAAGGGATAAGATGTTATCTTATCAGATTAGAAACCTAGCTGATTACGTTCCTTGATGGAGGTACCATTTAATTCGGGACTATGAGTAGAAACGAACCCAAACATGCCTGTAAGCTGGGCCAACTCATGAGCTATATGGGCTACTGAGACTACGACCTAGGATGCGTCCCCACTAAATGACTCGCGATTAGAGCTGCTCGAATATGAATGACGATTGGCTTGTGAGAAGACTTCTTTAAATTATGAGATACGCCCAACTCGGCTCGCTAGACGATATATTATGTTTTCCTACTCGCAGTTCTTAATATCCAAGAGGCGCTTGCATGTCGCACGTGAACCATGTAAAGCTGCTCAAGAGTTGCTGATCATGAATGCCTTCAACCAACTTTATTCTACAACAAATGCCCCTCAAGTCCTTTGTTTTGAGCAAATAAACGAAGGACTTGACTACGCATATAACCGCCTGACGTGTCTTTCGAAGGAGGGAAGCCGTACATGATTGGACTTTTGCATTAATGAGCGCCAACTTTTCGGCCAAAGGAACTGAAGAGACGCTCGCCACGTGTCTTCAGAAGTTAATGCGCGTGCCCGTTCGACTGTCATCCCAAACGAAAACCGCCGCGTATAATTCAAATCCTAAGAAAATGAATGCGTATATATATGAGCTCTCGAGGGATATTTCATTACTTCGAAGCTTTTGATGAAATTCAAATTCTTCCCTTTCTCCTTTCTTCCTTTGGCGAGACCTCCGTTCTAAGGTATTTCTTCTTCTTCTTTCATTCCTATTTCTTTTCCTTCAATGGCGCCAGGATCCGATAGTGAGGCTGTCCCTCTGGAGGATGAAACTCTGGATTCTTCCTCCTCAAATAACATATGGGTACCTGCTGGGAAGTATTCTGCATTCGGGTACTCCTCTATAATGAGGGAGGAAGAAGTAGGAGAAATGAGAGAGAGATATTGGATCCCAGATTCGATTACACTTAGATTACCCAAAGAAGGGAAAACTGTCGATTCATCACCATCAGGGTGCGTTGCCAGTGTATAAGTATTTTTTCCAACTTAGAGTACATCTTCCTCTCCATCCTTTTATTTGAGATGTCCTTCTCATATACAAAATTTCCCCTGGGCAGCTTATCGTAAATGACTGGAGAGTGGTGTTGAGTGCGTACGTCCTCTGGAAATAAGTTGGTAATGGAGAACTAACTACTAATGAATTCTTGAGGATGTTCCAGCTAGAGAAGGCTTCGTCCAGCGAGGGCTGGTATTACTTATGTTATTGGCATTGGGATAACTATATCCTAGGAAATCCTTCCTCAAATTATCCCAGTTGGAGAAAACAGTGGTTTTATGTCTCCGGGAATTGGGAATCTAATGAAGGTTCAACACCTGGGGGTCAGAATGTTAATCGTTTCTTCTGCGAAGGTTGGTAAATTTCCATCTTGATCAGCTCATTGATGCGATTTTTTCTTTTAAGCTTATTGATTGGTCATATTATAAGTTCTTTGGTGGGGAGAAAACCTAGCTTGAGGGGTGGAAATCAATGAGAAAATTGTCAAAGTATTCAAGTTATCGACGGACGCAAGAAACATTAAATTCACCTTCACACTTCGACAACTCGCTGATTCTAGTCTCATCTCTAAGGAAGAAATAATGGTGGTTGGAGAAAAAAGAGACAGATGAGTTCTCCCTCGTTTGAGGGGTACCACCTCGAAGAGACAGAAGAAGACAGGTGGCTGGCTCTTCTCAACCATCTGAGTAAGTAAATGAGTCTGCTTGAAGCTCACAGCCACACGACCCACCTGCGGTTTCACTGAAGCTGCTGCAGCTGCAACCCTTAATCCAGTTGTTCCTCAAGAGCAACCAATCATCGACATCATTGACATTTCTCCAAGGGAGGATGGGTCAGGACCAACTCACCCATCGAATGAAGGGAATCGCGAGCATGCTGCTGCTCGTGAGTTGGCTCCTACTCAGGAGTTGTCTCCTGTTAGAGAGCTGAACACTACTGGAGGAGGAATGGTAGTGACTCAACCTTCCGGAGTTGGGACTTTCACCATTCCAGGTCACTTGCATCTTATTTGCAAGTTCCTCTTTGACAAGGTCACTCCACAATCTTTTGGAGCTCTTCCTAAGCCTAGTCCAGAAGATCTCTCTCTGGATGCTGGGATGGAATGGTCCAAGTATACAGAAGATTTCGTTATTTCTCATGTTATTTAAAGAGGCATTCATGCCTTTACAATATTCTCTTTAACTTTTTGAGCAAGACTTGGACCTCATCATAAGGATGAGACTCGACATCATAACTGCTCGTCGAATTATAGATGAGGTGGAAGAGAATAAGAAGGCTATGGAGCAAGCAATCCAAGGGAGGGATCAGGTCTTGAAGGCTCGTGAAACCTTATTTGCCAAGATAAATGAGGAGAAGAAGATCCTCGTTAGTAAGATCCAAGCCTTGACAGAGAGGTATCAAGCATTAGATTTGAAGTTTGCCCGCCTTGCTGAGATGAAAGAGAAGGTCGAGAAGGAAAAGGAGATTTTTCACCAAGATAAGATATCTTTGGAACAGTAGCTCACAGAATCCAAGTCGCAGCTCAAATGTGTTTCTCTCGTCAATGTGTGAGCTGTTGTTCTGTAAGCCCATAAGACTTCAGGTAAACGTTCTGCCCATACACATTTACATTCGTCGATCTTGGTCTTTAAATGATGTTTAATTATCTTATTGACCGCCTCTACTTGACCATTAGCTTGAGGATGATATGGGGAAGTTCACATATTACGTATCTTCCATTTTTTGCAAAATTTCGAGAACTAAGCATTATCGAACTGCCTTCCGTTGTGAGAAATTATGGTGTGGGAGAATCCATAACGGTAATGATGTTCTTCCATATAAATCTAGTGGTTTGCTTTTCAATGATGGTGTCCAGAGGTTCTGCTTCGATCCACTTGGTGAAATAATCGACAGCTACAATCGTGAATCTGTTTTGGCCTTTTCCCGTGGGTAGCGGCCCAATTATATCAACTCCCCATTGAGCGAAAGGCCAGGGGCCATCCATAGGTGTCATTTGTTTAGACGGTAAATGAGATATTGGGGAATAACGCTGACATTTATCACATTTTTTCAAAAATTCGATGGCGTCTGCTTTCATGGTAGGCCAATAATAACCCTGCCTCATAGCTTTGTAAGCTAAAGATCGCTATTTGGGGTGGTTACCACATGCCCCCTAGTGTATTTCATCCAGAACTCGTTTAGCTTCTTCTGGATGAAGACACCTTAGATATGGAAAAGTAAAGCTTCTCCTTAATAATATACCATCTTGTGGAATATACCTAACAACACGATAGCGCAATTATCGAGCCAACGTTTTGTCATTTGGGAGTTTTTCACGCTTAAGAAAATGGATAATGGGATCCATCAACATGGGGATAGCTGTGCTGTAAAAAACTGCTCGGCAATTACTTGGTCGATACTTGGCATAAGGAGATGCTCAATCAGTACAACCTGAGTTAGATCAGACTCTGATGCTGATGCTAATTTTGCCAAGCAATCGGCCAGCGTATTTTCTTCTCGAGGAATATGAATTATTTCATATTTGTCGAATTTGGCGAACAATATTAATACTTTAGATTTGTATAAAGCCATTCTTTCCTCTTTTGCTTCGAATTCATTAATTACATTATCAACGACGATCAATGAGTCACTATGAATGATCAAGTTCCTTATAGCAAGAATATTAGCCCCTTGAAGACCGACGATCAAAGCTTCATATTCTGCTTCATTATTTGAGGCACGAAAGTTGAAGCGTAGAGCATATTTGAATTGTGATTCATTGGGTACGATGAAGATCAATCCAACCCCACTTCCGGATGAACAAGAGGACCCATCTACGTAAAGCAACTAAGATGGCTGCTCTCTTGTAGGAAATTTGATTTCGGGAGAAATACTTGGAGGAGTTGCAGTGTCGATATGACTGGGGGCCGAATACGTGAATTCGGCAATGAAATCTGCAACTGCTTGTCCCTTTACAGCAGTCTGTGAACAGAAGGTAATATCATGTTCGTCAAGTTCGATCGCCCATTTAATTAAACGTCCAGATACTTCAGGTTTTTTAAGGACTTGCCTTAACGGTTGATTTGTAGGGACCATAATAGGATGGGCCTAAAAGTAAGGCCGTAGCTTTCATGCTGCGACCACTAATGCCAGAGCAAGTTTTTCAATGTCTGGGTATTTAGTTTCAGCATCCACCATTGCACGACTAACATAATAAATGGGCCTTTGCACTTTGGAGTCTTTCCTTATTAAAGCGGCACTAACGGTCGTGAAAGATACAGCTAAATAAAGGAAAAAACTGCTCGTGTGGAACAATTTTTAATAGAATAGGTGACATGCCCATGTATTGCTTCAATTGTTGGAAAGCTTCTTCGCATCGTTGGGTCCATGCCTAATCGGATTTAGTGGTCGCATGAAGTAACTTAAAAAAGGGGAGGCACTTATCAGATGCGCACGAGATAAACCTATTTAAAGACGTAATTCGTCCAGCCAAGCGCTGAACTTCTTTGACTATAGAATGAGATTTCATTTCAATCAAGGCTTTAATTTTCTCAGGGTTTGCCTCGATACCTCGTTGCCCAACTATAAACCCAAGAAAATTTTCAGCCGAGACCCCAAAAGTGCACTTCTCAGGGTTTAGCTTCATCGGGTACTTCCACATGAGGTCAAATGCTTCTTGGAGATCTGCAAGATGATCATCTGCTATCACACTTTCATGAGCATATCCTCAACGTATACCTCCATAATCCCGCCAATTTGTGCAGCAAACGTTTTGTTAACTAGTCGTTGATAAGTGGCCCCAGCGTTTTTAAGACTGAACGACATTACTTTGTAGCAGTATAAACTTCGATCGGTAATAAAGGCGGTATTCCCGCGATCAGGTGGATACATCTGGTTGTAACCAGAATAGGCATCCATGAAACAGAGTAGGGCGTGCCTGGCTGTTGAATCAACTAACTGGTCAATACGGGGAGTTGGGAAGCTATATTTTGGACATGCTTTGTTTAGATCAAAATCGTTAACACACATTCACCACTTGTTGCTCGCCTTACGAACAAGGACAACATTTACGACCCATTCAGGATAATCGACCTCCTCGATGAAATCAACGGCCAATAATTTGTCAACTTCTGTTTTTAAAACCGTTTGCCTTTCAGCTATAAACGCGTGTCGACGTTGATGGATGGGCTTAAATTTCGGATCTACCTTCAGTCGATGAACAGTGACTTCTGGATCGATGCTTGGCATATCTTTATGAGACCAGGCGAAGATGTCTTGATACTCGACCAAAAAACTAGTTAGGAGAGCGCAGAAGGTATGGTCCAGAGATGACCCAAAATGGACTTTTTTAGCTGGATCTACTTTGGATAATTGGACTTCAACAGTTTCTTCTCCTGGGGTTCCAACTTGATGGTATCTTCTCTAGGGTCCAATGATGCTGTGATTGAAGAGCCTGCCGAACCCCCTAAGATTGTCATAATGGGAGCAACTTGGACATTCTTCCGATCTTAAACTGCTATTTCATAAGAAGCTCGGGCTTCTTTCTGGTTCCCTTGGATTACTCCGAGACCATTCAGAGTGGGGAATTTCACACATAAGCAGAGGGGAATGTAATGTTGCCCCTAGTTTGGTTAGCGATGGTCTTCCTAAGATGGCATTATATGCAGATTTTTGCTTTACCACAAGAAAATTGATAAATATGGTAACGTTGGCAGGGGATTCGCCGAACGTGATGAGGAAGTCAATACTTCCTTCTGGTATGACCACCTCGCCTCCAAAGCCGACGAGAGGCGTGGAGATTGGCTTAAGCATATTTTTAGCGAACGTCATCTTGTCATAAGCTTCGGAATAGAGCACATCCTCAGAGCTACCTGTATCTAACATGATACAATGGGTTAGATAGTTAGCTACCTTTAATGTTACCACGAGGAAAGTGAATCCCTTCGACGTCTTTTTCGGAGAAGGAGAATGACTGATTGCTTGAAGCTGATGAGTTGGATGATTTCTCCGTCCAATAAACGTGTTGAGGTTTTTGATACGCTTTGCAAGCGTAAGTTTTCCTTGCAGCATGGGAATCACCCCTGCAAGCAGGATCACCCATAATAGTCTGAATTTCGCCAGCTGGCTCTGCATCTCCTTGTAATTGTTGGTGTTGTGGCGACCTTTCCCTCCGAGGTTGACTATCTCGACGCGTTGATGTGCTGGATTTTCGGGGAGATTGATTTTGTTGTGCAACATAATCACGAAGATGTCCCCTGCAAATTAGCGACTCTATCTTATCCTTAAGAGATATACAGTCTTGAGTGTTATGCCCATGATCCTTATGGAAGTAGCAGAACTTCTTCTTATCTCTTTTCTCCGGATTAGATTTGATCTTTGAAGGCTACTTGACATAAGATTTGTTCTTGATTTCCTTTAGTACCTTCTCTGGAGATCAGTCAAGTGGGGTATAATTGTGATACCTCCCTGTGAACGGCTTTCGGGGAGAACGATCACGTTGATTACGGTGATATTTTTTATTGGAGGGAGATGCTTCTTCGAACTTACATTTCTTCCCTTGGCCATCATGTCGAGCAAGGGCCACTTCTTCGGCATTGATGTAATTTTGGGCTTTAACTTGTAATTCGGCCATTGTTTTCGGAGGATTTTTTATCTAAGGCGAAGTGAAATCTTTCGCTCCTTACACCTGTGATTAGAGCGGTAAGGCCTTTGTCCTCAGTATATTGTTCGGTTTGAACGACTTCGGCTGTGAATCGATCCGTGAATTATTTGATCATCTCGTTGTGGCGCTGCTTCAGATCTGATAAATGAAGGCTGATTTCTTCATGCGGATGCTTCCCATAAATTGGGATAGGAAGAGATATGCCAATTGAGAGAAGGATTCTATTGACCGAGGTTTTAGACCTTGGAACCAAGTATGTGCAACGTCCTTCAGGGTTAAAGAGAAACCTCTACACATAATCTTCGAGCTATATCCTTCTAGCTCCATGAGAGACCTATACGTCTCTAGATGCTCGAGAGGGTCACCGATACCAGTATACGAGATAATGCTGGGCGTTCGATACTTTTTGGGCAGAGGGGCTTCCATGACTTCACGAGTAAAGGGAGGTTCTGCTCGATGAATTGATGTGAGAGCTGTGACTGGTAGGTTAGATTGGTATCGTTGCTCAATATGAGCAAAACGATCCTCGATTCTTCTGAGGTCTCCCTCCCATGGTAGAGTGTAACTAAATGTTTTGGCATCAGGTTCTTCCATTGGGTGTTGCCTGAAGAAGCTAGAACAGATAAATTGTTGTCGTTGGATTGGGGCTTGATTGTCGTGAGAGATACGATTTGGAGGAGGGTTATGCCGAGCTTGAGGTTCACCTAGAAAGTGCCTGGAAGTCGCAGGTGTAGGTTGTAACGGTGGTCCTTCTGGAACTTGTTGTGGCTGAGGAAAGTGTTGATCAAACCGATTTGAAAGGGTTTGAAACACAGCTTGAAGAGTAAGGAGAGTATCTCCTAAATAACGCATAACGTCATCTAAACCTGCCAGATAAATCTTGGAATGGATTTTGGAGCACAGGATCTGGAGGATTGGGTTATAACGGGAGAATTCCTGACACAGATTGAGGGGGATTTGGATTTGGTTCAGAGACTTCCACCGGAGGTAATGTCTGCCTTGAGGTGAAAGGATGGTTCATCTTTTTGGAGGCATGATGGAAGGTAAGGATTTGTAGTGAGAACGAAATTAAATTCTTTTCTCATAGACGGCGCCAATCTGTTAACGTAAAATTCTGGTAACAACTTTCCTTCCTTCAGATAATCGATCCTCTTGAAGATGAATACTTTCTCCTCACTTAAAAACCAAAGAGGGAGACCTAGGGTGGCCGGCGTCCGGCTGTTAGCCCTCCGATGCTTAAGTTAGAGATGGGCTTTAAAATAAGATGAAGTGTGAAACGTAGGTTAAGATATTGTGTACCTTTATCATCCATCGGCCATCTATTTATTTAGGTCCAGATGGACTAGTTCGTTACGTAGGCTGTTAAGATCTTTCTAATTTCAAGGGATAAGATGTTATCTTATCAAATTAGACACCTAGTTGATTACGTTCCTTAATGGAGGTACCATTTAATACGGGACTATGAGTAGAAACAAACCCAAACAGGCCTGTAAGCTGGGCCAACTCATGAGCTATATGGGCTGCTGAGACTACGACCCAGGAGGCATCCCCACTAAATGACTGGCGATCAGAGCTACTCGAATATGAATGACGATTGACTTGTCAGCAGACTTTTTTAAATTATGAGATGCGCCTAACTCAGCTCGTTAGATGATAAATTATGTTTTCCTCCTTGCAGTTCTTAATATCCAAGAGGTGCTCGCATGTCGCACCTGAACCATGTAAAGCTGCTCGAGAGTTGCTGATCAAGAAGGCCTTCGACTAACTTTATTCTACAATAATGTGTAAGGCTCACTTCTTTCCTATTCCACGTCTCCTCTGGTAAACCTCCATCCAATGGTGCTGAGGGACTTTTATTAATGAGATAGACAACAGTATTCACAACATTTGCCCAAAACGTCTTGGGCAACCCTGCATGTAACCTCATGCTCCTAGCGCGCTCAAGGATAGTCCTGTTAATGCACTCACTCACACCGTTCTGCTGTGATGTCCTTAGAACCATTTTTTATATTTGATTCCCTGTGTTGCATAGTACTCCTCAAACCTCTTATCACAATATTCTTCCCCATTATTGGATCTGAGATACTTTATAGTTTTACTTGTCTCATTTTCTACCAAACTTTTCAACTTCTTAAATACGTCAAATATTTCAGATTTGTGCTTTAGGAAGTAAACCCATGGTTTTTTATTAGCATCATCAATAAAAGAAAAAAATAATGTGATCCACTAAGAGATGATACCTATGCCGGTCCCCACACATTAGTGTGTACAACGTCCAATGGTGCGTCTTTGGAGCGCGTCCTGTTTTCTTAAAGCTCACCCTCTTCTGCTTTCCATACATGCAGTTCTCGCAGAATTTTAATTTGATAAACTTCAAACCCGGTAGCTTCCCCTTTGACAAGAACACCTCCATCCCTTCCTCACTCATATGTCTCAACCTCTGATGTCATAACTGCCCATTCACTCCAGTTGATCTGACTGCGAGTGAACTATATGATTCGGAAGTCACGTATAAAGCACCTTCCTTCTTGCCTCGACCTATCACTAAGGCATCCTTTGTGACCTTCTAGGAATCACTAGTGAATGTCGTCACATGTCCAGTATCGGCTAGCTGCCCTACTGAGATCAAGTTTCTTCTCAAGTTTGGTACATGTCGAACATCCTTCAACTTCAAGACTGTTTCGTCTTTCTAACTTATCTAAACATCTCCCTTGCCAACAATACTACATGGCTCATCATCACCCAAGTAAACTCTCCTGAAGTCACCGATACATAATCACGAAGAACGTCTTTTAATGAAGTGGCATGAAACAAAGCACCCGAGTCTATAACCCAAGACTCACTTTGCGCATCAAGAGATAAGATCAACACTTCCGTATTACTCTCTTCAGATAGATTCACCGAATCCTTCCCACCTTGAGAGCTTGCTTCTTGCTTCTTAAGCACCCTATAATCAGCTTTATGTGCCCTTTCTTCCCTCAATGCCAACACTCGTCCTTGTCTTTCGGTCCTTTGGACTTCTTCTTTAACTTAGAACGTCCGTATTTATTGCTTCCTTTACTCGACAATCTTCCTCGCCTTTCAACGTTTAGAGCATTCCCAGATTCCCCTGAATTTCCGATGCCTTCCTTCTAGATTCTTCGGTGAGAATTAGACCTGCCACATCATCGAACTTCAACTTTGTTGATCTTGTGAAATTGCTCACGGCAACCACCAAACCATCCCAACTGTCTGGCAAACTAGACAAGTCAACAACGCTCTGACCAATTCAATCAAAGATGATCCCTACGGATTTCAATTGGCTCGTGATTGTATTAAAATCATTTAGATGCTCAGTCATGCTCTCACCATCTGACATCTTCATGTTGAATAGCCGCTTCATGAGTGAACCTTATTGGACGCTGAGGGTTTCTCATACATCGTAGCTAGTGCGTGCATCAAGTCTTTTGTGGTCTTCACCTTCGATTTATTGAAGGCGACACTCTTTGATAAAGAGAGTCAGATCGTTCCCAACACCTTCTGATCCATAAGAGACCATTCATCATTGGTCATCTTCTCCGATTTCTTCTCTTTTCCTTCTAAAGAAATACAAAGGTCCCTCTGATATAAATAGTCTTCCATTTGCATCTTCTAGAAGGCAAAGTTTGATCCATCACACTTCTCAATCCGTGTCTTTCCTTCTTCTGTCATCGCTCCCACTTGAACTAAACCAATAACTCTGATACCAGTTGTTCCGCAACAAGCTAACAACCCCAGCAAAGAGAGATCGAATCTCCAATATCACCCACAAATGATAAACAAAAAGAAATAACAAGTAGAAACGAAATTCAAGCTAACCAACAAACCACAAGACAAGATTTATGTGGAAAAACCCCAACAAGGGTAAAAAACCACCGATGCAATCTCCGCTATGAATAAAAACGAAGTTTACAATGTAACCTCACCTTCTACCATGCTTCACATGCACAAAGATGACCCTTTTGATAAACCTCTTCTCTCTCCCTCTCTCCTTGGACGTATAAAAACCCTAATACCATACCCCAATCCCGAATTACAACCCTTTTATAGTATAAAATGAAAATTGGAGACAAAATAAGAAACTGTGCATAAGTAGTTCGCGCATAGTCGGGCACCCGCCCCGCTCAGACTTGGTCGAGCGCCTAACATAACCAAAATTTGTCCAACGAGTTTAAGAGAGAATCCGTCGAATTTCGGGCGTCTGACCCAGCATGGTTGGGTGCCCTATCTGGGCATCGGGCGCTCAATCGTCTCTAAAACAGTGCAAAGACAATCTGTATATTCTGGGTGAATTTCGGTCACCCGGTTAAGACCGCTTGGGAGCTCGACCACCCAAGGCTAGCAAAATAAATAGTTTGCTGGCTCCACACCTCAACACCACACATGTATGATGAGTATTAATTCTTGCCAATTATTTTTATACATCATTGATCTTCCTCATACAAGTTTTAATCGACCTATTGATTAGGTAATCTCCAAGGTACAAGGCTGGGTTCAGTGAGAACATGAGTGGCATCAATGAAATGGTCCACTTATCCAGTTAGCCACAAGCCTGACAAATATTGGCCTTTGATTCCTTTTGGTTATCAATTTTACAGTTTTCCTCAAACAAGTATGGCCAAGGATAACAACAATTTGGAAGCTATTCTCTGTGGTTCTTAAAAGTTGTTTTTGTAACCATTTAACTTCGTTAAATGAGCAACCTACAAAGGGAATGATCATATACCAGGAATTGAAGCCATTTGATAATTGGTGGCTGTAGAGTAATAGAAAATCTCTTTGAGATTATAGACAGACATAATATCCAAATAGGCATTTGCATTGCTTTGTTTCGTTAAAATGTATTCCAATACAATGTATTGTCTGCAATGGTTTGGCGAGTCGGTCTTACCTCCGTCAATTATGTAACTTAATTCTATTATTTATTTTACCCCTAGTGAGGCATTTTTTTATTTTAACATGCCAAGGGATATGACACGCACGTGGGGCTCTCTATAGTTGGGCCACCTATGAAGGGAATGATCTAAGGAAAATAAGAAGAGAGAAGTAGATAAAAGATAAAATAATAGTAAAAATAAAAATAAACTTAGAACCCTGACCTGCTAGTACTGTTCCTCTTCACGGAGAGAAATGTTTTTCTCCGCGGGCCTGTTTGGATTTGTAGAAAGCGTGGAAAAAAGAAACATTGTTGTTAACGTCCCAAAATTTGACTAACAGATGTTGATAAGGCATCAACGGTAGATCTTCATCACTTGGTGTGGACACAGATGAATGGTGTAAATTGCAGGACCTGAGATCATAAAGAAAGGATCGTGAGGGGGTGCCAGTCATGCCGACAGAGGACCCTCCGATGCTTAAGTCAGTAATGGGGATAACCGGGTGTAAGAGCTTTTAAGGTTTGTTTTGTATGAATCAGAAGTGCGTACTTGGAGATCATGCGGAGGTGTCCTTTTATAGATGATGATCTATATTGGATGGCAGTAGATTTGTAGATCCTGTATAGGATATGTTTCTGTATTAGATCCCGTCTTAGATACCTCTCCGAATTAGGCGAGATTTTCTTATCATGTTCGGATTTTGCGTATCTCAGTCGTAGTTGCTATCTCTGTATGACGATACGTAACATGCTTAGATCTGAGGATATCTGGCATCCTCAGTTGAGTTGTCAGTTACATGTCTGTCACCTGAGGTCAAGCCTAAGGCCTTAGGTCCAATTCCACTATCTGAGACTAAAGTCAAGTCCTCAGAACTTTGTGTACTACCTGAGGCCAGTCCCAATGCCTCAAGGTTGCATCTGTTATCTGAGGCTGAACATGAGGCCTCAGAATTATATCTGCGGCTTCATGTTGAAGCTGATGACTCCTTCACCTTGACAAAGTTAGATCCTTTTGTGACACGTGTGATGATCTGGCCTTAGTGGGCCACATATTGACAGTTCTACATCTTCCTGGCCATGATCAAGGACCTTGCGGGATTTACCTATAATAATTGTTTATAGTGAAACCTTATTTCCAAGGAATTTGGGAAATGAAGCATCAATTATCATGCTTGTTTCTAAATAAAGATTTTCCTAAAAAATTTGGACCCATTTTCAAATTTTTGTTTGGTGAAATAATAGGAAAATTCAATTTTCCTATACTTACTGGCATGTTCCAAATTAACGCGCAACACATATGAGGTGCTTGAAGATGGACAGTGACACACGTATGCGCTTAAGCTTAATGGTATCATACATGACATATGTATGTTACTTGAAGTTGTATGGTGACACGTGGCACAGGCGACACATTTTCACATTTGATAAATGTGAGCACTTGAAGATAGATGGTGGCACGTGTGGCATGTTGGCACATGTACTACATATAGAGTGATTGAAGATGGCTAATGGCATGTGTGGGGCGCAAGTGAAGATGGACATGGTGCACATAGCATAATGCCACATGTTCAATACAACTAGATGATGGAAAATAAAATGTTGGCACATGTGAGGTGCTTTGTACATGTAGGGCCCAAGTAAAGATAGATTGTGGTACATGTGGCATAGTGGCATGAGTGTGGCAGAACAGAAGATAAATGGTAGAACATTGGCAGATGTAACACATGTGAGGTGATTAGAGATACTAGTCACACACATATGTTTAACTCTTGAGAAATTCATTTTCTTTCAACCTTAGGAAAATGCTTATCTTAAGGGTGAGGGAAAATAAATTTGGTGATTTTTCAACAAGAAGTTGGAAATGGTGTTTCTCACAAATTCCCACAAAAAAGGCTCGACAAACAAATAAAAATTAATTTAATGGTAAATGATGTTTTCCATGAATCCAAATAGGCTCGATTGACCAAGTCCCAACTTGTCACGATCCAACATGTTAGTACACTTTATTTTGTCAATTGTCGCGCCACCTGGTCGTGTCCTGTCTTGTGAGCCCCGGTTGAAGATTCGAAGCTCAAGACTTGAAGACTATGTTGCTTCCCTTGCTCAAGCTCAAGCAGAAATAAGATCTCAAGTAAGTTGCATAAGATCGACCTTAGGAATCCCAAAACATCTAGGAATGACGTAATTATCAATCCATCTTAACCCATTCTTTCTCAACCCCCTAGCTCAAGTTGATTAGGCTTGATTCTACTTGACAAGGTGCTAAAAACACGATGAAGACAGAGACCAAACATCGGTCTGAAAGCACAGTCTCTTTGGATGACTTGGCAATGGGAAATGCCATACATCCAAGGGAGCCGACCGGTCATGACCGGTCGGACAGACCTTGGATTGGTCAGCATCCACCTGCTCCTCTTGGCTTGGTATGTTGAGGCAGCCAACCGGTCTTGACTGGTTGGACTGACCTCAAAAAAAAAAAAAAAAAAAAAGGTCCAGCAATCATTCATGAATCTTCTGCATTTTTCTGGACAGCCATCCGACCGGTCTTGACCAATCAGACAAGCCCAACCTTAGTCCAGCAACCAATGTGCCCTATGTTGGTCAGTCATCCGACCTGGTTTTGACTGGTCAGACAAACCCAAAATGTGTCTAGCAACTCTGGCCTTGTACATGACCTGTCCAACTGGTCGGGCTTCTCTCTAACAGGTTGGATATGACCGTTTTAGATCCGTTGGAGCCCTCATTTAAGGCTCTATATAGGCACATCTTGAGGTCTTTAATGGTAGGCATTCAACACCCATTAAAAGTATTGTGAGAGAGCTTTTACTCACTTCTTCCTACCCTCCTTGCTCTTAATCCCCTTGAGTTCATCATTCAAACCTAGCCATTAATGGCTTATCATTAAGTATTCAAAGCTCGGTTTGAACTATGAACTCAAGCTGTGCATTCATGGCTGACTTACCATTGAAACTTCATCTAGAGGTCTTTCATAGCCATTGAATGCTGAGTTTGGTAGTTTTTACATAACCATTGCATTAAATAGGCAAGAGGAACTTGATCATCTCTCTCCCAACTACCCGACATAATCATATACATATCATTTGCATCAGTAGCTGATCATGGGAGCACAAAGAGGAGCAAAAGCTACTCATTGAAGGCATCAAATCGGGGCTCAACTGTCCAGGTATGTCTAGTATTTGAGAGTCCATTTATTGTGCTAAAATTTTCTGGATTGGGAAACTTCGGCGGGAGTGTACGTGGCCATCCTTGGATTAGGATTGGTGAGAGTTTGAGATCTAAACTCAATAAGTCCCTGGATTGGGCCATCGACGGATGGTAAACGCGGTCCTAGAATATAGGATGTTAAGGTTGATAGTTAACCTGATTTAAAACCATGACTATAGTGAAATCCAGTGTTCTCATAGGTTGAGATCGTGAACCGAGAGTGGAGTAGGGAAATCGAACCACTATATATCATTGTGCATTGTGAGATTGAATGATTGCTATGTGTTGAACTTGTAGAGTAGCTTAGTCAATCTGAATACAAACTGTTTGATAAAACGCCAATGATAGTCTTTCTTGCAAATTGAACATTATTTGCCTTGAATGTTATTGTGATAATCGTGGTTGTTGTAATCGATTTAAATTGCTTTTAAATTGTGTTGGAAATTCAAAAAGTCCTATTCACCCCTCTCTAGGACATTAGGCATATATCCAAATATCTCTAAAAGCGGTAAAACTTCAATTTCACAACATTAGTTTAAAAATAAAAGATGGTGCTCAAGGTGGGGCCAACCCAAGCCAAACAAAACCAAAACCAAAGGGTGGCAATGAGCCGGGTGGCCCAACCCCGCTCTAGACCGTGAAATTGCGTCGGGTAGCCTAACACGACACCCTACGCATACGCGTGCGGAAGCTTGAGGAGCAACTAGAATTATGGCTGAACCTATAGGAGGGGGGTGAATAGGACCTTTTTAAAAAAAATCTTTTCGCCTACTTTAACAAATCAGCAAATTAAAATATGTAAGCGATTAACACTTTGGCTTCCAAGCCTAAGTGGGTCCAATTAAAAGACTAGCAAAAGATAAAGCAATTAACAACCTAGTCTAATCAACTCATGTGGACTAGAGAGGATGGATCAAAAAATGCTCAAGTCAACATGAGGAGTGAAAGTACATCTTGTGAGTGTGGATGTGCCTATCAAGTGCCTAGCATACATTCCTAACTAAGCATTCATAATTAACAAATTAAACTCAATGCATTAAAGAGAAATGTGCTCAAGATCAATCACAAACACAAGGATGTATAGTGGTTCGACTACTTGTCTACTCCACTCCCGGTTCAAGTACTCAACCCCTTTGAGCACACCGGCATTCACTGGGGAGCTTAAATCTGGTTCCTCCCAACCAAGGTGTTTTAACTCGGATCCACCCAACCGGGGAGTTTACAGGTTCCTCCCAACCTACACGTTTGCACCCGTGTTGGTGGCTCCCCCTTGGAGACTTTGTTTTAGGCCCGACTAACGTGCCAAGGAACGGCTGACGTCCCTAGATTTTAGGCCCAACTAATAGGCCAAGGATCGACTGACGACCCCGGGGCGAGTTTGTCAGACAAACTCTACACTCAACTCCCACAGGGAATTGAGTGGATGGACTCTTAACAAGACAACCTTACTTGTCGGATTGAGCCCCTTGTTGCGCGCCGTCTTGGGTTGCTTCTTCTCGCTCTCCCGTGCTTGAATCAGCTCCCCTTGTGCTCCCCCGATCGTTGATGCCGCTGCTTTGCCAAGGCTTCAGCTCCAAGATCAGCTACCTTGCATGTGATGCTCCATTGGAGATGCCCAAGGTGCTAGGGAATGGTGAATCCTCTACAAATGGTAGGAAATGGGTTTCCTAGAGGAATGCACCTAAATGGACTCCTAGGTAGTGTTTAGACAAAGGATTTAACTATCATCAAGGTGTCTAAACCCTAGGAATCAAGAGGGAACAAGTCCTATTCTCAAGATGCCATTGAATGGCCCAAGCTTGTGATGAAAACACAAGGAGAATGGCTTGCTATAGGTTTGGGATAGAGCCTCTAATGATCTCTAGCAATGGTGGCTTCTATCTCCTCAAAATCCCCTCTCTTAGCTCAAAAAACGAATCCCCCTTTTAAATAGATTTTCTTCCAACGGTCAAAAAACGGGCAGATTCGTGCATCTCCGATTGATCGGAAGAAGGTCCGATGGATCGGAGACCTGTCCGATTGATCGGAGACAAGTCCGATTGATCGAAAATCTATCCAGTAAAGTCTCTGGAAGATTCGATTACTTCCGATTGATCGGACGGCCCCTTCCGATGGATCGGAAGACTGTCCGATTGATCGGAAATATGTCCAGTGAGTTTTCAATTTTTCTGGGACAATTTTCGATTGATCGGAATTTCTGTCCGATCGATCGGAGTCCTATCGGAGCCACTGTCCGATTGATCGGAGTCCTATCGGAACACCTATCGGAAACTGCTGTTTGAGCCTTTTTTATTGCAGCAGCTTCCACCTCTTAAATTAGTCTATCTTATCATGTTTTTCATGGAGTTCTAAGACTAATAATGATGACTAAGGGTATACCTAGTTGGTGCAAGTCATCTAAGAGGTTATGGGTTAGGTTTTGGTCAAGGCAGGGCACACCAAGGCATCACTTTTACCTGTTTCTTCTTCCTTGATGCAGCCGGTCCGTCTTGAGTCTTCGTTCTTCGTCTTCATTAAGCTCAACCGACACTAGACCCACTGACCTAAGTAATTGACAAACAAGGTGCACTAGTATGCCATAGAAAAGTGCACTAACAGACCGGGCTTGGATCTATTAGCATAGCCCCATGGTCTAGGATTGGGCATACATGCATGGCCTCATAAATTTTAGGGCAAGCATGGAAAAAGATGCAGAGGGTACGAATAAGAGACTATCAAATATGTTGTTTTGGAGGAGAATAAACTCCTTCCTACCAAGTACTCACTTCTAGTCCCTTGATAATCAGAATGGTTGAGCTAATGTCAATAGGATGATGAATTGCAGTAAATGATGAAATATGAGTAAAAACACTCACACCTTTGGGACAATGGTAGATTGAGTGAAGATGACCTCGTTTCAACACTGAGGTCTTGGTATCGATTCCCAAGGTGGGGGTGGCTAACATTGAAGTGTGACTAACAGTGTAGGTGTGTACTAATAGTGGGATGTGTGTACTACCTACACCCCGAAAAATAAATAATGATGAAATATAAGTAAGACGATAAAATTATGAATGAAAATACAACTAGAATGTAACAAAGAGAACAAATCCTTAAAAGTTCAAGAGTAAGTTTGGTGTCGATTTTAACAACTGTAAAATTGATTCTCAAAAACAATTCTTGGCAATTGTTTATGTGAAAAAGTGTACGCTTAACAAACATGCATGAAAAAAAAACACTTATCCCACAAAAGATTTCAAGGGTGAGTGTTGAATCCCAACCGTATGTTTCTTGTGGTATGGCCCACCTAAGTTTTGGATCTACCTCATTTTGTAGTCAACATCCTAACTTGATACGGTGAACAGGATGAACGGAATGGATGTCATACTGTCATCATGGTAGCCCAATAGAGCTATAAGGTTATAGGAAAGTGGCCTCATCTCACCTCTCCAAAGTAGATTTGCTAAGCACATGCACGTGTGCAATAGAACTCATGAACACGCCACATGTTTGCCATCATGACACGGTGGTCCGAGATCCAATCCATCCATTAGAAATGTACCACTACATTGATGCCCTACCCCAAGAATTAGGTTGATCTAGTCAAGTAGGCCACAGTTTGCAAAACATATGAACGGCTTTAAAAGAGGGTAATGTTTTCTAACCCATCCACCTAATTGGGGCCCAACTTCTGAGTGGAACACATTAATTTTGCAGAAAACATGGTCGGATCAATCGATGGATGACTTTGATCTTTGACCTACGTGTCATGATGACACTTGTGTAGATGTGTAAGTCTCTACACTCATGTGCAATCTATGAACCTTCTACCAATGGGGAGAGATTTACGATTTAATAGGTTATTTTGGTTGAGTTTGTAGAAGCGGAAATGGCTATTGTAAATGAGGGGCCATGTGTTGGAGTTGTCTTCAATCTTGGACACCTAGAGAAGGCTTTAGGTGACCGACGGGATCGGGTTGGGCACCCAAAATTGCCTTGGAAATAGGCTTCTGAATTGCTGGGTCTATTTTTAGGTTTTTAGGGGACTCGATGGCTGTTGTAGGGGGCCCGAAATTATGTCGGACGCCCGATGGTTTTTGTAGGGGGCCCGAAATTCCCTATAAATATTGTTGGAACTCTTTGGACAGATGTTTGTTCTGTCAGGCGCTCGACAATAGGGTGCTCAATAATGCGCGAGTTATATGTCAATTACACGGTTTTGTGCAGAGTTTTCATGTTTCTAATCTTGGTTTATTTCTATTTAAAGAGGTGTAATGTGAGATTAGGGTTGCCGCCAAAGGGGTCGGTATCCTAGAGGGATTGAGAGAGTTCTAGGGTGAGAGAAAGAGCTAGGGGAAAGCTTGGAGTTCTCTGGAATGAGGGAAAGGGCTAGGTTTATCATTCTCATGTGAGAATTAGCTTTGTTAGTTTAGGATTTCTCTTGTGGGCTGTGATCTGGGTTTGTATCTTTCTGTAATCTCTTGTAACTTCTGATTCATAGTAGATTATTCACTTTGTGTTGTGGTTTTTTACCCGTTAGAAGTTTTTCCACATTAAATTTGGATTGTTCTTGTCTTGGATGTTGATTTGCTTGATTGTCGTTATTCTGGTTTATCTCGTTTGATTGTATCTCGCTTCCACTGTGGGGCCGGTCAGTTGCTTTTTCCCAACAAAGTGCTATCAGAGAGAATGTTGGGAAGTAGATCAAAATATGAGATGAGGTATCAATGAAGTTTAACATGAGATTCGACATAGAGAAAGCTTTCGTGAAAGAAAAACATGGAAAGAGACAGGCATCTATGAAAGAAGTAGAGTTGAAGAAGGTGGATCGGAAAGCCAATATCTCAATCAAGTTAAGAGAAGTCTGGAGATTCTTTTAGGGGGGAGCTAATACCGTGGAAGCCACAGAGAACGGTTATGATGATAACGATGTGTTTACTATATCTTGCAAGGGGTCTCTCGGTGGAGAGTAACTCTTGGATCCAGGTGCATCATATCACGTGTCCTAATTGGAGTTCATTCATGACATACGATGTAGTATGATGGTGGATCAATGTTCTTGAGCGATGGTTTCACCTATAAGGTTGTTGGTATTGGCACGCTGCATATTAGGATGATCAATGGGATTGATTAATGAGTCTTGACAGATGTTAGGCACACCCATAGGTTGAGGAAGAACTTGATCTCTCTTGGTGCACTTGATGTTACAGGGTGCAGGTTCATCGGTTGCAATCGAGTTTGTAAAGTGACAATGAGAGCACTCGTGATGATGAAGGCACGGAGGTGCGACCATCTTTACAATGTGTTGGGAGCACTTCTCATAGTAGAGTTGCAAGACTGATAGTAGAGTCCATGGTTGCTCATATGTGGCAAGTGCGCAGGGGCCACATGAGAAGAGTGACTAGGAATGTGAGAGTTGTTGAGTTCTGAAATGTGCATTTTCTAACTCCAATTCATTACACATTATGCATGGTTTACAATGTTAAAAAAGGCATCTTATATGTGTATTTGTGTTTGTAGGAAAGAGAGAGAGACCTCATGAATCCAATGATAAAAGGACCGCTTGAAAGCACTCAAAAGATCAAGGGAGAAGAAGAGCCAAAGAGGTAGAGGAAAGAAACAAGCAAGAAAGGAAAGAAAGAGAAAAAATCAAGAAAAAAGTCATCCACGATCGGTAGGGCTCTCAATGGGTCGGATCTAGATCAGATCCAGTTGGATCCGGCTCTAAGTCCGTATATCTGTAGACGGATTCGGATCGGATTCGGATCCAACTCGGATCCAAAATGTGATATCCATATCCGATCCATTTATAAATTGTTAGATCCATTTCCGATCCAAAATCCATATAACCATCGGATTCGGGTCGGATCTAAGTCCGAATCCACCCCATTACAAATTTAAAAAAATATATGATATAATACATTTAATTTAGTAGAAAAATGATGCAAATCCCACTATTTACTATCGTATGGTTGACATGGCCTAAAATAATTTGTAAAACGGATGGTCAGCATGAATATAACATATACACTAAGGTGACAATGAGTCGGATCTTAATTGGATTCAGTTCAAACTCGGATATGTTCCTGTGAATCCATATCCGGTCCATTTAAGTAATCAGACCTATTTTAAGATCCATATCCGGTCCATTTAACTAATCGGACCTATTTTAAGATCCAAATCCGCATTAAACGGATTCGGAGCGAATCGGATCTCGGATCTGACCTGCCCCATTGAGAGCCCTAACGATCGGTCGTCAGACCGGTCGCCCACTGCCACTGACCGGTCAGACTACTGACCGAATTAAATCGAAATGGAACAAAAGCTTGATGGACAGTTTTGGACCTCCTAAGACCGGTCATTGAGAAGCCAGGACCGGTCATCCGATCGGTAGAATTAATTTTGAAAACCAAGCTTCTGAGGCATGCATCGCTGGACTGTTTTTATCTAGTCCAGACCGGTCGCCCGACTGGTCTACCATGAAGGTCCAATTTCTATATTTCTGTTAAGTTTGTTGATTTTGAGCTAAGACCGGTCGGCCAGGGGGCTCAGATCGGTCGGCCATCGATTCCAACCTGCTTAAGAGTTACGCATTTTGTCAAAGATTTTAAGGCGGTGAAGGATTTTCACTATAAAAGGACACCTCCACATCTTTCCTAATCGATCCTATAAAAGTCTTAGAAGTGCTGGAGGTGGAGAGATTCGAAGTGGAGATTCTACAACTCCAAGTTCTTATAGTTTTCATGTTTTTTTATTCTAGTTTTTCTTTTGCTTTTTAGTTCAATCATATCTTTAATTGGCTAGAAACTCTTACTTAGAGCTAAGATATGAAGCTTGTAATTAGTTTTAATGTTTAATTCATTCATGCAAGTACTTAAAACTTTTGTTTTGAATTTTTCAAGTTCTAGTTTGAATAAACTTTCTTCCATGTATTTCTTTGTATTTTATTTTATTTTTTTGTATACCTCTTTTGTTAGGCTCTATTCCGATGCTATGACCAGTACTCTACATTTGTCGCTTTTGGAGAGCTTTTGTATAAAAAAAAAAGTAGTTTAAATGAATAACAAAAATTCAGGATTGTACTTGTGTTTAGTTTACTTTACGCTTGCTTGCACATTTACTTAGCTTTAGTTCTTTAAATTCCTATCCATTTAGGTCTTATAGGCTAATCTAAGTACTATTTAATTATATAAGTTATTTGAAGTCTCCAATCAAGCATATCCATTTGGATCTACTTCATTTTAGAGCTCATGTCCTAAGATGATCTTGAAAAACATAGATGGATAATGTGGATAAAACATTACATCATGGTGGGGCCACAGCACCTGCCATTAGGGATATGCCCGGTGACCGCGTCACCAGGCAATCGGCCCCCGGGACTCCAAACACGGATCCAGTCAGGTGGGTGTGACCCTGACTGTGGGGCCTAACTCAATGTATGCATTGTATATCAGGCCATCTGTTTTGCCAGCATATTTTAGGACATGGTCCAAAAATGAAGCAGATCGACAGACGGCTTTGGATTTTAACTCCAAACAAGCTGCCATTTGTGTTTCCCTTCATTCATGTCTGTCTGACCTTACCAATAGGTTGGATGGCAAATAAACATTACAGCAAGCCTTAGAGAGTTTTTAATGATGGATGTTCAAAGACCACTGCTTTTGTATGGTGTGGTCCACCTGAGATTTGTATATGCTTCATTTTTTAGACCATGCCCTAAAATAAGCTGGCAAAACGGTACGACGTTATTGTATACATTGAGTTGGGCCCCACAGTTAAGGGTCGCCCCCATCTGGCTGGATCCGGGGTTGCTGTCAGTCCGCTTACCCAGAATACTGGGGCGGCATGGCTGGGACTGGCCATGTGGATGGTACCCTGACTATGGCCCAACATCAATGTATGCATTGTATTTCCAACTCATTTTATGCCGCGAGCCAAAAAAAAAAAAAAAAAAAATAATAATAATAATGAAGCAATATACGACAAGAAACAGTGGTCAATGAACACCCACTGTTAGAAACTTCCCAAGGCCCACTGTAATGTTTGGTTGCCATCAAACTTCTTGATAAGGTCCCAGAGACGTGGATGAAGAGAAAATCCAAAGCTTTTGACGGCCTGGATATACAACGCATACATCAAGGTGGGCACAGCAATGGATGCGGATTGCGTCCTTCCCCACCTGGGCGATAATAAGTCCAGGCAGAGCTATGTGGGGTCCACCGTGGTATGTGAGTTTTATCCGCTCCGTCCATCCATTTTTTCAGATCTAGGATATGAAGCCAAAAAGGAGTGGATCCAGGGTTCAAGTGGACCAGATACTGAAGGTTGAACACCCACCATTAAAAACTTCTTGGGTGCAAAAATTTGATCAAGATGATATTTGTGTATGTTTTCCCTTCATCCGGCTCCGTATGAAATTATGAATAAGTTAGATGATAAATAAACATCTAGAAGGAACTTAGGAGAGTTTCAACAGTGGTTGTCAGGAACACCGCTGCTTCCGGTGGTGTGGTCCACTTGAGCCTAAAAAAGGATCGGGAAAAATGGATGGGAACCTGACCGTGGGAGCGGATTAGGTGAGAGCCCGGATCCACCAAGGTGGGGTGGGACCCCTGACTGTGGGGCCCACTGTGATGTATGGGACTAAATCCATGCTGTCCTTCCGTATTGAAAGCTCATTTAGGGCAATGATCCAAAAAATAATCCAAATTCCAGATGGACCATAGTACAGGAAACAGTGGTGATTGACCATTAAAAACTTCTTTGTGGGCCACAAAAGTTTTGGATCAAGATGATATTTGTGTGGTCTCTTCATCTAGGTGTTTGAGACCTATCAACAGGTTGGATGGCAAATAAACATTATGGTGAAATCCATGAAGTTTTTAATGGTGGGATTCAATCATTACTGTTTCCTGTGGTGTGGTACACCTAAGATTTGAGTTAGCTTCATGTTTGGGTTCATGCCCTAAAATGATCTTTCAAATTGGTTGGACGGTGTGGATTTAAGGCACATACATCACTGTGAGCCCCACAGTCAGGGTCCTACCCACCTTGGTGGATCCGGGGTCTCACGAAATCTGCTCCCCCGTAAAATGATCTGGAAAAATGGATGGACGGCGTGGATAAAACCCATACATCACGGTGGGCCCCACAGAGGGACGGGATGCAATCCGCTTTGCACAGCACAGCTGGTTCGGGGGTCAAGTCGAAGTCGGGGCCCAGAACTCCAAGCTCGCAGATGCGTGCGCCCAAATCTCCCGCGGGAGGTGCATTTTTCAAAGCTTTGCAAGCGAGACTGCATACGGCTAACTTCATCGCATCAACCGACAACCATCTCTCCCTCTCTCATGGCTGAGCCGCTCGCTGTCGAAATCCCTTCAGATGACGAAGAAATTTCCTCTCCCTTGCAATTCCAGAAGAAGAAGAGGAAGAATTCCATAAGAACGCCCCTTCTCATTCTCGATGACGATGATTCCACTCCCTCCAAACCCACTCCATCCTTCGCCCCTTCTTTCGTCCCCGAAACCCCCTTTTCCAATCCGTTAGAAGGAGATGCTTCCATCGTCAAATGCACTGCTTCTGATCCAAGAACCCGTCCATCATCGGCCAAGAAATTCTCCGGTAAGAGATGCCCATTGCCCGATAATTCCTCTTCTTTACTGCATTGATATTGACAGTCCCCCTTTCTGCCGTGAGTTCGCGGGGGTGAGATTTTGTGAATCAGGACCGTCTGTCTAGTTTACTCTAGCATGGATGCCCCAGGGTTTGAAAACTACACCAGTTGGATGATCCTCACCATTGCCATTTTGCACCTTTCCATTATGAATGTTGGGCGCCACCGATTGAATGGGTAGGATAATCTGTTGGTGTTGGGTGATCCAGACTGTTCTAATGTAATGAACGTTAAGGGGTCGTTTGGATGGTGGTAAATAAGGCAATTTGCAGTTGGATGCCCCCTTTTACAACCTTTTGCTCCTTTTCATTTGCTAGCAAAAGGAAAGGATTTCATTTACTAGCAAAAAGACTCCAATGGCTCTTTTTTTGAAGGGCGAGCTATAAAGGAGAGACACATCTCCCCCTCTTCTTCTCATCAGAACTCCAATGGCTCTCTCTCTCTCTCTCTCTCTCTCTCTCTCTCTCTCTCTCAATCTCACAATCTCTCTTCCTCTCCCTCCCTCTCCCAATGGCAGCAGATCTTGCTATCGCCCCCTTATAAAAGAGCATTTGAATTTGTGGGTCCACTTCTATGGCTCACCTACTGCTTGGTTTTATGTGAGTTCAATGTTGTAGTTTCGAGCCACAACAAACCCGGATCAACTCTAGGTATTAGAAATTCAGATCTAATACCACCGTCAATCCGTGCGCTTTGCGGAAGCACGTTCAATGAAGATAGAATAATCAAAATAGAATAAAACAATCAAGTAAACAAAACAAACACACGATTTTACATGGAAAACCCTAGCGGGAAAAAAACTACGGCACAAAGCGACAGAGATCTCCACTATAATTGAGACTTTAGAGTTACACCACACCACCCACATTCTCCAATTATAGAAGCAACCCGATCTCCCCTTGCAATGCACACCTCTAGGAAACCTTAGCCCTTGAGAAAAATCCCTTCCCAAGCCCTTAAAAGTGTAGAAAACCCTCTCACCCTACAAAATCCTTGCCCTATGAGAGAAAATACTCGTATTTACCAAACCCTAATCGTATTAGGCCATAAATAGCTTGACTTACGCAAAATCGCGCAATTAAGTCGGTCTGTTGGTCGGGCCATTGGTCACTATTGGTCAGACCGATAGTGTCCTGCTCTGCTCCGGGTTGAGACACCCTGCAATCTGTCGGTCGGACTGATAGAGTCTTACTCTGTCTCCCTCATTGTGTAGAATCCAAGGCATTCGCACAACAGTCAACCCTAAGCTTTAGTGAGATGGGCTTAACCCAATGATCCACTTAAAAATCCACTCTTATATGCCATTTGAATGTTATTTAATTATTTACTTCTCTAAACTATCTTAGGTGTGAATACACAATTATAGGATAGAAACCATTTACAAGCTATCGAAACATTGTAAATGATTTACTAGTAAATCATTTAAAACTTAAAGTTAAATAGATAGGCTGTAAATGATTTACTAGTAAAGCATTTACAACTTAAACCATTTAGAGGCATCTAAACGACCCCTAACCAACTCTCCAAACACTCAGTAGACAACATTGAATAGGCCAACAGTTGACAATTGTTGACTAGTCATATCGTATTTGTGATTGGAATCTTTTATGAGCAAAAGTAAAATTGTGATGATATGAATGATATTAGTCATGTATTGCCCAATATGTACCGGTGGGTTTCTGTTTTCCTGTATGAATGTTCATTTCCATCATCTTTCATCTTTGAGAATTTGAAAGGTTGATTGGAGGGGGAAAACTTTTATAGAAGAAAGGAACATGGTTGACATTACTCAACTTCTTCAATTTGTACTGACTCTCCATCTATTATCGAATGGATGCCAACTCATTTCTAAAACATCCCTTTGGAGATTGGAAGAAGTGCATGAAGTGGAGGATCAGAAAAAGGTGAGTTTTATGTAAAACCCTATGAAAACATGTCCAAATCCTTCAGAATGAAGGGAGAGGCCAAGAAACGAGTGGAACGCACACAAATCTGTTCACTCTGTTCTAGTTCTATCTACAAGTATGACAATTAGTGTTGTCATATGCGATTGCATAAGTGCTTTTGTGATCGCATATACCATTTTGGGAGCATATACTGCATATGCCATCGTGGCATATGCGATTGCTTATGCAACCACATGTGATTATGCTATCACCTATGTGATAAAAAAATATAAATTTTTTTTTGGGGGTTATATGATGGCATATGCGATTGTGCACTCGCATATTTGCACAAGCCCCTTAGGTTCCATACAATCGCTTATGCTATTTGGCAACAATGATCACAATCATCTCAACTTAGTTAGACCTTTAGATGTGAATCTTAAATGGCATCCTCCGAAATATGATTTCTAGGTATTGATATGGGTTTGAGAACTGGGATAAAACTCCATTTTTCAAAACTCTCCAATGCATATACATATATGAGCAGCCCATTTCTAACATGCTACTTATATTTTATTGTATGATTTTTGCTAGAAATATTTAACCCTTTCTTGTACATTTCATTCAACAAAGTCATCATCATCATCTAGTCTTTATCCCAACTAATATTTGCTACATGAATCCTATTTCACCATTCCTCTTTATCAAGGATCATATCCTCAATAAACCATACATCATCAAATCTTTCTTACTACCTCCACCCACATCCATTTGGGCCTTCCCCTTGTCCTTTTTGAACCTTCACTTGAACCAACTTACTCATTCTAACCAGTGTAGTTCTTGGTCTCCATTGCACACGGCCAAACCATGTGAGTATACTTTTCATCTTATTACCTACTTGTTCTAGTCCTAAATTTCTCAAATTTGTCCTCATTTCTAATTCCATCCTTGCATTGCCACTCATCCATCTTAACATCTTTGTTTCAGCTACAGTCATCCTATGAACATGTTCCTTGAATGCCTAACATTCTATGCCATAAAGCATGGTTAGTCTTGTAGCTATCCTATAAAATTTCCCGTTCAATTTGATTGGCATGTGGCGATCACATAAGATTCTAGAGGCACATCTCCACTTCATACGCTCAACTCTGACTTTATGAGCAACATCCTTCTCAATCTCTGTGGTCATGAATTATCGACCCGCGGTATTGCAAAATGGTAATTTTGGTGTTCTTCTTGATTCAACTGTTGAAACATAAGGGGTTTTATGTTATTTCTTCTTCTTTAAGGCAGTAAGTTGTAAAAGGCAAATAAGCCCTATTATAATAAAACTTGGAGGATTAGGTTTTGGGACCTAACCTATCTTCTCTCTCTCTCTCTCTCTCTCTCAAAACTCCTTCTCTTTCTTCTGTTGGAAATCTTTATGGTGTCAGAGCCAAGGAGGTGCCCCTAGATCTCGTGGACCCCACCGAAGGTGCCCCTTCTTCCAGCCGCACCACACCAACTTTTCCATCGGACCGTCTGTCTCACAGCCGCACCATATAGGAGCTCCACCGAGCAAATGAGGGCGTCAGATATGTGATCCGACGCCGGCAGGCTCACCGGACCCACGTTTCGATGCCACCAGGGGCGCTGGAAGCCAGAACCGATGCCACCAGGGCCGTCGGACCACTGCTCTGACGCCGGCAGGTGCGCCGGAAGCCAAAACCAACCACCTTAGGGCCGTCGGACCTCAGATCTGACCCGGTAGGTGCGCCGGAAGCCAGATCCAACCACCCTAGGGCCATCGGACCTAAGATCTGATTCCGGCAGGGCCGCCGAAAACCAGATCCGACCATCCTAGGGCCATTGGACTGTAGATGTGACGCCGGCAGGGCCGCCGAAAGCTAGATCCAACCCACCACCCCCCCCCCCCCCCCCCCCCCCCCCCGGGTCGTTGCAGTGCAGATTTGACGTCGCCAGGGCCGCTAGACTGACAATCTGATGTTGAAGCTGATATTCATGGGTCTCCAGATGGTTATTTGTTTACAATGGAGCCTATTTGAAGCCATTCAGGATGATTGAAGCTTTTTTGGCCACCTGGTATTGAGTATTTATTTATTTTTTCCTTGAGATTGTTGCAACTATGGATTCGAAATCTTCTGAGGGCCTACTCTCTATTACTTCCACCAAATTCAATGGAAACTTTTTTCTGTTGTGGTCCCGAGTAGTCCGAATGTATGTTGTTGGAAAAGAAAAATTCGGATATCCAACATGTGTCAACAAGAAACCTACAGATCCCACAAAAGTTGATGCATGGGAGTCTGCAAACGCTATCGTTATGGGCTGGTTATTAAATTCTATGGAATAACATGTTGCATCTGCTTATTTCTTTTATGAAAATGCCGCAGCTTTATCGACTGCACTCCAAAAATCATATGGAACAACCTCAAATGAACCTCGCATTTTTCAGTTGACAGCAGAACTTTACTCACTAGCTCAAACTAATATGTCAGTCACTGAGTACTTTGGGGCCTTACAGAGCAGATGGGAAGAGTTGAGTTATTTGTAGCCATTAAGTGAACTACCGGATAGTAGCAGTGCTGAAATAGTGCGCAAATGTGAAGACAAAACTAAAATTTACAGGTTTCTCGCTGGACTAAATGCAGACTACGAGTCCCTTTGTACGCAGCTGGTTGCTACGATCTCATTTCCATCTTTTGAGACAGTTTACTCCATTGTTCATACCGAGGAGAGTCGTCATCAAGTGATGACCATGCCTACTACTTTATCATCTCCTGCATAAGAGCGAGCAGCTTTTACATCTTCCACTGCTTCACCTAATGGAAGGGGTGGCCGTTTTGATTCACGTGGTAGTTCCTCAGTTCGTGGTCGAGGTCGTGGACGTGGAGGTTCACGTTACTTCTGTACTCACTGCAACCGCTCAGGGCATTCAGTGGAACGATGCTTCAAAATACATAGCTATCCCTCAACACATGTTACCACAATAGATGTTGAGGAACAACCTATGGATAATGTCAGAATCCCTGATACTTCTCCTTCTGAGTCTACATTGATGACCAGAGCAGAAGTTATGGAACTCCTGAGATCGTTGCAGCCTTCTACATCCACTACGCCTTCCTTTGATCTATAGCCCTCATCCACTTCCTTCGCTGCAACCACAGGTACTGCCTTGCATGCTTCTTCAGCCCCATCTACTTGGATCATTGATTCTGGGGCTTCTGATCATATGACTGGTATGCGTCACTTCCTTACATCTTCTACTGTTACATCCTAGTTCTCGGTTTGTTCGTCTTGCTGATGGTAGCACCAATCCTGTACAATCTATTGGTTCTGTTCGTGTATCCTCCTCTCTTACTCTCCAAAATGTCCTGTATATTCCAAAATTTCATGCGAATTTAATTTCTGTCAGTAGTCTTACCCGTGCCCTGAATTGCAGTATAACTTTTTCTCCAAAATCTTGTATGTTTCAGGACTTGACTATGAGGAGGATTATTGGTACGGGATTTAAACGAGATGGTCTTTACTTTCTACAACAAGGGGAGTTATTGATGGCATTCACTAATAGTAGTAGTGGCTCTTGTCTTTCTGTTGATACTACTGCTTCAATTATTGCTTCAAATAATGAACCTGTAAGCTTGTGGCATGCTCGATTGGGCCATGTTCCAAGTCGTGTCTTGAACTCGATTATTTCAAATTTAAATAAAAGTGATGATATTACTGGTTGTGAAGTGTGTCAAGTTAGCAAACACATTCGTAATTCATTCCCTGTGGTTGAACATAGAAGTACCAAAGCATTTGAACTTGTCCATTCTGACATATGGGGACCTAGTCCCGTAGCCTCGTTTGATGGGTTTAAATACTTTGTTACTTTCATTGATGATTTCTCACAGTAACATGGGTATATCTTATGCGTCGACGTGATGAATTATTCTCATTGTTTCAAACATTTCACAAGCTGGTGACAAATCAATATGGTTGTTCCATTCAGACCTTGCGGTCTGACAATGGAGGGGTATATTCATCAAAGTCATTTACAAACTATCTCCAGGATAATGGCATTATTCATTAACTTTCCTGCGTGTATACTCCTCAACAAAATGGGGTTTTCGAGCGAAAGAATTGCCATTTATTAGAAGTTACACGTTCTCTATTACTAGGGATGGATGTTCCCAAGTCATATTGGTTAGCCGCAGTTTTAACGGCCTATTTCTTGATTAATCGGTTTCCTACCCATGTCCTTCAAGGGAAAATGCCAATGCACATCCTGGTTCCATCCTCACCATTATTCCATATTATCCCTCGTATGTTTGGGTGTGTTTGTTTTATCCATAACTTTAGTCATTCCAGAGACAAACTTGACTGCAGAGCAATTAAATGTATCTTCATTGGATACTCTATGCAACATAAAGGGTATAGGTGCTATGATCCCACATGTAGGAAGCTTTATGTTTCCATGGATGTCCACCTTTCTTGAGAATTATGCTTTCTACAGTGCTAATGTCGAACTTGGCTCCTCCTCACCTACTCTTCCATTACTTGCATTGGTCACTCCGTCGGCTATTAGTGAACCGAAAAAACTCATTACCTATGTTCGTCAGCAGGTCAGACCAACTCAAGTTCAATCCGTGGCAATGGATCCGACTCTAACCTCAGGTACCTCTTCCTCTCCTGTTGCAACTCGCACTCGTAGTCATCATCCAGTTTGCATACTATATTAAATTTTCTGTGTTATGAGTCCCTGTCACCATCCTATCGTTCCTTCTTAGTAGCTATATCTTCTCATACTATTCTCAGATCTGTTCATGATGCTTTGGCAGTACCTGCTTGGAAACAAGCTATGGAAGCCGAGATGGAAGCTCTACACAAGAGTAGTACATGGGATGTTATCTCTTTATCTCCTGGGAAGAAGACGGTTGTCAATGGGTCTTCTCCATCAAATATCGTGCAGATGGTACTGTAGAAAGATACAAAACTCGACTGGTGGCTAAGGGCTACACTCAACTTTTCAGAGTTGATTATAATGAGACTTTTTCTCCCGTGGCAAAACTCAATTTTGTTCGTCTCATCCTTTCTCTAGCGGCTAACCTGGATTGGCCTCTGTTCTAATTGGATGTCAAGAATGCTTTTCTAAATGGTGATCTGACTGAGGAGGTGTATATGGACCTTCCCCCTGGTTTTCAGCTTAAGGGGGAGTCAGGAAAGGTGTGTAAGCTGAAAAAGGCTTTGTATGGTTTAAAACAGTCTCCTAGAGCTTGGTTTGCAAAATTTAGTTCTGCGGTTCTCTCTTTTGGGTTCAAGCGCTGCCAAACAGATCATACAGTGTTCATTCATTCATGCTCAGAGGGAAGAACTATTCTACTTGTGTATGTGGACGACATTGTCCTTACTGGTGATGACTTGCAATTCATCCAACAAACCAAACATCGACTAAGCAAGGAGTTTGAAATGAAGGACTTGGGTTGTCTGCGATATTTTCTGGGAATTGAGGTGGCCCGCTCATCAAAGAGCATCTTCATTTCTTAGAGAAAATATACCCTTGATCTTCTCAAGGAGACAGGAAAGTTGGGTTCACGACTAGCGCTTTCCCCCATGGAGTAGAAACACTCACTGCATGCATGTTATAGTAAAAAATAGCGAAGATCATCTGCTGGTGATAGACTCGCGAGCACGTCTATCCGACTATCGAGAACGTCTGTTCGCGACTCGTATATTCTGATGATGCGCCGACCCCGCGAGCACGTCTATCCGACTATCGAGAACGTCTGTTCGCGACTCGTATATTCTGATGATGCGCCGACCCCGCGAGCACGTCTATCCGACTATCGAGATCGTCTGTTCGCGACTCGCATATTAGGAAAAACGATGCTCGATTACCAAAGCTTCGAGAAGTTGTATTTTCCCTGCGAGCATACATTCTCACAAGTCGTTGAAAGGTATCGTATCTAAATGAGCGGGCACTTGGACTCGCGACCATCTTCCAAACGCGAACAGTTTTTTCTGTGGTGACATCTCTTAGCCCTCAGTACCAGCAGCCCGCATAGGCCGAGATTGGGGCTTATCTTCTTCAGTGGTTCCGAGTCTCAAGGGATCGCTATCAAGGAACGAAGCTATCGGACGAGTCATTGGATTAGATTTCCCTTCTATATGAGGATAAGATTCTATCCCACGAAATCAGGGATCTCGATATTTTACGTAACAGATTGGATCATTTCTGATCTATATAAGGAGAAGACTCCATTAAGATACAGGTACACAGTATTCAATCTCTAGCCTCGTTTTGCTTGGCTATTCTCCTTCTTGCCTTATCTGACTTAAGCATCGGAGGGCTTACGGCTGGACGCTGGCCACCCTTAGTTGCTCTCTGTCTCCTTTCAGGTCCGCGGAAGAAATCACTTGGAGAGAAGGTGAACATTCGGAGGATCCTATTACAAAATCTTACGTTAACAGTTTGGCGCCGTCTGTGGGAACGACTTGATCGTCAAAGTCAGTCGTTCTAACCACTGATCAAAATCCTTTTGATATGCCTCCTAAAAAGGCTGTTCATCCTTCGACTTCAAGGCAGGCACCACCTCCGCCCGATGAGACGGAATCCGTACCTGTCCCTCTCCCCACTTCGACGAATTTCCCTCAAGGAGCCCCAAATATGCCGTCAGCGAATCCATTATTGGAGGCTTCTGGAAATCAAGACGACGTTCTGCGTTTCCTCGGAACTACTCTTCTAACTCTAAATGCCGGAGTTCAGGCCCTATCGAATCGGCTTGATCAGCATTTCCCCGAACCGCAGAGACAACCCTTCGAAGGGTTACCACCGCAACCCATACCAGTGGCTTCCAGACATTCTATGGACGAACCACAGGTCCCGCCACACCATCCATCATCAAACCGGACACCACTTGGCAACCATCTCCCTGTGCCGTCTCCATATTCTATACATTCTAGTTCGTCTCGACAACCTCAACCTCAGGGCTCCACCGCCGAAACATCAGGCTATACCTTACCATGGGAAGGAGATCTCAAAAGAATCGATGATCGTTTTGATGTCATGGAACAGCGATATCAGGCAAATCGGCCATCTGCCATCATGACGGTGATACATCAATCTGAATCCCCCTTCACAGAGGTTATGGAGGCACCGTTACCTAGAAAGTATCGAACACCTGTTATCACCCCGTACACAGGTATTGGCGACCCTCTTGAACACCTGGAAACATATAGGTCTCTTATGGAGTTGGAGGGACATGGCTCAGAAATCATGTGTAGGGCTTTTTCCCTAACATTGAAAGAAGCAGCTCGTACGTGGTTTCGGGGATTGAAGCCTCATTCCATCAGCTCCTTTTCACAGTTATCGGAGATATTCCTTTCTCAATTCATAGGGAGCATTCGCATTAAGAAGCCAGCCTCCCATCTAATGGATCTGAAACAGCAGCATGGCGAGACAATAAAGGAGTTCACAGTATGGTTCACTGCAGAAGCCGTTCAAACTGAAGGTTATACTGAAGAAAAAGGTCTCACAGCCCTCATAGCCGGAATAACGAGCGATAAATTCAGGTTTGCCTTAGATAAAAGCCCTCCGAAAACTATGGCAGAGTTCCAAGCAAAAGCTCAAAAATATATCAATGCAGAAGAAGTCGCATTGACACGCCATGGAGCACAGGGTAAGAAACGCAAGCCAGAAGGAACTTCTACAGATAAAAAATATCGTCGTGATCAGCGCGATCGTTCTCCCAAAAAGCCTTATTCTGGTAAATATCATAACTGCACTCCTCTCAATCGGTCTCATGAAAAGGTTCTAATGGAAATTAAACACAAGCCATATGTAAAATGGCCTGCAAAGATCAAATCCGATCCCGAGAAGAGAGACAAGAGCAAGTTCTGTTACTTCCACAAAGATCACGGGCATAGAACCCAAGACTGCATCTCTCTACGAGATCAAATTGAAGCCCTTATTCGAAAGGGCCATCTCCAGGATTATGTTGCTCGTAAAAATCGATCACCAGAAAGGGCGAAAGCCTCACCACGCCAAAAGGAACCATCTCATCATCAAACTGCCCAAGAGGACGCTGAGTCAACTGGAGAAATTCGCACCATCGTCGGAGGACCAGCTTGCGGGGGCGACTCCCAAGCTTCAAGGAAAGCATACACTCGGAAGGCGTCTAAAGAACCCCAGCATATTTATTGGCTGGAACAGGCATCCAGCACGTCAAAAGCCAGCCATCTTCCAATTTCCTTTTCCCTCGAAGTTGCAGCAGGAATTCACTTCCCTCATGAAGACTCCATCGTAGTCGCATTAAAGGTATCGAATTATCTGACTCATCGAATTATGGTGGATATAGGTAGTTCAGCGGATATTCTGTATCTGGAGGCTTTCAACAAAATGGCACTTTCCAGAAACCTACTCAAGCCAGTTTCGACCCCCCTCGTTGGCTTCGGAGGTGAGGTAGTAACACCTGAAGGAAGCATTGATCTCCCAGTTACTTTTGGAGAAAGTCCAGCGAAGACTACCATCTTCGTAAACTTCCTCGTGGTGGATCGTAAATCAGCATATAACGCCATTTTGGGGCGGCCGTCGCTTAATAAGGTTGGGGCAGCCTTACACCCATCCTATTTATGCGTCAAGTTCCCTACCCCAAATGGTGTTGGGGTTGTGCGAGGAAATCAAAAGGAGGCTCGGTCTTGCTATGAGATAGCCCTACAAGATCGAAAGAAAGACCAAGCGACACCCGTTATGGTGGTAGCACAAGATTCACCCAACTCTTCAACACACGCCTCGTTAGATCCGAGAGAGAACGCCCTTCAATCAAGAACTCCTGGGGAAGAAACAGTGGCGATTCACTTAACCAAAGACGACCCGTCCAGGGTCGTATACATTGGATCCTCTTTAACCAGTGTCCATCGTGAAGATTTGGTCCGTTTTCTCATCGAATACCAGGACGTGTTCGCTTGGTCTCATAAAGATATGCCAGGCATCGACCCCAATGTCCTCGCACATCGTCTCAATATCGACCCGAAGCATAAACCCGTACACCAGCGTCGACGTGCCTTCACTGCAGAAAGGCAAATGGCGATCAAAGCTGAAGTCGAGAAGCTACTCACGGTCAATTTCATAAAAGAAGTTGATTACCCACAGTGGGTCGCGAACGTAGTTCTCGTCCGGAAAGTAAATGGCAAATGGAGAATGTGCGTCGACTATTCAGATTTGAACAAAGCATGTCCCAAAGATAGCTTCCCGACACCGCGGATGACCAGTTGGTCGATTCAACAGCTAGACACGCTCTGCTCAGTTTTATGGATGCTTATTCTGGTTACAACCAGATCATGATGCATCCACCTGATAGCCAGCATACTGCCTTCATCACAGATCGGGGATTATATTGCTACCAGGTAATGCCGTTCGGTCTTAAAAATGCAGGGGCCACTTATCAACGTTTCGTCAACAAAATATTCGCTGCTCAAATCGGTAGGAATATGGAAGTTTATGTTGATGACGTGCTCGTGAAAAGCACCGTAGAAGATGATCATATTTCTGATCTTCGAGAAGCCTTCGACCTAATGAGGAGGTATCAAATGAAATTGAACCCAGAGAAATGTGCGTTCGGAGTATCTGCAGGAAAATTTCTTGGGTTCATGGTCGGCCAGCGTGGAATTGAGGCAAATCCTGAAAAGATAAAAGCATTGGTAGAGATGAAATCCCCCACTACTCTAAAGGACGTCCAGCGTCTGGCTGGTCGCATCGCATCGTTGAATAGGTTCATCTCGCGAGCATCTGACAAGTGCTTACTATTCTTCAAACTCCTTCGTGTAACGGCCAAGTCTGATTGGAAATGGACACCACAGTGTGAGGAAGCCTTTCAACAATTGAAGCTATACATGAGCACACCCCCCATTTTATCTAAACCTGTAGCACATGAGCAACTCATTCTTTATCTCTCTGTGTCCACTACGGCCGTTAGCGCCGCTTTGGTAAGAGAGGATTCCGGGGTGCAAAGGCCCGTTTATTATTTCAGTCGAGCAATGGTTGATGCAGAAACTAGGTATTCTGATATGGAAAAGCTGGCCCTAGCCTTAGTCACGGCAGCTCGAAAACTGCGACCATACTTTCAAGCCCACGCTATTCTAGTACCAACAAATCATCCACTACGGCAAGTCCTTCAAAAACCTGAGGCTTCCGGACGCTTAACTAAATGGGCGGTCGAGATCAGCGAGCACGATATCTCATTCTGTCCTAGGACCGCAGTCAAGGGCCAGGCCGTGGCTGACTTTATCGCCGAATTCACATACTCTTCCGATGATAATACCATGACCAGCGACCAGCCTCCTTGGTCACTCTTCGTGGACGGGTCGTCGCGGGCCACTGGCAGCGGAGCGGGCCTGATTTTAGTGGCTCCCGACGGGTCGTATTTCCATTATGCTCTGCGTTTTGATTCTCGCGTCTCAAATAATGAAGCAGAATATGAGGCCCTGATCGTTGGCCTCGAACTGGCCATTGTCCTTGCAATTCAGAATCTATTAATTCATTGCGACTCCCAGCTCATTGTCAACCAAGTTCTTGGTGAATTCGAGGCCAAAGAAGAAAGGATGGCCTTATACAAGTCTCGTGTCCTCATCCTGCTTGCAAAACTGAAGACTTATGAAATAATTCATATTCCTCGCGAGAAGAACCAACTTGCCGATTCCTTGGCAAAGCTCGCCTCTGCACTAGAATCTGAGTTATCACATTCGATCCCCATCGAGCATCGTCAGAACCTGAGTATCGACCAAGCGACTCTTGAGCAAGTAATATCGGTACAATCATCTCTATGCTGGATGGATCCCATCATCCTTTATCTCAGAGACGGATACCTACCAGAGGACAAGAAAGCTGCAAGACGAATTCGTCTTCGAGCTGCCAGGTATACCTTGCAAGACGGAATATTGTTACGCAAAAGCTTTTCCTTGCCTTATTTAAGGTGTCTTCATCCAGAAGAAGCACTTCGTGTTCTAGACGAAGTACACCAGGGGGCATGTGGTAACCACCCCAGGGGGCGATCCCTAGCATAAAAGGCGATGAGGCAAGGATATTATTGGCCTACTATGAAAGCAGATGCAATTGCATTCTCTAGAAAATGTGACAAGTGCCAGCTATATTCTCCTATACCTCGTGTATCTTCTGAGCAAATGACTCCAGTAGATAGTCCTTGGCCTTTCGCGCAATGGGGGGTTGATATCATCGGGCCCCTACCCACTGGAAAAGGACAAAATAGATTCGCGATAGTGGGGGTTGATTACTTCACCAAATGGGCCGAGGCAGAACCATTAGCCAAGATTACTGAGAAACAAACTACTAAGTTCATATGGAGAAATATCATATGCCGTTTCGGACTCCCTCACACTATAATGGAAGATACGTAATCTCGGCACTTCTCCATATCATCCTCAGGCGAATGGGCAGGTCGAGGCAGTGAATAAAATCATTAAGCACCATTTAAAGACCAAGTTTGGTGAATGCAAAGGTGAATGGCCAGAACTTCTACCAGAGGTATTATGGGCATATAGGACTACAACCCGTACATCAACGGGTGAGACCCCTTTTTCCTTAGCATTTGGTGTTGACGCGGTAGTACCAGTGGAAATTCAAGTGCCTTCGTATCGGATCGAGCAGTATGACCCCGTGGGTAATCAGGAAGATCTTCGACTTCATCTCGACCTCTTGGAAGAACGAAGAAATACCTCCCAAGTACGAGCGGCCGCATATCAACAACGTATTGCTCGCTATCGGAATGCTAAGGTTCGGCCTAGATCCTTCAAGCTCGGAGATTTGGTTCTGAAGCAAAAACTCAGAGTTCCAGCTCGTTCGCTGGATCCAAATTGGGAAGGCCCGTATCGGGTTTATTAAGATTGTGCGACTCGGAACTTATTACCTCGAAGATATGCAGGGAAAACCCGTACGTCGCCCTTGGCACGTGGAGCATTTGCTACAATACTACCCCTAGATTCGATGTAGTTCATATCAACATTTTATGAATAAAAAGCCAAAGATATCTTTTGGTCGCTATTTCATTCACTTGGACCTGAATAGCCCTGAAGAGGATGCATACAATCTCTCAACACTGCAGAAGAGCCTGTGTGTACTCTCGACCATCCTTCTACCCTTGGTAAACTTGGAGTCTCAATCGATAGATCAGTCTATCTCCACGAGAGTATGGTCATCACGACCCCCCGGATTGAGCACACTACATTTCTCAATCGATAGATCAGTCTATCTCCACGAGGGTATGGTTATCACGACCCCCTCGGATTGAGCATACTACATTTCTCAATCGATAGATAGTCTATCTCCATGAGGGTATGGTCATCACGACCCCCCGGATTGAGCATACTACATTTCTCAATCGATAGATCAGTCTATCTCCACGAGGGTATGGTCATCACGACCCCCCGGATTGAGCACACTACATTTCTCAATCGATAGATCAGTCTATCTCCACGAGGGTATGGTCACTACGACCCCCCGGGTTGAGCATAAACTCATTGAAACAAGAAGGCATTCATTGCATGAAAAGGAAAGAGAAAGTAAACAATAAGAACAAGAACACTTCCAAAAATATCTTTTCATTAATATCAAATGTTTACAAAATATCTGCTCGCGAGTACAGGAGAAAGGAAAACAAAAAGGAAAATCAATCTCTCGGAGGAGGAGCCGTGCTCTCGACTTCAGGGCCCATTTCTGGAGCCCCTCCAGCCTGCGTGGCTTCAGTCACCTCGTTCTCAGCAGCAGCTTGCTCCTCTGCAGCTATGATGGTCGCGATTTGCCCAAATTCCCCCATATCGAAGGATGGGGACATTCGTTGCACTACTCTTAGCGCAAAGTCGCGACCAGCATCATATGACTCATATCTTTCATCGTCATATAGCTGCGAATTCCGGAACTCGGAAATTGCCCGAGGCCCTTCCTCCAAGAGCATTTTTACCAAGGCGACTTTCTCCTCGTCCCAGTGGATCGAGTCGTCCTTGAGCTGTGCGAGATCGGAACGCTCCTTCTCCAAGTTCTCGCTGACTTCTTTAAGCTGCGACTTGGCCTCCGCAAGCTGCTCCTCCAGCGAGATCTTGTCTTGACGAAAGATCTCCCTCTCTCTCTCCGCTTTCTCCTTCAACCCTGTGAGCTTCGCGAAGTTCGAGTCCAAAGCCTGATACCTATCGGTCAGGACTTGGACTTTCTCGATGAGGATCTTCTTCTCCTCATCTCTCTTCGAGATCATTGCCTCACGGGCCTTGAGCAGTTGATCCCGTCCCTGGACCGCCTTCTCCAAGGCGATCCTCTTTCCTTCTGCCTCATCGATCATGCGACGAGCGGCAACGATATCTCGCTTCGTCCGCAAGATGAGATCTAAGCCCTGCAAAATGAAAAAGAAAAACGTGAGAAAAAACACTTGAGCCCAAAATTAATGAAGTTGAATAAAAACTCCAAGGTCTTACCTGAACCATCCTTACCCCCACCTCAAGGAAGAGGTTCTCAGGGCTTGGCTCGGGAAGAGAGCGAAAAGTTTGGGGGGTAACGTTGTCGAACAAAAATTTACAAATTGGGTGGAGGTGGCGAGGAATAGAGTATGTCCCACCTCTAGATGGCTGGGCAACGACCAACCCAGCCATGCTCGCGACAGGCGGGGCCATCGACTCGCGAGGCGTGGCCATCGACTCGCGAGCAGGTCCCTGCTCGACAGTAGGGATCAGCTCGGGAGCAGGAACCGG
The DNA here is from genome assembly GCA_003013855.2 of Liriodendron chinense. NCBI lineage: Eukaryota > Viridiplantae > Streptophyta > Magnoliopsida > Magnoliales > Magnoliaceae > Liriodendron > Liriodendron chinense. Next base: position 7,563,705 of record ML058429.1, read on the forward strand.
CTCGCGAGGTTCTATTTGCTCGCGAGCCTCTTCAGCTGGGGGGCAGCTGGACCCTGCCCCATCCGGGGAAAGGAGTATGAGAGGAAGATGACGGGAGAATTCTTTCCTTCGAAAAAACTTCTGTAGAAAACCAAAGAAATGGTGGACTCCGTATATTTATAGGCAATCATTCCGCCGTATCTGGTGATACGTGGCAGCCCCCCCTTTGGCGCGGCAGTCGAGCAGGCACGCCCATTAACTCTCCGGACACGTGGCGAGCGTCTCTTCACTTCCTGACTGCGGAAAGGCTGCGAAAAGCTGGCACTCATTAATTCTAGCCTAATCATGTACGGTTTCGTTCTCGATAAAGGTAGCGGGCGGTTACGTGTGATAGTGAATAGAAGTCCTTCCCTTAGAATTCTTGACGGAAAGGACTTGGGGGGCATCTGTTATAGTCAAAAATAGCGAAGATCATCTGCTGGTGATAGACTCGCGAGCACGTCTATCCGACTATCGAGAACGTCTGTTCGCGACTCTTATATTCTGATGATGTGCCGACCCCGCGAGCACGTCTATCCGACTATCGAGAACGTCTGTTCGCGACTCGTATATTCTGATGATGCGCCGACCCGCGAGCACGTCTATCCGACTATCGAGATCGTTTGTTCGTGACTCGCATATTAGGAAAAACGATGCTCGATTGCTAAAGCTTCGAGAAGTTGTATTTTCCCTGCGAGCATACATTCTCACAAGTCGTTGAAAGGTATCGTATCTAAATGAGCGGGCACTTGGACTCGCGACCATCTTCCAACACGCGGACAGTTTTTTCTGTGGTGACATCTCTTAGCCCTCGGTACCAGCAGCCCGCATAGGCCGAGATTGGGGCTTATCTTCTTCAGTGGTTCCGAGTCTCAAGGGATCGCTATCAAGGAACGAAGCTATCGGACGAGTCATTGGATTAGATTTCCCTTCTATATGAGGATAAGATTCTTATCCCACGAAATCAGGGATCTCGATATTTTACGTAACAGATTGGATCATTTCTGATCTATATAAGGAGAAGACTCCATTAAGATACAGGTACACATTATTCAATCTCTAGCCTCGTTTTGCTTGGCTATTCTCCTTCTTGCCTTATCTGACTTAAGCATTGGAGGGCTTACGGCTGGATGCCGGCCACCCTTAGTTGCCATCTGTCTCCTTTCAGGTCCGCGGAAGAAATCACTTGGAGAGAAGGTGAACATTCGGAGGATCCTATTACAAAATCTGACGTTAACAATGCAAACATAGGTGACAAGCTTGAAGACACTAGCATGTATCAGAGACTAGTTGGGAAATTGATTTATTTGACAATCACAAGGCCATATATTACTCAAGCAGTGAGTATTGTGAGTCGATATATATATTCTCCCAGAAAGCCTCACTTGGAAGCGATTTATCATAGCCTAAGATACTTAAAGACGTGTCCAGGTTGAGGAATTTTGTACAAGAATCATGGGCATGTGAATATATGTGGTTTCTCAGATGCGGATTGGGCAAGTTTCTCTACAGATAGAAAATCTACATCTGGATATTGTACTTTTGTGGGAGGAAACCTGGTGACTTGAAGAAGTAAGAAACAACCTGTGGTCTCCAGGTTAAGTGCAGAGGCAGAGTACAGAGCTATTGCTCATGGGACATGCGAGCTACTTTGGTTAAAGTCCATCATGAAAGAGTTAGGTTTATTCTTTGACTCAACCATTCCTCTCTATTGTGACAACCAAGCAGCCATTCATATCGCTTCAGACTCAGTCTTTCATGAGAGGACTAAACATATTGAGGTTGATATCCATTTCGTTCGAGAAAAGATTACTTCAGGAGAACTTTCCACACCCTTCGTTCGCTCTTTAGATCAGTTGGCAGATATATTTACAAAGGCTCTAAATTCCACTACTCTTCGTGAGATTTCTGGCAAGTTGGGGCATGATAGATATTCACGCACCAACTTGAGGGGGAGTGTTGAAACATAAGGGGTTTTATGTTATTTCCTCTTCTCTAAGGCAGTAAGTTGTAAAAGGCAAATAAGCCCAATTATAATAAAATTTGGAGGATTAGGTTTTGGGACCTAACCTCTCTTCTCTCTCTCTCTCTCTCTCTCTCTCTTAAAACTCCTTCTCTTTCTTCTGTTAGAAATCTTCATCAACAACATTAACTAATTCCTCATTTCCACTCTTATTTTCACTAAAATTGCATTCCATATATTCTGTTTTAGTCGAACTGATTTTAAAACCTTTAGATTCTAAAGCATCACTCGCATAGTTCTAGCTTTGAGTTTTCCCCATGACAGCTGCAAACAACATTCACCATAGGATCTCTTCTTGTAAATGCCTCGTTAAACTAGTCCATAACCAATGCAAAAGATACAGTCTCAATGCCGACCTTGTTTTAAGCTTGCAACAATTGGTAGGACTGGCAACGGACTGCGTTCGGGTCAAGTATAGTGGTACTCATACCCATACCCACCAATGGGTAATGTACCCATACTCATATCCATGTTGTAACTAAAAGGGCCACCCATTTGTGATTTGATATTTTAATAAAATGTTGGGTACCCATAGCTATTCATGTATGTACCACCATCACTGTGAACAAGTGCTGAGTATCAACCATCCGTCCATCACGCTTTGCCATAGTATCAAAGTTTTTCTTCTTCATTTTCCAATTCCTTTTTTAGGCACATCATGTGTGGGTCCCACTACAGTGCATGTATGCCATCCAATCCAACCCATGCATTAGGTGAGCCTGTCATGATAATGAGATGTCTCAAAAATCTGGACTAGTTAATCATCAGGTGGGCAAGCACACAGAAACCTCTAATCCATTTGGTGGCCCACATGTTGGTTGGATTTTTCTTTATGGCCCGTTTGGCACCATGGATTTGAGGAGAAGTGAGGAGAAGTGGATTCCATGATATGAATTCTCACCGATTCCACTTCTTATCAATTCCAAATTTTCTGTTTGGCAGCCAAGATTTGAGAGAAATCAAACATGAAGGAATGGACGGTGTAAATTTTAATCCCACCGTATGCCTACCGTATTAGCCTCGATTTTTAAATCCATGCCATTCATCCATTTTTACATATCATTTTATGCCAAGATCCAAAAAATAAAGCAAATCCACATCTAAAGTGGACCATAAAACAAGAAAAAATGGAGAGTGAGACCTTTATGATGCACAAAAGTCTTCGATTAAACTGAAATTTGTGTGTTCCCTTCATCCCGGTCCTTGTGACCTTATCAACAAGTTGGATGGAAAATGTACATCATGTTGGGTCCCATAGTTAGGGACACATTATGGTGGGTCCCACGTTAGGAAGGATTTCTCCTCAAATCCCACCTTTTTTTGAGGATTTGAAAAGAGGCTAAAAGTGCCTTTTTGAGTTCTCCTGGATTCCACTCAAATCCACTTCTCTTCAAATCCATGGTGCCAAACATAATAAAGCAACCAGTTTCTCCTCCTTTCCCTCACTTTCTCCTGGAATCCAAGGTGCCAAACGGGCCATTAAATTAAGGTGTCCACTTTCATGGTGGGGCAACCTTGTTGGATGGCATGCAATGGCCCCACAAACAAAGTGTTGAAGAATAAGCTTAGCATTGTAGAGGAACCGGCCTCTTTTTTATGTAGTTTTGTGAATTAAAAAGTGCTAATTATGATAACAAATGAGCATACATCAATTGGATTTCTGGGTGTGTATGTAAAATTATAATACATACTATAATTGGTGCGGGCTGGTTCAGGTATGGGTAGGCATACATCCACACCTGGCCCAATCATTAATCGGGCTCAAATTAATACCCAAACCCGCACCCACACCCATTTAGCTACACCCATACCTGGCCCATGTCAGGCCAGGCTTGGGTACTCATTGGGCCTACCTGGCCCATTGCCACCCCTAATAGTTGGAAACTCACTTTTCTCTCCACCAGTGGTCTCACTTTTGTTAGCACTCCCTCCTACATATTTATAATCATGTCAATATATCCTCCTGAGACTCCTCTCTTTCTTCACACCCACCCAATTCTCTCTCTAGTGATCCCATCATATGCTTTCTCTAAGTCAATAAAGACCATGTGGAGCTCCTCTTCTCCATGTATTTCTCCTTCAGTTGTCTAAATAGGCAAATAGCCTCTACAGTTGACCTTCCTAGCATAAATCCAAATTGATTTTCTGATACATTCATCTCTTGACTTTATCTTTGCTTACCTCTCCCTATGTTTCATAGTATGAGCCATAAGTTTAACTCCTCTAATACGTTTCCTTGTATCAGTGATTTTTCCCTATAGGTATTCCTAAAATTTGTTTCCCCACTTTCTAATGCACTCTGTGAAATTAACTTCTTCCCCAACATTCCAATTTACTTATTCCATCAATCTATTACAAAATAACACTGTTTTGTCTACTTTGAAGTGCCACCGTGTTGCTTGGACACATTGATTTCATTCCCCTCTCTTCCATCTCTTAATGTAAACATCAATAACCATTTACCTATGTTGTGTAGTTAAGCTCTCTCCTGGCATAGCCTTGCAGTTCTTGCATATGGATCCTTCTGTCTTCCTAAGTAGAAAGGAATCTATTTTGCTTGTATATGATCAATTTTTGAAGGTTATAAAATGTTCTTCTCTCCTTTTAGAATATGTGTTTGCTAGAGCTAGATCATATGCCATAGTATAGTTATGGATAACATCCTACCTCATTTCTTCACTAAAACCATATCCTCCATGCACCCTTCCATATCCATTACTATCTTTTCCTAATGACATTTTAAGTCTCCTGATTCTCCTATGAATATTCTCTCTCTATTTGGAATTTTTGGAATTCTTGGCATTAGTTGGTCCATTTTCTCCCATAATTGTCTCTTGATTCTACCTTCTATTCCTACGTGTGGAGCATATGCACTAATGACATTAATTATCTCCTCTCCAAGTTCCTAACATAGGCTTTATTAATAAAAACCCAATCACTTGCTCTTTTAAAATCTACAACTTCATGCTTTAAATCTTTGTCTACCACTATTGCTACCCCATTTCTATTGCTGTCCTTTCTCATATACCAAAATTTATATGCATCGATATCTCTAGTTTTTGCCACTTTCCAAGCTATGTTAAATCTCCTTTGTTTCATTGCATCCACTACCTTGATACCTTTACCTGTCAACGTTCCTAAATTCCATGAGGCAAGATGAATCCTCCTCCTGGACTAGCTTCTTTACTCGCACTTGTCCAAAAATTTCCTGTCATGTTAAATTTAAGGAAAATGTTAATGGCTATCATTTTTACAGTCTACGTAAGTACATAAATGTATATATTGCCACAAGAATAAGAGAAAGATGTCAGGATTTTAGAAATAAAGAATGTCAGAATTAGGTTTCAATTACCACTTTTCCTATAACCATCCTAGAGTATCTAGTTCCAGTATCTATATCATGTCGAGTCTGGCAGGATAAGTTGCACGCATAGTAAGTATCTGGGTATCGTAGCCTCAGTCAAGCTCACTAATCACATACATACACATATATGCACACACACACACACACATGTTTAGATATACATATATGCATAAAGACACTCACACACACATATAAATAGCTACTAATTTTATTAGAAAAGAAGGGAAAGAAAACAACCAAAACAAAAGGAAAAATAAAATCAAAACAAATCTCTCCACACCCAGAATCAGATTGAACCATCCAGAAGGCCTGTCCCCAAAATAGATTGCGACAGATTGCTCTACTGTGAGTGAGAGCACCAGTTAGGTAAATGTTATTTTCAATAGGATTAATGGGACATGAACCGTAATTCTCTAAGTAATGTTTGCTTTAACTTCTTTTTTGTTTACTTGTTGTTTTTCATCATTGAATGACTCTTGCAGATACATGACTCTCACAATATTGTTGTAACTTGGAAATTGCTCAATGTCTGCTTGATGTGCGGCAACAATCTTGATTGGTTAACCATTTGTTTCTTCATTGTCCCTTTGCCCTTAAGATGTGGAAAGGGTTATGGGAAATGATGAATTCGGATGCGAGTTTTTCGATGGCTTGGCATGGTGTGGAGTTTGGGAAGGAAAAGAAGCCTACGCGGGGTTTATGCTTGATGGTGAGGCTATGGGCTATCTGGGCAAAGAGAAACACGAGATGCTTCCATAACGTTCAACACATCTTTGAATGGGTTTTAGTGACGGCTAAGTGTCTTGCTTCGGAATGGGGTGTGTGTAATGGTGGGGAGAGTGAGTGGTCTACGTCAATGTGATTGTATTTTTTTGAGGGGGGGGGGGGGGGGGGGGGGGGGGGGGGGTCTTTGTAATTGTGGGGCTTAATGGTTGTGCTTTCATTGTATTCTTTGTCACATTTTTCGCGCTTGCTTAATAACTTCAGTTACCTTTCCAAAAAGAAAAAAAAAATTTGAAAATTGCTCAAGTTTGCAAGTTTGGCTCCTTCGATTGTCCAATGTGTTTACCATTGGCAACCACATTCACTATAGTCTATATAGCTGAAGCTTCCCTGCTGTTTATTACCAAGGTCTCAAGAGAATATGGCTCCCTGGATTTTTTGGACCTCAGCGTATTGTCCAATGTTCAAAATATATATGGAATCACAGAAGCAGTCTAGACACCTGAATAGAATCAGTCGATCATACACACTGTTTATTGGGTTTCATGTCCGAATACCACTACACTTATTGCTGGAGGTTTCAGAACTTTTTTGAGATGATTCAATAATTTTACAAATTTTCGAGCCCTGAAGATAGAAGACATATTTTATGTGTCTTCTTTGGGCATGGCATGGGGCCAGCAGGGGAAGGGAAGATAGATCTGCTTGGTTTCTCATGCTGCCGACTTTATGGTGGGCCATTTGGGGTGAGAGAAATGGAAGACATTTTCACAACTCTTCTAATTCCTTGGAGTCAACCGTGGAGTTTATTAGTATGTCAGTTTTGGAGTGGTTCTCAGCCCCTAAAGCTGTTTCTGTTTAGCGTCGCCGCTGCTATTTTTGTTGTTTGCAGCTTTTGCTTTTGTATTCTTTCCCTGCCTAGCTGTTGTTTGTGGGTCTTCTAATAAAATTCCATCATCCTTAAAAAAAACCTTGTTAAGTTTCTGAATTAGTTTCCAAACTGCACTATTTGATGCACATCTTGAACATTTACTCTGGGGGTTGTTATGCCTGGTCCAATCTTGGTCAAGGTTTGTATGCAATATTAAGTGATAGACGAGATTAGAAGCATGGTTACATATCTGCATTCTGTTGATGCCTGCGTAGCATTATAGTTCAGAGTCTTGCAGAAGGGGTTGATCCTTGTCTTGTACCTACTTTATTATCATCTTTCCCATATTCCTAGAGAGGGTTATCAGGAAGCAGATGCTTTGGCTAGAAATTTTTTCAATATTATTGATCTCTATATTGGTAAATGTCTTCCTCCTGTGCAAGGTTTTACATTCATAAAGGTTGCATTATTGGTGAAATTAAAAATACAAACATAAATGACCCAAGGAAGTCCGATACTGTTTCAGATCTTCGTAGTTACCCCCTGCTATGTACATTTTAAATCAGAACTATCAGAAGGATGCTGTTACTCAAACTTGGGTTATTAAGCCATCAGTATAGCTGCTAAATGGTTCAATGTGTAGATTATTTTGAAGTGTTTTTAAAAAAATTTATTTGCCATAAATGATAATCATTTTACTACTGCTAAATAGGTCACCTTGGCCTTGCTCTTTTTGACAGGACTTGCTGGTTTAATATGTTTGGAGTCTGATAATGAGTTTGAATGTCATTCTACATGTCAAAGCTCAAAGGACAATGAAACTAGGACCACTTATTTTGGTCTGGCAGAGCACTTAAAAAAGAGCGTCATGGAATCAAGTTCCATTCCTGAAAGTGCTGAAAGCAACAATACTGGATTGTGTTTCCCTACAGAAGGGGTCTTGGCAGGTAATGATTATGAAAGTTTTCACTGCTTAATTGGAACTGCTTTGCTCATGAAAATTTAAGTTTGTTTTGTAAACAGAAAATCTGATCTCTTCTATAGCCAAGATGGTGTGACTTACGGAAATGACTTGGCTATGAATTTGACGATGAAGAAAACATTTCTTAGTTGGATTCTGTTCTTTGTCATTTAGGTCCCAGTAGCGCCCTTTCTCTGCGAAGAACTGCCAACATCATCCAGATTGTTGGAGACAGCCCGAGGTGCAGTGACCACTCTTCTGAAGATGCTGTTCCTGAGGTGATTCTCCAAATACATTATGATCTTTCTCTGTCCTCTTTTAGAATGTAGTAGTTGGAGCAGTGGATGCATTGCGAAAGTAATTACTGACATATGAAACTGCGTCATTAATATTGGAAATGTTTTATTGTAATAAACTATTTAATACCATAGGCTTCTCTATCAAGCAAAACATGCGAATCAATCATATTAGAGTTTAAAGTGCTTCAATGAATTTTAATTCAAGTTTATTGGTGGCTGCTAAGCATGGTGTGGTTGGTGGACTATTTACCTATCACAAGGAAGGATGTAGCCTCCATTTTTGAATTCACAAATCACAACAACAATATGGTGAGGAGTGTGGAAATGCTAATATTTAAATATCTTCCCATAACTTCTTACTGTCATTTATGCAGTTTGTTTGGAGTTGATTCACTGCTCTCCCTTGCTTAAATCATGTCAATCTCCTTGTTTCTTATATCTCGATAGGAAAGGATACCGGTCTTGTACTTGAGTGTTGAAGGCCATGTTACGTGTATAGTGCACACGCATACTTTTGTCGGTTATGGTCACCAACATAGGCGTTCCATTTAGCTCAAAAAATCATAATTCTAAAGGAAGAAAGGTGATATTATTAGGAAATGAGGCACTGCATAATCTGTCATGGACTAATTGCCCATGGAACTCCATATGTATTTTGGTTATTTATTTCACATTGGAATGATGTTTTTTTTAAAATTTTTAATTTTATTCTGAATGACTGGAAGGATGTCTGTTAAATGATTTATAGTCAAATTCTTCGAAAATTTTCACAAAAATGCCATTTAAAAAATAAAAAAGTCCATTTGCATAACGTCTTACCGTATACACTTGTATCACTCCTTGCTCTAATTTGATCTCAATGTGATTCAATTTCGAAGTTCCTGTGAATTCTTGTTAAATATCCAAGACATAATTGGTCCAAGTCTGGGTAAAGAAGAAGAGTTGATGTGTGCATACAACTTTTGGGAAGCAATCATGAGAATTTCTCTGAATGCGATTGGCCAAAAAAGAATTTGTATGGCTTAAATATTTGGGACAAGGATGATGACGATGATCAGATAAGGCAACTTCATGAAGGCAATTCAAAGAACTTATATGCATTAAAAGGAAAAGTTCTATGAGTTTTGTGGTCATTTGTTTGTTTGTAAGTTTATATGGTTTTAAGATGATGTTTGCTAAATGCTGAGCACATTGATGTAGCTAACGGAAGAAAATCGGCAACCACATGCAGTTGTATTAAACCTTAGGATTAAATCATGCCCCAAACACACCAATCCAAGATAGAGATTCTTCTACTACCAACAAGAGGGAAAAATATAAAAAAAACCAGCGAATAATTGAAGCTCTCACCAATTTTGACGGCCTAGATCACACTTGCAAATATGCAATTGCACAAACCCTATCCCAAGGCTTGTAGAAAAGATAAGAAAATGTCCCAAAAGCTACTGACAATTTTTGTTATTGAGTTTTATATGAAAGGGAACAAAAGAAAAGCCCTAGAATTAATCTGGGCCCTACATTAAAACATAACTATGGGTTGGATGTTATAATCTTAACCCTACTATCTTATTTTAAAGGGAAAATAATAAATTAACCATATCTACTTAAGTGAGACATAAGCAAACAAAAATTAAACTAAAATTTGTCAAAAAATAAAGTAAAAATCGTAACTTGAGAAAAATGTCACCGAAAGATACTTTTGTGGATCCGGAAGTGTATCACGGGTACCATAATGCGTGGGCCATTGATGGGACTATGGGTTTGGGCCATTATGAAAGGCATTTGGGCCCCTCTCCATGCTCTAATCCATGCCAAAACTCATCGGCAGGTAAATCAGCTCGATCCATCAATATTATGTCGTCCATGTCATCATCATCCTTACTGGGTTGGAAAGGACTCGACCTCGAGTTTGATCTGCAATCTGCTGCCTTATATGATGTAAGATCAGCAACATTGAACACATTAGAAGTGTTTAGTCCATGTGGTAGCTCAATGCGATAGGCGTAGTTGTTAATATGCTTCAAGATCTTGCATGAGCCAATTTTTTTTCTGCATCAACTTGTTGTAAGTGCCTGAAACGAGTAACTAGCTGCTCTTTGGTCTCGGATAAATTATTTCGGGCCACCAGATGATAAAACTCTTCCGCGTACTCCTCTATAGTCTTGTCCCGTTGTCGAATATGTTGTAATCACTGGAAAAGAGACTGCACGTAGTCGATGGGTAGAAAGGCCTTCTTCATGAGAGACTTCATCTTCCCCCATGTTTTCACCTAGGACTTTCTGTGCCTTTCTTGGGTGGCTGTAACTTGTTCCCACCAAACTGAAGCTCTACCTTTCAACTTCATGGCGATTATTTTCACCTTTTTTACTTCGTCCACATCTTTGTAATCAAATATGCTCTCCACAACATCGATCCAATTTAGAAATCGTCCCCACGCATGCCACCATGATATTTAGGAACTTCTACCTTCACTTCCAACTCCCCACTTTGATCATAATAATCCTTACTTCCTGCTCGTTGTGGCTCAACAAATGGAGCTTCATAATGGAATAGGTTAATGCCACTCCCACTCAACTCATTGTCATCGTTTTCTTGAGTTAGTGGTTCATTCCTCGCTAATAACGTAGTGAGTTGTTGGGAGATGGTTTGTGTTTACCTCTCTAACATGGCAAATTTCTCTTCTACTAGATCTGCATCTTCCTCATCTATTCTTCATGCACCACAGCCTCTACCTCCATGTGGCATCATCGTAAGAGAGGAAGCTCATGCAAGAACGAAATAATGGCGGAAACGGAGGCTCTAATACCAAATATGATGTAGCTAATGGAAGAAAATCGGTTACCACATGTAGTTGTATCAAACCCTAGGACCAAATTATGCCCCAATCACACCCAATCCAAGTTAGAGATTCTTCTACTAGCAACACAAGGGAAAAATATGCAAAAGCAAGCAAATAATCGAAGCTCTCACCAATTTTGATGGCCTGGATCTTATGCCCCATGCGTGCAAATATGCAATTGCACAAACCCTAGCCCAAGGCTTGTAGAAAAGATAAGAAAGTCCCAAAAGCTGTTGGACAATTTTTGTTATTGAGTTTTATATGAAAAGGAATAAAAGAAAAGCCCTAGAACTAATCTGGGCCTTACATTATGCTACAATCTTATTTAAAGGGAAAATACTGAATTACCCTACAACCTTATTTTAAAGGGAAAAGACCGAATTACCCCTATCTACTTAAGTGAGACACAAGCAAGCAAAAGATAAACTTAAATTCGTCCAAAAATAAAATAAAAATTGTAACTAAAGAAAATGCACCAAAAGACACTTTTGTGGACCCGAAAGTTTACCCCGAGTACCATAATGCGTGGTCCATTGATGAGTCTATGGGTTTGGCCCATTATGGAAGGTATTTGGGCCCCCTTTCCATGCTCTAATCCATGCTAAAACTCATCGGCAGGTAAATCAGCCCGATTCATTAATATTATGTCATCCATGTCCTCATCACACATTCATTCATATGTCATCCACATCCATTTAAAGCAACATACAGTGCACTCATCTCAAAGAGGATTGTTGCAAGTTGCAAGTATTACATAGAATTTGCAAACACTCACTTCAAGCAGCTTGCTCTAGCTTTACACATGGTTCCTCCAAATCATTGAACCTTTATCCTAAACCAAATATTCATGAGATAAGTGTTGGACATTGAAAATGTGGAAATGTTTCAAAACTTCTAATAAAAGTTTATGATGATATTAACTTCAAGATTTTCATTTAGCACTTTTAGATCCCAATGGATCCAACTGTTTTTAAAGCCACTTGTTTCCTAGGTTCGTTTTGTGTTTGAACAGTTTGAAAGGTGGAACCTCTCTCTAAACAGAGATGGTTGTACTGCCCTTTTTACATTGTATTCTTTTTCAGGATTCCATCCATATTGCTCGTAAGGAAATTCACTATGTGATGTTTTAATGCGGCGAATTACACTCATTGGGCACTGGAATGGGAATATGAAATATATTGACAGGTTTGATAATGATGATTTGATTAACGTGATGTGGCTCCCCAGGGAGAGTATTTATTGTTCTAGTCCATGAGCTTTCTTTCTACTCTTTTGATGATCGTGGATTAGTTATCATGATATAGGTGCCATGTACCACATGACATGAGTTCAAAATAACACTAGTTTTATTTCCAATACTATTTGCGTCCAATGTGTCGTGCCTCTAGAGGGAATTGAAAGCGTCTAAAACAACTGTGCAAGCTCTGTGGGGCCCACCATGTTTTATGTTTGACATCTGTAGGTGTATGTGTGTGGACCTATGACTAGGCCCACAGGTACACACACCCGGGCCTTGTGTGTTATGGACATTAGTCTTAGCTTTTTTCATATTTCATCTTTATTTTTGTGCTTTCCTTATTTGTCCTTTGTCTTTCTTTAGTTTTTTCTCCTAATAAGGACGTGTAATTGCACCCTTCTACCATTATAAATAAGGTAGAGTTGGACATCCTAGTCCTATGAGCTTCTTTTCTCTCCCAAATTCTCTCTTCCTCTCTCAAATTCTCTCCTCCTCTGACATGGTCTTAGAGTAGATGATGGAGAACTTCTCGATGATCCTCATATGTATCTCAACACTTGGTTGGAAAGTTGATATATTTGATGATTACTCGACTAAATTTTATCTCATGCAATGAGTTTGGTTAGTCAGTTCATGCATGATGATTCATGCTCCCCGATCTAGTCATCTTGAAGTTGTTTGTCGCCTCTTGTGCTCCATCAAATCGTCCCCAAGGCGTAGTATCCTTTGTTATTGGCATCATAATCTTGATAGTAAGGGGTATTGTGATGCTGATTGGGCAATTTCCTGGATGATTGTCGCTTTACATCGGGCTATCGTACTTTTTTTTGGCGGCAATTAAGTCACTTGGAAGGTTAAGAAGCAAATAGGTGTAGCATGGTCCAGTGCTGAGGCAGAGTATCGTACTATGGTGAATATGACATGTTCACTTATGTTGTTGAAAAGCTTTGTTTCTGAATTGAAATTTCTTGTGAAGACTCCTGGGCTAATGCATTATGACAATCAAGCTGCTATTCACATTGCCTCTAATCTTGCTTTTCAAAGCTGGTTTCCACATTATTCATGAGAAGGTTGCTGTAAGTGTTATTTCCACGCCATTTATTTCGTCTTCCAAGCAGTTTTGCGGATGTCTTCACAAAGTTCCCTATAGTGGAAGTTGGATGACTTATTTTTAGCAAGCTAGGCATGATTGATATTTATGCCTAAGTTTGAGGGGGTGTGTAGGTATATGTGCGTGTGGGCCTATGATTGGGCCCGTAGGTACATACACTTGGGCGTTAGTCTTAGCTTTTTTTTCCCCCCCTTTTTTATATTTATTTTTATCCTCACCTTATTTGTCCCTTGTCTTTCTTTAGTTTTTCCTCTTAATAAGGGCATATATGTAATTGTACCCTTCTATTATTGTTATAAATAAGGTAGTGTTGGAAATCCCAACCCTATGAGCTTCTTTTCTCTCTCAAATTCTCTCTCTTTCTCTCTCTTTCTCTCCTCCTCTAACAACATCTAATATGTACATCATTTGATAACCCTTATGGTCACCGTACATCCAAAAGATCAGCCTAATAAATAGCTTCAAATGGGCCACACCACTAGGAATGAGGTATAACTATGCTTTACACCTTTAAGTTCACTTTTTTATTTTTTATGTGAGGCTAATTTTTTTATATTGTCCCTTTATCCTCGACCCTCATGAGTCACATGTGATGAATGGATTTGAAGGAATATACACAACATGGTGTTCCCACACGCAAACCTATGATTGGAATCCCATATCCATTATTTCTTCTGGTGTGGCCCACCCGAGTTATTGATCTTGTTGGTTTTTTTACCACATGGCCGGTTTTTGAGGGGCACACCCTATGGACGGGATAGATGTCCTACAAGTAACATGCTGGGACCACAAAGCTTGGGTGTAATAGCTCGAAATTTCAGGGGTCGAGTACGAACTTGATCCCTGATATCCCGGGAGTCACTCATGTGTATGCGGATGCTATTATGTAAGCATGTGATCCATGTGGCGTTAAATCATGATGATATGACAAGCTAAACGGTGAAATAAAGACATGATTGGAATTAAGTGGGCTAAAGCTAAAATATATGGTACCACATCTCGTAAAAAGGGGTCCACTCAACCGGTCTAACTAGGCCTCATCGAGTTCGTTCACCTTGGGGGTACCTGCATCGATGAACTTACTTGGTTGGTGTTTTAAAACACCGTCCCAGGATTGGGAGAGTGATAAACTCAGTAGTTCCATTTTCCTAAGTTACTCATGGCACAAAGATAGTCAAATGTAGGTAATGAATTAAACATACACACATAGTAAACATAGGCGTAGGCATAGAACCGTTCTGGTCACAACCGATAGTAAGTGGCACAACCACATCACCTGCACAGACCCACGTCATCAATAATGAGTCGAACATACGCACATAGTAGACACAGGCATAGGCATAGAACCACATCTTGTAATCTTAATGCATGAAGTGCACATGCATGCCTAATCACCGTTTTGGTCACAGCAGACGGTGAGTGGTATCATCACATTACCCGCATAGACCTGAGCCGCCAGTGAATGAGGCACCATCTTATCACCAGCACACAATGCATGCCATGCCGAACCATGTATGATTAGTTGAGTTGTTAATTATTCCATTCAAGCATTTAGCCGGTTGGCGAAGCCACTGTACCAGTGTTCTATTACCGGGCCAACCTGGGACATTCTGGCTCCCTGCGTGGTGAATGCATATCATTGCTAGTAACCCCTCGATCCAAGTATGGTCAGGTAGTGACTCGTTAGCCACGCCCAAGCTAAAGCAGAAGGGTCATTATCCAATTACCAAATATAAATAATCAATTCAGAGGTGTGAGCTTGCTACTCAAAACTAAATCAATACACGCCCGGGTCGTTTGAGTCACCTCTATCAGTGCTCAATGGTCACTACAGGGAGGAACTACCCCAACGTAGGCCGATAGCTCAGGCATAGGTCCTATACCACCATCCCTGGCTCATGAGTCTTGGGGATCGATTCGCCGTATGATTTTAAGTGGGCTTGTTCAGTGGTAACATTGGTACTTGGATTTGAGTAAAAGCGATGGGTCACATAACACGTTTGACTGAAGAGAAAGATGGAGAGGCCGACCTTAGGCACACGAGTCCTGCATGGTCCTTAAACCACAGCCGGTCAGCCGCCTTCCAAATCATTCGACCCTTCCAGCCCATTGATGGCCAACTTTTGGTGGCCACCTCGATTCTCATCCATTTACCGAACCGAACAACATGCAAGACGAATTTACATGAATAAGAGCAACACAAATTAGCAACAACATAACCTCGGATCATTGAGTATTTAATTTCAGCACTTCAGGAACAACAACCGCATGGATTCATTACGAATTCTGGACTTTCATAGTAAACAACTTTAGTTAACACCTCATAACATAAGGCAAAATATTTCAGCACAACAACAATGTAGTTAGGGCAATATTTAGATGTGCATGCAAGTCATACAAAGCACCCATGATGACATTCAAGCACATGCAAGCAACATGCAGCATATGAAACAACGATTTAAGCATGATAAGGCATTCTTACATTAACCTAGGCATACAATCCTAGTAATCCTAGGCATTAACTACATCTAACTTCATTTGGATCCTAAGCAACCTAGAGATAATGGTCTGCACCTTAGTCTTGTGAAGAAATCTTGGGTATTTCTACAAAAATGGAGTTTGTATGTCAGAAAATTGAAGAAAGACCTAATAGACATGACTGGATCTTAGAGGATTTTTTTCCTACTAACCTCTAGCAGTGGTTGAAGGAGAGCTACAACAGAATATAGTGGATAGAGGGGAATTGGTGTGGCCGGAGCTTGGTGGGATGACATACAAATGCTTCTTCTTCCTCCTTGTTGCTCTCTCCCTCTATGCCCACCCCCCCCCCCCCACAGCAAAAACTGAAGAAATGAATGGAGAGTGGGCTGGAGAAAGGAGTTTTATAGTGGGGGTTTTGAGAAAAGTGGCCCTATGAGGGGTTGTTTTAGCATGTGGGGCCCACTTGGCTGGCCCCTAGACTAATCTAACCCATGGGATAGCTTTCTCAAGGTGAGATCTACTTACGGTTATGATTTCACGCCATTAAGATGCGGGGTTTATCGGATGCAAGGCGAAGATCTTTCAACGGTCACCGATCATCGATCGGGACCACAACTTTGGGAACAGGTTTGATGTTATATCTGGAGCTTAGGCTCTAAATCTCATGGACATGCAAGGGTCCTAATGGCCCACCTAACAAAATATGAATTTAGTAATGATGGCTTGGGTTAGTCTTTGTGCATGTGTATTTGCACTTACATGTGCCTGTGCTGATTTTCTCTCTATGCGATTTTGGGCGCCGACTCTCCCACGACACTAGTCCAAGGTTGTCAAGCCCGACAAGAGGGTCGTCTTACCTAAGTTTCAAATTCGGTGGTCTACTAACAGGCTGTCAAAAGCTCGTTTGGCGATTTTAGCTATTTCTGGGATAGAGTTGAAGGTGAGATTTCTTGGGTACGATATGTGGGGTCCGATCTACCTACGTTTGAAGTTTGGCTGCTAGAAAGTTAGCGGAAAGAATGTTTAGCCGAATCCATTCTCAACCCTTAATTCCGAAGTCATATGGGACATTGGTCTAATTCGGGTCATAAATGTGATCTGAATCCTTATTCTTGTGGCTCTTAGTTGGACGTTCCTTATGTTGCAGCTAGATAGATTTATCGACGGTGGGGTCCGTTAGATCTCAGCCCTAGATTCGTAGACCACATGATTAGGCCAAAGGTTTTGATGATCGAGCGCTCCCATTAGCTTCCTAAAGACGTCTAATAAAATTTGTATGGTTCTTCAGTTTTCTTTATTAATTGATGGTTAGTTTCTTGGATCTCGGTCCTCGACTCATGGATCTTGAGGTTGAGACTAAGATTAAGCGATCAGGTGAAGTTAGGGGCTCTCCAAGAATGTGTAGTCGAATGTGTACGGTTAGACTTGCGTGTTAGAATAATCCACGCATTTCTATTGAATTTGGATTCCTATAAACGAGGTTCCCTAGGTGCTTTCTAGATATTTCGAGTTTGAATACAGATACGTGCACCTATGCTTGCCTAATAAATCAGGAAAATTTCTAGTGACGCCCGAGTACACACAACACCCGAGTTTGCGAAAATTCGGGGTGTTACATTGGGTGTTGCATGTGATGCATAAAACAGTTGTTGGAGAGTATTTTAGTCCCCCTAAAGGTGATTGTGCTCTGGTTACATGTTTTACTTGGTACGATAAAACACTTATGCTCTTTGGGGCCCACCATGTTGTATATGTGAAATCTACCCCATTCATCAGGTGTAATCCTCGATTCTAGGTCTTGAGGGAAAAAAAAAAAAAGAAGAAGAGAAAAAAGAAAAGAAAAGAAAAGAAAAAGCCAAAACACGACTCAAGTGGGCCACACCACAAGGAATGTGGAGGATGGGACACCAACCATAGGTTTGTATGTGTGGTTACGATGGTGTCTATATTACATCAAAGTTGTTCATCAGATGTTACTTACTAGTCACTAGGATGAAGGAAATAGACTAAAATCAGCCTGGTCCAAAACTCAAGCATGCTAAAAATGTGAACTTAGTTATTTTTGATGGGGACATCAGACCATCACATTCCTTTTTCAGAGTCTGCCAGTGTAGGAGATGATGAGGACATCAAGCCCTTTCGAGTGTACGAGCGATGCCCATGTCCCTATGGCTTGACGATAGGCATGGATCATATTTTGAAGACTTGAGAAGAAATGAAGGCCTTACACGTGTTTGGGACAATTGAGAAGGCCCTACCATGGGAAGACATGTGTAAGAAGAACAAAGAAAGTGTTGCAGAAAAGCAGGAGATCCGGATTCTTGATAGTTTCCCGACGGATTCCCGACGCTTCTAGGCTGTCGGCAATTTCGGTCGACCGAAGAACACCTTCATGAAATTCGAGCAATCTGTAATGTTGATCGAAGAAGACTTAGGTCGACCGAGGAAGCCTTCAGTCAACCGAACACAAGGCTCGGTTGACCGACGATCGGGCACAGATTTTTGTGGATTTACGCGATTTTTCGATTTTCTTAGGTTTTGACGGTATTTTAGTAATATTTTAATTTCGTGGTTATTAATAGGGCTGAGCCCTAAAACTCTTATGATTATGTCATGTTGATTAAAGTAAAGAACCTTTTTTGGTTGCTCTCCCTCTTCTTCTTCTTGGTGGATCTTCTTCTCCCTCCTATCTCTTCTCCTCTCTCTCAAATCTTCTCTTCTTCTTTCTTCTCATTGTTCTTCTCTCCTACTCCTTGGTGGATCTTTTTCTCCCTCATCTATCTTCTTCTCTCCTTCTAATCTCTTTCTTCTCATTGTTCTTCTTCTCAAGGTAATCCTCTTATCTTCATCATTCTCTACATCTTTTATCTCACCTTCTTTCTTCAAACCCTAATCCTATACTCTTGAGATTTGTAATTCCCTTAATCCAAAAATTCCCAAATTTCTTGGATTAGTGAATTCACGTGGATGATTGGTGAACCGTGCAAGACCGAAAGTTCCATCTTTCGTTGGATCCAATCCACAGCAAGGATTTGACATCCTTCCTACTTGCTTGTAATGGATGACTTTGATCATTAGATATTTCTCTTGGTTAATGCTTGATTTATTATGCAAATGGTGAATGGTTTATTTTATTGTTACATGAATCCGCCCGTTTGTAGTTTCCGCATGCATCTAGGGTTAGATTAGGCCGTCTTGCATCAGGAGACGTGACACGCCCATCTCATTGTGGTTCGATGACATATGAGGAGCATGTGTGGAGCATGTGAGAGGAGCACAGGATCAGGAGTAGAGGAGTGGAGGACCAGTGGACATAGCAGATTCCTGGGTTCTGTCGGATGGTCTGACGGATTTGTCGGACGGTCTGATAGTGCCATCGGACAGTTCGACCCAACGCGCGGATTGTTTTTTTTAGGCGTTGTTTTGTTACTTTTTTCCTATTTAGGCATTGTAGTGCATTTTTTTAGATGTGGACTATATATACTTCGTGAGAAAACCTAATTATTATGATGTGTTTATGAATATTGAGAGAAAACTCTTTCTTGCTTGAGATGAGCATGACCGTCCAGTGATTGGAGCCCTTTTTGGTGTGATGCCGACTATCCTTCTTTTATCTCTCTTCTCTTTTTCTTCTCTACGAATCAAGGTATTTTGATTGATTATTTTCATCCGATTGATAGGTCTTTGGATTCTTTTCTTGAATCCAATGCCGAAAACCTCAATTCTTGAAACGTTTTTCATTCGGCATAGGCCCACGTGACTTTAAATTTTGGTTTCCCCCCAAACCCAAACTTTTCCCCATCCGAATCATTCAAACCTAATTTAATGTAATGCCCCGTAAAATCGCCTTTTCTAAGATCTGAACTCACACTTGGGCTCATCTTGCACACATCATCTTAGGTTGAATAATTAACCACCCTTAGCCTAGTAGAACCATAGCTGCGTTTGAAATAGAACTTGGACGCACTCGTAGGATGTCGTTTTACCGTCCGTTCTAAGACCGATGAACTCGAAACTCAAATAGGACAACTCCCAGGCCGGGCTTGATGCTCTTGGATGGGCGTCACGCCGGAATCAACGCCCGAAACTGCGAAACTGCGATGTCCTGCAGGTGTACACAGGCGCAAGTACACTCGCACCAACACTAACTAGAGCAATCATTACTAAAATTACCTTTTCTAGGGTGGGCCACTAGAACCCTTGCATGTCAATGAAACTTAGAGCCTAGGGTCTAAATAAAAAATTTTACCCGTCCCAAAAGTCGTGGCCCCGATCGATGATCGGTGACCGTCGAACCGTCTCGCCTTCGTATTAGGCAAACGTCGTATCTGAACCTCACAAGAACGTAATCTTAGGACGGTCTCGTGCCGGGGAAGCCGTCCAATGGATTAGATTGGGCCGGATGGGCTAGGTGGGCCTCACATGATCAAAACAGGCTCAAAAAGACCATTTTTATGTGACTAATGTTGTCAAATCGTGAATCGTATCGTGCATCGTAATCAGGTCTAAATCGTATTGTATCGTAAATCGTATCGTGAATCGTAATCAGGTCTAAATCGTATCGTATCGTAAATCGTATCGTAAATCGTAAGATTTTTTCAGATTTTCATAAACATATCATAACAAAATACAAAAAAATTATAAATAAATCAGAAAAATTAAAAAACATAGTACTCATCCATTTTCTCATGAATATGTTAAAAAAACAATTTAACCATAACATGATTCTCGTCATTAATTGTATGTCGTATCCTTGTATAAATGTATCATTGTGTTGTATCATGTCATAATTGAGTTAAAAGAAAAAAAACCTTTTCATATATCCCATCCCCATGTACATGTAAGTTTTTTGTATGATTTCAAAAAATAACCTTTTCCCATCTCCATTTACATGTATAATTATATATTCAGTTCATCACTTCTTTGTATTAACAAAACAAAAAGTCTAAACAAATCTAGTCTTCGTCGACCGTGGCGCCATCATCCTCATCATCTTCATCATCAATGGCATCAACATCAGCAACATTATCTTCATCCTTAGAATTTGACGTTGAAATAAACTCTGCTTCCTCCTCTTTTACCACTTTCGCTTTCCCCTTCACTTTACTTCTTATTGCAAGTTTTCTAGGACCTACAAAACAGTTTATGAATAGTGCATTATGCTCATTGCTTATTAGTTTAGCAATTAGCAATTTAGCATAACTAAATGAAAGTAAACTATTAGTTTAGCAATCTAACCACGTCGCCTATCCGGTTGTGAGGTAGACCCGCCTACACCTGGCACATCCTCCAATCCCTTAACAAAGCATTCACTCATGTCCATCCAGGTGTTATCTGTAGGAAGGGTAGGATCCTCCTTCTTAGTGATCCACTCATCATCGGATTCCATATCTGACAAGCAGATAGGATCAAGCCCTTGGTCTTTTTCTCTTTTTGCATGTCGGACTTCAAGCTGGAGATTGTACTTCACAAAAACCAGAGCGTTCAATCTCTGCTGCTTGAGTCTATTTCTTTTTTTCGAATGTATCTGTAATGAACATGGAATTTCATAAGAGCCAAAGGTACTACATGTGAATTCATAAGATAAGTAATGAATTCAATAATTTCTCACCTGCTCAAAAGTGCTCCAGTTGCGCTCACAACCAGTAGCACTACATATCAAACTCAAAATACGGACACTCATCTCCGTAAGTCTCCCACCACAAACCTACGATCAATCATAGATAAAAGGTACTACATGTGAATTCATAAGATAAGTAATGAATTCAATAATTTGTCACTTGCTCAAAAGTGCTCCAGTTGCACTGACAACCAGGAGCACTACATATCAAACTCAAAATACAGACACTCATCTCCGTAAGTCTCCCACCACAAACCTACGAATCAATCATAGATAAATATATAAATAAACTAAATAATCTAAATAACTACTTAGTTACTTTAGTAACTTTACTTAAAGATAAGCAAAAGAATTGAAAAATTACCTGGTTGTTTCGTCGTTCTTGTTAATTTTGCAGTCTCTCGTCCAAACAATCCATAGGCCTTTTTAAACTTGTCCATTTGTTCATTAATGATCACCCGTTGCCTTGAATCTGGGATCATTCTTTCAATACAATCATATAGTCCTGTTTTGATTTCTAAATTCGGATGGAAACTATCATCATATTGAAATCTAGGATTTAGAAAGTAAGCCGCCGCATGTAAGGGCCTATGTAGCTGAAGATTCCACTGTTGCTCTATAATATCCCATACAGCCGAATACCTCTTTTTCACCTCTCCCAAGTTCTTTGCTATTGATTCTTTTGCTCGATCCATTGCTTCATAAATATACCCCATGGCTGGCATCTCATCTGAATCAACTAGCCATAAAACTTTAACCACTGGGAGAGTGATTTTCAAGCAAAACTTGATAGATGGCCAAAAGTCAACATCGGCCAATACAATGTCTTGAACTTGCTTTCCTTTTGCGGTCTTCGAGAAGCTGTTACCTTCCCAATCTTTTGAGCTAAACATCGACCTGAAGCCAATCCTATTTTCATGGATGTTTTTTAAAGTTAAGTAACACGTTGCAAATCGTGTTACCGCCGGTCTTATCAACTCTCCATTTGTATGCTTCCTCATTAGGCTCAAGACCCAACAATGCTTGCAGATGTAGACCGTTATAGCCCTTGCCTCTGCCACGGTTTCAGAATGAACTTGTAGTTTTCCAATGTCTGCAAGCATAAGATCTATGCAGTGGGCCGCACATGGAGACCAAAACAATGTCCTTCTTTTTTCCATTAACATTTGACCCGCTTTGACATAAGCGGATGCACTATCTGTAACAACTTGAACCACGTTCTCTTCACTTACCTCATCTATAATAGATTCAAGTAAATGTAACAAATTGTCTGCATTTTTTGAAATATCGGATGTATCTATTGATCTTAAAAAAACTGTACCACTTGGACTATTTACCAAAAAATTGGTAATAGACCGATTCACGCCATCGGTCCACCCATCTGACATCACGGTGCATCCGGTCTTTGCCCATTCCTTCTTATAAACCTCGATTGATTTTTCTATAGAGTCAACTTCTATTTTCAAAAAATTATTTCTCACTCTATAATATGACGGTAGTTTCAACCCCGGCCCAAATGAAGCAACAGCTTCCATCATGGTGCAAAAAATGGACTCTTTACAAGATTAAATGGTAAAGCATTTGCATATAAGAATCTAGAAATCGAAAGACATACATAATCTCGATCTCCCTTCTTCCAAATTTTGTTAAGAGTGGCTTGTTGCTTTTCTTTCGGCCCACCTTTTATTACTACAAAATCATCCATAGTCCTTTTTCGTTTTCCTCCAATTTCTTCCACGTCTTCAATAATGGGAACTTTCTCAACATCATATGCTTGCTCTTCTTGTTGCTTCTTCTCATTGATATTACCCTCCAACAACTTCTTGAATTTTTTGGCGACGTCATCACCCACTTGACTACACAAAGCAACATTCTTCTTGGTTTGAGCAAGGTGATGTTTCATTCGAAACACACCTCCCCAATAACTCTTCCCACAAAAATTACATTTAAAATGGAGATTATTCTTCTCATCCACCTTCGAACAATAATGCCATGTAGGGTCATTATCCTTCAACTTCGACTTCTTTCCCATCTCCAACACTCCAAGTTAAATCAATACCCAAACCTACCTATAACTATAAGAAACAAGTCAAACATGAAAATGTTAAAAATCATTAAGAGTCCTTAGAAGACATGAATCAAATGATGTTTTATTTAAAAAAATTAAAGAAAGGAAAAAGAAAAGATTAAACAAGGAAACGATGAGATATTCTAATATAGGTGGTGTGTGATTGTCTTGTATTATGTTTTCTTAGACCTATAAGTGCAACCCCTACAAAAGGGGAGGGCGGGGCACTATTTGGAGCCGCGGGGGGGGGGGGGGGGGGGGGGTGTCGAACCAAGTGAGCGCCCTCCTGGTGGGGGTTTGGGGGCAACGCCCTCGAAGCGTAAAATCGAGCAAAATCGCAATTGTAAAATTGCATAGTTTGAAGAAAATAAAAATGAAAGATTAAAGAAGTAATTTATATGTTTTCATACCTATTTTAATGTAGAAAACCAACGAAACAAGCGGTGTTTGATTCCGTTGAACGATGAAAAAGATATGAGAGCTTCTTTCTCCAAGATTTCTTGGCCCTACTATCTTTGAATCTCTCCAATCTCACTCAAAGGATGTAAAAGAATGCATATTCTAATGAAGGTGGACCTTAAATAGCTTTTAGCAAGTAAAGCCTTAAAAAAATTGGGAAAAAAATGAAAAAAAAAAGTCGATTTTTTTCCCGATTTTTAACATTGGTTGTCGAATCGTACGATTCATGATTTCAATCATACGATTTAGTCTGGAATCGTGCGATTTACTTAAAATTGTGATTTGGCCATGCGATTTGAATCATATGGTCCTGCGATACGATTTGAATCGTATGATTCAAATCGTGAATTGTACAATTTTAACAACACTGGCTAAAAGTACTAAGGTCATATTCCCCAATTGACCCAACCCATATAAGCCCTTTGTCCAGCCCTCTTTCCCATTTCTCTAGCAAAAATCTGAGAGAGAAGCTGGGAGAGAGGTTGGGAGATGGAGAAGAAGAGGAATTGAGGTGGGAGAGCTGTGCATGTCACACCTCAACACTTGTCTCACCTCCGCCTCCACCTGCACGTAGAGAGCAAGAGCTACCCCATGCACCACTAATCCAGCCCCAAAGGTAAGGGAATTGAGCCCTATACAAAAAATTCTTCAGTTTCTTGCATGAATCCCACAATTTCCCTAACATGCAAACCCCCACTTTTGTAGGATTGCTGAAATTTCTCTAGGAATTGAGGTGTGGACCATTTACCTCTAGGTTGCTAGGACTCCAAATGTTTAGGCTTAGATAATGCTCTAATTCTTTCTTCTATAAGCTCAATTTTCTGGTTGGGGTGATGTACTAACCCTACCTACGTTTTAACGTGTCGATTTGTGAATGTTAAGACTCTTTAATTCAAATGCATGTACCTAGGGCCACCTGCATGCGTGTATGCATTGTGCATGTTTGTTGTATTACTCAACATGTGCATTGCTTGGTGTAATCTAGGAACTTTTATGATGAATGCTCATAACTATTGCTATGTGCCTTTGAATATGCTATGTATGGTGAATTAGTGTTGTGATGGGCTTAAGGATCCCATATTTCATGCATGCTTTGAGATTCGGGCCTATTTTGTATGATAATTACCATGTTTCGGGCCGCGTATTCTGTTTAGTTGTTGGTCCAACTGGGCAATTGGGTAAGGACTTAGGGCGGCCGCTTGAGGTCGACTGCCCTGGGCTGGAAACGTCGACTCGCGATGGAAGGCAAGTGACTAGCTGTGGTTGAGGACCGCACTGGCCTTGCGTGCCCATGGCCAGTCTTCTTATTCTTCCCCGCGGTCGAAGGTACCGGCCCAACCCCGAGTTGGACACATGTGTTGTGTGATTTGTCACTCTGCTACAATTCATGTACCAGTGTTACCATTGGACGGCCACTTAAAACCGTATGGCAAATCGATCCCCAAGACTCATGAGCTGGGGATGGTGGTATGGGACCTATGCCCGAGCTGTCGGCCTACGCTGGGGTGGTGCCTCCCCGTAGTGACCATTGAGCACAGATAGAGGTGGCAGATGGTCGTTCGAGCAGTCCCATCCAATACCCGGCCGATTATTCCATGCCAGAGCACCGCTCGAACGCCCTGGGCGTGTATTGATTTAGTTTGAGTAGCGAGCCCACACCTCTGAATTAATTATTTATATTTTGTAGTTGGGTGATGACCCTTCTGCTTTGGCTTGGGCGTGGCTAATGAGTCACTGCCTAATCATACTTGGATCGAGGGGTTATTGGCGATGATAAGTGCTCGCCCCGTAAGGAGCCAGATGGTCCCAGGTTAGCCAGGTGATAGAACACTGGTATGGTGGCTTCGCCAACCGGCTGGATGATAAAAGAGAATAATTGAAGGTTGGACTAATCATGCATGGTTCGACATAGCATTCATGATGGGCGGGTGATGGGGTGGTGCCTCATTCACTGGCGGCTCAGTCTGTTCGGGTAATGTGGTGGTGCCACTCACTGTCTGCTGTGGCATATTGGAGATCAGGCATGCATTTGCTCTTCATGCATTCATGCATTAATATTATAAGATGTGATGCACTTGGGTCTGTGTGGGTGATGTGGTGGTGCCACTCACTGTCGGTTGTGACCAGAACGGTTCTATGTCTACGCTTATGACTGCTATATGTTTGTTTTATTACCTATGGTTGATTACATTTGTGCCTGAGTAACTTAGGGAAATGGAACCACTGAGTTGATCACTCACTCCCAATCCTGGGACGGTGTTTTTAAAACACCAACCAGGTAAGATCATATGATGCTAACAAAGTTGCTAGGATGACATGATAGTGCTCCTTATTGTGTTGATGGATCTCATATGGATTACAAATTGCCTTGATAATTCATCCTTTCAAATTTGTTAGATTGCTGGAATGCACCTTCCGTCTCAATTATATGCCTACATCCCAAACTTATATATTAGTTGCGCTGTAGAAAGGCCCATATACCTAAAGTCAGAAAACCTGAACCTTAGGACCTCGTAGATGAAAGGGTCTTTGCATGAGAGGGTGGGATGACTATATTAGGGGGATGCATGTGCACTAGGGGGCCAAGTGGCCCAAGGGCTTAGCAAAAGGAAAGAAAGCAAAGGAAACCAAAAACCTACACAGATTGCCACGGTGCATCCGTGTGATGCCAGACACGTGTATATGGGGCTTTTTAAAGGGAGCCCTAACCCTCATTCTTTCCCTCCTTCTTATTTCTAACCATCTCTTCTGTTCACCAAACCTCCTTCAACCCCCAGTTCATTGACAACAGGTAGTTGCAGAAAATTCTAGTTTCAACAAGTCTGTTGTTTGTAAAATTTTGACACTTTTAGTCATTGAGTTATCTTGATTTTTTTTTTTTTTTCTGGAAATACATCTTTAAGTCTAATTTTGTACTACCAAATTTCATCCCATTCCAATTCGAAGAAAAAAAAAATTATTAATATTCTAGGAGTACTAACAGCCCAAAACCAACGCCATTTTTTTGGACGAGTTTCAAAACAACCTAAAATTATCCTTATTTGGATTTGGTTTTTGAATTTCTATTTATTTTTCCATAAAAATAGACTCATCAAGCTTTCTGTGGGTTTTTGAATTACCTCAATTGGAGTTGTAATTAAAAAGATACATTTTCTTGAAGTCAACACATGGCCTTAAATCCCTAAATTGCCAATTCCAAAGCCACCTAAACCCAAACCCTAATTCCCATTAATTCCTAATTACTGCCATACCCTAGGAACCCCAGAGCCTTATCCTTGAATTTTAGGATTAACCTTATGTTTGGACATGGAAGTTCTACCTTCCATAAGTCCGACCTATGAGATGTTATAGTTCCTTTACTAGTTGCTTGTGGTTTATGGTTGTGGTGCATGGTTTATTGCTTATTTGAATTTCCACACATGTGATTTAAGTAGTTTTAATTTAATTATTCGTTGCCTCATATTTCCACTTTCATTCCGCATCATATTGATAGGTCTATTGTCTTGCGTCAAATTTTGGCATAAGAGTTTTGGCTTGAAGCATAGGGTGTCTAGAGCATG
Organism: Liriodendron chinense; assembly: GCA_003013855.2. NCBI lineage: Eukaryota > Viridiplantae > Streptophyta > Magnoliopsida > Magnoliales > Magnoliaceae > Liriodendron > Liriodendron chinense. The sequence goes on from ML058429.1 coordinate 7,591,339, forward strand.
TCATTTATTACATTTAAGGTTAGTTAGTGCATGCATCATATAGCCTAGGGATTCATATTGCTACGTCTAGGGTAGAAACTTGTTTTGGTCATAACATAGAGTTGAAGGGTCTCAAAATTCAGTCCAAAGTCGTCCCTTGTTTATACCCACATGTTCTGGTTGTGGTTATGGATTACACATCACCACCATGAGTCAAGATCATGTTCTTGAGACCCTGAACACCATACTCCGGTGTCTGGAAGCCCTCGAGGTCCAGAATAGAGCCACTTAGAATCGTGTCACGCAATTAGAGGCGTTTAGTCAGGTGAACCCCGACCCTGGGGAAGATGATTAATCCCAAGTGGGAGGTGCGGGAGATAATCCTGCAAGAGGTCTAGGAGTAGGTGTTGGAAGAGGCCGTGGCAGAGGTTTGGGCCATCATGGGGTGCGTTTCCAACCACCCTAAAGAGAATTTGACGATAGGTACGATCCTGATGATCATATCCTTAAGAGTGCAAGGTTGAGGCCCAAAGTTTTGATGGTCGTTTGTACCCAAAGGCCTTCCTTGATTGGTTAGAAGAGATTGACCACTATTTTGAGTGGTACGCCATGTTTGAGGACTTTCGTGTGAGGTTTGCCAAGATGAAGTTGGTGGGCCAGGCTAAATTATTTTGGACCAACCTTGAGCACAAATTGGAAAGGTTGGGTCAAGTTCTGATTACGCATTGGGTTGAAATGAAGGAAGCGTTGAAGGATAAGTAACTTCCCCTCTCGTATCAACAGAGGTTGATGGATTAGTGGCAATCCCTTCGCCAGGGATCCATGCAAGTGACGGATTACATCTCAAAATTCAAAGAGTACATGATGAGGTGTAACGTCGATGGGGACCCTATGGTTACCCTTTCTAGATTCAAGATGGGCTTCAAATCCGATTTACAGTGAGAGTTGCGCGCTCACGAGGCTAGCACCTTGGAGCATGCCTACCAGTTGGTGTAAGAGCTAGAGCAGTACTTGAAACCACAAATGCGTAGATGGTTTGATCCCTGAGAGTCCAATGCTAGGGCAACCCCTTTTGGAGCTAGACTTACATTTGGGGATCAACTAAAACCCACCACTAGCGCTCCAACTACTCAGAGAGATATCAAAGGAAAATGAGTTGCTAGTGCGGTCCCACAAGCAGGTGAGCCCACACAGTGTTTCAACTGCCGTGGCTATGGCCATTTCGCGTATGATTGTTTTCCCAAACCGCCAAACAAGGCCCTCATGATAGGTGAGCAAGGGGAAGATGATGAAGATCAAGGTGATTGTGGAGAATTGGAGTATCACCCCGTGATAGGTGCTAGTGATGAGGAGGAAGAGGACACTACACTTCTAGCAGTAGTGCGATGTGCCTTAGCCCAAGATAAAGGTACAGATGATTGGCATAGAAGTGCCATCTTTTATACATAAGCCAAGTGTGGGGAAAAGAATTGCAAGGTGATTGTAGACAGTAGTAGTTGCACGAATGTGGTTTCCTCTAGCACCGTCACTCGTCTGGGTCTGACGCCCACACCTCACCCGCAGCCCTACCATGTGTCATGGGTTGTTGATGCAGGACAGCCCTAAATATGATGCATGCTCATGAACACGATTATTCAGCGGAAGTAAAAGCAATAATAATAGTAAAATCTAGCATCAATCATCATAAACTAAAGAAATCATAAGGAAACAAGCAATGGGACGGGCCAGCATCACAACCATGGAGTATGGGATTCAATTAGTACATAGATTGGATCCGGCGAGGGATGGAACCTCCCGACCTTGCATGGCTTTACCCAATCGATCAATGAAAATCATTAGTCCGAAGAATCAGGAAGTTTCTCGGATTAGGGGTTTGGGAATTTGGGGTTTTAGGGTTTATTTTGATTCCCAAAGTTTTGATCGAGGAAGGATTGGCAAAATAGAATATAGAAAGAGGAAAATGATTACCTTGAAGAATTTGGAGGGGCACAAGAAGAAATCAGAAGAAGAAGATCAAGGAGAAGAGAAGAATCACCATGAGAGAGAGAGGAGGGAGGAAAAAGCTCAAAGAGCCTTTCATTAATCAATATCAAGAGTTAATTTCGTGTTTAGGGCTTAGCCCAATTACATAAACAAATAAAACAAGTAAAAAGACTAAACTACCCCTAAAATAAGCAAAACGCGCAAAATAACATAAGTGCGGGAAAGTTCGGGCGCTCGGTCGGGCGCCCGAGGTCCCGCCCGAAGTCGTCCGAAAACCTCCAGAGAGGTTCGGGCGACCGGCAGACCAAGTTCGGGTGCCCGATAGGGCGCCCGAAGGCTGCGGTCGGGTGCTCGATCGGGCGCCCGAAGTCCTCGGTTTCGTCGCTTCTTTCTCCTTTCTTCCTTCACATGTGTCTTCCCTGAGTGGGGTCTTCTATGTGTCTGATCACATGTGGAGGGTCTTCAGCTCCTCAATAGTTGCCTATCCACAAGGATGGTACTTGTGGTTGGCGCTTTCTTCGTTGGTACACCTTGAATGCTTTTGTTCTGCATCAGTTGTCGTGTCCTCCATGCTAGTGACATAGCAATGTCTGATCCCTATCCGGTTCGCTACATATATGGACTTGCTGTGGTGTGATGTTCTGCCCATGGATGTAGGCCACATCATCCTGGGTAGACCTTGCTATTTCACTCTGATGTGAGAATCCACGGTTGTTCAAATGTATGCTCTTTCATGCATGAGGGATAGAAGATAAAGTTGAATCCTCTTCCACCTAAGAATCCCTCAGATGCAAAGGAGGAGGATGCGAGGAAAGGTGAGCAGAAGGTAGTGAAGAAATCGCAATCCAAGTCTCCATATATTGAACGCGAAGGAGTTTGAAAGAGAGACTACAGAGGATGTAATGGTGTATGCCCTTGTGGCTAAGGAGGCTACACCTGAGGTTTTGGTAAATGTAGCACCAGAGGTGAGTCCCATTTTAGAGGAGTACCGCAATGTTTTTCTAGCGGACTTACCAAATGAGCTACCACCCGTGAGGGACATTCGGCATGCCATGAGGGACATTCGGTCCACTTGGATGAATGATTCTTGACCTAGTTCATTCGAGCTTGTGTAAATGATGCTTGACTTATTTCACTTGAGCATGGGTGTATGGTGCTTATGCTAGTGCACTTGACCGTTGGTTACTAGTGCATAAATCACCCTACTCAACTTTGCGTGGTAGTGACTAAAATAGTCCACTATTCGAATGTGATCCGTGTGCAAGATGGACCAATGTTCAAGTGTATTAGTGTGGCAGGTTAGACCCATGAGGTGCACACTATGTGTGTGTACAAGTTAGACTCTTGCTCAAGTGTACAAGTGCACAAATGCAACAAACTAAACAATCGTGTGTGCAAATTAGACCCCTTACTGAATGTGGAATCTTGTGTAGATTGGCCCTTTACTAAAGTAGCAAATCATGTGTAAACCTACCATTTGATAACTTGTTAACTTGAAAGAACTTCTTGAATCATGCATAAGAATTCATGCATGTGCACCATGGAATGGTTGAAAATTATGAACTCTATGTGGATAGTTAGAACCTTGAGGTGGTTCGGATTTGTGAGTTCATGTGAATGGTTAGAACCTTGAGATGGTTTGGAATGGTGAATTCATGTACCCATGCATGCGGATGGTTAGAACTAAAAGAATGTTTTGAGGACACTGGAATGATTCGGGAGGGACAATTGAGTCCCCTGGGTTGAAAATCCCCAAAGCCAAATAGAAGGAAATATCGAGGGGTCCCTTGGGTTAGAGGCCCTAAACCCCACCTGGTACCAATTGGAACCTCCATTGTCGGGTTGGGTGCGGTGAACACATGTTGTAAGAGGTCCTCACTGCTAAGGTCAGATGGAGAAGAGGTGTAATGAACCTACAATATATATTACGTTAAAAGGGGTTCCCTATTGTCGCGCTCGATTGGGTGAGCATGTTGGGTGTGCAACAGGTTGCCACGCCGAGGTCGAATAGTGGTTAGGAAAGTTTTGGCCAATTGGTGTAAAATGGCTCCAGTTGTTCAATGAAGTTAATTGTACTGAGATGTGTTGGTTATTGCATTCATAAACATCACATTCATAATTATCTCTCACATGCATAGGTTCATACACGTTTCCAAAACGACATATTAATCGTGATTACTGTAGTAATTTGTGTTTAATTATCTCACATGCATAGAGATGTACTCATTGGGCTTATTAAGCTCATCCAAGTTGTTGTTGTTTTTTTTATTTTTATTTTTTTTTATTTTTCAGGAAAAGTTAACCTGCAGTGATAGTTTGGTATGGACTTGAGGATATTTTTCTTAGTTTATTTTATAGCTTGGCATGGACCTGAGGATAGTTTGCTTAATTTTTTTTTTTAAAAGTATTTATTGTAATATTCGTATTAGGAATGAGTATTGTTTTGCAAACTCAAATGATTATCAAATGTGGTTGATGTCGGTTACTATTAGTTAAATGTTGTAATGATTGAGTTGTTGTCAACTCAGTGCTTATAGAAAAAAATGTCTCTGAAGTCACGTCTTCGAGCTCGGTTTCAAGGTCACTTGTGTATTCAAACACTGGAATCGAGGCGTGACACCACCATCTTAAAATTGGTGTTAAACTATCATAGAATTGAGACCCCTTACAACTTCAAAGTGCTCTGCTTGTGCTACTCTCGTAGGGTGTGATGGTCGATCTTACAACATTTACAAATTTTATGAATTGCATGTGGTACAGATCAACTCAAATTGTTCTAGCTGTGGGTCTAAGTTTAAAAGGATCATATTGAAAAGTTACATTGAATTGTTTATTTAGTTAGCTAGTTGATAGACATCAAATGGAGGTTGAAGTGAAAAAGAGCTGAGGAGGAGCCAATGGTCAGAATCCAACAAGCAATGTGATAGTGGACAATCGGCCAACACACCAAAAGCTCCAGAGCTGTTGGGGGAGTACTGATTTAGCTTTATATTCTGGCTCTCCCGCGTAAACCCAGGCGAGTCCTCCTCGTGGGCAACCCTCGCGTCACACGGGCCCCAAATCACATGGTCCCACAATGGGTCCCACCTTGTGGCTATCCTATATCACACAAACCCCACCTCATAGGCCACCCCACCCCAGTGTGGAGATACGGTGAATCCTTGGAGTCGCACTAAGATACCCCGCATCATCCACCCACACCGGTGAGGAGACTCGATCGTTGGGCTCCCGCTCTGATACCACTTTGATAGCGGACAACCGGCCAACACACCAAAAGCTCCAGAGCTATTCGGGGAGTACCGATTTATACCTATATTCTGGCTTTCTCAGGCAAACCTAGGCAAGTCCTCCCCGTGGGCAACCCCTGCGTCGCACGAGTCCCCGAATCACACGGTCCCACAATGGGTCTTACCTCGTGGCCATCCTGCATCTCACAAGCCCCACCTTGTGGGCCGCCCCACCCTAGTGTGGAGATATGGTGCATCCTTGGAGTTTCACCAAGATGCCCCGCTTCACAATGACTCACTAATCTGAGGTTAAAATAATATAACAAAAATAATTTTGGGATATTAACCTACCTAGGGTAGACCTCACAATTTGAATGATGTTGAATTTTGGGTTCATTGATGCCATGTGTACAATTTCTGGGTGCCTATGTATTAACCATCATGCTCCATGGGAGTATCAAATAACTTTCATACAAAAAGTTGCTTTGAAGAGTGAGAAAATGGCATCTCTTCATTCCGCGTGAAGGCATTCTAAGCCAACAAAGATGCTTCTGTGATTGCTGTTTTCAGAAGAGAGTCACTCAAACACAATGCAAATAACATTGCCAAATTATTTGACCAAATGATGATGCACTTCCAAGGTATCATTTTTTTTTTTCCCCTTCTGTTTCTATACCAACAAAACCTCCATCTTTATCATCTAAGCCTTATCCAAATTAATCGGCTACATGAGTCTTGCTCCACCATTCACCTTTATCAATCAAGGGCCATACCTTCTGTTAGACCATAGGTCATCATGTCTTTCCTTATTACCTCCATCTACATCCTTTTGGGCCTTCCTACTTGCACTTGTAGTGTTTTCAACTTGTACCAACTCACTCCTCCTAACCGGTTCAGTTCTTGGTCTCCATTGCACATGACTAAACCATCTAAGTCCACTTTCCCTCATCTTATACGTATTCGTGGTACTCACAAGTTCCCTCAAATGCATTTCTAATTCTATCCTTCCTCCTCTTGCCACTCATCAATCTCAAATCTTCATTTTAGCTACACTCATCCTATGAACATGTTGTTCCTTAACTGCTCAACATTATGTTCCATAAAGCCAAGCTGGTCTAGCTATCCTAGAAAATTTCCCTTTCAGATTTTGTGGTACACAATGATCACATAAAACTTCAGCACACCTCCTTTTCTTCTATCCAGCCTGAATCCTATGGGCAACATCCTTCTCAATCTCTCCACTCTCATGAATTATTGACCCAAGGCATCAAAAGTGGTCATTTTGGGAAACTTCTTGGTCAACAATCTGAACTAATTCCTCATTTTCACACCTATTGTTACTAAAATTGCGCTTCATATACTCTGTTTTAATCCGTTTAATTTTAAATCCTTTATATTCTAAAGCATCCCTCCATAAATCTAGCTTTGTGTTTACGCTCTCCCTTGTCTTGTCAATCAAAACTAAGTCATCAACAAACAACATTTTGCATGGGATCTTGTCTTGCAAATGCCTCGTATGGGTTCAATGCCAACCCCTACTATAAGCCTACAATAATTGGGAACTCACTTGTCTCTCCACTAGTGATCCTCACATTTGTTATTGACCCAAACTTGGCATCAACAACATCTATACCCTAGCTTGAGGGGGAGTGTTAACGCATGAGAAATATGGGCCGTATAGCTGTAAGGGCTGTACGGGCCACATCTACAGCTGTATGGCCCACCTAACACCTTCTCTTGTCCATTCTTTAGTTAAATTAGATTAGGACTCTTGGTTAGGACTTAAGGGGAAGTTTTACTATTGTTACTTAAGGCCAGGGTGTTTTTTTTTTTTTTCACTTGCTTATTATTAATATAAATATGAGGGGAGGGGATGTCGAGCCCAACAATCCTCTTTTCCTTTCTTTTCACAGCTCCCTCTTCTCTTATTTCTTCTCTCTTCTATTTCAACTTTCAAATCTACACCTTACATGAATTTCCGGCCAATTTGGGGTCAATCTAAGCCTGTAGGTTAATAAAATCATCTGACAATCTGAGACAACATTCTCACCAAAAGTGGATTGTTACACCACCATAAACATGTTCAAAACCACCAAAGAATACATTTTTGGAATCCTCTTGACTGTTATGTTCTTTTTTTTTTGGGGGGGGGGGGGGGGGGGGGGGGTGATTTGCAAGATATTGTCACCAACATCGCTGATATTATCAGATGAATTGATGATATAGCAAGATATTAGCGACATCCCTTTGAAACAATACATTGTATTGTCTATGTCATGCGATATTATTGACGATAACAGAGTCAATACCTGAACATCAGAAAATAAAGAAACAAAAAACCAAAAAAGCCAATTTGTTCAAATTTTTTTGGGGGATCTTTCCTAAGGGTGTTTTGAATTAGTGTATTATGTGCTGAATTATTGGATTGTTTCTTAAAATTAGTGCATTAAAATCATATCTATTAATTAAGTATTTTTGTTTCATATTTCATAATTTAGGCCATTATACAATGGAAACCTATTATGTACAATTGTTTTTCGTTATATTTTGAGTTGTAAGCGTATAAAGTATAAACATGTCTTTTAAAATCTCCTAGGTTTCACTGAAAAATTCCACCTTTTCTCGAATGTTTCCTTCAAACAGCAACATTTTTTTTTAACCTGTATTTGTGATATTATCAACTCTATTGATACATGTTTTTGTATGCTTATCGATACATGTAAGGATACCGATACTCTGAACATTGGTCCTTGATAGAGTTGGCGGAATTGTAACAGTCCGAAATTTCAAGGGTCGAGCACAAACTCTATCCCCGAAATCCCGGGAGTCACTCATGCATATGTAGGTGCGTGTTATGCAAGCGATTGTTCCATGTGGCATCAAATCATAATGATAGGTCAATCTGGAATAAAGACATAATTGAATTTAAGAATTTAAGTGAGCTAAATCTAAAATATACAATACCCATCTCATAAAAGAGTCCACCCAAACAATCTAACTATGCTCATCTAGTGCATTTGCTCGTGGGGTACCTGCATTAATGAAATCGCGTGGTTGGTGTTTTAAAACACTGTCCCAGATTAGGAGTGAGTGATCAACTCAGTGGTTCCATTTCCCTAAATTACTTATGATATAAATACAATCAGGTGTAGATAATGATTTAACTACACACAAATAACAGTCAACAGGCATAAGCTAAGTACTACGTCTTGCACACTTAATGCATGAATGCATGAAATGCAGATACATGCCTAGACACCATTTTGTCCAAAAACCAATAGTGAGTGGCTCATCACCACGTCATCCGCACAGACCCAAGCCGCCAGTGAATGGAGCTCGTCACCCCATCCCCCGCACAGTGCATGCCATGTCGAGCCATGCATGATTAGCTAAGTAATTAATTAGTCCAATTTAGCATCCAGCCGGTTCGCAAATCCATAGTACCGGTGTTCTATCACCAGGCTAACTGGGACCATCTGGCTTACTACGTGGCGAACGCCTATCATCGCAAGTAACCCCCTCGATCCACACTCAGGTCATGCCTGAGGGCCTGATTTGGCCATGACTCGTCAGCCATGCCCAATTTAGGCGGGAAAAGGGCTGTCACCCTATCCGATAGTCAGGTGGTAGGCTTGTCACCTCCACGGGTGCTCACTGGACACTACAGGGAAGCTCGTCACCCTAGCGTAGCTCGACAGCTCGGGCATAGGTCCCATACCATTATGCCTGACTCATGAGACTTGGGGACCGATTCGCCGTACAATTATAAGTGGGCCGTCTAATGGTAACACTGGTACTTGGATTCTAGCAAAGTGACAATCTCACAACACACATAAGTCCAATCCGGTGTTGGGCTGGTACCTTCAATTGAGGGGAAGGACGAGAAGGCTGACCTTGGGCACGCAAGACCTGTGTGGCCCTCAAACCACAGCCGGCCATCTGCCTTCTACCTCGAATCGACCTTTCCAGCCCAGGGCGGTCGACCTCAAGCAGCCGCCCTAAGTGCTCATCCAATCACCTCGGACAACAAATTAAAGAACATTCATGGCCCGAAATATGGTAGAGATATCATACAATCATAGGCTCGAATCTCAGAGCATGCAAGAATTATTGTAACCTCAAGCATAACATGACACCAAGTGTCCCGTCTGCTAGCCCAGCTGGAAGATGCCTATGCGTTTCAACAGCAGGTCTCAGGTTCGAGTGCCAAGGAGACACTAACCCCACTAGTGGGTGGGTGCATCGTGTGACTAACCATGTGAGTGTGTTGCCCAACTAACAGGGTGGGTGCGTCGCATGACTAACAAAAAAAAGAAAAAAAACATGACACCAATCCACCATAGATAATACATTTAAAGGCACACAACAAAATTTGTAAGCATTCAACACGAAATCCCCTATGTTACAACAAGTAATGCACAAACCAAGCGATGCAGGAGACATGCATAGCCCATACAAGCATGCAATTGGTCCTAAACACATGAATTAGGGTTAAGGAGTTCCAACATATACGATTCAGCACATTCGAGACATAACTAGACTTAGTATATCATCTCAACAAGGAATTTGAGCATGCATGAGATGAAGGCTAAAGCATTATCTAAGTCTAATAGCATTTGGAGTCCTAGCAACCTAGAGGTAAATGGTTCGCACATCAATTCTTTGAGAACTTTAGCAATCTTACAAAAGTTAGGCTTGCATGTCAGGGAAATTGAGAGATCCTAGCAAGAAACTAAAGAATTCTGGTGTAAGGCTCACTTCCCTCACCTTAAGAGCAGGATTAGTCGGGTGCGGAGTAGCTCTTGCTCCCTACGCGGCGGTAGATGCGAGCCAAGCGCGGGGAAATGACATGCCCGGGCTCCCCTTCCTCAATTTCCCCTCTTCTGCAACTCCCAACTCTTCTCTCTCACCTCCTCTCTCAGGCTTGTTAGAGAAATGAGGTGGTGGAGCTAGAAATAAGGGCTTATATAGGTTGGGGTTATTGGGGAATATGGAAATTGGCCATTTGGGCCTTGTTTTGGTCATGTGGGGCCCACCTGGCCCATCCGGCCCGATCTAATTCGCTGGACAGCTTCCCTGGCACGAGATCTTCCTATGGTTGCGATCTCGCAGAGTTTGGGTGCGGCGTTTATCGGATACGGAGGCAGATCCGTTCGACGATCACAGATTGTTGATTGGGGCTGTGAGTTCGGGGACATGTTTAATGTTATATTTAGGGCTTAGGTTCTCAATTTCATAGACATGTAAGGGTCCTAATGGCCCACCTAAGAAAATGTGTTATTATTAATGATTACTTAAATTAGTTCTTGTGCCCATGTATTTGCACTTGCATGTGCTCTCACTAGACCACACAATTTCGGAATTTCGGGCGTCGGCTCTACCATGGTGCCTATCCAAGGTCATTAAGCCCGCCATAAGGGTTGTTCCACCCGAGTTTCAGATTTATCGGTCTTGGGATGGGTGGCGCAACGGCTTCCTACGAGCGCGTCTAAGCTCATCTTAGTGTAACTATGGTCCTTTAAGGCTAAGGGTGGTTGATTAATCGGCCTAAGGTGACGTGTGCATAACGTGACCAGAGTGTGTGTTTGGGTTTAGAAAAGGGCAATTTTAGGCATTACAGGAACATAATTTGTGTAGTCAACCTTAATTAGTTGGGATGAGGCTTTATATGATAATGATGTTGCGTAGTGGTATTCTTGAGGCGTTGATTATATTAAAGAACACTCAAGCACTTCTTCTGCCATGTTCACACCATTGCATTTTATATCGTTTCCTGAGGAAGATATAATTCCCATTTCCCTTATTCATGTCTGCTCAAGTGAGTCTAATCTCTCAGGAATCTATCATTCCTTGTCCAAAAAGTATTCTTCTGTAATAAGATTTGATTGATCTTAACCATTGAGAATGACTTTCATTTCCATTATGCAATGATCTACTTTTTGGACCTCACCTTTAGCTCGGATGAGTCTCTCGTAGTGGCAGTTTTTCCTTTGTTGTAGTTTTCGTTTTGCATTATGTTCACAACCCCAAGTGTAGGGTCGCGATGTAGTAATAACTCGGTGAGACCGAGATTGTCCTCAGGGATTTATGTAGGTGTTCAAAATTCTCTAAAATAATCTAGAATTAAAATTGGATTAAGAAACTAAATCCGAAACTTGAATTAAATGAGTGATTTAAAACTGTGAACTGAAAATGAATAAAATCAATATACTAAAGGCACTAGAGTGCTAAGGATCCACTTATAGTTATTTCCAATGAATTAATTTAACTAAGTCTCAACTACACAACTGGAATCGAAATCCATTCTTATCTAGTCGGAATATGGAGCAGTTAAATCATAATAACATATCTAAAATAGATATGTTGTTTATTGATATAGTTTCCTCAATAAAGGTAAGGCCTTGGGCGCACTCAATTGTAGATGCCAATCCTTTAACAAAACAAGTTAAGATCATAACCATAGTCTTCCTCAAAACCTGTCACTAGACTTGATCAGAACTATGATTTGATCTTCAATCAAACCAATATCAATAAGCAAAACATTCATCTTAGATTCATACAAAAAAAATAAGAACTTTGGTTTTGAAACAGTTCCCACGCTAAGAACCATGTTATAGGGCACAGAGAATTCAAAGCATCTACCATGCCTGGAGTCTATGGTAGATCAATGAACTATATAGGTCTAAACAATGCAAAACAAGTAAGCAAACTAGATTTAGAACCTCTAAGATCCAAGAGCCCGAAGTCATAAAAAGATCAAAGAAGAACTCGAACTTTATTGAAACTAGAATCAAACCACGTTCGTCATCAAAGCTTAAAAACGAAACATAGATTGATTCAATCCATCAAAAACAGACTACAAGCTTCACCTCTTAGCTCTAGCTAAGAGGTTTTAGTTCATCTCTAACATACCTGAACTAAAATCTTTGAAAAATGTGAAAAACCAACTAGAAATAGAAGAAAATAAGAAAAACTTGAAGTAGAATCCTTCTCCGAAGCCTCCTAGTCTTCCTTCATGTCCTAGATGTCTTTAGAAGGGAAGGAGAGCTGTCATTTTAAAGCAAAAATCTGCCACTGCCTTAATTTGCATAAGAATTTATGCACTCATGTCGGCTGTCGACCAATCATGGCCCCTTGCCGACCGGTCGTGGTTCAACAAGCAATGATAAAAACTTAAAATCGGACTTCTGGTAAATACGGACGACTGGTTGTGGCCTATCACCGACCGGTCGTGGATGGGGTTGATCAGTCTAGCAAGCACAGTGATGCAGGATGACCTAATTATGATGCATGCATATGAACATGAATAATTCAGCGGAATAACAAAGCAATAATATTAAAATATTCAACATTCACCATCATAATCTAAGAAAATCAAAAGGACACATGCAATAATGTGGGCCATCATCACAACCATGTAGTATGGAGTTCAAGTATTGCGTGGGATGGATCCGGCGAGGGAACCTTCCGATCTTGCATGGTTATGATCCAAACGTGCAATGAGATTCAAAGGCGCAATGAGATTCAAAGGCCTGGGGAATCAAAGGATTTCACGGGTTAGGGGATGAAAACTCAAGGATTAGGGTTTTGGGATCAAACCTCAAATCTTAGGGTTGTAGAGAATGATGAAAAGTAGGTTAAAAGAAAGAGGGAATAACAAGATTACCTTAGAAGAATGTTAGAGGGGAAATGAAGAAGAAAGAAGAAGAAGAAGATTGGAGAAGAAGAGGAGGTTCCACAGAGAGAGAGAGAGAGAGAGAGAGAGAGAGAGAGAGAGGAGGTAACCAAAAGGCTTTTTTCATTCAATAATCAACTAAAATTCGTGTTTAGGGCTTAACCCCCTTAAATAAGCATTAATTAAGAAAGGAAAAGACAAAACTACCCTTAATACTTAAGAAAAACAGAACTAAAAAAAAACAACTTGCACGGTTGTCAGGCACCCGAAGACAATCCAAAACGTCCAGAGACGTTCGGGCTTCAGATGGACAACGGACGAGGCGCCCGACGAGAATCTAGAGGGTCTTCTTTTGCTCCTCTTCAACTCATGCTCCATGCTCTTCTTGGGTTCTTCCTACACACGTGTCTCCCCATTGTGGGGTCTTCTACGTGCCAAACCACATGTGTAGGTCCTTCAATGCTCCTCATGTCGTCACGAATGATCCAAGCCCTTCATCGAGCTAAAGAGATGTAGGTGTCGCTCGCCTCCTACGCTGATAAACCCTAAAGGGCTTGATGTCCGCATCACACAACCTCATTTCTTGTCGGATGACCGGTTGTGAGTGGTCATCCAGAGTCCAGCAAGCAAAGCTCCTTTTCTGTGGAAATTTGATCGGTCTTGGGCCTTCAACGACTAGTCGTACGACCGTTTGTGCAGTTTGGTCGATCGGTCTTGAGATGCTGTAAATTGTAGATTTGCAATTTCTCTTTTCTTTTTTCTTTTTCTTCCTTTCCTTCCTTCTTTGCTTGCTTTCTCTTCATCTTCCTTCATGTCTAAGTAGTATCCATTAAGCTCCTTTCATGCAATTCTCTCTTTTGTACCTACATTCACAAAAACACATTAAGATAGTCCTTTAAACACATAATTTAGTGTAATGTGAGCATGAAATTGGGGAAATATTTACATAATTCAAGGCTTAACACATTACTATGTGATTAATTTTACATAAAAGATGTTACTAGGTTAATCTTTGCCTTTTCTTTTAGAAAATAATTACATCAGGAACCAAATTATTGCAATCTCAATTTTAATATTTTCCAATTTTAATGACTGAGTTCGATATTTTTAAGTTGAACTATATGATAATGAGCTCCAAAGAATTGACAATGCTGAATGAGTGCTAAATGCTGATATCTGGGTGTTGATACTGATCATTACTTCAAAGATTATGTTAAAAAAAAATACACAACGTAAGAAAGTACATTAGTTAGGAGATGGTTTTAGGTAAGTAACACACTGGGCTCCTCCTTGATCCATGACAAGCTGATTGTGGAACCTTACATTTATTTGTAAGCAGTGTCATTAGAATTGTATGATTCACGATACGAATCGTTGTATGCTTGTACGATTCAGATCGTACGGTCGAATCACACATCCACTTGAATCGTACAATCCCGATTTGAATCGTACGATTCGATAATTTCAATCGAAAATCGGCAACGCCCGATAGAAAAATCAAATTTTTTTTAATGTTTTTTTTGCAATTTTTAGGGATTTTTGTTTTAATTGATTTTTGTTCCAAAAACAGTGAAGCAACAGGAAAAAAACCAAAAGAAAAAGAAACTTACCTGACCTCTTCTTCTTCTTCTTCGATATTGCGGCAAGGGCCGCACGGCCCGCACCATCTTCTTCTTCGTCTCTCTCTCTCTCTCTCTCTCTCTCTCTCTCCTCTTGAAAAGAGAAACAGAGACGTGTCTCATTTTTTTTTAAATACTCTAAAGGGTAGGATGCTCAGTGCACTTGCACCCGTGGGGCCCACCTTGATGTATGTTTTGTATATCCACGCTATCCATAGTTTTTCCAACTCATTTTAGGGTATGGTCCCTAAAATGAAGGGAATCCAAATCCAAGTGGACCACACTGTAGGGATTGAATTTTCACCGTAAAAAGCTTCTTGGGGCCACAACTTTGGATCAAGCTGTTATTTGTGTTTTTCCCTTACATCCAGGTCTGTGTGACCTTATAAATGGGTTGGATTGCAGATAAACATTAGTGGGCCCTAAACTTTTAATGGTGGGCGTTCAATGACCACTTTTTTCCTGTGGTGTGGTCTACTTGAGATTTGCTTCTGCTTCATTTTTGGGACCATGCCCTAAAAGGAGTTGGCAAAATAGATGAATGACATGGATATAAAACATATATGGGGGTGGGCCCCACGGTCAGGGCTCACCCACATGCCAATTGTTGGATGATGTTTTTGTGGGGCCACTATGATGTATGCATTTTATCCATGCCATCCATCCATTTTGCCAAATCATTTTATGGCATGAGCGCAAAAATGAGGCAGATCCAAATCTCAGGTGGACCACACCACATGAAACAGTAGTGACTGGACGTCCACCATTAAAAACTTCTTTGGGGCCACCAAAGTTTTGGATGAAGATGATATTTGTATTTTTCCCTCCATCCGATTGAAAACAGTGGTGTGGCCCACCTAAGATTTGAATTTGCCTCATGGATATACAACAAGTGCATTGAGATGGGCCACACATTTAAGGGGTACTCACTTGTGGTCCACTTGAGATTTAGATCTACCTAAATTTTTGGACCATGCCTTAAAATGAGTTGGCAAAACAGATTGACGACATTGATATGCAAATACCTCTAGGTGGCCCACCTGGCTCACTTCTTTTCTTTGGTTTATGTCTTTTCATTTTTTTTTTAATTTTGTTCCAATTATTTTTAGGCAAAGGGTTATTTTTTGAATGATTACAACACAATGATACATTTATACATAGATATATTATACATTATAATTTTGGTTAAATTGTGTTTTTTGTATATTCATGAGAAAATGGATGATTGATATGTTTTTTAATTTTTCTTCTCCGTGTATAATTTTTTTTATTTATATTTTTATGATATTTTATGAAAATCTGAAAAAATCTTACGATTTACGTTACGATACGATTCAGACAAGAAAATGATTTACGATTTGATAACATTGTTCGTAGGCCCTATTTTTGATGTGCCATATTCCAGATATCATTGAGAGAACTATCCAAAAGCCCCTCTCAATGGCCTACAAAAAGACGTGGATACAAAGTGAAAACCATGTTGTTCTAGGAACTAGAATTTCCATTGATGTTATTTTGCTGGTAATTTATCCATGACTGGATCACAAGACGGATGGGGCAGTTCAGATGGTGGGTGGTGATTGACACTAAACATCCTCTTAAAGGTAAACATCTTGGATAGGATTATTGCTTTAGTTCTTAAAGCTTAAAAGGTTGACTTTCTAAAATCTATGTCATTAAATATATTTGCTTCCGATGAATATTAAGAGGCTTGCCGATTTGGCCCCAACACATGGTCATCTTGGTTGTTCATCCAGAAGGTACTACCATAGAAGGCGAGTATCTAAGGATGTGCTTCTGTTGCAAACCTCATTTCCTTTATAATGATATCCAAGGCATTTCAAAACAGCGGCCTCTACATAATGGTAATGGTGGGAACCGTTATGTGTTACAGAAAATGGTTAATAACAGTCTGTTACGGGGTGATACATTTTTTTTAACGTATTGTAACGGTAATTATGGTGGCTGTTATGGCCACCGTTACCGTTATTGAATACCTTGATGATATCTACTTAGACTCGTTGTTCAAATTATCTCTGATATTATCGAAATATTCTCGATATTATCTCTATCTCCAGGTTAAGGATAACGATAACACTGGTAGCGATATCGATAATACCGGTAGTATCAGAAATCCTCGGTATCGGCGATGTATTGCTAATTTATCGATATTGCCAATGTATCACCAATATTTTCGACCATGTAAATTCTAGGTGTTGTTTGTATTGCCAATGTATCAATATCTCCAATGTATTGCCAATATTTTCGATTGTGTAAATACTAGATGTTACTTCTATCATTTGTGTATTGGTGATATTATCGTAATATCGCCAAAAATCTGTTTATTAAAAAAATTCCATTTCAATTTTTTTATGGGTGCATGGTTGTATGCAGTGATCAATTTGTTGACGATATTATCAATAACATAACATGGGAGTTATCGAGACCACATTCTTTCGTCTCCTTTTTAGTTGTCGTTGATTTCTCAGCGAAATATCGTGCATTGTTGATATTCTGAAATTCTGATGGATGTTTGGATGGAAGGTGGGATGATTGGATGGATAGATGGGATTGATGAGATGGTTGGACTGATTTCTTACAACAACACATGCTTTTAAGCCCCTTATTAAATGAAAACTTATTATATATGCATTCTCATTGCAATTTTTTTTTTATTCTTAAATATGCAAATATGTGTATTGTAACATCTCTTGAAGTTTCACTGAAAATTTCCACCATTTTTCCATGTTTCTCCAATATTTCCTTGCATTTCCAGTTATCGGCGGCATTGATATTGTTTCTGTATCCCCTGCTAGCGAAACTTGTAGTGACACCATTACTTCGAACACTTCTTAGACTAATAAAAGATGTAAGCAAATCTTATTAGCAAATGTTTGTAACCTAATGGTTTCCGAAAGGGTGGAAAATTGTACTTTGCATTTTCTTTTTAGGCATTGTTCAGAAATGCGGAATCAAGTAGGGGCTATTCCTTTGAATCAGGCTGTTCCAAGTTCATTTTGAACTGGTAATTTTATATAATTTGAAATAATTTAAGAATTCTCAAAATAAGGACTAATAAGAAATAGAATATATAGAATACTAAGAAACCATAGCAAGAACCTATTTTCTGGCAATTCTAATTGTTCATTTGTTAATGCCCCATTATGGATGGTCCATTGCCGAGTGTGTCCTTAATTGGTGGTTCCTGTCTGTTTAGCGTGCTTTTCCAATTAAATGTGGATTGTGGTGTTGGAGGAGTTCTATTCTATTTATCTTGTGCTTGAGATCCTACAGAATGGTACTCCACAGGATAAATAGAACAGTAGTCCTTCAACATGTGGTATCCATTTCTAATCATTCATTGCAAACCCTACTCATCCCATGGTGGAGCCCACCAAGATGAACAATCTAAATTAAAAATAAAAAAAATAAAAATCAGCCTAATTACTGGGTTCCAGGGTCAGGTTAGATCTACCTGTTCTTCACTTTCTAAATGTTCGTTGGAGTTGGTCTGTTCCATTGAATCAGAAACTGATTTACCAATTCAACATGGGAATCATCTGATTCATGGAAAATTGATTCATGCATGGAAGCTGTGCAGACGATGGCTGTTCAAATGCATTTGTGAACTATTTTTTTCAAGTGTTCCTTACATGATTCGTGCAAGGCATGTGCATTGAACTAGTTAATGATACTGTAAAAACAGCTGTGTTTATGCTGGAAAATTGATGCATGCCCAATTTACACCTCTATGAATATGATGATATGACCTCCCTATCACAGGTACATTATGATCATAACAAGGAAAATGCCATATTGGAGCAAGTAGGTGATGCCATAAGGCTGAAAGATAAGAGGGTGGCAGTTAATGCAGAGAAGAAAAGACGCAGGGATGAAGAAGTGGCAAGAAAGCAACAATTGAAAGAAGAAAGGAAATTGAAGCGAGAGGTAAGACTTCCCAGGCATACTATTGTACTACGGGTATTATCTTGTTATGTATTTAAAAGAGCAAGGTATGTCTTAAATGACTGAAGATTCCATGGCACAGCAAGAGAAGTTGCAAAAAGAAGCTTTAAAGGCTGAAGCAGCAGAGATGAGAAAATTACAGAAGGAAAAGGATAAGTGGGAAAAGGGGAAGTTTGCAGTAAAATCTGTAGTCGCTGAGATTGATACTAAAGTAGTTGAAATAGGATCGATAGGAGGTATTTCAGATTCTTTTTTCCTTGATTTTCTTCATTACATGGTTCCAATTTCATGTGTTTCTGATGGACATTTTTACATTCTTCAGGACATCTACTTTCTAGGCTTGCTGAAAAGGGTCTTACTTTCCGTGTAACTTCAAATCCTATTGAAAGATCAATTTTGTGGAAAATGAGTGTTCCTGACCAAATTTCTCAGGTAATTCAAAACATAAGGGTGCACTAAAAGATTGTCACGTGCCATTTTTTCCCCTTTTTCCTGACTGGTGAGTACACCTCGTACAAGCTGCTAGTATGTATTTATTTATTTTGAATCATGCTGCAATATTATATGTGATTATTAGAGGAGAGAGAACAACCTTGCATAGAAATAATGAGTGTGATGAAGTAAAATGTTTGAGACAACCAAAACACTAGGAAGACATGTTTTAGTACCATGTTAAAATTGAGATTTCACAAGTTATGCCAAATATATAAGTTTAATTTGATCAATGTTAAGTTATTTACATCAATGAAATAGCAGGCAACAAAATTTTCTTGTACAGATATAGTTTTCAAAAACTAAAAATATTACACCGTAAATTGATTTTCAAAATCCCTTCATTTGTGGATATACTCCCAGAATTTCAGACTAGCTTTTCCATGATTATGGTCTACGCCGTTGCCGCTTTTGGGGTATTTTGTGAGTATACGAACAAACCGCTCAATAGAAACACCCACTGTTACAACCCCCTCCTAATGAGGATACAAGCCTTTGTGGTTAGTCCCACCTTGTAGATAGAGAGGGAGGGATTGACATGTTAGAATCAATCACTAATTAGAATGTGGATTTTGGGTAGGGAAGAGAGAGGCATGATGTTTATTATTATTATTATTATTTGTGTGTGTGTGTGTGTGTGTGTGTGTGTGTGTGTGTGTGTGTGTGTGTGTGTGTGTGTGTGTGTGTGTGTGTGTGTGTGTATTGAGAGAGAGAGAGAGAGAGAGAGAGAGAGAGAGAGAGAGAGAGAGAGAGAGAGATTCAAATCAATTAGTAAGGAGAAAATAGATTTTGGGTAGAGAAGAGGAGATGGCCATGATGGTTTTTTTTTTCTTTTTTATTTTTTGTGTGTGTGTGAGGATTTCAAACATAGGAATAGTGTTCCAAATATTGCGATATTATCGGTATATGCAAGTCAGCAATACCAAAATTGTTGGAAGTATAAAAACTTCCTCATATTGCCGATATTTTCAATAATATCGATGGAAGTGTAAAAATTTCCGAATGTTGTCAATATTTTTGATGATATCAGTTTTACTTGGCGATATTATTGATATCAACAATATTTTGAGAAGAGTCCCTTGTTAAAGTTCCTTGGTATTGGTGATACCATCAATAATATATCCCTGATACGAGGGAAACATCCGTAATAGGCAAAAATTGACAAATGATTGGGAAAATTTCCAGATACTCAAAAAATTTCCATTTTTGTGGGAATTTTGTTTTTTGAAAATTTGTTTCTTAGATGATTTCAATCACTCTTGGTTTTTATTGAATGATGAAAGTTTGGATTTGCACCAGTCTAGATTGGAAATGAAAGGGGGTCAGAACTCAAGGGTGATGAAAAATATATATATTTTTTTGTTTTCAAATATTAGCATGGATTGCAATGAATATCAATGTCTATGCATGATTCTCAAGCATTGACATAGATTTGTGGCGAAAAATTAACATTTAAGTAAAAAATGGAGGAAATTGGGAAAAATGCTAATTTTTTCCATTTTTATATTGGAAAATGTTTTCTTCATTGTTAATTAATGTGGAAAATTTATATATTAATGAGTGCTGCAGCCCAATCTATTAATTGGCTACAAATTCTATATATTTATTTTAGACCAAATTTTTTGACAACACATGATTAGGCCCCTATAAAATGAAAACTTTATGTATAGTTGATTTTTAACAATATTTTGATTCCTATGAGTGTAAACGTGTATCTTTTAACATTTTTACTGAAAAATTCCACCTTTTTCCCAACATTTCCCCAATTTCACAACAATATTTTTTTGAGTATCTACGGATACATGTTTCCGTATCCCTGGTCATTGATACGCAAAACGTTACCAATACTCAGAACACTGCGTACGAAATAGGGTAGAAGGGAGACTAAGATGAGCTTTAATTGATTTTTAGTTTCTTTTCTTTATCTTTAATAATATAAAAAAGGGCGGAGAATACATTGGGGGGGGGGGGGGGGGGGGGGCTGACTGGTCCAATGTATTCCTCACAACCTAAGGGGTGCTAAAGAGCATTTTACTAAATGAGGGGTTTCATTGGAACAAAAATCCAAATGGGGTTGTTAGCCTTGAAAGAACAGGGGATGGGCTGTTGGTCTTTTTCCCTTCTTTTTTTCTTTGCTCTTGAGCAACATGTTTACTGTCTAGCACATATTTCACTACTAACTATAGTGCTTATCTGCTGCAGCTTACTTCAAAGGGATCAGAAGTTCCATATGTATTGCTTGTATATGAGGCAGAAGAGTTCTGTAATCTCATCATTAATGAATCTCTCATAGATCATGTTCGTAAAGTTCAAAGTCAGTTTCCATCTTACACCATTTGTTACGTCACAAATAGGTTAATGGCCTATATAAATAAAAGGTGAGACCATGTTAAAGTGTTACCTCGAAAGTTTTACTCTATCAGTCTGTGCTCTTTTACTCATCTTTTCATTCTTGGATCATTTCATAATTTGGGTACATTGATTTCAGCTGATAAATGAGACCCTTTTCCTCTATTTCCTTTTCCATATAGTAGTATGACCTTAATGTCTTGTGATTTTTGCAAACACATGAATTGGCTGTTCTCCCCTCTTACTTTGCTTTTTAAAAGTCTTATTGTAGATCCATAAACTTAAGTGTTGTTGTTCTAGCATCATGAGCATGTGGTGCTGACTTGAGACATAATTCCCGATCAAATGTTGCTGGATAATTCAACCTGAAAACTATTAAGGAGTTCCATTATTTTGTCATATACCTAACTTGGTTTACAAAATTCGATTAATGCAATAAATTACGAATGTCGCATTATGACGCACAAAGAGTGCTACATTATCTATTAAATAATAGTCTCCTACAATGTTTGTTTGGAAGGACACCTGTTAAAACTTCGAACAACTGGCATGGATAGGTTCAATCATACGACACTCATTTACCAACATTAACACCCCCTTGAAGCTGGAGGATAGGTATCATTAATGCCCTACTTGGAAAAGAAAGATCATAAGACCCTCATTTATCAACATTAAAACTACCCCTTAAATTGAAGCCTAGATATTGTTAATACTCAGCTTGGAAAAGATACATTCAGATTGATTCCGCCGAGAGCTTTAATGAATGCATTTGCCAGCTGATCTTGAGACTTGATATGCGGCCGTAGAAATTTCATCATTGGAAACCTTGTGTATGAAGTGACTGTTGACTTCAATATGGTTGGTTCTCTAATGAAAGACCATGTTATTTGCAATATTAGCGGTGTCCCGAGTCAACCTTCCTGCCACTTGCACCTCTAAGTACTACACCAAAGACTTGGTGAGAATGTAAGAGAACACTTAAAGGGACACGAGAAAATGAAGAGGACCTTGTATTTCACTAGAGAGAACAAGGCTTACAATGCTTGAGTGATTTACAAATGAGTTCTCCTCCTTAATATAGACCTTAGAGGAATCTATAAGCTCTAATATAACGCCAAGATTGTGCCTTGTGGCACTCATCCAACGGCCAGGAAGACTTTGGAAATCTTCTAGAGAATTCCACATAAGTCTATCCCAGTGTTTTAAATAGCGGTAGCGTGTTCGCAGCGTTCAACCCTCCGTAGCGCGTAGCATGTAGCGTTAGCTACACAGTACTTCAATTATTTAATTTAAAAATAGAAAAATATGATAAATAGTAAGGGAAAATATATATATATATATATATATATATATATATATATATATATATATATATATATATATATATATATATATATATGCCTAAAAGATTATTCATTTTTCAAGTATAAGCATGTTCAAACAAGTTATTAATCATCATTTATCAAAAGGCAATTCACATACATAATCCAAATCTAATTATTATCACATCAACAACTTTTTAAGCAAACTATAATTAATAATGTCTAATTGAAACCACAAGTCACAATTATGAAACAAATTTTTTTTGAAGGATTAAAATCCCACAGGTTGAGAATACTAAGTACAAAACACAAAATATAATGACCTTTAAATAAATACAAAATATAATTACCATTTATTAAAAAAAGGCGTACCATATGCTACATACGCTACGCGCATGTTACATACGTTACGCGCACGTTACATACGCTACGCATGCTACAACGCTATATGCGTTACGATACGACCCTTGTAGCATACGCTCCAGGGGATTTACGCTATTTGCTAATGTTATGTTGCGTTGTAGCTATGCTACGCTACGTTATGGGCGCTACCGCTACGCTTCGGGTGCGATTCAAAACACTGGTCTATCCCAAGACACTCCTAGAAATTTCTAGAAATTTTAGGAATCTCTACACAACTCTACCACCCTCTAATACTTGGAAATTGATCATGGTGATTAAGAATGTTTTTAAGAAAGGTATTTCTTTCTCCATTGGTGATGGAACTAGTTTTGGGAGGACACATGGTGTGGTGATTTCCCTCTATCTCAAGCCTTTCCTAAGTTGGCTCACCTTGCTCCTTCAGTAGATATCTCAGTGGTGGAATGCTTCTCGATCAGGGACTCTACTGTTTGTTGGACTCCTTGTGGAAGAGGTCTCTCAGATCAGGAATTGGCGGCCCTCCAAGAAAAAATCCGATTCGTTTCTCCAACTGGTGGGAAAAACGAAATGGTTTGGACCGCTCATAGATCTGGTCGTTTTTAGTGAGCTCCTTTTACAAGCTTCTTTGCCCTTCACCTTCTGAAGAGAATGGGGGTTATGCATTTCATTTTTGGTCCTATGCTATTCTCCCCAAGGTAGCAGCCTTTACTTGGTTGGTGGGAAGGAAAAGAGTCTTGACAATAGACAATCTTCAGAAGCGGTCTCTCATCATCTCAAACAGATGTTACATATGTCAACAGGATTTGGAAGCAATCGATCATCTCTTCATTTCCTACCCTTTCACCTCCAACCCTTGGTCACATGTCATTTCCTCCACCCCTTCATGGACTATGCTTGATAATGTGAAGGACTTATTGTGGGCTTGGACAGAGCTTGCTAGCACATATCCCTTCCAGCAGTTTGGTGGGCTGTTTGGGCTGAGAGGAATGGGTGTTGGTTTAAGGATTCCTCTTCTTCCGTTGATTCAGTTTTAGGCCGTGTTTCGGCTCACGTGTTGGAGTGGGCCTACTTTGTCAATTCATTTGACTGTTAGCCACTCTTCTTTTTCTCCTTCCTTGTATTCTTTTCTTGCCGTTTTTCGGTGAGCCTTTAATAAAATTCCATTATCCTTCAAAAAAAAAAAAAAAATAAAAAAAAAATAAAATCTACCACCCTGTAGAATGCTCTATATTCTATGTACAAGTGTCATAGTGTACAAAGAAGGCAAAATTTTTGCCAAGTCATGGAAAAACCTCTAAGCCTGTGATAGTTGGCTTGATTATCGTAAAACCACTGTATTGGCATATTCACTACGAAACCTCATTTTCTGTAAAATCTTCTTTAACTACACTAGCTCACATGTGGTCTGGGTAGTCCCTTGATACTTACCTTCAATGCCAGACGCCTAGAGCTAGCGACTACACTTCTATTATTGCTCTTCCATGTTACCAAATTAACTCCCACGAATGTTGCAGCATCCTATTGTAGACCATCTATCATTAGGAAAACCTACCCACACTTCAAAATATCTTGTAATGTAAAGAGATTTATGTCATTTATACAAAATTCCCTACGCCGGCACTCCTTTGGGATATAGAAGAATCCGAACAATTGCATCCATGTGTGGTACTTTAGGAGTACTCATGAATTGAGTTAATTGACTAACCACACTCACAACATATGATATATTTGGCCCGATGATAGTCAAGTAGATAAGTTTTGCAGCTAGTCTTTTATTTGGACTCAAGTCTTCAAATACATTTCCTTGATCACTAACTACCTTACAATATGGATCCATTAGTGTATCAACTTGTTTAGCATTCTTTGAGATAGGTTGGTACCTTTATTTGCTCTAGCAACCTCTATCCCAAGGAAATACCAAAGATAACCCAAATCTTTCATTAGAAAGTGGCCTTGTAAATATTGCATAAGGTCCTCAATCCCTCTACTGTTATTGCCTATGACCACAATATCATCTACATATAGGAATAACACAATCAGCTCAAAAACATCTTTGTGTATGAAAATTGAATGTCAACTTGACTCCATTGCAATCTTTATGTCAACGTCAATTTGCTAAAATTTTCAAACCATGCACATGGAGACAACTTATATTTATGAATTGCCTTCTTCAACTTACGCACCTCATCTGACTCCCTTGAGCAATAAACCCTGGTGGTTGCTCCATATATAGCTCTTCTATTAAACCTTGATATAAGAATGCATTTTGAACATTAAGCCGAAACAATGACTGGCTATGATTATTGACGAGTTGACAAGGGACATTATAATATGTATGGAGTTGAGCTTGCAATTGGGGACAAAGTCTTTGTATGACATAATTGGGTATTCAAATAAACAAATCACCAAGAAACCAAAAAGGAATACTCAAGAACCAAAAGGAATACTCAAAAAGTGATAAATTTCAAAGAAGGAATATTCAAATCAACAAATCACTAAGAAGCCAAAAAAGAGGGGTGTTCTTATGGCTGAATTTCTAAAAGAAAACAAATCTGGAAAAACTAGGTTTACCACAAGGAAATTCTTGTAAATCTGGATGAAAGATGTCCAAAAAACTGTGTAAACGATAATGACCAATGAACCTTTATTGTCCTTTTGATCCAACAAAAGGGAACAAATCAATCCAGAATTTCTAACAAAACCCTATCATTGTTATGATAAAATGCAACAGCCTTAAATCGTCTAAGATTTTATCAATCAGAATTTCTAGCAAAAATTTCCAACAAGATCTCCAAGACACAGTAGCCGCAGGACCACCCCTCACAAATCACATACAATCAGCGATTAAAAGGTTAAGACTCTCGAACCAAGAGGGATTATATAAAAATAAAAGAAGAAAAGAAGAGAATAAATTATAAGAGAATGGGAAGAGATAAAGAGACTAAGAGATAAGAAACCCTAGGGACCTTCTTGCTTTGATACCATGTCAAGGGAAGGAAAGAACTTGGGAAGAAAAGAAACTGAGAGTGACTTAGATGTCCAGCCCTCTCTCTCTTTATATATTACATAAACTACTCCTAGAGAAAAGGGTAAAAAAGGAACAAAAATAAAAGAGAATTAATAAAAGGGAAATAAGAGGCCCACGACCCAAGTTAGGCCCAATTATGTTAGCATGTATAATCTACATCGAAAGTTTGAGTATACCCCTTAGTAATCAAACTTTTCAACCATTTCATAGTACCGCCTAGCTGTAATTTACTGGTCAACACCCATCGATAACCAACAACATGCAAGCCAATTGGAAGATTGATTAGTTCCCAAATATTATTATGGTGAAGGGCAACCATCTCTTCCTCCATTGCTTGCGTCGACCCTTTACCACATAGAGCTTCTTGATATGACTTAAGAACTATATGAGAAGATATGGATGAGGCAAATTTACGAGACATTGGAGATAGATAATGAAAAGAAACAAGTTTTGAAATGGTATGCACTATACAAGTTTGTCTACATTTCTTGATAGCAATAGGAAGGTCAGAAGAATTAGGAGGCATACTGGGAGAGATTAGAGCGATAGGCTCGGTAGAGGATAAGGTAGGTGGCTCTTCATGGTTGACTTCATTATCTCCTTGCTTTCGTCCTAAGTAAACTTTGAGTGTAGTCTCCCCTGTAGATGTGGACTGACTAAGAGAAGGGATAGACTATATTATTGACATAAGACAAAGGATCTATCAATATGATTTGGAATGAACTAAAAGCGGAATTGTAAAACAATGAATAATTAAAGTAAATCTACTTAAATCACAAGTGTATAAATCCAAATAAGCAATAAACCATGATCCATAACCATAAACTACAAGTAAATAGTAAAGGAATGTTAAAATCTTAAAGCCCGGGACTTATGGAAGGTGCATAGGGTTAATTCTACAATTCAAGGATGGGCGATCTTGGGTTCTAAGGTATGGCTGGAAATTAGGGATTGATGTGGATTAGGGTTAGGATTTGGATAATTTGGGATATGAGGATTTAGGGTTTTAGGCTATGAGAAAGAGAAAATTCGGATTTGGATATAAGGTCGTGGTCGGATTTGAGAAACGGCATGGGATTAGGTTAGGTTTGATGAAAACGTAGAAAAAGGTTAGGGTTTTGGGAAAAGCTAAAAAAAAAGGGGTTGTGGCCCTATTCCGAATAAAAATCAGGTCAAGGGATGTAGGATTTCGGCTTGGATCCAAAGAAAAGGAAAATTCTTTTGATTCGGATGAAAAAAGAACAATCACTTACCTGATTTTGTGGAAAAGAAGAGAAGAAAGATAGAAGAGAGAAAGTTAGGGTTTGAGACGAATACCTTGTAAGGGATGAGAGAGAGAGAGAGAGAGAGAGAGAGAGAGGTTTGTGGATTCACATTACGTAGTAGCCTTGGATTCACCAAGGAAGGCTTCACACCTATGCAATCTCAAAGAGGATTCAAAGAGAAAGAGAAAACTTGTAGTTCCTTTTTGGGCTATAAAGGCCAAAACACTCTCTCAGTTCTTTATGTTTCCAACTACGTCCCATCTCACACATAATGCAATAAAACCTAAAATACAAGCGACTAATCATAGTATATATAATCCAAACCACTAAAATAATAAAGTAATGCAAAATCCTAAAATCTATGATGACCCATGATGACGATGGCCGACGATCAACGGTCCAATCAAGTCCTCAATGCGATCCGATGGTTTGATCGTCGTGTCCATCAAATCCTCTCGGCCAGATGTCCTCCTCTAGCTGCCCACATGCATCTTCCCAGTGTAGGGTCTTCTAGATGCACGTACATGCTATGTGGGGTCTTTAAAACGGGTACTTGCCAAGCCACAAAGAGACTGGGGCCCGCCTCCTTCTTTGATACATGCATAGAGGCGCATGTGATGTCCCCATCAACTCTCCTTAGCTGAGAAGATTTCGCCACTGGCGTAATAAAGCTCCGATACCACTCAAGTAAGTTCGGATCGACGCTCTGAAGCTCCGTCTCTGTAATCAATCCATGTACTATTTGAAGTCAGCCTGTGTTTCCACTTGACTAGGAATCTCTGAAATCCTCTTTGATGTGTGGAAACTACTTGGTGGTCCAAGATCTCCTCAATCTCCTATCGCATAGTAGGTATTGATGGCATAAGAGGCAAAGGCTGGGAATGCTGAGTAGGGATAGGCCATGGAGTACGAGGTTGGGTAGACACGTCATCTGGGTGACCCTTAAAAGCCACTAGATCCTCCACATTGAAAGTAGAACTAATTCCTATGCTAGGTAGAAGATCTACTACATACGCATTAGTGCCCATGCGTTTTAAGATTTTATAAGGGCTTGCACTACGTGCTTGTAATTTCTTAATGGCTCATTGTGGGAACCGCTCTGGTCTTATGCAGACCATGACGTAATCACCCACTTGAATTCCTGCAACCCCCGATGTAAGTCGGCATTTAATTTATATTGTTCGTTGCTCACATTTATCCGCTTCCTAATTTCATCATGTAACTCATGGATATGCTGTGCAAATGACCCAGCTAACTCTAATGGTGACATGAATGAAACTATAGGATGCTCCGGTGAAGCAATGGACTCAAAATAAACAACTCTGTTATTTAGAACTTGGGAGACTGTAATAAAAGAACACTTCTTGTGGGTGACACATAATTTCTCATTCTTTAGTATCCCACAAACCCGCTCTATCGTAATTGGAAATACGATAGAGGTATTACTCCTTGTGCATGTTATAAACAAGGATAATGTTCAAGTATCCCAATACTTGAGGACACTCAACCGAGATTTTGTGGACGACTAGAATGGGCCCACACGTGCACCATGTGCCATCGTACTTGGAAATGAGAAGGGCGGGCACGACACACGGAATAAAACTCCAACTCAAACTCTCTTGTGTGAACTCTATCCTAAGAAACTTATCCAATTGCCTCTGCATTTCTGCATGCTCCCCGGGGTTCATATGGTAGGGGGGAAAGCTTGACAGAGTCGACCCAAGGACAAGATCAATTGAGTGTTGAATGTCCCGCTTGGGTGGAAGTTCATCCGGTAAGTCATTTGGTAGGGTATCACAAGTCCTTTCCAAGTCCACAATCACTTCGGACAACAACTCTACGCTACCCTTAAGAATAACATCACTAGTCATGTGGGTGTTTACCATTGAATCCACACTAGTCTCTTTTTCAAACTCGTTCGTTTTCATTATGGAAAGAGACTTAGATTGTGACTCTACACCATTTAGGTCATGCATGATAACTGGAAGTGGTGCAGCCTTCTTCGACCTCTTCATCACTAGCACCCACTCCTTCATGTTCAACAATGGTGAGTGACGCCATAATTTCTTCTTCGTCATCACTATCAATTTTAGGCACATACTCTTACCTCTTCACAAACAATCTGTTTGGACCCTACCAACTTGCCATTCACCAAGACATTATCTCACTCCCAGGGAAATATAATTGGTGTGAAATACCCTTCAAGTTGTTCAGAAGCCGAGATTCCCTTAGTGACGGATTGGGCCACTATACAAGAAGGTGACCATATAGGTTTTCTCTTTGGATGGGAAGGTGGGACCAGTGTTCAAAATATCGCTGATACTACCGATATTATCGCGATAATATTGGTATCGGCGAGTGAAAGATAATGAATAGCCCTTCTGTCGTTTCCTTTCCAGAAATAGATGAGAAATCACCGATATTTACGATTTTTCGACAATAAAGTCACCACAACCCATTCAATCCACTGTTCCCACCTACTATCATCACAAGATTGTCGTTAAATATCGACAATTTCTCACTGGATGTCACACCCAACTCAAAACAAAGACAGAAATGTCTGCATAAATAGTTGAAAGAAGAAGAAGAAAAAGAAGATGGTTGTTTGGGATTTCATTAGGTCCGAGTGTAAGGTCCAATTTCGGCACCTCTTGTTAAATCTATTGAGGTGGAAGTCTCATTTGAGGCGAAAATCTCTCTTCTTCTTCTTCTTGGTTCTTCCTTGCAAGTACGTTGCAACGAGACTCTCTCTCTCTCTCTCTCTCTCTCTCTCTCTCTCTCTCTGTGACAAAAATAAATGAGCTGTAAGAGTGAAATAAATGAGCTGTAAAAGCTCTCACTCTCTCCGTCATTTTCAAGGCAATGGCTTCTATTCTCTCTGTCATTTTCAAGGCTCATTTAATGAGTCTGAAAAAGGCTCTGCTGGAAAGAAATAAATTATAAAGGAGTTTGATAACCATACGATACTCTGGCAGTGTATGATGCTTGATACATCCACACTCATAAATTGTATACCGTATACGTGGCATATATATTAGCTCATTATACACCAACTACGTTGAAGGAACTACAATAACTCAGTTCTAAAACCAGATTGTTTGAACAATCCAAACCTTTGATTCATGAACACTTGCCGCGCCGAAAATTAAAATAAAACAAAAATCTATCTGTTTAGATATTTTCAAAAATTATTTGGATGAATGGGATGGATGGATGTTTGGATGATTGGATGGGATGATGGATGGTTGGATGGATGGAGGGATGAGATAGTTGGATGGTTGGATAGATGGTATGGAAGGATGATTGTTTGGATGATTGGATGGGATGGATTGATGGATGGTATGGTTGGATGGATGTTTGGGATGGATGGATGTATGTTTAGATGGGATGGTTGGATGGTTGGATGGTTGTTTGGATGATTAGATGGATGGATGGATGGATATATGGGATGGGTGGATGGATGTTTTTATGGTTGGATGGATGTTTGGATGGTTGGATGGTTGGATGATTGAGTGGATGGATATTTGGATGGTTGGATGGTTGGATGGAGGGATTGATGGATGTTTGGATTATTGGATGGATGAGATGGTTGGGCGGATGGATGGATGCTTGGATGGATGGTTGGGATGGATGTTAGGATGATTGGGTGGCTGGATGATTGGATGGAATGGTTGGATTGTTAGATGGATTGATGGATGGATATTTGGATGGTTGAATGGATGGATGGTTGGATGGAGGGATTAATGGGTGTTTGGATGATTGGATGGGATGGTTGGATGGATGGATAAATGTTTGGATGGCTGGGTGGGATGGATGGATGGTTGGATGGGTAGATGGGATAGATGGGATGGGATGGATGGTTGGATGGATGAGATGGTTTGATGGTTGGATGGAGATTTGGATGATTGGATGGATGAGATGGTTGGATGGTTGGATAGTTAAATGGATGGTTGGTGGATGGATGGGACGGTTGGTTGGATAGATGGGATGGATGGATGGATGTTTAGATGATTGGATGGGATTGTTGGATAGATGGATGGGACGGTTGGATGGTTGGATTGATAGATGAGATGGGTGGATGTTTGTATAATTGGATGAGATGGTTGGTTGGATGGATGGGATGGATAGATGGGATGGATGGATGGTTGGATTATCACGAATATTTATTGTGTTTATATGCTTATTTATGCATGGATGTATGCATGGATGTATAATATATGAATGCATTATGCATGTTTGTTTGCTTGCTAATTGGTTTAGTGGGATTTAAGTGATTGTTTTGTTATCATTGGACCCATTTCTTACGACAGCACATGCTTTTAGGCCTCACTAAATGGAAACTTATTATATATGCATTCTTTTTGCAAATTTTTTATTCCTAAATATGCAAATATGTATATTTTAACATCTCTTAAAGTTTCACTAAAAAATTCCATTGTTTTTCCTACGTTTCTTCAATCTTTCTTCCAGTTCCGGTTATCGGCGATAACGATATTTTATCTTTATCTCTGACCAGCGAAACTTGTAGCGATACCGACAACTCAAACACTGGGTGGGACGACTCTTTCCTTAGCTAAGGGCTTCTGACGGTAAGAGATGGGGAGATACTTTTCCATCAAACGCTCTTTCATCTCGTCCCATTGCGAGATCGGAGCTCCACCTCTCCGCTCAATTATTCGCTCCAAGTCCGTCCAAAACGACTTGGCTTGGCCCATCAATTTCAACTTGGCAAACCTCACTCGACGGCTGTCCGACATATTATATTAGTCAAAAAAATATTCAAAGTCTTCAAGCCAATCAAGGAATGTCTGTGGGTCTATGTGACCACTAAAATATGCCAAATCATTGGAGTTTGGCTTTCCATTGGGTCTTGAGGGCCACAACACAACACTTAACGGCCCTGAGTATCTTGAGCGCCTATACTCCATTCATTATGGGAAGACTCAACAACTAAACTCTAGGTGCAATGATAATGAAAATAGAGATTAGACTAACCTGTACATAACAATATGGATCCTAGACTCTATATGGATTGTATGATGAATGCAATGCAAAATTCAGATTTGACCCACCTAAACGTGACTCTAAAAAAATTTAAATTTGATGATGTTCAATATGATACTATATGATGCACCTAAGTTCCTTAAATCCTATGGACAACCCTAGGATGATTTAAATAAGGCTAAAACTAAAAATTCAGCAACTAGGTGTCTTAAAAATTACTAAATCTGAAAATTCTAGCAATATAGGACCTTTGAAATACCCAGGCAGAAAATTCAGTAAGTTATATGCGATCTATATGCTCTACTATTGGTCTAGGAATTTTGTCAAACACCTACCCTACGCAAAACCTAGGCTTTGATACCAAATTTGATGCAGGACAATGGATTTATCAATATGATGCGGAAGGAATTAAAAGCGGAATTGTAGAACAATGAATAATTAAATTAAATCTACTCCAATCACAAGTGGATAAATCCAAATAAGCAATAAATCATGATCCATAACCATAAACTACAAGCAAATAGTAAATGAACGTTAAAATCTTAAAGCTTGGGGCGTATGGAAGGTAGAACCTTAATGTCCAAGCATAGGGTTAATCCTACAATTTAAGATGAGGCTCTAGGGTTCTAAGGTATGGCTGGAAGTTAGGGATTGATGTGGATTTGGATTAGGGTTAGGGTTTGGATAATTTGGGATTTTGGGATTTTGGGTTTTAGGCTATGAGGAAGGGAAAATTCGGATTTGGATGTGAGGTAGTAGTCGGATTTGAGAAACGGCGTGGGATTGGGTTAGGTTTGATGAAAATGGATAGGAAAATGTTAGGGTTTTGGGGAAAACTAAGAAAAAAGGGGTTGTGGCCCTATTCCGAATAAAAATCAGGTCAAAGGATGTATGATTTCGGCTTGGATCCAAAGAAAAGGTAAAATCTCTTGATTTAGATGAAAAAAGAACAATCACTTACCTGATTTTGTGGAGAAGAAGAAGAGAAGAAAGATAGAAGAGAGAGAAAGTTAGGGTTTGAAAAGAATACCTTGTAGGGGATGAGAAGAGAGAGAAGTTTGTGGATTCACACCATGTAGTAGCCTTGGATTCAAAGGAAGGCTTCACACCTATGCAATCTCAAAGAGGACTCAAAGAGAAAGAGAAAACTTGTATTTTCATTCAATGCATCATAAAAAAAACAACAAAGGGTGGGGTGTGTGTGAGGCTTTATAGCCTTTTTGGGCTATAAGGACCAAAATACCCTCTCAGTTCTTTATGTTTCCAACTACATCCCATCTCACAAATCATGCAATAAAACCTAAAATAAAAGCGACTAATCATAGTATATGTAATCTAAACCACTAAAATAATAAAGTAATGTAAAATCCTAAAATCTATTCAGCTCTCTTTTTATCTATTCCCACTGCTTCTTGGTTTTCCCTTGCTCTTATGAATGATTCCATGGCTAATCAGCGGCGTGGTTCAGCTAGGATCAACAGATCGTCCCCTATAGTAGGTACCTGTGCAGCAGCTTCTGCTACAACAAGCTCGCCCATTTGTGCAGCACCTTCTGATGTAGCCCGCTCGCCGGATGGCTCTTCATTCCGTTTCTGTACAACGGATGAAGAGAAAATTTTGTTATGCTGTTTTGGCATTGCAAAACAACTTCGACGTTTCCTTCATTCCCTCTGCTTTTGTAGCTGCTGCAAGAGAACTCTTGAAGATGGAAGAACAACAATCAACTGCTAGCTGGAAAAATGATGATTACATCTTTGATGTTGAGCTCTTCAAAAACAAAGACTGCATCAGAAAGATTCAGATGCTATGTGACGTAATGGTGAAGCAGAAAGCAGATTTCCTTCCGTTGGACACCTCGGCTGATCTCATGCGTGAGGCAAGAGCAAAGCTCAACTTCAGAATTGCCCCTCTCAGCGCTAGACACGGAGACCCTAATTCCTTAAAACCCTAATTCCTCAAAACCCTAGTTCTCAAAACCCTAATTCCCCATAACCCTAATTTCAAATCCCAATTCCCAAACCCAAGAGTCCTAACCCTAACCTACCCAAACCCTAACAAACCAAGTGAACCCCTTTGAATTGAGAACAATACCTATGCTAGATGGAAGTTCTACCTTCCATAGATCCTGATTATTTGGTGTTGTATTGGATCTATATTGCGAGACTATCATATCGCTTGAATTCAAACATGTTACATTGTTGATTTTTTTTTTAAACTTTTGATAAATTAGCATTATTTTGTCCTTTAAATTGTTCTGGTTAATCCGTTTATGATCTCATTGCATCTTTCTAGGTTGGCCATCTGTCTTGCATCAGAATATGGATGTATTAATGCAAGGAAGTTCTCGAACGGAGAGCATATTTATAGGAGCAGACGTAAATGGTCATGTAGGAAAAGAAAGTAGAGCATATGTGAGCTTGCATGGAGGATATGCTTTTGGGAGAAGAAATGAGTTGGGGGATGCGATCCTTGATTTCACTATGGCATGCAATAGCAAATACATACTTTAAAAACATAGATGAACGTGTAATAACTTTCAAAAGTGGATCACATACAAGCCAAATATTTCTTTCTACTTAGAAAAACAAAACAGTCAATATGTAAGGATTGCAAGGTTATCCTAGGAGAGAGTTTGACGACGCAACATAGGTTAATGGTTATGGATATTTACAATAAGAGATGATAAGAAAGGGAGTGAAATTAATAGCTGTCCAAAAACCAGGTGGTGGAATTTGAAAGGAGAGAACAATGTTATTTAGAAATAAATTTATAGAAGAAGGAAAGTGGAATGTCGAGGAAGAAGTAAATGTTGTGGAATGAGATGGCTGAGTGCATTAGTAAAGTGAGAAAAGATGTTTTTGGAGTATCTAGAGGGAAAAACCAATCATATAAGGAAAATCGATGGTGGAATGACGTTATAGAAAAACTTATTCACATTAAACAATCATGTCTCAAACCCTATTAGGGACTAGAAACGATGAAAATTTTAAACAATATAGAAATGCCAACAAGATTGTTAAGAAAGTAGTGAGACTAGAATTAAGGCTTATGATGATCTTTACAATAGATTGGGGACATGAGAAGTTGAGAAAGATGTCTTCAAACTTGCAAAAATGAGAGAGAAAAACGGTAGGAACCTATCACGTTAGATTCATTAATAGCAGTAACCAAAGGATACTTGTGAAGGGCCATGAGATCAATGAAAGTTGGAGGAGTTCTTTTTAGAACTTTTTTAAGTGACAACCACTTTGAGGGCATAGGGATGAAGGAACCATAAACTCAAATGATGTCGGAGACCATATTTACTTTCCTAGGATTAGGATACATGAATTGAAAGAAGCTCTGAGAAAGATGAAAACAAGAAAAGATGTTAGACCAAATGGTATACTAATAGAGGTTTGGAAATGTACTGGAGATAATGGGTTATTTTGGTTAACAAAGTTGTTCAACAAGATCGTAATTTGTAAGATAGAAAATACTAGGAATTGAGCAAAAGTACTGTGGTACCTATTTATGAGATTAAAGGAGATATACAGAATTGCACCATTGGTGGTATTAAATTTATCACCAAACTATGAAATGTTGGGAGAGAGTACTAAGAAATCAGTTTTGTTTTATGCTTGGGAGGTCTACCATTGAAGCTATTTTCCTATATAGACAATTAATGGATAATATAGGGAGAGGACGAGGGATCTCCATATGACCTTTATTGACCTAGAGTAAACATACAATAGGGTCTCTAGAGAGCTAATCTGGTGGGTGTTGGGAACGAAAGGAGTTTCAAGAGGATATATTGACATGATTAAGGATATAAATGAGGGAGCGGTAACCATGGTGTGTCGTAACAACCATCACATAAAGGTAATAGTGGCAACCATTATGCGTAACAGGGTTGTAACGGCCATTATGGAAAAAAGACCCGTCAAGGCTCCATAACGGTCCATTACGGGGCTGATACAGGTTTTTCCTTCTTTAAAAGAAAGAAAAGAGATTGAAAAGGCCATTACGGGAGCCGTAATGACTGTTATGGTCTGTATCGTGAAGGTAACGGTGGCGCCCATTATGATCACCGTTATCGTTATGGAGTACCTGTGTGAGTGATCCATGGTTCAATCCTTGGAAGTGTTACCTTTGAAAAAGGAAAAAGAAAAAAAAGGAAGTAAAAAGTGTTATAAAATTCTTAGGGCAGAAATGTACTTAGAGATGAGTAATATATGCATAATTGTAGTTGTATCATAAATATAGGTGTTTGCCTGTGGTTTTCTGAAGAAAAATGAATAAAAGAAAATGAAAAATTTGATTTTTAAGTGATTTTGGTTCCCATTTACTTAGTTATAATGATCGTAAATTTGAATTGTAAATTGGGACTTGAATTTGTAAACCATAGATTTAAATCATAGAATCGTATGTTCATCTAAAGAGGGTTTCGAAGTGGGATTTGAATTTTTTTCCTTGAAGATTAGACTTAAATCATTAACAGTAGGATATTGACAACTATGCCCTCTCCACACTTTATCTGTAGAGCATGTTCCATGTTGGTCGTTTGAAACTTGCTTAATAAACATTCACCTTTCACAAAGTATTTTTCATAAATTGATATCTAGACATCATTATATGTAAAGACAGAAAGCAATCATTTTCATCCAAACAACATTTACAATTAAAATGAGTTTTCAGAAATTGCATTCTCAGAACTCCATTTCCACATATTCAAGTTTTCATAAACTAATTTTTGTACTATCATCCAAATGGGGCGTTAACCTCTTTTCTACTTTCCTACTCAAGAAATCAAAACATTTGTTATGTTTGTTTGGCCTCTTCTCCGTTTTCCTATTCATGCAAGTTCAAAAGGTAGGTTTATTTTGACTTCTAAAGAGTTATTGATGGGGGTTTTCATCTGGGGATTGTTTTTCCGATTTAAGGTTAGTTATTAAAGGTACTTTAGTAAATTGAATTTATAGAGTTTCAAGGTGCTTTAGCTATTTTATAGTATGGATAGAATTAAGGTTTAGGGACCATTATAAAAGGTTATAAGCGTGTTGTCAAATTATTTTGTGAAATTGAGAAACTGATGAGAATGGGATTGCCTAATGTTGATGGATCGGGCTGATGTACTTGCTAAGGAGTTTTGGGATAGATTAGATCATGAAAAGGGACCCTATTATCTTCCATAATGGGCCAAATCCGTAAACCCATCACACTCTAATCTAGTGTGATGTTGCCAAACCCGTGGACCACTTTTGGGCACACAGAAGGGTCTTTTAGTGGCATTTCCCTTAAATTACGGATTTTGGTTTATTTTGCTTTGCTAATGTCCTTTTAAGTAAATAGAGGTATTGTAGTCATTTTCGTTCTACATAAAAAGTATAGGGCCTAGATTATAACATCTAGACCGTAGTTTATGCTTGATGTAAAGCCTAGATTAGTGCTAGGACTTTTCTTTTGTTTCCCTTCGTAGTAAAAACTCAATAAACAAAAAATGTCTAGCAACTTTTGGGACTTTTTTTTTTTTTTTTTTTTTCTCTATAAGCGTTGGGCTAAGATTTATGCAAGTGCATGTTTTCACAAGTGGGCGTATGATCTAGGCAATCAAGACTGGTGAGAGCGTTAATTATTCGCTGGTTATTGCATTGTTTTTCCTTTCTTTTCAAGTGGAAGAATCTCTATTCTTCGATTGGATGTGTTTGGACATGGTTTGGTCCCATGGTTTGATACAATTGTGTGCGGTTGATGATTCTCATTCATTAGCTACACTAGATTTGGTATCCATTCGAGCCTTCCCGGAAAGTCCAATGTGAGCTTGGAAAGTCCAATGTGAAAACATGGGAGAAGATGAAGTCTTTCATGAAGGACGCCTTTCTACCCATCAACTATGTGCAATCTCTCTTCTAGAGATTATAACATATCCGACAAGGGGACGAGCGTACGTGGAAGAGTTCCATCATCTGGTGGCTCGGAATAATTTATCTAAAGAGCAGCTGGTTACTCATTTCATGAATGGGTTGCAACCAACTATTGTAGTTCAGTTGGAGATTTATCTAGTGTTTATTGTTGCAGAAGCATGCAGGCAAGCCACCTTGGTTGCAAAGGTAGGTATGGTCGCATGGAAGCTCCTAATCTATCAACCAGTATTCCGGGCAACAGTAGTAAGCCTGTAGGGTATTCGAGTCGAGCAAAAAATGTCACACCAGTGTCTGATCACGAGTTCTAAATGATGTGGCAACAAAGACGATCTAGTCAGAAAAACATCCGGTGCTACAAATGCAACGGAATTGGGCATTGACGCAGGACAATGGGCCTATCAATATGATGCGGAATGAAACTAAAGCGGAGATATGAAACAACGAATAATTAAATTAAACTCAAATCACATGTGTGGAAATTCAAATGAGCAATTAACCATGCACCACAACCATAAATCACAAACAAATAGTAAAGTAACAATAAAATCTCAAAGGACGGAACCCATGGAAGGTAGAACTTCCATGTCCAAGCATAGGGTTAATCCTAAAATCAAGGGTGTAGAGATTATGTGTTAGCATTGGCATGTGTGTGAATTTTTATCTTTTGCTAACTTTTCCTTGTTGTATTAGTGCATGTGCACCATCCTTCATGTTCTTGTAGAACTCTGTACCTTTATTGTAATAAGAGTGTTGATGTGAGGGCAAAGAACCCATAGCATAAGTTCCCCAACCCTTCTCTCCCTTCTCTTCTCTTCCACTACTCTTCTTTTCCTCTCACCTTTATCTCTGCATTTTAGCTTCCTACTTGGTATCAGAGTGGAAGGTCTTGTGTTCAAATCCCGAAAGTAGCAAATATGCCACCAGTAATATATTTTCCCACAAGAGGGCCGTTTTTGGTGTGAGTTGTGAGTGTCCCTCCACTTGGATGTGAGTTGTGTGTCCCTTCACCCTTGTCCAGTATGTTCCTGTGCGGAGTTCCTCCTCGCATGTGTGGGGGAGTGTTAGAGTACAGTCCCTTAATATACATTGATACGCCATCCTTTAATAGCTCGAGCTTTTAAAGCAACTGGTGATTTGACAAAGGGAAGGGGTTTTAGAGCTCCTAGGTGATGGCTAAAATTAGGGATTAATGGGAATTAGGTTTAGGGTTAGGGTTTGGGTTTGGGTGATTTGGGAATTGGGGGTTTAGAGATTTTAGTCCATGGGAAAGTTGAAATTCAGATTTGGATGAAAGGGGATGTCTAAATTTGAAAGTGCTGTGAGATTAGGCTAGGTTCGAAGGATTCAGATGAGGAAAAGTTGAGGTTTTGGGGAAAAATGAAATTTAATGTTGCGTGGGCTTATGACGAATGAAAAACGATTCAAGGATTGGGGTGTTTTGGGCTTGGATTCAAGAAAAAATCAAAGGATCTATCAGTCGGATGAAAATAATCAATCAAAATACCTGGATTTGTAGAGAAGAAAGATGGAAGAAGGATAGGCGACATCACGCCAAAAGGGGCTCTAATCACTGGAGGTTTCAAGCTTATCTCAAGCAAGAAAGTTTTTTTCTCTAATATTTATAAACACAACATGAAAAATAGGGTTTCTAACAAAGCTTATATAATCCATGTCTAGAAAAAGTGCACTAAAGTGCCTAAGTAAAAGAAAATAACAAAACGACGCTTACAATAAAACAGTGCACTAAAGTGTGTAAACAATAGAAATAAAAACAAAACGACTCTCAAAATAAAACAGTCCGCGTGTACAGTCGGACCGTTTTGCTCCTCTATGCTCCTGCTGCTGTACTCTTTTCTCGTGCTCCTCAATTGCTCCTCAAATGTCATCGAACTACCACGAGATGGGCACGATGCGTCTCCTACATTGGTACACTCGGGAAAAGGAACGTGATGATTTGATGCGTCCGTATCAACTCTCCCCGGCTGAGAAGAAGTCACCTCCGACAACATTAAACTCCGGTACCGCTCTAGGATGTCTAAATCAACCTGTTGCAGCTCGGTCTTTGTAAGCCACGTGCAATATGAAGTAAGCCTGTTCTTCCACTTGACGTGATACTTCTGGTACCCTCCTTCACTTGTGGACACCACTTGTTCATCTGATATGTCTTCAATCTCTTCTTTTCTCTCAGTCTCAGGTATGTGTGGTAAATTGGGTAAAAGGCTAGGAAGACTGGGTAGGGATAGGCCATGGAGAATGAGGTAAGGTAGATACGTCATCTGGGTAACCCTTAAAAGCCACTAGATCCTCCACATTTAAAGTAGAACTAATTCATATGCTAGGTGGAAGATCTACTACATACGCATTATTGCCCAAGCGTTTTAAGATTTTATAAGGGCCGGCACTACGTGCTTGTAATTTCTTAATGACTCCTTATGGGAACCACTTTGGTTTTATGCAGACCATGATGTAATCCCCCACTTGAGATTCCTGCAACCTGCGATGTGAGTCAGCATTTAACTTGTATTGTTTGTTGCTTACATTTATCCGCTTCCTAATTTCATCATGCAATTCATGGATATATTGTGCAAAAGACTGAGCTAACTTTGATGGTTTATGAGAAACGAATATGAGAATGAGGTCTAAAGGTTTCCTAGGTTGACAACCAACAACGACCTCAAATGGACTCATACCAATAAACCTATTTATTGAACTATTATATACAAATTCAGCTACGGGTAAATCACTGTGCCATGTTCTTGTGTGATCACCCACCAAGCATTGTAGAAGATTCCCTAGATTCCTATTTACTACCTCCGTTTGACCATCAGTTTGCGGTTGGTATTTTGACGAAAACTGGAACTATGTACCCATAATATGCCATAATGTCTTCCAGAAGTAACTCATGAATCACACATCAGGGTCAGACACTGCTGTTTTGGGCAATCCATGCAGGCGAACTACCTCCCCAAAGAATATCTTGGCTCTGTTGGAAGCATCTGGAAGTTTTGGAGTAAGGAAGGAAGTGAGCCATGTTCGAGAAACGGTCCACCACGACGAAAATGGAATTGTGCTTTCGAATAGTCTTGGGAAGCCCAAGCATGAGGTCCATACTGATATACTTTCACGACTCATGTGGCACTAGCAAGGGCGTGTATAACCCAGTGTTTTGGCTCTTTTGCTTTGCTAGATGACAAGTACAACACTGCCCTATAATTTTGGCGACATCTCTCTTGAGACTTGGCTAATAAAATCGGTCATCAACGAGGAGAATGGTCTTGTCTCTCTCGAAATGTCCGACGACTCCACCTGCGTGAAGTTGCCAGACAAGGAAATCCCATAGGGATGTACGAGGAATACAGAGTCTGTCTCCTTTAAATAGAAAACTATCAAATAAGACAAACCCATCACTTTTCCTCTGATCATCCAAAAGTGATGCATAAATGTGTTGGAAGTCGGGGCACGTAGGATATTCATCTTTCAAGTTCTTGAATTTTGTGTCTTCAACACTCATGGTCTGAAGGAGTACCTCTAAGGCTGCTGGGTGTCTACAGGTTTGTTCTCGACCTCGGCCTTATGTTTCAACACAAACGAGTACTCTTGAAGAAACTCGACCCGCTTTGCATGCCTTGGGTTCAGTTTCTCTGAGAGCCTAAATAACGTAAGGCTTGATGGTTAGAAAACAAGACAAATTCCTGTGGTAGCTGGTAGTATCTCCAATGTCTCAACGACTGGACTTCTGCATAGAATTCTTTGTCATAGGTTGAGTATCGTTGTTTCGCTTTATTTAACTTTTCACTAAAGTATGCAACATGGTGTCTCTCCTGGCTTAACACTCCACCTATACCTACACTTGATGTGTCACTCGCAACTTCAAAGACTCTGGAAAAGTCAGGAAGGTGAATGATGGGTGCTTCACTCATCTTGCCCTTGATTTCCTTAAAAGCTCTTGAGGCAACTTTAGTCCAAATGAATTCCCCTTTCTTGATGCAATCTGTAATAGGTGCCATTATGATGCTAAATCCTCGGATGAACACCTATAAAAAGTGGTTAAGCCGTGAAAGCTTCGCACTTCGTGAATATTTCGCGGTTTAGGCCATTCCACTATAGCCTGAATCTTCATGGAGCTTGCTCTCATCCCCTCACCTGACACGATAAACTCTAAGAATATAACGCTCGTAGACATGAAGGTATAGTT
This sequence comes from Liriodendron chinense, assembly GCA_003013855.2. Lineage (NCBI taxonomy): Eukaryota > Viridiplantae > Streptophyta > Magnoliopsida > Magnoliales > Magnoliaceae > Liriodendron > Liriodendron chinense. Next base: position 7,633,727 of record ML058429.1, read on the forward strand.
CTTAAGGTTAGCGTAAAGTTTCTCAGCTCGAAAGACCCCGCATACTTGCCTCGAGTGGTCGAGATGTTGTTGCTTTGATGTACTATAGATGAGAATATCATCAAAGTACACAACTAGGAAGTTACCCATAAATGGCCTTAGCTCTTGGGTCATCACCCTCATGAAAGTGCTTGGGGCATTAGTCAAGCCAACAGGCATGACTAGCCACTCGTATAGCCCTGTCCTTCATTTTGAAGGCTATCTTCCACTCGTCTCCCAGGCATATATGGATTTGGTGATACCCACTCTTGAGGTCCACTTTGGAGAATATGGTGGCACTGGCCATCATGTCCAACATGTCATCGAGACGCGATATGGGGAACCAGTACTTGACCGTGATTTTTTTGATGACCCTAGTGTCGATTCACATACACCATGTATCATCTTTTTTGGCGTAAGAAGCGCTGGCATAACGCATTGACTCATACTCTCACGAATGAAACCCTTATGAAGGAGCTCATCAACTTGCCTCTTCAATTTTGCATGCTCCGTAGGTCTCTCTCTCAAACTCCTTTGCATTCAATATGTGGAGACTTGGATAACGATTTCTTTACTACCTTCTGCTCACCTTTCCTCGCATCCTCCTTTGCATCTGAGGGATTCCTAGGTGGAAGAGGATTCAACTTTATCATGCATGAGCATACATTTGAATGACCGTAGATGGTCACATCCCGGTCAAACAACCAAGGTCTACCCAAGATGATGTGGCCTACATAAATGGGTAGAACATTACACCACAGCTAGAGCTGGACACGAACCGAGTTTTATCGTTCGGATTGACTCAGATTGACTCGGTAAAACTCTGCTCAAACAGAAAGTCTTTGTGTTTGAACTTTGTTCGAACACACAGGGTCTGTTCAAAAAAAAATTCGAGTCGGTTTCAATCACAACCCTGTTCAACTCGACTCGAGCTCGAACTCGACTCGCATATTGACCGACTCGACTCGACTCGACTCGTTCGTTCGACTCGGTTATATATATATATATATATATATATATATATATATATATATATATAGATATAGATATAGAGAGAGAGAGAGAGAGAGAGAGAGAGAGAGAGAGAGAGAGAGAGGGTTGGATGACAAATAAACATGACTGTTGGGCCTAGGAAGGTTTCAATGGTGGACATCATTCTTCTCACGGTTTCTTGTGGTGCGGTCCGCTTGAGCTTTGTATCTGCCTCATTTTTTGTTTAATGCCTCAAAATGAGCTATACAAATGAATGGACGGAGTGGATAAAACAAATACATCATGGTGGGACCCACAGAGCTTTGACACCAGCTTGCCGGCTAGTGTTCGCGTCACCAACCAACCCGCGTCCACAGATGGAATTTGTAATTTGTAATTTGTGAACAGATCGGTATTCACTATTCAGTAGTAGAAAAAATATTTTCAAGCGAAAAAAAAAGCTGAAATTGTTCGAACTTGTTCAAACTCATAAAAATTGCCTGAAATCCGTATGCTCGAACATGTTCGAACATGTAGGCCCGACCAAACTGAGTTTGAACAGAGCCACCACGTTCGAATGTTTGTTCGAACATTGTTCGAACACACCCATTCAAGCAACCGAACAATCCGATCTAGCTCATGTTCGACTCGGATCGGATCATTGCCCACCTCTTAACACGGCGAGTCCGTATATTTAGTGAATTGGATATGGATCAGACATTGCTGTGTCACTGGCATGGAGGACACATCAACGCATGACACATGGTAGGGCTGAGGGTTTGGTGTGGGCGTCAGGCCCAGACGAGTGACAGTGCTAGAGGAAACCACATTCGTGCAACTACCACTGTCTACAATCACCTTGCAATTCTTTTCCCCACACTTGGCGTATGTATAAAAGATGGTACTTTTGTGCCAATCATCTATACCTTTAGCCTGGGATAAGGCGCAATGTACTACTGCAAGAAGTACGGTGTCCTGCTCCTCCTCACTAGCAGCTATTACAGGGTGATATTCCAATTCTTCACAAACACCCTGATCTTCATCATTCTCCCCTTCCTCATCTATCACGAGGGCCTTATTTTGCAGTTTGGAGGGACAATCATACGCGAGATGGGCATAGCCATGACAGTTGAAACATTGCATGGGCTCGACTACTTGTGGGCCCGCAGCAACAACTCCCTTTCCTTTAACATCTCTTTGAGTGGTTGGAGTGCTAGTGGTGGGTTTTGGTTGACCCCCAAATGTAGGTCTAGCTCCAGAAGGGGCTGCCCTAGCATAGGACTCTCAAGGATTAAACCGTTTACCCATTTGTGTTTGCAGGTACTGATCTAGCTCTTGCACCAATTGGTAGGCATGTTCCAAGGTGCTAGCCTTGTGAGCGCGCAACTCTCGCTGTAAATCGGATTTGAGGCCCTTCTTGAATCTAGAAAGGGTAACCATGGGGTCCTCATCGATGTTACACCTCATCATGTACTCCTCAGATTTTGATATGTAATCTGTCATTGGCATGGATCCCTGGCAAAGGGATTGTCATTGATCCATCAACCTTTGTTGATATGAGAGGAGAAGGTACTTCTCCTTCAACGCTTCCTTCATCTCAATCCAATGCGCAATCAGAACTTGACCCGACCTTTCCAATTTGCACTCAATGTTGGTCCAAAATAATTTAGCCTGGCCCACCTACTTCATCTCGACGAACCTCAAACGACAGTCCTCAGACATGGCGTACTACTCAAAATAGTGGTCCGAGGAAGGCCTTTGGGTCCAGACGACCATCAAAACTCGAGACCTCAACCTTGACCCTTTTAAGGATACAATCATTAGGATCTTACCTATCCTCAAACTCTCTCTAGGGTAGCTGGGTACGCACCCCATGGTGGCCCAAACCTCGACCACAACCTCTTCCAACACGTACTCATTGACCTCTTGCAGGATTATCTCCGCATCTCCCAGTTGGGATTGATCATCTTCCCCAGGGTTGGGGTTTGCCTAATTAGACGCCTCTAATTGCATGACGCAATTCTGAGTGGCTCTATTCTGGGCCTTGAGGGCTTCAAGACGTCGGAGTATGATGTTCAAAGTCTCAAGAACCTGATCCTGACTCATGGTGGTGATATGTAATCCAAAACCACGATCAGAACGTGTGGGCATAAACAAGGGATGACTTTGGATTGAAATTTTGAGACCCTACAACTCTATGTCATGACAAAAGAAAACTTTCTATCCTAAACGCCGCAATATGAAACCTTAAGCTATATGATGCATGCACTAACCAACCCTAAATGTGATGAATGAAATACTCTAGACACCCTATGCTTCAAACCAAAGCTCTGATATCAAAATTTGACGCAAGACAATGGGCCTATAAGTATGATGCGAAATGAAACTAAAGTGAATATATGAAACAACGAAGAATTAAATTAAAACTACTCGAATCTCATGTGCGGAAATTCAAATAAGCAATAAACCATGCACCACAACCATAAATCACAAGAAAATAGTAAATAAACCATAAAATCTCATAGGCCGGGACCTATGGAAGGTAGAACTTCCATGTCCAAGCATAGGGTTAATCCTAAAAGCAAGGGTAGGGGTTCCAGGGCTCCTAAGGTGTGGCTGAAATTAGGGATTAATGGGAATTAGGGTAAGGGTTAGGGTTTGGGTGATTTGGGAATTGGGGATTTAGGGATTTAAGGCCATGAGAAGGTTGAAATTCGGATTTGGATGAAAGGGGATGTCCGAATTTGAAAGTGGTGTGAGATAAGGCTAGGTTTGAAGGATTCAGATAGGGAAAAGTTGAGGTTTTGGGGAAAAACTAAATTTAAGGTCGTGTGGGCCTATGCCGAATGAAAAACGGTTCAAGGATTGAAGGTTTTGGGCTTGGATTCAAGAAAAATGAAAAGATCTATCAATCAGATGAAAATAATCAATCAAAATACTTGGATTCGTGTGAAGAAGAAGAGAAGAAAGATAGAAGAAGGATAGGCGGCATCACACCATAAGAGGCTCCAATCACTGGAGGTTTCAAGCTCATCTTGAGCAAGAAAGAGTTTTTTCTCTGATATTCATAAACACATCATGAAAAATAGAGTTTCTAACAAAGCTTATATAATTCATGTCTAGAAAAAGTGCATACTTATATAATTCATGTCTAGAAAAAGTGCATAAACAAAAGAAAAATAACAAAACGACGCTAAAAATGAAACAGTGCACTAAATTGACTAAACAAAAGAAAAATAACAAAACGACGCTCAAATTAAAACAGTCCGCGCGTGCAGTCGGACTGTCCTACTCCTCTATGCTCCTGCTATGGTCCTGCTACTATGCTCCTCTCTCGTGCTCCTCAAATGTCATCAAACCACAACAAGATGGGCGCGATGCGTCTCCTACACTGGTACACTCGGAAAAAGGAACGAGATGGTCTAATGTCTTCATTGGGCATATTTCCTCCAAATGCAGGAAGCGACAAGTAGCTCCAAAGCAATTGTGGAGGAACAATTAGTTGATGATTAGGGTGAGACCGCAGAGGTAATGCATGGCACTAATGACACTGATGGTGGATATGATGGAATATATGGTGATTGTCTAGAAATGTTGGTGATTTGGAAGGCTCTTCTTGGACCAAAATCGCCTAAGGAAGATAATTGGTTGTAGACTATTATTTTCTACATGAGCTGTGCAGTTAATGGGAAAGTCTGTCGGGTGATTGTTGCTGGGGGCGGCTATGAAAATGCCATCTCAGAAGAGGTAGTAGAGGAGCTTCAATGCAAGACCGAGAAACAACCAGTTCCATAAAGAGTTGCTTGGTTTGAGCAAGGTTGTGAGGTTATGGTTTCTTGTCGTTGTTTAGTTTCATTCATGATTTGTAAAGCCTATCACAACAATGTGTTGTGTGATGTAGTTCAAGGGATGTGCGTGTGCCACATATTATTGGGTTGACAATGGCAGTACGACCGACAAACCATTCACGGTGGTTGGAAAAATACATACAACTTTATGAAAGATAATCAGAAAATAGTATTGAAACCCATGAGAGAAAGGCTCCAGGCAAAACCTGCAACCCCAACGGATTTTGGTCCCATGCAAGGTTTGCGGAAGATAGACGACGTTGGAAGGTTGTTTTCGAAGAGGGAGATCTAGTGTGGGTGTACATGCGGAAAGAAATGTTTGCGGCGGACACTCACAACAAGTTGAAGTTGAAAAAGATTGGCCTGTACAAGATCTGGAAGCAGATTAACAACAATACCTACCACATTGAGCAACCACCTGGAGTGAATAATTCTAATGTGCTTAATGTTGTTGATCTTACACCGTATAGGGTAGTGGACATCAGATCAGGCTCGAGGTTGAGTCCTTTTCAACTTAGGGAGGATGATGAGAACGTGGACTACCTAATGTTGATGGATCGGTTTGATGTACTACCCATCAATGGACCACGCATTGTGGCACCCTGTGGTGCACTTTTAGGTCCATAAAATGGTCTTTTGGTGGCATGTCTCTTAAGTTATGAATTTTGGTTTAGTTTTGGACGAATTTTGATTTATTTTGCTTTGCTTATGTCTCACTTAAGTAAATATGGTTATTTTAGTCATTTCCTTTAAATTAAGAGAGTAGCGCTGAGATTGTAACATCCTGCCCATAGTTTATGCTTGATGTATGGCTCAGATTAGTGCTAGAGCTTTTCTTTTGTTTCCCATCATATAAAAACTTAATAAATAAAAAATGTCCAGCAGTTTTTGGGACATTTTTATTTTCTCTACAAGCCTTGGGCTAGGGTTTGTGCAATTGCATGCTTTCACAAGTGGGATGATTGATTTAGGCAATCAAAACTAGTGAGAGCTTCAATTATTCGCTGGTCATTGCATTGTTTTTCTTTTCTTTTCAAGTAGAAGAATCTCTATTCTTGGATTGGATGTATTTGGGCATGATTTGGTTGAACGTTTGTTATGTGCGGTTGATGATTCTCATTCATTAGCTACACTAGAAACTTTTATTTGGAGCTATTGCTCTTCTAGAGGTGGTGTCCCTCCACTTTGGTTGTTGAGAGATTGAGCTCCTCTCTCTCTCTCTCTCTCTCTCTCTCTCTCTCTCTCTCTCCCTCCCTCCCTCCCTCTCTCTCTCTCTCTCTCTCTCTCTCTCTCTCTCTCTCTCATGGATGTCCTCTATCTACTTGATACCTTCTAGTGGATCTCTCTCTCTCTCTCTCTCTCTCTCTCTGTCTCTCTCTCTCTCTCTCATGGATGTCCTCTATCTACTTGATACCTTCTAGTGGATTATAGGTGCTTTGTTCTCTTTGATGAGTTTTTGTCTCCTTTCACTGTGCTTTTTTAAAAAGAAATATTGGTGTTACTGTTAGAGTGATTGATCAACCTAGTCTTATATATGGCTAACCATGGGCAGGGAGACCTTCATGTGCATGCTTGGTACACTGTTAAGATTATTGTTGTTGATAACTATCCATTCTCTTAATGGGTTGTTGTATCCTTTTTTTCCCCTTTAATCAAATTATTGTTATGGATGAAAGAAAGAAACTTAGTTCCTTGGTATTGTAGAACATGTACAATTATATAGTTTTATATTTATATATGCTTATTCCTAAATTATTGGGGAAAAGGATTTGTAAACCCGCACCCAAGTAGTTGGGACAAAATGATGATGATGATGCAAGTATACTTCTATTATCATCTCCCTCAAGCTGCTAGTATATTGCAGTTAGTCCCTGCTGCTTGGGAAACATGTAACCTTTCATCCTGGAAATTTTTAAAGTTATTTGATGATTCCGATTGTCCTGATAATATCTGTAATATTGTTTCTCTGATGAACTGATAATTAACTTTAGTTGGTTTGTTGCTTATTATGAATCGGATTAGGTAATGTGGCAGGCCGCTTTTGGTATCCATGTGATGAAAATCCTTATTTTATTAGTATTTTCTTGCTGTATTATCTTGCTATGGACGGACAAAATTTCTCTGCCTTTGGCTTCAACACTAGAGATTGTGGTATGCTTCTCATTCATCTAGGGTATTGGGTTTTCACATATAATCACGATATAGTCCCTTGTCATGGTGGTGCAATATTGGATGGTGTAGAACCTGCTGCCTTCTGGTGTTTAATTTATTGTTGCTACTATCTCATGTTTGCCTATTTTTACTATTATCTTTTAACTATGTTGGTGACAATGTGCGTGCTGAATTATTTAGGGAGCAAGGGCAGTACAAAAACCCAACAAGTGTTAATGGTTGGAGGCGTCCACCGGTTGAGGAGGTTGGGTATCCTTGTAAATTTCTCTTTCCATCTTCTCAATTACTAAGGGCTCGTTTGGGATCTTGTAAATGGAAGTAAATGGGAAATGGATTTGGAGGTAAATGAATTGAAAGTAAATGGATTTACATAATTGTGTAAAGAGGATTTCATTTACATGCACATTTACATGCATTTACTTCCATCCAAACACACCCCAAATACCATTTACCTCCATTTACTCCCATCCAAACGGCCCCTAATGATGTGTGGCATTTCCAGAAGAGGAATAATAGTCCAGATGCATAAGAATGTGAAATTGATATGCCCATTTCAGACAAATGGGACCAAAAGTTCATTGATTCAGACCGTTTATCTTATTGGACATTTTTCCAGATGGAGCATGATTTGAAAATTTTCTAGATTGGAAAATTCAGGACATCGAACCTTTGCCCTTTTTCTGGATGATTGTAGTATTTTTCCTCATTGTCTATTTTTGGGAACTCATGAAAGCAGTAAGAAGCTCTAATCTAGAGGACCCTGGACAAATCCACTGTCTAAAATATGGAGCATAAAGTTCACAGTTTGTATGACCGAACTGAAGAAGAAAAACAGAAGTGGGGAGAGAGAAACTTGATGGAAAAAGAGAGGGATGGATCTGTTAATGACAATCTGATGCAGGACAACCCTAAATATGATGCATGCTCATGAACACAATTATTCAGCGGAAATAAAAGCAATAATAATAATGAAATCTAGCATCAATCATCATAAACTAAGAAAATCATAAAGGAAACATGCAATGGGACGGGCCATCATCACAACCGTGGAGTATGGAATTCAATTATTGCTTAGGTTGGACCCGGCGAGGGATGGAACCTCCCGATCTTGCATGGTCATACCCAATCGATCAATGAGGATCACTAGTCCGAAGAACCAGGAGGTTTCTCGGATTAGGGATTTGAGAATTTGGGGGTTTAGGGTTTGGATCGATTCTCAAGGTTTAGATCGTGGGGAATAAACAAAACAGAAGTTTAGAAGGATAGTAATAGAAGATGAAATACCTGGAAGAAGTTGGAGGGGCACAAGAAGAATAGAGAAGAAGGAGATCAAGGAAGAAGAAGAAGCACCATGAGAGACGGAAAGAGGAAGGAGGCAACCAAAGGTTTGCTCTTTTTTCATAAATCAACAACTAATCAAAAAGGTTCAGGGCAACACCCTTATAAAATTCGGAATTAGCATAATTACCAAAATACCCCTACTAACAAAATTTCAAAAAAAGGACATTTGCATGAAAAAAACGTACCCACACTAACCCGAAACTCAAATAAGTAAAAAATGCATAAAATAAACTCAAATCTAAGATGTCCAATGCGCTCCAATGATGGTGTGATGGAAGTGGGCCATGACGAACCAATGGTCCGATCACATCATCATCATGATCCAACGGTCCGATCATCTCCTCCAAGCAACTCACACATGTCTTCCCAATGTGGGGTCTTTTCAAATGTCTCAGACTACATGTGTAAGGTCTTCAATGCTCCTCAAGTCGTCACAAACGACCCAGGCCCGTCATCATCGAGCCCTAAAGATATAGGTGTCACTCGCCTCCTACGCTGATAAACCCTAAAGGGCTTGATGTCCGCATCACAATCCCCTTCAATATGCTTCATGCTCACACGAAAGACAAGATTAGAAGCAACATGGACAACAGCCTGATTGCCACAATATAATGGGATGGGAGTAACAATCACAATTCTCAGAACTTGATTAAGAGACTTTAGCCTAAGAACTTCACATTTAGCATGATCCATGGAGAGGTATTCAGCTTCGGCTAATGAACAAGCAACTATTGGCTGCTTCTTTCTACTTGAAGAAACAAGATTACTGCGCAGAAAAGGTACAATAACTGGTAGTGGACTTGTGCTTATTTGAAGATCCAACCCAATCCTCATCACAGTATGCACTGACATGAAGATAACCCCCCTTTCCAGCAATAACTTGATGTAGCGAAGAATGCAATAGACGGCATCGAGATGGTGAGAACATGGAGCTTGCATAAGTTAGCTTGCCTCACTCAAGACATATGCTATATCTAGACAAGTTATTGTTAAGTAAATTAGTTTTCCCACCAATAATGATACATGCTCGGATCTGAGACACTTTTGACTCCTAACAATGAAGACGGCGATTCACCTCTATTGGTCCATTTGCAAGTCGAGTGCCCAGCATACCCAGCTCCTTGAGAAGGTCAATAGCACACTTCTGTTGCAAAATGGATATCCCTTTCTTGTACCAAGTACTTAAGCCCAAATCTTTAGTTTAAAAAATCGTCACAAGAAATTATTCACAACAACTGTCTCGAGTTCACTATTGTGAGTGATGGCTATGTCATCCACAAAAACTACTAGGATAGTAGAAGAAGAGCTGGCCCATTTGAGAAACGCTGTCTCACAGTGTGGCCCACTTGTGGGCCCCACATCAATCCACAAAAGTAAGAAAAGAGAGGGAAAATGAAAAGGGAAAGAAGGAAAGGAGATCTCGGCCATCAGATGGGTGCTTGCCACTATGGGGCTCTCCATACACATCTAAACATACCTCAAGGTGGGTCCCACGCTTGCGGGGCCGCGAAAATGAAAGAAAGCGAGGAAAAGGGGGGATTTTGTCCTCCTTGGCACTCATGATGACGGATGGATGGTCGGATTGGGCCGGATCGAATGGTCCACCAAGCTCCCTTACTTCTCCCTAAGCCCTCTGTCTAAATCCCTCTCAATCTCTCTCTTTTTTGTCTAACAATCTCTCTAATCTCTCCCTCTTACTCTAATCTCTTTAAACTCTCTTAAACTCTCTCTCTCTAATCTTTTCTTTTCTTTCTTATCTCTCCTAATCTCTTTTCCTAATCTCTTTTATTTTCTTGTCTCTCTCTCTCTCTCTCTCTATCTTGCAAATGGGTGAAGTAAGAAGGGGGTTTAGGAGCTTGGGGGGATTTGTAGAGAAAATTGGATAGAGAGGGAAATAGAAAGGGAAAGAGGGGTAGAAAGGGGAGGAAAATGGGGAAGAAATGAAGTATCTAGAGAAGGGGGTAGGTGTTGACTTTGGGGGCTCTCTTGCATGGGGAAAGTGAGAAAGGTAGGGGTAAAATGTAAATTCATAGGGAGTAGATGGTACTTTAGTAAGGGTTATAGGGCAATTAGGGTGATGGTTGATGAATCGATGGAGAAAAAAGGTGATGGGGGTAGGTGGGTGATTGATTGATGAATTGATTGATGGATAGAGGATCCAAGACACACCTATACAAGGGTTGCGGTCTCAATAGGCTCAGCCTCTTCATCACTAGTATCAGTGACATTGGGCTGATAAACTTCTTCAAATTCACCTTGCTCATCCTTAGCCATCTTGCCAATTACAAGTGCATTGCTTGGCTCTCTAGTAGGGCATTGCCATACCCTCGCAACTGTAACATCACGTGGACTCATCGGCCCAAACACTAGTAATAGCCAACTCTTTAACCTTAACATCCCTCGGGTTGGATTTAGAACTAGTAAGGGGCTTGGATTGACTCTCAAAGTTAAATTTAGCTCCCTGGGGAGTAATCTTAACATTTGAATCTTGAGAATCAAATCATCTCCCAAATTGCGGCTTGGGATAATGCTCGAGGTCTTGCGCCACTTGGTACATTTGTTCCAGGGTGCCGACGTCACGAGAGAGAAATTCTCGCTGAATGTCGATTCAGAGGCCCGTTGTAAAATGGGAGAGTGTAATCATCAGGTCCTCAATATCACATTGCATCATGTATTCCTCGAATTTAGCGATGTAATCCGACACAGGCATTGTTCCTTGGTGAAAGGACTACCACTGGTCCAAGTGCCTTTGACGTTACGAGAGGGGGAGATACTTTTCCTTCAGAATTTCTTTTACATCTTCATAGTGCATGATCGGGGCATCTCCAGACCTATCAATCTTTCGCTCCGTGTTGGTCCAAAACAATTTGGCCTTGCCCACCAATTTCATCTTGGCAAATCTCACATGACGGGCATCAGGACATGTCATACCACTCACAATAGTGGTTCATGTTCGCCATCCAGTGAAGGAATGTCTTGGGGTCTAGGCGACCATCAAAACTAGGGGCCTCCACTTTCACACTCTTCATAACATGTGCGTTAAGGTCATGGTGGTCATGACGCTCCTCACAATGTGGTTGAACATGCGCTCCACCACGGCTAACACCTTGGCTATTGTGGACAGCGGCCTCTCGGCGCCCCACCCACGCGGCGTTTTGCCTCTCTTAAGATGCTTTTTCTTTTCGTGTATTGAGATGTGGGGTATTAGTATGATTGAAACAATATTGTGTAAGACTAGAGTCGCCTCTAGCTAATTACTACAAATCTATGGTCAGCTAAACCCCTTAGAAACGCTTAAGAAAAGGGACTTGAAGATTCCTGATCCTAAGATGACTCCTTGATCTGCGTCCAGAGATTCGGGGTAAGGACCACTGTTACAAAGTGGGAAGGTGTTAGGCACCTACTTTGCTCGTACAGACGTACGATCTCTACTTCACTGGATTAAACTACTTTCGAGGATTAGTTCTTGTTCTTGCAATAATGACATGGGATGCTATGCGGTGTTATGGTCAGTGTGAGTCGGCACGAAATTTTGGTGGGCAAGCTCCAATCTCGTGGCAAGCCTTAGAGCATACGTTCGTATTGACTGGTGCTGAAGTGATGAGTATAATACAATGCAGTGCTAGGTGCGAGTTGGTCACGAATTTCTGGTGGGCAAGCTCTAACCATGTGGCAAGCGTCAGAGCATACGTTTGTACCGACAGAGTGCCAAAGTGATGCGTAAAATGTAATGCACACCGGTTCGGGTTTCTGATGGGCAAGATCCAATTAAATCGGCGAACCACATAGCATACGCCAATACCGACATTAATGCAAGATGAGATGCAATATGTATGAATGAGATGAGTCGGGAGGTTGAGAAGGGAGTGTATGTTGCACAATGCTAATGCTGGGTTAGACAAAACTAGTTGGTAGTTGGGTGGACGGAGGTGTCGCAAGGGGTTGGCTTGAGTGTCCTGGATTTGAAGCTAGATGACTCGAGAGGCTAGGGGCTAGGGCTAGCATTGAACCCGACCTAGGCTAGGCTCACTTCTTCACTCTTGCTCTCCTTAGTGGAGGGATGGCTAGGCTAGATGGCTAAGGCTAAGACCAGGGGCAGGGCTAGGCTAAGACCAGGGCTAGGCTAGGGGATGCTTGGATGGGATTTCCAAGAGGAAGAGGTGTGGTGGGATTTGTTAATTTTGAGTGGATGCCTCAAATGAGAGGGGGAGGGGGCTATTTATAGCTCCCAACCTTAGTTTTCTGGTAATTGTGGGTAAGTTCAGGGGCAAAATATGGTTGGATGACTGAGATTGGAGATTGCCATGTGGCAACATGCGGATGGTTGGATTGGATGGTAAGATTGTAAATTTGGCTCAAGAGAGGGGTATCGGAGTAATTGCACATTTCTCGCACACTTAAGGGGGTAAACGGGCTTCTCTCATGATTCAGAGAGAAACGGCCCGGAGAGGAGACCTGCCACGTGGCTGGCGCTAACCAGGGTACCGCCAGCCTCCAGAGAGGCTTCTTGCTTCAGCTAGTCCCTCCCTCAAGCGTGTGGCATGCCATGCTTTGAGGTTTGGTCCCCTTTTGTTTCGCCTGGAGGCTGGAACTCCGATCTGGGCTGATCCTTGAGCCTTTTTCTTTTGGGCTTGGTTTATGGGCTTGGGTTCAACCTATGTTTTAAATAGCTACAATATGTAACATGTAGCTTATGCTACGTAGCGTATCATGGCCTTAATGCTACGTAGCTTATGAAAAAAGCTTAAGTTACATGTAGCCTACGCTACATCATAAATTGCATACACTACACGCTATGTAACTACACTACAAGCTATGTAGTTCACATGATGTTTTCAATGATTTATTAAGATTTTACATTTCTAATAAAAATTAGTTGACCCTTTTAATGCTTTTAGCAAATTAATATAAAAAGACAGTATTAAATCTATTTCATTGCTCTTTCTTTACCTCTATACTTAATCATTGCACTTTCCTATTACTTTAGGTTCCATTTTGTTGCACCAAAAATCATGAAATTTTGTGAACTTTCATTACGAATCAATCTAATTTGGTACAAAATATCATGACATTGGTGCAACCAAGCACCTTGATTAAAAATCTAGTGGTCTGTAGCTTACGCTAGATGTTATGTAGCTTACACCTCACGCTTCGAAGGGGTGAATGTTATGCTACATGCTATTCGCTATTTAAAACACTGGGTTCAACAAGGTGAGTTGACTTGGTTACTAGGTTAGGATGCTGACTGGGTGAGTTGACTCAGTGGGTTAACTCGATGGGTTGACTTGTCTGGTTGACTCAGGGTTTTAGGTTTTTTGGGTTTTAAGTTTATGGGATTGGATTGACTGTGTGGACTGGGTTGACTGTGTTGAATTGGGTTAGGATAAGAGTTAGGATAGGGTTAGGATTTGGACCTAAGGTTTAAATCTAGGGTTTAGCCATCGGGCAGATGGGATTGGTCCAATTTTTTGCTAGCTCGTTGGCCTGGGGTGGGGTGTCTACACCTATGTCCACGTCCACGTCCTTGAACTTGCCCCTCGGCTTGAGATTGGACATCCTCCCCAGTGTTGAGGTTCACCTGGAGGGATGCTTCTAGCTGATTGACATGCGCATTGGTCGTAGTCAATTGAGTAGCGGTGGTCCTATTGTGAGCTTCAATGGCCATAAGACGGTGGTTGATAGCGTTCAGGGCCTCAACAATCTGTTCTAGATTCATAGTGGGATGTTGACCAAAACCGCGCCTTGTGTGGGTGGGCATAACTATGGGTACCAAAATAACCGTCACCTGACACTCTAAGTTAGGGACAATGGAGTGCAATACCATGGGGTATGATGATATGGAATGCAATCTATATGTGAACAAAACAAACTAAAACCCTAGAATGCGAAATTTCAGTCTAAATGCAACTCTTCACTTAGATACGACAAAAATAGCCTATGCTAAACCTATGGGCTTTGATACCAAATTTGATGCAGGACGGGATGATCTAACCTGATATGATCCATTGAAACTAGATAACGGATTGACTAGAGTAATCAAAAGACAAAATAATGCTAGACTACCACAAGTTAAAGAAATTCAGATTTGTAACATGTTAAGGTTCAAAACACCTAACAGTCTAGGGCTCTCAATGGGTCGGATCTGGATCGGATCCAATTGGATCCGGCTTCAAGTCCGAATATCTGTAGATGGATTCGGATCCAACTCGGATCCAAAAGGTGATATCCATATCCGATCCATTTATAAATAGTTAGATCCATTTTCGATCCAAAATCCATATAACCATCGGATTCGGGTAGGATCTAGGTTCGAAACCACCCCATTACAAATCTAAAAAAATATATAATATAATATATTTAATTTATTTGCAAATTGATGCAAATCCCACTATTTATTGTGATATGGTCGACCTAAGAGTGGCATGTCTCAATTTTGAGACATGGCCTAAAATAATCTGGAAAATGGATGGCTAGCATGAATATAACATATATAGTAAGGTGAAAATGAGTCGGATCTGGATCGGATTCGGATCGAACTCGGATATGTATCTGTGAATCCAAATCCGGTCCATTTAAGTAATCGGACCTATTTTAAGATCCAAATCCGGTCCATTTAAATAATCGGACCTATTTTAAGATCCAAATCCGCATTATACAGATTTGGAGTGAATCGGAACTCGGATCTAACCCACTCCATTGAGAGCCCTATAACAGTCCCACAAAGTGATTCTTATAAAGTATCAAGTAATTAGGATCGTGTGGAAGATAGGACTCCCACTTAGCATATGTATTAAATCTGAACATTCATGGAATTACTTGAGTTCTAAGGGTTTTGCATGTTTTAGGGCTGTTTTAAGGGTTAGGGAATGTAGGTAATAAGTTTAGGGTATTTAGCAAACTAGGAAATTAGGTTTAGGGTTATAGGATTTTGGGGGAATTCAGAATAGGGTTCAGATTTGGGGAATAGGGTTTTGAACAATTGGGGATTTTGGGATTTGGGAATCTTAGGGTTAGGGTTTGGGATTTATGTTTAGGGGTTTTGTAAAGGGGATCAAAGGGGAGAGGGAAGTCAAACATTCGAAGCAAGGGAGCCACGGATTGGGGCTGTCCATATTCACGCGATATTGTTATTGCAATGTTCATGCTTATTGTTCATGGCTAGGGCTTGGGTTCAGTTGGGTGTGGGTTAGGTCTAGGTTGGTTTAGAATCATAAAAAAAAAAAAAGAAGAAGAAGAAGAAAAGAAGAAAGAGAACAAGGTGAAGAAAGATGAGAAGAGAAGTACCTTGAGAGAGAAAACAAGAGGATAAGTAGGGGAATCACTCTCCAAATGGCTTCCAACCATCAATCCCATCGTAAGATCAATTTCTAAATCAAATTTCAAAGGAGAGGAAACTCTTTTCATTCGTGGTTTATAATAATCAAACCCTAAGGGGTCCAAACCTTTTATAGTCTCAGAAAGAGACTTTTACAAAAAACCTCTCTCAAGAAAGAATTCTCATTAAAAAAAACCCGTCTTAAGTAAAACATAAGTCCCCAAAAATAAAATAAATGACAAAAACTACTCAAAACAGATAAATCTAAACTATCCTAAACTATTCGTGGCTAATGGGGTGGTCTACGATCAAGACGGGCCACGATCAAGAGTGGTCCAGAAGGTCCATCGTGCGTGATCAAATGGGCCGATTGATGCGCCCATGCAATCCAATGGTCCGAACTCTCCAAAAAAGCAAGCCACACGCCTCTACCCAGTGTGGGGTCTTCCACGATGGCTAGGAATGTGACTTGGGCCTCATGTGCCCTATGTGATGATCGTGTAGCCATAAGTGCTCGGATGTCCTCATCAGGCATTATCTAACTAGAAAACTTTTACTCTAGCATTAAATTGGGTATGGATAAGCTTATGAAATGATCTAACAATAAGTGATACTTTAGTTCTATTTTTCATCAAATATATCCATTGCAATCTAAAATAACCACAAAAATATTAAATATTTATAACAAAAAATAGAAACAATTGGGATTGGACTGCATACATCATCATCATCATCATCATCATTTAAGCCTTATCCCAATTAATTGAGGTTACATGAATCCTGTTCCACCATTCCACCCTATCAAGGCTAGATCTTCTGTCAGACCATAAGTGTAAGTGCAAAAGTATTAAGCACACTCTTGGATTGTCAAATTTCGTAGAAAAAATAGATATGGTGTGTGGAACTTGAGTTCGACTCAGCATCTCAAGACGCTCAGAAGAGTTTCAAGAGTAGACAAATGTGTATGCCAACCTACAAGTAAAGAAGACCTTAGGAGTGACCCTAGGTTTCTTAGAACTTAGTGGTTTTACTAAGATAAAAGTCAGTGTTTCGAAAACATGTTTTTGTAAAGATTTTCAGGGAGGATCGGCCAGCCGAACCCTGTGTTCAGCCAACCGAACCAGCTCCGGTCAGTCGGACCTCAACCGAAGGATCTTCGGTCAAGTTTTCAGCAACGCCACTTTTTGGTGTTTTTCAGAGTCCGGCCAGTCGAATCATGTCTGGCCAGCCTAAGACTGAATCAATTTCACATCCCGCGAAATTTGTTAGCCGTTGTGAAAGGATTGTGAAAGGACCGAAGCTCTCTTCTTTCTTCTATAAATAGGGATCATTTCTCATTGTTTCATGACATGAAAAATCCCTTTCTTTTGAGCAGTTCTTCTTACTCTTTCAAGCTATTTTTTATCATTCTTATTCTTATTCATAGCTTATTGAATTCTCTTCTCAAGCATTATTAAATTCAAGATTGAGAATTATATATACTCATCTTGAGAATAGAGAATTGAATTTGCAGTTTATGGGGATTTTATTCTTTGAAAAATCATCTATACCTATATCCTTCTTGGTTGTGCGTACACTGAGCTACCTTCATCAAAGAAAAGAAAGGATTGTTGCATTGCTTGAAGCTTCATCTTCAAAGGCTTCACCGGAATCTTCGCATCGACTTATGTCTTCAAGAAGATGCATTCTTGTTTGGTAAACTTATTCTACTTAGGTTAGAGTGAGATTGCCTGGAAAAATCTCATCGGGTTGAGGAGTGATAAGCCCATGAAAATCACTTGAGGTTAGTTGTGATAGCTTGTGAAAATCATGAGTTGAAAGAGGTTATTAAGGTTAACCTGTGAAAACCTTGGTTATAGTGGAAAGCCAAAATTACATGAAGAAGTAATTTTGGGAGTGGATTAGGTGTGTGTTAACACTGGACAACTATAACTCCTTTGTCTTGTGGCGAATGCTTATTATTATTTTTGTGATTATTATCTTGAAGTAGTGAGATCAAGAAAGTCGTGAAATAAGGTTGTCCTACCTAAGAAATTAGGCGAAGGTTGTCCTATGACTTGAATGAGATCAATACCTCAAGTTGCTTATTTGATGCTCTTGTGAATTTGTGCTTAAAATTTATTCTTTGTTCTAATTTATTTATAGACTGTTAAGCATTGTTGTGGCATTGTTTCAATTTGTAAACAAAGATAAGCATAAAATTGGTTAAGTCCTATTCACCCCCCCTCTAGGACATTAATAGCTCCACTTTCAACAAGTCATCAAGTTCTTTCTTACTACCTCCATCCTCGTCCTTTTAGGCATTTCCCTTGTCCTTTTAGAGCCTTCACCTTGTACCAACTCCTTAACCGGCACGGTTCTTCGTCTCTGTTGCACATGAACAAACCATCTAAGTGTAACTTCCCTCATCTTATTACCTATTGATACTACTTTGTCCCCTCAAATGCATTCATTTCTAATTCTACCCATCCTCATCTTGCCACTCATCCATCTCAACGTCCTCATTTCACCTACACTCATCTTATGAACATATTGTTCTTTAACTAGCCAACATTCTATTCCATAAACATGGCTGGTCTTATAATTATCCTATAAAATTTACCTTTCAGTTTGAGTGGTTCACGATAATGACATAAAACTCCAGAGGCACATCTCCATTTCTTCCACCCTGCTTGAATTCTATGGGCAACATCCTTTTCAATCTCTCCACTCATGAATTATTGACCCAAGGTATTGAAAGCGGGCACTTTGGGAAACTTCTTGGTCAACAATCTTAACTAATTCATCAATTTTTTATGATGTCAGGGTGTCCCTGCCCCATTTTGAGATGAGACGATTCCTTGTTGATGTAGGCAATCACTCGCAAACCACGTGCATCGGGTAATCTCAGGGAGGGAAATCAAACTATTCTTACTAAAATTGCACTCCATATACTCAGTTTTAGTCCAATTAATGTTAAATCCTTCAGATCATAAAGCACCCTTCATAAATCTAGCTTTGTGTTTACATGCTCCCTCGTTTGGTCAATCAAAACTATGTCATCAGCAAACAACATACACTGGGATCTTGACTTGCAAATGCCTCTTTAATTCGTCCATAATCAATGCGAGAAAGGTATGGGCTCAATGCTAACCCCTAGTGTAAGCCTATAGTAATTAGGAACTCACTCGTCTCTCTACTAGTGGTCCTCATGATTGTCATATCGCTCCCTCATACATAATAATGTTAATATATCCTCTTGAGACTCCTTTCTTTCCCAACACCCATTAGATTAACTCTCTAGGGACCCTATCATATGCTTTCTCTCAGTTAATAAAGACCATGGAGATCCATCCTCCTCTCCTTATTTTCTCCATCAATTGTCTAAGTAGTAAGTACGAAAATAGCTTTAGTGGTAATCCTCAAGGTATGAAACCCAACTAATTTTCTGATACGTTTCTTTCATGCCTTAGCCTTTTGCTCAATCTCTCTCCCTATCGTTCATAGTATGGCTCATAAATTTAGTCCCATGATGGTTAGAATTACTTTGTATGTCTCCTTTCTTATAAGTACCATGGTACTTCTCCATCCGTCTGGGATTTTCTTCAATCTTACAATCTTATTGGACAACTTTATCAACCAAAATAACCCTATATCTCCCATACACTTCGAAACCTTTATTGATATGCCATCTAGTCCAAGGGTCGTCCTATTTTCATCTTTCTCAAAGCTTCTTTCACTTCATATATCCTAATCCCATGAAAGTATGGTATCCAACTTCATTTGAGTATATGGTTCCTTCTATCCCTTTTCTCTCAGAGTGGATTCATGATCGAAGTTATGGCATAAGTTACTAGAAATATCAAAATGGACTAAAATCAAAAGGAGCAATGCTCCTATTAATGTTAGGAGGATAAGTAGTTCAACAATGTTTAGACAAATATCACACTAAAAATTAAAATATCCGAGAATTTATTTGAAAAATAACCTAAGTGACCTAATGGACACATGACCTAGGCACATATGCCATAATTGCTAGCGCTCGTTATTGCTAATGTGGACTTCGAAACAAAATAAATGAAAGTATCACCAGCATAAAATAGATAACAACCCTTTAGCTTCACGTCCACCACCAAGCCTCTTGGTTCTCTTGGTCTTTCGATCCTGAATAATATAGTAAGATGGAAAAAATGTAACACAACTTTCAATTGTTTAGGAAGGCCACTTGTAGGTAATAGGTTAGGAGGAAATGATGGAACATGAAGAACAAAGTCTAATGAGGTGAGCTGACAAGATCCCTTTCCAAAAATTCTGTAGTAGGACACCCATCAACGAGTTTTATATGATTGGAAAATTTTGAGTATGAGAGGAAGTTGCCCCCTTTGCCTATTTGTGGCACCAAAGTCCACGATCCAAGATGGAAGTAGAATGAGGCCATGCCCAAGACATTAAATAATGATTGTATAATGATAACGGTGGGAAGGGTTGTGTTAAGGGGTCATTATGGGAAAAGGGCCCATAACAGCCTGTAATGGCTGTTATGGAGCCAATACACTTAAAAAAAAATGGTTGTAATGGCCTTTTTGGCCTGCATTGTAACGATAATTACGGTGGGTATTATGGCCACCATTACTGTTATTGAATACCTTATCTGTGAGCCCATACCTTTCTCAATGAAGCTCACTGCTGACCTGGTCAATAGAGATTTGATTTGTTTCAACATGCTCCTTTTCAGTCTCAACACTATTGGCGGCACTTTTAGGCTTAGAGAGAAGGCGGGGATGAGTCATAACATTAAGCATGAGTGTGACGAAGTGACCACAATGAGTACATATTAACTTAAAGAATGTGGCTTTGCTTTTCTCCTTGTGATGATTAGGATGCAACCATGAGAAAATCTCTCTGGGAACGAAGAACATTGAACGATTGACACGCCAACTTGCTTCACCCCTGATGTAGTTACAAACTATCTCAAAGGAAGGTAAAGACTCCCTCCCTAGAACTTGAACTCGTTGTAGTTTAAAATTAGAGTGTAGTTTGGAAAGAGACTCCAATAATTCTGTGTTCAAGTTGTTCGCAGAGTTCTTTGAGAGTAGAGACAACTGGCTGACAATGGTCCAGCTCCTCCCATTTCTATTGAAGGGCTGCAAAATACTCTTTTACTGAAGAATCTCATTATTGCATATTTGTAATTTCCCAATGCAATTTATATATGCGTGCACGATTGTAACGTTGAGAATATGTTCTAGCAATTGTATCCCATGTTTCCTTGGCCATCTTCAGCAACATATGTCCACATCTAATGCTAGGCTGCATAGAAGTGGAGCAACCATGGCATAGTTTGATTCTCACTTTGCCAATTGTCATTGGATGGATCCAATGCCAATGTCTCCTTATTGCTTGTTATGTAACCCAACCTCTTCTATTGCCAATGAACATTCTAGCCAGCTGCAACCATTCCAAGTAGTTCTTCCCATCTAGTTTCACCATTGTAATAACCTATCTAGGGTGATGTTCTTTACTTCCAGACCCCACAGTCCTTCTAGTCTTTTGACACTCGTTTTGGCATCATCCTCTATATACACAATTCAAGGGAGAGACCACATACATGACAACTATCAACAAAAAACAGTTACCACATAACAGAGTCCGACTAAGCCATGATCATCCAGATGAGGTACATCGCAAAGGGTGCATGTGCGCGTTGGGGGTTGGCCACAAGACCTAAGGGGTGGTGTTGTGCTGGGAAGACCTCTCAGTGGGTGCGGCTCCACCGACATGGTCCCCTAGCTGGTGTGGCTACACGGATGGGAACTTCCGGTTGGTGCAGTCAAGCAAGCTGGGTCCTTTGGCTAGTGCAGTTGTACTGACAAGACCCCATAGTCATGCTAGCCTTCTGATCACCCTGTCCAACAATATCCTCCATATGCACAACTCAAGGAGGATACCACATACATGAAGAAACAATTATCAACCAAAAATACTTGCAACATAGTATGAAGAGTCCACTTTCATTCAAATGACGTACATTGCAATGGTCAACAAATCGAAACCTGACAGGCTTCGTCGAACAACAAGTTAAGAGATGTAGGTGGGGACTATGAGATCTTCTGAGGGATCGGGCAATGCCGACAAGACCTCCCAGCTGGTGCAGCTGTGCAGGTGGGACCTTTTGGCTGGTGCAATTGAGCCGGCTAGGTCCTAAGGCTGGTGCAGCTATGCTGACAGGACCTCCCAACTGGTGCAACTGCGTTGATAGGGTCTCTCGTCTGGTGCAGCTGTGCTGACAGGACATTCTGGCTGGTGCAACTGCATTAGCGGTGTGCCCTAGCTGGTGAAACTGGTTGGTACAACTGTACCCTAAGCAAAAAGAAAAGAAAAGAAAAGCAAGTGAAGAAGGGAGAGAGAGGAAGGAAAAGAAAGGAGGGGGGGAAGAAGAAGATCTAGGTTATTAATACCTTAGCCCTGGTACCACGAAGAGGAAGAAAAGAAGTGGAAGAGAGAAGTTTGAGGGAAGAAGAGAAAGGAGAAGTTAAGCTCTCTTTAATATTGTTTTCATAAGAAAACCCTAATAAAGAAAACAGTCCTAACGGAGCACCAATACATTACACATTCACCACCAATTATAAGAGATATTATACATAAAACGTGTACGAAGTCATGTAGACCCTGTTGGGAAATTATGAATTGAAATAATATGAAAACTGAAAATAATAGGGCAAAAAATTTAACTTCAAACCAGGCTTTGAAGTATGTACGATATATGCTATCTTTAAAGTGTTATTTCCCCCCTCTCGTCGGTATGAGACTGTTGTCGGGTTTTATAGCGAACCGCTTCCAATATACGACAAAGCCTTGGTGGTTCCGAGTGCAGAAATCACGAAGAAACCATGACAGGAACTCGAAGATGCAGATTATATAACTATTCTAGCCAGACTGTATTTGTGCATAGGGAGCTCACTTTGAGCACTTGGACATAGAAATTGACAGAGAATCAGAACTTGGTATTAACACCAATGGAAAGAGCACTGAAAAATGATATGAATCTCAAAAGTGCAAAGTGTGCCACTAGCGCCTCAACAGCCTCATTGCCCATGCCGTCCATGTGCATGCGTGAGCCCGAGCCCCAGTGCGCACGTGAATGTTCCAATGCTCTACACTGGAATGCACATGCTCATGCCTACTTCTCTCTTTAAAGCTCCAAGAACTAGAGGATTCAATGCTAATAAACTCTAAATTTTTTCTTTTCAAGCAATGTGGGACTAAAGAGTTCACTTTTTCAAAACAAGTTTTTGGAGGGAAAGCAAAAAACCAAAACTTTCAAAATAAAGGAGTGAAGTGCAATTGTCTCCATGAATATTTTTGTTATTTTTTTATTTAACTAACCCAATTGTGAAAAAATCTCAACAGACCCAACACAAAAATCTCCATCACGAACCATGAGCCCCAATCCGTGCATAATGTTACATCTGGACACTTCACATTCTCACGCATCAATACTTTGTAACTTTTGTAATTCCTCTTTCCAGAATTTCATATACTAGCAAGTTATTTATGAATCTAAAATATGTTGATCTTCCAGGTGCTGTCAAAATTAACCACTCATTTTGTGAGGGTACATTCAAGGCAATGCATAGATGAAGCTGAATTAGCTGAGCATGTAGTTGGATTAACATGTAGCCTAGCCACTTGCCAATTTAGGTGAGCTTCACTTGACAAATTGATTGTGTTGGATCCTTGGGGCGATGCTTATTGAGGTATCCTAACTTTTGTCATATGACCGTCACCTTAAGCAATTTTAGTATTGGTCATTGTCACTAGTTATGAAGCTTTAGTTGGAATTGGTGTTCTTTTATATCTACCATGAAGATCCTTGCTGAATATAGTATTTGTTATTGCAGTGCTCTTGCCACTTTTCTCTAGCATCATAAACATGCATTTATGAACATAAATGTCGATGTGAACTATGCTTGTTTAGATGCTTCTTTTCCTGTGTATTTCTTTTCATTAACAAAAATGATAAAGCCTCTCCTCTTTTCAAGAAAAGATGTGAAACATTATATATTACCTGAAGCAATTGGATATCTCTGCATATGCTATTCTGCATGTTTACATATTTACAAATGATACTTATAGAATTGGAAATGCAATTCGATGCACCAGGGAAAGGTGGATGCTTGTGTTAATATGTCAAGAACATTCAAGGTATTCCGTAATGGTAACGGTGGCCATAACGGCCACCACTGTTACCTTTATGATACAGGTTGTAAAGGCGTTGAAAAAAGAAATCCGAAAAACCTATACCTGCCCCATAACAGACCCTTACGGGGCTGTTTCGGCCTTTACAGGGGGGCGTAATGGGCCGTTAACGGCAGTTACTGGTTATTTTTTCCATAACGACTGTTATGGCCGTTAAGACCCCATAACGAGTAACGGTTGCCACCATTATCTTTATGTAATGGCCTTTACAGCCCCGCAACGGCCTTCATGGCACACCATGAGAACATTAGTCCAATTATAATTCCCTGTTCATTCATGTCATGTACAATATGTTAGTACTTTGTCCATTCATAATTTGTCCATTCATAACTCTTGGGTGTGGAAGTAGATGATTTTGAACAAGTACGCTAACCTTTGTACCTTAAACACTGATATGCTTGTTGTCAGACATGGAGGTCCCACCAAATCCAGCATGCTGCAATTCCACTAAATTATTATGTGATTATATAAAGATATATTGCTATATAAATGTTAATCATTTTAGATATAGAAATGGTTATGGGTGCTCATACATATGAGATTGTATTAAATTGCATATGTTCTATATAAGTAAAACCAAGAAATAAGAGAAAAATGTACCAACATTTGTATTGATAGTTGGGCTCATTCTTGTTTGTACATACTTCCATCATGAAGAACTTCTGTAAAATAGTCTGAGTTACATGGATATTAACTTGGTAAAACATGCAGATTGGGGTCATTCTTCTGGAGCAAGAGCTCAAATAGATAACAATTCTCAAGTTGTTCTGTAGTGTCATGGCCAATCAAATATCTAGGCCCTCAACAGAGTGTATGAGTGGTGATTCATTCCAAGATTTTAGATCTCAATTTCAGAGCGCGATTGATCTTGGATGAGAATAGATATGACTGACCAAAGACAAGTTGTTTCTACCAAAACCGCATGATCTCTTTGAACTAAGGGGCTGTTTGGGATTAGGGAATTTTCTTTTCTTTTCTTTTTTTAATTGAAAGAAGAAGAAAGGCAAATGCAACAAAGGATCAAAGGGATAGATGATGAGAAATCATCACATCCATGAGGGAAAAAAAAAGGATCTCTCTCCCGAACATGCCTTTATCTTTTCATGGCTAGACCCCTTGAAAATGTAGAACCACTCTTCCCAATGCCTTTTGAAAAGTGAGTGTAACCACTATTAAACCATGTTTCCGAAAATAGACGACCACATCCATATCCAACACTTCAATTTAAATGTCAATGGTGTACTTTATAGATCGTCGTTGTCAACATAGCCTTGTTCCAGCTATTTGAGGTTTGCTTTATGGATCCTATTTAAACATGAATTCTGATGATTGCTTGGTGAAGTTCGACAACCTGCTGCCCACCTGATATCAAGCCTCCTTTGCCTGGGCTGGGACTGGCTATTGTAAGTGCTACTAGGTTAAGTTGGAAGTCAGGAAGACCCATCTCTTTGAGATTTGACTTCTGTTTTCTAATTATATTAAGAATCAAGTTGTGAATAATCTCCCTGAGAAAACCACATAAATGTCTGATAATAGTAGTGTTTTAAACATGGACTGGGCCTGGCAGTTGGACTAGTTTGGACTGTAACTGGCTACTGAAATGGGTGGGGTCACTAGAAACACAGGTCACCTAGGTAGGCTACTGTTTTCTTGAGAAAAAGAAAAAACCAACCCATCCTTGTGACCTCTACTCATAATCAAACAGTCAAACCACTATGCTGGGAGAAGATTTTTGTTAATTCATTACATTTTAATTATTTTAGATTAAGGAGACTCCGGTATGGGAACAGTCAGCATGGTCAACTGGTTGGACTGCCCACAACAATGGGTAGGGTCCTGTCTGGGTTCTAAAATATTGATAATGCTTCCTAAAAGAAGCATGAAATCCTGAGAAGTTCTTATAACTACCAAAATGATGCGATCATTTTATGAAAATTGATCAAGATAAGAAACCAAAATGTAACGCCCCAGATTTTTCAGAATTTATTTGGAATTTTTTAAAATTTTATTTTGATTTTATTTTAATTAAATATCGAACGTTTACTTTGATTCACGAGTAGTGGGACATCCGTAGGAAATCCGATAGGGGACCCTTTACAAAAGTTGCTTACAATGACCCCATGAACAGCGTAGAAAGGTTAGATTTCAAACAACTTGCACTTTTCAGAAAATTACGAAAATGCCAATGAATTACAAGTTAAATTGCCATTTTTAAGTATGTTAGTTTCCGACGATCATAATGACGTAAAACCCTGGACTTAAGCTTTTGGCGATATTTTAGCTGTACGCGTTGAATTTCAACTCTTGGATCAACCTAAAAATAGCCAAATCAGAAATCGGTCTATAAGTGAGCCACCTGATCTCGGATTTGTCCCATTTTTTGTGCCAACCCCTAATATACTGCTGCCAACATGATGACCGGGCTGGATTGTTCATTAACATCAAAGCGGGGCCCACTTGCAGCGCGTGCACATTAAAGTGCATGGTCAAACGTGTTTGACTGTGCACCTCATATCACCAAAGACAGAAACCGTTCCTGACCGGTGCTGCCTCACCACGACTCCCCAGGTGGGCCCCATTTCGAAAATCTGAACCATCCAATCGATTTGTAGGCCTCCAAAACTCCCTCTTATGAAGTTTTTCCACTTTTCTTCAAGCATCCGTCCCAATCTCTTTCTCCAAACTCACCCTTAGATTCTAAGATCTTCCAATCCGGGTTTTCTCTTTGCATGGGAATCTGAGGATTCTTCTAGATGATCTTGAGGATCCGACCTAGATAAATAACGTGCCGAATCCAATTGAAAATGGAAATTTCTCCTCTCTTGAAGAATAATTCTCTAGAATATTCTCTTGCACAAGAAACCTATCAAACGGTTGTAGAGATTCGGTTTGTGGACCCCACATGCTTTATTAGACCCATCTAAACCTTCCAAAGGTGTCCGATCGTCCGATAAACCTTCCGTTCAAAACTTTCCATTTTCGTTCTCTCTTTCCTTATTTTGCATGAGGACCGTTCATCCTTGTGTGGGTCCCATTTCAGAATCCTTCACGTTCTTTTGGTAGCCCATACACATCATACCCCACGTATGAAACCATTTCTCCATCTGTTGTGTGTGCACTTTCCAAATCCGACCCGAAATCCCACTTTAAACCGCATCTTATCGCATTCTGCGCACATGCAACGATGTTTAGCACCTTGAACCCTAGAATCCGACCCTCCTAACCTAAATAAAGCCCTCTCCCAGCAAGGGAACTCTTATACATGATTTAGAGAGAGAGAGAGAGAGAGAGAGTCCCTTTGGATTCTCCAACGTATACATCAGCCCCTACAAACCTCCCAATCTTGTCCATCTAGAAGGTGAGGATTGCCCCTTCAAGCCATTCATCTTAAATATCAAGTTTATCTTAAATTATCTTCTCATATGTGTAGTGTAATGTAGTTTTGATTTGTTGATCTATTTAGATGGCGATTTATGTAGGATTTAACCCAAGGTCATGGAGGTTGTGATTTCATGTTTGAAAAGTTTGAGTTGAAAGCATGTGTATTCTATGTGTACTTGTGAGAGATATGTGTAGATTCTCTTGATTTATGTTAACTAATGATGATGATGTTTAAGATTGATGTTTTACATCGTATGGATATGAATCATCATATGAAGATTTCATTAATGAAGACTCCTTGATCCCACGATTGATAGCACACTTGAGATAGAAAGATGGAGCCGTGAGAGGTGCCATGTGGAATAATATGTTTTGGCATGAATATGAGAATGCATGGGATATATGCCATGGGATCCTTACGTTTATTGATACTTGGAGTGGAACCCATGTATGTTTTATTTGTGGTTGGCCTTGTTGAAAGACAACAGCTATTGTGGGACTTGATTAATTCATAATGAGGGACAAGTAGTGAGCATTATTGGTATATGATGTCTCATGAGCCGGGGTTGGTGCTATGGATACTAAGCTCGAGTTGTCGGCCTATGCTGGGTTGCTTGCGACTCCCCATAGTGACCATTGAGTTAAATTTAAAATGGTTGTATGCAAAACTACTTAACTAAAGGCGAAACGAATTCATGCATTCACTTGGCTCCATGTGGGTGTACGGAATTAGGAATAGGCTAAAGCGTCCTACTTCTCTCGTATACTGTCTCGTGAGATTTGGGCTATGAGTGTCCCACTTCTCCCTTGGTCGAGCAAAACTATGGGCTTGTGTGTTCCAA
This sequence comes from Liriodendron chinense, assembly GCA_003013855.2. Taxonomy (NCBI): domain Eukaryota; kingdom Viridiplantae; phylum Streptophyta; class Magnoliopsida; order Magnoliales; family Magnoliaceae; genus Liriodendron; species Liriodendron chinense. The sequence continues at coordinate 7,661,854 of ML058429.1, forward strand.
AAACCTCTGATGACTAGTGGCTAGCGTGAAGTCGTAATAGGGAGTTTCCCACTTCATGTATTATGATTCTAGCCAGGGTGCCTTAGCCAGAGCATGCATATCATGCATTGCATTAATAAGATTTACTTTGTGTGCTTTGATTTGGTTAATATTATCATCCTGCTTGCATATACTCTGTGCTATTATTGTCATGATTGTTTTGGAGGGATATACCCCACTATGATACTGTTTAACGTTATCCAAACACATCTTAGATAATCCAGGTGAAGATCCAGTAAGTGAATCGAGTACTACGACGAGGTGTTCGAATGCCATTAAATCACATGTTTATCTTCCATTACTGTGCCTGAATGCCATTAAATTTCAAATATACAGAAAAATAGTGATATGTCGAGGATTCCATCCTTGACACGTCTTAGTTACACCTAGGAATTCGGCCTATCGTGGAATCCACGGGAGCCGAAATCTCGGGGTGTTACACTAAATGACAACCAGAGTAAAACCCTAACCCCACAAAATTCCAAACTGACAAAAATACCCCAGCAGAAACAATCAATGTTGATCAAAATCGTTATTTTATCACAAATCGTAGTATAGGTTAAATTGTACCAAATCGCAAATTGTAAGATTTTTTTACAATTTTCTTAAAAAATTGAAAAAAAATGAAAAATACAAATAAATTAGATTTTTTTTTAAACTCATCAAACCTCCTTTTGCCATCAATGTGCACCAAGTAATACCATGTCATGATAGTGTTGAAGGATTATTATTCCATTATTTTCCTTATTCAAGAAATTTTCCTTAAACAACATATAAGGGTCTTTTAATAATTTATGTTCTTGTTACCTTTCTTTGAATGTAAAATCACGGTGGAAAAGTGGCCTTTAATACTATAGATTGACAAAAAAAGATATTTTGATTTCTAAACATCATTTAATAATACATTTAAGTCAGCATGATCGTAACCATCCATAAAAACATTACAGGTAAGCCATACATCAATTTGGTGTTTTGAACAATTAAGAAGTAAGAAATCACAAAAAAAAAAAAAAAAAGGCTACATGTTTTGACGTTGAAGAGAATATATACCATTTAATCTCTTATAAAGAACAAATAAAATAATTTACCTTTTCTAAACAATTCTTAAAGCCCCCAACAATTTAAAAACATAAAATGAAAGCCAAGTGAAGCTTAAAATAGAAGAGAATAAGTATAATTTGAATCGTAAATCGTAGAATTCATATAAAAAGGGATTCAAGGTTAGGATTCAAATCGTTTTTCTTAAGATTTGACTAAAATCGTATATTGTAAATTGTAAATTGTAGGATTTTGACAACATTGGAAACAATAAGGAACATTATAAATTTATAATCTTTAGATTTCTTTGTCCAACTAGGATGGGACCACTGCAATGCTTCATAAAGCATTATCTTGATGGTCTTCGTGCCAGTACTCATATATAGAAAGCTTTATCAAGTATTGCAACAATTCTTTCTTGTTTTCCTTTTGTCTTTTTTATGTTTTATTTTTTTTAAGTTTTTGCTTTTACTACGGGTCAACCTTCTAGTTCCTGCTGATTTATTTCTTTGTTCTATCAATGGTTCCAGGAAGAAGCTGACACGGTTATCTGTAAATGCTAATGGATCCCTTATTCCGAAGGATTTCATTGACAAGCATCTGATAAAAAAGAGTGTGTGGTGAGTCATATTGTTGGTAGTCCTTAATGAACACAAGCACATAATCTCTTCTGTCTTGTTTACAGTTTATGCTGTCCTTGAATTAGATATGTTCTCTTTTTAATGTTGCTGAATTTTTTCTTCAACTTTTTATGCTTCTTTTGCAAGATTATGTACCCCCAAATTTTGTGGTCACTTCATTAATCATGATAATTTGGCTAATTTCTGAAATGCGGAGGTTCAATAAATATATTGGGATTTGCATTGCGCATGCCATGCATTCAACAGCTATTCTGAACTTGTTATATGAAGGCTTTCATCTCTGCTCCTTCATCCTGCACAGTATAGATATCAAGGTGTGGTCAAGCACTCATGTATAGTGGTTGTGAATGAGGTATTCTGTATTGACATTGGTTGAGTCCATTCAATTTGCATTCTGATTACCTTAGCTTGCATTGCGATGTTTTGTTATCTTCAATTAGGGATGGATCATTGAGTATTTATATCACGGTAGGATTTTATTATCTTCTCAGGGCATCATCTTTTCTCAGTTTGTATTATGTGGAGCATTGTCTTGAATCATGGAAAAACAGTGGAGAATTCATAGGAGCTTAGTGTCGGTGCTTAGCTCATGATTGTGATAATTTAATTTTTTGTGGAGATCCTTACATTTGTATATTATCACATCTGGTATTCCTCATGTAGTCCAATTCTGTTTTGTTTATTTTGTTAACCAGCCAACTAAATCTCCCTGAGAAGATCTGATATTCCATAATGCCATCTAGTCATCATTTCCCTACTGGTAATTGACAGAACTTGTGTATATATTGTTGTCTAGGCTCTTTTGCAGCTTTGCCAATTAAGCATCTACAAAGTTAGTGGGACCTGATATCCTGTAATGTCATTCAGTAGTCGTTGTTTTAGATATTTTTCTTGAGTGTGAATTGCCTTGTGTTGCAAAAGAGTATGAGATGCATCCAGGCCATCCAATCAACCAATTCGGATCCAGATTGGACCCCATTGCCAGCAGGTTAAGCTGTATGTCCTTCCAATGCTTCAGATTAAAGATCAAGCCCGTCCAGGGTCCATATTGAAGATTCAGATCATATCAAGTGTCCAGAATGATTTGATGGCCTGATTGGACCATGGGGGACCACAAATCCAATTGGTTCTTGCTAGGTCCACATTAGATTGCCCCCATTTGATTAGAGTTGAGTATTATAATATTGCCTAGACCAAGGTTTTGCTCAAATTGTAGAGATATATGGGGGTGTTAATAAATAAAAGAGAGGAGTGGGGATGTCCAGCCTTAAGTCTCTCAATGTATTTTTTTCACCTTTATCTTTTCTGTTTTCTTTTCTTTCTTTCTTTCTACCTGCTTGTTCCTTTCTTTGGGAATTCCTCTCTTCATAAAAGCCACTAATACTTATTTTGATGGTCCTTGTTTATTTATGATTGGCGCGATTCGAACTCACAACCCCAAGCACTAAGGCAACGATGTTTACCAGCAGGGCAAGCACTGCATTGCCAATTATGTTTGCCTATTTTTATACTCATACTATTATAACTATCTATTATTAGTAAAACCTTATTTATAGTTATAATTATTAAATATCGAGTCAACCCGCCTCAATGGATATCAAGTTGAGTCAAGTGTTTGAATTTTTTAAACTACGCTGTACACTTGTTTCTACTATCAATTAGTTTGGGTGGACCATATTCCTTACAGTGGTTGCTTAATGCAGGTTGAAAGCATTAATTGCCATCCCAAAAGTGCAACCGAGATTCGCCATTGCCATCTGGAAGAAATATCCTACAATGAGATCAATTTTGAATGCATATATGGACCCAAGTAAATCAGTAAGTACTCTTAAAGCATATAAATAGCTCAAGGCAAGAAATTTGTTTTTGCTTGACACTTGCTCTGGTCACGACAGGTGCATGAGAAAGAATTCCTGCTTAAGGACTTGATGACCGAGGGGCCGCTGGGTAGGGAGGATAGGCGAGTGGGTGAAGTCTGTTCCAAGAGAGTGTACAGAATACTCATGGCTCAGAACGGAAACATGAAAACTGATGATGTTGAGGATGGGGCGGACTTCTTTGGTTGATGAGTGTCCTTAATGGCACTTAACATGTAATTTATTATCACAATCAAACCAACGCTACTGCTGAGCCGGGTACATGAAGTGGCTTTCAATACTAAACCACCATACTTGAAATGATTGAATTGAGTCGATGAAGCAGATGATGGGTACATCAACTGGTTTACATTGTTCAATTCATGTCCACTTCTGTAATATAGTTAATAACCTGGAAGGTACTAAACCATTGTGCCTGAAGTGATTGAATTGAGTCTATGAAGCGGATGATGGGTACATCGAGTGGCTTGCATCGTTCAAAACATGTCCACATCTGTAATATAGTTAATTGCCTGGAAGGTAATAAATCATTGTTCTTGAATTGAGTCTATGAAGCAGGTGACGGTTACATTGAGTGGCTTGCATCATTCAGTACATGTCCACCTCTGTCATATAGTTAATTGCCTGGAAGCTAGTAAACAGTTGTGCTTGAATTGATTGAATTGAGTCCACGAAGCAGATGACAATGATGATAATATGGATTGAGATTTTCAAAGGGGTGATTTTTTACCATTCCTCATTTTACCAAACAATGCCTTTAACTAATTGAAATTACCAAAAATGAATTTTTACCTTGTCTTATTTTCTTTCTTTCTTTTTCCCTAACATGTTGAGCTTTGTGGGGCCCACATATTGTGTATGGCATCCAACAGGTGCACCCCACCATCATGATGTTTCCGATCCAATGATCAGGAGGTTCACATGTGACTGTAGGGGTTTTTGGGTGATATACGTTCCTTTTTATGTTGTAGCCTGCGGATCGGCTTGATTTTTGGTTTGTCAAATGATAGCCGAGGGTTTCATTCGTTGGGTCGGAGGGGCTATCTAATAGATCTTGATCTGAAAGAGAGTTCTTTCAAGAAAACTTGATTGTATAAGTCGTAGGATTGATCTATTTTGGCCTATTACAAGCAGTTGGCCCACTCTTTCATAACTCTTTCATTAGGGCTGTAAATGGTCGGGTTCGGGGCGGGTTTAGCCAAAACCAGACCCGCCCATTTACTAAACGGGTCTGGGTCCAAATTTTAGACCCAGACCCTTTTACTAAATGGGCGGGTCCGGGTCGGGTCCGAGTTAGCCCATCAGACCCATTTATAAATGGGTCCGGGTTTGGTAGAGGGAGATCCACCCAGACCCATTTATAAATGGGCCGGGTCTAATGGGTCCGGGTCTGGATCAAGTATACAAGTATTTTACAAGGCTTAAAACCGGGTCTGGATGGGTCTGGGCTGGACGGGTCCCTTGTAACATAGACCAAACCCGCCCACTTACTAAATGGGTTTGGGTCGGGTCGGGTCGGGCCTAAAATAAAGGAAACCAGACCCAAACCCATTTAACAAATGGGTCTATTCTTGGACCCAGACCCGTACCATTTAACAAATGGGTCGGGTCTGGGTCGGGTCTAAATGGGTTGGGTCCGGGTACCCCATCGGGTCCACTGACCCATTTACAGCCCTATCTTTCATGCACGCGCAACGGCCTTTCAGCCTAAGCTATATAGCTGAACACGAGTCGAGCTAGGCCAAGCTTGGCTCAGCTCAACCCCACCATGACACAAGCTTGAGCGTAGCTTGACTCGGTCTTCGAGCTCACCAATCGAGCTTGCCTCGGTTTGCGGGTTTGAGCCGAGTCGAGCTGGGATTGAGTCAGATCGAGCGAGCTTTTCAAGTCGAGTTTGAGTTATATGATTTTTAAAAAAAAATGTTTTAAACATCGTAATAAAATCATTAAAATGATAAAATCAAGATTGTTTGTTTATTGTTGGAGATGGGATAGGTGCAGTGGTGGATAAAAAGTTATTACGACTTACAAGTTAACACTTAACAAGTAACAAGATAAGAATGCATGTTAGTTGTTACTGCAAAACCTCAAACCCATTTATCAACATTCATCAACAACTTGTTAATTTGGTCCATATGAGGAGCGCCTTTCTGGTCGACAGATAAGAGAGTTATCACCTTCATCTAAACCGGATCCATCAACATTGTTTTTGTCGTCCCATCCACTTGATGTGTTTCTGGTTTCATCGACGACAGGAGATATGTTCACAGATCCAGATGTGCTTTCTTCTCCTAGATAATTGTTCACTTCTTTTGAATAAGAAGATGGTCAAACTTTACCTACCATGTTCTTGTATAGATTCAGCTAACCTTTTCAAGCCTTCTTTATAAGCTGATCAATAAGGAGTTCCCAACACCTTATAGAATAAGGAGAGCCTGGAGAGAAATTTTAATGCTTTATGACTCTTCTTACTTCCTGTGCTCAGCCCTGCCTCAGCGTCATATTGTCTTCGGAGGACATCGATATATAGATGCCTCCGCTTCTTCCCTACTTAGCTTCAATGCAAGCTTTAATTGTTTTTCTTCTAGAGCACTTAATCTAGCTTTCTCCTCTTCTTCTTCCCTACCAATTCGTTGCACTCTCTCTAGTTCCGAATCTTCATTTATTATAATAGACTTATCATTATATTTTTTGTGGCTTGTTGAATTTGGTGTAGAGTGGGTGGGCTTTTTCTTATTTGAGTCCAAGAGAGCCTGAAATAGAATTCGTACTTCCTACGAGGCATTAGGACATAGTTTTGCGTCTTCTCCCCGACCAGATGAGTGTATTTTAAGCCAATTTGTTTTGTTAACGAATTTGTCTCCACACAAACGGTATTTTATCTTTATTCTTTTAGATGTTAGGGAGTAGACTTGGATACCATAATCCCAAATGCCGGTGAATGGGTCATTAGACGACGTTTCTGCATACGACCTTTTGTTAATAGAGAATTACTTTTAGGGAAAAAAATGATTTATGATTTATGAAACCAACATAATTTACAAACAATAATAATTTAAAGTAATTTTAAAAAACAAGAGAGGAACGACATTTATGACATATCCAAGTCTAACACATTCCACATATGTAAAGAACAACAAACATATTATAGGCAATATTCAAATGCCAACACATTACAATGCATTCAAAATTCAAATCAAATGCTAATGTCAAGTCACTTAAAAAATTATTCAAATTAAACTCTTACAGAACAAAATATGAAATATAACAACAAACAAGATCAATATGTGGTTAAAATTAAAAACCACCTTTAAACAGATGAATGTTCAGTCTCCTCAACACTCTTGGTCTCGTCCTCTTTATGATTCTCTTTATCAAATGAACTCCCACCATAAGCTGGACGCAACCAATCTTACATACAAATGAGTGCTTCAATTATTTTAGGTACAAGAGAGCTTCTATACTCGTTCACCACCCACTATCAATGCTAAATGCAGATTCTGATGCCACCGTTGTATTTGGAATTGATAAAATATATTGGGCCATCAGCGATAGTGTAAGGTATTTTCCTTCACGGGCTTTAGTCTTCCACCAATCTAAGACTTCAAAATTTGGGTTGGAGACCTTCACGACTGACTCCTTACATATACATCTAATTTTGACTTGTTTTATTGCTTCCGTTTGTTCCAAGGCTAAGAAATACTCATCAAGAAAATTGTTACCACCTGTAGACGAACTACAACCACCTTTCTACATAACATGTGTGTCCTGTGTTGTGGTAGAATTAATCACATAAGAAGAATACAATTCTTCTACCGCCACATGAACATTGGATGTTTCATCTGTTGCCTTCTCAAACAAATAAATCTTCTTATAAACGTAACTAACCAACCCCATTTTGCAATGATGATCAATGACAATAGCTAGAGCCATTAACATGTGACATTCGCTCTAGTGCTTCTCAATTTTTTCTTGCATGCTTAGTGCCATATTCTGGATATAATCTAGACCTGTTGTGATTGAAGAGCATCCTTAATCTCCCAAAGCTTTAGAAGAAACGGATTTGTCATTGGATATTTATTTCTAAAAAATATCTTCGTCTAATCATAGTAAACTCGAAGAAAACTACGAACATCTTCAGCTCTTTTCCAATCATTTTCATTAGGTAGCTAACCATATGCTTTGTGACAAACTGCAAATTCTGAGAATGCAAGTTTCACCTCAACTACCGCATCCAACATTTCATATGTTGAATTCCAAGGGGTTCATACATTTAACTTCAATGTTTTTTGTGATCTAACTTTCAAATGTTCTAGTATATCATTTCTGATACTAAGTCTTGATGGTGACCCCCTTATATACTTCACACTCTCTCTTATGTTTTTAATTGTTGCATCAATTGTTTTTAGTCCCTCTTACATAATCAGATTAAGAATGTGAGCAGAAAATCTTACCTGAAAAATATTTTCCCTAAAATAAAGATTCTCGACTGTCTTAAATTGGTTCCGTAACAAAGAAATCGCAACATTGTTTATAGATGCATTAAGATTACACTAACTTCTATGGGATAAAAACTACGGGGTGTTTGGCCTTACATCCCCACTGCTTTCAAATTTTAAAAGAACATATCTAAAGTTAGACGTACGTGTATCACACGTCAATTGCTGTACATGGTAAAGGAAACCAACCTACATCAGGTGCTTAAACTTCATTCTGAATATGCACTATGGCTACTTTTTTCCCGAAAGTAGAAACAGAAGAGTAAGTATATGTAGAAGTACGTAAGAGAAAAGTGGTACTGGGCGCTAGTGAAGAGTTTAAACTTTAAATCCATAGAAAACATAAACGATTTTTGAGACGAGAGATATTTGGATTTACCAAAGAGGAGTTACTATTGATAAGAATGTTTATCCGGACTGTTTTAAGGTGTACTGAGTGGTTGGACGTGCTTTGAGGGTACCTTTTAAGTCACAAGCCCAAGTCGGAATAGTACAGCCCAGTGATTGCCCAACCGGGTAATTCTGGGCAATTCTATTGCCCAACCCTTAGTGTTTCACCTGTGAAACCCGTTTAACCCGTTAGCGAAGGTGTTTTGGTAATTATTTTTAGTGTGGTGAGAAATCCCTAAGAAGTTAAGATAGCCAATAAGACTCTCTCTCTCTCTCTCTCTCTCTCTCTCTCTCTCTCTAACTAGGGAGTTTTCTTCATCTTTTTGTCCACGACCCCACATGGCCACGCTCCAAAATCTCTGTTTAATTGAGCCCTTTTTCCATCTCTCTGCCCCCGAAAGCACGGCTCGTTTATTTAACGGGTTAAATGGGTCGGGTTGCGGGTAACTTGTTAAATTAACGAATGGGTTTGGGTTTCTATATTTTTGACCTGTTAGTTAACGGGTTGGGTTTGGGTGAGGGCATTTTTAACACGACACAAACATGGTTCAACACAACCCGTTGCCAGGCTTACTTGCAAACCACTCTTTCATTTTGACTTTTTCAAACTTATAAGTGGTGAGAATAGTTTGCGACTCACTTCCTCCAAATGAAGCAAATGAGAGCAATTGTTGTCTTGAACGTGGGATGTTTTTGCTCTTAGCACAATGAATATTTTGTCTGCGATAATGTGAAGTTGATCCCCCATAATGCTTTGCAAAGATTGACTTGCAATGCTTACATCTAACCTTGATAACACAGTTCCCACCCTCTTTTACCTCAACCTCGTTAAAATCGTCCCAAATTGCTGATCGTTTTTTCCCTGTATTAGACGAAGCTGAATTTAAGTCTTCCTCATCTCCTCGGACATCAACAACTAGAGGAGATGTGGCAGATGCACCGACACCAGGGGTAGTAGGGACTTCCTCACTAGCCATCTTTAAATATGAAGAGAAGAAAACACACGTAAGATATGTGAAGTTGGAATGTGTCATTGTCATCATTGATTTGTAAGTGGCCATTTTCTAATGTCTCCTATAAATTAATTTCACTTTTTATCCTATTCAGTAATATATCATGTACTCTACTCACACAATTTACATGCGAGCTGAAAATCCGATAGCATCTCCCTGCAATCTCAAAAATATATGTAAAAATTATCTACTGTTTGAGTGTCATCACCATTATCTGTTATTCACGGGGAGGAGGCAGTTAATCAGTTCAAAACCATATATTCAAAGATAAATTGGATTGATGCACTGAATCTCGAGCTCCATGTAAATTGTGTAGGCAATATTAGGTACATGATATATTATCAAACTGTCCAACTTGGACAATTTAAAAATTCATATATATAAAGAATATCAAACCAATAATTGATTTGAATATAATTAATTATATATGAATTCTTTAACAGGTAGGTAGATTATTCAATTCATTTGTCAAGTGTGTCAAGTGTTAAGTGGGGTTGCCCGTACATCTAATTGATTTGTGTTTAATTGAAGTATATAATTACAAATCATATATAACTAATACTTCAATTAAGCATAAATCAAATTCAATTAATCAATTCCAAGCCTACACAAGTTTAGAATTTTCCAATTTAAGTAATTAACTAACACATGTAAAGTAATTATTCGAGTAATTAATCAATATAGGCAAAGCAATTATTCAAGTAATCAACTAACATATGCAAATCAATTATTCAAGTAACCAACTAACTAGCAATTATTCAAGTCTATCAAGTTACAAGTCTAAAATTTTGAGTCTAGAATTTCAAGTGTAGAATTCATCTCATCATCAGAATTTCAAGTCAAGAGACTTTGTCAAGTCTAGAATTGTAAGTTATACCCAACCTGACGCACCCTGACCCAACACGACGCACACTAACCCAACTTGACACACTCGAACCCAACCCGACGCATCTGGACCCAACTCGACACACCCGGACCCAACCTGACGCACCTGACCCCAACCCGACACACTTGGACCTAACCCTGACCCTACTCGACACACCCTAACCTAACTCGATGCACTCGGACCCAACTTGACCATCCCAACCCACCTAGTGCAACTCAATCCTATCCGGCTGTCCCTGACTCAATCTGGTCCACATAGAATTTTGTATCCCTGACCCAACCCAGTTCAAAGTGGTCCACATAAAGGAAAAATCAAATAGGGGGGGGGGGGGGGGGGCGGGGGGGAGATATTGAAATTTTTAAAAGAAACTTACATTTTTTTTAGAAGAAATACAATTAAAGAAGAAGAGAGAGGTGGGGTCGTTGACTCATCGCAGCTCGCCGGTGGTGGGGTTGGGTGGGGTCATTGGATCACTGCTCTCTTCCACTCGGGTAGGGACGTAGGGTAGAAGAAAGGGGGCCAGGCAGATACTAGGTAGGGTAAAAGAAAAGGGGGGGGGGGGGGAGACTTTATATATATATATATATATATATATATATATATATATATATATATATATATATATATATATATATATATATATATATATAATTCACTTATTCAATCGACCGAGTTGGGTTCAAGCTTGGATTCGAGTCGAGTTGATTCGAGCTCGACCCAGCTCGAACTTGACTCATTTTTTTTTCAAGCTACGGGTTTAGCTGCTCGGATTGACCTGATCCAATCCACGAGTCGAGTCGGATCGATCTCCACCGAGTGGGTTCGAGCGAGTTTTCCAAGCTGGCTCGACTTGTGTCCAGCTTTATTAAGCTTGTAAGGTCTTAGTCTTTATGAATAGTAGTGATGGCTCCCTCATCACCATTTTCCACTTGCTATCTTCCGTCCTCATTTCCCATCTCCGACTTGCGTGGAACCGACAATGGTTGACTTCACTTAAGGAAAAAAGGGAGAAAAGGGATTTTCATACAAAACCTTAGTATTGAATATTCGCATTCCATTACATGATTAAATCAACTTTGCAATTAGTTGCCTCACTCATTCAACTGGGTAACTTCGTTAGATTTCTCCTACATCTGTTAGTTTAAGTGGGTGTTTTTTCGTCAATGATGATACTACCCTTGAGTGGCTTGGTATTCATACCAATGAAAGGAAATAACACAATGCTATTCTTATATGTACCCAATGAGAAGATTGTTTGGGTGCATGCGGACAACGTGGCACATTATATTTTATGTTATTATTATGGATCAGCAACACAATTACATGACCAAGTCAGAGAGCCAACACACGGAACTCAGTAACCTGATCAAATCAACATCATGAGGGAAGACATGTTAATTCACCTCTACGATCTGACAACAAAGATGGTATGTTAACAACACGGTTCTAGACAAATGCAAATAGACGTGCCTCATATTATATAGCTCATCTCTTCTTTTTCTCACCTCTTAATGAAACAAGAAGTGCAACTGCTATGGTCTAATAAAGAAGGGACTTACAATGAATAGTCTAAGGAGCATTAGAACACGGTCCACCAGAAAAGAGTGCAAGTACATGTTCTACTAGTTGGGAGATCCAAGTATGTGGTCCACTAGATGGGAGTGTGAGTATGTAACTCAAGGGGATGCGTGTTAAGGGTGCACACAGAACCGGTGGAATCGGCAAACCAGATTGGAACCTGACCAAACTGCACGGTTTGGTCTGATTCTGAAGCGCACCGGTTCTGGTTCTGGTTCCGAAAATCAAAGAACCGAATAGTTCAGTTCGATTCTCAGTTTGGGGTTCTCTACAACCGAACCAGACTATGGAATTGGACCACATAACTGAACCGTGGAATCATGGCACAAAACTGTGAAACCAAACCACATAACTAAACCTATAACCGGACCTCTCAGTCAATAAATATTTAAATTTTATTTTTTTGAACATAAAAAACTAAAAAAGCAAAAACCCTAATCTCTCTTTATACTCCCCCTCTTTCATGACCCTAATCTCTCTTTGTCTCTTTATACGCCACCCACCCCCCTCATTCATTCTCATCTCTCTCTCTCTCTCTCTCTCTCTCTCTCTCTCTCTCTCTCAACTAGACAATTGGGTTGGATTATAAAAACAAACCATGTAATTGGGCTCAGTTATAAAAAGCCCATAACCATAGAACTAAACCAATTTTTGACAGTATGGTTCCAATTCAGTTCTAAGGTACAAAGGATTCGGATTTGGTTCCGGCTATGGTTTTCCTGGAACTACTGGGAACGGTTTGGTTCTAGTTTCACCCCAGAACTGAACCGAACCAAAATGTGTGCCCTGTTCGAAGGATGTTGAGGACTGATCCAATGTGAAGTGTGCCCCACTAAGGGTTTCCACTTGTCGCACTCAATCCCTAGTGAGGGCATATCTATTCAATTCGCCTTAACAATGTTGATCGACTTTGTATATACGGAGCAAGAACCAAAGATGTGGCACTAGCTGAGATTCTAGTGTCTATATGTAGGTGTCTGTAAGCTAAATGACCACCATACTAGCATAACTTCCTAAGCTCTCCAAGGCTTGGTTTAGACCTGCATGACCTCGTAAGATGGAGACACCATTGATTTAGAGATTTTCTTTTCCAACATATGCATTTATCCTCTTATTGAGTTTAAGGCACAAACCTTTTGTAAACATTTTTCGTAGTTTTTTCAAAAATGATTTTAACTTTACAAATCAACATCGTAGAAAAACTCAATAATGTCGACGCGGATAAGTCTCAAAGTGCGTAATTATGATCCTAGGAGCTTGGTATCACTACCAAGGGGTCTTTCCCATGTAATTGCACACATCAAAATTGACCAAGCTATTTTTGTAGTAGTACATCCCAAGTTTTATTAATTATAACCATTGTATTATATGCTAAAGTATCGACACTCAATCTTATCCTCCTTCAATAAGCTCACAAAGCGTCTTGCAATCTTTTCTCCCAATATCACCTATGTTTTGCAACAATTTTCTTCACAATTCTGATTATGGTCTTTTTAAAAGCCTTTGCTAACATGTTGGCTGCTGGATAATAGGGTATTGAAATGTAACGCCTCGGATTTTCGCTAACTTGGAAATTGGAAGTCCTTGGGCGCTACCTTCGGTTTGTCGGTTATAGTGCGTACCTGCGCGTGTGTTCACATGTATTGGGGACTAAAATGAATGTATTTATAAAAAAATGATGGAATTAGTTTAGGAGTTGGAAGCTCACATGGTTCAGAAGAATTTTCCAACGATTGGGTTGACTCAGGTATGTCGCTGTCTGTAGAGACTAAGTAAAGAACCCTGAATTATCAATCTATTCATAGATCGACCTAACCATCATGAATATTTTACCGGACCTTCTTGTTTTAGCCTATTTTCGGTATTTCAGATTTTTTAAACGGTTTAGATTTGGCAAAAACCCTTTCTTTTAAAAGGCGCTATGTTTTGAAAATGTCAAAAAGTTACGATTTGTACTTTGAGTGAAAAATCAAAATCTTTATTATTAGGATTTCGATTTTTTAGTATTTTTTATTGAATCAAAATGGGGGGTACTTCCTTATTTACATAAATAACTTAAAGTAAATGGAAACATAAATTTACTTAAATGTTATTTTGTAAATAAGGCTAACAAGTAGCCTGGACTGTGTGGGAACTCAAGGTACAGGGGCGAAACCCTGAATTTTCAAAGAAAATGGACCAGGGGGAACTGGCTGACCGGTTGCTGCTGCCCCTTTGGAAGAAAAAAATGGATGGACAGGGTGATCCGGCTGACCGGATCTGGGACCGGCCGGCCGGTCGTGGCTGGACGGTTTTAAAGGGGGGGGTTCAAACCCCATTCTCTCTCTCTCTCTCTCTCTCTCTCTCTCTCTCTCTCTTTCTCATTTCTTTCTCTCTTTCTCTCATTTCTCTCCTTCATCTTCTTCTCCCCTTAGCTCCTAAGCTCCCTTAGCTTCCTTCTTCTCTTCTCAAACCTCCTTCCTTCCTCAAATCCTCCGCCATGCCTATGAAAATCTTGGATTTCCAAGCTCTCTCCGGCCATACGTCTGTTCTCGCGTTTTCCCCGGCCATAAACCGACGGATTTAGGGTCGGATTCACCTCCCCATGCTAGGTAAGGTGTTCCTCTACTTCTTCTTTTCCTCTTCCTTCCATTTTCTTCATTTTTGAACCATTTGGGTTAGAAACCCCCATTTGATTCGTCCAAACCCTAACCTAGGGTTTGCTCATGTTAGGGCTCGGGGCCCCGGCTGTCATATTGGTGCGGCCCGTGCGTTGTGCAAGCCATGATCGGGCAAGGCCCCATGTGGATGCCGTCGTGCTCCAACTCCGACCCGATTCACCGAATTGATTTGGGATTTTCCCAAATCCGAGGTATGTAAACCCAAAACCCTAATTAAGACTTTAATTAGAGTAAACCTTAATTGATTAACACTAGATTTGTAATTTATTGAAGGTCATTGAGGTATTCCCCAATTTCCGACGTTCGGACCGTATTTGGATCGCTCAGGCCTCATCCGAATCGAGCAATTTCGATTCCAAGGTGAAGATCTAACCCCAAGCTTTTCTCAAGAATTGTTAATGGATGATTGCTTAATTATGTTGAAGTTTATTTATTTTATAAATGTTAAAATTGTTTTAAATTATAATTTATTGTAAATTAGTGATGTGCATATAATATGTTTGATGAAATGCCTCTATTGTTGTTTTAGATGATAACATGCTTGATCAAATGCCTCGGTTGTAGTTGGGTGAAAACATGCTCGATGAATTGCTTGAGTGATATGAGAAATATGATATTATATTTCATTTGTGCTTTTGTTGGTTTGTGACGCCCTGTGTCATCCGGGCTATGTCATCCGAATCCTTTGGATCGATCGGGCTAGTCGGTCGGGCCAGGTGCTTTAATAAATTGGGTGATAATGTTTTCTATATTTGTGCTATTGATGTGCTCTGTTGTAGTAAATTTATGGTTGTCTGGATTAAGCTTTGACAACCGTTTGACTAATGTACTACCTATCATTCAATTGGCAGTTACGAGCCTATTCAATCAACTAGACGGAACACGATCGACAGATAGGGACCACTATCGGTTTGTCGTGATCCACTTAGGTCGACTAAATAGGTTCCATTCAGAGTTAATCATTATTATGGTTGATTGATTGAATCACACTCTATTGAATTTAGAATACCGACATTACCAAAGCATAGTCCACTTAAAATCGTATTGCGATACTGATCTCCAATTCTCATGAGCCAGGCATGGTAGTATGGGACGCCGTGTCTGAGCTGTCGGCCTACGCTGGGGTGATGAGCCTCCCCAGTAGTGACCAGTGAGCATTGACAGAGGTGACAGATCGTTATTCGAATAGCCCTTGTGACAAATGTGACCCTGGCTGATGTTAGCGTGCCTATGCACTGTTCGAACAACTCGGGCATGTATTGGTTTAGTTTTGATTGATTAGCCCGCACCTCTGAATTGATTAACTGTATTTGATATGTTGGTGACGAGTCCTTTTGCTTTGATTTAGGCGTGGCTGACAAGTCACGACTAGACCATGCCTTTATGGAAGGATACTCAACTTCGGATCGAGGGGTTACTGTCGATGATTGGCGACGCATCGCAGGGAGCTAGATGGTCTCAGTTAGACTTTGTGATACAATGACGGTATTCTAGCTTCATCAATTTGTTGTACGAATTGGACTAATAAATACTTGGCTATCCATGCATATCATGGCATGCACTTGTGGAGGACAGCATGCACTTGTCGAGGACGTGTGGGTGCCTGGTTGCTTGCTGTGGCACCAGTGCTACCTTTTATGTCCTCATGTGATCCCCGGGACATGCATCTGGGTGCGCATCATAACATACATGCATTTAATCAGCTCGTTTATGAAATGTATTGTTTTGTATCTTCATTGTTTGCGTCTGCTTGTGTGCATAACATGTGTAATTTGATTAGTATTTTTGAGTTAGAGATAACCATCTTATGAGTAGTATATATATACATTTATTGTGAACATGTTCATATTTAAAATATCCCAAGTAAAATCTTGGGGATATTTCTTCACTATGTTGGCGTTTGACGCCTTCCATTTGACATATGCAAATGATTCCAGTATAGAACCGGATGGTGGTGCATTCAGAGCGCTCTTGTAGCTTATAGCATCGTCCATTCGGTAGTGTTCTTTCATTCCTTTTACATTTATTGCGATTCATATAATTCTCATATGGGCTTACACTGCGATTAAACTGTACCATTTTAGGTATTAGCCTTTATTTCTGAATTTGGTTATCTCCGCCTTGCTTTGATCCGCTAGTTGAAATGCGCTACTCTGATTATCTGAGTATGGAATGAAAGTAAAACTGATTGAGGACACACGTGGGTGCTTTTGTTCACATGTGGCATTCCTAAATAAGCATTTTATTAAGTAACACTCGTCAAATCGGGTGTACCCAAATACTCGATTTTTCGGGGCGTTACAGTTGGTATCAGAGCAGAGTATTGAGATAACCAGGACCTCGGAAATGAGGATTATACAAGTCACAATAATGGGAAGTTGAGATGTTTAGTATTTATGTCTAGGACTTGTGATTGATACTCCTACATATAGGTTAATCCAACAATGTAGGAAGCCAAATGGCGAAGAGACGTAAATTCAGGGCTCATTTGGAAAGTCTTAGGATGATTGTTTGGATTTAGATAACCCTTTATGTTCGTTGGAAACGTAGGTATCCATCGCATTGAACGATAGTCCTAGGAGTGGTCACTCACACTTAGGCCTTTAGTGGATTGAATTCTAGGTCCTACTAGCATGTTCCTTAGGACTATTTTCCTTAGAACTTATTATAATTGAGAACACAGAGTGGTGGAACTACAAATGAGCGAAGTATTCGCGGTTTGATCAAAGTTTTAAATCCTGGTAGTTATCAATGGACTCACTGCTTGGCAGAGCAGAAGACCGAATTTCACTAGGATTAAGAAATGATACGACGAACTTTCTGCCCTGCCAGGCAGGAAATCAATGTATCTGGCTCAGACCTACTAAAAATTAGAGACTTGTTACTAAGAAATGATAACCGTCCTTCCGTGCTAGCTCGACTACTAAAAATTAGACTTGTTACTCACCCATAGGGGTTGTTGAAGATAGTTGGTAAAGGCTTTAGGCCAAAGGAAAGTTCCTGTACGGGTCACAGAGAAAAGATCATTATCATCATCTAGTGAAGGATTTGAAGTCGAGGATATTGTCCACAATATACCAATTGAGAGTCTTGATTTACTTGAAGGCGCAGAAGGAAATGGTAATGGACTAGAGGGTGCATCATTCAATGTACCAGATAAGAATAGGATCACCACCCTTGCCAAGTATAGGAAGTGAAATTGACAAGGTAGGCCATCATCTGCAAATCGAAGAACTTGGGTCACAAGGAGAAACCATCAGGGTAGTCGATCCCGTTCATTAAATTGCTTCAATTGTGGGAAGTTTGGGCACTCCAAGAAAGACTACAATAGCTAAGCAAATGTGGTTACCCAATTTAAATAGAAATGATCATATGAACTTTCACATGCTTTAACTAGAGTGAATCAGATTGATCCTCTCAATGGGCGGTCGTATCGTTGAAATCAATGGAAAGCCAATGGTTCAACTCAATGCAAGTATGTTGCTCACGTAGTGAGTCAATGGACCAAATGTTAATGGCATGAAATGATCATGGTGCGACCCAGGGTATTAGAGCTCGTTGGCCTATTTTACCCAAATTTTCTGTGTACGGGTAGTGTATAGATCATCTAGTGAGGTTAAGCTAGAATTGATTAAAGTGCGTAAGTCGGAACCATAGCAGAGTCCTTCCTTCTAGTAGAATTCGATCTCTCCCTATAAATTCACACCCATCCTTGAAATCAACCCCGACACCCATCATTGTCAGCTCCTTTCTATAACCATATATACCAATGCCATAGGATGCATCGTCGATGTTAGGAATGAAATATTCTACAACTCGTTCCGATGTACGAATCGAAACCTTGAAGGTAGAAATGTTTTTATGGGGGGTTGGACATTATGAGTTTAGTTTAGTCAGCTTAGTATTTACGTCTACTCGATCAAAGTACAGGATCGAAGAGAATTGAATTAACTATATGTATAACTTAGATTATTGAGTCTGAGTAGAGTATGATACCATTCGTGTTCCATTGACAAATTGAAAACAACACCCTTTGAATTAAATTTCTTTTTCCAAGCGATTTTGAACTAAATATGCTGCATTCTTCTTGCAATGCATCTTTCATAAAGGCAATCATTCAAACACAGAATAACTTTAGGATATGAGTCACCATCGGTAGCTTTGTAATTTTCAAGTAGCTTTCCACTTGCAGGTCTACATTCATTGTAATCCAATCTGAAAGGAGATGAAACGAGAGTATCATGACATAAAACATCTTCTTTAGATCTTCAGTAATAACTTTGGAAATGCCAAAGCCATTCAAGCCAATTGAAGAAAGCCCAACAGGGTGGCGTGTTAGAGGTCGGGTCGTTAAATACGAACCTGTTAAAAGCCTTGGACAATTTCGGGGGCGAAATTGTTTTTAAGGGGGGTAGATTGTAACGCCCTGGATTTTCGCTAACTTGGAAATTGGAAGTCCTTGGGCGCTACCTTCGGTTTGTCGGTTATAGTGCATAGCCGCACGTGTGTTCACATGTATTAGGGACTAAAATGAATGTATTTATAAAAAAAATGATGGAATTAGTTTAGGAGTTGGAAGATCACATGGTTTGGAAGAGTTTTCCGACGATTAGGTTGACTCGGGTATGTCGCTGTCTGTAGAGACTAAGTAAAGAACCCTGAATTATCAATCTATTCGTAGATCGACCTAACCATCATGAATATTTTACCGGACCTTCGTGTTTTAGCCTATTTTCGGTATTTCAGATTTTTTGAACTGTTTAGATTTGGCAAAAACCCTCTCTTTTAAAAGGCGCTATATTTTGGAAATGTCGAAAAGTTACGATTTGTACTTGGAGTGGAAAATCAAAATCTTTATTATTGGGATTTCGATTTTTTAGTAATTTTTATTGAATCCAAATGGGTACTTCCTTATTTACATAAATAACTTAAAGTAAGACATTTACTTAAATGTTATTTTGTAAATAAGGCTGACAAGTAGCCTGGACTATGTAGGAACTCAAGGTGCAGGGGAGAAACCCTGAATTTTCAAAGAAAATGGACCAGGGGGAACCGGCCGACCGGATTGACAACCGGCCGACCGGTTGCTGCTACCCCTTTAGAAGAAAAAAATGGATGGATAGGGTGATCCGGCCGACCGGATCTGGGACCGGCCGGCTGGTCGTGGCTGGACAGTTTTAACCGGGGGGGGGGGGGGGGGGGGGGGGGGGGTTCAAACCCCATTCTCTCTCTCTCTCTCTCTCTCTCTCTCTCTCTCTCTATTTCTCATTTCTTTCTCTCTGTCTCTCATTTCTCTCCTTCATCTTCTTCTCCCCTTAGCTCCTAAGCTCCCTTAGCTTCCTTCTTCTCTTCTCAAACCTCCTTCCTTCCTCAAATCCTCCGCCATGCCTATGGAAATCTTGGATTTCCAAGCTCTCTCCGGCCATACGTCTGTTCTCGCGTTTTCCCCGGCCATAAACCGACGGATTTAGGTCGGATTCACCTCCCCATGCTAGGTAAGGTGTTCCTCTACTTCTTCTTTTCCTCTTCCTTCCATTTTCTTCATTTTTGGACCATTAGGGTTAGAAACCCCCATTTGATTCGTCCAAACCCTAACCTAGGGTTTGCTCATGTTAGGGCTCGGGGCCCCGGCTATCATATTGGTGCGGCCCGTGCATTGTGGAAGCCATGATCGGGCAAGGCCCCATGTGGATGCCGTCGTGCTCCAACTCCGACCCGATTCACCGAATTGATTTGGGATTTTCCCAAATCCGAGGTATGTAAACCCAAAATCCTAATTAGGACTTTAATTAGAGTAAACCTTAATTGATTAACACTAGATTTGTGATTCATTGAAGGTCATTGAGGTATTCCCCAATTTTCGGCGTTCGGACCGTATTTGGATCGCTCAGGCCTCATCCGAATAGAGCAATTTCGATTCCAAGGTGAAAATCTAACCCTAAGCTTTTCTCAAGAATTGTTAATAGATGATTGCTTAATTATGTTGAATTTTATTTATTTTATAAATGTTAAAATTGTTTTAAATTATAATTTATTATATATTTCTTCCTTTTGACATATGCAGATGATTTCTTGGGGATATTTCTTCACTATGTTGAGGATATTTCTTCATTATGTTGGCGTTTGACGCCTTCCATTTGACATATGCAGTTGATTCCAGCATAGTTCCGGATGGTGGTGCATTCAGAGCGCTCTTGTAGCTTATAGCATCGTCCATTTGGTAGTGTTCTTTCCTTCCTTTTACATTTATTGCGATTCGTATAATTCTCATATGGGCTTACACTGCGATTGAACTATACCATTTTAGGTGTTAGCCTTTATTTCTGAATTTAGTTATCTCCGTCCTTACTTTGATCCGCTAGTTGAAATGCGCTACTCTGATTATCTGAGTATAGAATGAATGTAAAACTGATTGAGGACACACGTGGGTGCTTTTCTCACACGTGGCATTCCTAAATAAGCATTTTATTAAGCAACACTTGTCAAATCAGGTGTACCCAAATACTCGATTTTTCGGGGCGTTACATGAAAAGTAGTGTTTGATTCCAAAATTTTGACCTGGCTTCTCCATACTCTTGTTCTTGAATGGAGTACCATTATTGGTAACAATTTTTTGCAGGACTCAATGTCGATATATAACTGCATGCCTAATGAAGTCCGCCCCATCATTTTCTTTAACATTGCACAGCACAACAACTTTTGTCCATTTAGAAAAGTAATCAGTTGCTACAAAGCTATACTAGTTCCCTCATGAAGACGAAGGATTGATAGGGCCAATAACATCCAACCCTCAGGCTGCAAAGGGCCACAAAGCCACAGACTGATGTAAATCTTCCAGTGGTATGTGTATAATGTCAGCATGTATCTGACATTTGTGACATCGCTTGGCGTATGATATTGCATCTTTGAATATGGACGACCAATAATACCCCATATGACGCGCATGATGAAATAAATTTCTACTATCCTGGTGGGCTCCGCATTCTCCTGAATGGGCTTCTTGTAAAACATATTCAACTTCTTTCTTGTCCAAACATCGCAACTACATTTCATTATAAGAACTTTTGTATAAAACTTCATTATGTATTACAAATTCCTTCACCCTTTGCTTAATTTGTATCTTTAACAACGGGTCTTCTAGCAAGATCTCATACTTCAAGTAATTTATAGAAGGCTGCCATACACAATCGTGATTTCTAAACAGGATATTGACCGTGACGTCATTGTCTCAATCACAAGCTCAAGCGGCGGCAAGAACCTTCATTCTTCTATCATTAATTGAAGAGGACTCTTGAAGGGACATGAAAGTTCTACAACCAAGCTAGCTAACGCATTAGCTTTTGCATTTTCTTGCTTAGGTATATGTTTAACATCAATATCACGAAAACCCTCTAGCAGTTTTCTAGCTCGATTGCAATAAAGCAACAACTCTGGCTTCTGTATTTCATACTCAGTAATAATATGATTTATCACCAACTTGAAATCTTTGAAGATTTATACAGCCTGTATTTGCATCTCTTGAGCCATTTCCAATCCGTTAAGAAGGCTGTTATACTCAGCTTAATTGTTCATATACGTGGTACCCAACGTAAAAGAATACGGTAGCAAATCACTACGAGGAGTAATGAAAATCACTCCAGCACATGCACCCGAAGTTCGAGCAACACCATCAAAATACATTTGCCAGGGCGCAGCTAACAACACCTATTCATTTGGTAACTCATCTGATATTTCTTCGTAATCTGGAATTGGATGTGCTGCCAAGAAATTTGCAACTGCCTAACCTTTTACTTCTTCAGACGACGTATAAGTTATCGTGAAAAAGTAAAAGGTACTTTATTGGATCAGCTTGCGAGATTAGTGTTATATCATGTGATAAATAGTAGTGCCACAACTTTTGCAGTGCAAAGATCAAAGCTAGGTATGTCTTTTCAACATGAGAATAATTATGCTCTGCTCCAACTAATGTTCTGCTTAAATAGTATAAAGCATTTTCTTTTCTTTGTTCATTCTACTGAGCCAACAAATCAGCGAGGGAACCTTTGCATGCTGCAATATATAAAATTAGGGGCTTGCCCTTTATAAGTGCTGTTAACACTAGAGGCTGCCTTAGTAAATCCTTAATAGAGTTAAATGCATTTTGCACGCTTCGTCCCACTCAAACTCTACCCATTTCTTCATGAGGTGAGTGAATGGTTAGCATTGTCTTGCCAAATTTAATATGAAATGAAAAATATAAGCAAGCTTCCTTTACAGGGTTTTTAATTCATGCAAAGTCAAAAGTGTTGTTGGCAAAGACTACAATCCACTCTTAAAGCTTTAAGTAGTCGAATGTGAAAAAAATCAAAAGAAATTGCGGCTAATGGTAAAATGATTCAAACCAAGACTAATCATGCAAAAGGAACAGATCAGGAAAAAATGAAGCGAGGAAGACACCAATCTAAAAGAGTGTCCCAACAATATGATTGGAAAAAACTCTTCAAATATGACCTTTTGAATAAAGAGTCTCCTCATAGTTGCGTTTCTAATCGAAGGATTCATGTCCAATTTTTGGTCACTCTTATCACAATCGATGTAATTGATAAGTGGCTCAAAAACCTAAGTGGTAATGGAAGTGATGAGGAGTTGCCACTGTGGAAGTGCTATCTTAATGAAAAAAAAAACAAAAAAATGTTGTCAAAACAATGAATTTGGCCATGGAAAAAAATGAAAATGCCGTTGAAATAGAGAAAATGATCGTTGAAAATAGTGAAAGGACCGTCAAAATAGCAAAGTTTTCCATGAAAAAAAAAAGCCGTCAAAATAGCAAAAAAGGTTGTCAAAATAGCGAGAAAGGCTGTCTAAACTACGACCAACAACAACTATGGATGGTTAATTCGACCAGAATAACCAATTTGATGACAAAAATGACTAACCTAATGGCCGATTTGACTCAAATTACCAAATTAATGGCCAACTCATGGCCAACCATGACCAATTTGACCAAAATCGCCAAATTAACAACTTAAATGTTCGATTTAACAACCAAAATGGTCAATCCAACTGTCAATTTGACCAAAATATCCTTTATAATGAAATCTTGGGGGCAACAGAAGAAACGATTGTTTAAAAACTACTAAAGCTATTCAACGTCTCTTCACATTTTTCAAATGCATTTCTTGAATGCAAAGAAACATGGGTTGTAACGAGCAAAAAATTCTGACCGTTTAAATTTTTTCTTAATGATAGAAAATGTGGTTAAATGAATTAATTTTTCATTAATAAATAAAAGGAAAACATGGGCTGATTGATTTAGCTTTTTTGGTGGAGAGAGGAGAGACCCGGGATTAAGTCTTGCCTCTAGCAAGATATACATTTTTGCTTTTAACCATAAATTCAAAATTTGAATTTTAGATAAGATGAAGATTATCTTATCTCTTGTTAACCACCTCTCTCTATAAATAGGGGGGAGGGGTTGAATCATTCGTAGAGAAAGAGAAAACGGAGATAAAAAAAAGAGAGAAGGAGAAGGAAAACTCTGGTGGGCTAAGTTCAAGTAGGCTCCAATGCCATTATTTCTGTTTTATAGCTTTAGCATACACCGATCTAGCTAATGGATGGATCATATTGATCATATGATCATTCGCCTGATCGATGGACCATCTTTTAATTATAGCCTTTAAAAGAAGTAATTGACTGTTGGGGACCATCTGGGTGGGCCAAGTTTGAACTGAAAGGATTATAAGGATCCTTAAGCCAAATTGTATGAGGTCTAGGGAATTCAGATGAATCTGAACTTAAAGTGGGCCTTATTGCTGGAATTAGTAGCAGCCCTTAATGTTGTATTTTTATTATCAAATTGTTGGGATGTTATTTTCATTTTTAAGGATCTTTTGGGCCCACAATGCGGTGGCCGGCCTAATGGACAAACCAGATCTCAAGTGGACCCCACATTTTATTCTATGAAAAAGAAACAAAGGAAAATATATAGAAAAGAGATCAACCAGCGTTAAGAGGACGCTGCTGTCCAACAGCGTCACTAACGTTGGACGTCATAAGGGAGGGAACGAGATAGGGGTTCCACTTGTGGACCCCACCTTGACGTAATTGTTGTATTATTGAGCTTTGAATTGTACATATTCTAACACCAATTCATCACACATTATGCATGATTTTTATGTTTAAAGACTTATCTAATGCATGCTTTTATGATTGTAGGAATGAGAGAGATACTTCACCAATTTGATGACAAAAAACCTTCCTAATACATGTTGAAGATCAAAGGAAGAAAAACCAAGAATGGAAGAAAGAAGCCATGGAAGATGGAATTGAAAGATAAAGAAAAACCTTGAAGAAATCATGTTAAAAGACCTGGAAGGGCTAGAAAAACCAAAGTACAGAGTTGCAGGGCTAGAAAAGTAATATGCAGAAAGTTATAGTTCTGGAGATTGATCCAGCGATTGATCGCCTAGCCTAAGTGATTGATTGACAACCCTGAGTGATTGATCGCCCAGAATAGAATTGGGCTGATTTGTTGCTGGACCTTGTTAGACCAAAAAGGGAGTTGCGATTGATCGCCAGACCACTTGCGATTGATCGCTAATCACTTGCGATTGATCGCCCAACCGCCCAGACGTCCAAAATTTAGTTATTTTTAGTTGGTTCGAAGTTGCAATTGATTGCTCGGACCAACCGATTGATTGGCCATCGCCTTAACTGCGTAAAAACTTGCGCAAATCTAGAAGTTTCTAAGATAGTGCTTTATTTTGGCTATAAAATGAGGACTCCTTTTCCTTCCCAAAGCATGTTAAGATGTTGGGAACAACAAGGAGGCTCAAGAAATGGATTTTACTTCTAGTTTTTCTATTTTTCTTCTATTTTCTAGTTAGTTTTTCATGTTTTCTGAGATTTTAGTTCAAGGATGTTAAAGATGAACTAAAACCTCTTAGCTAGAGCTAAGAGGTGAAGCTTTTGGTTTATTTTTTATGGATTAATGCAACCTAGGTTTCATTTTGATGATTTATTGTAAAACAATGGTTTGGTTTTAGTTTGAATAAAACCTAGTTTTAGTTCTTCTATTGATCTCTTGATGACTCCGGGCTCATGTGATGCTTGGATGATCTAAAGGTAGTTACTTTAGCTATTTTGAATGATTTAGATTTATAAAGTTCCTAGATCAACCATAGACTACAGGCATGGTAAACGCTTTAAATTCCCTGTGATCTAGATTATTATTCTTAATGTGGGAATTACTTCAAACCGAAGTTTTAATCTTTTGTGAATCTAAGATAGAAGTTTTGCTAATTGATTTTGGTTTAATTGGAGTTCAAATCATTGGTTCTAATCAAGTCTAGTGACATGATTTGATGAAGGCTATGGTTATGATCTTAACTAGATTGGAAAGAGGATTGGCCTATATACAATTGAGTGTGCCTAATGCTTGAGTATTATTGAGGGAACCAAATCAATGAACAAACATGTATTTTAGATTGTTTATTTGATTTAACCGTTTCATATTTCGGTCGGATAGAGATAGGACTTCGATTTCGGTTGAGTTGTGTAGACACCCCACCTTCGGCTACAATGTTGGTAGAGATAGCTGAATAAATGGAGGACCGTACCCCCAAATCCCATGTCCAAACTCACCCTTGTAAGCCCTAATCCATAGCCCAGCTCAAGCCTGAACCCAGTCAACTCACCCCTAAACATCAGCCCAAAAAACCCCCCATAAGAAAAACCAGTTAAAAAAATCCTGAAAAGAAAAGTCAGACTCAGTGAGTCAACCCGCTGAGTTAAATCACCGAGTCAACCAGCTGAGTCAACCCATCGTGTCAACTCATCGTGTCAACCCATCTCCTAAACCTAGTCGACTCACCAAGTTCCAAACCGCAGCCTCGGAGCAAGTCCGAACCCAAACCTAAAAAAAAATTCTGCTTCAGGTTCAGAGGTCGTACACTCCGAACCCGAAGCAGAACGGCCGTACGGGCGGCCCCCTGAGGGCCGCCCAAAATTAATTACGGGTTCTGCCACTGCCCGTTGCTATAAATACCCCCCTCCCCTTCTCATTTCACAAGCCCTCCAGCCCGAGTGCGATCCGTCCATTCCGAGTCCTTCTCCACCCCCTTAGCCCACTTTTCCACCAAGGATAACTCGAGTGAGGAGAGCCTAGCCCTGGTCCAGCCCAGCCTGACCCTGGTCCAAGTCTCCCAAGCCACCCGAGTCTTGATCCAGCCACTCGAAGCAGACCCTTGCGACACCTCCGTCCATCCAGCTACTCTATCATCAGCATCATCTCATTCGCATCTAGCATAAGTGCAACTTTACTTTTCTTCCAACCCCCCTGCTTCACTACAAGCACTTTGATCATTCAAGCACACAGCATGCATCCTGCATAAAGCACCTGTCAGTTCGAGCGTATGCTCTGGGCTTGCCTGTTAATGGAAACCTGCCCATCAGAAACTCTTACTGTTCAGACCTGCATTCATGTACATGTCACTACAAGCACTTTGATTATTCAAACACACAGCATGCATCCCGCATAAAGCACCTGTCAGTTCGAGCGTATGCTCTGGGCTTGCCTGTTAATGGAAACCTGCCCATCAGAAACTCTTACTGTTCAGACCTGCATTCATGCATCATATCATTTATGAGAATGTACGAGGATTAAAACAGACTTTCAAGTATTAGTTCGATTCTGTGAAGTAAAGACCGTACCACGGTACGGGCAGTGTGTGGGGTGCTTAACCTCTTCCCACCCTGTAACCGTGATCCCTTACCTCGAATCTCTGGCCGCAGATCAAAAGGAGTCATTTTAGAGAAAGGAATCTTCGGATCCCCTTCTCTAATATTTCTACGGGGTCTAGCCGACTGTAGATTCGAAGTAACTGGCTAGTGGCGACTCTGGTATTACATAAACTCATCTAACACATCCAGCTTAACACGACAACCGAACAAAAGCCCTCGAGAACGAGGCAAGCCAGTGGCACAAACGGCGATTCGCGTGCACGCACCTCTTCTTCTTTTTCTGAAAGGAAAGGGAGAATGTTCAGGAGCGCGGAACGGCGAGCGTCCACAAGTTGTTGAGAGACCTAGTTGGATCAATGCATCGGAAATAACCACAAGTGGATCCTCGATGCTCTAGTGCTTTTTAGATTATTTATTTCACTCTTTTACTTACTATTTTAATCACAATCATCTAATTTCAATTTTTAGATTTAAGTTTTTAATTCAACAGTAATTAAAAGTATTTCAGATTAATTTTGTAAATACCGAAACAAATCCCTGTGGGACGATACCCGGTCTTTCCAAATTTATTACTACATCGCAACCCTACACTTGGGGAGTGAACTGTTAGTGCACTTTTCTGTGGCATACTAGTACACCTTGTTTGTCAATCACTTAGGTTAGTGAGTCTAGTGTCGGTTGAGCTTAATGAAGATAAAGACTGAAGACTCAAGACGGACCAGCTGCATGAAGGATAAAGAAACAGGTAAAAGAGATCCTTGGTGTGCCTTGCCTTGAACCTACCTAAAACTATAACCTCTTAGATGACTTGGACCAACTAGGTATACCCTTAGTCATCATCATTAGTCTTAGAACTCCATGAAAAACATGATAAGTTCGACTAATTAAAGAGGTGGAAGTTGCTGTAAACAATTCAGCTCAAACAACAGTTTCCGATAGGACTCCGATCAATCGAACAGGCGTTCCGATAGGACTCTGATCAATCGGACAGAAGTCCCGATCAATCGAAATTTGTTCCAGCAAAATTGAAAATCCACTAGGACAAATTTTTGATCAATCGGACAGACTTCTAATCCCTCGGAAGGGATCCATCCAATCAATCGGACAATGATTCTGATCAATCGGAATATCTTCCAGAGATTTCACTGGATAGATTTTCGATCAATCGGACATTTCTCCGATCAATTGGACCTTTTTTTTCAATCAATCGGAGATACGCGAATCTGCTCGTTTTTTTACCGTTGGAAGAAAATCTATATATAGAGGGGGATTCGTTTTTGAGTTGGGATATGGAGATTTTGAGGAGATAGAAGCTACCATTATTGAAGATCATTAAGAGCTTTATTCCTAACCCAAACAAATGATCTTCCTTATGATTCATCACAAGTATGGAGCATTCAAAGCTCAAGTAGAAGATGCACTTGTCCCTCTTTTGATCTCTAGAGATTGGATTAATCTTGATATTCATATTCCTATCCAATACTCTATGATGAGATCTTTGTAGGTAAGACTCTCAAGGCTACCCATTCCCATAAGTTGTAGAGATCTCAAACCTACCCTCCTATCACCTTGGGCATCTCAAAGGCATCATTTGTAAGGTGGTTGATCAAGTGTAGCTGAGGCATTGACGACGTAGCGGCAACATGATCGGGAGAGCAAGGAAAGCTGATTGAAGTATGGGAGAGCGGAGATTAAGCAACCCGAATCGGCGCTGAACAAGGGGCTCATCTAACAAGGTTGTCATTATAGAGAGTCCTTCTACTCAATTCCCTGTGGGAGTTGAGTGTAGAGTTTGTTTGACCAACTCGAACTAGGGTCGTTTGTCGATCATTGGCTTATTAGTTGAGCCTAAAACTCTAGGGACGTTGGCCATTCCTTGGCACGTTTGCTGGCCTAAAGACTAGGTGTTGTTTGGCGCTCCTTGGCTCATTTGCCGAGCCTAAACAAAGTCTCCAAGGGGGAACCTCCGACATAAGAGTGAACGTGCTTAGTTCTTGTATAGGACTAGACCTTGCGTAGGTCGAATAGGCTGAGAGGAACCTGTAAACTCCTCGGTTGGGTGGAGTCGATTTAAAATACCTTGGTTGGGAGGAACCAGATTTAAACTCCCCAGTGAATGTCGGTGTGTTCAAAGGGGTTAAGTACTTGAACCGGGAGTGGAGTAGACAAGTAGTCGAACCACTATACATGCTTGTGTTTGTGATTGTATTTGAGCACATTTCTTATTATACATTGTGTTTAATTGTTAATTATGAATGCTTAATTAGAATGTATGTTAGGCACTAAATAGGCACATCCACACACAAGATGTACTTTCAGTTAGTTGTGTAAACTTGAGCTTCATTGATCCATTCTCATTAGTCTACATAGGTTGCATAGATTAGGGGCTTGATTAGTTAAATCATTTGATCATCTATGCATGCTTAGACTAGGAAGATTATTGCTTATACCATATGCTAATCTTGTGATTGAATCCACTTAGGCTTGGAAGCCGAAGTGTTCTTGCTTACTTAGTTTAATTTGTTAAAAACTGTTAAGTAGGCGAAAAGAATTTTAAAAGGTCCTAATCCCCCCATAGGACTTAGCCATAATTCTAGTTACTCTCAAAACTTCCGTACACATACGAAGGTGTCGTATTAGACTATCGACGTAATTTCAATTGGTATCAGAACAGGTTGCTCTTCAAGGACTTAACCGTATAGAGTAAAATCCGGTACTGAAGCACTAGCATGATGTCTAACCGAGATGGGGGTACCACCAACCGTCCACCATTCTTTAACGGATCCAACTACACCTATTAAAAGGCTAGGATGAGGATTTTCTTACAATCCATGGACTGTCCGATGTGGCTAAGCACACAACGTGGATATGCCTTGCCCACCGATCAAGTGGAGGTTGATGGGAAATACATTGTCATTCCCAAAGATGATGAAAAATGGAATGACAGTGAGAGAACTCAATACATGGCAAATGCCAAAGCTCTCAATGCGATTTGTTGTGCGGTTTCCTCAGATGAATTTCAACGCATTCACACATGTGCAACTGTAAAAGAAGCATGAGATATACCTGAGGTTACCCACGAGGGAACTAGCATAGTAAGATGCTCGAAGCTTTAGCTCTTAACCACCAAATTAAAAATATTAAAATAGAAGAGACTGAAACTTTTATGGAGTTTTATACCAAATTGTCTGATATTTGTAACTCCTTGTTTGTCTTGGGTGATCGGGTTCTGGAAGGACGTATATGTAGAAAAATACTTAGGTCCCTCCCAGAAAGATAGCCTTAGAGGAGTATAGAGACATAGATAACATGAAAGTAGAAGAACTCATAGATTCCCTACAAACTCATAAACTACACTTTAAGGTCCCCTCTAGAAAGAAAAGCATCGTTCTTAAATCCTCTCACAAACATAAGAAAATTAAGAGTGAGTCAGAGGAAAATAGTGATGATGATGAAGAAGAAAAGTTAAACAAAAAATTTAAAAGATTCCTCAAATTTGATAGAGGAAGTAGCCGTGACAAGAAAGACAAGAAAGGTGATAAACATAAAGGAAAATTATCAAATTCCAAATCCATCCGATGTTACAATTATGGTCATCGTGGCCACATTACCCCGAAATGTCCAGACAGACCTAAATTGAAAGGGAAAAACGCAATGGCTGCCACTTGGGATGATACGGAGGAGTCCAAATCCAAATCTAATGACTCCACTAGTAATGGGAGCCAAAATATTAATAAAGCCCTCATGGCTTCCACCACTACCTCTCTTCCCTATGATCTAAGAGAGGATCCCGACTGTTATCCCTTCTAGGAGAAGGAGTTCCCAACCCCTCATCTCATGCTACATTTTATGAGGGTGTTGAGGGAATTAGTTACCCTTAGGCCTTTCGAACTCAACATAGTTAGTAAGGGTAGCTAGAAAGTGATTCTATAGGAATATTTGAGGATTTCAGCCTCATTTTTTTGTGTAAGGGCAAATCAGAGGATTCAAGCCTCATTAGCCCAAATTTGGTAGTTTAGGATTGCTTTTATTTTCTATATTTGCTACTAGACTATCTCTCTGCTTAGATTAGCTAATCATCTTGAGTTATATGCTTCATTGTATGTTTATCTTTGCTTAGTATTGGTCTTGATATACCATTAGGGGAGGTTGGTTGATTAGGCTATAAGCCCTCTGTGCCTTCATTGCAAATGTATATCCTTGACCAATTATGCATGATTAACTATGCTTAGATAGTCTCATTTTCTTGTTAATCATGTTCCTTAGCATGCTCCATGTTTTAAAGTTCAGGCACCTTATACTCTCCTTGATAACATGTACTTATAGTTATAACTGTGACATACTATCTTCTCTTACCTTAACCTTAATTGATGAATCATTAAGGGGATGAGAATAGTTTATCAATTGCTGACAAAAAGGGGGAGAAAGATCAAGTCCCACTAAAACTAGTTTGCTATGTTTTGTGATGCAGGAATTTATAGGTTATAGGGGAGCAAACTGAAGAGGAGCTACTTAGTTAGTCATGTCAAGAGTCCTGTATTTATTTCATAATCAATGTAATCTCTTGTTCATGTACTTTTTTTCGGTAGGTTAGGTTTTCGTAAGTAATTGACAAAGGAGGAGATTATTAGTGCACTTTTCTGTGGCACACTAGTGCACCTTGTTTGTCAATCACTTAGGTTAGTGAATCTAGTATCGATTGAGCTTAATGAAGACAAAGAATGAAGACTCAAGACGGACCAGCTGCATGAAGGATGAAGAAACAGGGAAAAAGAGATGCATTGGTGTGCCTTGCCTTGAACCTACCCAAAACCATAACCTCTTAGATGACTTGGACCAATTAGCTATACCCTTAGTCATCATCATTAGTCTTATAACTCCATGAAAAACATGATAAGTTTGACTAATTAAAGAGGTGGAAGCTGCTGTAAACAATTCAGCTCAAACAGCAGTTTTTCGATTGGACTCCGATCAATCGGACAGACGTTCTGATATGACTCCGATCGATCGGACAGAAACTCCGATCGATTGAAATTTGTTTCAGCAAAATTGAAAATCCATTGGACAAATTTTCGATCAATCGGACAGACTTCCAATCCATCGGAAGGGGTCCGTCCGATCAATTGGACAATGATTCCAATCAATCAAAATATCTTCCAGAGATTTCACTGGATAGATTTTCGATCAATCGGACATGTCTCCGATTAATCGAACTGGTCTTCAATCAATCGGACCCTTTTTCCAATCAATCAGAGATGCGCGAATTTGCCTGTTTTTTTTACCATTGGAAGAAAATCTATATATAGAGTGGGATTCGCTTTTGAGCTGGGATAGGGGATTTTGAGGAGATAGAAGCTACCATTGTTGAAGATCATTAAGGGCTTTATTCCTAACCCAAACAAGTGATCTGTCTTGTGATTCATCACAAGTATGGAGCATTCAAAGCTCAAGAAGAAGATGTACTTGTCCCTCTTTTGATCTCTAGAGATTAGATTAATCTTGATAATTATATTCCTATCCAATACTCAATGATGAGATTTTTGTAGGTGAGACTCTCAGGCTACTTATTTCCTTAAGTTGTAGAGATCTCAAACCTACCCTCCTATCACCTTAGACATCTCAAAGGCATCATTTGCAAGGGGGTGAATCAAGTGTAGCTGAGGCATTAGCGACGCAGCGGGAACATGAGGGGGGGGAAGGTGATTGAAGCATGGGAGAGCGAAGATCAAGCAACCCAAACCGACGCTAAACAAGGGGCTCATCCGACAAGTAAGGTTGTCATTGTAGAGAGTCCTACTCAATTCTCTGTGGTACTTGAGTGTAGAGTTTGTTTGATAAACTCGAACTAGGGTCATTTGTCGATCCTTGGCTTATTAGTTGAGCCTAAAGCTCTAGGGACGTTGGCCGTTCCTTGGCACGTTTGTTGGCCTAAAGACTAGGGGCTGTTTGGCGCTCCTTGGCTCGTTTGCCGAGCCTAAACAAATTCTCCAAGGGGGAGCCTCCGACATGGGAGTGAACGTACTTAGTTCTTGTGTAAGACTAGACCTTACGTAGGTCGAATAGGTTAGGAGGAACCTGTAAAACTCTTCGGTTGGGTGGAGCCGATTTAAAACACTTTGTTTGGGAGGAACTAGATTTAAACTCCCCAGTGAATGCCGGTGTGCTTAAAGGGGTTAAGTACTTGAACTGGGAGTAGAGTAGACAAGTAGTCGAACCACTATACATGCTTGTATTTGTGATTGTATTTGAGCACATTTCTTATTATGCATTGTGTTTAATTGTTAATTATGAATGCTTAATTAGAATGTATGCTAGGCACTAAATAGGCACATCCACATACAAGATTGACTTTCACTTAGTTGTATAGACTTGAGATTCATTGATCTATTCTCATTAGTCTACATAGGTTGCATGGATTAGGGGCTTGATTAGTTAAATCATTTGATCATCTATGCATGCTTAGACTAGGAAGATTATTGCTTATACCATATGCTAGTCTTGTGATTGGACCTACTTAGGCTTGGAAGCCAAAGTGGTCTTGCTTACTTAGTTTAATTTGTTAAAAATTGTTAAGTAGGCGAAAAGAATTTCAAAATGTCCTAATCCCCCCCCCCCCCCCCAATGGACTCAGCTATAATTCTAGTTGCTCTCAAAGCTTTCACACACATACGAAGGTGTCGTGTTAGACTACCGACGTAATTTCATGAACATGTATCCACCCCGCCATATGATTTTTAAGATCATTTGGAGGCCGTCTTAAAAAAAAATGAAACAGATTTGAGTTTCAGATGTCCCACACCCCTTGAAATAGTGGTGATAATAATAACCACTTCTGAAACAATCTAGATATAGAATGTTTGCCACTTTTAGGACCCACTTGGAGACATTTTCTCCAATCCACACCATCCATCATCTTCATCAACCAGTTTTATGGCTATAAACTAAATTTTATCTATATCGGACATTCCAGTGGGCCATACCAAGAAAAATAGTGGGGATAATACTTGTCCACTGTTTTGAAATTTGTGGACCCTACTATGATTCCTTTAGGAAATCTACTCCACTCATCTGCTTTGTCAGGGAATGTTCAAACTTGTGACAAAAAATCAGCTTGATCCAAGTTCCAGATTGGTTATACCAAGAGAAATGGTGGAATGTATATCTGGGCATTCACGAATGAATCCTTTTCTGAACCCCATCATGAAATATTTTCAAAATATACCCCGACCATGTTCCTTATCACTGCATTTAGGAACATGTGACCAAAAATGCCCCTGACCTGAGGCCAGGTGGGCCGTACCACCAGAGAAAACATATAGTAAACAGACATTTTTTAAGCAATTATGGCCCCCACTTTGTTGTCCAGACTCATCCACTCCACAAATCTGAATCATTAATATATTTTAGGACATTATATCAAATATCAGTCCAATCCAGTTATCAGATGGGTCGTATAATAGTAAACAGTGTGTAAAAGGGGCCAAAACAGCCACGATTGGAACATTCTTGGGCCCCACCCTGTTGGGCCCACTTTATAGTTGATATTGGGCTTGTTTGTAGACCAACCAAGTGTACTTATGAGGGAGTTAAAGTCTTACACCACTTAAGGACCACCTTGAAGTGATGTTTTAAGCGAATATAATATAATGATTGTAGATCCGAAATTCACTAATAACTCAAGCTTGTGACAGAACCAAGGGGAGTTTTCATCACCATTAATAGGTGAGTAATCCCACTGTTGAGCGCTTAAATGTGTATATTCTAAACTCATTTCATCGCCAACTATGCATGGTTTTCAAGCTTAAAGACTACTCTGATGCATGGTTTTATGATTGTAGGTATGAGAGGGACTTCGCCCAATTGATGACTAAAAGGATCCATTTAAAGCCCTTGAATGAGGAACCCCCCCCCCACTTCTACACGCTGGACTGTCTACAGAAGGGTCTAACTGATCTAGACCGGTCGGCCAGTGTATTATAGCGGGACTTTCGCAGCTTCTGCTTAAAGCTCCGATTTTTGTGCGCAAGTGCTGCGCAAATCTGGAAGATTCTAAGGCGGTAGGACCTCTCCATTATAAAAGGGGACCTAGGGATTGTAGCTAAGGTATCCTAGAAGAGATCTACGAAAGTGGGAGGCGGCGGAAGTCGGAATCGGAGTTTCACAACTCCCTCTAGTTTGTGTTTTCTAGTTCATGTTTTTAGTTGTTTTCATGCTTCCTTGGATCATGAACGGCTAAACCTCTTAGTTAGGGCTAAGAGGTGAAGCTTGTAGTGAATCTGAGAAGCTTTAATTCGTTTGTTTTGGTTTCAAGTTGGATTTATTGAAGAACCATGGTTTATAGAAGTTTGAATAAAGTTCTAAGTAGTTTTTCTTAATCTTATGATGGCTCATGGATGTTTGGAAGAATTGCTTTAGTTCTTAATTGATTTGCACAGTTCTAGACCTGTATGCTTTGAGGAATCGGATTTAATATGCTCTAGACTTGGATTTCCATGTGGGAACTTCAACTAAAGTTTGTTCTATCTTTTTGTTCTAATTTCTGAATTATGTGTTGATTGTGTATGTGATTTGAATGAAGTTCAAGTCATGATCTAATTATGCTTTGTGATAGAGTTTAATGATGATTATGATTGTGATATTAATCTATTGGAACTAGGATTGACCTATGCAATTGAGTGTGCTGAAGTCCTAACTTGAATTGAGGGAATCATGTATATAAATCACACATATGACAGATTGTATGTTACAACCATTCTATCATCTGACTAGATAGGATTTGATTTCGATTCTAGTGGTGTAGTTGGAAAACCACAGCGAATTATGCATCAAGGATTGCTACAAGTGGATCCTTGAACCCCTAATGCTCTTTTATATTGATTACTTTTACTTTAAGTTTAAGAATTTTATCTACATTCAATTCTAGAAATCTGTTTGATTAGCTCTCAATTAGAGAGTATTGGAAGTAATTTTGTGAATTCCTAACAAGTCCCTGAGAACGATCTCGGTCTTTACCGAATTATTACTACATCGCAACCCTACACTTGGGGAAGCGAACACCCACCATAATTCCTATTCATTGCAATTAAAATAGTTGTTTGTTGATATAATGTATTGAGGTGAATTCTGAATGATATGAATCTATGTTGAGTTACAAATGATAATCTGTTGAGCATGCATGTGGTTGAAAAATGAGAAAAGAGAAACAAGTTGTGTGGTTTACTTCTCACATGATGAGATGGGTTGCTGATGTGGTTTACCTCTCACACTGGTGAGATGGGCTATAGATATGGTTTGCCTCTCCAATAACGAGATGGGCAATTTGATGTGATTTATATCTAATATAGAGATACAAGACAGAATGGTGGAATTTGGACATGAGCATTACCTGCATATAATTCATGCATCATGTTGACTTTTAAGAGGATCTCTTCTAAAGACTGGTAGGTACTTAAGTACCCGGTGTCTTAGGGACTCATCCTGGATGCCCATGCAATAGTGGAAGCCTACCCACTTGGTTGGGTAGATGCCGACCTTAGGAGGGTTGATGCGGGTTGATGGAGTCCAATTCAAGCAAGTGGACGGACTTCCCACTTGATTCATGCATCATGCATACATAACATGTTTGCATACATTTTACATTAATAAGTATTGTTGGATGTTCCTATTTTAACTATCATGCATATGAACTATGATGAGTTTCACTCACTGGGCATCCCAGTTGACGGGTGTGAATTAAACATATACAGATGACACATATGTTATTTTCTTTGAAACAATATATAAGTAGGAACCTGAACCACTAGAGGAACCACCCAATACATGGAATTACTTAACAGAGGAAGAAGCAACCGCTTTGAATCAAGACATTTAGTTATTCTGTTTTTATTTATAGTTGATGATGTTTATTAAGTCCCAAATGGGTAGACTGTAGGTAGATTTCAGATTGTTTAATTGATTAGTTGATTAGTTGGATGCTAGTTATTTGGAACTTAGTAAATTCTAATTTTTACGCCTCTATAACAGTTTGACTCTTAAATAAAGTGCATTTGTGCACAAGTCATACCCCATAACCTGGGCCCGAGGGTGCACACTCCGTGTCCGGATTTCGGGGCGTGGCATGGAGGCATTGTTTATATCCGGTCGATCATAACCAAATCA
Organism: Liriodendron chinense; assembly: GCA_003013855.2. NCBI lineage: Eukaryota > Viridiplantae > Streptophyta > Magnoliopsida > Magnoliales > Magnoliaceae > Liriodendron > Liriodendron chinense. The sequence continues at coordinate 7,699,356 of ML058429.1, forward strand.
AACGGTCCAGAAGGTGCCACTGTGATAGCCATGCCATAAATGGTATGAATGAATTTTAAATGCAATGAGCTAAAAATGTGTACATTTGTGAGCATTAAATGCTAGAGTTTCAACAAAAGTAACTCTCTATAAGCACTAAATGGTAAAGTCCCATAAAAGAAATAGACTTTAAAGCTTCCTATGTAAGAATTCAGAGACGTTAAGGCACCAGCAAAACTTCTTATGCAAGAATCCAATGACATCAAAACTTCAGCAAGGATTTTAACGCCCATTGCAAGACTAAAACAACAAGAGGCATATGTGATCTCTTGTACACGTGATCGTATGTAATAGGCTATACAAATGTGGAGGATCGAGTGAAATTGCGGTTTTACCGCTTGTAGAGATACTCGGAGATATGCATAATGTCCTAGAGGAGGGTGAATAAAACTTTTTGAATTTCCAATTACAATTAAAAACTAATCAAGTCAATCTTAACAACCAAGATATTCACAATAACATTCAAGGCAATTATATGATGAATTTGTAAGTAAAGACTATCATAGGCATTTCATCAAACAGTTAGCATTCATGATTGACTAAACCATTCAACACATAGCAATCATTCAAGCTCACAATGCACAACGATTTATAGTGGTTCGGTTTCCCTACTCCACTCCCGGTTCACGATCTCAACCTATGAGACCACCAGACTTCACTATAGTCGTGGTTTTAAATCAGGTTAACCATCAACCTTGACATCCTTTTATCTAGGACCGCGTTTACCATCCGCCGATGGCACAATCCAGGGATTTGACGAGTTTGGATCTCAAACTCTCACCAATCTTAATCCAAGGACAGTCACGTACACTCCCGCCGGAGTTTTCCAATCCAAGGAATAGAGATTCAATAAATGGACTCTCAAATACTAGACATACCTAGACGATTGAGCCCCGATTCAATGCCTTTGATGAGTAGCTTCAGCTCCACGTGCTTCAGCTTCTCTTTGTGCTCCCAAGATTAGCTACCGATGCAAATGATGTGATTATGATTATGCCGGGTAGTTGGGAGAGAGTTGGTCAAGTTCCTCTTGCCTATTCAATGCAATGGTTATGGGGTAACTACCAAACTTCAAGCATTCAATGGCTACAAACGACCTCATAAAGATATTCTGAAGGTAAGTCGACCATGAATGAAGATCTTGAGTTCATACTTCAAACCGAGCTTTGAATACTCAATGATAAGCCATTAATGGCTAGGTTTGAATGATGAACTCAAGGGAGTTAAGAGCAAGGAGGGTAGGAAGATGTGAGTAAAGACTCTCTCTCTTAGCTCTTGAAGGGTGTTGAATGTATGCCATGAAAGACCACAAGTTATGGTTATATAGAGCCCCAAATGATGGCCCCAACGGATCTAAAACGGTCACGTCCGACCTGTCAGAGAGAGGTCTCAACCAGTCGGACAGACCGGATCGCAATTCAAAAAGGAAGGGCCACATCTGGGTCTGACCGACCGCTCAAGACCAGTCGGCAAACTTTGCTGGACAACATGATGCACGCAGTCCGACAGGTCAAGACCGGTCGGCTGCCTATTTGGATCAATGCACAGAGCTGCTGGACTAATTTTTGTTCTCCTGGCCGACCGGTCAAGACCGGTCGGCTGTCCAGTTGAAATCCTTACAGCAAGGTTGCTGTCTTCTTTTGATGCACTTGGCCGACCGGTCAAGACCGATCGGCTGTCTTGGCAGCCTTCATAAAGCTCAGTTGCTGGACAGGTCTTTAGTGCTGGCCGGTCGGCTGTCCAGCTGAGTTAATCACAGCAAGTGCTGTCTTGTGTTGAGGAGCCTGGCCGACCTGTAAAGACCGGTCGGCTATCTAGACAATTTTATTACAGCAAGTTTGCTGGGTATTTCTTGAAGTTCTGGCCGACCGGTCAAGACCGGTCAGCTGTCTAGATGATCTTGTCACAGCAGGTTTTGCTGGATCAAGTCCTTCAACACAGCAACGGATCACTTTCACAGTTGAAGCATGAAGTGATTAGGTGCAAAAGTCCATTGTTTGGACATATGTTCAATTATGATTCGCACCAGCCATGGACCACAAGTCTGATCAACTTGTGCTAGGGTCGAGAGGGAATGGGATAAGATAGGTGAGTCATTACTCCATTATTTGATGTTTTGGGTTTCCTACGGTCGATCTATATGCAACTTACCTGAAATCTTGTTTCAGCTCGAGCTTGAGCAATGGAAGAAGCATAATCTTCAAGTCTTGATCTTCAAATCTTCAACCGGGGCTCACACGACAAGACGCGACCAACCAACACGTCAATTGACAAAATGAAGTGTACTAACATCGAGGAGAGTTACACCAGATCTCTCATGTTACCCTCAAGAGTTACACGAGATATCTCACGTTACCGGATGCTATGCACAACCACCGCCTTCTAGAAGCTTATAAAAATAACATTCAAAGAAGAGCATTAGGCCCACTAACACAATTCAATCAATCCATTCAGCTCTACACTACATATCCCTTTCGTCCTTTATGAATAATTAGTAATTATTAATTTAACATTTTAGCTTAGTCCCTCCATTTTTATCTAGTAATGCTGCAGCAAGTCCAGAGCCATTATTTTAGCTTAGTTCCACTACTATCCAGCGCATTGTTGCAGTATGTATTGAGGAGTAGATTAAATATCTATGACTCATTCGTCGGATCCCCTAGATTATCGAGTTGTTACTTGATACATTTCAATTCACATCTTGTTGACTTTATACTACGATCGTCTCATGAGTGTCTGGTAGTTTCCATGACCTTTTTTCCGTAATAAGCCGTTGTATGTATTTTATTCTCTACTTAGTTTTATTTTTCATTAGCTAATTATACTGGTTTAAGATCAAATTAATAAAATCGACAAACCTTATTTTTAATTCTGTCCAATCTTTATTGCTTTACTGAGAAATCTGATTACTATCATCGTTAAAAGAAAAATCTTTAATTTTAAGGAAAAAAAGATCTCATTCAAATTGACTAACCATCTCCTAAAATCACCTAATCGCTATAACAATTGATGGCTAAACAATCAGGCCAGTATTTATAGATTTAGTCTTACTCTAGGCTAGTTCAATGCCTAGGGTCATAAGCATTCAATTGATTCAAGTAGAACACTAGTCTGGCATGCCTAACATTAAATCTAATCAAACATATTTAATAAAATTCGGAACATTCATAACACGTGTGACCACACTTCCAGATTGAACATCAACTGGTGTGACCCATGCAAGTTTTTAATTGGGCTTATAATTTTGTGCATACATTTCAAATAATGCTCCTCGCCTGATGGTTTAAATCGATTTTACAGATAGTGGACCTACAAGGTTTGGATGTTTTACACAGGCTCTGTAGACGATTCCGGTCTTGGTTTAAGTGCTGGTAGCCGGTTTCCAATAAATGCTTCTTACCATGTGTGGCTTTAAGAGCAAATAGTCTTATTCCTTATACAATTATGCCTAGAGCTTCATTTGATTATTAATAAATATCAATTCAAATAAAGTAGGACTCAATGAAGTCATGGAGTCGACCCGCCTCAGTTGGTGCCAAGGTTCTGAGTTTTTCTGTTTTTGTTTTTGTCTTTATTTTTTTTTGTTTTTTTGTTTTTTTATTTTTGTTTTTTGTTAATTATATAGTGATGAGACGTTGATGGCGACGACAATAATGACCGCAGATAATTGCAATTATAGGCTATAATGCATCCAAACATATAATTAATTATAGATGCAGGTGTATTCACTCCCTCTTTTACCTAATTAGAGCACATTGCAATTATAGTCTATAATGCATCCAAACATATCATTAATTATAGATGCAGGAATATACACTCCCTCTTTCACCTAACTAGAGGAAATCGATAAATGTCAACCACCCAGTTGGACCAAATCATTCCTCCTAAACGTAGTCCCAAGCAAAGTCCATTGATCTGATAGTAGAAAGATTTGGTGAGCCCAGTCTCTCGACAGCAGTCCGTTGATGGACGGTTCACATTAAATGGGCATGCCCACTCGACCAAAGACAAATATCTTACTCTTTTTACTCCATAGAGAAGATAGGAGGACAAGGGAGAACATCGCGTTGGGAGAAAATGGGTTTAAAAGGAGGCAAAGACAACAGGTGTCACATGTCAGTCGAGACTTTTGTAGCTCAAATGTATTATGCAGATGGTCCCATGCTTCAATAATAACTTGGAAATTAAAATTCCCGTTGAAGGCCAGAAGTTGTCTGTGGCCCCAAACCACGGACGCGGTTTATCTAAATATGAAAGGTCTACTGTCCATTGATTTATGTCAAAGAGCAAAAAAATTCATCTTGTGTTTGTACAAGTGGGGCCACATTCATGATCCAAACCATTGATATTGTGGATCCCATTGAGATGCCTATACCCATAAAATATCCTAGATGGAGAAAAGCCTTACGCTTCAAGAACTGGTGCGTCATGAAAAATTGGTTCGGAAAGAAAATACAACATCCCGCCGCATTTAGGCTGGAAAGGGCCAAGTCACTGAACCATAGGCCTTAGAGTTGGGTTCAGGTTGGGCCAGGTTGCTGACTTTGCCATCCATTTAGCTTGTGCCCGGACCCAGCTCAGATATGGGTCGGGCGAGTTGATGCGTGGGCGTGCCCAATCCATTGCCGCACACCCACTATTACGAACTGCGGACCTAAATGTTAGGTGTGGAATGCGTTGGTTCTGCCCGCAGGTCAACAGACCAACTCGCTTTTGAGGTGGCTTTGGTCCAAAGCTGAATAGGTAGCGGGTCGGGCAGGGGTTTCAGAATGCTACTCTTATAGGTAAATGGCCCGGCTCTGGGTTGAGCTCTAACAAGCTGACCTTTAGCTCAATGGTCGGGGATGGAGGACTTGCCATGCACATCGATGTGGGCATGTTTGTTTGTACGTACCAACTAGTTGGGCATCTGGCTGGGTGTACTTTTAGCACCATATTTCATTCTTAAACTTATGGCCCGTTTTGATAAAAAGTAACTTATTCTACTGTTAGCAGCAATTTAGTTACTTATTCTGAATAAGTTAGTTTGGTTAATAATTAATTACCAATTCCCGATCGGCTGAAAACTTCGTAAGTATTTCAGTTTTATTTTTTACTTTTTTCGCTCTTTCTCACTAGCTGAATGGTTGAGGGTATCTTGCGAAACCCCTCTCATTGGCACCGAAGCTTCTTCCAAACTGGACAAATAGAGTAGATCCGTAACACACTGTCATGGCAAGTCTTAAGAAGTTTTTAATAGTCAATGATCACCGTTTCATATGGTGGGACCCACTCCCTAGTGGCCCCACGTCCAGGATAATAATCCGGCAAAAAGATGGACAATGTGCATTCAATACATACATCGAAATAGACTCTTACAAGGTTTCAATGGTGGAAGTCATTATCTCCACTGCTTGTAGATGTGGGGTCCACAAATGTGGGGAAATGAATGGACGGTGTAGGTGCAAGTGCATCCAAGTGGGCTCAACAAGATGGATGACCCACATCAAGGTAGGCCTCACATGACGGATGGTACACATCAAAGGTCGGTCCTAATGATGAGTGGCCCATATCCAAGGTGGGCCCCACATGATAGATGACCCACATCAGAGGTGGGGCCCACATGATGGACGTGGTTTTCTTTGCCATCAAACCTGTTTACTAGGTCACCATATCCAAGGCGGGCCTTGCATGATGGACGGCCCACATTAGAGGTGGGGCCCACATGATAGACGTGATTTCTTTGCCACCAAACATGTTTACCAAGGCATGTGAGACCTAGTTGATATGGAAAACACAAATATCAGCTTGCTTGCTCTAGGCTTTGTGGGCCCCACCTTTCATTCCTGGAGTCCACGACGATGTCCATACAAATCTACCATGTCTAGCTATTTTTCCAATTTTGTTGCCAAACATATTTAGTTGTTGATTAAGTAGAAACCAAGATAAGTTACTTATCGCTATATATGATAAATAGCTTGAGCAACTTACAATCCAAATGGGCCCTTAGTGTGGATCTTTGGGAGGGTCAAATCGACCGACTTGACCAGATTACAATTAAATGGGTCACGTTAAGCTAGGGGTTGATGAAATTTAAGGGGGTTGGTTCGTGGATCACAGGGTAATTGGTAGGGCTACAAGTCCGGCGGGTTCAACCCGACCGACCCGTGACTGACCTGACGTTGGGTTGGGCTTAGGCAGGAAGTATTGGATCCAATCTCAAGCTTGGGCTATGAAAACACCAACCTGATAAAGCTTGGGTCGGGCTTGGGTTGAGGTCTCGAGTTGCCCGACCCAACCCAAACCCGATCTATATAAAAGTTACTTATAATTTTATTATACTTTAGTTAAATAAACTTATAAGTTTATATTACTTTAGTAAGTAAATTTATAATGTTTGAAATTAGATATGCTTGAATTTGACATGCTTGAGTGTGAAAGGAGTGGTTATCTTATATTTTAGCTTGTTTGTTTAAAATAAGTGAAGTTCTTTACAATAAATAACTATATATATATATATATATATATATATATATATATATATATATATATATATATATATATATATATAAAGGTCATAGGTATACAAAATAAGACAGGTATTGAAACATTATAGACTAATGTAATAACGAAAATATTAACATGTATCAACCCGACCAACCCGATCAATCTGACTGAACCTGCTTGGGTTGGGCTTGGATTGAGAATTCCCAACATGAGGTTGGGTTGGGTTAGGTTAGGATTCAGGTATAGGAACCTTGGGTTGAGTTAAGGTTGAGCACCAACCCAACCCGCCCGACTTTCAGCCCTAGTAATTGGTTGTGGCTCAGGTTCAGTTACAAAATCTTGGCCTCAGCAAATGGGTGTGCACGGCCCCGATGCCACCCCCATACAATCTCTAAATTGAGAGAGAGAGAGAGAGAGAGAAAGAGAGTGGGAGGAGCCAAAACAATAGTACCTCTACGTACAGGTTCTTCCCCAATAATCAGGTTGGTCCACTTGTCAGGTGGTACCGGTACAAGAAACAAACCTAAGGTTGAATTTCTTTTCCAAGTCCAACTGCTTTAGAATCATGGCCCACCTCTTAAATGAACCAGATTTATTTTTAGTGCAAGACATCTGCAAAGTCAAACCCATCTGACGGATGGCTTTGATGTTGCACATGTAGGGGGAAGTGAGGCACGTGGTCGCATGTGCATGAGCTGCTTCGTACACACGATTGGGCTTAGCAAAGCTCAATCTAAAATATTAAACTCAACCAGACCCAACCCGACCCTACCTGACCAACCTGATTAAACTCGACCCAACCTGAGATGGGTTAGGGTTGAGGATATGAAATGTGAGGTTGGAAAGCCTGGTTGTATCTTGAGTTGGCGGACAGCAGGTCTACCTTCATGCTGGGCTAGACCTGAGACGACCTTCAACCTAATCTTACCTGCCCAAGCTGCACCTCTAGCCTCTCCCAAGCAACCCAAATACGCCCGGCGAGCCCAATCCTAGTTCATATCATATTTAGAAGATTCGGTAAATGAATAACCTATGCCCTCTTGGGACTGTAAATAGGCTAGGCTAACTCACACCCAGGTCCATAGCTCAAGTGGCAGACTGAGTGAAGATAGACTCATTTCAACATTGAGGTCATGGTGTTGATTCCCATAGTGGGGTGGCTAACATAGTGATGTGACTAACAGGGGTGGGTGGGTGTACTAACAATGGGGTGTGTGAACTAACCCAAAAAAAAAAAAAAAAAAAAAAAAAAGGTTAGGCTAACTTACTAGGCTCCCCAGCGTGGCCCACTTCTGCCATTTATTAATAGTAATTAACATTCTTTTATATAGTTATTAATAGCAATTAGTATTATTCTAGATAATTATTCAAATTTCAGAGGTGGTAAACATGTTCGGACTTGGACTAAGGGTGAGCTTGGGTTCGGCCATTTATTAACTTACAAGGCGAAGCTCAGGCCTATCCATTTTGACCCAACACAGGCTTTGCCCAAGCTTAGACTGACCTTGGCCCAGTCCGAACCTGGTCCATTGATAGCCTTAGCTGCCTTGGTTGCACAAATAAGCTGAATTGTGAACCTTTAGGCTAATGAAGAGGAGATAACAAAGGTAATTGATGTTTCCTAGCATTTACAACAAGGACGTTGCCCATTGCAGTTGCTTTTTTAAGTCCTACTCGAAAGTAATGTGGTTGTAATTTGGAGCTCAAAGTACTATATTTAACCAGTAAAATTAGGATTCGAATATGCCACTTCATTTAAACGAGCATCCAAGAGTGTGGAACTTTGAATACTTCAAGAATATTGGAGGACATTGGAATTAGGGATAGCTGTATTTTGGAAATTTGGTGGCCTACCTACTCATCATCATATGCTTCATCTTTTACTTGTGAAAAGACACTTAGGGCCCATTTGGATTGTAAGTTACTTAAGATAAGCTACTTATCATATAAGTAACTTATCTTGGTTTCTACTTAATTAGCAAATAAGTATGTTTGGTAAACAGCATCCTTATTAACTAAAAAGTTAAAAAGCATTTTGTTTCCAACATTTAAGTAATTATCCCTCCTCAAGTCTGTTTGGTCCTTGCACATACACCATCCATAATTTGGGGCCAACCTTTGGTGTAAATTGTTCATTGTGCGGGCCCCGCCTTTGATGTGGGAAGTCCATCATGTGGAGCCCACCTTGGATGTGGACCATTCATCATTACAGCCCGACCTTTAACATGCACCGTTCATTAGGTAGGGTCCACCTTTGATGTTGGTCATCCATCAAGTGGGCCCACCATCAATATCCAATACCCATCATGTGGAGCCACCTTTAATGTGGGCCGTCCCAAATGTGGGGCCCACCTCTAATGTGGGACATCCATCATGTGGGGCCTGCCTTGTATATGGGCCACTCATCATTAGGGTCGACTAATGGTGAGCATCAATGACCATTGTTTCATTTTTGGGTTGGACAAACAAGGGTGGATGGTGTGGATTTCATGTGCACGGCATGTGGCCCCACTACCCAGTGGGCCACCCAAAACTAGTTGGAAAAATAGATGAATGGCATGAGTAAAACACATAATGTTGGGCCTAGGGAGGTTTCAACGGTGTGATCATTATCACTGTTGCTTCCTGATGTGGGTCCACTTGAGGCTTAGATCTGCCTCACATGCTAGCCCCACTCACATCCAGGCCAGATGGACGGCACGGATCAAAAACATCACAGTAGGCCCCCAACAAGCTGGATGGTCAACATGGGCTGGGCAGTTGCCATAAAAACCATAACCTTTTATAGCTGTGGACGAGCACCACCTCTGTTGCAGTCGGTGGATGAAAAGTGAAAAAGCAAAAAAATAATGCTGAAGTATTGAACCGGTTTTCATAAAATAAGTAATTATAATTCTTCATTAACCAAACTAACTTATCTCAAATAAGTTACTGAACTGCTGGTAGACTCTGTAGAGTTTCAATAGGGGATCATGGCTTCGAAACCCATCAGTGGTGAAAATCCACGCTGCTGACAACACCAGTGGGTGAGTTGCATGACTGACTGGGTGGGTGTGTTGCGCAATTGACTGGGTGGGTGCTGCTGCCATCGGCAAGAAAAGCAACTTATTTAGTTGTATCCGAATAGGCCCTTAATGGCTTAGATTTTACCCACGAAAGCAGCACCTCTTCTCTATGCACCCTCTCTTTCTGCAAGTAGCCAATAGCCACCATCTGCCACAGCATCCCTCTGTGTGTGTGCATGTAGCTTATATCATTTCTACTCTGTGCATGTTCGGCTATATGCATGTAGCTTGCAACCTTTTTCTTAATGCATGTAGCCGTCAACCCTTTCTATCTAAATGATCTATCCCTCCCTCTCTCCCAAAAAAAATGCCATACTCCCTAGTTTTAATAGCCGCAATGCTCATTCAATAACAAGCTTAAGCTTACTTAGTCATTGTAATTTTAGGGTTATGCATATCTGAACCCCAATTCACAGCACAATTGCATAGTTTAAGTTGTTAAAGTTAATAACTTATGCTTATTTTTGTGTTTATAAGTAAAAGAGAGAGATGTCATGAATTTAATGCTAATTTGATGGATTTAGAATGATTAGGAGATCAAGCTTTGATCAACCAAAGAAGTGGAAAAAAAGCCTTTAAGGAATCAAATTGAAGACCTTAAATGACTAGAAAAACCAAAGTGTAGAGCTGTAGGGCCAGAAAAAAATTGTAATTTTAGGGTTGTGCATATCTGAACCCCAATTCACAGCACAATTGCATAGTTTGAGTTGTTAAAGTTAATAAGTTATGCTTATTTTTGTGTTTATAAGTAAAAGAGAGAGATGTCATGAATTTAATGCTAATTTGAAGGATTTAGAATGATTAGGAGATCAAGCTTTGATCAACCAAAGAAGTGGAAAAAAAGCCTTTAAGGAATCAAGTTGAAGACCTTAAATGACTAGAAAAACCAAAGTGTAGAGCTGTAGGGCCAGAAAAAAAGTGTAGAAATTGCAGAAAACAGCCCTGCTGTTACACAAAACCGGCCGGTGGCCAAATCCGACTAGTCAACCGATAGGTCAGATTTTCAAGTTTTTGAGCTGAACTTGCTGGACTGTTTTTACCAGGTTCGACTGGCCGACCGGCCGGTCGACTAGTGTCCAAATAGTTCTTATTGTTAGCGTGCAAGGTCCGACTGGCCGGCTAGTGTCCAGATTGCGATAGGACTCTGTGATTTCTCAAACTTTACAAAGTGGTGCTCGATTTCTTCTATGAAAGGCCACCTCCACTCTCTTCCTAAAGCATCATAGAATGTGCGGAGAAAATGGATCAAGACCTAAGATGCTTCCTAGCCTCCTATAACTAGTTTTTCTTTCTTTTCTTAGTTCTAGTTTTAGTTTATTATGCTTTCTTTTAGTTAACTCTTAGTTAAAGTTAAGAGGTGAAATTTGTAGTTAGTTCTAATGCTTAATTCATTTATTCAAGTACTCTTTACTTAATTATGGATTTTCAAGTTCTTATTTAAATAAAGTTTGGATTTTTAGAAGTTTTGTGAGAGTTTATGTACTTCAAACATGAGTTCTTTGCAATTCTCTGAGATTATCATGTTGGTTTAATTTTATTTGAATTGTAGTAACCATGGAGCATGTCATGATCTCTTAGTATGGTTATTACTTCGAAGGCTACAAGTTCAAGTTCTATATGCTTCATTAGAATTAGAATTCTGATTTTCAGATTTAAGTGGGATTGTTTGTGTTGAATGCAATATCTTCCAATTAGATGAGAGATAGAACTTTGATTCTAATTGTGTTTGTGCTTGGATGAATGGATTGACATTGGGCTACTACAAGTGGATACTTGATGCTCTAGTTTCTTTTTAATTCTTAGATTTTCTCTACTTAGTTTACTGTTTCTACTTAGTTTTAAAAAAAAATTGAATTTCTTAAACTTTCTAAGTTGAAGTTAACAGAATAATTTAAATTGAGTTTACCATTTTCCTTATGGATCGACTTCGGTCTCACCGAGTTATTACTATATCACAACCTTGCACTTGAGGTGAACAAATAGTGGCGTGTGAATGCTATAAAAGGACACATCTAGGCTCGTCTAAACTAACCCTAGAAGAGATCTACAGTCACTGGAGGTGGAGAGGATCATCGTGAAGTGTCTACAACTCCTCCTACTATGGTTTTTCTAGTTTTCTATACTTTGTAGTAATTTTTCTTTCAATTCTAGTTCAAGTATGACAATGCTCGGCTAAAACCTCTTAGCTAGGGCTAAGAGGTGAAGTTTGTAGTTAGTTTTGATGTTCAATTCGTTTATTTAAGTACTATTTACTTAATTTTGTATTTTCAAGTTATAGTTTGAATAAAATTTCGATTTTTAGAAGTTTTGTGAGAGTTTGTGTACTTCAAACATAAGCTCCTTGCAATTCTCTGAGATTGCCATATTGGTTTGATTAGAATTGAATTGTAGTAACCCTGGAGCATGCCATAATCTCTTGGTATGGCTTGTTACTTCGAATGCTACAAGTTTAAGTTCTATATGCTTCATTAGAACTAGAAATCTAAGTTTTCAGATTTAAGTGAGACTATTTGTTTGAATGCAATATATTCCAATTAAATGAGAGATAGGACTTTGATTCTAATTGTATTTGTGCTTGGATGAATGGATTGACATTAAGCTATTACAAGTGGATCCTTGATGCTATCTAGTTTCTCTTTAATACTCAGATTTTCTTATTTATGTTACTGTTTTTACTTAGTCCTTAAACTTTGAATTTTCTGAACTTTCTAAGTTTAAGTTATTTGAATAGTTTGAATTGAGTTTACCCTTTTCCTTGTGGATCGACCTCTATCTCACCGTGTTATTACAACATTGCAAACTTGCACTTGAGGCGAGCGAATAAGTTTTTGGCACCGCTGCCAGGGAATAGGTTAAACTATTGTAATTATTCTAGTAGCTATAGAGTAATCTTAGTTAGGTAGGATTTACTATTTTCCTAGAACTAGTTTTCTTATTTTCTAGAACTAACATTATTTGTTTTTTTTTTTGTAGGAATTTCATATAGTTCAAAGCTTTTCGAGTAATATCCTTCTAACTTAGAACTCTTTCTCAATTCAGTTTTTCTATTTTCTCTAATTTCCAGATTTTTCTTACTTTTAGGATTTAGATCTTAGTTTTAGTTTGGTTTTGTGTTTTTTATGTCCCATTGGGAACATGACTCCAAAAATTGTCTCCAAACCGAGGGTGGTTTAGTTGGACCACTTTCTGTTAAAAAATATCTAGAAATTTGTGAAAGATTGCAGAGCATGGATCAAACACCGTTAAGGAATCCTCCCCCTCCTACTTTAACTACAAACGGAAATCAAGAGGGAGTAGGAGAGAATGATGTACACAATGCTCCTCCAATGAGAGCATTACATGATTACTTACAACCAGCTCATGCTATTACACCCTCATGTGTGGTTTATCCAACCATTGGAGTAAACGTTGATATTAAGCTGGGGGTGATTCAAGTTTTACCAAAGTTTCATGGGCTAGATTCCGAGAGCCCATACTTACATCTTAAAGAATTCGATGAGGTAGTAGCCACTTTGTAATACAACAATGTGATAGAGGATGTAGTTAAATTGAGGTTATTCCCTTTCTCTTTGAAAGAAAGAGCCAAAACATGGCTCACTCTCTAAGACCAAGATCGATTGGGAGATGGACTAAGATGACCCAGGAGTTTTTGAAAAAATTCTTCCCGGCTTATAAAACGAATACCCTTTGATATGCTATAATGAATTTTTCAATCAAAGAGGCTGAAACTTTCTTCCAAAGTTAAAAGAGATACAAAGACCTCCTACTCACATGTCTACATCATGGCTATTAGATTTGGCGAATCATAAGCTTCTTCTATGAAGGATTAAACTCCAATATGCGCCAATTCATAAAGATGATGTGCAACGGTGAGTTCATGAGCAAAGATCCTGAGGATGCATGGAGTTTCTTGGACATGTTGGCCAAGAATGCCCAATCATGGGATACCTCGGACAAATCTAGTAACTTTAAGCCTCCTCAACAAAAAGAGAAATGAGGGATTTACATCCTTAAGGAAGACAATGATGTTAATGCAAAGATAGCTAACCTCACAAGGAAGATAAAGGCTATGGAACTTAGTAAGAGTGGAACTTACAATTCCACTGAAGCTATTAAGAACGTATATGGGAGTTATGCTACTAATGTACACTTTACGTAAGATTGTCCTACAATTCCTGCGTTTCAAGAGATGTTATAAGAGCAAGCAAACGCCCCATACGGGTATCAATGACCTTTAAATGGATCAGTAGGTAACACGTACAACTCTACTTGGAAGAACCATCTAAATTTCAGTTGGAGAAATGGTCCCACAACCAATCCTACAAACTCTCAAAGAGGGCCACCTATACAAAATGTAGCATTAAGCATGGCACCACCTCAATTCTCCATGGAGGATACTTTAAAGGCGTTTATGCAAGGGTAAATGCAAATAAACCAAATAAATCAGCAAATGTTCCAAGAGCTTAAAGTTTCAGTTGATAAGATTAAGGGATGCTTGAATGCTAAGGGATCGTTCAGGCACAACATCAGCCCAATCCTAAACAAACATATGAAATCAGTACCCTTAAACTCCCCAATTAACATGTGGAGCAAGCAAAATTCATCATCACTCTTAGAAGTAGTAAATAAATCGACAAATCTATTCTGATGAAGGCCAACAAGCCTAATGATCCGATAATTTCTGAGAATGAGGATGAATCTAACTTAACCCCACAAGAAAAGGAACATGTTTTCAAGCCCGTAGCACCATTCCCTTCGAGATTGGTTTTTCCAAAACCTCTCACAAACTCTCATGACATTCTAGAGGTTTTCAAACAAGTTAAGATTAACATTCTATTGCTTGATGCCATAAAATAAATTCCTTCCTATGCCAAGTTTTTAAAAGACTTATGCACAACCAAATGTAAATATAATGTGCAACAAAAGTCCTTTCTCAATAAGTAAGTGAGTGTCATTCTTACGCAAAACACCTTTAAAAAATATAAGGATCCCAGTAGTCCAACAATCTCATTGCATCATTGGAGACTACCGGATTGAGCGAGCTTTGCTAGATTTGGGGGCAAGCATAAATTTGATCCCGTACTCGATATATGAGCAATTGGGGCTTGGTAAATTAAAACCCACCAAAACCACATTGCAACTCGCTAATAGATCCATCCATGTACCAAGAGGGATGGTTGATGATGTTTTAGTCCAAGTCAAAAAATTCTATTATCTGGTAGACTTTATCGTCTTGGACACACAACCGGTCATGGATATTAGCACTCAAATACCGATTGTATTGGGCCACCCATTCTTGGCCATATCAAACGTAATCATAAATTTTCAGAATGGGGTGATGCAATTATCCTTTGGGAATATGACCTTAAAGGTGAATGTGTTCCACATGTGCAAAAAGCAAAGGAATGAGGAAGATGATGAGCTTTTCGAGGTAAAGATGCTAGAATCCTTTGAAGAAGAGAAGCTCCTCCAACTTGAACTACCTGAAACTTTGAGGAAATGCTTGGCACATTTTGAGGATTCTAATGATCCCATCTTATGTGAAATTGTGCAAGCATTGAATGATGAGAAGCCAGTACTTGATACTAGTCGGTAGAGGCCTCACTTTGAAAAATTGCCACCAACCACATCAAAGCCTCTACCGTCTAATATCCAACTGCCGAAGCTTGACCTAAAATCATTTCCATCCGAGCTAAAATATGTCTATTTAGGTCAAGAGGAGACATTCCCTGTTGTGATAGCCTCCCACCTAGGAAAAGACCAAGAGCTTAAGTTAATTGAGTTACTCAAAGAACATAGGGGAGCCATAGGATGGACCATAGCGGATTTCAAGGGGATTGACCCTTCGGTTTATACTCATCATATCCACCTCGAAGAGAATGTAAAAACAACTAGACAACCTTAAAGGCGGTTAAATCCAAACATGATGGAGGTTGTCAAGGCCGAGGTGTTAAAGCTACTAGATGTGGGTATCATCTACCCTATCTTGGATAACCAATGGGTGAGTCATACCCAAGTTGTCCCTAAGAAGTCCGGTATCACCATTGTAGAGAACGCGAACAACGAGCTTATACCGACTAGAGTTGCTACTTGTTGGTGTATGTGCATAGATTATAGGAAGCTAAACACGGTCACTAAGAAATACCACTTCCCTCTCCCTTTCATAGACCAACTTTTGGAGAGGTTAGCGGGCCATTCCTATTATTGCTTCCTCAATGGCTATTCTGGATACAACTAAATTGAGATAGCCCCGAAAGACCAAGATAAAACCACTTTTACATGCCCGTTCGGCACTTTTGCATACCAAAGGATGCCATTCAGACTATGTAATGTACCTGCCACATTCCAACGATGCATGTTGAGTATTTTCTTGAACATGGTGGGTGAGTTTTTCGAAGTTTTCATGGATGATTTCTCATTTTTTAGTTGTACATTTGATGAGTGTCTTGACCACTTGAGATTGGTCTTAACTAGGTGTGAGGAGAAAAATCTTGTCTTAAACTGGGAGAAGTATCATTTTATGGTATAAAGAGGAACAGTCCTTAGACATATCATCTCGTCCAAAAAAATAGAGGTAGACCAAGCCAAAATCGACATCATTGTCAATCTACCACCACTCAAAAGCATACGCGATGTGCGGTCCTTCCTTAGACATGTCGATTTTTATAGAAGATTCATAAAGGATTTCAGCCAAACCTCTAGGCTTTTATGCAATCTTCTCCGAAAGGACAACCAATTCAAGTGGAGTGTTGAATGTCAGTTAGCTTTTTCAAAGCTAAAGGACATGTTGACAACCGCACCCATCATGCAACCACTGGATTGGTCCATTCCTTTTGAGTTAATGTGCGATGTTAGCGATTATGCTATTAGGGTGGTGTTAAGACAAAGGAATGATAAGAAGCCCCACATTATTTACTACACAAGTAGGACCTTGAATCCCACCCAAGTCAATTACTTGACTACGGAAAAAGAGCTCCTAGCCTGTGCTTTTTGCCTTGAACAAATACAGGCCTTACTTGATAGGATCCAAGGTCATTATCTATACGAATCATGCAACACTGAAACATCTTCTTTCTAAGAAAGATGCTAAGCCCCGTTTACTTAGATGGATCCTACTCCTTCAAGAATTCGACTTAGAGATCAAAGATAAGAAGGGAGTAGAGAACGTGGTGGCGGATCATCTATCCCACCTATTTTTACTCAATTTCATTGACCAGTCACCCATTGAGGACTCATTCCCTGATGAGAAACTCCTTGCTGCTATGCATCCACCATGGTATGCTGATATAGGGAACTATCATTCTGCAGGTGTGATGCCAACTCATTGGACTGCGCAAGATAAACGAAAATTTCTAAGGGAAGTGCGCGGATTTTTCTGAGATGAACCTTTGCTTTTTAAATATTATCCAGGCTAAATTATAAGGAAATACGTACCTAATTATGAACAAAATGCTGTCATCTACTTTTGTCATAATCAAGCGTGTGGTGGTCATTTTTCCGCCATGAAAACCAATGCGAAATTCTGCAGTGTGGGTTTTATTGGCCAACTATGTTTAGAGACACCCACGAGTTTTGCAAAGTCTGTGAGCGCTGTCAAAAGCTAAGAGGATTGTCCCGTAGGAATTGATGCCTCTCAACCCAATTTAACATATCAAAGTATTTGACTGTTGGGGCATCAATTTCATGGGATCATTCCCCTCATCTTTTGGATATGTCTACATATTGCTTGCCATAGACAATGTGTCCAAGTGGGTTGAGGTGATTCTATGTAGAACCAATGATCACTGAACGGTTCTATGGTTCCTCAAAGAAAACATACTATCTAGATTTGGAATGCCTAGAGCCATCATAAGTGATGGTGGCTCTCACTTTTGCAATAGGTCTTTTGAAGCTTAATGAAGAAATATGACATATCGCATAAAGTGAGTACCTCATATCACCCACAGACAAGTGGGCAAGCTGAAATTTTCGATAAAAAAATCAAACAAATTTTGGAGAAGACGGTGAGGCTGGATCGCAAAGATTGGTCGATGAGATTAGTTGATGCACTTTGGGCTCACTGTACGGCTTATAAGACCTCGATTGGAATGTCTCCTTGTAGACTTGTCTATGGAAAACTTTGCTACTTGCCCATGGAGCTTAAACACAAAGCCTATTGAACAAACATATTTTTAAGAAATCTTTTCATGAAGGTTAAAAAATACTCTTCTATAATTCTCTACTTCATTTTTTTAAAAAAAAATTGAGATCTCAATGGACCGGCCTATATATTGTTAATGAAGTTTTTCCTCATAGGGCTGTCGAGTTAGAGAATGCAGCACCTAAAATCACTTGTTGAGAGGTTTGATTCGGAGGACATGTTCATCCCTCTGAATGATCTTGTTTATCAGGATAATTGATCTCTTAGTCTAATGGAGGTATAGAGTAGATTAGGTCTAATTTATTTTCTGTTCTAGGATTATTGCCTTCTTAGATTTAGTTGTCAAAGGTAGATTTCCATGTTTGACTCTCTCTGGTACTCTCGTTCTCATCCTCTTTTATTTTATTTCGTTGCTCTCATTGCTTATTGCATATTTTTTACATTGAGGACAATGTAAGGTTTTAGTTGGGGGGTGAGATTCTTAGATGAATCTAGTGTTTTGTGACATTTCGAGAATTTTTGTATGAAATTTTTATTTTTTTTGAAAATTTGAAACTTTAATGGAAAACTTTGTTTCTATACACTTGGTATATTATGAGTATAAAAGAAAGAGAGATGAAGCGATATGATTTTGAAATCCTTGAATTATCTTAAATATAGTAGCTTTCTATATGAATTCCCCTATTGATTTGATTGATAAAAAGTTTAGAACATTTTTTAGTCTAACTCACATTACACGATTCTCATGATTGAAGGGATTATGTGGATTTGTAGACCGGCTAGACTAAAATTTAAAGTGTTAAGAAACCAAGCCGGAGAACTTTATTCATCACGTTCAGGAAATATGAGAAATAAAGAATGTCTAAGATATAGATTTTTAAAAATCTTATTTGTTTTTTATATTGAAAAGAAAAAGAAGAAAAAAGAGAGTTATTTTGAAAATATGTTGAATTCTAAAAAGGGCTACCTATCACCAACTAAGGAAAGGTCCACCATAACCTAAGTTGGAAATGAGAAGTAGTGTGAAAGCTATCGAAGGAACGGTAAGGCAAATTCTTGTCGTAGGCTTGTTGTTGATCTGTACACTTTTAGATCTTTAGTTCCATTGATCTATGAAGAAGGTAATTCTAGAAATCCATGAGGTGAACATTCACCATGCACACTAGATTATACTTGTTTGGATTCTTCTATTTATCAATCAATCAGTGGAGATTCTATGTGAAATACTTATTATGTTTAGGAAGTTTAAGATTTCAATTTCTATCATTAATTTTCTCTGAATTTTATACTTGTATGTCTTGAAGTTTATAGAAGTATAGTTATGAAAGATGAGCTAAGAGGTGGAGAGAAGGAGCAAGGAGAGAAGAGAAAGAAAGAAAGAAAGAAGAAGAGGAGCACACCAGACAGTTGGAACAGTCATGACTGGTCGGCCAGGCACGTAGGATAGAGGCCAAACCTTGCAGGACTAAAATGAACAGGACCGACCGGTCGGCCCCCTTGCTGCCTCCCTTTGAACTCCCTGGACCAAACCAGGTCGGTCTGACCAATCATGGCCGGTCGGCCACGCCAGTAAATTTAAAAGTTGTTGTTTTTTGCTTCGATTTTTGCTGTGTAACTCCTTACGCAAGTCTAGAATATTCTATGGTGGTAGCGCACGAATGCTATAAAAAGACACCTCTAGGATCGTCTAAACTAACCCTAGAAGAGATATACAGTCGTTGGAGGTGGAGCGGATCGTCGTGGAGCGTCTACAACTCAGACTACGGTTTTTTCACTTTTTTATGCTTTGTAGTAGTTTTTCTTTCAATTCTAGTTCAAGAATGAAAATGCTCGGCTAGAACTTCTTAGCTAGGGCTAAGAGGTGAAGCTTGTAGTTAGTTTTGATGTTCAGTTCATTTATCTAAATACTCTTTACTTAATTTTGGATTTTCAAGTTCTAGTTTGAATAAAATTTGAATTTTTAGAGGTTTTGTGAGAGTTTGTGTACTTTAGACATGAGTTCCTTGCAATTCTTTGACATTGCCATGTTGGTTTGATTAGAATTAAATTGTAGTAACCTTGGAGCATGCGATGATCTCTTGGTATGACTGTTACTTTGAAGGCTACAAGTTCAAGTTCTATATGCTTCATTAGAACTAGAAATCTGATTTTTCAAATTTAAGTGGGACTGTTTGTTTAAATGCAATATCTTCCAATTAGATGATAGATAGGACTTTGATTTTAATTGTGTTTGTACTTGGATGAATGAATTGGCATTAAGAAACTACAAGTGGATCCTTGATGCTTTAATTTCTCTTTAATACTCAGATTTTCTTATTTAAGTTATTGTTTCTACTTGGTTCTTAAACTTTGAATTTTCTGAACTTTTTAAGTTTAAGTTATTAGAATAGTTTGAATTACTTTACCCATTTACCTGTGGATCAATCTCGGTCTCACCGAGTTATTACTACGTTACATCCTTGCACTTAAGGCGAGCGAACAAAGACATATTGAAACTAAGCTCCAATATATCGAATACCTATCGAAAACTACTGTTTGGGCTGGTCTAATTACAACAACTTCCACATCTTTTATTAACCCAATTTATCATGTTTTTCTATATGATCTCAGGCTAATAGGGGTGACTAAGGGCTTTACTAGTTGGTCCAAGTCATCTAAAGAGGATTTGGGTGTTTTGGTTCAAAGATTAGGGTCACCAAGGCATTTCGTTACCTGTTCTTTTTCCTTGATGCTTCTAGTTCACTTAGATCTTTGATCTTCAACTTGCCAAGGCTCAATCGATATTACAACTCAAGGACACACGTGATTGACAAATAAGGTGCACTAGTATGCCATGGAAAAGTGCACTAACAATTTCTTCCTTTGTCAATTACGTGACAAAAACCTAACCTACGACCGTGTTATGTTCAATACCAAGACACTACCAAAACAACAAATACATTACATGTCAAATAGAAAAAAAATATATTACAACTTGAAACACTAAGACATGTAACTAAGCAATGCTCCTCTTGATTGCTCCCCCATAACCTGTCAATCCTCCAAAACAAAATAGAAAATTTATTTTGGTGGGACTTGATCGTTCTCCCCCCTTTTTGTCAGCAATTGATAAACTAATCTCTCCCCCTTAATGGTACACCAATTAAGTTTAGAGAATGATAGATTAGAGTGTTGTAGTTATAACTATAAAAACATGCTAACTAAGGAGAGTATAGGGTGTATGAACATTAAAACATGGAGCATGTAATGGAATATGATCAATAAGAAAATGTAACTATCTAAGCATAGTTGATCATGCATAATTGGTCAATCTTGAGACACATTAAAGCAATGAAAGCTCAGGGCTTATAGCCCAATCAACCAACCTCCCCAAGTTATGTATATCATGACCAAAGTAAAGATTAACATATAATTAAGCATAAAATTTAGCAAGATTAGTTAATCTAAACAGGGTGATAGTCTAGCAATAAGATATATCGATAAAAAAAACTAGGTTAAACTATCATTGGCGGGCTAATAGGGCTAAAATTCTCTATTGAGCTATGAATTGTGCATGTTCTAACCCCATTTCATCACTCATATTGCATGAATTATGTGTTTAAGAGACTAATCCAATGCATGTTTTATGGTTGTAGGAATGAGAGAGTGACTTTACCTATTTGGTACTAAAAGACCACATTTAACTCCATTTAAGATGAAGGAAGATGGGCCAAGAGAAGGAGAGAAGAAGCAACAAAAGAAGGAGAGAGAAGAAAGAAGAAATTCAGCAAAGCAAGGTGGTATGACCGGTCGGCCACCACGCTGCTGCCCACTTGAGGACACTGGCCTATTGCCCACACCAGTCTGACCGGTCTTGACCAGTCAGCCACTCTCAAAACAATAAGCTTCCTCTTCAAGCTCCGAAAATCTCTGTGTAATTGCAATTTCTTATGCAAATCTCGAACCTTCTGAGGCGGTGGGGCTTTAAAGTTTTAAAAAGACACCTAAGAACTCATCTATAGTGATTATAGAAGGCTTGGAAGTCGTGGAAGGTGAAGAGGGTCGTTGTGGAGCGTTTATAACTTCTCTGAATCGGGTTTTTTTTTTATGTTTTTCAGTAGTTTTCTTTTGAGTTTTAGTTTAAAATCTTAATGGTTGGCTAAACTTCTTAACTAAGGCTAAGAGGTGAAGCTTATAGTTGTTTACAATATCTAGTTTGATTCAATTCAATTACTTTTTGATTTAATGAAGAATACTTCTAATTCAAGTTTGAAATAAAGTTTATATTTTTAGTTTAATCTTCTATCTCTTATGATTTTGCTTACGTGAGATGTTTTGATTTATTGAGATTGCTCAATGGGGTGTTGTTGATAGAATTTTGGGTTGTACAGATCTTAGATCTACCATGATATGTTGGATGTTAGGAGATCTTACAAACCAAGTTTCCTAAGTGCTTATTTAGAACTAAACTAGAAGATGTTCTTATCTTTTGATTTGATCTGAGATAGATTTCTTATGTGTTGATATTGGTTTGATTGAAGTTCAATTCATGATTCTAAATCAAGTCTAATGACAAGATTTGAGGAAGAGTCATGAATGTGATCTTACTTGTTTTGTGAAGGATTGACATGTATGATTAGTACACCCAATGCCTTAGTTGTTATGAAAGAACCATATTAATAGATGATCCATCCTTGTTAGATGTTTTATGATAATTTGATTACTTTATATTCCGATTAGATAGGGATAGAACTCCGATTCCAATTGAGTTATTAGCCTGAATGATTGAATTAGCATTGTGAATGATTATGAGTGGATCATTGGTGCTCTAATATTTAATTTCTTGATTTAGTTTAAAAATAGATAGTTTTATGTTAGTAAAATTCATCCCTTAATACAAATCCGAATTTAGTTTATCCTAGTTTCATAGTTTAGAATTGTTACGACAATCCCTGAGGACGATCTCGGTCTTACGATCGAATTATTACTACATCGCAGCCTTGCACTTGAGGCGAGTGAACAATCAGGTACAATTTACCCATGACCAGATGTGAATCGAACCCCTTGCCACCCTTAGGGCCCATTTGGATTGTAAGTTACTTAAGATAAGCTACTTATTTAGAATGTAGAAACCAAGATAAGTTACTTATCAAATAAGTAGCTTATCATCCAAAAAGTAGAAAATTAAGCATGTTTGGTTTCTGACATCATAAGCAATCATCCCTCAAGTCTATTTGGTCCCCCTTACATCCAATGTCCATCATGCGGGGCCAACTTTTGATGTGCATCGTTCATTATGTGGCCCCACTAATGTGGGCCATCCATCATGTGGGACCCACGTTGGATGTGGGCCATTTACCATTAAGGTCCGATCTATAATGTGCACCATTCATTAGGTAGGGCCTACCTTTGATGTTGGCCATCCATCATGTGTGGCCCACCATCAATTTTGTTATCCATCATGTGGGGCCCATCTTCAATATCCGTCGCCCATCATGTGGTGTCCACCTTTGATGTGGACCATCCATCATCTGGGCCCACTTCCCATGTGGGTTGTCCATCATGCGGAGCCCGCCTTGGATATGGGCCATTTTCATTAGCTCAACTTTTGATGTGGACCGTCCATCATATGTGTCACGCCCCAAACTCGGGGACCGGGCTTACTAAATTCCCGGCCGCCGAATCCGGTGCCAACAGCCTCCGTAGTACCCCATTCTCGGCCCCTAGCTCCCATACGCCAGGTTCCGATCCTGGGATCCCACAAGGAGGATTTTCAAGGTGAATTTTTTTTTGTAGATGGGCATAAACATAAGTATACCAAACCAAAAAAAACATCACATCACATATCCACTAAGATAGTCTTTTGAGTACAATGCTGTAGAAAGGAAATACAAGGTATAACTGAAAGCTGAAAATCAAATGCGCGCCCCTGTCTCACTGCTGTCGTGCTATAGTATGACCTGCACGTAAACAACGTGCATAAGCTTACTATGAAGCTTAGAGAGTGCGTGGTGTGTGCGCAATGCATATGACAGGTATACAGATATCAGAGTAAGCGGAAATGATGGCAGGCTACACTACCAAGTCTATGAATGTCATTAGCCATCTCGAGGCTATGCAATGCAATGGGCCTATATGGCCGAGTGTCATATGCTAATGATGCCATGTGCGCATGTCAACCCTCAACTGTCATATATCATACGGTTTACAACTGGGACATCACCGGGGTCTAGTACACTCCAGACATTGGTTGCCGCCCATCGCGCGCATAACCAAGCGAGTGGAAGAGACCTCACTATCCGCCTCATCAATGACATATAAGATAATTCACCCGGCTCGTCGATAGCGAACCCATTCACGAGCTGGTCAAACTCAACCTAGTATATAGCCCTCTGCACCCGGGCGGGTAAGGTCACACCCCCTTCCAACCGACCCCGACACAGTGGGAGACGCGGCCTACTGGTATTTGGCCCTCATGCGCTCATAAATCCACTCGGTCTAGACATTGGAGCATCCTACTGGTACCACAGGGTTTAGGGACTTTCACCCAAGGACATCTTTGGCGCCCAAGTGCTAGAACATATTTTCGGTGTCCATTCCTACCATCCACGATGTGACTGTGGTGGTCAAAACCCCGATGCCGCTGGGGTAAGAATCTGATCATGACATGTATAATGCGAGATGCATGAGTCACACTATTAAAGCCATGCACCAAACCTGCGCATACCGCGCGATCATGTAGGGTGACCCTATCTCATACGGGTCCCCTAAGTATCTCAAGCTGTAAGGCATATACTATGATCGACGTCGTCCACAGTCAGGCATACATATGATGCGTATGTACAAATGAATGGGTATGATATTCATTACACTAAGCATATTATCAGTGTGACCTATCCAGCTAAGTATACTAGCATATTACCAGACATATCATGTACTGTTGGCCTTGAATGGCCCAATATATATACAGAGAGTGGGACTCGAACTGTGGATCCCATTGGAATGTAAAGGTCTTCGTGGTATGGCCCACTTAAGACTACATCGGCCCCATACTTGGGCCTGCATATACAAGATAGGCAACATGAATAAAACAGATACATCATGGTGGAGCTAATAGATACATCACGTTGGGACCCATAGGGTGGGCCACCTGCTGGGCAGCGTGGTACCCAACTGATCCCAATAAGTTTGAATCAAGCAGATATTTGTGTTTTCTCCTTCATACATATCCATGTGATCTTATGAACCGATTGGATGGCAAATAAACATCACTGTAGAACCTAGAAGGGTTTCAATGTTGGAATCATTATTTCCACTGAAGCATGGTCCACTTGACATTAAGATATGCTTAAATTTTGGGCCCAGTCACTTATGGATAGGTTGGGTGACAATAAACATCATTTTGGGTCTAGGAAGGTTTCAATGGTGGAGATTATTATTCCCACTGTTGTCCCATGGCATGGCCCACTTGTCATTTGGATATGCTAAGATTTTTGGGCTCGGCCACTTATAAAATAGGTTGGATGACAATTAAACATCACTGTAGGGCTGGGAAGGTTTCAACGGTAGAGATCATTATTCCCACCATTGACCCCGGCATAGCCCACTAAAATGAGCTGGAAAAACATATGGACAGGATAGGTACAGCACATACATTCTAGGTGGGCCCAACGAGTGGGGCCCATTGCCAAAGCCCATACAGACAGGCTGCTGGGCAGCAGCGTCCCATGGACGCTGTCTGTCCAGCAGCAGCATTATTTTATTTTTTATTATTATTATTTTTTTTATGTATATATATATTTATTTATTTAATAAGTGGGGCCCACAGGAGTTCTCGGTCAAGCTGATCTTTTTTTTTGTTTTTCCTCCCTCAATGTCTGTGTGGACTTATGAACAGGTTGGATCTCAAATAAACATCACGGTGGCCCATAAGAAGGTTTCAATGGTGGGGCACTGTCCCTATTGTTTTCTGTGGTGGGGCCCATTCATGGATGATCCAATCCATCCATCAGGTTGTCCACCATCAGGTGGGCCCAAAAGAAAAGGAAAAAAAAAATGAAAGGAAAGAAGAAAATGGGGGATTCATGTACCCCTTGCACTCACCTCAAATTATGGACGGTTGGATTGAATCGAGTTGATGATCGGACGATCCGGACGGTCCGGATGATGGTTGGGGCCCTCCAAGCAAGGATCTCCACCCTCAAATCCTAGATCTCCCTCCAAATCTCTCTCTTCTCTCAATTCTTCCTCTCTTCTCTCTCTCTTTCTCTTTCTCTCTCTTTCTCTTTCTCTTTCTCTAAAATGGCTACGTATGGCATTTGTTTGTAGGGAGCTTGGGATATAAGTGGTATTAGAAAATGGGAATGATGATGGATGGGGTAATTATGAGATTGGATTGCTTGGGTATGGCTTAAGTTGACTTGTGAGGAGAGAGAGATGTACTTGATTGATTGATGCTTGATGGATTGATGGGATGTTGATTGATTGATGGGATATCGATTGATTGATGGGACAACCTAGGGATTTGTGCAAGTGGGGCCCACACTATGCATGTTGCGCGGCCCACCTCAGATTACGCGATAGATCATAACTTTCACACCGGGTATCGCAATGGGGCGTGCCGCGCGGCGTTGGAATCGCAGCGCCTACGCGGTCACCGGGGTACAAGTCTCGGGTCGTTGCGCTACCAAAATAGGGTGTCTGATTGGAACTCGCCGGTTTGGACTATTCCAGGTATGCCGAGTTCGGAAAAGAGGTGTACGGAGGGCTAATTAAGGTACGGGTGTTACAGCTCTCCCCTCCTAACAAAAAATTTCGTCCTCGAAATTTGCAATACAAACCCAAACTAGCCGAAGATCATAAAAAAAATCACATCACTATATATGCATATCGACTCGAAAAGCAATCATACAGATACAATCAATCATCAAAAAGATGAGGATAAGACTCGCGAATCTCTGCCTCTCGCTCCCACGACGCCTCATCTGCGCTATGATGACTCCACTGGACCTTCACTAAAGGAATGACCTTGGTCCGGAGGACCTGCTCCTTCCGGTCAAGGATACGAACCGGCTGCTCAATGTATGAAGCATCCTCACGAACCTCCAACGGCTGCCAATCTATTACAGGAACCACGTCTGACTCACACTTCCGCAACATGGAAACATGGAAAACATTGTGGACGCCAGACAACTGAAGTGGCAAGGCAAGCTGATAGGCCACGGCGCCAACGCGCCCAATGATCTCGAAGGGTCCAATGAATCTCGGGGCAAGCTTCCCCTTAGCTCCAAAACGAACCACGCCCTTCATGGGCGAGACCCTGAGATACACACGATCCCCAATGGAAAACTCTAGGGGACGACGTCGACGATCTGCAAAACTCTTCTGTCGACTCTGAGCTGTGCGCATCCTCTGCCTGATGATATCGATAGCCTCTTATGTCCTCTGCACAAGCTCGGGACCTAGGAGACGATGCTCTCCAACCTCGGCCCAACAACTAGGAGACCTACAAGGTCTACCATACAATGCCTCAAAAGGAGCCATACCGATAGTCGCCTGGTAGCTGTTATTATATGCAAACTCAGCCAAACGCAGGTGTTTATCCCAACTACCTGAGAAATCCAACACGCAAGCTCGAAGCATGTCCTCAAGGATCTGGTTGACCCTCTCGGTCTGACCATCAGTCTGAGGATGATATGCGGTGCTGAACTTCAAGGCAGGCCCCATCGCCTTCTGAAAACTCCTCCAGAACCGCGACGTAAACCTCGGATCTCGATCAGAAACGATCGAGACTGGGACTCCGTGCAGCCTCACAATCTCCTCGATAAACAATTCTGCAAGTCTGTCCAATGACCAGGTCGCACGTATCGCAAGAAAGTGTGCCGACTTCGTCAAACGATCAACGACAACCCAGATGGCATCGTGACCGCGATCAGTCCTCGGCAAGCCCATAATGAAGTCTGTGGTCACGTGCTCCCATTTCCACAACGGAACACTCAACGGCTGCAGGGGACCTGGAGGTTTGCGATGATCGGCCTTGACACGCTGGCAAGTGTCACACTCGGACACAAAGCTGGCAATCTGACGCTTCATTCCGGCCCAATAATACTGCCTCCTCATATCACGATACATCTTGGTAGAACCTGGGTGAATCGTGAACCTCGATCGGTGTGCCTCATCCATAAGGTCTCTGCGCAACTGAGGAATATCTGGAACACACAACCGACCCCTGAAACGAAGTCCACCATCTGACCCAATCTGCCAATCAGTCTGACCCTCTGACGCGGCCTCTTCCAAATAATCCTTCAACGTCTGATCTGACTGTTGAGCCTCGATCACCCTAGAAACAAGAGAGGGTTGAATCGACAAGTTCGATAACTGCGCGATAGAAGACTGCAGGCTCAGCTCAAAATCATACTCGGCAACCTCCTCGAGCATCCTCCACTCCTGGACCATCATATATGCCACCAGGCCTCGTGGCTGACGGCTAAGGGCATCAGCCACCACATTGGCCTTGCCAGGGTGGTACTGAAGATCAAAATCATAATCCTTCAGGAGCTCCATCCAACGTCTCTGCCTCATGTTCAACTCGGACTGCGAAAAGAGGTACTTCAAGCTCTTATGGTCAGAAAAGAGCTCGAACCTGACCCCATAAAGATAGTGCCTCCACACCTTCAGTGCGAAGACTACTGCTGCTAGCTCCAGATCATGCGTGGGGTAGTTCTGCTCATGGACCTTGAGC
Organism: Liriodendron chinense; assembly: GCA_003013855.2. Classification (NCBI taxonomy): domain Eukaryota; kingdom Viridiplantae; phylum Streptophyta; class Magnoliopsida; order Magnoliales; family Magnoliaceae; genus Liriodendron; species Liriodendron chinense. The sequence continues at coordinate 7,727,806 of ML058429.1, forward strand.
TGGCGAGACGCATACGCTACTACTTTGCCATGCTGCATCAGGACAGCACCTAAGCCAATCCGTGAGGCATCTGTAAAAACCACGAATCCTTCACTCCCGGAGGGAAGGGTGAGGACTGGTGTAGAAGTAAGACGGTCCTTCAGTTCTGCAAATGCTCGCTCACAGGCATCACTCCAAACGAACCCAGCGCCCTTTCGGGTCAACCTGGTCAGCGGGGCTGCAATACGAGAGAAGCCCTCTATGAAACGGCGATAATAACCTGCTAACCCCAGGAAACTCCGAATTTCGGACGCATTCGTGGGTTGCCTCCACTGACGCCCGGCATCAATCTTCACCGGATCTACTGCTACTCCTTGCCTCGTCACCACGTGACCGAGGAACTTCACCTCCTCCTGCCAAAACTCACACTTCTCCAACTTCGCATAAAGCTGGTGTGTGCGGAGGGTCTGCAAGGTGATCTCCAGATGCCGCGCATGCTCCTCCCGAGTCCTCGAATAGATCAGAATGTCATCGATAAACACCACAACGAACTGATCGAGGTAGGGACGAAAGACCTCGTTCATCAATTGCATGAACACAGCGGGCGCATTGGTCAGTCCGAAGGACATGACCTGAAACTCAAAATGACCGTAACGCGTCCTGAATGCCGTCTTCGGGATATCCTCCTCCCGGACACGGACCTGATGATAACCGGACCGTAGGTCAATCTTCAAAAAGAACTGGGCCTCCCGTAACTGATCAAATAAATCGTCGATCCTCGGAAGCGGGTACCTATTCTTAATCGTGACCTTGTTGAGCTCGCGGTAATCCACGCAGAGCCTCAACGAGCCATCCTTCTTCTTCACAAAGAGTACCGGCGCTCCCCATGGTGAACTACTCGGACGAATGAAGCCTAGTTCACGCAACTCGTCCAACTGCTTTTGCAGTTCTCGCAGCTCCAACGGTGCCATACGATACGGGGCCTTTGAGATAGGCGCGGTACCGGGTACAAGGTCAATCTGGAACTCGGTATGCCGACGAGGCGGCAACCCCGGAATCTCCTGAAATACATCTGAAAAGTCACAAACGACCGGCAAGTGGTCGATGCTCAAAGCAACCGGTTCCTCAATTGCACAAGCCATCAGTGCTGATAATTGTTCTCCTCTGGGTTCAGCAACAAATTGAAATTGCGGCATGCCGGGTATAAGGAAGGTAACCGTTCTCGCGAAACAGTCTATGATGGCATGATACTCGGACAACCAATCCATGCCCAAGATAACATCAAACTCGGACATCGGCAAAACAAACAAGTCAGCAGGCAAAAAGGTCTCTCCTACCAAGACGGGGCAAGACGAACAAATCAAACTTAATACTGCGGTCTTCCCTAAGGGTGTCGACACTGACAAACCCTCGCGCACGGATTCTAACGGCAAACCAATCGATCGACAGAAACCCTCGGATATGAATGAATGTGATGCGCCAGAATCAAATAGAACATGTGCTATGCATGCAGAGACAAGGAGTGTACCCTCTACGACTCCTCCTGGTGCCTGAGGGTCCTGCTGGGCTGCATAGAACCGGCCCTGAGCCTGCTGGGGAGGTGCCTGTCCCCTCTGTGGTCGTTGCTGCTGCTGATGCGTCCTCTGCTGCTGCCTCTGCTGCGGAGGAGCTCTCGGCGGTGGGTACTGCTGTCGCTGATGCTGCTGATGGGGTCTCGGCGGCTGATACTGCTGACGCTGCTGTCGGTGTGAATGGGGGCACTCCCTATGACGATGTCCCATCTCTTCGCACCCATAACAATGGCCTATAATCTGCTGCTGCGGTGGTGCTGGGGGTGCTACGGGTGCCACTGGTGCTGCTGGTGCTCGGAAGGGTGGACGAGCTACATGCCTCTGCGGTGGTCGAAGTCGCTGCTGTCGGAAGTTGCCAGAGGGTGCCTTTCTCTTCCCCTTTCGATCGCCGCCTTGACTGCGGATCCGCTGCGCGTCGGCCCACTCTGCCTCATAAATTTGGGCCCGCTCCACCACCTCCTCAAATGTAGGGAGCTTGTGTCCTGCGACACGGCCCCTAAGGCCAAGGCGCAAACCGCCCTCGAACCGACGGGCCTTTCGCCTCGCATCATCCACAAGATACGTCGCGAATCGAGACAGCTCAACGAATCGGGCCTCGTACTGTGATACGGTCATCTCTCCCTGGACTAGCGTCTCGAACTCTAACGCTCTCTGCTGACGGACATGCTCAGGGAAGAACTTCTGGTCAAACCGGTCTACAAAATCCTCCCAGGTCCACTCGAAATCTGCCTCTACTGTGCGGGTAATCGATGACCACCAATGCTCGGCCTCTCCCTGAAGAAGGAAGACGACGAGAGGAACTCGCTGCACAGTCGTGCATCGCATAATGGTAAAGATCTTTTCTACTTCAGACTTCCATCTCTCTGCCGCCTCCGGGTTCGGCTCGCCCGAGAAACGTGGGGGATCCATCTGCCTGAAATCCCTAAGTAAGGAACGGGCGCGATCCTGCTCGGATGTGGCAGGTGAATCGGCTGACCTCCTCTCTTGGCGCTCTACCAAGGAGGTCATGGCACGCAACATCTGCTGGAACTGACCAGCAGTCATGCCTGGAGCTGGGGCAGTCTGGGACGTACCCGCACTAGACGATTGCCTACCAACGGCTCTCTTGGGTGCCATGTCCTACAAAAAGGCAGGATCCTCTTAGCATCGGGTTACTCATGAGTGCCCACACGTCAATCAAAATTTTCTAGGCATACAATAAGGGAGTCCTAGTTTAAACTAAGTTCAAAGCAGGTGAGTAAGATTGGGGTCCTAGCAATCATATAGTACAAGGCAGGTAATTAAAGGTTATTAGTAGATATGTAATGTTATGGACAGGTATTCCCAAGTTATGCTCTGATACCAACTTCTGTCACGCCCCAAACTCGGGGACCGGGCTTACTAAATTCCCGGCCGCCGAATCCGGTGCCAACAGCCTCCGTAGTACCCCATTCTCGGCCCCTAGCTCCCATACGCCAGGTTCCGATCCTGGGATCCCACAAGGAGGATTTTCAAGGTGAATTTTTTTTTTATAGATGGGCATAAACATAAGTATACCAAACCAAAAAAAACATCACATCACATATCCACTAAGATAGTCTTTTGAGTACAATGCTGTAGAAAGGAAATACAAGGTATAACTGAAAGCTGAAAATCAAATGCGCGCCCCTGTCTCACTGCTGTCGTGCTATAGTATGACCTGCACGTAAACAACGTGCATAAGCTTACTATGAAGCTTAGAGAGTGCGTGGTGTGTGCGCAATGCATATGACAGGTATACAGATATCAGAGTAAGCGGAAATGATGGCAGGCTACACTACCAAGTCTATGAATGTCATTAGCCATCTCGAGGCTATGCAATGCAATGGGCCTATATGGCCGAGTGTCATATGCTAATGATGCCATGTGCGCATGTCAACCCTCAACTGTCATATATCATACGGTTTACAACTGGGACATCACCGGGGTCTAGTACACTCCAGACATTGGTTGCCGCCCATCGCGCGCATAACCAAGCGAGTGGAAGAGACCTCACTATCCGCCTCATCAATGACATATAAGATAATTCACCCGGCTCGTCGATAGCGAACCCATTCACGAGCTGGTCAAACTCAACCTAGTATATAGCCCTCTGCACCCGGGCGGGTAAGGTCACACCCCCTTCCAACCGACCCCGACACAGTGGGAGACGCGGCCTACTGGTATTTGGCCCTCATGCGCTCATAAATCCACTCGGTCTAGACATTGGAGCATCCTACTGGTACCACAGGGTTTAGGGACTTTCACCCAAGGACATCTTTGGCGCCCAAGTGCTAGAACATATTTTCGGTGTCCATTCCTACCATCCACGATGTGACTGTGGTGGTCAAAACCCCGATGCCGCTGGGGTAAGAATCTGATCATGACATGTATAATGCGAGATGCATGAGTCACACTATTAAAGCCATGCACCAAACCTGCGCATACCGCGCGATCATGTAGGGTGACCCTATCTCATACGGGTCCCCTAAGTATCTCAAGCTGTAAGGCATATACTATGATCGACGTCGTCCACAGTCAGGCATACATATGATGCGTATGTACAAATGAATGGGTATGATATTCATTACACTAAGCATATTATCAGTGTGACCTATCCAGCTAAGTATACTAGCATATTACCAGACATATCATGTACTGTTGGCCTTGAATGGCCCAATATATATACAGAGAGTGGGACTCGAACTGTGGATCCCATTGGAATGTAAAGGTCTTCGTGGTATGGCCCACTTAAGACTACATCGGCCCCATACTTGGGCCTGCATATACAAGATAGGCAACATGAATAAAACAGATACATCATGGTGGAGCTAATAGATACATCACGTTGGGACCCATAGGGTGGGCCACCTGCTGGGCAGCGTGGTACCCAACTGATCCCAATAAGTTTGAATCAAGCAGATATTTGTGTTTTCTCCTTCATACATATCCATGTGATCTTATGAACCGATTGGATGGCAAATAAACATCACTGTAGAACCTAGAAGGGTTTCAATGTTGGAATCATTATTTCCACTGAAGCATGGTCCACTTGACATTAAGATATGCTTAAATTTTGGGCCCAGTCACTTATGGATAGGTTGGGTGACAATAAACATCATTTTGGGTCTAGGAAGGTTTCAATGGTGGAGATTATTATTCCCACTGTTGTCCCATGGCATGGCCCACTTGTCATTTGGATATGCTAAGATTTTTGGGCTCGGCCACTTATAAAATAGGTTGGATGACAATTAAACATCACTGTAGGGCTGGGAAGGTTTCAACGGTAGAGATCATTATTCCCACCATTGACCCCGGCATAGCCCACTAAAATGAGCTGGAAAAACATATGGACAGGATAGGTACAGCACATACATTCTAGGTGGGCCCAACGAGTGGGGCCCATTGCCAAAGCCCATACAGACAGGCTGCTGGGCAGCAGCGTCCCATGGACGCTGTCTGTCCAGCAGCAGCATTATTTTATTTTTTATTATTATTATTTTTTTTATGTATATATATATTTATTTATTTAATAAGTGGGGCCCACAGGAGTTCTCGGTCAAGCTGATCTTTTTTTTTGTTTTTCCTCCCTCAATGTCTGTGTGGACTTATGAACAGGTTGGATCTCAAATAAACATCACGGTGGCCCATAAGAAGGTTTCAATGGTGGGGCACTGTCCCTATTGTTTTCTGTGGTGGGGCCCATTCATGGATGATCCAATCCATCCATCAGGTTGTCCACCATCAGGTGGGCCCAAAAGAAAAGGAAAAAAAAATGAAAGGAAAGAAGAAAATGGGGGATTCATGTACCCCTTGCACTCACCTCAAATTATGGACGGTTGGATTGAATCGAGTTGATGATCGGACGATCCGGACGGTCCGGATGATGGTTGGGGCCCTCCAAGCAAGGATCTCCACCCTCAAATCCTAGATCTCCCTCCAAATCTCTCTCTTCTCTCAATTCTTCCTCTCTTCTCTCTCTCTTTCTCTTTCTCTCTCTTTCTCTTTCTCTTTCTCTAAAATGGCTACGTATGGCATTTGTTTGTAGGGAGCTTGGGATATAAGTGGTATTAGAAAATGGGAATGATGATGGATGGGGTAATTATGAGATTGGATTGCTTGGGTATGGCTTAAGTTGACTTGTGAGGAGAGAGAGATGTACTTGATTGATTGATGCTTGATGGATTGATGGGATGTTGATTGATTGATGGGATATCGATTGATTGATGGGACAACCTAGGGATTTGTGCAAGTGGGGCCCACACCATGCATGTTGCGCGGCCCACCTCAGATTACGCGATAGATCATAACTTTCACACCGGGTATCGCAATGGGGCGTGCCACGCGGCGTTGGAATCGCAGCGCCTACGCGGTCACCGGGGTACAAGTCTCAGGTCGTTGCGCTACCAAAATAGGGTGTCTGATTGGAACTCGCCGGTTTGGACTATTCCAGGTATGCCGAGTTCGGAAAAGAGGTGTACGGAGGGCTAATTAAGGTACGGGTGTTACAATATGGGACCCACCTTAATGTGGATCATCCATCATGTGGAGCCGACCATTATTAATTGCCCATCATATGGAGTCCACCTTTGATGTAGATTGTCCATCATGTGGGTCCCACCTTCACTGTGGACCCAACTTTGATGTGGACCATTCATTGTGTGGGCCGTCCATCATGCAGGGCCCACCTTGGATGTGGGCAATTCATCATTATGGCCTGACCTTTAATGTGCACCATTCATTATGTAGGGCCCGCCTTTGATGTTGGTCATTTATTAAGCAAGGCCAACCGTTAATGTTATTATCCATCATGTGGGGCCCACCTTCAATATCTACTACCCATCACATGCACCTACCTTGCGCACCAACACTGTTTATTCAGGAGGGGCCTACCTTGATGGTAAACAACGTGCTTATCCATTTCCTCTCTTTCACCTCTCATGTTCCTCTCTTCAACAATTGGTAAAAAAAAAGTAAAAAAGATAAAAATATTAGCTAAAGTGACCACGTACTTTTAAGTAAAAAAGTTGCTTATTAATTATCATAAACGAAACTTCCATATCTGAAATAAGTTACTTATTTACCACTGTAAGTAGAAAAAGTAACTTATTTGGGGGCATCCAAACGGGCCCTTAATGCACCATACAACCTATTTAGAGAGGGGGCCACATAATTATAGACAAACACGCATGCCACCCGAATCAATTTCCAAAACGAATTTGCATCTATGAGATTGGAGACAAGATAGGAATTGCCGATTAAGACCGTAGCTCTCATGTGGCATGCTCTGCCCCACTTTTATTAACTATATTAATACCTCAATTGAATTCAATGGCCTACTCTTTCGTCAGCTGATTCCATTTCTTTTTCAGCTAAAACACGCCTTTGAAAGGGACTCCCCCACCCTTAATTTGTTTTTTTGTTTTTCAAAGTGCACAAAACTCATACAACAACAACACGTGCACGCTCAAAGTGTACAACAACAACACTTTAAAGCTCCTTTCTTAGCCCTTGGATGGTCAACAAGAGATCTAGGCCTTCCAAATGAGACCACAGGTGCTACTAGAAACTTATTTTGCGGGTAGAAGACGCAAAAGGCGAAAATGTTGTGGTTTGATATGACGGTGAAGCAAATGGCAAAGAGAGCATTCTATCCGACGTATAAATGGCAAAAGATGAATTTCATGGGCTTCTCACGGCATACCCGAATCCTCCGCAACACCTTGTTTTACGCAGTGTAGATTACCCAAGCTTGTGGGACCCACCAGATTGAATAGTATAATCCATTCCATCCATCAGGTTATATATTTGACATTAATATCTGATACAAATATTCAGCACGATCCACAAATTATATGGGCCACACCATGGGGAACAATGGGAATGGGATGCTAACCATAGGTTTGCACATGGGGCCGCAATGATTTGAATATTTCATCAAACCCATTAATCAGGTATAACTCACTATGATGAAGAAAAAATATATAAAATTCAGCCTGATCCAAATGTCGAGCAAGCCACACCTTTGGAACCTAGAGGTTTTATCAGCAGTTTTATATTGTTTCCATCGTGTGGCCATCAGAGCTTTTCATCAGGCTAATATTTTTTTATGCAAGGTTCAAATAATCATTCTCACCCAATCGAGGCAGTGGATTTATATATAAAAGGCCACAAATCTTGGGTATTGCAAACTCTCTCCCAGAGCAGCAGTTGTCGACGATTCCGGTCTTCTGACTATCCAAAAACAGGAAATTTAAAATAAAAAAAAAAAAGAAAAAGAAAAAGGAAAAAAGAATGTTAACTGCACTAAGCTCTAGTGCACGTGCCTCATACTTGAAAAATAAGGAACTCGTTTGTAAGATCAGAGCCACTCATCCGGCGGTCAACAATGAGTAGATGCCTCGCCTCAAATATCAAGTTGGTATGGTCAGTAGGTGCGCCACACTTAAAAAGTAAATGAACGGTTAAGAGACATTAATTAACTATCTAAATATCATGTACACGCTGTTTGATTATCTGATAATCCTGATTTTCTGGACATGGGAATCTAAACAGTGGGGATCACCTGATCAGCGGCTCAGATCTTGCACAAACGCTCCTTGTTTTTCGTGTGCCAACTGGATTGCTTAGAATTTCCCAAAGAAGAGAGATGGATCTGCACCTTTCAATCACCAGCGGATGGCATGGGTCACTGCCAAGACGGTGCCAGGGATTTCTTTATCCAGGAATGCTTTCTTGGCAACGACACAGCCACACAAATAACTAACGCAGCAACTTGCACGGAATAACAGAGGGGGAATTGTACAATCCTTGACCCCACAATTCCTGCATAGGATACTTGTTTTTTTTAATTAATTAATTTATTTTATTTTATCTTTTTCTACAGCCACCAAAAGAACTTGGACCATGTTTTTTCAATATCAACCCTTTGCTGCACTTCTCATCCCCGCCATCCTTTTTTTCAGGCAACCCATAAGAAATTGGGATGAGATCTGGATAACGTTACCCGGACATTGAATCCTGAGCCTAGGTTACCACAGCAATGGAAAGAGATTTACCCTGGAAAATGGTACAGTATAGATTTTTCTAGCTACCGCAAATCAAGGCTTTAAGGAGCTACCCATGAATGATGAGTGACATCTAATTTCCATGTTTGTTGGTATGACTCGTATTAGGATATCATCTTAATAAGGGCTTGAATTTATATGTTTGTGAGTATGACTCATATTAGGATATCATCTTAATAAGGGCTTGAATTTATATGTTTGTGAGTATGACTCATATTAGGATATCATCTTAATAAGGGCTTATTTGGAATGCTAGATTAAATGGTATTAAATTACTTTAGGTGGAATTAATACCATTATTGCACAATGTTCCATGGTATTTTGACTGTCCAATCACATGCTTGAGATCAAATTCTTCCATCGAGCAAAAAATTGATTAAGTGAAACTTGTGTTTGGTGGACTATGGAATTGCAATTAACAGACTATATTTCAAAACTGATGCCAATCATGTGTATTCATTTGCAATTTGATTGTCGCTGTGTAAAGGGCCCGATATGGATGGACGGCATAGATAAAACACATGCATTAATGTAGGGCTCACAGATGTAGTGAATTTTGAAAGTCATTAAAAAACTCAACGTATCTCCTATGGGGACTGGATGATATCACTCCATGGTTAATCTAGCCTTCCTCATCTTTTTGAAATTCAAGATGGACTTTACATTGGACCAAATGCAATTCCATACCACTAATTAACCCACCAAATCCCACATTCCAAATAGGCTCCTAAATGGTAGTAGCTCCTCTCTTTAGCTAGTCAGCGAGTTCTTGTCTAGATCCAAGAGTGTCTCAAGTCAGAAATTCAACAGGTCAAAAAGTGCTCTATTCACCTTTGACAAGGTGTCTTCAGTTTGTGTCCGAGCTATAGAGAGATGCCTTAGGATCTCCAGATCTACATCCCCTCTTCTCTACCTAGGGGTCCCGATCATTCAAGGAAGAATTTGGGTATCTCAGTTCCACGCCCTTCTAAGGAAATACAGAACAGAGCCGACAGGTGCCATGGGAGGCTGCTAAACCAAGTAGGTAGGATAATACTCATCAACCACCTGGCAAGCATCCCGATTCACACATTGGCAACAGTTGAAGTCCCAGGGACATTTCTTAATGCTTTGGAGAGTTTCTTTTCAGACTTCTTCTGGGGATGGGATGACGGTAAGAGGAAACTTCATTGGGTCAGTGGGAATTGTATTGCGAGACCAAAATCTAAAGGAGGGTTGTGGGTAAAAAAATTGAAAGATGTGATGCGTAGCCTAAGGATGAAACTAGCTTGGTCTTTAAAGGTTGGCAATCTTCGAAGCATTTGGGCCTCCTTCCTTCACTCCAACTATGGTCATTCATTTTTGTCTAGTCCTTCTCCCATTCCTTTCTTTCATTTGGTCTCCAGGCTTCTCCCCCTTCTTGGTCCGTCGCGGCTAGTGGGTCACAAGGAATGTAATTTCTGGCCAGATGACTGGTCTAGGCTGGGGCCATTGTCTGATTTATGCGTGTGACAAGTCCTGGAGTCCCTTCTCGGGCCCACTAAATGAAAAAGCACTACGGAAATTCGATGGTCCATGCCGTTGAAAAAAGCTGTTGTAGATCAGACCGTCGAGAAAAAATTTCGACGGTTCATAACCATCGGCTAATATTCGACGGTCCACACCCGTCGAATAAGTATTTGCATAATCGGCCTGTGAACCGTCGAAATAATTCGATGGTCGATAACCGTCGTGCTCGGTTGGAAAATCATAGGCTATTTCAACGGCCCTGGACAGTCGAGATAAATACGACGGTCTAGAACCGTCGAATTTATGTCTGGACGGAAAAAGTACTTGCATTTTAGTGGGGGGCGGTGTCCCAATACATCCTGTAAACCCTGTAATTCATAAATAATTTAGAAAAATACATTTACTAACACAATGTACAAGTACAATCCTCTACAATACATAACCAACACAATACAACCACAATCCTCCACAATTACATTACATAACCAACACAGTACAACCACAATCCTCCACAATTACATTACATAACCAACACAATACAACGACAATCCTCCACAACTACAAACCTCCGCAACCACAACCCTCAACACCCACAATCCTCCACAAGTACCAACAATTCACAACCACATTCTTCGTAAGTACCAAAGAGTACAATCAACTTACAATACACCACCAGTCAATCGAATTTATGTCTGCACGAAAAGAAATTACCTATATTTAATGAGGGCTGTGCCCCAATACATCCTATAAATCTGTAATTCATAAATAATTTAGAAAACTACAATATTTACTAACACAATATACAAGTACAATCCTCCATAACCACAATACAACCACAATCCTCCACAAACACATTACATAACCAACACAATACAACCACAATCCTCAACTACAAACCTCCGCAATCATAAGAAATCAACAAGGCACTTTGGACCATCAAGATTAACACATGAGCATGATGTGTGATGATGATGAGTTGCTACCATTTTACAATGACAGTGAACCATCACAGAAGTTACCTTTTTTCGTATCAGAATCCATCTCTTAGATGGCCCGTTGACGATGATGTCCATCTCTGAGTGGTAGAAACACCTAATGAACCAATTCCATACAATTGTTTGTTATGATGATCCCATCATGGACCTCTATCCTGAATGGAAACCGTTTATATAAATTGAGTGATTTGAGATCGTTGTTTAAAATATCTCATCATGGATAAGCCAGCCAAAACATTTCCAATATGGAAGATCCTACAGAGTGTGTTTGAGCCTTTTTTTAAATTATTGTGGACCATTGCTGAATTTCTCTTTTCCGCCGTCTAGTTTTAGATTAGAGATAGATCATGATGGATAGGTTAAGATTGAAATATTCAGGAAATCAAGAATCATGGTCTCTTCTTGTGCAAAGCCATGGGGAGCATTTTGTAAAGCGTGTGAGAGGGAAATATCAGTTGCTCTCCCGCAACATTCCAAGTTCTGATGTAACCGTCATAACTACTAAGGGGTGCACCATCAACAACTGCATTTCCAAGACTGGGAATTCTATCCCTGGCACATGACAGATTTAGAGCCTTCATCTAATTGACTGCATTGGGAATGCTAACCATCCACATGTGAGGAACTAGTGGGCTCATGGTATAGTGATCGTACACCATTGAACTAACAGGTCACGTTCTGCAGGGATGCTTTGGAAGATCAAACCACAATGGAATATAGTCAAACCCAATTCGTTGTATTATCATTCACAAACAAATGCATCATATATATTCTAATATCATTGAGTTAAACCTCACATCCTTTGTGTTTATATACTCGATGGGTAGCCTTTTTTTATGGCAGATAACCCTTTGACATCATTCCTGAACATATCGAAGGTGTAAAAATCCATGAAGAGAGCAAAAGATAGTTCACAAGCAACGCAACAGATGCTTTAAAGTAGTGATAAATTTACCTGCTAGGACTATACATAGGGCTTGTAGGAGATTATGATGGGGGTGTTGGTGAATATGATGGTGAAGTTGGGCTGCAATAAAAGCAAATATAGGAGTTAAGTATATGATAAATAAAGGGAAGATAAAAAAAGAAAAAGAAATCATCCCATTGAATATTGAACAGCTCCAAACTATCTATTTCTTTCATACACACGTGGCCCATGTCCTTGAGCTCCTGGAAGGCAACTTTCGCTTTGTCATTCCACTCGTATTTGACGTCTTTACAGGTCAGTTGGGTAAGTGGCCGTGGGATTTTTGAAAAATCCTCGATAAACCAACGATAATAACCGGCCAGTCCAAGAAAGCTCCTTACTTCCGTTGCGGATTTGGGCTTTTCCCAGTCTAGCACGGCCGCAACTTTAGCACAGTCTACGGCGATACCATCAGCCGAAATTACGTGACCTAGGAATTTTACTTCTTCCTTCCAGAAGGCACACTTGTTATAGGCAGCATACAGTTTGTGTTCTCTAAGGGCGTTTAGGACTGCTCGCAGATGTTCCTCATGGTCTTCTCGGCTCTTAGAGTACACGAGGATATCGTCGATGAACACAATAACATATCGGTACAGGAATGGCCTGAAGACGCGGTTCATCAAGTCCATGAACACTGCAGGAGCATTGGTGAGTCCAAAGGGCATTACTAGAAACTCATAGTGCCCAAAGCTGGTCTTAAAAGCCGTTTTCGACACATCTTCCTTTCTGACCCGTACTTGATGATACCCCGACTGCAGGTCAATCTTTGAGAAGTAACGAGCACCCTTTAGTTGATCAAATAGATCATCGATTCTTGGCAACGGGTGTTTATTCCTTACTGTCACCTTATTCAGCTTCCGATAGTCTATGCATAAACGGAGGGTTCAGTCTTTTTTTCGAACAAAGAGGACCGGGGCTCCCCATGGTGACACGCTAGGTTGGATGAAACCGAGCTCCAACAAGTCATTTATCTATCACCTCAGCTCTTCCATTTCACACGGGGGCATGCAATATGCTGGTAGGGCAATTGGAGTTGTGCTAGGCACCAGGTCGATCGTAAATTCGACCTCTCGTTGGGGTGGGAGTCCTGGTACTCCGCGAAATAGATCGCTGAATTACCGCACTACGAGGGTTGAGCTCACAGACGGACAATCAAAATAGCTTGCATGGTGTAGGGCATAAATTTGAACACGATACCTGTGGCTGAATTGAATAGGGATCGTGAAGCAGTCTCCTCCTGGAAGTTGTACTGTCATGCTTCTCGCTCCACAGTCTATCTCGGCTTCTACGGTAGTTAGCCAGTCCATGCCGATGATGACTTCGTAATAGTGAATGCTGGCGACGATTAGATTTAGGCATATTTTCTTCCCACCAATGACGACGGTGCATTGGGGGCAGGTTTTTGTGGAGTCGGAGAAGGACCCTACGGCAGTCATCACCGAGATTTTTGGTACATTTGTAGTCTTTAGTCCTAGTCACTTCACTAGAGAGTATGATATGAAGGAGGTAGTAGCTCCAGTATCAACCAATATATGCACGAGAGTATCATGTATGTGGGCGGTACCTTCAAAAGCTTGAGGAACTGGACCCGAGGTGTCAGGCTCATCGGCGATTATCGCGTGGACTCTTGCTTGTTGAACCCGATTAGCCCCAGATGCAATGGAAGCCGGGTGTGATCGACCTTGGAGAACCGAAGCTCGCCCAGTTTGCAATTGTGGCTTTGGATGTGCAGAAGATGCCACGTTGGTGCCCGTTGGAGAACGGCCTGTTGATGTGGAGGGTTTGATGTTGTGGTCCTTCATCTTGGCAAAGCAATATCCCTCAGTGTGCCCTGTCTTCAGGCAGTAAGTACATGTTCGGGTGGAACCTGAGGTGGGTGGCGGCATCAGGGCACGCAATGGAATTGGTTCTATGCGAACCCTCTTGCTTGGGGCTGTGAAGGTAGAGGTTTTCGGCCTCACTCGCGCACCGATTTGAAGGCGGGCGCGTGAGAGTCGGATAACGTCCTGTTCTGACTCCAACGCCTTAGCGAAGGCAGCCGCATAAGTAGTAATCTCGGTGCAGCATATTTTTGTGCGTATCCTAGGCTGCAGTCCCTCCAAAAAGTGGCGTAATTTAGCCCCCTCATCTGTAGCCGTGGTCGGTGCATATCTCAATAATTCCGAGAACAGGGTCTCGTACTCCCTGACACTCATATTGCCCTGCTGCAGTTTGTAGTATAGGGCCTCCTGGGCATGTCGGTACGTGATCGGGAAGTACTTCTCGTAGAACCGATCCTTAAAGTCTTGCCAGGTCCACACGTGATTTCTCGGGACCGTGCGTTTAACGCTCCTCCACCACAAATTCGCATCCTTTTCAAGCGAGTAGGTAACAAGAGCCACTTGCTCAGCCTCGGAGCATTGGAAAGGCTCAAGCATCTCTTCCATGTGATCAAGCCAATGTTCGGCATCTGCTGGGTTGTGGGTTCCGGCGAAGGTCGGGGGGCGCATTTTTTGGAAGCGCTCGAGATGCCCTCCTGGTGAATTTGAATCGGTCGAGCTGGCAAGGAGGGGGGGGGGGGGGGGGGGGGGGGGTAGTGTCGCTCGAGCATCATCGGAGCTCGCAACCGGCGCGGACGCAACACCTCCCGCACTCTGAGCAATCACCCCTATAAGTGCGGTAAGAGTTTGTTGTTGTTGTTGCAGCTCACTCAACAGTTGCTGCATTACATCCTGATTTTGTAAGGCCTAGGACAAGGGGGGCGGTGGCAGCAGTGATGGCCCTTGGTGAGAGCTTAGCGGATATTCCCCCGTCACTTCAGGGCACTCACCGCTAGAACTGGGGTCATTGTTTCCCCCTTGGGGGTGTTAGCATCCTCGGGTCCCCTACCCCGATTCGTTCGAGTATACACTCGATCGAAGTGATGCGACATTGAGCTGCACATGCCAATGGACGTCCGTTAGTATCCTAGCGGAGGCCCATATGGTAATAAGTGGTAATGAATTTCTATTATCATGTGCGTGCACATACTGACATGCATAATAAGCGTCCATGATTTAGCATATAGACATATACATACAAGCGTAACACAATTTAGAAAGAAAGACATAATTATCATAGTTTACACGATTCAAGAAAGACATAGGATTCATAGTCAGGAATTTCATTTCATTAATAAGTACAGCCTACAAGTCAGCCACTACACCCACAACTATTCACATACTTGGCCACATCATGGCCCAAAATCGGTCCTACTACTTAGCCTACTTGGGGAAGTATCACTCTTCACCCAAGGCCCTAACACATATATTAATTTACTAAAGACGAAAAGGAAAAAAATCTAGGCTTATGGAGGGGGTGCGCCCTCCTTGTTCTTCTCGAGACAACATAGGATCCGTTTAAGAAGACTGTGCATCTTCTTGCTCCGATTGTCGACTTGTTCAACCTTCCGCTTGAGGTCGGTAATCTCGGCCCGAAGATCCATGGGCGGTTGGTTGTCCCCGCCTTCGGTCCTCGGCTCAACGTCTTCACTTTCTTCCTCGCCTTCTTCCTCGAAATCTCTGGATCAGGTTCGTCCGGTGAATCCTTTATCACCCGCATTCGTTGGAGGGTATTGATTCGGATCGGGTTGACCGGTTTAAAATCCCCCCTTGGTCCCACGATTCGGCATCATTGGGCCAAACGGCAAATGAGGCGCGCAAACGGGATGGGCCGGTGGTTTGACACGAAGTGTGGAAGCAGCCTTTACAATGTACCTAAGTATGAGGGTCGGAAGGCACACATCGTCGCCCTGCGTCACTTGATAGAGCACCTCTATCATGAAATATGACAGCTCCATGGTGTTCCCCTTTCGTGGGTACACGTTCGCTGTGAAAATCTGATGGAGGACTCGATTCTCCGTTCGCATATCACTAGCCAACAAGCCTGTGTTGGACCTCCAGCTAGCCATCTTTCCACACAGGGTACAGATCTGATCGTACCTGTCCTGGTGTGGCTTGCTATCATCTTCGTCGATATAGACGGTTCCCAACGGAATTCCCAACTCCTCCGCGATCACTTCGGCGTCGATGTGGTACACTTGGCCGCCGTCCTCTATGTCAAAGCCCAAGGGATCAAAGCTAGGGCTAATGATCTTGGAATAGAAGAGGCGCGTTAACCCTTCGCTGGCTGGGTCGTCGATCTTGAAGACCGAGCCCCATCCTTTCTCTCTCAAGGCGTTGAGAGGCCTATATTTTTCAAAAACTTCATCTTCCACCGGCTGTTCGAAGATTACCGGCCGTTTTGCAAACCTTCCGGAGGATTGGCTTGAGGAAGACGCCCCTTGGTCGCCCTTTTTCTTCTTGGAAGCCTCTCGGCTAGGTCCGGCAGCGGCCCTCTTGCTTTCGGTGAGGACAACGAGGAGAGGGATAGCAAAAAAAGAAGCTACGACGGAGAGGAAGGCCGCCATTGATGGGTTCTTGAAGTTGGAAATGAAATGGAGCGAGATTTCTAGAAGATTGGGGGAGGTTTTTGGGGAGTTTGAGAGCTAGGGTTTGGTAGGAAGTGAGAAAGAAGAGAGAAAATGGGAGAAGTGAAGTGAAAGAAAGAGAAAAATGCAATTTAAAGTAGCCCACATGTGCCTTGGTGGGCCTGTCCGGTGGTACCGGACAGGTCTGGACCTCTTGGGGCAGTAAGGTCCGGTGGTACCGGACACTGTCAGGTGGTACCAGACAGGTCTGGACCACTTGGGCAGCAAGGTCCGGTGGTACCGGACACTGTCAGGTGGTATCGGACAGGTCTGGACCACTTGGGGCAGCAAGGTCTGGTGGTACCGGACACTGTCAGGTGGTACTGGACAGGTCTGGACCAAAATCCCCAAGTCAAGTGTGGGTCCTATTCCTCTACCATTTCTCACATTTGGGTATCTGTCCTTTCACCCCAATCCTATCCTGGGCCACTTATTAGTCTCCAAGCTCTACCCATCACACACGTACCCTCTAATTCAAGGGATTTATGATTAAACCCCATCCATGAAGATTGACTAGATCAATCTTGTCCTAGACTTAAGCTTTACTCGTCCCCATTTCCTATCTCCTTTATTTTGGTAAGTCCATACCCATAGTCCCGTTGTTTCTAATGCCTTGGCTCTGATACCAACTTTGTGACACCCCAGATGCCAAGGTCTATGGTTGCCCTCGGCCCCCGATATCCCGGGCTCCACATTATGCGATGCATGAGTTCATTATAGTTAATTGCAGAATTGTAGATTTAACCAAGCATAAACAACTTAATCATGGGTAAAACATTTCCAAAAGAAAAAGGAACATGTGTATCATATATGATTCTAAAAAAATGTACATAGACTGTATCCCTCACATTGGGGCCCATTAGGTCCCCCAAAAAAAGTTCAGAATATACTGTCCTAAAAAGTTGTACAACAATGCCGTATAGGCGCAAAACCCCAAAAGAATACTCCCGACGCCTCAACTCTAATAGTCTTGTTCGCTTGTGTACTGAAGATACTCGTCGGCGTCCTCTCCGAGTTCTACGTAATCGGTCGCTTCAACCGCCTCCTGTATACCTAGGTCACATGGGTCATCTGGTTGGTGGTTTAAACCACCACCCCAGAAAGGGGAGTGAGTGGCCAACTCAGTGGTTTCATTTCCTTAGGTTACACATTCACCAATACAAACAATATAGATAATAATTTCATTTTCCAATGACAGAATCAAAGAATAGCACAGCATCACAAGTGTGGTTATTAAGTGAGATGAGTGCATGTAATGCAGATGCATGCCCGATCACCGATGCTTGTCACAGCCGCCAGTGGGTGGCACCACCACCCCACCCGCACAGACAATGTATGCCATGCTTAACTATACATGATTAGCCGAGTAGTTAATTAAATCATTTTATCACACAGCCGGTTGGCGAAGCCCTTGCACCCATGTTCTATCAATTTGGCCGACTGGGACCACCTGACTCCCTATGGGGCGAATGCAGGTCACAGCCAGTAGCCCCTCGATCCTATCTCGGGTCCACAGCCCCGAGGTACCTGGTTTGGCCGCGACTCGTCAGACGCACTCAACACAGGCGGAATAGGATCCATCGCCCTATCCCATAGTCGAGTAGTAGGTGTGTCACCTCTACGGTGCTCAATGGACACTACGGGGAGGCATCACCCCAGCGTAGGCCGACAGCACGGGAATAGGGCCCATACCACCATTCCCGGCTCATGAGTCTTGAGGGATCGGTACGCCGTATGCTTTCTAGTGGGCCCATCAAAGGTGCGCAGGTACATGGATTCTACATAAGTGACAGAAATACATTTAAACACTCGGTACGCATATTGCCACCCGACCCGGTGGTGGGCCAGGGTCCTCGGCTAGGGGAAGTGAAGGGAAGACCGACCTTGAGCATATACCGCCCGTGTGGTCCTTGACTACAGTCGATCGCCCCGTCTTCCGCCATAGTCGACCACCCCGCTCCCGAGGCTGCCGACCTGGTGCGGCCGCCTCAACTATTATACTTGCTCGGTCGGAAGCTACTATCCGTCACCCCAAACACTTCCCGATTCCCCAGTTCATGCATAATCAAGTTACAAAACATGTAATACTAAAATCTCAGCTATCACATATTAGTATAAGTTCTAAGACATCTTAGCATAGAAGATTTGCATAATGAGAACATGGGTAGGATGATATGAGCATGTAAATGGCCCTAGCACACACCTAGCATCTAAATCCCTAGACAACGAACTTCTACCAATCTCATACAACTTCCCTAGCTACAATCCATCTTCCTAAACTTGGAAATTGAAAGAATCAACTACCATTGTAGGCATTGGTTGCAAGGCAACACATAGGTAAATGATACACACCTTGGTTTGGGAGAGGATTATGAGAATCCTGCAAGAGGGTGCTAGAAAATCAGGAAAAAGGGAAAAACCTATGTAAGAAGCTAGAGGAGATGGAGATTTTATGATGGATTTACTTCTACAAACGCCCGGGAAGATCTCCAATCGCGAGAGAAGCCGGCTAGAGTGATGTAGAGGTGGTTTGGTCCGGATAGGGTAACATGCAAGGGCTTCTCTTGAGAACCCTCCTTCCACAACTCTCCCTTTCTCTCCCACACACCCCTCTCTCAGAAATTAGGTTAAGAAATGAGAGAATGGGTTGAGAAAAATAGGTTATAAAGGTTGGGGAATTGGGACATATAGCCCCCAATGTTTTAAGTTGCATAAAAGTGACATTTTGTGCCCTGATTTGATTATGTGGGGCCCACCCGACCCCTCTGGGCTAATCCAGCCCATAGGATGGCCTCACCATGTTGAGATCCTTGTGTGGGTATGATTTGGGACCGATCGGACATGGCGATTGCCGGATCTAAGGCGACATCAGTTCAACGGTCACTGGCTGTCGATCGAGGCCCATGTTTGGGGATCATGTGCTGGTTTATGTTTGAAATCCATGGTTCACATTTCACGGCCATGCAAGGGTCCATGGGGCCCACACAAGAAAAGTGAATTGAGTAATGATTACTCACTAAAGGTGTTGTGTAAGTATATTTGCACTCCCATGTGCAACTGCGAGACACTACAATTTATGATTTCGGGCGCCGATTTTAACGTAACGCTCGCCTACGAGTGTTAAGCCCAGTACGTGGGTGGTCCCCGACAAGTTTCGGGCCTAACAGACTCGAGACGGGCCGCGGAACGGACTCCTTCGCGCGTATCTAAGTTCCCGACACCATGAGACTATAGTTCACTAAGTCATGTGCGGCCAATTTTTCGTCTAGAGGGTGATAAGTGTCTAGTGGGTTCAAGCATGGGTTCGAGTCTTAAGGAAGGCGATTTCACGGAGCGTTACAACTTTCTTTCTTCATTTCTCTGACTTCTTTCTTTCATCTTTCGACACTTGGTCCTTTGATCTTCTTTGCTTCTAAATAGTGTCTTTAAGTCTCCATTTGACGATTCCTCCCTCTCATCCCTACAATCACAAATCTATGCATTAGTTTAGCCTATAAACCATGAAAACAAGCATAATGAGTGATGAATTGGGGTTAGAATATGCACAATTAAGAGCTCAACAATTAAAAAAATTAGTTTTTCAGGTGTGTCCGATGGATGGTTCGATTGTTCGGAAACCTATCAGAATGTCCTCCGATCAATCGAAGACCTATCGGGGATCCATCAAAACTACCTATTTCTTCAATCTTTCTGCTTTCTCTTCGAACTTTCTTCACTTGATTTCTTCCTTTCTTTCTTGATTCTTCAATGATCATTTGAAGTGCTCTTTAATCTTCAAAGTGGTGGAATCTCTCTCTCATCCTATAATCCCAAAACCATGTATTAGGTAGGTCTTTAAACATGTAAATCATGCATACTTAGTGATGAAATGGGGTTAAAATATACACATTTAAAAGCTCAACACATTGCCGTTAAGGTTTGGTCATTCTTTGCCTCCTTTGAAACTTTCTTCATGCCTAACTAGTCTGCGGTGGAGATGGTCGCGCAATGTTGGATTGTGGCGGACTTTATGCCCATTTTCGATGGTTTGTTTGTTATGTTGGGGCTTCTTCCATGCCTGATTTTTTGAGAGATTTGGAGGGAGCGACATAGGAGTAGATCTAAAGGAATTCATATAGATCAGGGGAGGGTTATTGCCCAAATTATGGGCTGCAGATTGCGTCGGTTTTTTCCTACCCTCCCAACACCATCGAATGTAAGGCTTTCTCATCAAGTGTTCTTGTCATCCTTGAGGATTAAGATCATGTCTCCCCGGTGTGTTAAATGCAGGGTGGTGAAGTGGATTAAGCCGTCAGTTGGCTGGGTGAAAATCAACGTCGATAGATCTTCCCGTGGGAACCCTGGTCACTCTAGGGGAGGGGGAGTGGTTGGGGACAGTCAGGGAAATCTGGTTTTAGCTTTCTCTTCTGGGTATGACATGGGGTCGGACACACGGACTAAGGCTAGAGCAATGGTAGAGGGCCTCTCCTTGTGTCTTCAGCAAGGTTTTCCCAAATCATTATGGAAAGCGACTCCAAATCGATCATTGACATGGTGTCCAAGGGTCTATCGTCCTCCCTGAAATTATGGTACTGAAGCGCTTGGATGGAGGTTCTCCGGCATAGGGCAGAGGTCGAAGTCCAGCAGGTGGAGCAGGAGGCGAACAATGTGGTAAATACTTTGGCAAGGATGGGGAGTGGGTCCAACACAATAGAGCCTTTGATAGTCTGGCGGATCTCCCCAGAGAGATTAGAGGGGCCATTTTCCTAGATAAAGTGGGCCCTAGCAACGTATGTTCAGCATAAGGTCTGTTTCGGGTTTTGGTGGGCCAAGGCAGTAACTGTTCAGGGGGGTCTATTAGCTGGGTGTTTGGCTGCCCCAGTAGCGTTTCTTTGTGGCTGGGCAGACCGAATGGAAGTGGTTGTTGGGTATATGATAGATGGCCCTAGTCCATCTCTTGTGGCTAGGGGCCACTTGAATGTAAGCAGGGGTTACGTTTAGCTTTTCTCTCAATAAAATTCTATATTTATTTAAAAAAGAAGAAGTAAACATTGGAAAAAATGCAAAAGGGTAATCTGCCGTTGAATTAGTGTATCCCTTCCCTCCAAATCTCTAGGTTCCCTCCCCCACCTTCCTCATAATGTTTTTCCCCGCTGTAATGGCCGGCTAGTAATTAAAAAATAAAAAAATAAAATCAAAGAGCTTCCAAATAAAATAAGGTCTTTTAGAAAACCAAGGAAAATGAGAGTCACATTCCGGTAGAAAATAAGGGTCTACTTGTTTTTCAATTTACACGGTAAATACATGTAATTAAGTCAATATTAGTTACACATGTAATCACGGCAGCAACAACAAAGCTGACGTTGACAACTATGCTGTTTGAAGGATTCGGAAAAACATTTTGGTCCAAAAAGCTGAGGCCCACTGCGATTTATATGTCAGATCTATGCTGACCATCCGTTCCGTCAGATCCAAAGCTAAAGTAAACCACACTACAGTAAACAGTGGGCATTCTAAGCCTATTTATTGATTTCTTCTTAGGGGCCATGAAAGTTTTGGATCAATGTAATTTTGTGTTTTACCTTTATCCAATGTTTGTAGGACCTTATGAATAGGTTAGATGACAAATAAACATCACTGTAGGCCATATTAAGGTTTTGTATTTCAAGAGTTGAGATCCATTAGGACAACTGTATCATATTGTGTGGTCCACTTGAGCTGGTCCACTTGAGCTTTGAATCTGCCTCATTTTTTGAATGTGCTCTAAATTAGGCTGGCGGAATGGATGGATGGCATGGATATGATATATACATCACAGTGGGCATCACAATATTTATCAGTACCAAAACACGTGGATTTCACTATTTCAGGGGAGGGAAAAATACAGTTCTCAAGGCAGCATTTTCTCCCTCAAACAAACATCAATAATAAGTAATGATGGGCCATTGGTAAGTATTTACAACGTGATTAAGAAAATTAAACAGGCTATAAAGTGTCTTAATTTGGTGAAATCGATTGTTAACCACTTGACAGAGGGATATGCTAGAAACAAAAGCAGGGAGAGAGAGACAGACAGACACGGGACAATGCACATATCCATCTATGATACGGGACAATATAGCAATAATTGCATGGGTGGCATATGCATGATGAGAAAAGCTCTTGACTGATTGTGATGGTTTGTACCCATGCACGGAAATTGCCAATGTGGCATCTAATATATAACCGTCCAAATGGTGAGCCCACTTTAGACAGCTTAGATACCAAAATTCGAGCTGAGCCAATGTCCTCACTAGCTGATTAGTGGACGTCCAATAGATGATGGAAATGGATAGTAGTCAGGAATCAGGTAACCGCGAGTGTGAAATGACTTTCCTCTGCCAACCAAAAGACACGGCGATGATTAGGCCAGGCCATTACCATGTTCTGTTAGATGCCAAGAATTCTGCCCAAGCCAGTGTTAGTTCTTAGTGACTGGGCCAGTCTTTCATTCTGCTCAGTTGTCACTTCTGCTTGCTTGTACGAGCAGCACTACTGGTATATTTTACTATGATTACAGTTGCGGTGATAATTAATGTCAAACATTTGATAGCGACATTAATTACCTGTCCGTATATGCATGCGTGGATGGCATTATATGCCTATTAGATGACAAGAGTTAAAAATATCATACATTAATAACACCACACCCTCTAGTGTTGTTGAAAATTTCTCAAAGTGAACCATGAAACATAGCTAAAATGAAGAGGAATGCTGTGAAAGATGTAATCGCAACGGGAGCGTTCTTTCTTAACCGTAATTAGTTGAAGTTTTCTTGTGCTTTGTATTAGATATTTCAGTGGGGTTGCTGGTCCCCTTTTATAGACTCTGATCTACCAATGTAAGGGTTGGATGATCAACTCTTCAAAGGTAAAACAGACCTCTAATTTGGGAAATGTTAATTCTCTTCTTAATCATGATTTAAACGGTTCAAAAACTGGCTTTGAAAATAAAGAACATCATTACTAATAGTAATATAAATAAAATATATTATAAGTTTGATTAACAAGCCGATGTAGGAATTTACTTGGGATCTACACCATGAATGGCTAGGATCAGGAGGGCCTTGTGGCCATGATCCAACAGTTGCGCACTAGCATGAGATTAGTCTACGTGCCAAAGTGGGCTCAATACACAGTTTGGATACTGATTTGGGTTGAAACCAAGAGCCAAACCATACGTAGTTGAGTCAAGGATTTGGACGGTCTAGATTACCATACAACTATGCAATATGTATAGTCGAAACTAAGTGCACCCCTATCCATAATGAATCAAGCAGTTTTGACAATCTGGACCGCCATGCAATTATGCCACATGTGCATGGTTGAAATCAAGGGCCCACCATCCATAGCCGAGTCATCCAGTTGGACAGTCCGACTTGGATATCTATGCCATGTGTTGAATTGACCCAACATCTACAAGGGAGTTTGGGATTTGTACTGTGTGAATTATCGTACATCTATTTCACACGCACACTTGGAACCAAGTAGCCCACCATCGGCGGTTGAGCCAGTGATTTGGATGCTTTGGATTGCTGTACAACTAGATGATATACCCGGCATGGCTCGAAAAACCAAAAACTCCTCTGGACGACAGGTTGGCTCAACTTGACTCTCGATAATTGATAATTATAAATTAAAGTTACTAGGACGTTCACAACAAAATATCTTTTATTAGTACAGTTTAATGTTAGATTTGTTGGAAAAGGATGCATAATAAGTTGGATTTTACAATCTCCAATTCACAAAATTATGGAATATTTGGGTTGCATAAAACAACCTCAAATCTCTAAGATGAACAAACACAATTACCACACACTGCACAACGAATTTGTTTATACAGAAAACCGTCAAGTGATAGAAGTAAAAAACCATGGGACATAATCCAGTCAACAAATCAACTATATAAAACATATTATATAATGAACATGAGTTTATCACAATCCTCGGATCCAATATCTTCATCCCTCGGGTGGATTACAATCAAAGAGAATGAGTACAAAGAATAGATCTCACCAACGAGGATTAAGAAATCCTCAGAAACTGCCCTTGAAGAGGCTACAAACTCAATCTAACAACGTGGATGATCTTCATGAACCTAACTTCTCTCTCTCTCTCTCTCTCTCTCTCTCTCTCTCTCTCCCTTAAACTCTTCTTTCTCTCTCTCTCAATATGTTTCTTACCCTTTGGACATGTGAAATTACCCTAATTTCGCTATAACATGTGCTTATATAACATGAAGCTTAAATTAGAAGCAAAACGTGCAAAATTACGTTAAATATAGTTGCGCAGTCATCGGTCAACTGACCCAAACATTTGGGCGACTGAACATGGCCAAAATATGTCCAGCGAGCAACACACCAATCTGGAAGTTTAGGTCAATCGATCAAAGGGAGGTTGGTCGACCGATGACCCCCAAAACATTCTCTCCTCATCCTAAGGAGGAAAACGTCATCAAATCTCCCCCTTCTGACTCAGGAGGAGAACTTCACTGCCTTCAAGCCCGCCAGACTTCTACAAGCCTCAAACTTACCATTGGTTAAAGTCTTGCTCATCATGTCTGACAAATTATCTTCAGTATGGACCTTCTCAAGCTGTAGCACACCTTCTTTTCTTGAGTTTCCCTTACCAATGATACCAAACTTCTATGTGTTTCGACTTGGAATGCAGACTTGGATTCTTACTCAAGTGTATCACACTCTAGCTATTACAGTAAACCAAGTGCGTGTCTTGCTTTAAGTTGAGTTCCTATGGTAACCTCTTCATCCAAAGCATTTCCTTGCATGCTTCTGTAACTGCATTATACTCGGCCTCTGTCGAAGACAACGCTACATACTTCTGTAACTTGCTCTACCATGACATTGCCCCCCCTATAAACATAAACAAGTACCCCGATGTTAATTTCCTGGAGTCTATGTTGCCTACCATAAATGCGTCTATGTACCATTCTAACACAGATTTTTCTTCACCAAAGTATAAGCTTAACTTTGATGAGCTCCTCAAATACCGTAGTATATCCATTTCAATATTATTGCCCAATGTTCTTTGCCAGGATTAGTAAGATACCTACTCACTACGCCAACTAAATATGCTATGTTTGGGTTTGTACACACCATAACATACATTAAGTTTCCTACCACTGAAGCATAAGGCATCTTCTTCATCTCTTTCAACTCTTCCTTGGCCTTGGGACATTGCCTGTCACTCAATCTAAAGTGAATATCGTATGGATAATTGATTGGCATTGTTGTCTTCATGTTAAATCTTTTTAAGACCTTTTTAACATACCATTCTTGTGACAACTATATCTTTCTGAAACTTTTGTCACGTGTGATTTTCATCACTAGAATCTATTTAGTTGGGCTCAAGTATTTCATCACAAAAGACTTGCCTAACTCCTATTTCAGCCAGTCAATCTTCTTGATATCTTTTTCCATAATGAACATCTCATCAACATATAAAAAAAGAATGATAAAATCACTATCCGAGAACTTACGTGTGAACACAATGGTTTGACTTCATTCTGTTGTACTCATGTTTTTAATATGAACGAGTCAAATTTCTTGTACCATTTCCTTAGAGCTTGCTTCATCCCATACAATCTCTTCCTCAGCTTATATACCATGTGTTCCTTACATTTGATTTCGAATCCTTCTCATTGCCTCATGTACATTTCTTCTTTCAGATCACTATGGAGAAATGTTGTTTTGACATCTACCTGCTCTATCTCCAGGTCCATGCTTACAGTCAAACCAAGCAACGCCCAAATGGATGTTATCTTCACCATTATTGAGAATATCTCGTTGAAATTGACTCCCTTTTTTCTATCCAAAACCTTTCAACACTATGTTAAGCCTTGAATTATGTATATTTATCTCCAATTTCACGCTTTAATTACATAAAACAATGAGCTTATAGACTGACTTTAATGTGTTTTGTGATTATAGGAGTAGGGGGAGAGATGTGAATGAAATGAACTCAATAGAAAACAAATGGACAACAAAGAGGAGTTCATCTCCACTGTCCAAAGAACTGCAGTTCAAGGCAGCTCCACTCACTTGTGACCAGTAGTTGGAGTAACTATCAAGTCCTACACGTGCAAGATGGACAAGACACGCTCTAGAGAGATCTCCATCCATGTTTGTAACCTAACCTGCAATTAATCCCATCCACTATTCTTCCATCTAGGCTAGCAACAAGCAAAATCCAGCACAAGTGAACTCCACTACTAGCATCCTAGCATCAAACGTGCAAGGATGAGAATATGATTCTTAGCTGTTCATTCAGCTCAACCATCTAGCTGCTAGACATCAACTATCTCTTCATCAATCCATAATCCATCATGCAAATAGCACAGTAGCCTTGAATGTTAATCTGCACTCCAATAATCTCCATCACAGCAAGGTGAGCCACCACACGTGTGCAACTCTAGCAGCTGAACTTCATCAAGCCAGAGCATCCACGTTCAGTAACTAGCTATGGGGACCACTTTAGCCGTCCACCTCTTCAGTAGCCACTAGCTCATCTCCAACATCCATACTTCAATCAGTGTCATCCATCATGGGTTCCCTATTTCTAGAGTTTGAAATAAGAAAGAAAGAAAAATAGAAACAAAGTTTTCCGTTTTGGAGTTTCAAAGAAAAATAGAAACAAGGATTTTCGTTTTAGGAATTTCAAGCAGAAAAGACGCACTCACGCTACCCAAATTCAGCCCAGTTCATGGGGCCCATCTTCATTATATTTGAAAATCCAACCAATCCATGTCGAAGAGGAGCTCGACGCAGAAATAACACAAGTGATTTTGTGTCAATCGGAGCTACAGATTGACCATAGCGGTTAAAACAATACGAACTATCCAGAAAGTTTTCAGATTCTGCCTACTCAACACTGGGCTGGTCCAGGTGGCCCACCAGTACTGATATAAAAAATCCAAGATGACCATATTCTATAGCACATCGATATATGAATAACCTCACAGTTTCAAGTTAAAAGGATGTGTGGTTTGATCGTACCGGTTAAAGAAAGATGGACCATCTGAAAGATTCCAACTGCGCAGATTTTATAAAAAGCTCTAAGTGTTCTAATTTTCGGACCACATTATGGAGTTGTTTTGGACAATCTAAGACCCCTATCATGTGGAGAAGGAATTTTTCTACCAATTTTCAAATTTTAAAACCAATCCGACCTTTGTACACTCCGTAGCGTTGAAAGCAAGATAACTGGTTCTGGAGGTACCTGAATTGGGCGATTATGAGATGCAGTCACTAATATGATTGGTGAGCCTAATTAGAAGATAATTTTGAAAATCTAAAGTATCAGTGAGGAAGCTCATATGTCAGGAAAGCTACACATTAAATTTCAAAGCAATCCGATTGTTGGTTAACCCGTGCCAAACGAAACAAAATCTGTAATGTTGCTAAAATTCTGTCTATCATTATAAATATGGAACTCCTCTCTCTTCTAGGCAGGCAAGGACGTGGGAAGCAAGGTGAGTAAGACCAAGGAGGCTTCCAAGCCTATCTTTACTAGTTTTTCTTTCTCTTTTAGTTGTTATTTTTTATGTTTTTCTTATGCTAGACCTCTTAGCTAGAGCTAAGAGGTGAAGCTTGTAGTTATATTAGATGTTTTAATTTATTTTTAAGGTTTCACATATTGATTTTAATGTTGAACAATGGTTTGTTTAAGTTTGAATAAAGTTCTAAGTTAGTTTTTCTTAATCTTATGATGACTCATGGATGTTTGGAAGAATTATGCTTAGATTCTTAATTGTTATGTAAGATCTAGACCTGTACGCTTCGAAAAATAGAATTCAATATGCTCTAAAGCTTGGATCTTTATGTGGGAACTTCAAACCATAGTTCCACTTTTCTAGAAAATCTGAGATATGTGTTGAATGTCATGGTGATTTGAATCAAGTTCAAATTATGATATTAGTTGAATCTAGTGATAGGATTTAATATTTATTATAGTTGTGATCTTAATCTATTGGAACTAGGATTGGCCTATGCAATTGAGTGTGCCCAATTCCTAACTTGAATTGAGGGAGTCATGTTGATGAACAACACATGTATTGGATTATTTTAATGTTATAACCACTTCATGATCCGGCTAGAGAGGATTGAATTTCAATTTTAGTTGTGTAATTGAGAAACATATGCGAATTATGCATCAAGGATAGCTATAAGTGGATCTTCGGTGCTTTAGTATTAATTTTAGATTGTTAAATATCATCTTGAGTTTACAAATTGCTCATTCCAGATTAGTTTGATTTAGTTCAATTTTAATTAAAGTTGTTTGAAGAAATTCTATGAATTCTTAGTTAATCCCTGTGGATCGACCTTGGTCTTACGGAGAATTATTACTACATCGCAGCTTTGCACTTGAGGCAAGCGAACAAGTTTTTTGTGCCTTTGCCGGGGATTAAACGGTGTTTATAGGATTTTTAAAAATAACTTTTAATTGAGATTTTTAGAAATTTTTTTAAATTAATACTAATTTAGTTTTTGTTTTGATTTTTCAGGAATTTTTCTCTTAGAAGTAGAAGTAAGTTAGTTCTCTTAGATTCGCAAATCAGGTTTTGTCTTTTCAACCTTATTTTTCTCCTTCTTATTTTATTCTTGTTCTTATTCATCTCTAGTAGAGTGGGTGGTGATTCCTTTTGGTCGGTCTAACTGCCTTGAATCTCTGATTGGTTAGCCCGTGCCACCTTGATTCCTTTTGGTTGGCATTGTCGTCTTGGATCACCCTGATCTCGGAGATTTCTTTTCTCAACCTATTCATCTTTCTTCTTTTCTAAATTTTTTCTCAAAATTCAAAGAGTAGGTAGGGTGTTCTCATCAACCCCGATTGACTAGGAGAAATCAGTTTCTATCTTCATTTCTGGCTCTGCCATTGCAAAACACCTTGTGCTTCGGTCTTTGAGAGAAGTGAAGGAAAGTAGGAAGAATTCTTTTTCTTTTTCTTTCCTTTTCTCTTTCTTAGGATCTTCTTTATTCTTCTTTTTATTTTTCTTTTCCCTCTTTTATTTTTATTTCTAGATTTTTTATTTTTATTTTTTAGTTTCAACTTCTTAAAATCTCATTATGAATGATTGGATAGGTGGATTGTCTAAGTATCTTTTAAAAGATGAGATATCAGATCAAGAGGTCCAAAATTATTGTGATCGGAACTATTCTATGCATGATTATTTTCCTAAGACTTAATCTACTTCTAATAGTCCCTCACGTAAGACATTGCGAGATTACCGGAATGAGAACAATGTACATAACTTTTCACCTGGTAAGACAATGGGAGAATATCAGAAATAGATGAATAATGTTCCACCGGTTAGGACGATGCATGATCACTTGTATGGCTATGAATATCAACAACCATCTAATAGCCCAACATATGACATGCATAATCCAAATTGATGGGAACATCAAATTTTCAATTTGGGAGACAAACCAACCATAGATGTTAACAATTATCTTTGAGAGTTCCTATCTCATAAACCTAAACAGACACAAACTCTTGAGGATACACTGCGAGAATTTATGAAAATAACTGAGCAATCCATACAAAACCTCTGACCAACCTCTGAATATCCTGAACTTGACATTATGAACACCGAATCAATCCTCACCAATAAGGAGGAAATGACTATTCAAGTTCAACCTTCTCTGGATCTAATGACTAAACTTCTAGAGTGATCCCAATATTACCATCGATTATGGTGAATCAACTATTTCTTTTAGATATCTTGATTTTAATGATGAAGAGATTTAAATGATGGTTGACGAACCCGAGGAATCTACAAAATCTGAAAGTGATAGTATGATTTACTACAATGAGGGTTCGATGGATGATTATGAGCCCATGATTTCTTCTTCCAAAGGGCAGAATATTTATGAGTCGTCGGAAAATATTTTTGCTAGGGAGTTAGCCGAAGTCGATTTTTTTTTAGTCCTTCCACCAACATAACATGTTAAATTCTATTGTGGAAGACCTCCATTGGGTTGAAAAGTCTATTTGTTGGAATTATAGGGTGGCACAATTTGAAATTTCAAACGATCAACTTATGAGAGATGTTGTGCCTCTTACTAACCCTGAAGAGCTTTTTATGGAGAACATCGTCTCTATAGAGGAGAAATTCCTTGTCATTGAAACAGAATTTCTTCAATCATTAAGGGTGGATGAGGACCCTTCATCTGACTATCTCGATTTCCTAGAGGAATGTTTAGCCCACTCCTATGATCTAGATGATGATATGATTAAGGAGTTGGATATTTTGTTAGACACGGTGCCAGTGCTTGAAAAATAGTACCATTCCATTGATTTACATTCATCTCCATTGATTGTGGAGGCACCGACTATTTCTAAAATTATCGAGGAGACAACTTTAACCGATGAATATATGATGAATGTCTCTCCACCACCATGGGTTCTTCAGCCCATTGACAATTCTGACTGGGAGGACTCGTTTCTATTCAATCATTATCCAGTCCAGAATTTGAGGAGAGATCTTTTTGCTTCTCTTATCTCCTCCCTTCATGCATGTGGTAAGCCTTATGATTGGACATCAATGATAATAAGCACCCATGTTTACTGTCAAGCAGGACTTTGGATGGTACTCATGAGAAATTTGTTGAAATTCATGAAGATCCTGATCAAATTTAATCATGTAGTCAATCGGACTAATAAATGGTAGGTAGGTAGGTTAGAATTTCTTTTCAGTATTTAGGATTGAATAAGTCTCATGGAGACAACAAAGGAATTAGACTTGATTAACTTGCTACCTTAAGTACTCTCGTTCTCACTCTATTTTTGTCATTGCTCTCATGTCATTGCTTATTACATATCTTTTTACATTGAGGACAATGTAAGTTTTGGATGGGGGGTGAGATTCCTCTTAGATAAATTTATTAGTTTTTGTAACATTTTGAGCAAATTTTTTTTCTAAAATTCTTTGATTTTTTTTTGTTTTAAACTCTTTTAGAAAGTAAATTTCTATAAATTCAAGTTTATGTGATTATGAGAAGATGAGATTGAAATTGCGTCGGGTAGTCTAACATGACACCCTATGCATACACGTGCGGAAGCTTAAAGAGCAACTAGAATTATGGCTAAACCTATAGGAGAGGAGTGATTAGGACCTTTTTAAAATTCTTTTCGCCTACTTAAACAATTCAACAAATTAAACTACGTAAGCGATTAACACTTCGGCTTCCAAGCCTAAGTGGGTCCAATTAAAAGACTGGCAAATGATAAGTGCAATTAACATCCTAGTCCAAACAACTCATGTGGACTATAGAGGATGGATCAAGAAAAGCTCAAGTCAACATAAGGTAGTGAAAGTACATCTTGTGAGTGTGGATGTGCCTATCAAGTGCCTAGCATGCATTCCTAACTAAGCATTCATAATTAACCAATTAAACACAATGCATAAAGAGAAATGTGCTCAATATAATCACAAACACAAGCATGTATAGTGGTTCAACTACTTGTCTACTCCACTCCCGGTTCAAGTACTCAACCCCTTTGAGCACACCGGCATTCACTGGGGAGTTTAAATCTGGTTCCTCCCAACCAAGGTGTTTTAACTCGGATCCACCCAACCGGGGAGTTTATAAGTTCCTCCCAACCTACACGTTTGCACCCGTGTTGGTGGCTCCCCCTTGGAGACTCTGTTTAGGCCGACTAATGTGCCAAGGAACGGCTGACGTCCCTGGATTTTAGGCCCAACTAATAGGCCAAGGATCGGCTAACGACCCTAGTTCGAGTTTCTCAAACAAACTCTACACTCAACTCCCACAGGGAATTGAGTGGATGGACTCTTAACAAGACAACCTTACTTGTCGGATTGAGCCCCTTTGTAGCGCCGCTTCTGGTTGCTTCTTCTCGCTCTCCCGTGCTTGAATCAGCTCCCCTTATGCTCCCTTGATCTTTGACGCCGCTGCTTTGCCAAGGCTTCAGCTCCAAGATCAGCTACCTTGCATGTGATGCTCCATTGGAGATGCCCAAGGTGCTAGGGAAGGTGAAACCTTTACAAATGGTAGGAAATGGGTTTCCTAGAGGAATATACCTATTTGGACTCCTAGGTAGTGTTTAGACAAGGGATTTAACTATCATCAAGGTGTCTAAACCCTAGGAATCAAGAGGGAACAAGTCCATTCTCAAGATGCCATTGAATGGCCCAAGCTTGTGATGAAAACATAAGGAGAATGACTTGCTTTGGGTTTGGAATAGAGCCTCTAATGATCTCTAACAATGGTGGCTTCTATCTCCTCAAAATTCCCTCTCTTGGCTCAAAAATGAATCCCCCATCTTAAATAGATTTTCTTCCAACGGTAAAAAAAGGGCAGATTTGCGCATCTCCGATTGATCGGAAGAAGGTCTGATTGATCGGAGACCTGTCCGATTGATCGGAGACAAGTCCGATTGATCGGAAATCTATCCAGTGAAGTCTCTAGAAGATATCCCGATTAATCGGAACACTGTCCGATTGATCGGACGGACCCCTTCCGATGGATCGGAAGACTGTCCAATTGATCGAAAATATGTCCAGTGGATTTTCAAGGTTGCTGGAAAAAATTTCGATCGATAGGAGCTTCTGTCCGATCGATCGGAGCTTCTGTCCTATTGATCGGAGTCCTATCTGAGCCAACGGCCGATTGATCGGAGATCAATCGGAAACTGTTGTTTTGAGCTGTTTTGTTTACAGCAGCTTCCACCTCTTAAATTAGTCTAACTTATCATGTTTTTCATGGAGTTCTAAGACTAATGATGATGACTAAGGGTATACCTAGTTGGTCCAAGTCATCTAAGAGGTTATAGGTTAGGTTTTGGTCAAGGTTAAGGCACACCAAGGCATCACTTTTACCTGTTTCTTCTTCCTTGATGCAGCAGGGCCACTTGAGTCTTCGGTCTTCATCTTCATTAAGCTCAACTGACATTAGACTCACTGACCTAAGTAATTGACAAACAAGGTACACTAGTATGCCACAGAAAAGTGCACTAACAGAGATATGAAGTAGTCTAATTTTAAAAGCTTAAAATCCTTTGATTTAGTGGTTTTTTACATGAACTCCTTCCATTGTTTGATTGATAGAACATTTAAACATCAATGAATCTAGTACACATTACACATCACTCTCATTTGTAAGGATTTGGAAGGATGTTTTGATTGGTTGATTGGATTATAGTTTGAAAGTGTTGAGGAACCAAGCTAGGGAGTATTGTCCATCACGTTCAAATGTAATTTGGGGCAAGGATTTTTATCCTATGTCTTTACCATTACGTGATTGTTGCTTTAGCTCGAAGTGAGCCTTTTGGATTCTTCGGCTATTGATCTTTAAAAAAAGAGAGAAGAAAATGAGCTTAATTAAAAAATATATTGAAAATTGAAAACATCGAAAATGGCTACCTATGATCACTCAAAAAGGGAATGAGATTAGTGTGAAAGCCATCGATTGAACGGTAATGCAATCTCTTGTCATAGGCTTGTTGTTGATCTGTACGCTTTCTACACTAATAATCCAATTGACCCATGTAAAGAAGGATAATCCTAAAAGATGAAGAGCGGGTTTTCAACGAGCACACTGGATTATGGTTGTTTGAATTGCTCTATTTATCAATTAATTAGTTAGAACTAGTATGAACATTACTAAGTCATTAAAAGATAGTTTTTTCATTATTATGCTACTAAGTATTTCTGAGTTTCACTATTTCTATAGTTTGGATTTCATAGAAGTTAATTTCTGAGAGAAGTTTAAGATTAGAGAGTTGAATTATTTTTCGCATGTTTTGCTCGGGATTAGCAAAATGCTAGTTGGGGGTGTTAAGTATTGAATTATGTATATTTATCTCCAATTTCACGCTTTAATTACATAAAACAATGAGCTTAAAGACTGACTTTAATGTGTTTTTGTGATTATAGGAGCAAGGGAGAGATGTGAATGAAATGAGCTCAATAGAGAACAAATGGACAACAAGGAGGAGTTCATCTCCACTGTCCAAAGAATTGCAGTTCGAGACAGCTCCACTCACTTGTGACCAGCAGCTAGAGTAGCTATGAAGTCCTACACATGCAAGATGGACAAGACACGAGCTAGAGAGATCTCCATCCATGTGTGTAGCCTAACCTACAATAAATTCCATCCACTGTTCTTCCATCCAGGCTAGCAACAAGCAAAATCTAGCACAAGTGAACCCCACTACCAGCGTCCTAACATCAAATGTGCAAGGATGAGAATATGATTCTTAGCCGTTCATTCAGGCTCAACCATTTAGCTCCTAGACATCAACCGTCTCTTCATCAATCCATAGTCCATCATGCAAACAACACAGTAGCCTTAGATGTTAATCTGCACTCCAATAATCTTCATCACAGCAAGGTGAGCCAACACACGTGTGCAACTCCAGCCGCTGAACTTCATCAAGCCAGAGCATCCACGTTCAGCAACCAGCTATGGGGACCACTCTAACCGTCCACCTCTTCAACAGCCACTGGCTCATCTGCAACATCCATACTTCAGTCAGCGTCATCCATCATGGGCTCCCTATTTCTGAAGTTTGAAATAAGAAAGAAATAAAAAAAAGAAGCAAAGGTTTCCGTTTTGGAGTTTCAAAGAAAAATAGAAACAAGAATTTTCGTTTTAGGAATTTCAGGGCGTGTTTGGCGCATGGTATTGAAGGGATGGAATGGTATTAGGTGGGATTAATGTTCGCTCGCCTCAAGTGCAAGGCTGCGATGTAGTAATAATCTCGGTAAGACCGAGGTCGATCCACAGGGAAAGAAGTAAACAATTCCAACTACTCAAATAACTAGAATCTAAGAAGTTTAGGAAAATAATTTTTCACATAAAATAAAAAAATCTGAAAATAAGAAGAACTAGAGCATCTAAGATCCACTTATAGTAGTCCAATGCCAATCCATTCATCCAAGCACAACACAATTAGAATCAAAGTCCTATCTCTCATCTAATTGGAGGATATTACATTCAAGCACAAATGGTCCCACTTAAATTTGGAATCAGATTTCTAGTTTTAATGCAGCACATAGAACTTGAACTTGTAGCCTTTAGAGTAACAGTCATGCCAAGATACTATGGCATGCTCAAGGGTTACTACAATTCGAATTTAATCAAGCCAAACATGGTAATCTCAGAGAATTACAAAGAACTTATGTTCGAAGTACACAAACTCTCACAAAACTTCTAAAAATCCAATCTTTAGTTAAACTGGAACTTGAAAATGCATATATAAGTAAAGGGTACCTAAAGAAATGAATTCAAGCATTGAAATAAACTACAAACTTCACCTCTTAGCTCTAGCTAAGAGGTTAGCTAAAAGAAAGCATTAAAAACTAAAAACTAGAATTAGAAGAAGAAGAAAACTAGTTGTAGGAGGCTAGGAGCCTCCTAGGTCTTGATCTCTTTGCTCCCCACGTTGCTAGATGCCTTAGGAAGAGGGTGGAGGTGGACTTTTATAAGAGAAATCCTGCACAAACTTACAAACTTCGAGAAAACACGGAATCCTTCTGCAATTTGGAAACTTGGTATTGAAAATCGGAGTTTCTGGAGTACCTTAGACTTGTCTGGCGACCGGTCTAAGAAGAAAAAAATAGTCCAAAAAATAACTGTAGACCTGTCTGGCGACCAGTCTACAGACAGGTCTAAGACAATTTTTCAGATTTTCTTCCTTTTCTCTTCTCTTTCCTTCTTGCATCTTTTCTTCACCTTTTGGCACTTGTTCTATTGATCTTCAATGCATACAAAGTGACTCTTTTAACCATGAATTGGTGAAATCTCCCTCTCATTCCTACAATCATAAAAACATATATTAGATTAGTCTTTAAACATGAAAATCATGCATATAATATGATGTAATGGGTCGGCAAATTTATAAATTGGAGGCTCAACACACATCCCAACCAGCATTTTGCTAGTCCCGAGCAAAACATGCGTGAAACAAGTTCAATTCTCCAAGATCCAACTCTCCTTAAAAAACTATGCTTCTATCCATTCCAAGACATACAAGTGCAAAAATCAGAGAAATTGGGGTGATAGAAGCTGAAACCTTAAACTTCTCAAAACATAATAAGTGTTCATATAGAATTCTCGCTAATCGATTGATAAATAGAAGAACTTGAACAAATTCAACCTAGTGTGCATAGTGAATGTTCATCTCATGGGTTTTCGAGATTATCTTCTTCATAGATCAACTACACTATGGATCTCAAGGTGTACAGATCAACAACAAGCCTATAATAGGAATTTGCCTACCGTCCTTCCGACGGCTTTCACACTACGTCCCATTTCTGGCTTTGGTTACGGGTAGACCATCCCCCAGTTGGTAATAGGTAGCCCTTTCCGGAATTTTCCACCATATTCTCAATCATATCTATATTTTCTTTCATTCTTTCCTTTTCATACACATTAGATAGGATCTTTAGAAATTCATATCTTTCGTTATTTTCCCATGGACAACGATGAACAAAGTACCTTGGCTTGGTTCCTTAACACCTCAAATCTAAGTCTAGCCAATCCACAAAGCTACATAATCCTTTCAAACCATGAAAATCGTGTAATGTGAACTAGTGTAAAAGTGTTCAAATTTTCTATCAATCATATAAATAGGGAAATTCACATATAAAACCATTATATTAAAAGTAGTTCAAGACTTGCAACATCACTCACTTTGTATCTCCTTTTCCTATACTCGTATCATCCCGAATGCATAGAAACAAAATTTTTCAAAAGAGTTTTGAATTTTAGAAAAATAAAAAAATTTCTACATAATTGTTCGAAATGTCACAAAAGCTAGTAGATTTATCTAAGGAATCTCACCCCCAACCAAAATCTTACATTGTTCTCAATGAAAAAAGATATGCAGTATGCAAGACATGAGAGCAATGAAATAAAACAAAGGAGAGTGAGAACGAGAGTACCCGAGGTAACAAGTTGATCAATTCTAGCATCTTCCATTGTCTCGATGAGACTTATTCAATCCTAATTGCAGAAAAATAAATCATAACCTACCTACTTACCTTTGATTGGTCCGATCGACTACATGATCAAATTTGAGTAGGATCTTCATGAATTTTAATAGGTTTCTCATGAGGACCATCCAAAGTCCTGCTCGACAGTAAACATGGGTGCTTTTCTTCATCGAAGTCCAATATTTATGTGCACCACATGCATGATAGGAGGAGATAAGAACAGCAAAAAGATATCTCCTCAGATTCTGAATTGGGTTGTGGTTTATTAAAAACGGGTCCTCACAATCAGAATTTTCAATGGGCTGAAGAACCCATGATGGTGGAGAGACATTCATTGTGTATTCCTCGGTTAAAGTTGTCCCCTCCACAATTTCAGAATTATACGGTGCTTTCACAAACAATGATAAAGAGTCTAAATCAATGGAATGATGTTCTTCAGGTACCGACACCGTGTCTAACAAAATGTCCAACTCCTTAATCATTTCATCATCAAGATCATAAGAGTGGGCCAAGCATTCCTCTAGGAAATCAAGATAGTCGGATGAAGGGTCCTCGTCCTCCCTTAATGATTGAAGAAATTCTATTTCAATAGTAAGGAATTCCTCCTCTATAGAGAGGGGGTCTTCCAAGGAAAAAAATTCAGATTTAGTGGTATGCATATCATCTAACATTGGTTGATCTTTTAAATTTTCAAATTGTGCCACCTCATCATTAAAAGGAAAAGAATTTTCAATCAAAGGGAGGTCTACCACAATAGAATTTGGCATGTGTTGCTGGTGGAATGACTCAAAAAGATCGAATTCGGCCATCTCTTTAGCATGCATATCCTCTAAAGACTCATAATCATTATATTCTGGAAAAAAAGAAACCATAGGTTGATAAGCATCCACCAAACCCTCATTGTAAGTAACCCCACTATCGCTTTCAAATTTTATAGATTCCTTGGGTTCATCAACCGTCATTGAAATCTCTTCATCATTAAGTTCAAAGCATCCAAAAGAGATAGTGGACTCACCATAATTGATGATGACATTGGGATCATCGAGATCAATCTCCTCTAAAAATCTATTTATTAAATTCGAAGAATGTGGGACTTGGATAGCCCCATCCTCCTCATTAGAGGGGATTGATTCGATGCCCCCAATTTCGAGCTCAACGTCTTCACAAGATGGAGAGTAGGCTTGATTTGATTATTCATCTACATACTCTTTCCATATTTTCTCAAGAATTTGTGTATACATGCCATCACAAGAGGAAGACGTTTTATGGTGATTGTTAATAACCACGACGGTTGGTTCTTCCCTTGAACAAGGAGAATGGAAGTTTCTCCAATTAAGATCATATGCATTGTAAGATGAAAAGTTATATGATGGTTGATAGGCATATCCATACAAGTGATCACGCATTGTCTTAATCGGTTGGCTACTATTCACCTGTTCCTTTTGTTGTTGCACACCTCCTACCATAACCGGTGGAACACTCATGTTATTTTCAATCCGGTAATCACGTAATGTTTTCTCCGGATGATCATTATTCGATTTTGCTTCATTCCGGTATTCTCCCATCGTCTTACGTCGTGTCTCAACATATGTATTGTTTTTATTAATGTACTCACGCATTGTCTTAGGGGGGGGGGGGGGGGGGGGGGGTAGTGGTTGTTTGAATCTTAGGAAAACACTCATGCTTGGAGGGATCTCGATCACATTGAGTAAGGGTCCCCCAATCCAACGTCTCATCCTCCAAAATGTACTTGTATGCACCATTCGTCCAATCAAACATGATGAAATTTTTGTTAGTGCATTTTTCTGTGGCATACTAGTGCACCTTGTTTGTCAATCACTTAGATCAGTGAGTCTAGTGTCGGTTGAGCTTAGTGAAGATGAAGACCGAAGACTCAAGTGGCCCTGCTGCATCAAGGAAGAAGAAACGGGTAAAAGTGATGCCTTGGTGAACCTTGAACCTTGACCAAAACCTTTACCCAATCCCCTTCATGACCCTAAACCCTTTGGAAATCTTGTAGTCATCATTAGATTGGCCCTAGGTGTTCCAAAAGATCATCTAAACCGTGGCAAAAAGGATTGGGCAGTGATAGAATGGGTCAGCATTTCAATTTAGTTGAACCCAAGCCTGTCCGACCGGTCATGACCGGTCGGATTGGCTTCCAGACTGTACAACAAGTACTATGTACGCAGGCCATTGGGCCGACCGGTCGTGACTGGTCGGCAAGTCTAGTTCGACCGGTCAGACAAACTCCCCATTTAGACAGCGAGCTCATTGTCTTGCCTAGCCATTGGCCGACCGGTAGGGACAGGTCGGGACTACCCATTTTTTTGCCTATTTTCTGTCCGTTTGGACCTCTTTTATAAAAGGGCCTGAGGTATTTGTTGAGCTTAGAAGATGGATTTTGAGAGGAGTGAAGACACCATTGTTGGAGACCATTTGAGGCTCATTCCCAACCTATGCAAGGCATCTTCCTTGTGCTTTAACAGAATATTGGAACATTCCAAGCTCATGAAGAAGATGACCTTCATCCCCTCTTAATCTCTAGAGTTTGGATCTTCCTTGATAGTCATATCCTTATCCAAATCTCTAAGATGAGATCATTGTAGGCGAGCAACTCTAGGCAACCCATTCCTATTAGTTGTAGAGTTCTCAAACCTGCCCTCCTATCACCTTGGACATCTCAAAGGCATCACAAGCAAGGTGACTGATCAAGTGTAGCTGAGGTATTGGTGACGTAACGGCAACGCGATCGAGGGAGTAAGGGAAGCTAATTGAAGCACGGGAGAGTGAAGATCAAGGAACCTGAACTGGCGCTAAACAAGGGCTTCATCTGACAAGTAAGGTTGTCTTTATTAAGAGTCCATCCACTCAAGTCCTTGTGGGAGTTGAGTGCAGAGTTTGTTTGTTAAACTCAAACTAGGGACGTTGGCCGTTCCTTGGCTTGTTTGTCCGCCTAAAGACTAGGGGTTCTTTGGCACTCCTTGGCTAGTTTGCCAAGCCTAAACAAAGCTTCTAAGGGGGAGCCTCCAACACGGGAGTGAACTTGCGTCGGGTTGAAAGTTAGCCTATATCCAAAACTTTGTTTAGGTTGAGAGTTAACCCTCTGTCCAAAACTTCGGTTATGGTTAAGAAGCGAACCGGTAAAACCTCCGTGTAAAGGTTGAGAGGTGAACCTCATTTAAAACCTCCGATAGTAAATGCCGGTGTGCTCAAAGGAGTTGAGTACTTGAACCGGGAGTGGAGTAGATCCAAAGTCGAACCATTATACATGCTTGTGTTTATGATTGATTGAGCACATTGATATCTTAGCATTGTATGGTTAATTGTTTAATTATGAATGCCTAATACGAATGTATGCTGGGCACTAGATAGGCACATCCACACACAAGATGTACTTTCACTAAGTAGTGTCCATTCTCATAAGTTTACATAGGTTGCATAGATTAGGAGCTTGATTAGTTAAATCATCTGATTATCTATGCGTGCTTAGACTAGGTTGTTTATTGCTTAAATCATATGCTAGTCTTGTGATTAGACCCACTTAGGCTTGGAAGCCGAATTGTTCTTGCTTAATTAGTTTAATTTGTTAACTTGTGTAAGTAGGTGAAAAGAATTTCAAAAGGTCCTAATCACCCCTCTATAGGACTTAACTATAATTCTAGTTTCTCTTTAAGCTTCCGCACATACGAATGTGTCGTATTAAACTACGGACGTAATTTCAATTGGTATCAGAGCGGGTTGCTCTTCAAGGACGTAGCCGTCTAGAGTAAGATCCGGTACCAAAGTACTAGCATGATGTCTAACCAAGATGGGGGTACCACAAACCATCCAGCATTCTTTGACGGGTCCAACTACGCCTATTGGAAGGCTAGGATGAGAATTTTCTTACAATCTATGGACCGTCCAGTGTGGCTAAGCACACAACATGGATATGCATTGCCCACCGAACAAGTGGAGGTTGATGAGAAATACATTGTCATTCTCAAAGATGATAAAAAATGGAATGACAGTGAGAGAACTCAATACATGGCAAATGCCAAAGCTCTTAATGCGATTTGCTGTGCGATTTTTTCGAATGAATTTCAGCGCATTCTCACATGCGCAACTGCAAAAGAAGCGTGGGATATACTTGAGGTTACCCACGAGGGAACTAGCACAGTAAGACGCTCGAAGCTTCAACTCTTAACTACCAAACTTGAAAACATTAGGATGGAAGAGATTGAAACCTTGATGGAGTTTTATACAAAACTTTCTGACATTTGCAACTCCATGTTTGTCTTGGGTGATCAGGTTCCGGAAGGTCGTATATGTCGAAAAATACTTAAGTCCCTCCCGCAAAGATTTAACACCATGGTAGTAGCCTTAGAGGAGTGTAGAGACATAGATAACATGAAAGTAGAAGAACTCATAGGTTCCCTACAAACTCATGAACTACACTTTAATGCCCCCTTTAGAAAAAAAAACATCGCTCTAAAGTCCTCTCACAAACATAAGAAAATTAAGAGTGAGTCGGAGGAAGATAGTGATGATGAGGATGATGAAGAAGAAAAGTGAAACAAAAAATTCAAAAGATTCCTCAAATTTGATAGAGGGAGTAGCCGTGACAAGAAGGACAAGAAGGGTGAAAAACATAAAGGGAAATCATCCAAATCTTCATTCGTCCATTGTTACAATTGCGGTGATCGTGGCCATATCGCCCCGGAATGTCCGAATGGGCCTAAACCGAAAGGTGAAAAGGCAATGGCTGCCACTTAGGATGATACGAAGGAGTCTGAATCCAAATCTGGTGACTCCACTAGCGATGGGAGCCAAAATATTGATATAACTCTCATGGCTTTCACCACTACCTCTCTTCCTCCTAATCTAGGAGAGGATCCCGACCGCTATCCCTTCTAGGAGAAGGAGTTCCAAACCCCTCACCTTATGCTACATTTTATGAGGGTATTGTGGAAATTAGTTACCCTTAGGCCTTTCAAACTAAACGTAGTTAGTAAGGGTAGCTAGAAAGTGATTCTATAAGACTATTTGAGGATTTTAGCCTCATGTTTGTGTGTATGGGCAAATCAGAGGATTCAAGCCTCATGAGCCCAAATTTGGTAGTTTAGCCTTGCTTTTAATTTGTATATTTACTTGCTAGACTATCACCATGCTTAGATTAGCTAATCTTACTAAATTACATGCTTCATTGTATGCTAATCTTTGCTTAGTATTGGTCTTGATATACCAATAGGGGAGGTTGGTTGATTGGGCTATAAGCCCTTTGTGCTTTTATTGCAAATGTATATCTTTGACCAATTATGCATGGTCAACTATGCTTAGATAGTTACCTTTTCTTGTTAATCATATTCCTTAGCATACTCCATGTTTTAAAGTTCATGCATCTTATATTCTCCTTGTTAAAATGCACTTATAGTAATAACTGCGACATACTATCTACTCTTACCTTAACCTTATTGATATATCAATAAGGGGGAGAGAATAGTTTGTCAATTGCTGACTGTGGACCCTCGCCGTTTTCGTGCTCCCACACGACGTTCTTCTCCCTT
The DNA here is from genome assembly GCA_003013855.2 of Liriodendron chinense. NCBI lineage: Eukaryota > Viridiplantae > Streptophyta > Magnoliopsida > Magnoliales > Magnoliaceae > Liriodendron > Liriodendron chinense. The sequence continues at coordinate 7,770,902 of ML058429.1, forward strand.
CCTTTCCCTTTCGGGAAAAGATGGAGACGAGGATGCGTGAGTGCGAAATCGCCGTTTGTGCCACTGGCTTGCCTCGTTCTCGAGGGCTTTGTTTGGTAGTCGTGTTAAGCTGGATGTGTTTAAATGTGTTTATATAAGACCAGAGTCGCCACTAGCCAATTACTTCGAATCTACAGTCGGCTAGACCCCGTAGAAACGTTAGAGAAGGGGATCTGAAGATTCCTTCCTCTAAAATGACTCTTTTTGATCCGCGGCCAGAGATTCGAGGTAAGGGATCACGGTTACAGGGTGGGAAGAGGTTAAACACCCCACACACTGCCCGTACCGAAGTACGGTCTCTACTTCATAGAATCGATCGAATACTTGAAAGTCTAATTTAATCCTCGTACATTCTCATAAATGACATGATGCATGAATGCGGGTCTGACCAGTAAGAGTTTCTGATGGGCAAGTTCCAACAACGGGCAAGCCCAGAGCATACGCTCGAACTGACAGGTGCTTTATGCGAGATGATGCATGCTGTGTGCTTGAATATTCAAAGTGCTTATAGTGATATGTACGTGAATGCAGGTCTGAACAGTAAGAGTTTCTGATGGGCAGGTTCCAACAACGGGCAAGCCCAGAGCATACGCTCGAACTGACAGGTGCTTAATATAAAGACATATGCAGTGTGCTTGAATAATCAAGGTGCTTTATGGTGAAGCAAGGGGGTTGGAAGAAGAGTAAATGTTGCACTTATGCTAGATGCAAATGAGATGATGCTGGAAAAGAGTAGCTGGATGGACGGAGGTGTCGCAAGGGTTGGCTTCGAGTGGCTGGGTTAAGACTTGGGTGGCTTGAGAGGCTTGGACCAGTGGTCAGGCTAGGCTGGACCAAGGTTAGGCTCTCCTCACTCGGGCTCTCCTTGGTGGAAAAATGGGCTAAGGATTGGAGAGGGGCTCGGGACAGACAGGACTTCACTGGACTCGAAGGGATTGTTAAAATGAGAAGGGGAGGGGGGTATTTATAGCAGCGAGCAGTGGCAGAGCTCGTAATTTATTCCGGGCGGCCTGCTATGGGCCGCCCGTACGGCCGCTCCTCGGTTTCCAGCGATGTACGGTTGTTACCTCGGGGCTGCTGTTTGACTCGCTGGGTCGACTCAGTGAGTTGACTCAGCGGTTCGACTCGGTGATTTGACTCGACGGGTTGACTCGGTGTTTTGACTCGACGGGTTGACTCAGCGGGTTGACTCAGCGGGTTAACTCAGCGGGTTAACTCAGCGGGTTGACTCAGTGAGTTTGACTTTTTTAGGATTTTTTTGACTGGCCTTTTTTCTGGTGGGTTTTTCAGGCTGATGTTTAAGACTGGGTTGACTGGGTTCAGGCTTAATCTGCGCTATGGAATGGTGCTTACAAAGGTGAGTTTGGCTGAGTTTGGACTTGGGATTGGGGGGTACAGTCCTCCATTCATCCAGCTATCTCTACCAACAGTGTAGCCGAAGGTGGGGTGTCTACAGATGCCCCTCTTTGGCAGAGGTTGCTTGCAACCGAATGCCAAAGCGAGTGGACACTCCACTTCTGACCCGGTCATTCATAGATCATGGTCTGAAATCTTTGCTTGCTTTTGCATCTGTGCCAGTTGATCGTCTGGAACTCGATCACTCGCACATACCGCGGGAGTTTGGGGAAAATGTTGCGATTGTCCCTGCAGTTTGCTGCAACCTGGGTACCCAATCGCAACCCTTCCATTCCCGATCGGTACTAACATCCGAAAGGTACAGCAGAGCCTCTGCGTCGATAGTCTTACGAGGTTACTGACCCTGTGATTGGTTGCATGTTCGATGTTCTCCCAGATCACTCCAGGAGTACTTGTTTCGCTTGACTGTCAAAGTGGTTAGACGCCCTGCGTCCGATAGTCTTACGGGATTCTACTACGCCGACTTGGATTCAGTCAAGGTACTTTAGGCATCCACGCCTAGGTATGTGCGGGTGGGCTCTTTCCACTCGATCTGCTGGTTTCGATGCTTGGTTTGCAATTCATTCTTTCCTTGATTATGGTCTGGAATCTTTGTTTGTCCTTTGTATCTGAGTCAGTTGATTGTCTGGAAATTGATAACTCGCACATACTGCGGGAGTTTGGAGAAAACGTTGCGATTGTCCCTGTAGTTTACTGCAACCTGGGTACCCAATCGCAACCCTTCCATTCCCGATCGGTACTAACATCGGAAAGGTACAACAGAGCCTCTGCGTCGCCAGTCTTACGAGGTTGCTGACCCTGAGATTGATTGCGATGTTTGATGTTTTCCCGGATCACTCCAGGAGTACTTGTTTCGCTTGACTGTCAAAGTGGTTAGACGCCTTGCGTCCGATAGTCTTACGGGATTCTACTACGCCGACTTGGAATCAGTCAAGGTACTTCAGTCATCCACGCCTAGGTATGTGCGGGTGAACTCTTTCCACCCAATCTGCTGATTTTGATACTTGGGTTACAATTCATCGTTTCCACCTGTTCAAATGGTTTCTGTGACCGAGCCTTTTGGCTTTTCATCTTTTCGTATCTTGGCATGTGGTACGACCGCACTGACACTGGAGTTCAGTTCGACCGTACTTTGAGTGCATTGGATCCGATGGTCTCCGGGGAAACCGCGAGACATCGAATCTTATTTGATTTTGCGTCGGCTCCTACCCAGAGATATGGAAGATCTCCTGGTGTTTTGGAGGCAGAACGCTCCACTGGGAAAATATTTTTTGGATTTTTGAAAAGATACCCACTCTGGGGAGTGATACTCCGTGGGGTTTTTATTTGCAAAAGGAATTTTTTTTTTGTCTTTTTGAAATGAAAATCTGGTTTGCATGCGCCTCTACTAGGGATGCCTGTGGGGCCTTTGGCTAACCGACTTTATTTTGAAAGCAGGTAAACATGATGATTAATGCGATGGATGCTGATGCATGGAGATGCAGGATGAATGCATGGTTTGGCTCATTCTCTTTTCAGTTCGATGATTTTGCTTTTGCTATGGGTGCAGAGAACTTTGAGCTTATTGCTTGCAGGGTTGTGCTCCCTGGGGATTCTCTTTTTAATGCGGATGTTTGGTCAGCGGGTTGGTCAAGATCCCGACCCGTGATCGATCAGGTCCATCATCCCAATATGCTGTTTCTTTGCTAATGAGAATGTACGAGGATATTACCCGACTTCAAGATGTTCTTCTGGTATAAATGCGATTGAGACGGTGTTTGGTCGCCAGTTTTGGGCGATTGGATCCGTCATCCCATACTGTGAAGTGAGCGGAGTTCAAGACTCCTGAAGTGTAGTGCTGGGGATACTGACAATTTTTGTGATTTTTTGCAGATAATTGGGTCCGAATCTTTACCTGAGAGGTCAGGATAGAGATCGGTTATTGAAAGCAAAGGAAATATTTTTGTGATTTTTTGAAAATTTTCTTGAAAGCAAGGAAATCATTTTTTGTGATTTTTGACAATATTTTGATGAAAGCAAGGGAAATATTTTTGTGATTTTTGACAATATTTTCTTTGAAAGCAAGAGAAATATTTTTGTGATTTTTGACAATATTTTGATTGAAAGCAAGGGAAATATTTTTTTTTGTGATTTTTGAAAATATTTTGCAATGTTTTGGTATTTTGTGATTTTTTTGAAATACAGGAAAAAGTGTGGAATTTTCATCCACTTCCAGCTTCTACTGCTGGTAAGGCACCCGATCCATTTTACGTCAGCGAGCAAGACGAGTCTCACACAGTTAAGTGCCGTAGTTTTACATCTTCGGATGAGGGGATCTTGAGGGTTTTCAGTCAACACACCCACAAAGTTGCCTGTTCCTCATGTGCAATGCACATAGACCACGTATCGTCTGACGGACTCCTTCGGCCACAAAATGAGCCACATCCTCACATTTCCCTTAGTCAATCCAGTTTGGGGCCTTACGTTGCTCACAATTCCGTGAAGGTGCGCTCCACCTCCCAACAGCCTTAATCCCCTTCATGAGTTTTAGGAACAGGGAACATCCGTCAGATTCAACAGCGATTTCCAAATCAAGGTTGTCTATCACGGTGCGTTCAACATGAACAGGGTTGCGGAGTTCTGCCCGCCTCAGCCCTTACCTGTTTAAAAGATTTCGGACACCCATACGATCAAGTGTCAGCCATGTCCGGAGCAGGTTAGGAAAGAAAGCCCCCGAGAAGTTAATCCCAATGTAGTTTTAGGTCTTCGGACCGCTGGGGATGAATTTGTGTAGTTGAAATTGATGGCAATTTTTTTTTTTTATATTTTTTTGTATTTTGAAAAGGTTCCAGAGTTCAACTCAAGTAATCGAAGATGACACTGGTTTTATGGAAAGCTTGAAATATTTTTGGTATTTTTGGAAATGATCCGGGTTATCAAACCTTGATCCTAATGGTCGAGGCCGATGCCGATTTTTAGCTGAAAGCGAGAAAAGGTTCCCCGAGAAATTAATCCCAGTGTAGTTTAAGGTCTTCGGACCAAAATCTATACATGCTGAAAATACGTTCCTTTTTTGTGATTTTTTCGAAATGATCCAGGTCATCAGATCTTGGCCTGAACGGCTGGTTTTTATTAAAAATCTCTCGAGATGTCGATCCCGACGTAGTTTAAGGTCTTTGGACCCAATTTTGTAAAAGAGGGGCTGGTAATATATTTTTGTTTTTCGAAATGATCCAGATCATCAGATCTTGGCCTGAAAGGCTGGGATCAATGCTGGTTTTTATTAAAAATCTCTCGGGATGTCAATCCCGACGTAGTTTAAGGTCTTCGGACCACAATGCTGTGTAAGCGATGCTGGAAATCACACTTTTTTTTGTTTTTTTTTATTTTTTTTTATTTTTAGAAAGTGTCCAGAGTCATCAGGCCTTAATGAAGACCGATGCCGGTTTTTATTGAAAATCTCTCGGGATATTGATCCCGACGCAGTTTAAGGTCTTCGGACCATAACTATGTACAAGACGGGGAAAACCCTTTTTTTTGTTCTTCTTTTTTTGTAAAATGTCCGGTGTCAGCGGATCTTGATTCGATCCAGACTGATGCCGGTTTTTATTAAAAGTCTCTCGGGATCTTGATCCCGATGTAGTTTAAGGCTCTTCGGACCCTGGTTTCATGGTTGGGCATACTTACCTTGCTTTGTTTAGCTTTTGATAGGGCCGATTGTGATTCGAATGGTCTAGATTGCTTAGTGGGCTATGTGGGCCCTTTCCAAACTTCAGCTTGACTTCGGAGCACCTATCCTTGATGTTTTGTGAGGCTAAGAAGGCTTTCCATGGTGCTGATGATGACTTGAACGTCTCAGATTGCTTGACTTGGCTTTGTGGGCCCACTTGATGATTAGATCTTAGATTCTGGCCCTTCTTTTGATGATCAGCCCTTTGATGTTGTTGTTTGATGGCTCATGCAGGTTCTTCAATGGTTTAGATCATGATGATCTAATCTTTGAATGACTTGGATTGCTTGTGGCCCCCACTTGACCGCCTTTCCTTCTCTTTGACTTGATCAACCATGTTCTGGCTGCATTGCTTCATGATTGGACCGGTGGGGCACCTTGTATATGATCTTGATCAACCTCAATCGAAATCTGGAGTGGACCAGAACCTTGGGCGGCCCATGGAGCGCCATCTGCTGACGTGGACTGTCAGCCTCACCTACCAAGAACCCTGGAGCCAATCCCGCGGAGAGAGAGGAACCGCATCCGTACGGGCGGCCCAGAGCAAGCCGCCCAGGGCTCGCCTCTTGAGCGGCCTGGGCTGGCTCATGCTCGGACATTCCCTGGTCTCTGTTGCTGCTGTCCCCACCTGCTCTGTACGTTCAGGTTCGATTCCAACAATGAATCTTCTCTTTGTCTCCTCTTTCCTCATCATCTTGTCCTCATCTTGCTTTGTCCCTTCTTGGGCCATGGATGGTGGAGATTTAGGGGCTGTGGGGGCTGCCCATGGTGGGTCCCACACTTCAGATTTTCAACTGAGCTTTGATAATGGGGAGATGCCTTTAATGGATGGGGTAGATGTGGCATTAAGAGGGGGCATTGATGAAGACTTAAGCTTGGTGGTTGGTGGAGCTTTGAATGGCTCCATTAATGGTGGGATGGCTGGAATTTCAGATTTGAATGGGCCCCTCATTATGGGAGAAATGGATGGTATGGATGGGATGGGGAGATGGGACATAGGTGAGGCTATGCATCCCTTGAGTGTGGGCCACATGGATGATGTGATGGATGGTGATGATGGGGTCATGATGGACATAGATGGGCTGATCTCATGTCTGGATGGGATGGATGGTTCAGATGATACCTTTGATGGTTTGGATGCTCTTGATGAGGGCCGAGATGTGCGGCATACTTGTTTGGGTGGACTTGATGTGATCATTGACTGATGTCCCCTTGATGATGGACGGTGTGGATGCCTCGATGATCCCTTTGATCGGCCAGGATGATGGCTGGATTCATGATTTCCTGCTGGAGAGGGCCGCAGGTCTGGATCTGGCCGTTGATTCTTCGATCGGGGTAGCCGGGATCCTTCTGGATGGTTCAAATGCTTTCTTTGACGGTCAGATTGCTCAGGATGCCACGATGTGCAGTGTGATCTTTACTGGTAGCCCTTTTGATGGAGAGCATCGCCCTTCTTTTGATCGTCGGTCTTTTGCGCACTCTGTTCATGAGGTGGGCGAGTCTTCCCATGCGGCTGAGGTTATGACAGTTTCAGATAGTGATGCGACTATATCAGACATAGCCGTTACTGCGGGTAGGTCAGGGGCTGTTGAGTCTGCAGAGGTTCCAGCTTTTCCTTCTCCTTCACCCGTTGACCTTCCGATCCTTGATGAGCTGTCATTGATTTCTGGGCCTTTTGTGCTGGAGGGGGTACCAGTGAGGACTTGTCAGCTGCTTCCTCGTCCTTCTTGCTCGCTACGACTGCTTGCTTGGCTTGACAGCTTGTCAGCTTATGAGATTCGGGAGTTAGAGTCCTATGGCTTTGGCAGTCTGGTCCATATGGCTAGAGTTGATATTGATTGGAGGATGCTCGGAGCTGCATTGATTGATTGGGTCCCTTCGTTGAACTTGTTTGCGTTCAACGATATGGAGATGGGACCCTCTTTGGAGGAGCTTGCACGCTTGACAGGCCTTCCTTGGGATTATACTCAGTATTTCTCGCCGAAGACATCGCCGAAGACTGCCACACCGCAGAACTGGTTCGGGATCCCTTATCTTGTTCGGCCTGCAGCCGCGGGCCATGATGCTGTGGTGTTCTCCTTGGACTTACTGTATGATCTTTTTTCGGGTCCTTGGAGTGTGGCCGATTCTACCTTTGCTCGGAACGCACTGATGTTCTGCTTGATTGCTGAGGTACTGTTCTCGGGATGGCGCAAGTCCCAGACTCCTCTGCTTTTTGAGGTGATGAGCCGAGTTATCCAACGGCAGGGGATCATTTCTCTTATCTTGGCCGAGCTGTTTAATGGGCTGACCGACTGCGCCCTGGGCCGCACTCGTGTCCTTCGCGGCTGTTGTGCCTTTCTGCAGGTATCCTTTCTACACCTTTTTTTCCTTTTTGCTTTGTTGGTAATTGCTTTGCTTTAGCTGAACTTCTTTTCCTTCCTTGTGATTAGATCTGGCTATGGGAGCGTCTTTTGTTGACCGTTCCTGTACCTTTTCCTGACACTCGTTGCCCAGACCTTATGCGACACATCATGGAGTTTCTTCCTTATACAGCTAGGATGAGCGAGCCCTTGTATCGCAGGATGTTTGCTGAACTTCGTGACTGGAACGTTCGTTGGGAGTCATCTTGGCTTTCACTTCCTCCAGTACTTTGTGATGCACATCGCCTTCCTTTGATGTTGGTAGGCTTTCGATCTTACTTTTCTTACCATCCCATTCGGTTCCTGCGGCAGTTTGGATATGAGCAGGATGTTCCTCTTTTTGCTTTCACGGGTATCGGATGTCGAGCACTTCCATCTAGATCCTCTGATTTTAGGACCCGGATTGATTGTTCTTGGGCGAGTTATTTGACTGCTAATTTGCTGGGTTTTGAGCTGCGGACTTTTTCGATGGCGACTGCCCCATATCAGTACTGGGTTGCTGAGCAGTCTTTGTATCGACGTATCCCTTGCTGGCACCAGACTGCTGATGAGGATGAGCAGGATATCCTTGGAGATGCTGGCTCTTCATCTGGTTCATATGAACCCTTTGAGGAATGCCCGTTTATCGATCCTTGCTTCCTTTTGGCCACTCATGGCCATCTACTGTCTGAGATCTCTGCACTTCGTTATCATTGTGAGATGATGTCGAGGAGATTGGCTGCTGATCAGAGATTGTCTGATGAGGAGACAACGATCCGTACCCTTAAGCGCGATGAGGCGCATTACCTGCGTATGGAGGTGAGCAGGTTGAGAGTGAGACTATCTTTTTATGAGTCAGAGGACTTACCTAATGTGGCCGAGGAGGAGGGTAGAGATTGACTGTGTTGGCCACCTGCACATTCTTTTTGGCATATATGATTGATGATGATGAATTTTTTTGTATTATTTTTTTTTGAAAAAGATGATATGATATGTGTAAAAGAAATATGATGCGTTTAATTGAAAAGAAAACTGTTTGAAAATCTACTGTGCCATGAGTTGTCTTGTGAGTGTGTCTGGATTTTGTGTCAGGATATAGGAATCAGAACTAGGGCTCGGCCCATGCTTTGACCGATGTTTCGAGATTTAACTTGAGTGCTCCTTTGGTTCCCTAGAGGTGTAGGCAATGGAAACTATTGCCTCTTGAGATTGTCAGATTTTACAGAATTCTTCGCTCCTGACTGCACTTCTTCTTATTCTTGAACTGTAACTGCTCGAACCGACCTGAATTGTCTGATTTCCTGGTACCTGCACTTTTATTTTTTTTTCTTTTTCCATTTGAGCCATTTTTGCCTGCAGTGCTCTTTCAAGTTTTCACCACAGCCGGCCTTTTCCCGTCATTTTTGCCCGTGGCGCCCTTTCGGGTTTTCACCACGTCCTGGGTGTTTGATCTTACCTGCCCCTTGGCAGCTATGCTGTTTTTACCCTCGACGCCCTTTTGAATTTTCACCGAGTCCGCTGTATGCCCACTGTTTTTACTCGGAGCGCCCTTTCGGGTCGGGTTTTCACTCCGCCCTCTTTGTTTAGGCACACATTTTTTTTTGTTCTTTTTTTTTGGACAACTACGGCGACTAGAGGTCAGGAATCCGTCATTGCCGGCCGATGGCAGTCTTTCAGCCCTTATCCTAAGTTACGATGATAGAGCTGTCGGTCTTTGCTAAAGACCCCTCTGAGATGAATGGATGGATGACTGTGTTTCTTCTTGGACTGATTTTTTTCTTGGGTGCCTTGCTTTGGCTTCCCTTTTTCTTTCTCTTTTCTTCTTTTTTTTCTTTTGTATTCTTTTTCTCTCTCTCTTTTTTTTGTCTTTTCCTTTTGAATCCCCCCCTTTTTTTGTATTTTCCTCCTTTTGAATCCCCTTATTTGAAACACTTGTTGGTGGACGGAAATGATTTCTCAGAGGTCTTAGCTTTGACCTCTTGACTTCAGCTCTATTAAAGTAACTCTTGATAAGGTCAGAATAACTTACCCGTGAAAGATCTTCACATTGTCGGCGTTGGTTGGCTCAGGAAGATCCACCCCTCTCATGCTGGTGAGTCTGAGGGCGCCTCCGGGAAATACTTCTCTGATGATCAGTGGCCCGTCCCACGAGGGTTTGAACTTTCCTCTGGGATCCGGAAGGTGCGACGGTAGAATCTTCTTCATGACCATGTCGCCTACCTTGAAACTTCTTTTTCAGACTCTCTTGTTGTAAGCCCGAGCGATCCTTTTCTGATAGCACTGTGAATGACTTAGTGCACGCATGCGTTTTTCATCTGCTAGCTGCAACTGATCGAATCTGGCCCGTTGCCATTCTCCTTCTTCAATTCCGCTTTCGAGTAACACTCGTAGTAATGGTATTTCCACCTCGACTGGCAAAACTGCCTCCATTCCATAGGTAAGCTCGAAAGGAGTAGCGCCCGTAGCAAACCGTACAGACGTTCGATAGGCCCAAAGTGCATATGGGAGCATATCTGACCAATCTCGATATGTCACGACCATCTTCTCGAGTATCCTGACGATTGTCTTGTTTGCGGCTTCTACCCCACCATTCATCTGGGGACGGTAGGGGCTTGATCGATGACGTTGGATCTTGAACTTGCTGAGGAAGTCATCCATCTTCTTGTTGACGAACGGGGTCCCATTATCTGTGATGATGGCATTAGGGATTCCATACCGGCATATGATGTTGTTCTTCATGAATTTGATCATCTGAGATGCTGCAATCGTGGTGTAGGAGGCTGCCTCTACCCACTTGGTGAAGTAGTCGACTGCCACAAGTATGTACTCATGACCATTTGATGCTTTGGGACTAATTTTGCCGATGATGTCGAGCCCCCACATGTAGAAGGGCCAGGGGGTGGTCAGGTTGTACAACTCTGATGATGGGGCATGGATTTGATTCGCATGCTCCTGACACTTGAAGCATTTTCTGACGTGCTGGCAACAGTCTGTCTCCATGGTGAGCCAATAGTAGCCGAGTCGTAGAATCTTCTTTGCCAACATGTGCCTATTCATGTGTGGGCCACAGATTCCTTCGTGTATTTCTTTCATGATCTTTGCAGCTTCTGTTTCTTCGACGCATCGAAGGAGGATGTGATTATAGGATCGCTTGTAAAGAATTTCGCCACTGATGGTGAATTGGCCGGCCAAACGCTGAATGGTTCGGCGATCTGTTGCTGTTGCTGACTCTGGATACTCCTGGGTTTCGAGATATTGCTTGACGTCGGCATACCAGGGTTTGTCAGGGACAGCTTCGGCTTCTTCTATTTCCAGGCAAAAGGCAGGTTCTTCTTGAACTTCAACTGTGAGCTCCCATTCTGAAGCTCCTTTAGGGATCTCGAGCATTGATGCCAGTGTGGCGAGAGCATCTGCAAACTGGTTCTTGGCTCTGGGCATGTATGAGAAGGTGATTTCTTTGAATTCTTCGATCAGATTTTCAAGATATACATGATATGGTATCAACTTCTCGTCCTTGGTTTTCCATTCGCCATTGGTCTGATTGATGATAATCTGCGAGTCTCCAAATACTCGTAGCTTCTTGACGCCCAAGATTATGGCTTCCCTTAAGCCAGTGATGCATGCTTCGTATTCTGCCATGTTGTTGGTGCACTCGAATGCCATGCGCCTTGAGATAGGAATAGGGACATCATCTGGAGAGTAGAGGATTGCTCCAATACCACTCCCTTTAGAATTTGCTGCGCCGTCGAAGAATAACGTCCACTCTCCTTTCTTCTTTTCTTCTTCTTCAATAAGCAAGAGATCTTCATCAGGGAAGAATGTCTTGAGCGGTTGATAATCCAGGAGGGAGTGGGCGGCAAGATGATCGGCGAGGGCCTGTCCCTTGATTGCCTTCTGAGTGACATAGGTGATGTCGAACTCAGACAGGAGTAGCTGCCATTTAGCTATCCTTCCAGTGAGTGCCGGCTTCTCGAACAGGTACTTGAGCGGATCCATGTGAGCGAGGAGGAGAATAGGGAATGCAATCATGTATTGACGGAGTCGCTGAGTTGCCCAGACTAGGGCGAGGCAAGTCTTCTCAATCGGGGAATACCTGGTCTCGTAGTCGGTGAACTTTCGGCTCAAATAGTATATTGCTTGTTCCTTCTTCCCGGTCTCATCGTGCTGGCCGAGGACACAGCCAATGGCTTCTGCTGCTACCGAGATGTATAACAATAGTGGTCGTCCGGGAGCGGGCGGCACTAGGACTGGAGGATTCATGAGATATCTCTTGATGCGATCGAAGGCGACTTGGCAATCATCATTCCATTCTTTTGAAATGTTTTTTCGGAGGAGCTTGAAAATGGGTTCACAAATAGGTGTGAGCTGTGCGATGAAGCGACTGATGTATTGAATTCTGCCGAGGAAGCCACGAATTTCTTTCTCTGTTCTAGGAGGGGGCATCTCGATGATTGCTCTGGTTTTGGTCTCGTCGACCCTGATGCCGTCCTCGCTCACCATAAAGCCGAGGAGTTTGCCTCTCATTGCACCGAAGACACATTTCTGTGAGTTGAGGCGGAGCTTGTACTTCTCTAATCTGTTGAATAACTTCTTCAGATCTTCAAAGTGTCCTTCAATTGTGCGAGATTTGACGATCATGTCGTCCACATATACTTCAAGCTCTTTGTTCATCATGTCATGGAATAATGCTGTCATTACTCGCTGATATGTTGCCCCTGCGTTCTTCAGACTGAACGGCATTACCCTGTAACAGAAGGTTCCCCAGGGAGTGATGAACGATGTCTTCTCGCGATCTTCGACGGCCATCTTGATCTAATTGTAACCTGAGAACCCGTCCATAAATGAGTAGATCTTGTATCCAGCAGTGTTGTCGACCAGAGTGTCGATATGTGGCAAAGGGAAGTCATCTTTTGGACTGGCTTTGTTGAGATCTCGGAAGTCGATGCACATTCGAACCTTGCCGTCCTTCTTCGGTACTGGCACGATGTTTGCGAGCCATTCAGGGTAGTTGGAGACTACCAAGAATCCCGCGTTGTATTGTTTGATGACTTCATCTCGGACTTTCAGAGCCCATTCTGGCTTCATTCTTCGAAGTTTCTGCTTCACTGGCTTCATATCTGCCTTGGTTGGCAGATGGTGTACAACGAGCTCTTCATCGAGCCCCGGCATGTCTTCATATGAGAACGCGAAGTTGGACAATCTTGGAGCTAGGAACTCTATCATTTTCTGTTTCATCTCAAGTGGCAACGATTTTCCGATGCGTACTTCCCTAGGGATCTCAGGTGTCCCCAAGTTTACTATCTCGAAATCATTGGCTACAACATTGGCTTTGGATTCGAACTTTTTGAGGAGATCCTCAAGTTCGGGAGCAGGATCATCATCTTCCTCATCCCGAGCTTCGTCCAGACCCATGAGCTCGAAGTCTAATTCGATGTCAAAATCATATGATTCGACTTCAAACTCATGCGACTCTTTAGACGAACTTAGCACACTATTGAATGCAGGAAAAGAAATGTCTTTTGGTTTTTGAGATTTTTCTGAAATTGAAATGCTAGATGTTTTTGGCTTTTGAAAGTTTTTGATTTTTTTGGTTTTTTTGAAATTCACGGGACCTTGAACAAGTGGGCATTGCAGACCATGATTGAGCCCAACTTGTTCTAAGGTTCCGGTTACTGCTTAGACAGGCATTTTTTTTGGAAGCCAGAGCCCTCAGATGGCTCTTTGGCTGATTCAAGAGTTAGGGGAACAGATGAACATTCAGGACCCCACACTTCCTCCCCTGAAGAGGTGGGGGTTGATGATTTGGGCGAAGAGTCACGGTCTGGCACAATGACCATGATTTCTTGCTGGTCGGGTTCGAGATCTGAGTCGTACTCAGTCCCTCCCGGATCACTTACCTTGCATTGCAGTTCGTCTGGTTCTACGGCTAGACATAAGTTTGGAATCTGGACATCAGACCAATCTAGGGCTGGCCACTTCCCTTTCTTGGTCCAATGGATGGGCTGCTTCTGCCCTTGGCTGGTGATTGTTGATGTTGATTCTGCAGAGATGGGCAAGTCGTGCCCCTTGCTGATTGATGTTGAGATGGGCAAGTTGTGCCCCCGGCTGGCTGAAATTGAGGTGGGCAGGTTGTGCCCCTGGTTGATTGATGCTGAAGTGGGCAGGTTGTGCCCCTGGTTGATTGATGCTGAAGTGGGCAGGTTGTGCCCCTGGTTGGGAGCAGGTGTCAGAGTAACCTGATCCTGAAGCTGCTGTATTTGACTTCCTTCTTCGTCTTCATCATTTCCTTCTTCTTCTGGAGGCTTAGATGGTTCGAGAATCTGATCCCATCGAATGGGGGGCCACGTGGCCCAAACTAGGCTCATCGGGAGGCCTTTGTGTAGTGCAGTCGGTTGATTCCCTCCTGGATCTTTGCAAGGTTCTCCTGGCTTGACGAACTAGATGGGTGAGCACCGAAATTTCTTCCTTCTTTTGTCCGTGAAGACTGTCTTGTATCCGAGTCCCCATTTGCGTTGGTTATATACCAGCGGTACCTTTCTGGACTTGAAATGATTCTTCATTCGGTATTTGAGACTCAGACGTTCTGCTGGTGAAAAGACACGGTCCACCCTTATCGGTTCTGGATTGGCGATAGAGTTCACAGTCTCGAATTCGAAACTATGAAATGGGATGTCTTCTTCAGAGTGCTGGATATCGATGACAGGGATGTCTGGTTCAGTGGCAGCAATATTGGAAGGAATGATGAGTTCCTTCTCTGCATGGATAGAGATCACTTGATTTCCACAGATGCACTTCACTCGTTGATGCAGGGTTGATGGCACAGCTCCAACCTTGTGCAGCCATGGTCGCCCGAGCAACATGTTGAAAGAGGCTGATATATCCAGGATTTGGAATGTGATGGTAGAGATTTCTGGACCTATCTGTACCTCTATGTCGACCTCCCCTTCCACTGATCGGCGGGTGTTGTCGAATGCTCTGACATATATGGTGCTGGGTCGGAATGAAGAAGGACTGATTCCCAGACGTTCCGCAGTCTTGAGTGGGCAGACGTTTAAGCTTGAGCCATTATCGATAAGGACCAGCGGGACACAGAGGTCTTTTTATCGTAAGGCTATGTTGAGGGATCGCTCATGATCGCGTCCTTCTGGTGGCAACTCATTATCTGTGAAGGTGATGGCACGTGGAGCCAAGGGCTGTCCAATCATCAATGCTATCATCTCTGGTGCCGTATCGGAGGAGACGTGAGCATCGTTCAAGGTTTTGGCAAACATTTCTCGGTGTATGCAAGATGTACAGAGTAACTCCCATACTGAGATTTGTGCAGGGATGGACTTGAGCTGAGCTGCCACATCATATGCGGCTTCATTTTTGTTGCCGAGGCCTGAGAGAGCGCCTTTGGGATCTCCTCTGTTCTGATTATCTCTTCGGACGCAACGCCCGTTGGGGTTCATGTTCCCCACTTCCGCACATTCTGGATAGTGCCATGGGACTTCTTTATAATTTTCCTCCCTTTTGCCTTCTAGGACAACCGGTTCTTGCAACGGTGTTGGTGTGGGTACCAGATCTTCCTCGTATGGAGCTTTTGCCTTGAGGACTACATTGTTGCCTGTGCTGAAGGGGTAATATCGAGGCTTGTCTTCATAGATCACATAGGGTCGCGGTCCTGGTTTGACCGTTCCTGGAGCAGGAGGCTCCCATGGAATGAATACTGGTCCCCTTGATATGGCAGGGGGTTTCTCTGTTCGTCCCAGTTGCCGTAGAGTGATTGACACGCCTCCGGGATTTGCCCCTTGCAATATGACCGGCTCAACTGGAGGAGCTCCTTCTAATACAATGGGTTCTTACTGCTGATGAGTATGGTTCCTCCATTGTGAATTGTATTGTCCCTGTAATGAGATTGCCCCTTGTAAGACGACAGGTTCGTATGTGGGCTCGATGTATGACTGTGCTCCTTCTAGGACGACTGGTTCCCAACATGAGGGGTCGTAAGATGCCCCTTGCAAAACTGACACATCGTATGGAAGTGCTCCTTCGAGTACTACTGGCTCGAGGACTGGAGGAAGAAAGGGACTTGCCCCTTGCATGAGCGGAGGAGGACTTGTCGGCCCATAAGTGTAAGCATGAATGGACTGGATAGGGGAGAAGAAGCGATCGAGATGGTCCCCTTCTTCTATACTATTGACTGCAGGGCTACGAGACGAACTGGGGTCCGTCGGATGTTGAGGCAGAGGATTCTGAAGGATGTTGGTGGAAGCTGCTGGAGAAGTTTCAGGGACCGAGATGACGATCTTGCGGTCATCAATTAGGTCTTGTATAGCATTCTTCAAAGTATATCATCGATCAGTGGTGTGGCCACGTCCTTGATGGTAGGCGCAATACTCATTTTCTCGGTAGTTCGGTGGCAGAGGATGAGGTGGAGGCCAAGGTGCCATTAGAGTAAGTAACTACTTCTGCACCAGCGTAGCCATGACTTGACTGAGTGGTTGAGAGAGGGGAGTAAATTTCCTGAACTCCTTGTAGTTTTGCCTATTTTGATATGAGTATTGACCGTTTCCTCTGAATTGCTGCTGTTGTCGAGGTGGTTATGGCTGAGGATTCAATTGTGGCTGATATCTCTGAGGCTGATGCTGAACTTGATTCTGCTGATACTGTTGACGTCCCCGTGGGGGAGCATGTTGATTTCCTTGAGCAGTGGTGTTGATGTTGTTTACCTCTGTTGGGCGAGGAGGAGAACCACTGCAGTTTCCATTCCCGTGCCCGATAGGTCTTCCTTCCACTCTGTTCCTTTTGATTGGAGTGGCTTGATGAGGCCATGGGGAGATTGTCCCGGCACGGATTCCTGCTTCGACTTGCTCTCCAGCACGGATCAATTGTGAGAAATTCACATATGGATGCGAGATGAGATATCCGGATATGCCTGGATATGTTGAATGAACAATCATGGAGATTTGTTCTTCGTCGTCGATGGGTGTCCGCATTCTGGCTGCCATAGCTCGCCAACGTCCTACGTAGGCGGACAGTGTTTCATCACTCCTTTGCCTGAGAGCCGCAAGGTCGGCTCTTCTGAGTGCCATGTTGAGATTGTACGCGAATCTGTCGACGAAGGCCTGGGAAAGTTGTTCCCATGTCCTGATGCGATGGCAGTCCAACGAAGTGTACCAATCTAGGGCATCGCCCTTCAGAGATTTTTGGAACAAGCGAATAAGAGCCCCTTCATTTCCTGAGATTGCACTCAGTTCTCCACAGAAGGCCTTGAGATGTGCTGTGGGACAACCGCTACCGTCGTATCTTTTGAATTTTGGAACCTCAAAGTTTTGAGGTACTTGAGCATCTGGGAAAGGACACAAGTCTCTGAACTTGGTCGAAGGTAGATCGATTCCTTGCTGTCGCTGAAGCTGATTTTGCAAGATCTGAAACTGCTCCCGCAACTCGTCCAGTCCTGAATGATCTGTTCGAGCGACTGGTGCCTCTTGGAGTAAGGCACGTTCTTCTTCGGTATAGTGGTCGATGTCTTCGACCCTATGGGCTTGCGGAAAAGCAACCGCAGGTTGCTGAAATTAATTTGATGACTGAACTGGATTCTGATGAACTTGTGCTTGAGAGGATTGTAATTGAATTGGAGACTGTACTGAAGGTTGAACTGGAACTTGCTGGAAATTAACTGGATTTTGCTGAATTGAAGATGGCTGGAAATTAACTGGATTTTGCTGAATTGAAGATTGCTGGAAATTAACTGGATTTTGCTGAATTGAAGATTGTTGGAAATTAACTGGAATCCCATCGGCGGGGATGTGTTGGAATTGAAAAGTGCTCCTGTTTGCAGGAGGCTGAGATGCTGGGAAGTGACCCCCTTGTTGGGTATTCGCCACTGTCCGCTGATTGATGTGGGCTTGACACTGACCCCCATTGTGGGCATTCGCCAGTGCTGTCCCTGTTGTTGGAAATTGAATTGAAATCCCATCGGCGGGGATGTGCTGGAATTGAAAAGGTGTCCCATCGGCGGGGACATGCTGAGATCTACTGAGATTGTTGTTTGCAAGATTGACTGGAAGCTGACTGGATGTTCCTGCAACGGAAGTGCTCTGAGATGGCCTTGTCGTCGCAGGAAGATATTGAGAAGGATGCCCCATAGCGAAGGGCTGAGATGGCTGCTATCGGTAGTCTTGGGCAGACTCTGATGGTTGCGCTTGATTTGAACTGGAGGCCGGAAGGACCCGGCATGGCTGCTGAGATTGCTGAACTGGGCCAACCTGATTGTTGGCTGCTGCGGTGGCTTGTGCTTGCATGAATTACAAGAGCATTTCTTGCATTGCTCTTACTCCTTGTGCCAATTCCTGTATGATTGGCGTATTATCAATGGGCTGTTGCGCTGGAGGTTGCGCTTCGGTCATCTCAAGAGCGGGAAGTAGATGAGTTTCTTCTTCGTGGTCGGACATGGCTTGTTGAGCCTGAGTGCGGATTATGCTGCGGTAGGGAAATTGTCTCCGCGTACGTTGAGCCCAAGGAGGCGCAATGGTGAGGACTGTACTCTACTCTTTTCGGGTTTTAGGATTTTCTATTTTTTTTTTGGTATTTTCTATTTTTTTTTTAGTTTGGGTTTGGGTAGAATGCTATGCAGATGAGATTGTATGAGGATTAGTGACTTTCAAGTATGGGAAGGATTCTGTTTTTCAAGTCGGATCACGACTAGTGGGACTAGCTCATCCCCAGCAGAGTCGCCATTCTGTGGACCCTCGCCGTTTTCGCGCTCCCACACGACGTTCTTCTCCCTTCCTTTCCCTTTCGGGAAAAGATGGAGACGAGGATGCGTGAGTGCGAAATCGCCGTTTGTGCCACTGGCTTGCCTCGTTCTCGAGGGTTTTGTTTGGTAGTCGTGTTAAGCTGGATGTGTTTAAATGTGTTTATATAAGACCAGAGTCGCCACTAGCCAATTACTTCGAATCTACAGTCGGCTAGACCCCGTAGAAACGTTAGAGAAGGGGATCTGAAGATTCCTTCCTCTAAAATGACTCCTTTTGATCCGCGGCCAGAGATTCGAGGTAAGGGATCATGGTTACAGGGTGGGAAGAGGTTAAACACCCCACACACTGCCCGTACCGAAGTACGGTCTCTACTTCACAGAATCGATCGAATACTTGAAAGTCTAATTTAATCCTCGTACATTCTCATAAATGACATGATGCATGAATGCGGGTCTGAACAGTAAGAGTTTCTGATGGGCAGGTTCCAACAACGGGCAAGCCCAGAGCATACGCTCGAACTGACAGGTGCTTTATGCGAGATGATGCATGCTGTGTGCTTGAATATTCAAAGTGCTTATAGTGATATGTACGTGAATGCAGGTCTGAACAGTAAGAGTTTCTGATGGGCAGGTTCCAACAACGGGCAAGCCCAGAGCATACGCTCGAACTGACAGGTGCTTAATATAAAGACATATGCAGTGTGCTTGAATAATCAAGGTGCTTTATGGTGAAGCAGGGGGGTTGGAAGAAGAGTAAATGTTGCACTTATGCTAGATGCAAATGAGATAATGCTGGAAAAGAGTAGCTGGATGGACGAAGGTGTCGCAAGGGTTGGCTTCGAGTGGCTGGGTTAAGACTTGGGTGGCTTGAGAGGCTTGGACCAGTGGTCAGGCTAGGCTAGACCAAGGTTAGCCTCTCCTCACTCGGGCTCTCCTTGGTGGAAAAATGGGCTAAGGATTGGAGAGGGGCTCGGGACAGACAGGACTTCACTAGACTCGAAGGGATTGTTAAAATGAGAAGGGGAGGGGGGTATTTATAGCAGCGAGCAGTGGCAGAGCTCGTAATTTATTCCGGGCGGCCTGCTATGGGCCGCCCGTATGGCCGCTCCTCGGTTTCCAAGCGATGTACGGTTGTTACCTCGGGGCTGCTGTTTGACTCGCTGGGTCGACTCAGTGAGTTGACTCATCGGGTCGACTCGGTGATTTGACTCGACGGGTTGACTCGGCGGGTTAACTCAGCGGGTTAACTCAGCGGGTTGACTCAGTGAGTTTGACTTTTTTAGGATTTTTTTTACTAGCCTTTTTTCTGGTAGGTTTTTCAGGATGATGTTTAAGACTGGGTTGACTGGGTTCAGGCTTAATCTGGGCTATGGAATGGTGCTTACAAAGGTGAGTTTGGCTGAGTTTGGACTTGGGATTTGGAGGTACGGTCCTCCATTCATCCAGCTATCTCTACCAACAGTGTAGCCGAAGGTGGGGTGTCTACACTGACAAAAAGGGGGAGAAAGATCAAGTCCCACCAAAACTAGTTTGCTATGTTTTGTGATGTAGGGATTGACAAGTTATGGGGGAGCAAACTGAAGAGGAGCTGCTTAGTTAGGCATGTCAAGAGTCCTGTACTTATTTCATTATCAATGTAATATCTTGTACATGTATTTTGTTTTAGTAGGTTAGGTTTTTGTAAGTAATTGACAAAGGGGGAGATTGTTAGTGCGCTTTTCTGTGACATATTAGTGCACCTTGTTTGCCAATCACTTAGATCAGTGAGTCTAGTGTCGGTTGAGCTTGGTGAAGACGAAGACCGAAGACTCAAGTGGCCCTGCATCATTAAGGAAGAAGAAATAGTTAAAAGTGATGCCTTAGTGAACCTTAAACCTTGACCAAAACCTTTACCCAATCCCCTTGATGACCCTAAACCCTTAAGAAATCTTGTAGTCATCATTAGATTGGCCCTAGGTGTTCCAAAAGATCATCTAAACCATGGCGAAAAAGATTGGGTAGTGATAGAATGGGTCAACATTTCAATTTGGCTAAACCTAGGCCTGTCCGACTGGTCGTGACCGGTCGGACTGGCTTCCAGACTGTACTGCAAGTGCTGTGTGCGCAGGCCATTGGGCCGACCGGTCATGACTGGTCGGCAAGTCTGGTCCGACCAGTCCCGATTGGTGGGACAGACTCCCCATCGAGACAGCGAGCTCACTGTCTTGCCTGACCGTTGGCCGACCGGTCGTGACCGGTCAGGACAGGTCAGGACTAGCCATTTTTTACTCATTTTCTGTTAGTTTGTCCCTTTTTTATAAAAGGGCTAGGGGTATTTGTTGAGCTTAGAAGAGGGATTTTAAGAGGAGTGAAGCCACCATTGTTGGAGACCATTTGAGGCTCATTCCCAACTTATGGAAGGCATCTTCCTTGTGGTTTAACACAAGATTGGGGCATTCCAAGCTCATGAAGAAGATGACCTTCATCCCCTCTTAATCTCTAGAGTTTGGATCTTCCTTGATAAACATATCCTTACCCAAATCTCTAAGATTAGATCATTGTAGGCGAGCAACTCTAGACAACCCATTCCTATTAGTTGTAGAGTTCTCAAACCTACCCTCCTATCACCTTGGGCATCTCAAAGGCATCACAAGCAAGGTGATTGATCAAGTGTAGCTGAGGCATTGGCGACGCAACTGCAACACGATTGGGGGAGCAAGGGAAGCTAATTGAAGTAAGGGAGAGCGGAGATCAAGCAACCTGAACCGGCGCTGAACAAGGGCCTCATCTGACAAGTAAGGTTGTCTTTATTGAGAGTCCATCCACTCAATTCCCTGTGGGAGTTAAGTGTAGACTTTATTTGTCAAACTCGAACTAAGGACGTTGGCCGTTCCTTGGCTTGTTTGTCGGCCTAAAGACTAGGTGTTGTTTGGCACTCCTTGGATAGCTTTGTCGAGCCTAAACAAAGCTTTTAAGGAGGAGCTTCCGACACGGGAGTGAACGTGCGTCGGGTTGAGAGTTAGCCTATGTCCAAAACTTTGTTTGGGTTGAGAGTTAGCCCTTTGTCCAAAACTTTGGTTATGGTTAAGAGGCGAACCGGTAAAACCTCCGTGTAATGGTTGAGAGGTGAACCTCATTCAAAACCTCTGATAGTGAATGCCAGTGTGCTCAAAGGAGTTGAGTACTTGAACCGGGAGTGGAGTAGACCCAAAGTCGAACCACTATACATGCTTGTGTTTGTGATTGATTGAGCACATTGATATCTTAGCATTGTATGTTTAATTGTTTAGTTATGAATGCTTGATACGAATGTATACTAGGCACTAGATAGGCACATCCACACACAAGATGTACTTCCACTAAGTAGTGTAGACTTGAGCTCATTAATCCATTCTCATAAGTTTACATAGGTTACATAGATTAAGAGCTTGATTAGTTAAATCATCTGATTATCTATGCATGCTTAGACTAAGTTGTTTATTGCTTAAATCATATGCTAGTCTTGTGATTGGACCCACTTAGGCTTGGAAGCCGAAGTGTTCTTGCTTAGTTAGTTTAATTTGTTAAATTGCATAAGTAGGCGAAAAGAATTTCAAAAGGTCCTAATCACCCCCTATAGGACTTAGCCATAATTCTAGTTGCTCTTTAAGCTTCCGCACATACGAAGGTGTCGTATTAAACTACGGACATAATTTCAATTGGTAACAGAGCGGGTTGCCATTTAAGGACGTAACCGTCTAGTGTAAGATCCGGTACCAATGCACTAGCATGATGTCTAACCGAGATGGGGGTACCACCAACCGTCCACCATTCTTTGACGGGTCCAACTACGCCTATTGGAAGGCTAGGATGAGAATTTTCTTACAATCTATGGACTGTCCGGTGTGGCTAAGCACACAACGTGGATATGCATTACCCACCGAACAAGTGGAGGTTGATGAGAAATACATTGTTATTCTCAAAGATGATAAAAAATGGAATGACAGTGAGAGAACTCAATACATGAAAAATACTAAAGCTCTCAATGTGATTTGCTGTACGATTTTTTCGAATGAATTTCAACGCATTCTCACATGCGTAACTGCAAAAGAAGCGTGGTATATACTTGAGGTTACCCACGAGGGAACTAGCATAGTAAGACGCTCGAAGCTTCATCTCTTAACCACCAAACTTGAAAACATTAGGATGGAAGAGACTGAAACCTTGATGGAGTTTTATACATTGCAACTCCATGTTTGTCTTGGGTGATCAGGTTCCGGAAGGTCATATATGTAGAAAAATACTTAGGTCCCTCGTGGAAAGATTTAACACCAAGGTAGTAGCCTTAGAGGAGTGTAGAGACATAGATAAAATGAAAGTAGAAGAACTCATAGGTTCCCTACAAGCTCATGAACTACACTTTAAGGCCCCCTATAGAAAAAAAACATCGCTTTAAATTCCTCTCACAAACATAAGAAAATTACGAGTGAGTCGGAGGAAGATAGTAATGATGAAGAAGAAAAGTGAAATAAAAAATTCAAAAGATTCCTCAAACTTGATAGAGGAAGTAGTCGTGATAAGAAGACAAGAAGGGTGAAAAACATAAAGGAAAATCATCCAAATCTTCATCCGTCCATTATTACGATTGTGGTCATCGTGGCCATATCGCCCCGGAATGTCCGAATGGGACTAAACCGAAAGTTAAAAAGGCAAGAACTGTTACTTGGGATGATACGGAGGAGTCCGAATCCAAATCCAGTGACTTCACTAGTGATGAGAGACAAAATATTGATATAGCTCTCGTGCCTTTCACCACTACCTCTTTTCCCCCTAATCTAAGAGAGGATCCCGACCGCTATCCCTTCTAGGAAAAAGAGTTCCAAACCCCTCACCTCTTGCTACATTTTATGAGGGTGTTGTGGAAATTAGTTACCCTTAGGCCTTTCAAACTAAACATAGTTAGTAAGGGTAGCTAAAAAGTGATTCTATAGGAATATCTGAGGATTTCAGCGTCATTTTTGTGTGTGCAGGAAAATCAGAGGATTCAACCCTCATAAGCCCAAATTTGGTAGTTTAGCCTTGCTTTTAATTTATATATTTACTTGCTAAACTGTCACCATGCTTAGTATTGGTCTTGATATACCAATAGGGGAGGTTGGTTGATTGGGCTATAAGCCCTTTGTGCTTTTATTGGAAATGTATATCTTTGACTAATTATGCATGGTTAACTATGCTTAGATAGTTACCTTTTCTCGTTAATCATGTTCCTTAGCATACTCCATGTTTTAAAGTTCATGCATCCTGTACTCTCCTTGTTAGCATGTGCTTATAGTTATAACTGCGACATATTATCTACTATTACCTTAACCTTATTGATATATCATTAAGGGGGAGAGAATAGTTTGTCAATTGCTGATAAAAAGGGGGAGAAAGATCAAGTCCCACCACAACTAGTTTGCTATGTTTTGTGATGTAGGGATTGACAGGTTATGGGGGAGCAAACTGAAGAGGAGCTGCTTAGTTAAGCATGTCAAGAGTCTTGTACTTATTTCATTATCAATGTAATATCTTGTACATGTATTTTTTTTAGTAGGTTAGGTTTTTGTAAGTAATTGACAAAGGGGGAGGTTGTTAGTGCACTTTTCTGTGGCATACTAGTGCACCTTATTTGTTAATCACTTAGATCAGTGAGTCGTTAATCACTTAGATCAGTGAGTCTAGTGTCGATTGAGCTTAGTGAAGATGAAGGCCAAAGACTCAAGTGGCCCTGCTGCATCAAGGAAGAATAAACAGGTAAAAGTGATGCCTTAGTGAACCTTGAACCTTGACCAAAACATTTACCCAATCCCCTTGATGACCCTAAACCCTTAGGAAATCTTGTAGTCATCATTAGATTGGCCCTAGGTGTTCCAAAAGATCATCTAAACTGTGGTAAAAAAGATTGGGCAGTGATAGAATGGGTCAGCATTTTAATTTGGCTGAACCCAGGCATGTCCGACCGGTTGTGACTGGTCGGCTGGACTGGTCCGATCGGTCATGACCGGTCAGGACTGGCTTTCAGACTATACAACAAGTGCTGTGTACGCAGGCCATTGGGCCGACCAGTCATGACTGGTCGGCAAGTCTGGTCCGACCGGTCCCGACCGGTCGGACAGACTCCCCATCTAGACAGCGAGCTCACTGTCTTGCCTGGCCGTTGGCTGACAGGTCGGACAGGTCGGGACTGGCCATTTTTTACCCGTTTTCTGTCCGTTTGGACCTCTTTTATAAAAGGGCTTGGGGTATTTGTTGAGCTTAGAAGAGGGATTTTGAGAGACGTGAAGCCACCATTGTTAGAGACCATTTGAGGCTCATTCTCAACCTATGCAAGGCATCTTCCTTGTGCTTTAACACAAGATTGGAGCATTCCAAGTAGGGTTGAAAGTCGAGCGGGTTGGGTTGGGGCGGTGCTCAACCCTAACCCTTCCTATACCTCATCCCTAACCCAACCCAACCCAACCTAACCTCGGGTTGGGAATTCTCAACCCAAGCCCGACCCAAGCAGGCTCGGTCGGGTTGATCGGGTTAGTTGGGTTAATGCATGCTAATATTTTCGTTATTACATTAATCTAATATATTTTAATACATGTCGTATTTTTCGTACTTATGACTTTATTAATTATATATGTAGTTATTTATTGTAAAGCATTTCACTTTTTTTAAACAAATAAGCTAGAATATACAATAATTACTCCTTTAACACATCAAATTTCTAACAATATAAATTTACTTACTAAAATAATATAAACTAATAAGTTTGCTTAACTAAAGTATAGTAAAATTCTAAGTAACTTGTATATAGATCGGCTTCGGGTTGGTTCGGGCAACCCGAGACCTCAACCCAAGCCCAACCCAAGTTTTATCGGGTTGGTGTTTGCATAGCCCAAGCTCAAGATCGGGTCCGATACTTCCTGCCCAAGCCCAACCCAAAGTCGGGTCGGTCACGGGTCGGTTGGGTTGAACCCATCCAACTTTCAGTCCTAATTCTAAGCTCATGAAGAAGATGACCTTCATCCCCTCTTGATCTCTAGATTTTGGATCTTCCTTGATAGTCATATCCTTATACAAATCTCTAAGATGAGATCATTTTAGGCGAGCAACTCTCGACAACCCATTCCTATTCGTTGTAGAGTTCTCAAACCTACCCTCCTATCACCTTGGGCATCTCAAAGGCATCACAAGCAAGGTGATTGATTAAGTGTAGCTGAGGCATTGACGACGGAATGGCAACACGATTGGGGGAGCAAGGAAGCTGATTGAAGCATGGGAGAGTGAAGAAAAGCAACCCAAATTCGCACTGAATAAGGGGTTCATCCGACAAGTAAGGTTGTCTTTGTTGAGAGTCCATTCACTCAATTCCCTGTGGGAGTTGAGTGTAGAGTTTGTTTGTCAAACTCGAACTAGGGACGTTGGCCGTTCCTTGGCTTGTTTGTCGGCCTAAAGACTAGGGGTTGTTTGACACTCCTTGGCTCATTTGTCGAGCCTAAACAAAGTCTCCAAGGGGAAGCCTCGGACACGGGAGTGAACGTGCGTCAGGTTGAGAGTAAGCCTATGTCCAAAACTCCATTTGGGTTGAGAGTTAGCCCTTTGTCCAGAACTCCGGTTATGGTTGAGAGGTGAATCGGTAAAACCTCCATGTAAAGGTTGAGAGGTGAACGTCATTTAAAACCTCCGATAGTGAATGCTGGTGTGCTCAAAGGAGTTGAGCTTAAATCGGGAGTAGCGTAGACCCAAAGTCGAACCACTATACATGCTTGTGTTTATGATTGATTGAGCACATTGATATCTTAGCATTGTATGTTTAATTGTTTAATTATGAATGCTTGATACGAATGTATGCTAGACACTAGATAGGCACATCCACACACAAGATGTACTTTCAGTAAGTAGTGTAGACTTGAGCTCATTGATCCATTCTCATAAGTCTACATAGGTTGTATAGATTAGGAGCTTGATTAGTTAAATCATCTGATTATCTATGCATGCTTAGACTAGGTTGTTTATTGCTTAAATCATATGCTAGTCTTGTGATTGGACCCACTTAGGCTTGGAAGCCGAAGTGTTCTTGCTTAGTTAGTTTAATTTGTTAAATTGCGTAAGTAGGCAAAAGGAATTTCAAAAGGTCCTAATCACCCCCTATAGGACTTAGCCATAATTCTAGTTGCTCTTTAAGCTTCTAAACATATGAAGGTGTCGTGTTAAACTACCGATGTAATCTAAATTTTAAGGAATTGGAAATGACCATAATCTAAAAAAAATAAAAATAAAAAGGGAGATGAGGAGATGTTACCCGTGAAGGTGAGAACTATTTCAGTAACAATGTCCTACAAAGAACTATTTCAGTAACAATGTCCTACAAAAAAAAAATTGTTAGTAATCTTAAAAAAAAATCTAAAAATCTATTTATATAAAAACTGAAAATCCTACCTAACTAAAACTACTCTATAGCTACTAGAACAATTAGAACCGTTTAACCTTTTCCCCGGTAACGATGTCAAAAACTTGTTCGCTCACCTCAAGTGCAAGGCTGCGATGTAGTAATAATCTCGGTAAGACCAAGGTTGATCCACAGGGAAAGAAGTAAACAATTCCAACTACTCAAATAACTAGAATCTAAGAAGTTCAGGAAAATAGTTTTTCACATAAAATAGAAAATTTTGAAAATAAGAAGAACTAGAGCATCAAGAATCCACTTGTAGTAGTCCAATGCCAATCCATTCATCCAAGCACAACATAATTAGAATCAAAGTCCTATCTCTCATCTAATTGGAGGATATAACATTCAAGCATAATCGATCCCACTTAAATCTGAAAATCAGATTTCTAGTTCTAATGAAGCACATAGAACTTGAACTTGTAGCCTTCGGAGTAACAGTCATGCTAAGAGACTATGACATGCTCAAGGGTTACTACAATTCGAATTTAATCAAGCCAAACATGGTAATCTCAAAGAATTACAAGGAACTCATGTTCGGAGTACACAAACTCTCACAAAACTTCTAAAAATCCAACCTTTATTTAAACAAGAACTTGAAAATCCATAAATAAGTAAAGGGTACTTGAAGAAATGAATTAAAGCATTGAAATAAACTACAAAGTTCACCTCTTAGCTCTAGCTAAGAGGTTGGCTAAAAGAAAGCATTAAAAACTAGAAACTAGAACTAGAAGAAGAAGAAAACTAGTTGTAGGAGGCTAGGAAGCCTCCTAGGTCTTGATCTCTTTGCTCCCCACGTTGCTAGATGCCTTAAGAAGAGGGTGGAGATGGCCTTTTATAAGAGAAATCCCGCACCAACTTGGAAACTTTGAGAAAACATGGAGTCCTTCCGCAATTTGAAAACTTGGTATTGAAATTTGGAGTTTCTGAAGTACCTTAGACCTATCTGGCGACCAGTCTGGCGATTGGTCTAAGAAGAAAAAAATAGTCCAAAAAATAACTGTAGACCTGTCTAACAACCGGTCTAGCGACAGGTCTAATTTAATTTTTGAGATTTTCTTCTTTTTCTCTTCTCTTTCTTTCTCGCTTCTTTTCTCCACCTTTTGGCACTTGTTCTATTGATCTTCAATGCATACAAAGTGACTCTTTTAACCATGAATTGGTGAAATCTCCCTCTCATTCCTACAATTACAAAAACATGTATTAGATTAGTCTTTAAACATGAAAACCATGCATATAATATGATGTAATGGGTCGAAAAATGTATAAATTGGAGGCTCAACAATTAACATTATTTATTGTACAATGATTACATGTCTAGTAATCCCATTGTATTTTCGTATCCAATCCCATGTTTGGGATCAAATAGTTACCATGGGAAAACCATTAGATTAAGCAAAATCCCATTTGTGGACAATTGAATTACAATCAACGGACCAAATTCACAACGGATGTTCATCACTTGAACATGTATATAACCATAGTGTCATGTATAAAGGACTTATATGGATGGACGACATGGATAAAACACATGCATCAATGTGGGACCCACGTGTGTGGGATTTTGAAATCCCACGAAAATCCCACATGGGATCAAGTGCAATTCCATCCCACCTAATCTCAAGCCTCCTATCCTCTCCAAACATCATATGAAATTTGCACCGAACCAAATGCAATTCCATCCCACCTATTCCCATCTAATATCATGCCCCAAACACCCCCTCAAGCAGAAAAGACGCACTCACGCTGCCCAAATTTGGCCCCATTTCATGGGGCCTATCTTGATTATATTTGGAAATCTAACCCATCCATGTCAAAGAGGAGCTCGATATCGAAATAATCCAAGTGGTTTCGTATTGATCGGAGTTACATATTGACCGTGGCGGCCAAAACAATACGAACTATCCAGAAATTTTCCAGATTCTGCCTACTTAACACTGGGTTGGTCCAAGTGGTCCACCAGTACTGATATGAAAAATCCAAGCTAACCATCTTCTAGAGCATATTGATATATGAATAACTACAAAGTTTCAGGTCAAAAAGATGTGTGGTTTGATTGTACCAGTTGAAGAAAGATGGACCATATTGAAAGATTCCAACTGCGCATATTTTATAAAAATCTCTAAGTGTTCTAATTTTCGGACCACATTCTAAAATTTTTTTAAGACAATATAATCCATCTATCATGTATATGAAGAAGGTTTTTACCAATTTTTAAAATTTCAGACCAATCCGACCTCTGTACACTCCGTAGCGTTGAAAGCAAGATGATTGGTTGTAGAGGTATCTGAATTGTGCGATTACAAGATGCGGTCACTGATCTGATTGGTAGGCCTACTCAGAAGATAATTTTAGAAATCTAAAGCATCAATGAGGAAGCTCATATGTCAGGAAAGCTACATATCAAATTTCAAAGCAATTCGACCGTTAGTTAACTCGTGTCAAGCTGAAATAAAATCGACAATGTTGCTGGAATTTTGTCTGTCATTATAAATATAAAACTCCTCTCTCTTCTAGGCAGGCAAGGACGTGGGAAGCAAGGCGAGTAAGACCAAGGAGGCTTCCAAGCCTCTCTTTTCTAGTTTTTCTTTCTCTTTTAGTTGTTATTTTTCATGTTTTTCTTAGGCTAGACCTCTTAGCTAGAGCTAAGAGGTGAAGCTTGTAGTTATCTTTAGATGTTTTAATTCATTTTTAAGGTCTCATAGATTGATTTTAATGTTGAACAATGGTTTGTTTAAGTTTGAATGAAGTTCTAAGTTAGTTTTTCATAATCTTATGATGACTCATGGATGTTTGGAAGAATTATACTTAGATTCTTAATTATTATGCAAGATCTAGACCTGTACGCTTCGAGGAATCGAATTCAATACGCTCTAGAGCTTGGATCTTCATGTGAGAACTTCAAACCATAGTTTTACTTTTCTAGAAAATCTGAGATATTTGTTAAATGTCATGGTGATTTGAATCAAGTTCAAATTATGATATTAGTTGAACTAGTGACAGGATTTGATGTTATCATAGTTGTGATCTTAATCTATTGGAACTAGGATTGGCCTATGCAATTGAGTGTGCCCAATTCCTAACTTGAATTGAGGGAGTCATGTTGATGAGCAACACATGTGTTGGATTGTTTTGATGTTATAACCGCTCCATGATTCAGCTAGATAGGATTGAATTGCAATTCTAGTTGTGTAATTGAGAAACCTATACGAATTATGCATCAAGGATAGCTATAAGTGGATCTTCTAGTGCTCTAGTATTCTTTTTTATTGTTAAATATCATCTTAAGTTTACAGATTTCTTATTCCAGATTAGTTTAATTTAGTTGAATTTTAATTAAAGTTGTTTGAAGAAATTCTATGAATTCCTAGTTAATCCTTGTGGATCGACCTCGATCCTACCAAGAATTATTACCACATCACAGCCTTGCACTTAAGGCGAGCGAACACACTAATATGGCCTTGAACATCATCTGTGAACTCTTTTGCTCCATCTCCTTTCTTAACACCCACTAGTTTCTCGAAGCTTTCTTGCCTTCAAGCAATTTCATTAACTTATACGTATAGTTTTTATATAAGGACTCCATCTCCTCTTGCATAGCTTTTAACCACTTTACCTTATATACATCGATAAGGCATCAGTGTATTCTTCTGGCTCGCCCCCATCTGTAAGCATAATATACTCCTGGACGGTTGTCTCTCCTTAGATTATCTCCTCACCTGTTGCTAACTTGTGGATTAAGTGGTGGTTGCTCCCTCAGTTCATCATGAACTACCTTGTTTTCATATGTTGGAGGAATCTCATCATCCCCTACATCCCGCTGCACTCCCCCATCATCAGGCATAATGGGAGGAATGATCAGATCCGTACTACCTAGCTCACCTGAAATGGATCGATTTTTCTCTGCTTTTTCAATGTCCTCAACAGACTGATCTTCAAAGAAAACCACATCTCCGCTTCTAACTACTTTCTTTTCTACCAGATTCCACATTTTGTAGCCAAAAGTTTTGTCTGCGTATCGTAGAAAAATACAATGAATGATCTTCATATCTAACTTAGACCTCTTGTCTTTGAGAACATGAACGGACGCTCATCATCCAAACACCCTAAGATAACTGTAGGACACATCCTGCCCAGTCCACACCTTCTCAGGAACCTCTCCATACAATGGAGCTAAAGGAGACCTGTTTATCAAATACACAGCTGCGTACATTGCTTCTCCCTAAAACGTCTTAGGTAACTTGATATGGGAAAGAATGCATCTGATTCTCTTTACAATGGTGCGATTCATTCTTTTAGCTACACCATTATGTTAAGGAGTCTTGGGTTCAGTTTGTTCATGCCTTATACCCAGGGACTTACAATAATCATTAAATGCCTTAGTGTATTCCCCTCCATTATCAGTGTGAATGCATTGTAATGGTCTACCCATCTCTTTCTTTACCATGGCATGAAAGTGTTTGAAAACTCCAAGAACCTGGTCCTTGGTTTTTAATGCATATGTCCATACCCTCATAGATTCATCATCAATAAAAGTAATAAAGTACAAAGCCCCACCCAAGGTTCTAGTCCTCATCGGACCAAATATATCAAAATAAACCAAATCTAATGCATTTAATTTATTGACATGAGAAGCATTTTTTAGAAAGGAAACTCTGTGTTGTTTGCCTAATAAACAATCTATGCAGGTTTTAAGTATTATACCTGACATGTCTCGAAGGAGATGCTTCTTCGTTAGTACTGGAAGCTCCTTCTCTCTTATGTGGCATAGCCGCCTATGGCACTCGTTTGTTATTGAATCTTCTGTAGTATTTAGTTCACCCTTGTAGATTGTCGCATGTGTCTTGTACAGGGTACAACATTTCTTCACTATCACCACAATCAACACCCCTTTAGTGAGCTTCCAATGTCCATCACTAAATTGGTTTCCATAGCCCTCATCATCCAACCTTCTTGCCAACATAAGGTTGATGTGAAGGTCCGGATCATGCCTCACATCCTTTAGTTCAATATGCATCCCATATTGGTCTTCACATGTATATCATCAATCCCATGATTTTAGATATTCTTAAATTTCCCATGTTCATTGTGCCATAGTCACCTGATTTTTAGTCGGTGAAGTATTGTCTTCGTGGAGTAGTATGATAAGACGCACTTTTGTCAACTACCTAGTCTAAGTTCTGACACGTAGCAGTGAGACACTCATTGTCTTTGGTCGAGCAGTATAACAACCATATCGCCATCAAAGGTAACTACAGTAGATTCCGACTCATCATTCTCTTTCCCTCTATCTTTCTTCTTGTCATTCTTTTCTTTATGACACTCGTTTTGGTAGTAGCCTATATTTCCACAATAACAACACTTTACATCTTTCTTAGATTTTGACTTGTCTCTAGATTTCTCACGTTTGTAAGATTTCATCTGTTTTCGTCTCCCCTGTTCTTCTGATACCAGGGCCTCCTGTTGTGACAACCTTTGAGATTTTCTTCTTGTCTCCTCATTGAGCAGACAACTTGTCCCTTGGTCCATGAACACCTTCCCTTTAGGTGCGGAGTTACTCAGAGACACGACCAATATCTCCCAACTATTAGGCAATGAACTAAGCAATAGTAAGGCCTATAGCTCATTATCTAGAACCATCTTCATGGCAAAAAGTTGATTCACGATGTTGTTCACTTCATTCATCTGCTCAACAATTAAACTATTCTCTTTGTATTTCAGGTTGACAAATATTTTTATCAGGAAAATTTTATTTTCGGTTGTCTTCCTCTCATACAACCCTTCCAATTTCTTTCATAGACTAGCGGCAGAGGTTTCAGTTGACATGTGGTGGAACACACTATCATCCATTATCTAATGAACCCCACCGCCTTGCAGTCCAGTTTCTTCCAATCCCCAATAGACATATCTAATATCATAATAGTATCACCTGAAACTAGTGATACAAATCCTTACAATAAAGCAGATCTTCCATCTTAGCTTTCCAAAGTGGCCAATTTGACCCATTCAACCTGATTATCCTTGTTGAGTCACCATCTATAATTCAAATAATATACAATCCCTTCTTAAAACTGTTCGCTTTAATACCACTTTTGTTGGGAAAGGATGCATAATACGTCGGATCTCACATTCTCAACTCACGAAATTATGGAATATTTGAGTTACATGAAATAACTTTTAATATCTAAGATGAACAAACACATTCACCACACATTGCACAATGAATTTTTTATGTGGAAAACCCTCTAGTGATATAGGTAAAAACCACGGGACCTAGTTTTTTACAGAACAAAATGCTATTTGTGTAGATAGGGGAATTCATACTCTACTAGCCAATAAAAGAGATTAAAGAGAAGAACATTCATCATCACTTTATTAATTTTAGAAAGGGTTCTTTTACATTATGTTGGTACATCCCTTGATTTTGAAGAAAGATACGTAGGATACAACAAACTGTTGAAAGTAAATTTTGGCATCATTTCAGCTCTGTTTGTGTTCTACCGATATGTCAGAGAGGTTGTGCAAATTCTGTTCATAGAGTTTGTCACGCCCCAAATTCGGTTCTCGATGTCCATTTGCTGTAACCCGAATTCAGAGGTGGCAGCCTCCGTAGTACCCCGATCTCGGATCCTAACCCTACACGTCAGGTTCCGATCTTGGGATACCACAAGGAGGATTTTAGTGTCTAAATTTTTTTTTTTCAAACATGAGCATCACCATATGAGTACCATCAAAGACAAACACAATATTTCCACTAAATCATTTCGTTTATATACAGTACTGAAAAGTAAATACACAATGCGTAAATATAAAAACTGTGCACAATCCGGCACCTCCTGCTAATGCACTCCCAAATCCAACTCAACGTTGCTGATACACTCTGGTATAACCTGCAGCGTAACAAACGCGCATAAGCTTCGAACGAAGCTTTGTGAGTGCGTGTGTGCGTGCAATACAGATAACTAGCCTGCCATGGCTATGCAAGCATGCAATACAGGTAACCAGCCTACCAAGGCTATATACTCAAACTATGCAATGGCCTACAGGGCCTAATGTCGCATATAATGATCCAATGCATGTATGCAAATCACCACCTCTAAGTACAGTGGTCCAGATACGAACAGTCATAATGCAATCACGTAAGCAATGCAGGACTCGGAACTGGTAGCTCGCCCAGTGTGGTAGCTCGCCCAAGCTTACAGCCCCGCCCACATCACACCCGCCCACATCAAGGACCGTCCAACACCATACAGTGATACCAATACCATCTCTGAAACAGAACATCACCGGGGTCTCACAGACCTCACTACTCACTAGTAGAATGCCAAAGCCTATCTGGTGCAATAGCGGACCTACTCACAGCTGGTCAAACGCAACCCACTTTGCCAACACTCTTCCTGCAGGTTAGGTCAGACCTCCTTCCAAACTGACCACGTGCAGTGGAAAACACCGCCGTTTGGTATTCGGCATACTGGTGTATGAATCAACCACCCGGTCCTTGAATGGAGCACTCACCTTGGTACCAACGGGATCAGGGACTTTCACCCAGGGACATCTTTAGCATCCAGTTTAAAGATCACATATTTCCGGTGTTCCTGCAAACCACGATGGAGCTGTGGTTGCAACGTAGTAACCATGCTATATGCGGCACAAGCAGACGGTGCGAAATGCAACCATGCATACAAACGTGGGACGACATGCCCGTGCAAGTCTCCAAAGAGCACCATAAAACTATAAGGTCTCAAATACAATGTCACCGTCAGCTGGTAATGAACTGTACGACAATCACGACCGATATGGCCGGTTGATACAAGACAATCAGATGAGCCAAGCATTCATGATGCATGAGTCAAGTATACAGTATGAGATCCAACAAGTAGTCCATCTACCACGATGGCAATAAATCAATCTAGTCCAACCTATTTGAGATATGATTAAGATGAGGGGACACATATGAATGATCGAGTCATAGTGCGGGATGTCGCTAGCCAGGGAATCTCGCACCAAGGGCTACAAGGTATGCTAAGTTATGCCTACCATACAGTGTAAGTCAGGATGATAGATTCCTGTCCTCGAATAGTCCCATACCTATTGGAGAGGTTTGCGATAGAGAGCACGTGAATTACATTTGCGCGACTACATCTCGAATGCTTTATGAATGCGTTTATGCCCTAGTGGTCCCCAACTAACAATGGTGATTCGGGATGCATACTCATTACACATGTATAGTTGTCGTCAAAGCATATACTATATAGATCGCATAAGAATATTCCAATTAACACTACGTGTGGCAACAGACATACTAAAAATAGCATAAAAAGATAATTCACTTATAATACAAGCAAACATAAAGAGATAAGACTCTAAATGGATGGTATACAACAATACAGACGGTCCAACAACTGAACGGTGTGGATTAACCTTCAATGTTCAGATAACCCAAATGGAAAGAAAATAATTGAAAACACTACCAACACATCAAAGGTAGAACCTACTTTAGCGGCAAGAGTAGAATACCCAAAATCATGCCGAGACCCATAATCCTGTAGTACAGTGGAGATGAACACAATAATGGTCCGTAAAAGGAATGTCATAGAAGGGGTTGCAAGATAGACATGTCATGACAGAGGATTATAAATGGTAGGGTAAACTGCGATAGATGGTCAATACAACGAGGTCCAAAAAGGGACAACAGGTCTAACCTCATACTACAAGATAGGCTCCATATAATGGATGGCCTAGATGACATACGAACATCGAGGATGAGCCCCATACTCGTCCTATAGGTAAATGGACGGTGTGGATGAGATATACACAATATGGTAGTCTTTAATAGTTGGTACAAGGGTAGGAGGGGTGAGTCATATGAGTATACACAAGCTGAGTTACCAGGGTCAATCAACATGGTGAGTCAACAAGGTGAGTCAACAAGGCAGGTTGACAAGACGGGTCATGGTGAGTTAACAATGTGAATTGACAAGACGGCTCAACAAGGTGAGTTTAAGAAGGTAGCCCTGTGACTTGGATCAAGCAAACTCTAAGGATGACCTTTAAATAAGGGTTTACTCAACTAATCATCAAGGTGGATCTACGGGATGGACAATGCGGTCATTCGAACACACACACTAAGGTGGTCCCAAAGCCATCCTGTACATAACATGCTAGGGTCCATTCATTTGGATGGTTTGGATCAAGCGCAAATTTAAGGCGGTCCTAATGGATGGCCAACATACATATCGCACCATAGTAGCTAATGGCTGACATGGATAGAACACATGCATAACAAGGTGCACCCGTGGTTGGGTATAACCGTACCAAGGAGTGGGGGAGTCACATACATCAATGGGCCCCAACAGTTTGGGATCAACCCGATATTTATGCTTTACCACTAATCAAGTGAGATGGCAACCAAACACCATGGTGGGGCCCGCACACCATACTTGTGGAACCCTACCCATGGTTGAGTGACTTATTAACAAGAAGAATGGCAAATAAACATAACAGATGGGTCATGTAAAGTTTCCAATGGTAAGCATTCAATCACCCTTATTTTCTACGTGTGGCCCACTCAAAACTGGGCCCACATCCCTGCCAAGAAGAACGACAAGGTATACCCAACATTCATCAAGGTGGGGCCCAAAGTTGAACCCCATCACCTTTGGTTGGATGGAAAAATAAACATTACAATGGCCCCAAGGAAGGTTTCAAAGGTGGGCATCAATGGCCACGGTTTCTTACAATGTGGTCCACTTGAGGTTTGTATTTACCTCATTATGAGGGCCCACGACCCTAGAATAATATGGAAAAATAAATGATCGGCATAGATAAAACAGATGCATCGTGGTGTGACCCACAAGGTGGGCCACCTGTGCACTGCTTAGCGTGTGGCACCCAAATGGCCCCCAGAGTTTTGAATCGAACTGATATTTTTGTTTTCTCCTTCATTCATATCCATGTGATCTTATGAACAGGTTTAATGACAAATAAACATCACTGTAGGGCTAGAAAGATTTCAACGGTGGAGATCATTATTCCCACTATTTCCGTGGCATGATCCACTAGAGGTTTGGATATGCTTAAATTTTGGCTCAGCCACTAAAATGAGTTGGAAAAACCTATGGACGGAATAGATAAAGCGCATACATTCTAGGTGGGTCCCACTAGTGGGCCACCTGCTGGGTAGCCCAGCCAACACGCGTGTGTGAGCCAGGTTGGATCTCAAATAAACATCATGGTAGGCTGTTGGAAGGTTTGTCACTGTCCCTACTGCTTTCTGTGGTGGGGCCCCCTTGAGGCTTGGATCTGACTCATTCTTGGGTTCATGCCCTAAAATGATCTCCCCAAATGGATGGACGGTGTAGATACAGCACATGCATCATGGTGGGGCCCACGAGTGGGCCTCAGCTGGCAGCATTAGCCAGCGTCCACGGACGCTGGCACTCCAGCGTCAGAGACGCCTCACGCCTCTGCCCCTTCGTCTTTCCTTTCTTTCTTTCTTTCTTTGTTTTTTTTGTTTTCCATGGTTTTCGTCGAGTGGGGCCCACATAAGGGTGATCCACTCCGTTCATCAGCTAGGGCCATCTCATGGTGGGCCCAATGAGCCCAATATTGGGTATATTACGAGGCCTAAAAACGTCGAGGTGGGCCGAGGAAGTTTTGACAGTGGACATCATTTACCCCACTGTTTCATGTGGTGCGGCCCACTTAAGAATTGAATTTGCTTCATATTTGGGCCTTAGCCCTAAAATGATATGGGAAAATAGATAGACGGTATGGATACAACAAAAACATCAAGGTGGGTCCCACGAGTAGGGACCCCATTCCAGCCGTCCTGACGCTGGACGGTTCCAGCGTCCCAGACGCTGTGACGTCCAGCGTCTGGACGTTCTTCCACTATTTCTTTTTTTTTCTAAGTTTATTTCAGGTGGGGCCCACATAGGGAAAATCCAATCCATTCATCAGGTTTCCTAGCTCGCTGGGGACCTAATAAGCCCAATATTGGGCGGGTGATTCTGTCTACAAATGTCACGGTGGGCCCAAGAAGTTTTGACAGTGGGCATCCTTGCCTCCACTGTTTTCGATGGTGTGGTCCACTTGAGATCTGGATTTACTCCATTTTTGGTATCCAGCCCTAAAATGGGCTGGAGAAACAGATGGACGGCGTGGATCACATACATGCATCAAGGTGGGTCCCACGAGTGGGGACCCACGGTCAAGCCCAAGGGAGCATTCGGGCGCTGCTGGGCAGCAGCGTCCCCTGGACGCTGACTGTCCAGTGGCCCTCTCCTTCACTCTCTTTTTTTTTCTTTTTTTTTTATAATAATTTCAAGTGGGGCCCACATGTGTAAGATCCACTCCATCTATCAGCTGGGCCATCACATGGTGGGCCCACATGGTGGACAGCGTCGATGAATTACATACATCATGGTGGCTGTTGGCCACACTAATTATGCCACAAATGGGTCCCCAAGTGGGATCCACACCATCAAAAGTTGGGACCCATTCATGGACGATCCAGCCCATCCATCTCATTGCCCATCACAAGGTGGGCCCAAGGGAAGAAAATGAATAGTAAACGAAAAGAAGGGGGGAAGGTTTGCACTCACAATGATGGTTGGACGGTTGGATTGCTGATCGGACGGTCCGGATGATGATCGGGGTCCTCCAAGCTTGATCTCCTCCTTTAATCTCTCTAACTCTCTCTTTCTCTCTCTTGATCTCCCTCTAAATCTCTCTACTTCTCTCTCTTCTCTCTCTCTCCTTTCTCTTTCTCTCTCCTTTCTCTCTTTCTTGCAAAAAAAATGGGAATGAGAAGGCCACCCCCCCTACGTATGGCTCTTGTATGGGAGAGGGGGATACTTTAGGTGATGATGGTGATGATGGGATGGGAGGAATGGGTTGGAGTTGACTTTGGTGAGAGAGGTATGGGTTGGAGTTGGTGATGATGGCTAGATAATGATAGGGGTATGGGTGAGGGTGATGGTGATTGATTTGACATGTTGTTGGGATTTGTGCAAGTGGGGCCCACGCCACACGCGCGTTGCGAGGCTCACCTCGAATTACACAAACGTATGCATCTTACACACCGGGTATCGCAATGGGGCGTGCCGCGCGGCGTTGGAATCGTAGCGCCCGCGCAAGTCGCAAGGGTACAAGTCTTAGGTCGTTGCGGTACTAAATCAGGGTCGCGATCAAGGCTCTCTAATCTGGTCCATCCGGGACGTACCGGTACCGGAAACTAAACGTACGGAGGGCAATTCAGGGTACGGGTCTTACAACTCTCCCCTCCTTATAAAAATTTCGTCCTTGAAATTCACAACGAAACGAAGTCAAGCAAACCACACATATATATAGATAGAAGCTAAAAAGTATACAAAAAAAATCAATGAAAGTTTACAAACATCGTTAAGTCCACATAGCATGCGTACACCTCTTGATGGTGTCAATCTTCTCTAGTGTCTACCGTAAAATGTCGGGGTCGAGG
Source organism: Liriodendron chinense (assembly GCA_003013855.2). Classification (NCBI taxonomy): domain Eukaryota; kingdom Viridiplantae; phylum Streptophyta; class Magnoliopsida; order Magnoliales; family Magnoliaceae; genus Liriodendron; species Liriodendron chinense. The sequence goes on from ML058429.1 coordinate 7,810,103, forward strand.
GAACAACGCTCTAGTACTGCTGCTGACGGGATGGGCAGTCCCTAATTCGGTGTCCAATCTCGCACACTCGAAACAAGTGCCCTTGAATGGCCTTTGGAGGTCGGGTGCTCTTGGTGTCGTAGGCGGCTTCTGCGGATGAACCTTCCTTTGACGCCTAGTTCTTCGAGGACCAACGATCGGAGGGATTGGTGCAATCGATGCTCTGCGCCATGGTTGTTGTTTAGGTGCTCTTGGTCGCTGAGGGCATTCCTTCCTTCGATGGCCAGCTTCACCGCACTCGAAACAGTGACCTGAGATCCGCGATGGGGTCTTCTCTGAAAACTGTGTCGTCTGGAAACTGCTAGGGGAGAACTTCCTCTTCCTGCTGTCACTCGGGGGTGCTTGTTGTTGCTGGAACAAAGCAGTCATCAACCGGAGCATCCCCTGGAATTGCTCTGCGCTTACTAGAGTGACAGGTGCTAACTCTGGCTGGGACGTACCAGCCTCAACTTCAGCTATTGGTGTCGTGTCCATCTTTAAAAAAAAGAAGGGACAAGAAACCCTTAGCCTCAGAAAACTACAAACATATTACGATTAAAGAACTATACCATTGGGAATTCTAGTGATTCTAGGTTCGCAAATATCAACAAGTGAGGGGTGATCTAATCCTAAAACACTAAGTAGAAACATTGTGTTGTTCACAGGTAGCTCCCAAGTCATGCTCTGATACCAACTCCTGTCACGCCCCAAATTCGGTTCTCGACGTCCATTCGCTTGTAACCCGAATTCAGAGGTGGCAGCCTCCGTAGTACCCCGATCTCGGATCCTAACCCTACACGTCAGGTTCCGATCTTGGGATACCACAAGGAGGATTTTAGGGTCTAAATTTTTTTTTCAAACATGAGCATCACCATATGAGTACCATCAAAGACAAACAGAATATTTCCACTAAATCATTTCGTTTATATACAGTACTGAAAAGTAAATACACAATGCGTAAATATAAAAACTGTGCACAATCCGACACCTCCTGCTACTGCACTCCCAAATCCAACTCAACGTTGCTGATACACTCTGGTATAACCTGCAGTGTAACAAACGTGCATAAGCTTCGAACGAAGCTTTGTGAGTGCGTGTGTGCGTGCACAATGCGTATGACAAGCATGATAAATATCAGAGTAAGCAGTAAAGCACGATGAGAAATCTAAACCAAAACTTAGCCTAATTAGGCTACACGATCATATGATATGAATAACCAGCCTACAACGGCTATGCAAGCATGCAATACAGATAACTAGCCTGCCATGGCTATGCAAGCATGCAATACAGGTAACCAGCCTACCAAGGCTATATACTCAAACTATGCAATGGCCTACAGGGCCTAATGTCGCATATAATGATCCAATGCATGTATGCAAATCACCACCTCTAAGTACAGTGGTCCAGATACGAACAGTCATAAGCAATGCAGGACTCGGAACTGGTAGCTCGCACAGTGTGGTAGCTCGCCCAAGCTTACAGCCCCGCCCACATCACACCCGCCCACATCAGGACCGTCCAACACCATACAGTGATACCAATACCATCTCTGAAACAGAACATCACCGGGGCCTCACAGACCTCACTACTCACCAGTAGAATGCTAAAGCCTATCTGGTGCAATAGCGGACCTACTCACAGCTGGTCAAACTCAACCCACTTTGCAAACACTCTTCCTGCAGGTTAGGTCAGACCTCCTTCCAAACTGACCACGTGCATTGGAAAACACCGCCGTTTGGTATTCGTCATACTGGTGTATGATTCAACCACCCGGTCCTTGAATGGAGCACCCACCTTGGTACCAACGGGATCAGGGACTTTCACCCAGGGACATCTTTAGCATCCAGTTTAAAGATCACATATTTTCGGTGTTCCTACAAACCACGATGGAGCTGTGGTTGCAACTAGTAACCATGCTATATGCGGCACAAGCAGACGGTGCGAAATGCAACCATGCATACAAACGTGGGACGACATGCCCGTGCAAGTCTCCAAAGAGCACCATAAAACTATAAGGTCTCAAATACAATGTCACCGTCAGCTGGTAATGAACTGTACGACAATCACGACCGATATGGCCGGTTGATACAAGACAATTAGATGAGCCAAGCATTCATGATGCATGAGTCAAGTATACAGTATGAGAGCCAACAAGTAGTCCATCTACCACAATGGCAATAAATCAATCTAGTCCAACCTATTTGAGATATGATTAAGATGAGGGGACACATATGAATGATCGGGTCATAGTGCGGGATGTCGCTAGCCAGGGAATCTCGCACCAAGGGCTACAAGGTATGCTAAGTTATGCCTACCATACAGTGTAAGTCAGGATGATAGATTCCTGTCCTCGAATAGTCCCATACGTATTGGAGAGGTTTGCGATAGAGAGCACGTGAATTACATTTGCGCGACTACATCTCGAATGCTTTATGAATGCGTTTATGCCCTAGTGGTCCCCAACTAACAATGGTGATTCGGGATGCATACTCATTACACATGTATAGTTGTCGTCAAAGCATATACTATATAGATCGCATAAGAATATTCCAATTAACACTACGTGTGGCAACAGACATACTAAAAATAGCATAAAAAGATAATTCACTTATAATACAAGCAAACATAAAGAGATAAGACTCTAAATGGATGGTATACAACAATACAGACGGTCCAACAACTGAACGGTGTGGATTAACCTTCAATATTCAGATAACCCAAATGGAAAGAAAATGATTGAAAACACTACCGACACATCAAAGGTAGAACCTACTTTAGTGGCAAGAGTAGAATACCCAAAATCATGCCGAGACCCATAATCCTGTAGTACAGTGGAGATGAACACAATAATGGTCCGTAAAAGGAATGTCATAGAAGGGGTTGCAAGATAGACATGTCATGACAAAGGATTATAAATGGTAGGGTAAACTGCGATAGATGGTCAATACAACGAGGTCCAAAAAGGGACAACAGGTCTAACCTCATACTAGAAGATAGGCTCCATATAATGGATGGCCTAGATGACATACGAACATCGAGGATGAGCCCCATACTCGTCCTATAGGTAAATGGATGGTGTGGATGAGATATACACAATATGGTAGTCTTTAATAGTTGGGTACAAGGGTAGGAGGGGTGAGTCATATGAGTATACACAAGCTAAGTTACCAGGGTCAATCAACATGGTGAGTCAACAAGGTGAGTCAACAAGGCAGGTTGACAAGACGGGTCAACATGGTGAGTTAACAAGGTGAATTGACAAGATGGCTCAACAAGGTGAGTTTAAGAAGGTAGCCCTGTGACTTGGATCAAGCAAACTCTAAGGATGACCTTTAAATAAGGGTTTACTCAACTAATCATCAAGGTGGATCTACGGGATGGACAATGCGGTCATTCGAACACACACACTAAGGTGGTCCCAAAGCCATCCTGTACATAACATGCTAGGGTCCATTCATTTGGATGGTTTGGATCAAGCACAAATTTAAGGCGGTCCTAATGGATGGCCAACATACATATCGCACCATAGTAGCCAATGGCTGACATGGATAGAACACATGCATAACATGGTGCACCCGTGGTTGGGTATAACCGTACCAAGGAGTGGGGGAGTCACATACATCAATGGGCCCCAACAGTTTGGGATCAACCCGATATTTGTGCTTTACCACTAATCAAGTGAGATGGCAACCAAACACCATGGTGGGGCCCGCACACCATACTTGTGGAACCCTACCCATGGTTGAGTGACTTATTAACAAGAAGAATGGCAAATAAACATAACAGATGGGTCCTGTAAAGTTTCCAATGGTAAGCATTCAATCACCCTTATTTTCTACGTGTGGCCCACTCAAAACTGGGCCCACATCCCTGCCAAGAAGAACGACAAGGTATACCCAACATTCATCAAGGTGGGGCCCAAAGTTGAGCCCCATCACCTTTGCTTGGATGGAAAAATAAACATTACAATGGCCCCAAGGAAGGTTTCAAAGGTGGGCATCAATGGCCATGGTTTCTTACAATGTGGTCCACTTGAGGTTTGTATTTACCTCATTATGAGGGCCCACGGCCCTAGAATAATATGGAAAAATAAATGATCGGCATAGATAAAACAGATGCATCGTGGTGGGACCCACAAGGTGGGCCACCTGCGCGCTGCTTGGCGCGTGGCACCCAAATGGCCCCCAGAGTTTTGAATCGAACTGATATTTTTATTTTCTCCTTCATTCATATCCATGTGATCTTATGAACAGGTTTAATGACAAATAAACATCACTGTAGGGCTGGAAAGATTTCAACGGTGGAGATCATTATTCCCACTGTTTCCGTGGCATGATCCACTAGAGGTTTGGATATGCTTAAATTTTGGCTCAGCCACTAAAATGAGTTGGAAAAACCTATGGACGGAATAGATAAAGCGCATACATTCTAGGTGGGTCCCACTAGTGGGCCACTTGCTGGGCAGCCCAGCCAACACGCGTGTGTGAGCCAGGTTGGATCTCAAATAAACATCATGGTAGGCCATTGGAAGGTTTGTCACTGTCCCTACTGCTTTCTGTGGTGGGCCCCCCTTGAGGCTTGGATCTGACTCATTCTTAGGTTCATGCCCTAAAATGATCTCCCCAAATGGATGGACGGTGTAGATACAACACATGCATCATGGTGGGGCCCACGAGTGGGCCTCAGCTGGCAGCATTAGCCAGCGTCCACGGACGCTGGCACTCCAGCGTCAGAGACGCCTCACGCCTCTGCCCCTTCGTCTTTCCTTCCTTTCTTTCTTTCTTTGTTTTTTTTGTTTTCCATGGTTTTCGTCGAGTGGGGCCCACATAAGGGTGATCCACTCCGTTCATCAGCTGGGCCATCTCATGGTGGGCCCAATGAGCCCAATATTGGGTATATTACGAGGCCTAAAAACGTCGAGGTGGGCCGATGAAGTTTTGACAGTGGACATCATTTACCCCACTGTTTCATGTGGTGCGGCCCACTTAAGAATTGAATTTGCTTCATATTTGGGCCTTAGCCCTAAAATGATATGGGAAAACAGATAGACGGTATGGATACAACAAAAACATCAAGGTGGGTCCCACGAGTAGGGACCCCATTCCAGCCGTCCTGACGCTGGACGGTTCCAGCGTCCCAGACGCTGTGACGTCCAGCGTCTGGACGTTCTTCCACTATTTCTTTTTTTTTTCTAAGTTTATTTCAGGTGGGGCCCACATAGGGAAAATCCAATCCATTCATCAGGTTTCCCAGCTTGCTGGGGACCTAATAAGCCCAATATTGGGCGGGTGATTCTGTCTACAAATGTCATGGTGGGCCCAAGAAGTTTTGACAGTGGGCATCCTTGCCTCCACTGTTTTCGATGGTGTGGTCCACCTGAGATCTGGATTTACTCCATTTTTGGTATCCAGCCCTAAAATGGGCTGGAGAAACAGATGGACGGCGTGGATCACATACATGCATCAAGGTGGGTCCCACGAGTGGGGACCCACGGTCAAGCCCAAGGGAGCATTCGGGCGCTGCTGGGCAGCAGTGTCCCCTGGACGCTAACTGTCCAGTGGCCCTCTCCTTCACTCTCTTTTTTTTTCTTTTTTTTAATAATAATTTCAAGTGGGGCCCACATGTGTAAGATCCACTCCATCTATCAGCTGGGCCATCACATGGTGGGCCCACATGGTGGACAGCGTCGATGAATTACATACATCATGGTGGCTGTTGGCCACACTAATTATGCCACAAATGGGTCCCCAAGTGGGCTCCACACCATCAAAAGTTGGGACCCATTCATGGACAATCCAGCCCATCCATCTCATTGCCCATCACAAGGTGGGCCCAAGGGAAGAAAATGAAAAGTAAACGAAAAGAAGGGGGGAAGGTTTGCACTCACAATGATGGTTGGACGGTTGGATTGCCGATCGGACGGTCCGGATGATGATCGGGGTCCTCCAAGCTTGATCTCCTCCTTTAATCTCTCTAACTCTCTCTTTCTCTCTCTTGATCTCCCTCTAAATCTCTCTACTTCTCTCTCTTCTCTCTCTCTCCTTTCTCTTTCTCTCTCCTTTCTCTCTTTCTTGCAAAAAAAAATGGGAATGAGAAGGCCACCCCCCCTACGTATGGCTCTTGTATGGGAGAGGGGGATACTTTAGGTGATGATGATGATGATGGGATGGGAGGAATGGGTTGGAGTTGACTTTGGTGAGAGAGGTATGGGTTGGAGTTGGTGATGATGGCTAGATAATGATAGGGGTATGGGTGAGGGTGATGGTGATTGATTTGACATGTTGTTGGGATTTGTGCAAGTGGGGCCCACGCCACACGCGCGTTGCGAGGCCCACCTCGAATTGCACAAACGTATGCATCTTACACACCGGGTATCGCAATGGGGCGTGCCGCGCGGCGTTGGAATCGTAGCGCCCGCGCGGTCGCAAGGGTACAAGTCTTAGGTCGTTGCGGTACTAAATCAGGGTCGTGATCAAGGCTCTCTAATCTGGTCCATCCGGGACATAACGGTACCGGAAACTAAACGTACGGAGGGCAATTCAGGGTACGGGTCTTACAGAGTTCCTAACTCCAAGAGTGTCCAACTTCGCATTCTTATATGAAAACATGTTTGGCTTTGTTTACACAACAAAATTACCTTTGTGTTTATAAGGGAAAACAAGAGTCATACTCCAATATTAGATAAGAGAGATAGAAAGCATTCATCAATTTTATTCATTTACTGAGTTCTTTGTACATTCCATATTTACAACATCCATTGATTCTATAATAGATTGTACATTGTACAAAATGAAATATATTCAGAAAATAATTTCGGCAAAGCTTCGCCCTATTCTTCTTTCATCCTGTCAAAACGATAGGGAAATGGGTGGCTCATAATCTAAGCCATGATTGTTCTTCTATTCATGATTGAGGCAAGTCAACTAGACTAGGCTTCATTCCTTTATGATCTTCATAGGACTTTATGATAGTATCACCCAGCATATCCACCACTTCTAGGGATTGTACAGAGTACGCTCAACTTGAAGGGAGAGAGAAGGGCCTTCTGCTCCATGTCGGTGTCATCTATCAAGACATTCACTTATGGGGATTGTACAAAGTACGCTCGACCCAAAAGGAGAAAGCTAGGTCTTCTAAATCATCTATATAGTCAATCACTCATGAGGATTGTACAAAGTACGCTCGACCCGAAGGGAGAAAGATAAGTCTTCTAAATCATCTATACAGTCAACCACTCACGGGGATTGGACAAAGTACGCTCGACTCGGAGGGAGAAAGATAGGTCTTCTACTCATAAAGAAACAAACTTTCCATTCTAGGTTGCTCTTTATGTATCGTCCAACCTTCGATGTTCTTCACGATCAAAAGGGAAACAGGGCTAAAAACACCTCGACATCCTATATGAAAGGAGATAACACAAGTCTTTGGGGCAACTTTACGTGGGTCGCGGTAAGTTTAGAAGCTTGTTGCGAGTCGCATAAAGCACCTCTCAGGCAACTTCGTTTCTTCGATCCCTTTTACTTCATTTCGGCAGCATTTCCCTCTCATTCTCCTTCAATCCTCGGAGTCCGCACATTGTCCGTTCAACCCAAGTAGATGGAAGAACTCGAGGTCTACCCCATACCTTTGAAATCTCTTGAAGTTCTGAACTTCGGAAGCAAGTGTCAAATGAGGAACCTTGAGGGGGTATTTATAAGCAAAAGCGGTAGATTTCGTGGAAAGAATAACACACCAGATAACAACTTTACGCGACCCGCGGCAAGCTCGACTGGTTTACGTGGGTTGTGATAAGTGCTTGTGTATTGTCAGTGTTTTTCATTTTCTTCTCTGTTCTTTCTCAAAACTTCTTGATTCTTTTTCCTTTCTTATTTCTTCATTTTTCATGCCTTAACAGATGCCCCTTTTCAATCTTGATTTGAGAAAGTTACATTGTTCACGAATGTGGATTGAAACGCTTAAACTTTCATACTCCACGGAGCTTTTCACGACCCGTGGCAAGCTCCTCGAATAGTCTATATATAGTTCGGCAATCCTCACTTCCTCATCTTCAGTTTTCATGGCGAAGTCTTGTTGCTCTTTAGCACACTTTACGCAACCCGCGGAAAGCTCTCTTGCTTTACGCGGACCATGATAAGCACCCATTTGGGTTGCACGAACCGCGACAAGCACCCATTTGGGTTGTAGTTTTTCTAAGTGTCAGAACTCTGTCGAATTTTCTGCAAACTTGTAACTTTGTTTCTGAAGGGTACTCTGCTTCTTGTACTTAGTCATATACGAGAATTTTAGCCCTATCTTTGGAGACTTCATTCCTTCAAGTCTTCCTTTTCTCTTTGACAGAATTCATCATGCCTCCAAAGATCCTTCCGGAGTTTCTTCTTCTCCTCAACGACCAGTCTTCCAAAGAATTTCCAACTCTTATGCGGCTCACAAGCTCTTCAAAAGATTGTTTGGAATACTTGATCATCTTGATCAATGGGATCAGCTATTAGTTCTTCAAGAAGATATTTCTTTTGCTGCAACTCTTCTCCATGTTGATTCCTCTATCTTTATTACCACCATCTTGGACTTACTGACTAAGGTCCAGAAATTAGAAGAATGCAAGCTAATTTCGTTGGGTTATTTGCATCACTATCGGTGAAAAATGAGATGAATTTGCTAGAGGGTGCTGAGCCATTTGTCATGGACTCCCTTGATAAATGGGACAATGTTCATGCCACATCTTCTTCTCTTGCAGACCACAGGGCTCGTCATAACTTCTTGTTTCACAACGTTCAATTGATGACTGCAGAAAATCCTGCAATTCTAGATGCTGCTTGTCGCTCTGAAGACATTTCCACTGCTTTGCAAGGAGTCTTAGATGATCGTGAAGATAAGGATGCTTTGGAGCAAGATGTTATTGAAGATGTTTATAAGTGGATTGAAAGTATTCGGAACATCGCTTCTCAAAAGTTGGCTGTAGAGACCAAGGCAAAGATGCTGAAGAAGAATATATCCCATCTGCTGCAAGATTAAGCTCCTTTATCATCACAAGGGGTGGCGATCAAACTTTAAATCGTCTTCATTTCCTTTTCTGAAAGCAGGCCTCATCTTTCTTTTATCTTTAAAATTCCCTTCCTTTTACTTTATAGTCTTCTTTACTGATATGCCAACATTGATCGAAGCTGATTTTGGTGCTAGCGAACTGGCGACTTCCCTTTCTCTTTGGAGGAATCCAATATTGTGCACTTAACTTTCAAGATAGCTTTAGAATTTTCTAGCATCCAAGAAATAGTCATTAATATTTCTACTTTAAGTGGATATAACTATACTTGAGCTTTGATTACGAATTTTATGCATTTCATATTTCTTTGCATGAAATAGTGTCAAGATTACTTCCCTTTCATTTTGGTAACTCTACTTTATGCTTTGCTGTATTTGCTTAATTCTTTTATCGGCTCAAAGTTTAGAACATATGATGATATCATTGATCACTTTTCCCTTCAGAGAATATCTTTCCATATAAGGATACATGTATTTTTGTCGATATATTTTCAAAGATCATATCCTTGATGTAATACAGAGATTGCCCCCAACAATATCGTATCTTGCCGATATAGATTCTTTCAGAATACTAAAGTTGTTGCATATCATAGAAATTGATTCTATGATATAAAGACCGACGAAAATGCTGATATTCCTTAATGTGATTCTTTGATGCTGATATTTGAGCAATCTTCCATCATATCTCATAATAGAATGCGATTCTTTTTAAGTACAGACTAGAGTTCTTGAATAAGTTTCAGCTTTCATGAATAAATAATCGCCTTCAACAAGTATACCCGATAGTTAAATAACTGTAGTCGAGTCGGATTCAATCCAATGTGAATTTTCAATAAGAGATTAAAGAACCTGAGATGAATCGAACTCGGGCAAATATTTCCAATAATATCATTATGAGAGACTAAAGAGTCAAAGTTAAGTTAATATCAATGAAAGAGACTAGAGGACTGTAGTTGAAGATCGTCGATAATAGCGTAAATAATGCTGAGGAATACTATAAAATGGTATATACAATTTTCATAGCTGATATAATTTCATATAGTCTGTATAAGTTCTTAAAAAATTCTTCATGACTCATTGAACCAATGCGCTGAGAAGGGCCATAATGAACTTCGCCTAAAAAGAAGATGAAACCTTCTTCAAATGTTGGGAGAGGTATAAGGAGCTATTAAATGCATGCCCACATCATGGCTATGAACGGTGGAGGTTGATTAGTTTTATCTATGACGGACTAACCTCAGTCATGCACCAATTTGTGGAGATGATGTGCAATGGGGAGTTCATGAACAAGGAAACGAAGGAAGCTTAGGGGCTATTTTAACATGTTGCTGAAAATGCACAATCATGGGATACATCTAAGCCGACAATTTCAAAATAGTTTCAAGCCAAGGAAAAGGGAGGAATCTTTGTCTTGAATGACGAAGATGATCTGAGTGTTAGAGTGGCTAATCTCACATAAAAAGTTGAGGCTATGGAATTAAGGAAAGTGGATGCAACTCAATAAAGGGGGCTGTTGAAACTATTTGTGGTATTTGTGCTTCCAATGTGCATCAAATGTAGGACTGTCCTACAATTCCTGCATTTCAAGAACTTTTACATGAATAATCAAATGCCTTAAATAGTTATCAACTTCCTTTTAGTACTCCAAATTCAAACAAGTATAATCCTAGTTGGAGGAACCATCCTAACCTCAATTGGGCAAATGGACCCACGTCCAACCCAAGTAATCCTCAAAGGGAGCCCCCAATGCAATTTTCTATGGCCCCACCTTACATGTCTATGGAAGATACTTTGAAAACATTTATTCATGACCAAGCTCAAATCAACCAAACGAATAATACAATGATGCTTAAGCTTAAAACCTCGGTGGAGGAAATCAAGGCATGTTTAAACGTAAGGGAAGGGACCCTTCCGGCACAACCCCTACCTAATCCAAAATCACAATGCGAGATAAGCGTGCCTGGTTCCTCTCACCAACACATGGAACATGTTAAGTCTATCACCACTCTTAGAAGTGGTAAAACAATTGAAAAATCTGACTGATGAACGCCTCAATGCCTAATGATCTGGTATCCTCCAAAGAGGATGATGGACCTAGCACCGCCATGCATGAAAAAGAGCTATTAAGATAATATTGGCTCGTTGCTCCATTCCCTCAACGCTTGATTTCAACCAAACCTCAAGATAAATATCAGGAATTTTTGAAGTTTTTAAGCAAGTCAAGATCAACATTCCATTGTTGGATGTCATTAAACAAATACCGTCATATGCCAAATATCTAAAGGATCTTTGTACGGTAAAAAAAGAAAATACATGTGCAAAAGAAGGCATTTTTGACAGAGAATGTGAGCGCCATTTTAAATCAAGGGATGCCAAAAAAATACAAAGATCCTGATAGTCCAACAATATCATGCACAATTGGTGACTACCGAGTGAAGCACGCTTTAATCGATCTAGGGACAAGTGTGAACTTAATCCCTTACTCGATTTATGAACAATTGGGTTTAAGTGAATTAAAACCCACCAAAAATACGCTACAACTTACTGACCGTTCGATTCGTATACCAAGAGGAGTGATTGAGGATGTCCTTGTCCAAGTCGACAAGGTCTACTACCCAGTAGACTTTATTGTCTTGGGCACACAACCCATGGTTAATATTGGCACTCAAATCCCTATCATACTTGGCCACCCATTCCTAGACACATCAAACGCTATAATCAATTGTAGGAGTGAGGTTGTCCAAATATCTTTTGGTAATATGACTATTGAGTTAAACGCCTTCAACATTGACAACCAACAAGAGGATGAGGATGAGGAGGTCCATGAAATAAATGTGATTGATTCATTTGTGGAAGATGAATCCCACCCATCTCTGTATTTTAGTCACTTAGAGGAAGACGTGAGCCACTCTGTTGATATGAATGTTAATTTGATAGGAGATGTGGTTGTACTTGTGGAGTCAGTGCCAGCATATGACACTAGCCGGGAGGAGGATGTGGAAACAACACTTTGTGCTGAGAAATCAATTCATGTTTCCACACCTCTATGGTCCATTCATACCGAACTCTACTAACCTTGGGAGACCCATACTTGCAATATCATTGCCCAGGAAAATCTGAGTGGAGACACATTTTTACTGCCAAATATTATGATGTCTCCTCTTATACATGTGGTGAAAACATTAAGGACTCCGTTGAAATTCCTTTGTGGGATTTTCAGTGGTTAATCATGATCATGCACACACATGTAAATTGTAAAGCAAGATTTTAGATGATATGACTGCGAAACCTTTTGATTCACCTAATGATCCGACTTGACTTTATGGTTTTGGATGAGTTATTGGGATTAACCTCCTAGTCTGATAGAGGCCATTTTAGCTTTTTAATTTATTTCCTAGGATTAGATTGCATTAGGATTTTCTTTGATTAGTAAACTTAGGTTTTAGAAGAAAGAAGTAATCCCTCTCTCCAAGCTAATCTTTCCATGCCATGTTATTTTTCAGGTATTATCTATCTTTCTCACTTTCCTTTATTTTATCATTGCTCTCATGTTGTTGCATACACCACATATGTTTCTTACATTGAGGACAATGTAAAGTTTTGGTTAGGGGGTGAGATTTCTAGATGAATCTACTAGTGTTTTGTGACATTTTGAGTAATTATGTAGAAAAAAAATTATTTTTCTCAATTCAAAACTCTTTTAGTAAACCTTGTTTCTATGTACTTGGGATGATATGATTATGAAAGGAAGATAGATGAAGCGATATGATTTTGAAATCCTTGAATTATATTAGATATAGTAGTTTTTTATATGAATTACCCTATTGATTTGATTGATAGAAATTTCGAACACTTATGAGTCTAGTTCACATTACATGATTCTCATGATTAAAGAGATTATGTAGATTCGTAGATTAGCTAAACTAAGATTTAAAGTGTTGATGAACCAAGCCGGGGAAATTTCTCCATCTCGTTTAAAAAATAAGAGAAGGAAAGAATGTTCAAGATATGGATTTCTAAAAATCATATCTCATATTTATTGTGAAAAGAAAAAAAAGAAGAAAATAGTTTTTATTGAGAATATGTTAAATACCGAAAAAGGCTACCTATCACCAACCAGGGGAGGGTCCACCATAACCCAAGCTGGTAATGGGAAGTAGTGTGAAAGTCGTCGAAGGAATGGTAAGACAAATTCTTGTCAGAGGTTTGTTGTTGATCTGTACACTTTTAGATCTTTAGTTTTATTGATTTATGAAGAATGTAATTTTCGAAATGCATTAGATAAATATTCAATATGCACACTAGACTATACTTGTTCAGATTCTTCTATTTATCAATCAATCAGTGAGAATTCTAAGTGAAACACTCATTATATTTAGGGAGTTTAAGATTTCAACTTTTATCACCAAGTTTCTCTGAATTTTGTACTTGTATGTCTTGAAGTTTATAGAAATATAGTTTCTAGAAGAGAGTTAGGTTTATGAAGTTGGATTTGTTTCACACATGTTTTGCTCGGGACTAGCAAAATGTTGGTTGCGGGTGTGTTGAGCCATGAATTGTGCCTATTCTAACCCCAATTCATCACACATTATGCATACTTTGATTGATAAAAGACCCATCTAATATGTGTTTTTGTGTTTGTAGGAATGAGATAGGAACCTCATGAATTTAATGACAAAAGGCCCACTTTAGACACATTGAAGAACAAATGAGAACGAGCTAAGAAAGAAAGAAAAGAGAGAAAGAAGAAAGAAAGAAAGAAAAGAGAAAAAGAAGAAAATACAAAGAACAGTCTCAAAGACCTGTCCTCCGACCGGTCCTCAGACAGATCTTCAGGAGTCCATAAAATCAGACCTTGCTGGACTGTTTTTAAGCTTTTAAGACTTGTCTTCAGACCGGTCTTCAATGCAAAGACTTGTCGCCAGACTGGTCTCTACGGTGCAAAGACTGGTCTTCAGTGTTCTAGAAATCCAAAAATTTTGTTTTGTTCGTTGCTGTGGAAGCAAAGATCGGTTGCCCGGTCGGTCGACCACCGCCTCAATTGCATAAAAACTTACGTAAATCTCAAAGTTTCCAACTCGGTGGTGGATTTTTGTTATAAAAGGAGGTGTTCTCTTCCTTCCCAAGGCATGCTAGGACGTGGGGAAGATCAAGGAGGCTTGGGAGAAGAATTATTTTCTATTTTTTTAGTTTTTCTTTTATTTTCCAGTTGTTTTTCATGTTTTTGAGAGAATTTAGTTCAAGGATGTTAGAGATGAACTAAAACCTCTTAGCTAGAGCTAAGAGGTGAAGCTTTTGGTTCATTTTTTATAGATTGATGTAACTTACGTTTCATTTTTATGATTTAATTGATAAATATAGTTTGATGGAAGTTTGAATAAAATTCTAGTTTAGTTTTTCTTTGATCTCTTGATGACTCCAGGCTCACATGATGCTTAGTGAACTAAATCTAGTAACTTACCTATTTGCATTGTTTATACTTGTGTAGTTCATTAATCTATTATCGACTCCGGGTATGATAGATGCTTTGATTGCCATGTGTTCAATGTCATGATCTTAATGTAGGAATTATATCAAACTAAAGTTCTAATATTTTATGTTAATCTGAGATAGCTTTTCTGCTTATTGATTTTGGTTTAATTGAAGTTCAAGTCATTGGTTGTAGTCAAGTCTAATGACAGGATTTGATGAAGGCCATGATTAAGATTTTAACTAAATTGGATAAAGGCTTGGCCTATACAATTCAGTGTGCCCAATACCTAAGCATTATTGTGGGAATCAAATCAATGAACAAGCAACTGTCTTAGATAGTTTTGATTTAACCGCTCCATATTCCGATCAGATTGAGATAGGACTTCGATTCCGGTTGAGTTATGAGATACCTAGTTGGGTTGATGCATTAGAAATAACCAAAAGTGGATCATTGGCGCTCTAGTTCCTTTTAAATTATTATTTTCACCTTTCATATTCACTGTTTAATTTCAAATTCTAGTTTTTCAGATTTAGTTCTTAATGTGATATCAATTTTAAGTTATTTTGAATAAATTCTGAGAATACTCACATACAAATCCCTATGGGACGAAACTCGGTCTTTTCGAATTTATTACTACTTCGCAACCCTATACTTGGGGAGTGAACAAGCGAACACCAACCCACTTACCCAACCCAACGCACTGACCCGACCCAACCCAACCCATTAACCCGACCCGACCCACTGACCTAGCCACCCGCCCGACCCGACCCAACCCAACCCACTGACCCAAGTCACCCAACACAACCCACTGACCTGACCAATTGACCCAACTCACTGACCCGACCCAAAGCCCCCCACTCGACCCAACTGACCTAACCCAGCTACCAGCCCCAGGCCCCCAACTCGACTCAACACAGCCCACAAAACTGACCCAAACCAGCCTCCTTTAGGGTTTTTTTTTCAATTTTAAACACAATTTATTAAAAAATTAAGAAAAACCTACGTAAGAAGTGAGAAGAACGTTCCCGAGTGGCCGAGTCAGTGCAGGTCGTGCGACTGAGTCAGGCAGGGTTGCTCGGGTGTGGGCCGCACGGTGGGGGCCGGAGAGGGAGAGAGGGATGGGTTTGAGTTGAGAGATTGGGGGGGGGGTCTCGGGGTTAGTGCGGACCGTGCAACGGGGGCTAGAGAGAGAGAGAGAGAAATTTGAAACGAGAGAGAGGGAGAGTTTGGGTGGGCTGGGTAAGGAGGAAGAAAGGGACGAGTGGGGTGGGGTTAGGTATATGTGTGTGTATTTCGAGCTCAAGCCAAGTGGAGATTTTAATCCAGCTTCGAGCCAAGCTCCCTAATGCTTGAAATCGACTCTTTCCAAACAAACTTTTAATCACACGCTCGGCTTCTGATCGATTTTCCATTCAAGCCGAGCTGAGCTTTTCAAGCTAGTTGGGCTTGTGTTCACTCTCGTTAGGTACATCCCACTCACACAGTGACCAAAATTTGAACCGAAAAGCGAACACAGAGCCAACAGACCATTCATTCGGTAGTACACATCTTGGATATGCCACGTACCAAAAATCAAGGTAACGGCTCGTACAGTATAGTACAAGGGCCTTCAAGTCGTGGGGCGTAACTTTGTGCATGTATTCACGGTGCACCTCACTCTTCTGATTGCAACCCCCTAAAAATCCAAATTGTGTTGCGTACTGAGTAAACTCTGCTGGCCCACCGTGAATTTATGTGATTTATCCATGCCGTCCATCCATTTTTCCATCACACTTTAGGGACGGAGCCCAAAATCGAACCACATCCAAAGTCCAAGTAAACTACATAGAAAACAGTGAGAATAATGGTTTCCACCGTTGAAGCCTTTTTAAGGCCCACAGCAATGTTTATTTGTCATCCAACCAGTTCATAAGGTCACATAGATATGGATGAAGGGAAAACATAAATATCAACTTGATCAAAAACTTCTATAACCTCCAAGATTTTTTCAACGGTAGAAGCTCAATTCACACTATTTACTGCAGTGTAGTCCACTTGAGTTTTATATATGCTTCATGTTTTGGGCTCAAGCCCGAATATTATATAATAAAATCGATGGACTGGAGTGGATAAAATACATACATCACGGTGGACCTTACAGAGTTTACTCAGTGCGTACTGAGTTACTCGTTATGCAATCTACTTCCAAAAACCTCCAAATGCCATGTGTGGCCTATCCTCTAATTACTGATCACCATCGTGAGGTTGATGTCATGCACACCCAAGTGGGCCCAACGATGCTGTACACGATAGGGGGCATTTTAGTCATTTGCAAGTCCTATAAAGCACTCTCTATAGTTTTATTGTCAAAGCACTTGGTAACAACGATGGAACTTCGCAGCATACTTTAAAAAGGCTGCTCAATAGCTAGTCTATATCATTGCATCATTAGTCTACACGCGTCAGGAACATTGCATTTACCTGTAAAAAACAAATGCCAATATGGAGCACGTGTGCAATTTGAGCTTTCACTGTGTTTTGATGCTTTTTAAATCTTTTAGCTTAAAGTTAGGTTCCGCTCTTCAAGTGGACGTTAAAAACAAAGTACCTGAATGAATCACTCACAAGAATATCACAAACTCACTTGAAAGATGTTATTAATGTATAGATCAATTCATTTATTTGCCTCATTAACTTGTGCGGAGATACAAATGCTCGTGGAACATACATGGGCTAAAGAGAGGGTTTTCATTTGGATGTTCTCGGGCATTTAAGAGTTGGCATAACGGCCACTTGCTAAGGAAAAAGTCATGGTCCATGGATCTCATGACCATTTAAGTAGTTTTATGCAACATCTAATAATAGTTGTGTTAGAATAAATTGTGGAATAGAACCAATCTATATATCAATTATGACAAATCAAAATAACAAAATTCTAACTTTATACCTATTTGAAAAGTCATGGAAAAATTATTGAATTGGATGAACCAGATCTTCTGCACCTTACACCTTTAGAGAAAGCCAAGGGATGGAAGAGAATTACTTGCCAAAATTGTGAGTAGGTTTGGAGACCTAGTTTGTTTTTATAGATGTGGGAAGGAGTTTTGAACCCATCAGAACTCTTCTAAGACTCCACACTAGATAGGTTTCCAAAGCTAATCAAAATATGGTTTGTGTATCACAGTCCAAGGGTACCACCCCTGACATGTTTTTGACATGATCACGGCTTTAGTGGAGTTCTCTAGTATTCTCAATAAGATTATCCATCATTTAGGTAGATCTAAAGTATTAATCAATTAGGTCCATCTTATATAATTCTTACATTCTCTCATTTGTGCCACATTAATCAATTCAAAATTTATT
The DNA here is from genome assembly GCA_003013855.2 of Liriodendron chinense. Classification (NCBI taxonomy): domain Eukaryota; kingdom Viridiplantae; phylum Streptophyta; class Magnoliopsida; order Magnoliales; family Magnoliaceae; genus Liriodendron; species Liriodendron chinense. Next base: position 7,827,975 of record ML058429.1, read on the forward strand.
TTGAAAAGCATTTTGCAAAATATACTTTATTATTTTTTTTTAAGAAAAATATCATAATGGTTAACCACTCTATCTTTTATTGGATAATATCCATCAAGACCACTAGCATTGGATCATGGTAATCATCACAACATGTGATCTTTGCGAAGTGAGACTAATCATAGTCATGAATACCAGTAGCCTCAATGATATAGATCAAGGACATGAGATTATGGTATGAAGATTGCACATGTATTTACACATGTAATGTGATCATATGTGCCCATCTCTAAGAGGTTCTAGAGTTATATGTCTCTAATGAGACTTAAGTTTATTTACTCAAACAAAAATACACATACTTAAGGAGAAGCATAAATAAACTCAATAACAGAATTATTAAAACTATAAGAATGATATCTTTGTACATGTTTGTATATAATAGATCATACTAAACTCCTACTAACTAAATACATCTATAAGATCTGCAACTCCTATAAAAGTTACATGCTCCTAAAACAGCATGATAGGCAGCTCATTAGTAAGGTGATCTGCTATCTTCTTCTTAGTGCCAATGAGCTCCACAAACATCTGACAATTCTGAACTCCTTTTTCACATTAAAGTACTTGATTTTCTTAATAGCTCATTATCTTGAGTTGGGTTTTGGTTTCCTTCTATAGTGGGTTGAATTAGAGTTTCTGCTAGTGCACTGATATGTGCACCTTGTTTGTCAATCACGGGAGGCTGTGTGTTAGTGAGTCATTTGAGCTATTGGAAGCTGAAGACCAAATACACCTGAAGATCAAAGCATTAAGGAAAGAAGAAACAAGTAAATGGGGTGCCTTTGTGTTCCTAACCCTTGGAACCAAAACAACCTTGTCTCTAGATGACTTAGACTTAATAGGAAAACCTTTAGTCATCTTCCTTAGCCTTTGCAGCCTTAATGGAACATGATACAATAAGCTAAAGAGGTAACCAAGCTGTTGTAAAAAGAACAGCCCAAACAATAATTTTTAAGGGTCTTTGGTCCCATCGAACCCCCCTTCGGTCCCACCGAAAATGACCACAATAGGCCAGCGAGCTTAACAGGTAAACCAGGTAAATTCAGCTACAACTAGATGTAGCTTCGGCTAACTTCACTGGCACTAAAGTTCACCTTCGAGGTGTGACCGAAATGGTCCAAACTAGACATTGAGATTTATTGAAAATTTTGATATTTTGGCTCTAACCGTTGGGTCCTTTGACTAGCTTTGGTGCGAACAAAGACCATGTTTGGAGTGACCGAAGACTAACAATTATGTGCCTGTTTTATAGCCGTTAGAACCTTAAGTCTATATATTTGGCATTCGGACTTTGGGCATAATGATGAATTTTTATTGTATTAGAAGTCACCACAACTCCATATCATTATAGGCTTTAATCCTTAGAGATTCAAGCCATCTTCGTTGTGATTCATCACATGTTGGAGCATTCCAAGTTTAAGTGAAGATGAACTTAATCTCTCTCATTTTTTAGAGTTTTAGACACCAAGCCTATAGATAAAACCTTGTCTAAAACCTCTAGGAGATCCATGTAGGTGAATCCTTATAAGAAATTAACAACATATTAGTTATAGAAGATTCAACCTCACTTCCTTTGCCTTAGTCACCTCATCGAAGCATCATAAGCAAGGTAAGCTAATCGTTGAAGTCGAAGAAGATCGACATCAAAGTTCAGGGGAGCAATTGAGTTGCGGATTTAAGCATGAGAGAGCATGAAGAAACATATCAAGAACAACGCAACAAAGGGGCTCAATCTGACAAGTAAGGTTGTCAATTTATAGAGTTCATACGATCTTTCCTTATTTAGGATTGAGTGTAAGAGTTTGATTCCCAAATTCGATTATGTTCTTGTTTAGGACCTTGGCTCTTATGTAGAGTCTAAATCAAAGTCCTTGCATAGGCCATCGGACACGGGTGTATATGTGTTAGTCTCCAAGAGAGCCTCCGATGGGAGTAAATATAGATTATTGGATTAGAATTGGGGTTATTGGTTAGCCTTAAAAACCATTGTAGGTCGTTGTGTTAGGCTGTAAAGGTTGGGAAGAACCTATTGAAACTCTTAAATGGTGAAATCTGGTGCACTCGAGGGAAGAGTGTGGAAGCCAAGAGTAGAGTAGGGAAATGGAACCACTATATATCACTTTTGTTTGTGATTGTTCATTGACACATTATTTCTAATATACTTACGAGTTTCCTTGTTTGAATTACATGAATGCATGTTTAGATGTATGCTAGGGATTGTATGGTTTACACATGAACACACACAAGCTCACTATCTCTCTATAGATTAGTTGCTTATTGTTGAATCATTTATAGTTTATGTGATTGGACTCACTTGCTTAGAAGCCTAAGTGTTAGTTGCTTGATCAATTTTTAATTGGTAAATTTTCTAATTAGGCATGAATTTTTAATTGGTTCTACTCAACCCCCCTCTAGGACTTAGCCATTGTTGCTAGTAGCTCCGACAAGCTTCCACACGCATAGCACCTAAGTGTGAGAAAGGTGCAGTTTTAATTGGTATCAAAGCAGGTTACTCTGATAAAGCAAGAACCTAAAATTCAATTTTTAATTGGTGCTTAGCGTGTGTGTTTCTCTTGAAGGGCGTAATTACTCGAAGTTGATCCAAATGAGCTTTAGGATCATGTCTACCCAAGAAGGGAGTGCCATCACCCGACCACCATATTTTGATGGGTCTAATTACACCTATTGGAAGACGAGAATGAAAATATTTTTAATATTACTTGATCATATGGTTTGGGGTAGTGTTCAACGAGGTTATCATATGCTTATGGAACAAGTTGTGGTTGATGGTAGAACCATTAGCGTTACCAAAGATGATTCAAAATGGAGTGCCAATGAGAGAACCAGGTGTTGGGGTTTAAATTTACCTGATGCGATGGAAGACGAAATGACTCAAGAGAAGTTGAACCGCCGCACAGAGAAAACGGATAGACAGATGAAAACATACGCACAGAAATCAACAAAAGCAGGTCCCAGTGCATTAGGGTGCGCTGGACCTATTTAAATACCCAAGTGGGATTCACATAACATCTCGACAAATCGGACATCCACTAGGCACTTGGGATGCGCCAGTCTTGGTGGGTCCAACACATGGGCCCGCATCCCCAAATGGGGCCCATAAATAAGAGAAATAGGAAGTCTCCTCATTGTCTCCCCCAACGCGCCCAATGTATAGAACAGGTGCGCTAGGTCACCTAGTAGACGATGTTGCCAGATGCACTAGCCCAGCTTGACGGATACACTAAAGTAACCCAAGCTAATCCAAATCACCTATGTTCACAAGCATGACTTGCCGGGTGCGCTGCAAGCAGATGGTACGCCTACTTTCAAAACTCTTCCAACTATTAGTCCATGCAGGTGCTCAAACCTTAAGTCTACCAGATGCACTGGTATTTCTCCCTGATGTGCTCCACATGTCAAGTGCGGATTAGCTAGCCCTCCGCAATTTCCAACTATAAATAGCTCATTTCACTGTTCACAACACACAAGAGAGGTACGAGAGAGCATCGCTTTAACCGCTGAGTATTTCATTCCTCACCAGAATCTCCACAACTCTTTGTCAAAATTCCTTTTTCGACAATTGCATGTGTGAAAAGTACCACACATTCGGGGCATCCAAAAAATGGGTGAAATAAGGGACAAATCTCTCGCACACCTGACAAGAAGTCAACACATGTGCTGAGCAGGCAAGCGGATCAAGATGGACAACCGATAATGTCAGCATTATTAGGGCACCCTCAAGGAGCTTAGCGCATGCACCAAGTTAGCTGGCACATCTGTCGTTGTGCCTAGCACATCCACATAGAAGTGCAAGATAAGCAGAAATCCCCAAGAGCCCCAACACATTTTTTGTAGGGTCAGGTGTATTTGTTAAGCCTCGAATTGTCCATATTTATCCCTAATTATATCATATGTTTACATGACACGGTGTGGTTAATGAATTAACTTAAGCTTGTTTTCATGAATGTAGGAGATTGAGAAAGGTTTTTGAGAAATTGAGATAAATTCGATGATTTAGAGATTCAAAGGAACAAGTTCTAACAGCCAAGAATCATGAAGAACTTAAGTGTTGAAGACCTGGAGCTTATAAATCAAAATCTGCGATTTACATGAATTTGAGATTTATCTACAGGAGTTTGAGATTGATATACGGGAATTTCAAATTGATCTCAAATCCCTAAAGTGTTGAATTGTTGCTGGACTAAAAGTCAAATTTGAGATTGATTGACATACCACTTACGATCGATCGCCCAAGTTGAAAAACACCTAAATTTCTGATTTTTGTTGATGGACCTTACTGGACTAAAAGAGATACAAGTGATTGATCGTTGCACTGTTGCAAATGATCGCCAGACCACTTACGATTGATCGCTAATCACTTGCAATTGATCACCCATTCCAACAAATGTTCAAAATTTAATTATTTCTAGTTGGCCCGAAATTGCGAATGATCGCCCAATCAATCGACGATGATAGTGCAAAATTTTCTTACACAATTTGAAGTTGATGGCAGATTTTTCTATTTAAAGGGATGACTCTTATGCTTCTAAGACTATCTAGGACGTGAGGGAGTGAAGGGAAGCTTCGGTGGAGGAGTTTTACTTTAAGTTTTTCTTGTTTCTTCTAGTTTTAAAGTTTTCTTTTATGTTTTTCTAAGTTTTTAGTTCAAGGATGCTTGAGACGAACAAAAACCTCTTTGCTAGGGATAAGAGGTGAAGCTTGTAGTTCATTTTCAATGCTTTGATTCAACTTAGGTTTACTTTAATATTTAATGTTGAATTTAGTTTGATTTCAGTTTGAATAAAGTTCTAGTTCTAGTTCTTCTTTGATCTTTTGATTACTTCGTGCTCATTGGATGCTTAGATGTTATAAAGCTAGTTTCTTACTTATTTTGTAATGTTTATATCTATACAATTCATTAATTTATCATAGACTCGGGGCATGGTAGATGCTTTGAATTCCCTGTTTTAAAATCGAAGTTCTTATCTTTTGTTTGAATCTAAACTAGAGAGAATTGTTTATTGATGATGGTTTGATTAAAGTTATAATTGTGGTTCTACTTTAATCTAGTGATAGGATTATAATGAAGACCATAGCTGAGATCTTACATGTTTCACAAAGGACTCATCTATATAATTCAAGGAATTAGATTCCTTGCTATCAGTAATTTAGTTCTTAAGGAGGGAACAATATTAAGAGATGTTCTATCTATGTTAGATTGTTGAATTATGATTTAACTGCTCCATTATCTGGCTGGATAGGATGGGACTCTAATTCTAGTTGAGTTACTAATTAACCTGTTGAATCAATCAATTAAGAATGGCTATAAGTGAGTCCTTGGCGCTTTAGTGCCTTTAATATATTCATTTCACTTCTAGTTACTGTTTTAATCACAACACTACAATTTCAAATTTCAAAGTTAGTTCTTAATTAAATTTCACATTTGAATTGTTTTGAAAAAATCCTGTTCACACTATATAGATCCCAAAGGACAATCTCGGTCTTACTAAATTATTACTATATCGCGGCCTTATACTTGGGGCTGGGGAATAAGTTTTTGGTGCCGTTTCCGGGGATTGAAAGTGCATACGGTGTTTTTTCTAAGATCGTTTATTGTTGGGGCTGTTTTAAGCTAGATTTAATACTTGTTTTGATTTCTAAGGTAGGATTCTTAGTTAATTCAGAATGCTAACTTAGTTTTTTTTTTTTTTTTTTTTTTTAAGATTCTAACATAGATCTTCAATTCAGGTTATCCTTCTAGACCCCTTGCTTTAGTTATTTTAAATTTTAGCTTTCTTTTCTAGAAGTAGAAATAGGTTAAACTTAGGACTGAGTTGAGCGGTTCATGCCCAAGTGGGTCCATGATCACACTCAACGCTTGTTAAGTAAAAGAGGAGTAGTTGAAGGGCTGTCAAAACAAACACTTGTAAGAAAATGTTTGAATTTTCCTAAGTTGTCAAGAGATATGGCTGAAAATCAACCAACCCAAATGACTAGTTAACAACAAAACCAAGCCTAAAATCAAACTGAAATAGGTGAGAATGTAGTGGGAATGTTCCTCAACCTAGGACATTAAATAATTATTTATAACCCGCAAGAATGAGCACCCCTTCTTGCATGATTTTCCCTTATAATGTAGGAAACACAGATTTCAAACCGGAAGTGATCCAACTCCTTAAATTTCATGGATTTCCTCTGCCTCTTCCTCTTATGGAGCATGGCTAAGTTCATCATTCTCTTTAGAATTTATCAGATCATTAGGCTTTGGGGCCTTCACTGATTAGATTTTTCAATAATTTTACCACTTCTAAGAGTGGTGATGGACTTAGCAGTGGACAAAGATGCAGGAGGCATTTCTTTATAATTTGATCCATGTTTCTCTTACATTTGGCTAAAAAGGTGACTTGTGTGCAGTGGTGCTAACTTATGTAGATCATGTTTATACTCATATGATTTTGTGAATCCTACAAACGAAATGAGAAAATAACTTGTAATAGCATTTTTCATATAATGAATTTACTTCCCTTGGGGTCCATGATGTTTTGTTTTGAACGATGATGAATTATTATTGTGTTGTGTTTCTCCTACTTCGAGATTGTTCATTGTCGCAATCGTTGATTCAAACCCACATGATCATTTGTAAAACAATTCATTAACTTAAGCTTATAAATGTGTGTATTGATTTATTCCATTTCATCATCATTTATCCACTCATCGTAATAATTTCTCTCTTTTAGGGCGTTTACATTCAGTGTTACATGATGCCGCATTTATTAAGGATAGTATCTCATCAGAAATCAACCATTGACAAAGAATTTGATGCCCTGCCCCTTGCAATCCACAAGGCGGTAGTCTCCATTTGAATATACTTCATCAACGATGCAAATGGGATCCCACTTAGGGTCAAATTTACTCTTGGCACTGTGCGTAGACATCTGGGAATGTTTTATCATTAGCACCAAATCACCCCTCTTGAACAATCTGTTGCACACTTTCTTATCGTATGAAGCTGATATCCATTTTTTATACATCTCAAAGCATTGCTACATGGAAAGCCTCTTTTTGTCGAGGGTGTTCAACTCAGCCATTTTGCTTTTTGCATTCTAACTACATATCTTCAAGTTCTAAAAATTGAATAATTTTTCAAAAAAAAAATTTGTCCAAAATGGCACACAAAATACTGTAGATTCCAGCATGAATCTCACCCCCCAACCTAAAATTTACGTTGTCCTCAATGTATAAAGATATGCAATATAAGGAACATGAGAGCAATGAACAATAAAGAGGAGTCAGAGATAGAAAAAGTTCCTAAGAGAGAAAGTTATTCAAATGGTGACTTCTTCAATGTCTCCGTCAAACTAGGAGACTCATTCATTCTAAAAAAAAAAAAAAAGCAAACCTAATGCAGAAAATAAACCTAACCTATCTACTCTATTTTAATCAAATCTTCCAGATGGTCAGATTAGAGTAGGATCATCATAAATTTTAACAAATTGTTCATTAGGATCATCCATAGTTCAACTCAATAGTATACATGGGTGCTCTTTATCATAAAATGCCAATAAATAGTTTCACCACATGTAGGAGAAAAGAAGATAGAATAAGTTTAAGCGCTTCCATGAAGGTATCTCCTTGATGAATTGTTTGGGGGAAAGTTAATCAAATATGGATCTTCCCAGACATAATCAATGTTGGGTTGAGAAACGCAGAGTGTTGGAGAGACATCAATTATGTTTTCAAGGAAAGATTTCTCCTCCACAAATTCAGAATTATCTGGTGCTTCCACAATAGATGGTGATGAATTCAAATTGATTGAAGGGGGCACCTCAAGCACCGTCATTGTATGAAGCAAGGCATCCAACTCCCTAATTATATCATCATTGAGATCAAAAGAGTGGGCTAAGCATTCTTCTAGAAAGTTGAGATATTGAATTAAAGAGGACTCTTCCTCCTTAATGGATTGCAAAAAATAAGGCTCGACGAAGAAAAATTCAGACTCGATGGAGAGAAGTTCTTCAAAACAAAGTTCCTTTGAATTAGAATAAGATATCGAGTTAGAAGTTTGCAAGGCATGCATAATGTCTTTAAGCATATCATCATTAGAATTCTCAAAGTGTACCAAGCAATCTTTCAAAGAGTCAGAACAAAGAGTCAGAACAAAAAACAAGGAGGATTCATCATCCACATTGAAAGTAGACATGTTAGTTTCGTGGATAAGGTTAAAATCATCTAGTTTGGAAAGTTCCATGGCATGACTATCAACTAGACACTCATATGCATTCAACTTTTGGGGAGATGAAACCAGAAGCTCACAACTACTTTCTGAACTGTCATTATAATGAATCATATCATCGCTTTCAGAGCTAGCGATTGTGTGGATTCCTCGAGTTTGTCAACATTCATTGGAATCTCTTCATCAATCAGCTCATTATACCTAAAGGTGATAGTAGATTCATCACACTCAATAAGAATATAAGGAGAATTGAAATCAATCTCCTTTAGTAGTTCAAATAGGTTGGGTGAAGGTTGGGCTAGAAAAATCCCTTCCTTCACATTAGTAAGGAGTGATTCAGTGCTCTCAACATCCGTTTTAGAATCTTCAAGACTCGGTGAGAGGTTTTGATTTAATTATTCAATTGTTTTTATAAACTCTCACCATATATCCTCAATGGTCTTTGTTGGTTGAAGCTCATGAGGTGAGGACTCTTGAGGATAATTATTAGTATCCATGGTTGGTTCATCCCTCAAACTGAAATTTTGATGCTCCCACCAATTTGAATTGTGCGTGTTATATGTTGGACTGTTAAATGGTTGTTCATATGCATAGCCATACAAGTAGTCACGCATCATCCTAACCGGTGAAACATTATTCATCTCTTTCCGATACTTTCCTATTGTCTTACCCCGTGAAATATTACTTGCATTATTCTCATTTCAGTAATCGCACAATGTCTTATGTGGGGTAGTACTAGAAGTAAATTGGTTCTCCATAATATAATCACACATGGAACATTTTCGAACATAGTTATTTTGAGGCCCTTGATTCAGTCATTCGTCCTCTAGAAGATACTGCAAATATTCACGCATCCACTCGAGTATGGACATGATGAAATTCTAAGTAATTGATTTAATCCTAACAGAAATAGAAAACTTAAAAATAAAAATAAAAAAGAGGGGAAGGATGGTACCCAAGACGATGAGCTAGGTTAAAAGCTACCTACAAATCAGAAAATAAAAAATGTAGTAATTTGAAATAGAAGTAAAACCCTAACCCTAGAAAGAAAGAAAAAATTAAAACATATCCTAACTAAAAACAAAAACAACTCTAAACCTAGGAGTGCTCAAAACCGGCATCTCCCCGGCAACGACGCCAAAAACATGTTCGTCAACCCCAAGTATAAGGCCGCGATGTGGTAATAACTTGGTGAGACCTACGTCGATCCACAGGGAGGAATATAGGTCCAAACATTCAAAGGTTATCTAGGATCTATAATTAAATTAATTTGAAATAGGTTTAAGGATCGATGAATTCATCTTTAAAAGAAAAATAATGACAAACAAATACTAGAACATCAAAGATCCACTTCTAGTTATTAACAATATCCAATTCAATTGATTCGATTAACTACTCAACTAGAATTGAAGTCTTGTCTCTATCCAGTTGGATAATGGAACAGTTAAATCATAATTCAGCAATCTAACATAGATAAAACATCAATTGATTCAATTCCCTCATTAAGAACTAAGGTATTGGTCGTAAGGAATCCAATTCTATAAATTATACAGATCAATCCCTTATAAATCATGTAAGATCTAAACTTTGGCTTTCCTTTTGATTTTGTTGTCACTAGATCTAAGTAAAACTAAGACCAGAACTTGGGTCAAACCAAATCAATGGATAATTCTCTCTAAATTAGATTTTAACAAAAGATATGAACTTCAATTAATTTGGTTCTAACAAGAAAATCCAATGTTCTAACTTATGAAAAACTCGAAGCATTCACCATATTAAAAAATCATGATGAATCTAACATTTCTATAAATCAAAACCTCATAAACCAATCTGGTAAATCTTATAAACTCATAAGCATCCCATGTATATGGCATAAGAGATTTCAGAATTCTCTAAACTTACCAACTTTATTTAAAATAATTAATTACTTGTTCATCATTCAAACTAAAATTTGAATTCAAAGAACTAGAACATCATTAATAAACTAGAAGTATCACCTCTTAGCTCCAGTTAAGAGATTAGTTAAGCATAGCTAAGAAAAACTAAGAAAACAACTAAAAACAAATAAAAGAAGAAGAACGCCGAATGAGAGCTTTCTCCCTTGCTCATTTTCTCTTTCCTTGCTTGGATTCTCCTAAAAATGAGTTTAGAAGCCCTTTTGTAAGCCTTAGAACTGTCCTTGCACCGCTTTAAGAAAGTCCCAATCAGTTTAGGAAATAAACTATTTAATTTTACAAAACTGCACATTTTGTCCGCGTTGGCATTGGCGACTAAACTTGCTAAAAAATGTCCGCAATTTCGAATGAATTTCAAGGGCCCAAACTTTGCATTTTGGGTGCTAGAAGGCTAAAACAGTAGTTTTTCTACATCTTGCTTTTCTGGCCCTACAACTCTGCATTTTGACTTTCTGGCCAATTCAGGTCTTTTGACTTGAATTCTTCAAGGCTTTTTCTTCACTTTTCTTCACTTTATTTCTTTTGGGCTTTAAATCATATCCATTGACTTAAATTTCATCGCACTTCTTGTTCGCTCGCCTCAAGTGCAAGGCTACGATGTAGTAATAAAACTCGGTAAGACCGAGGTCGATCCACAGGGAATTGGAAAACAGGTTCTAAGTTATTTCAGCAACTCAGTTTGCAATAGATAAGAGGTTTAATTAGAGTAATTATGCTAAAACAGTAACTTAATGAAAAACAGTAATCTAAAGGCACTAAGGCATTCAAGGATCCACTTGTAGTAATCCCATGTCAATCCAATCAATCCAAGCAAGATACACAACTAGATTTAAAGTCCTATCTCTCATCTAGTTGGAAAATAAAGCATTAAACACATTCAATCCCACTCAAGTTGAACTTCCAAGTTCTAGTCCCATTCAACACATGTAAAAATTCGAAATCATAGCCTTCGGAGTAACAGCCTTGCCTATGGACTATGGCCTACTCAAGGATTACTATAATTCGAATCTAAACAAGCACAATATGATAATCTCAGAGAATTACAAGGAATCCATGTCCGGAACACATGAACTCTCATAAAACATCTAAAACTATCAACTTTAAGAACTAGAATAGTAAAAAATCCAAACTTGAAATAGAATTACTTGAACTAACTGATTCAAATATGAAATTAGCTACAAGCTTCACCTCTCAGCCTTAACCGAGAGATTCTAGCCGAGCATTGTCATACTACAACTAGAACTCATAAAAAAACTAGAAAACATAGAAAAATTGGAGTTTGGAGGGTTGCAGACGCTCCACGATGGCTTCCTTCCTCTTCCACGACGTCCCTTAACTTCTATGATACCCTAGGAAGAGCCCCTAGGTGTCCTTTTATAGTGAGGAAGCTCGGTTGCGTCAGAATCATCCAGAAAGTGCGTAAGGTTACGCAGTGCGCAGAGTTTTTTGGACCAGAAATAGAAACTGCCCGTTTTTACACATGGCCGACCGGTCGGACGACCGGTCGGACTGGGCTGGCCTACCGGTCACGACTGGTTGGACTATGTATTTTACAGGTCCAGTGAGCATAGAAGGCTCCCCGACTTGATGGCCGACCGGTCAAGACCGGTCGGATTACATTGAACTTTAGTCCAGAGAGTTTTCAGCAGCCACCAACCTATTGGCCGACCGGTCTTAACCGGTCGGACCAACTGGTCCTTTTGTCCAGTGATTCCCAGAGGTGTGGCCGACCAGTCAGACCTGTTGTTTCACTCTTTTTCTTCTTTTCTTTCTTCTTCTCTCTCCTCTACTTGCTTTCTTCTTTCTTTGCTCCTCTTTCAATCTTCATCAATGCATCTAAATACGTTCTTTTGGTCTCCGATTGGGTGAAGTTCACTCTCTCCCTACAATCACAAAACATGCATTAGATGGGCCTTTTAAACATGAAAACCATGCAAATAATGTGATGTAATGGGCTATGCAATGTATAAATTGGAGGTTCAACACTTCTCTCAAATCACCTATAACACAAAAACAAACTTAATTAGTTCGAATTAACCGTGAATTGTAAGGGAAAGCAATGTGAATTAGGGAAAATATGTAATATTTAGTCACTCAACACCAAGCACCAAGATAGGCAAATACATCAAACTTGACCTTATATGAACGAGATCTAAGCAGGTTGACTGCCTATTCAACCACTCACAAGATGTTATCTAAAATGTTTAGGCGATTATCAAAGGGTGGGGTTCGTCCTCCTTAAGTGGGTTACACCTTGCTTTCCCTAAGAAAGGTTTTTTTTTTCCAGATAAATAAGAAGGAACAAATTACAATCGACCACGAAGATCAATTACAAAACATTTCTTCTAAAAGAGAACTATTTATATTAAGATACTATAGTCTGGTGTATGAGCGTCGACTTGGACTATAGCTAAAGATTACCGCTACTCCTAGATAACTGATTACACTAAGGTATGTTAAGGATAAGCTAAGAGATAAGTTTAATTTAATTTAATTGGTGTGAGACGCCTTATTCTGCCAATTTCCTTCACTATTTATATATAGATTCCTTTGGATGCAAAAAGAACCATCTAAATGTTCTTCTTTACTTCATCTATTAGTGTGACTATTCAACATCCTATGTTTCTTTAGAATCTTCATCTTCCTCAATTAGTTGTACACCACATTCAACCACAAATCTTCTACAAATGGTGTGCTTCAATCAAATAATGTCAGCTAGCATCCTAAAAAATCTGCTTTGCATATCTTCTGCAGGTAACATGTGTGTTGTACAATGACATGTGTGGGAACGAAAAAAATAGGGTTCAACATGGCCCACACGGATCACACTTCTGCCATCCAATGGTGGGAACCAAGCCCTACATGGTAATTGTGATGATGGGCCACTCATTCTTCCAAAATTCAATAGGTACAGCTAATAATATATACAACATAATTCCACACTGGCTTTAATCATGATGAATATTAGGCATGAGAGATCAGTTAGAGCTAGACATAAGAGACTCGTCAGGGCTCTAGATAGAGGGGTTAAAAACTGGGTTCGGTTTCAATTTCTCTTACTAATTTTTTGGGTTTGGTCCCACATTTTAGCCCAGTTAAAACCTGAGTCTTCTTGGGTTTAGGTCTGACATCCTGATCATAGTTACTATCTGGTGTAGGACAAGGATCAAACACCTTTCTATCACACACGGACCTAAAAAAGCTCAAAGAAAAGTTGACAAAACTTAGCAAAGTTCAATCGGTCAACCAACCAAATCGACCAATCAAAATTCCTGCATAAATTCCATCTTGGTTGTTCGTCATATTATGCTATTTTAAATAAGTCAAAATTAAGCTTCAATAGGTCAAAATCTATTTTAACAGGTCGAAGATTGGGTTGACAGATCGATGCTCAGATCGACGGATCTGAGGGAAATTATGAAAATTTCTAAATTTGTGTGATTTAATTTTCTTATTTGATTAGGACTCTTTTAATGTATTTCTAGGGTTTGTTTAGGTTATATGAATTCTCTTAAACTCATTTTTCATTAACTTTATCATTGTTCTTAATAAAATTTTGATTTTTATCAAATTTCTCTTGTGAATTCAAGAGCACATTGTGGATTCAAGGTATTTATCCCTTGAGGAAGGCGGTTCAACCTCATCACATCCTTCCCTGCGTCAATTGGTATCAAAGAGAGGTTTTCCCTTGGGATGGTGTCTTTTAACAAAGGTTTGGGCAACAATCTCAAAGATGATGCGCCAAGCAACTATCCTTTAACAACGATGGCTTTCGAGGCGGCGCAATAGGAGAATCGGCAAGCCATGACGATGATCTGGCTCTGATGGGCGCTGAAATTCGAGATCAGGTGAATTGGACGAATCAAGCCTTTAGGATGGTTGATCTTCATAGCTTCAATGGCCAACTTCACATCAAGGATTGGCTTTTTGAAGTTGAACGGTTCTTCGATTACATGCAGATCCCTAAAGAGAAGAAGGTTAAATTTGTGGATTACAAGTTAAAGAGCGGCGCATTGGCTTGGTGGGAACAACTTCAACATGAGTGGACAGAACAGATGAAGGCGCCAATCTGCATGTGGCAATGGATGAAGCGACATCTACAACCAAGTTTGTTGAAGAACTCAAACCCGTATTATGGCCTAAGTCCAAAGAAGAACTTAAGGACGAGTTTTTTTCAAGTGGATGGGTCTGATGTAGGATAAGGATCAAGTACCTTTCTATCACACATGGACCAGAAAAAAGCTCAAAGAAAAGTTGACAAAACTTAACAAAGTTCAACCAGTCGAATCGACCAATCAAAATTCCTACAAAAATTCCAATTTTATTACTAGACAAATTCTTCCAGTTTAGAAAGGTCGAAATTGAGCTTTGATAGGTTAAAATCCATTTCGATATGTCAAAGATCGAGGCGATAGGTTGACACTCAGATCGATGGATCTACGGGAAATTGCAAAAATTTCTGAACTTGCGTGATTAAGTTTTCTTATTTGATTAGGACTCTTTTAATGCATTTCTAAAGTTTTTATAGCTTATATAAAGTCTCTTCAACTCGTCTTTCATTAACTTTATTATTATTCTCAATAAAATTTTGATTTTTATCGAATTTGTCTTATGGATTCGAGATTTCTCTTGTGTATTCAAGAGTGCCTTGTGGATTCAAGGTATTTATCCCTTGAGGAAGACGATGATTGACCTCATCACCACGACCTTCCCTATAACACTATCAAGTTGGGTTTAATTAATTTTAATAGTAATGTTATATAAACATGTGTGTGTATGGGAAATTATCTAATGCAATTGTTGTGGGCCTCACCGTGATGTGTCGATGCATCCGCTCTGACCATCATTTATGCCTTCCCTTGGCCATGAGCCCAGAATTCAGGCCAAGTAATGACTCCGAGGGCCACACCAGTAGAACAATTGGAGGGTATGCACAACCTTTATTGTTAATATTGGGCCCACTCAAGTCTCCCAAAGGCTTAATTTTTAAGGTGTGTCATCATTGGGATAGATGTTTAACATTAGTGGATTAGATGGCATATACACAACATGGTGGGCCCTCTATGAGAATTAAGGGTGGGCATCTAACGTCAACTGTTTTTGCTTGTGTTGGCCATTTAAGTTACGAATTGGCCTCATCGTTCATGTCCAACCAAAGAAGGGACTCTCTCTCTCTCTCTCTCTCTCTCTCTCTCTCTCTCTCTCTATATATATATATATATATATATATATATATATATATATATATATCTATGTGTGTGTGTGTGTGTGTGTGTGTGTGTGTGTGTGTGTGTGTCACCCTCATAAGAGCTTCTCATGAGGTCAAGCTCTCTATGCCCCATTGTAATGTGTGTCAGCCATTTGTTAGTGCACTTTTCCATGGCATACTACTGCACCTTATTTGCCAATTACATAGGTCAGTGAGTCTAGTGTCAATTGAGCTTAAAGAAGATGCGGACCAAAGACTCAAGCGAATTGCTGTGTCAAGGAAGAAGAAACAGGTAAAAAAGATGCCTTGGTGAGCCTTGAACCTTGAACTAAACTAAAACCCAAACCGCTAGATGACCCTGACCCAATAGACATACTTGTAGTCATCTTAGATTAGCCATAAGTGTCCTAAAAGATCACCCAAAGAATGGCCATAGAGGTTGCATGAGCTGCTGTAAAATAAGTCAAATAAAATAGCACAACTCAAGTGTCTATCGACCGGTCGCAGCCCCTGGCCAACTGATCGTCAAAGGCCCCAAATGGGACAACAACAATCTGATC
Source organism: Liriodendron chinense (assembly GCA_003013855.2). Taxonomy (NCBI): domain Eukaryota; kingdom Viridiplantae; phylum Streptophyta; class Magnoliopsida; order Magnoliales; family Magnoliaceae; genus Liriodendron; species Liriodendron chinense. The sequence continues at coordinate 7,843,971 of ML058429.1, forward strand.
ATTCAACTTGTCCCTGGATAAAATCGATCGGTCGTATGGTCTGTCCGACTGGTCAGTCCAACCGGTTGACAAAGGGCATTTCAGGACAACAACCAAACTTTTATCCAGGCTCTAATTCAATCGCTCTTACCTCAACGAACGACTAGTCGGAGCCCCCTACTCGATCGGTCAATTGATCAGTTGAGTACTAGCCATTGCTGCCCATTTTCTATCTATTAGAGCTTTTGCTCTATATATTGAGAGCTCGGGTTTTGGGGTTTTTAATGAGAATTTAGTGCATTAGAAGCTATCCTTATTACCCATACTATTAGGCTTTAATCCTAAGCATTCCAAGTCATCTTCCTTGTGTTGAATCACAAGATGGAGCATTCAAAGCTCATATGAAGATGAACTTGTTCTCTTTTGATCTTTAGATGTTTTAGATACCTTAACCATAGGTAGATTCTTTATCTAAACCTCTCTAAAGATCCAGTAAGGTGGAATTCCTTTAGGCAACCAACTCTTACTAGTTGTAGAGAATTCACACAATCTCCTATCACCTTGGGCATCTCAAGAGCATCACAAGCAAGGTGATTGATCATTGGAGTTGGAGTATTAGCGACACACTAGCAATAAGATCGGGGGTGTAAAGGGGAGTTAATCAAAGCATAGGAGAGCAGAGATCAAGCAACCCAAGAGGCATTATAAAAGGGGCTCAATCCGATAAGTTGTCATAATAAGAGTCCAGTTGCACTCATTCCTAGTGGATGATTGAGTGTGAGAGTTTGGCTTTCAAACTCGAACAAGTCTCTAAGGGGACCATTTGGTAGGAGGATACACTAGGTTCTTGGATTGGAACCGAATGGTTGAGAGGAACTTTGTCAAACTCCTGGGTAGGATGGATCCCGTAAACATTTTGGTTGAGAGATAAACTAGTAAAATCTCTATCATAGGTTGGGGGAACCTTGTCAAACTCCCCAGTAGATGGAACTGATTTAAAACACCTAGGTTGGGAGGAACCTGATTTAAATTCCCTAGTGAATGTCGGTGTGCTCAAGGGATGAGTACTTGAACCGGAAGTAGAGAAGACCCATAGTCGAACCACTATACATACTTGTGTTTTTAATGGATTTGAGCACATTGTTATCTTAACATTGTATGTTTAATTGCTTAATTCTGAATACTTGATGGGAATGTATGCTAAGCACTAGATAGGCATATTCACACACAAGATGTAATTTTACTAAGTAGCTCATATGACCCATTCTCATATAGTCTACATAGGTTGCATAGATTAGGAGCTTAATTAATTAAATCATTTGATAATTTATGCATGCTTAGACTAGGTAGCTTAATTGCTTTATCTTATGCTAGTCTTTGTGATTGGACCCACTTAAGCTTGGAAGCTAAGTGTTCTTGCTTAATTAGTTTATAATTGCTAATTAGTTTAATTAGGCAATAGGTTTTTAAAAGGATTTTTAAACGGTCCTAATCACCCCCTCTAAGACTTAGCTATAGTTTTATAAGCTCCACCAAGCTTCCGTGTATAAGCGTAGGGTGTCGTGTTAGACTATCGATGCATATCAATTGGTTGAGCGGGTTGCTCTTCAAGGACTTAACCGTCTAGAGTAAGATTCGATACCGGAGCTATAACACTATGTATACCCAATAGGGGAGTAGTTTTATCACTCAACCATCATATTCTGACGGGTCAAATTATGCTCATTGGAAGGCCCAGATGTGAATATTTTTAATATCTCTCCATCCAATTGTATGGGACCTAGTTCAACGAGCTTAGATCGCACTGGTGGAATCGGTGGATCGAGGTGGAGTTATGATCATTCAAGCAAAGGAAATGGATAAATGGAGTTGCCAAGACACACTCATGTGTGGCTTATAATGCCAAGGGTCTCAACGCAATCTTTTTTGATGTTTCATCTAATGAAGTCAACCATATATGTAATTGTGAGACTAGCGGAATAGCTTAGAAGATCCTAGAGGTCACACATGAAGGGATGTCTAACGTCAAGCAATCCAAATTGCAACTCATCACCACATAATTTGAAAATATCAAAATGGATGAGGAAGGAAACTATCATGGAGTTCTTTCTAGATTAAACCACGTTTATAATTCCATGAGTGGCTTAGGAAACAGGTTCCGGATCGGCGAATTTGTAGAAAAATCCCTAGGTCCCTTTCGGAGAGATTTTGCTCTAAAATCATTGCCTTAGAAGAGTGTAGAGACATATAACATGAAAGTAGAAGAACTCTTAAGTTCCCTACAAACTCATGAACTACAATTTAAGGCCCTCTCTAGGAAGAAGAACATTGCCTTGAAGACATCGCATAAACACTTACATAAGAAAAATGAGATTAAGAGTGAGTCTTTTGAAGATAGCAATGACGAGGATGATGAACTAAATAAGAAATTCAAAAGACAAAAGAGTTGTGATAAAAATGACAAAAAATGTGGAAATTTTAAAGGAAAATCTTCCAAATCCAAATTCGTCCAATGTTACAACTGTGATAAGTATAGTCATGTTGCCAATGAATGCCAAGAAAGGTCTAAAAGATGTGGCAAGAAGGCTATGATAGCAACATGTGATGATACGTAGGAGTTCAAATCTGAATCTGGTGACTCCACTAATGGTGGGAGCAAAAAATCAGTGAGAATTCTCATGGCTTCCACCACTACCTCTCTTCGCCCAATCTAAGAGAGGATCCCAACCATTTCCCTTCTAGGAAAAGGTGTTCCCAACCCCTCACCACATGATGGATTACATGAGGAAATTGAGAAAATTAGTTACCCTTAGGATGATCAAACTTGAAATAGTTAGTAAGTGTAGCTAGAAACTGATACTATAGGTAATTCTGAGGATTTTAGCCTCATTTATGAGCTTACGGGTATATCGAAGGATTCAAGCCTCATTAGCCCACCATTAATAATTTAGCCTAGTTTTCGATTGGTATATCTTATTGTTAGACTATCACCCTGCCTAGATTAGCTAATCTTGCTGAATTTTATACTTAATGTATGCTAATTTATACCTTCATCATTATACTTTCATATTTATCTTAAATGACCAATTTTGCATAATCAATTATGCTTAGATAGTTACATTTTCTTATTAATCATATACCATGTTTGAATGTTCATGCATCCCTATACTCTCCTTAATTAGCATATGCTTATAGTTATAACTGTGACATTTTAACCTCTCTTCCTTAACCTTAATTGATGGATCATTAAGGGGGGAGATTGGTTTGTCAATTGCTGACAAAAAGGGAGAGAAAGATCAAGTCCCACCAAAATAAGTTTGCTATGTTTTGTACGATTGACAAGTTATAGAAGAGCAATTGAAGAGGAGCTGCTTAGTTTGTACATGTCTCGAGTTGTATTTCTTTTTAATATCATTGTAATCGAGTTCATGTATTTTATTTTAGTAGATTAGATTTTTATTGCGTAATTGACAAAGGGTGAGATTGGTAGTACACTTTTCCGTAGCATACTAGTGCACCTCATTTGTCAATTACGTAGGTTAATGAGTCTAGTATCAGTTGAGCTTAAAGAAGTTAAAGACCGAAGACTCACGCGAACCTTCTGCATCAAGGAAGAAGAAACAGGTAAAAGAGATGCCTTCATGAGCCTCAAACCTTGAACCAAACCAAAACCCAAACTGCTAGATGACCCTTACCCAATAGGCATACTTGTAATCATCTTGAATTAGCCTTAGGTGTCCCAAAAGATCACCCAAAGAATGGTCATAGAGGTTGCATGAGCTGCTATAAAACAAGTCAAACCAAATAGCACAACTCATGTGTCTATCAACTGGTCGCAACCCCTGGCCGACCAGTCGTCAAAGGCCCCAAATGGGACAACAACAATCTGATCATTATGTTGTCCCTAGGTAAAAATTGACCAGTGGCCCGACCAGTCATATGGTTTGTCCAACTGGTGTTCGACCAATCGGTAAAGGGTATTTCAAGACAACAACCAAACTTTTGTCCAAGCTCTAATTCGACCGGTCTTACCTCAACGAACGACTGGTTAGAGCCCCCTGCTCGATCGGTCGATTGATCGGTCAAAGCATTAACTGTTGCTGTTCATTTTCTATTCATTGGAGCTTTTGTTCTATATATTGGGAGCTCAGTTTTTTGGGTCTTTAGAGCGAATTTAGTATATTAGGAAGCCATCCTTATTGCCCATACCATTAGGCTCTAATCATGAGCATTTCAAGTCATCTTCCTTGTGCTGAATCACAAGATGGAGCATTCAGTGTTCATATGAAGATGAACTTGTTCTCTCTTGATCTCTAGATGTTTTAGACACCTTGACCATAGGTAAATCATGTATCTAAACCTCTTTAAAGATCCAATTAGGTAGAATTTCTCTAGGCAACCAACTCCTACTAATTGTAGAGAATTCACATCATCTTCTATCACCTTAGGCATCTCAAGAGCATCACAAGTAAGGTGAATGATCGTTGGAGCTGGAGCATTGGCAATGCACTGGCAATAAGATCGGGGGAGAAATGAGAAACTGATTGAAGCACAGGAGAACGAAGATCAAGCAACCCAAGAGGCACTACAAAAGGGGCTCAATCCAATGAGTAAATTATCATAGTAAGAGTCCAGTTGAGCTCCTTCCTCATGGAGGATTGAGTGTGAGAGTTTGGTTTTCAAACTTGAACAAGTCTCTAAGGGGAGCTTCCGACAGGAATATACGCTAGGTTCTTAGATTAGAACCGAAGGATTGGGAGGAACCTTGTCAAACTCCTGGGTAGGATGGATCCCATAAACATCTTGGTTGAGAGATAAACCAGTAAAATCTTTGTCATGGGTTGGGAGGAACCTTGTCAAACTCTCCTATAGGGCGGAATCGATTTAAAACACCTAGGTTGGTAGGAACCTGATTTAAACTACATAGTGAATTCCAGTGTGCTCAAAGGATGTGTACTTGAACCAGCAGTGGAGTAAACCCATAGTCAAACCACTATACATGCTTGTGTTTGTGATGCATTTGGACACATTTTTATCTTAGCGTTGTATGTTTAATTGCTTAATTATAAATGCTTGATAGGAATGTATGCTAAGCACTAGATAAGCACATTCATACATAAGATGTACTTTCACTAAGTAATGTATACTTGAGCTCATATGATCTATTCTCATATAGTCTATATAAGTTGCATAGATTAGGAGCTTGATTAGTTAAATCATTTGATAATCTATGTATACTTAGACTAAGTAACTTAATTGTTTTATCTTATGTTAGTCTTTGTGATTTGACCCACTTAAGCTTGGAAACTAAGTATTCTTTCTTAATTAGTTTATAATTACTAATTAGTTTAATTAGGTAAGAGGTTTTTAAAATGATTTTTAAACGGTCCTAATCACCCCCCGCCCCCCTCCTTTAGGACTTAGCTATAATTCTACAAGTTCCACCAAGCTTTTGCGCATAAGCATATGGTGTCTTGTTAGACTACCGACGCAATTCCAACATTCACACCATCAATTAAATGCACCCTTCCATAATGGACCATAAGCTTAAAAATCATGCCAATTCAAAACTTAGGTGTCCCACATCATAGACAACAGTTGAGGGTAGATGCCCACTAAAACCATTCTAATTGTTTATAAGTCCCATGGAGATGTGGTTCAGACATCTAACCCATCCATGTGTGTGCTCACTTGGATGAGGGGTCATACCAAATTTCGTGCCATTCCAAAACCAGGTGGGCCCCACCAAGTGCTTTTAGATGTTTTAAGCATAAATTTATATGATTTTACATTGCGGCCCACCCGAGTTTCAGAAATGGCTGATTTTTAGAACATCTCATAACATAAGGGGGACCCACCAAATGCATGATGTGGATGTCCAACACACATCACAGTGGGACCACAAAGCCCAACCTCATGGGAAGCTCTCATTAGGTCAACCTCATAGAACCTTTTACCATGTGTGCGCATCATGGGCATGTAAGACAGTCAAATTACACCACAAATTTGTCAAAGTGGTACACATGCTGGTGATCTAATCCATCCACGTTTACTAAGGTGGGCCCAACTATGTAAGTACCCTTATTTGACATGGATAGGGCTTGGATCCAAGGTCCAAAGACTATGGATACCCAATGGGTACCTGAACCCAATCGGATCTAAGTCAAGCACCTAAAAATCAGACTCGCCCAGACCTGGCTAGAGCTGAACTAATTGATGGAGTTTTCCTCCTCACATGTCAGAGGAGAGAGAGTGTTGCAGGGTATGGCCGGGCGACCGGAATTCCTCCAGACAGGCAGTTTTGCTGCTGGACATTTTTAGCTTTAGCTGGGCGCCCGATGGTCAAAGTGACCGAGCGCCCGATGACCGGCCGGGCGCTCGACCATGTTTAGTCCGGGCGCCCGAAATTTAATTTTCTCTAGGTGTACTCGCTGGACTGTTTTTTGGTTGGCCGGGCGCCCGACGGTCTAGGTGACCGGGCGCCCGACCCGGCAGCGGACTGCTTGTATGTAGTTTCCATATTTGTCTCTGTTTCCTCCGTTTTTTGGTACTTAAGTGTTCTAAAACGGGATTAGGGTATCCATTGGGTTGCTAACACGTCCAAGGTGAGAAAGAGAGAAAAAGAGGAAGAGAGAAAGAGAAGAGAGAGAAAGAGGAAGCTTGTAGAAGGGAGAAGTTGCTTGAAGAAGGATTCTTCTGCGCAACGGTCGTCTCAGCGCTTCTACGTCCTAGGGATCGATGAGATCGCTCCTCCTTTACTATTCTCTTGTTGTTTATCCATCCCTGCGTGGGTGAAGAAGGTTTGATCCAAGTGGTGTGTGCTTGAGATCAGTTGTAACAGTTCCCTGAGATAGTGGATTGTTGATCTGGACTAGGTCCTGTGGTTTTTACCTCTTTTGAGGGTTTTCAAGTAAAAACTCCTTGTGTTCGTGTGGTTGATGTTTATTCTTGATCATTGCATTAGCATAGTCCATAATTCTAGTGTATTGGGGGGCGAGATCCGAAGGTTTGTGTGAAACGCACCCAACAAAGTGGTATCAGAGCAGTTCAGGTTGTTTGAATGGTGTGGGATCGGTTCTGAATTATGGAAGGTGGCTCATCAAGGATAATCAGCCTCAATGGTTCTAACTGGACCATATGGAAGGCTAAGATGGAGGACTTGCTCTATTGCAAGGACTTGTATGCTCCAATTCTAGGCATATCGGCGAAGACAAAGGATATGTCAGATGATGATTGGAAGAAAGTGGACCGAAAGGCGGTGGGGTTCATTAGACAATGGTTAGATGATTCAGTTTTCCACCATGTGTCTACAGAGACCTCAGCCGCTAGCCTATGGCTGAAATTGCAAGGGCTGTATGAGAGGAAGACAGCTGGCAATAAGATTTTCCTGATAAGACGACTTGTAAATCTCAAGTTCAAAGATGGTGGTTCTGTGGCTGAACACATGAATGAGGTCAGCAACATTGTGAACCAACTCTCCGCCATGAAGATGGTCTTGGATGATGAACTTCAGGCTTTGCTACTGCTTAGCTCATTGCCTGACAGTTGGGAGACATTAGTGGTGTCTCTAAGTAACTTCGCGCCAGATGGAAAGGTATCCATGGATCAGGTAACAAGCTGTCTCTTCAATGAGGAGACAAGGAGGAAGTCCTTAGGGCCTGCTCAACAAGAGGCCCTTGTGACACAAGATAGGGGGAGAGGAAAGAACAGAAAGGGCGGAAAGGCCCGAGATAAATCAAGAGGCAAGTCAGTTGCCAGGAAAGATGTTGAATGCTAGAATTGTGGTAAGAAGGGCCACTATAAGCATGAATGTCACAAGAAGAAGAGTGACAAGAAGGGTAAAGGAAAGGAGAAGGAAGATGAATCAGATTCTACTGCGGTCGCCTCAGATGGTGACGTTGTTGTTATTCTTTCGGCAGATCACGATATTTGTCTCACGGCTTCGAGTCAGGACACCGACTGGGTAATAGATTCGGGAGCCTCGTTTCATGTGACTCCACGCAGAGATTTCTTCACAAGCTACAAGTCAGGTGACTATGGGACAGTGAAGATGGAAAATTCTGGTGTTTCGAAGATCGTAAGGGTTGGTGATATTTGTTTGAAGACTGATGTGGGCTACACATTGGTTCTCAGGGATGTGAGACACATTCCAGACCTTTGCCTCAACTTGATGTCGACGGGAAGGCTGGATGATGATGGTTATGAAAGCCGGTTTGCTGGTGGGCGCTGGAAGCTCATCAAGGGTTCGATGATCGCAGCCAGAGGAAAGAAGTGTTGCACCCTTTACAAGGCAAGTGTCAGTGTATGCAAGGGTGGATTGAACGCAGCAGAAGATTTAGCTACTGACGTGTGGCACAAGCGTCTAGGCCACATGAGTGAAAAAGGGCTTCAGCTACTAGCAAAGAAGCAGCTCCTTCCAGACGTGACAGGTATACCTCTCAAAACCTGTATTGACTGTTTATCTAGGAAACAGCATAAAGTTTCTTTTGTTAAAATTACTTCTCATACTAATAAAGTACATGCATTAGATTTGGTTTACTCTGATGTTTATGGTCCTATGAGGACAAAAACCTTGGGTGGGGCATTGTATTTTGTTACATTTATAGATGATGCATCTAGGAGGGTTTGGGTGTATGCTTTGAAATCCAAGGATGAGGTCTATGGTGTGTTTAAACTGTTTCATGCTATGGTCGAGAGGGAGACAGGCAGATCATTGAAGTGCATCCGCACTGACAATGGTGGTGAATACATAGGTGACTTCCATGAGTATTGCAAGTCACTAGGTATATGGCATGAACAGTCGGTTCCCAAGACCTCCCAGCACAATGGTGTGGCTGACCGAATGAATCGCACCATAGTAGAGAGAATAAGATGTATGTTATCCCATGCAAAGTTGCCCAAGATGTTCTGGGGAGAATCAATGCACACGGTGGTGTATTTGATAAACAGGTCTCCATCAGCCCCGTTGAATGGAGAAGTACCTGAGAAGGTGTGGACTGGACGTGATCCATCGTACAGTCATCTCAGGGTGTTTGGATGCAGGGCATCAGTTCACGTACCAAAGGACGAGAGGTCCAAGCTCGACATGAAGATCAGGCAGTGTGTGTTCTTAGGGTACGGTGATGAGAAGTTCGGTTACAGGTTGTGGGATCCGACCTAGAAGAAGCTCGTCAGGAGCAGAGATGTGGTTTTCATTGAAGATCAGTGTATAGAAGACATTGAAAAGCCAGAAAAGACCCAACCCAGTTCAGGTGAACTAGAAGACATGGATCCAGTTACTCCTCCCATGGTGCCTGATGACGGGGGAGTACAGCAAGGTGCAGAGGATGAGGGAGTCCCTACAGAAGATGGACAGGGGGAGCAGCCCCAACTTGATCCACCTGTTGAGCCACAGGTGAGGAGGACATCAAGGGACAGACATCCATCCAAGAAGTACTCGCCGCATGAGTACATTATGCTCACTGATGGGGGAGAGCCAGAAGACTATTCTGAGGCCCTAGCCGACGAGCATAAGGGGGAGTGTTTGAAAGCTATACAAGAGGAGATGGAATCCTTGCATAAGAACCACACCTATGATATGGTGAAATTTCTTAAGGGCAAGAAAGCTCTGAGCAACAAGTGGGTGTTCAGAAAGAAAAATGAGCAGAAGAATTCACAGACAAGGTTCAAAGCCAGACTTGTGGTGAAAGGGTTTGGTCAGAGGAAAGGAATAGACTTCGAGGAGATATTCTCACCAGTGGTGAAGATGACATCCATTCGGGTGTTGCTTGGGTTGGCAGCTAGCATGGATTTGGAGATAGAGCAGTTAGATGTCAAAACTGCCTTCCTCCATGGTGACCTGGAAGAAGAGATCTACATGCGTCAAGCAGAAGGGTTTGAAGTCAAGGGCAAAGAGCATATGGTGTGTAGGCTTAGGAAGAGCTTGTATGGGCTGAAGCAAGCTCCTAAGTAATGGTACAAGAAGTTTGACTCGTTCATGTTGAAGCATGGATATGACAGAACGGAGTCGGACCACTGTGTGTTCACTCGCAGGTTCTCAGATGGTGATTTCTTAGTTCTGCTATTGTATGTTGATGACATGCTCATTATGGGAAAAGACATCAAGAAGATTGACAGGCTGAAACAGGAGTTGGGCAAGTCTTTTGCAATAAAAGACTTGGGCCCGGGAAAACAGATCCTAGGAATGGAGATAACCCGTGACAGAAGCAGCAGGAAGCTTTGGCTGTTACAAGAGCGGTATATTGAGAAAGTCCTAAAGCGGTTCAACATGAATGCAGCGAAGCCGGTCAGTACTCCACTGGATGGTCACTTCAAATTGAGCGACAAGCAGTGTCCCAAGATGAAGACGGAAGTGGAAGAGATGCGGAAGATACCCTACGCGTCAGCGGTAGGAAGTTTGATGTATGCTATGGTGTGTACGCGCCCAGACATAGCATATGCAGTTGGTGTTGTCAGCCGGTATCTTGCCAATCCTGGCAAGGAACATTGGGCAGCGGTGAAGTGGATACTATGGTATCTGAGGGGCTCATCCAGGTTGAGCCTATGCTATGGTGACGGAAAACCTGTGTTAGAAGGCTACACAGATGCAGATATGACAGGTGACATAGACTCTAGGAAGTCTATATCGGGGTTCATGTTTAAGTTTGCAGGGGGAGCGGTCTCTTAGCAGAGCAAGCTACAGAAGGTCGTAGCATTGTCGACGACAGAGGCCGAGTACATCGCGGTCACAGAAGCATGCAAAGAGATGCTTTGGATGAAGAGGTTCCTACAGGAACTCAGCCTGAAGCAGGAGGAGCACGTGGTCTATTGTGATAGCCAAAGTGCTATACACTTGAGCAAGAATCCAGGTCAGCATTCCAAGTCGAAGCACATAGAGATTCGGTATCACTGGATCAGGGATACTTTGGAACAGAAGGTGTTACAGCTTAAGAAGGTCTATACGGACGATAATGGGTCAGACATGATGACCAAGGCTTTGCTCAAGGGCAAGTTTGAGGTTTACAGAAACCTGGCTGGCTTGAAGAAGGCGAATTTCTCCTGAGTCGGAAAGGGGAGAGATTTGATGGAGTTTTCCTCCTCACGTGTCAGAGGAGAGAGAGTGTTGCAGGGTAAGGCCGGGAGCCTGGGCCCTTCAGTGGCGGGGCGACCGGAATTCCTCCAGACAGGCAGTTTTGCTGCTGGACATTTTTGGCTTTAGCCGGGCGCCGACAGTCAAAGTGACCGGGCGCCCGATGACCAGCCGGGCGCCCCACCATGTTTGGTCCGGGCGCCCGAAATTCAATTTTCTCTAGGTGTACTCGCTGGACTGTTTTTTGGTTGGCCGGGCGTCCGACCCGGCGCGGACTGCTTGTACGCAGTTTTCATATTTGGCTCTGTTTCCTCCATTTTTTGGTACTTAAGTGTTCTAAAACGGGATTAGGGTATCCATTGGGTTGCTAACACGTCCAAGGTGAGAAAGAGAGAAAAAGGGGAAGAGAGAAAGAGAAGAGAGAGAAAGAAGAAGCTTGTAGAAGGAGAAGTTGCTTGAAGAAGGATTCTTCTGCGCAACGGTCATCTCAGCGCTTCTACGTCCTCGGGATCGGTGAGATCGCTCCTCCTTTACTATTCTCTTATTGTTTATCCATCCCTGCGTGGGTGAAGAAGGTTTGATCCAAGCGGTGTGTGCTTGAGATCAGTTGTAACAGTTCCCTGAGATAGTGGATTGTTGATCTGGACTAGGTCCCGTGGTTTTTACCTCTTTTGAGGGTTTTCCACGTAAAAACTCCTTGTGTTCGTGTGGTTGATGTTTATTCTTGATCATTGCATTAGCATAGTCCATAATTCTAGTGTATTGGGGGGCGAGATCCGAAGGTTTGTGTGAAACGCACCCAACACTAATCAGCACAGGTCCTTGACTCAGCCGAACCGACCTGTGGACAGCTTTAAGAATGGTGTATAACAATGAAGATCTTTTAAGACATTAATATTTACTAATTTTTTATTCAATGTACAGATATCGCCTATATAAATAGTTGATCAGTCTGTTTTCAGATCAGGAGATCCTCATGGTAGGATCCCACAAACAAACGGTTTGAATCGCTTTCGTGTGTGCCCGTATAGTCAATAGGTATCGATGGGCCACCTATCAGGTGGACCATGTACATTAAATCCAAGCCGTTGAATTATTTTCCTCTGTCCTCTATTTATTGGTGGGTCTCTTGATGATTTATTTTCATCCCTTATCTCACTTCCACCAATTGCCTTTTTCATTACCTTGTGGAGTAAATTGAATTGCCTTTATCAATGCAGGAAGAGACAGCGTTGTCTGGCAGCCGGATTATCCACAACAATCTATGGCTGGCATCTGAGGGCCACGTGCATGCTGGTCCATTTGCTTGACCATTTAAATGCTGACATACTCCTTCCTAAGTTCTTGGTTTTTGTCGTGAAATACCAACAAATATTAATGCAGTGTACTTAGATTACTATATGTTCATATAAAATAGAGATAATGCCATATAGACGCCTATATTTTGGTTGAATTCCAAAAAAAGCTTGCTTTTAAACTCTTTCCTAAAACCTGCCTAAGGTTTCCACCATTAGCCAAAAAACATCTATTGTCTTATACCATTGTCTATGGGATCTAAAAAATCACCTCTCCTACGTAATGCACTAAGCTTGCCGGCAAACCCTCTCTCTTAGCCTACCACGGAAAGTGAGGATAATGACACTCACCATTGAAACCTTCCTATGGCTACACCATCACCCACACGCTGATTCAGAAGGGAGCTAATTGTGTATTACCCCACTAGGACCAAGCTAAAGACCGAAGGTCTTGTCAAGGGATTTGTTGGGCCCACCATGATATAGATGTTTTATCCATGTTGTTCATCCATTTTGACATATCATTTTAGGCCATGCGCCCAAAAAGGAGGTAGATTGAAGGCCCAAGTGGACCACAACACGAGAAGTCATGAGGATTGAATTCCTATTGTTGAAAACTTTCTAAGGCCCACTATATGTTTATTTTCCATCCAACCTGTTCATAAGGTTACATAGACCTGTACGAAGGTAAAACATAAATATCAACTTGACTCCAAAACTTTTGTGCCCCTAAGGAAGTTTTCAATGGTCAATTTTCAATCTCACTGCTTCCTATAGTATGGTCCACTTGAGCCTTTAATCTCTCTTTTCTTGGTTCATCCCCTAAAATGATCCATCAAAATTGATGAATGGTGTGGATAAAACATATACATCATGGTGGGCTGCACAGATCCCCTGACAGGACTGCCCATCTCTTGCTAGGTTCATGGCGTAGTACCTAATTCGCACCGGTTCCAGAGAGGAGAGCGGATTAGGTATTTAGGTGTTACTCGGGTAACAACTTAGTGGGTGTTACCCCTATCGTGGGACCATGTTGATGATTTTTTTTTTTTTTGTATATCCACACCATTCATATGTTTCTCCAGTCCATTTTAGGATGGTATACAAAAAAAATGAAAATCCAAATATCAGGTGGACCACACCATAAGAAACGGTGTTGATTGAGTGCCTCACCATTAAAAATTCCAAAGATCCCATTGTAAGGTCTTAGTAATGTTTATTTGCAATACAACCTGTTGATAATGTCAAGAATACCTGGATGAAGGGAAAATAGAAATATCAGATTAATCCAAACCTAATGTAGCCCCTAAAAAGTTTTTAATGGTTATTCATCATTGTTTCTATTGGTGTGTGTTGAGCCTCCAATTTATACATTCACTAGCCCAGTACATCACATTATATGCATGGTTTACATGCTTAAAAAGCCCATCTAATGCGTGATTTGTGATTGTAGGAGCGAGATGGAGATTGCACCAATTCAAGGCTAAAAAGGTCATCAAAGGCACATTGAAGATCAAATAATTAAATACTCAAGGATGGGAGAAAGAAGCAAGGGAGAAAGAGAAAGAACGAAGGAAGACGTGCAACACCTTGCACTGAGGACCAGTTGTCCAACCGGTCTACCAAGGCACAGGACCGGTCGTCCGACCGGTCTACAATTCAACAGAGACCCCCCATTCCTACGCTTCTCACTAGCTAGCACTCAGACCGGTCGTCCGACCGGTCGGCTGCATAACAGAGCTTGTCCTAAAAGCTCCGAATTCCTCTACGCAGCTTCGGGATTTCTTGCGCAATCTGAAATCTTCTGCACTATTCTATAAAAGGGGACCTAGGGCTTCGTATAAAGGCATCCTAAAGGAGATTGGAGGTCGTGGGAAGTGAAGGAGAGCACCGAGGAGCATCTACAACTCCGTCAATTTCGATTTTTCTAGTTTTTATGTTTTCTTATTTGAGTTCTAGTTGTAGTATGACAATGCTCGGCTAGAATCTCTCAGCTAGGGCTGAGAGGTGAAGCTTGTAGCCAATTTCATGTTTAATTCAGTTTGATTCAAGTATTTTCACTTTAAGTTTGAATTTTAAATGTTCTAGTTCATATAAAGTTGATATTTTTAGAAGTTTTATGAGAGTTCATGTGCTCCGGACATGGAATCCTTGCAATTCTCTGAGATTATCATGTTTTACTTGATTAGATTCGAATTATGGTAACCCTTGAGCATGCCATAGTCCATAGGCATGGCTGTTACTTCCGAAGGCTATGATTTTGAATGCTATGTGGTTGAATGGGATTAGAACTTGGAAGTTCAACATAAGTGGGATTGAATGTGGTTTAATGCTTTATCTTCCAACTAGATGAGAGATAGAACTTCAAATCTAGTTGTGTTTTATGATTAGATTGACATGGGATTGTTACAAGTGGATCCTTGAAAACCTTAGTTCATTTAAATACTGATTTTTCCTAAATTACTGTTTTAAGTTAGTTCTCTTAAATTCAAAACTCCAAATTGTTTTAATTCTAGTTGCTGGAATAGTTTAGAATTGGTTTTCTAATTCCCAGTGGATCGACCTCGGTCTTACCGAGAATTATTACTACATCGCAACCTTGTACTTGAGGCGAGTGAACAAGTTTTTAGTGCCGTTGCCGAGGAATTTCGATAAACGGTTCTAGATTGTTTTGTGGCTGTAGAAGTAGATAGGTTTTTCTGATTGCCTAGGACTAACAAATTGTTTTGCTTTATAGGACTTCTTCTTTAGTTCAAGCGAATCGGGTAATATTCCTCTGACTTAGTGCTTTTTACAAATTTTCAATTTTTAGATTAATTTCATATTTTAAGACTTAGGATTAGTTTAGATTTTGGATTGTGTGGTTTATGTCCCATTGGGAACATGACCGTGATAATCATCTACAATCCAAAGGTAGTTTAGTTGGACCACTTTCTGTTCATAGACGAGTCCGAAAATCTGTAGAATATCGTAACAATTTGGGAAGTATGGATCAAATTCCATTAGGGAATCCCCCCCCCCCAACTCCAACTGCAAACGCAAATCAAGAGGGAGTATGAGAGAATGAGGTACACAATGTTCCTCTAATGAGATCTTTACGAGATTACTTACAACCGGTCCGTACAACTACACCCTCATGCGTTGTCTTACCACCAACCGGGGGAAACATTGATATAAAGTCGGGTGTGATTCAACTCATACCAAAGTTCCATGGGCTAGACTCTGAGAGCCCATACCAACACTTAAAGGACTTTGAAGAAGTGGTAGCTACTTTGCAATACACTAATGTCTCAGAAGATGCTATAAGACTCAAAAAAATTTCCTTTTCATTGACAGAAAGAGCTAAAACTTGGCTTCACTCTCTTAAACCACACTCGATAGGGTCATGGAACGAGATGACTCAGGAATTCTTGAAAAAGTTCTTCCCAGCTCATATAACAAACACCCTTCGAAGAGCCATAATGAACTTTTCGGTTAAAAAGAATGAATCATTCTTTTAATGTTGGGAAAGATTTAAAGACTTCCTACTTGCTTGCCCACATCACAGCTACGAAAGCTGGCGAATCATAAACTTCTTCAATGATGGATTAAGTTCCAACATGCGCCAATTTGTAGAGATGATGTGCAACGGCGAATTTATGAGTAAAAATCCAGAGGAAGCCTGGAGTTACTTGGATATGTTTGCCGAGAATGCCCAATCATGGGTACCTCGGGAAAATCTAGTAATCTCAAGCCTCCTCAACAAAAGGAAAAAGGAGGCATCTATATTCTTAAAGAAAAAGATGATGTGAATGCAAAGATAGCCAGCCTCACAAGGAAGATCGAAGCCATGGAACTTAGTAAGAGTGGAGTTTCAATGCCCAATGAAGCTATTGAGAACATGTGTGGGATTTGTTTCACTAATATACACGCTACGCAAGATTGTCCTACAATTCCTGCGTTTCAAGAGGTGTTACAAGAACATGCAAATGCCACATATGGTTATCAACGGCCTTTTAATGGATCGGTGGGTAACACGTACAACTCTACTTGGAAGAACCACCTAAATTTCAATTGGAAGAATGCTCCCACGGGTAATCCTACCAACTCTCAAGGAGGGCCACCCATGCAAAATATGGCCCCACCTCAATTCTCAATGGAGGATACTTTAAAGGCGTTTATGCAAGGGCAAACGCAAATCAATCAATCAAATCAGCAAATGTTCCAAGAGCTTAAAGTCTCGGTTGATAAGATTAAGGGATGCTTGAATGCTAGGGAAGGGACCTTTCCAGCCCAACCTCAGCCCAATCCAAAGCAAGTATATGAAGTAAGCATCCCTAATCTCCCAAACCAACATGTGGAGCAAGCCAAATCCATCACCACTCTTAGAAATGGTAAGCAAATTGACAAATCTATTCCGATGAAGGCCGACAAGCCTAATGATCCGGTAAAGTCTGAGGATGAGGATGGATCCAACTTATCCCCACAAGAAACAAAACGCGTTTACAAGCCCATAACACTATTCCCTTCGAGATTGGTTACTCCAAAATCTCTCCGAAACTCTCATGATATTTTAGAGATTTCCAGATAAGTCAAAATCAACATTCCATTGCTTGATGACATTAAAGAAATCCCCTCTTATGCCAAGTTTCTAAAGGATTTATGCACAACTAAACACAAATATAATGTGCAACAAAAGGCCTTCTTAAATGAGTGCCTTTCTCACTTAAAAGACCCCCCAAAATTTAAGGATCCCGGTAGTCCCACCATTTCATGCATCATTGGTGACTACCGGATTGAACGTTCATTGCTGGACTTGGGGGCAAGCGTAAATTTAATCCCATACTTGGTATATGAGCAACTAGGCCTTGGTGAATTAAAACCCACCAAAACTACGTTGCAACTCGCTGGTAAATCCATCCGTGTACCGAGAGGGATAGTTGAGGATCTATTGGTCTAAGTCGAGAAATTCTACTATCCGATGGATTTTATTGTCTTAGACACGCAACCGGTTACGTATACTAGCACCCAAATACCGGTGATTCTTGGCCACCCGTTCCTTGCTACATCAAACGCAATCATAAATTGTCGGAATGGGGTGATGCAAATGTCCTTTGGGAACATGACTCTGGAGGTGAATGTGTTCCACTTGGGTAAAAGGCATAGGGATGATGATGATGTCCACGAGGTTGATATGATTAAATCAATCGTGGAAGAGGAGTTCGCTTTAAATCAGAATTTTGATCCTCTAGATGTTGTTAGCTTCGATCCCTTTGAAGATTGGTACGATGATGACGATCCTCATGAGATAAACATGATAGAATCTAAGGAGGATGGGGAGTATTTCCAACCCAATCTACCTGAAAGCTTGGGGACATGTTTGACACATTCCAAAGATGAATTTAACTCTATTATTAATGAAATCTTGGAAGTGTCAATTTCTGAAAATTTACTTGACAAGTCACCAATTTCTGATTTACATAAAATTGATATGCAGGAATTGGAAGAATTGGTGCTTGACTTGCCTACAAAGAGGCCAATTTCTGAAAGTGTAGAGGTTGAGGATCCAATACAACCAACACAAAAGCCTGAGAAGGAGGAAGACGTAAAGGGTCCAAATCTGAAAACTTCCTCCGATGAGGTCTCCTGCACTCTAGAGGAGTGTTTGGCATATTTTAAAGATTGGGATGATCTCATGATTAAGGACATAGTGCATGCCTTGAGGGAGACCCCTTAGGTGCCTAAAAAGCTTCCTTCCATGAGGTGCCAAACTGAAAAATCAATTGTGGAAGCACCGGTGAAATCTAATCTTGTGGAGATCATATCAATTTGTGAAGAAGAAATACAAGTCTCCACATCTCTTTGGGTTGTTCAAACCAAAGAATACAACTTCTAGGATGACCCATATTTAACAAATTTTTCCCCAGACAAGATGGAAAGGAGATCCATAGTCAATGATTTCAACTAATGCAATTCTCCTTTCCTAGTACATGTGACAATTTTATTGAGGAACCCGCTGAAATTTTTCAGCAGGATTTTTAATGGGGTAGATTGGTTGATGTCACAATGTACTTTTCAAAGAAAGATGGATAATTCTACTGAAAAATTTGTTACACCACTTGATGATCTTGCTCAACTTTGTCCTTTTGGATGTTATAATGATAATCGATCTCTTAGTCTGATAGAGATCCTCTTTTTAAAAGGAAGGATTCGGTACATTAGGTGGTTTAGTTGTTTTTCTGTTTTAGTTTTACTTTCTTTAGTAGATTTTGATACCAGGGTTGTACACTTCCATGATCGACTCTCTCAGGTACTATCGTTCTCACTCTCTTTTATTTTACCATTACTCTCATGTTCATGCTCATTGCATATCTTTTACATTGAGGACAATGCAAGATTTGGTTGGGGGGTGAGACGAGATTCCTCATCTAGCAGTTTGTGGACATTTCGAGCATTATTTGTTGAAACTTTTTTGAATTTTCTAAAAATTCAAAACTCTTTTAGAACATTTTGTTTCTATGCATTCGGGATGATACGAGTCTAAGAAAAGGAGATACGAAGTGAGTGAGGTTAAAAGTATTGAACTACCTTTGATATAATGGTTTTATATGTGAATTCCCCTATTTATATGATTGATAGAAAATTTGAACACTTTTATACCTAGTTTACATTACACGATTTTCATAGGTTTAAAAGGATTATGTAGCTTTGTGGATTGCCTAGATTTAGATTTGAGGTCCGTCATAGGCTTGTTGTTGATCTGTGCACCTTGAGATCTATAGTTTAGTTGATCTATGAAGAAGATAATCCCATAAACTCATGAGATGAACATTCACTATGCACACTAGGTTGAATCTATTCAAGTTCTTCTATTTATCAATCAATCAACAGAAATTTCATACGAACACTTATTATGTTTTGAGAGTTTAAGGTTTCACCTTCTATCACCTAATTTTTCTAATTTTTACACTTCTGTGTCTTGGAATGGATAGAAGCATAATTTCTAAAGGAGAGTTGGTTTTTGGAGATTCGATCCTGCTTCACGCATGTTTTGCTCAGGGAATAGCAAAATGCTGGTTGGGGGGATGTGTTGAGCCTCCAATTTATACATTCACTAGCCCAGTACATCACATTATATGACTGGTTTGCATGCTTAAAAAGCCCATCTAATGCGCGATTTGTGATTGTAGGAGCGAGATGGAGATTG
Source organism: Liriodendron chinense (assembly GCA_003013855.2). Lineage (NCBI taxonomy): Eukaryota > Viridiplantae > Streptophyta > Magnoliopsida > Magnoliales > Magnoliaceae > Liriodendron > Liriodendron chinense. The sequence continues at coordinate 7,863,499 of ML058429.1, forward strand.
CACCAATTCAAGGCTAAAAAGGTCATCAAAGGCACATTGAAGATCAAAGAATTAAGTACTTAAGGATGGGAGAAAGAAGCAAGGGAGAAAGAGAAAGAACGAAGGAAGACATGCAACACCTTGCATTGAGGACCGATCGTCCGATCGGTCTGCAATTCAACAGAGACCCCCCATTCCTGCACTTCTCATTAGACCAAGCTAGACCGGTCGTCCGACTGATCGTACACTCAACAGAGAGGGGTCAAAAGTCCAAAAAATCACTGGACTGTTTTTGCCGTTTTACGACCAATCGTCCGACCGGTCGTCCACGGCTCAGACCGGTCTTCCGACTGGTCGGCTGCATAACAGAGCTTGTCCTACAAGCTTCGAATTTCTTTGTGCAGCTTCGGGATTTCTTGCGCAATATAGAATCTTCCGCACTATTCTATAAAAGGGGACCTAGGGCTTCGTGTAAAGGCATCCTAGAGGAGATTGGAGGTCGTGGGAAGTGATGGAGAGCACCGGGGAGCATCTACAACTCTGTCGATTCTGGTTTTTCTAGTTTTTATGTTTTCTTATTTGAGTTCTAGTTGTAGTATGATAATGCTCGGCTAGAATCTCTCAGCTAGGGCTGAGAGGTGAAGCTTGTAGCCAATTTCATGTCTAATTCAGTTTGATTCAAGTATTTTCACTTTAAGCTTGAATTTTGAATGTTCTAGTTCATACAAAGTTGATATTTTTAGAAGTTTTATGAGAGTTCATGTGCTCCGGACATGGATTCCTTGCAATTCTCTGAGATTATCATGTTTTGCTTAATTAGATTCAAATTATGGTAACCCTTAAGCATGCCATAGTCCATAAGCATGGTTGTTACTCCGAAGGCTATGATTTTGAATGCTATGTGGTTGATGGGACTAGAACTTGGAAGTTCAACTTAAGTGGGATTGAATGTGGTTCAATGCTTTATCTTCCAACTAGATGAGAGATAGAACTTCAAATCTAGTTGTGTTTTATGATTGGATTGACATGGGATTGTTACAAGTAGATCCTTGAAAGCCTTAGTTCCTTTAAATACTGATTTTTCCTAAATTACTGTTTTAAGTTAGTTCTCTTAAATTCAAAACTCCAAATTGTTTTAATTCTAGTTGCTGGAATAGTTTAGAATTGGTTTTCCAATTCCCTGTGGATCGACCTCGGTCTTACTGAGAATTATTACTACATTGCAGCCATGCACTTGAGGCGAGCGAACAATGTGGTGCACCTGAGATTTGGATATTCTTTTGATTTTGGATAACTGTCCTAAAACGAGGGGAAAAATGATGGATGATGTGGATATATAAAAAAAAAAAAATCAAGGTGGCCCTAGATGGTTAGGGTAACACCCACTAAGTTGTTGGCCGGGCAACAGTTAATTCGCTCCCTTTTGGAAGGGATTGCGTACAAAGTAACAGGGTACTCTAAGCGTACACAATAAACTCTATGGGCCCACCGTTATTTATGTATTTTATTGACTATGTCAACCCTTTTTACCAAATAATTTTATAGCTTGAGCCTAAAAATGAAGCATATTCATAGCTCAAGTGGACCACACCACAAGAAACAGTGTGAATTGAACATCTACCATTCAAAAATTCTTGAAGGCCACAGAAGTTTTGGATCAAGCTGATATTTGTATTTTCTCTTCATCCATCTTTGTGGGATCTTATGAACAGGTGTTCGCTCGCCTCAAGTGCAAGGCTGCGATGTAGTAATAATCTTCATAAGACCAAGGTTGATCCACAGGGAAAGAGGTAAACAGTTCAACTATTCTAATAACTTCAATTTGAAATTGCGGTTTTACCACTAGTGAGATAAGCTTGAAGGTATGCTTATGTCCTAGAGGGGAGGTGAATAGGACTTTTTAATTTTTCTTGCAAATTCAAAAGCTCAATTGGATTTATACTATAATATACCAATTAAGCACATGTAAATGATAGCAATTGATCACCCAAGATCCAACTCAATTTGACAACTCTTCTAAGAGAAGCATTTAGTCAAACAGTTCATATGCATGCTTGTGTCAATCATTCAAAGATGGCATATAAGCATTTTGTCAAACATAAGATGGGCATACAGTTAAGCACTTATAAGATTGATCAACAAGGAACAAAATAGACAAAATGCATTCACCACTTACACACGATGTATAGTGGTTCGGTTTCCCTACTCCACTCCCAGTTCTCGATCTAAACCTATGAGTCACCGGATTTCACTATAGTCGTGGTTTTAAATCAGGTTAACCATCAACCTTCACATCCTTTGATCTAGGACCACGTTTACCATCCACCGATGGGCCAATCCAGGGACTTGACGAGTTTGGATCTCAAACTCTCACCAATCCTAATCCAAAGATGGTCACGTACCCTCCCGCCGGAGTTTCCAATCCAGGGAATAGTGATTGAATAAATGGACTCTCAAAAACTAGACATACCTAGACGATTGAGCCCCGATTCGATGCCTTTGATGAGTAGCTTTAGCTCCACGTGCTTCAGCTTCTCTTTATGCTCCCAAGATCAGCTACCGATGCAAATGATGAGGTTATGTTGATGCCGGGTAGTTGGGAGAAGGTATTGATGTTCCATATGCCTATTACAATGCAATGGATAATGAAGGAACCATCAATTGGATCATTCAATGGCTATAAATGACTTTAAGATGAAGATTGAATGATAGGGACAGCCATGAATGCCATGCTTGAGTTCATTGTTCAAACCGAGCTTTGAATACTCAATGTAGTGCCATTAATGGCTAGGTTTGAAAGATAAACTCAAGATTATGATGAGCAAAAGAGATTAGATGAAGGCCTTAATAGCCTCTCTTAATGCTCTAAATGGGTGTGCAAGTTCTACCCTCAAAGCCCTCGAAATATGCCTTTATAGGCTCCAAGAATCAGGCTCCAACTGATAGAAAACGGTCACATGTGACCTGTCTAAACATCTCAACGACCGGTCTTGACTGTGTCTCCGACCGGTCTGACAACCAGTAGTGCGACTGGTCTTGAGACCGGTCTTCCTTTTGAACAGAAAAACACGGGTCTCTGGACAGTTTTTTGTCCATTTGCGACCGGTCATGGGAGGTCAGCGACCGGTCGTGCGACCGATCCCCCTTTAACTTATTTTTCCATTTGGTCGCTGGACGTTTTTCGTCCAAGTGCGACCTGTCATACTGACCGGTCCTAGGTGACCAGCGACCGGTCTTCAGACCGGTACTCAACCAGAAATAAAATAGTTTTTCATTTTAAAAGCTATTTGACTGAATCCTGTTCCAACCGACCGGTCGGCCGACCGGTCATCAGGCTCATTTCCTGGCCTGAAATGGGGTGAACTCCCTCAATTTTAACGATGCTCAAAGAGATGGATTTTCTATCTTTTTCAACTGATTGGCACCTACATAATGGAGGTCCAAGACTGACCATCTTGACCTTAAGCATGTGGATCAATTGGCAAACATAGAATGCGATTCGAATGCCATGGACTTGGATGTTTCAGGATCCTATAGGCTGTCTATATGCAACTTACCTTCCGAGCTTGATCTGGCTTGAATTTGAGTATGGAAAGCTGCCATGGTCTTCAAGTCTAGAGTCTTCAATCTTCATCGGGGCTCACGAGACTTGACTGACTTACATAGTCACGAAATTGACAAAACGGTGCACTGATTTGTGCACTAACACAATTCAGGAAAACAGATTTTAAGAATTGAACATAAAACAGGAAAAATATGAGAATAAAATAATAGCTAGAGCATCAAGGATCTACTTATAGCTATCATTGATGTATAATTCGTATAGGTTTCTTAATTACTCAACTAGAATCGAAATCAAATCATATCGAGCCAGATTATAGAGCAGTTATATTAGCAAAACAATATAACATATGTGATGTTCATCAACATGATTCCCTCAATTCAAGTTAGGACTTTGGGCACACTCAATTGAATAAGCCAATCCTAGTTCCAATAGATTAAGATCACAACTATGATAATCATCGAACCCTGTCACTAGATTCAACTAATATCATAATTTGAACTTGATTCAAATCACATCAACTTTCGACACATATTTCAGATTTTCTAGAAAAGATAGAACTTTGGTTTGAAGTTCCCACGTGAAGATCCAAGCTCTAGAGCGTATTGAATCTGATTCCTCAGAGCATATAGGTTTAGATCTTGCAAAACAAATAAGTAGTTAAGCATAATTCTTCCAAACATCCATGAGTCATCATAAGATTAAGAAAAACTAACTTAAAACTTCCTTCAAACTTAAGCAAACCTATTGTTCAACATTAAATCTAACTTAAAACCTTAAAAACAAATTAAAACATCTAAGAAAAACTACAAGCTTCACTTCTTAGCTCTAGCTAAGAGGTTAACTAAAGAAAAGCATATTAAAAACTAGAACTAGAACTATAAGAAGAAGAAAACTAGTTGTAAGAGGCTAAGAAGCCTCCTAGGTCCTGAATCCTTTGCTCCCCACGTTGCTAGATGCCCTAGGGAGTAGAGGTGTCCTTTTATAGCTTAGATCCGCCACCGACTTGGAAGATTTGAGAAAACGCAGTCCTTCCGCAATTTGAAAACCCAAAATTAGAAATAGAAAATCGGAGCTTTTGGAACAATGTAGACCTGTCTGGAGACCGGTCGACCGGTCTAACGATGTAAACCTGTCTGGCGATCGGTCTTTACAGCACAAAAACAATCCAGCAAGATTTTAGTTTATGGACTACTGTAGACCTGTTTGGAGACCTTTCTTCGACTGGTCTAGTGACGGGTCTATGAGAGTTTTTTCATATTTTCTTCTTTTTCTCTTCTCTTTCTTTCTTCTTCTTTCCTCCACCTCTTGGCACTAGTTTTATTGATCTTCAATGCATATAAAGTAACTCTTTTAACCATGAATTGGTAAAGCGTCCCTCTCATTCCTACAATCACAAAAACATATATTAGATTAGTTTTTAAACATGAAAACCATGCATAATGTGATGATGAAACGGGGTTAGAATATGTAATATTCATGGCTCAACACACTCCCCAACCAACGTTTTGCTAGTCCTGAGCAAAACATGCATGAAAATAAATCCAATATTCCAAAACCCAACCCTCTCTTGGAAACAATACTTCTATAAACTTTAAGACATACAAGTACAAGATTCAAAGAAAATTAGTGATAGAAATTAAAATCTTAAACTCTCTAAACATAATGAGTGTTTCACATAGAATCCCTCGCCGATTGATTGATAAATAGAAGAACCCGAACAAGTGCGATCTAGTGTGCATAGTGAATGTTCATCTCATGAAATTTCATGATTATCTTCTTCATAGATCAACGAAACTAAAGATCTAAGAATGTATAGATCAACAACAAGCCTATAACAAGAATTTGCCTTACCGTTCATTCGACGGCTTTCACACTACTTCCCATTTCCAGCTTAAGTTACGGGTAGACCTTCCCCTGATTGGTAATAGGTAGCCCTTTTCGAAATTTATCAACAAATATTCAATAATAACCATACTTTCTTTCTTTCTTTCTTTCTTTCTTTTTCATACACATTAGATAGGATTTTTTAAAATTCATATCTTTCGTTCTTTCTCTTATTTTCTCATGAACAAGGATGGACAAAGTTCCCCAGCTTAGTTCCTCAACACTTTAAACCTCAGTCTAGCTAATTTACAAATCTACATAATCCATTCAAACCATGAGAATCGTGTAATGTGAACTAGACTCAAAAGTGTTCAAACTTTCTATGGATCATATAAATAGGGGAATTCATATAGAAAACTATCATATTACAAGTAATTAAAGGCTTTCGAAATCAATCACTTCATCTCTCTTCCTTTTATACTTATAACATCCCAAGTACATAGAAACAAAGTTTTTCAAAAGAACTTTGAATTTTCAGAAAAATTGAAAATTTTCTACAACCATTGCTTAAAATGTCTAGGAATCTTACCCGCAACCAAAATCTTACATTGTCCTCAATGTAATAAGATATGTAATAAGCATGACATGAGAGCAATGACATAAAACAAAGGAGAGTAAGAACGAGAGTACCTGAGGTAGTAAGTTAATCAATTCTAGTATCTTCCATTGTCTCGATGCGACTTATTCAATCCTAAATATAGAAAAATAAATCCTAACCTACCTACCTACCTTTGATTATTCTGATCAAATTTGAGCAAGATCCTCATTAATTTTAATAAGTTTCTCATAAGGACCATCCAAAGTCCTGCTTGAAGGTAGACATGACTGCTTTTCATCATTGAAGTCCAATTGTAATGTGCACCACATGCATTTAAGGAAGAGATAAGAGCAGCAAAAAGATATCTCCTCGAATTCTGAATTGGGTTGTGATTGATTAAAAATGGATCATCCCAATCAGAATTTTCAATGGGCTGAAGAACCCATGATGGTGGAGAGACGTTCATCAAGTATTTTTCAGTTCGGGTTGTCTCCTCCACAATTTCAGAATTGCACGGTGCTTCCACAAACAATAGTAAAGAGTGTATATCAGTGGAATGGTGTTCTTCAGGCACCAACATCGTGTCTAACAAAATGTCCAACTCCTTAATCATCTTATCATTAATACTATACGAGTGGGCTAATCATTCCTTTAGGAAATTGAGATAGTCAGATGAAGGGTCCTCGTCCTCCCTAAGTGATTGAAGAAATTATGTTTCAATGGCAAGAAATTCTTCCTCTATAGAGAGGAGGTCTTCCAAAGAAAAAAATTCAGATTTAGTGGTAAGCACATCATCTGGCATTGGTTGATCTTTTGAAATTTCAGATTATGCCACCTCATCATCTAAAAAAATAAAAATTTTCAACCAAAGGGAAGTCTTCGACAATAGAATTTGGCATGTATTGTTGTTGGAAGGACTAAAAAAGATCAACTTCGACTATCTCTCTAACAAGAATATCTTCTGGCGACTCATAAACATTCTACCCTTTGGAAGAAGAAATCATAGGCTCACAATCATCCATTGAACCCTCATTGTAGTTAATCATACTATCACTTCCAGATTTTGTAGATTCCTTGGGTTCGTCAACCGTCATTGAAATCTCTTCATCATTCAAATCAAAATATCTAAAAGAGATAGTTGATTCACATAATCAATGGTAATATTGGGATCATTGAGATCGATATCCTCTAGAAGTTTAGTCATTAAATAGGAAGAGGGTTTGACTTAAATAGCCTCATCCTCCTCATTTTTGGGGATTAATTCGGTGTTCCTAATATCGAGTTCAGGATTTTGAGAGGTTGACGAGTGGTTTTGTATGCATTGCTCAGTTATTTTCATAAACTCTCACATCATATTCTCAAGAGTTTGTGTCGGTTGAGTCTCATGAGATAGAAACTCTTGAAGATAATTATTAGCATCCATGGTTGGCTTGTCTCCCAAATTGAAATTTTGATACTCCCATCAATTTAGATTATGCATGTCATCTATTGAGCTATGAGATGGTTGTTGATATGTGTAGCCATACAAGTGATCATGCATTGTCTTAACTGGTGGAACATATTCATCTCTTTTCGATATTCTCCCATTATCTTACCCGGTGAAAAGTTATGCACATTGTTCTTATTCCGGTAATCTCGCACTGTCTTACTTGGGGGAGTATTAGAAGTAGATTGAGTCTTAGGAAAATATTCATGCATATAATGGTTCCAATAACAATGAGTTTGGATCCCATGGTCTGACATCTCATCTTCCAAAAGGTATGCATAAGCATCACCCATCCATTCAGCCATAATGAGATTTAAAAGAAATTGAAAACTACCCTAATCTAAGAAAAGAAATAAGTAAAAAGAAGGAAGATGGAGAGATGTAACCTAATGGGGTGAGAACTATCTTAGCAACAATGTCTAACAAAAATCAAAAATAAAAAAATTGTTAGTATTCTAGAAAGATCAGAAAACCTAATTCTCAGAAAAATTGAAAATCCTACCTAACTAAGACTACTCTATAGCTACTAGAACAATTAGAACTATTTAACCTCTTCCCCGGCAACGACGCCAAAAACTTGTTCGCTCGCCTCAAGTGCAAGCCTGCGATGTAGTAATAATCTCGGTAAGACCGAGGCCGATCCACAGGGAAAGAGGTAAACAATTTAACTATTCTAATAACTTCAATTCAGGAAAATAGTTTTTAAGAATTAAACATAAAACAGGAAAAATCTGAGAATAAAAGAATAGCTAGAGCATCAAGGATCCACTTATAGCTATCCTTGATGTATAATTCGTATAGGTTTCTTCATTAGTCAACTAAAATCGAAATCAAATCCTATCTAGCCGGATTATAGAGCGGTTATATTAGCAAAACAATCTAACGCATGTGTTGTTTATCAACATGATTCTCTCAATTCAAGTTAGGACTTGGGCAGACTCAATTACATAGGCCAATCCTAGTTCCAATAGATTAAGATCACAACTATGATAATCATCAAATCCTATCACTAGATTCAACTAAAATCATAATTTGAACTTGAATCAAATCACATCAACTTTCAACAGATATTTTAGATTTTCTGAAAAAGATAGAACTTTGGTTTGAAATTCCCACATGAAGATCCAGGTTCTAGAGCGTATTGAATCCGATTCCTAGAAACATATAGGTCTAGATCTTACAAAACAAATAAGTAGTTAAGCATAATTCTTCCAAACATCTATGGGTCATCATAAGATTTAGAAAAACTAACTTAAAACTTCCTTTGAACTTAAGCAAATCATTGTTCAACATTAAATCCAACTTAAAACCTTAAAAACAAATTAAAACATCTAAGAAAAACTACAAGCTTCACCTCTTAGCTCTAGCTAAGAGGTTAACTAAAGAAAAGCATATTAAAAACTAGAACTAGAACTAGAAGAAGATAAAAACTAGTTGTAAGAGGTTAGGAAGCCTCCTAGGTCTTGAATCCTTTGCTCCCCACGTTGCTAGATGCCCCAGGAAGGGAGTGAAGGTGTCCTTTTATAGCTTAGATCTACCACCGACTTGAAAGATTCGAGAAACGTAGAGTCCTCCCACAATTTGAAAACCTGAAATTAGAATTAGAAAATATGAGTTTCTTGAACATTGTAGACATGTCTGGAGACCGGTCTGGCGACCGGTCTAGCAATGTAGACCTGTCTGGTGACCGGTCTTTACAGCACAAAAACAGTCCAGTAAGATTTGAGTTTCTGGACTAGTGCAGACCTGTCTGCGACCAGTCTAGCGACAGGTTTATGAGAGTTTTTATTTTATTTTCTTCTTTTTCTCTTCTCTTTCTTTCTTCTTCTTTCCTCCACCTCTTAGCACTTGTTTTTTTTTTATCTTCAATGCATACAAAGTGTCTCTTTTAACCATGAATTGATGAAGTCTCCATCTCATTCCTACAATCACAAAAACATATATTAGATTAGTCATTAAACATGAAAACCATTCATAATGTAATGATGAAACGGGGTTAGAATATGTAATATTCATGGCTCAACAACAGGTTAGATGACAAGTAACATCACTGTGGGTCCTAGGAAGGTTTCAACAGTCGGAAATCATTATTCCCATTGTTTCTTATGTTATGGTCCACTTGAGATGTGGGTTTAACCCTTAAAATGAGAGGAAAAGCGGACTGGACGGCATGAAAGATCCACAGACATTCACAATGGGCCTAACAGAGTATACACATTACGATAAAAGAGTACGGATTGCAATCAGCTGGTTTTGGAAGCTGATTTTCCATGGAAAACCTTTGGTAGGAAGTTCTTGCATTGGGAGTAGTAGGTGGGGCCAATCGTGATGTCTCTGAGAAATCCACCCCGTCTACTTCTTTTGTGGGCTCATTTTAGGACATGTGACCAAATATGAGCAGATTCAAATCTCATGTGGACCACATCATAGGAAATGAAAGGAAATGAACACCTATCTTGATAACTTATTCGGAGCCAAACACGTTCGATGGCAAAACAGAATTTTAGTGGGGCCCTTAATTTAGGTCCACGTCATTTAATGAACAGGTTGGATGGAAAAAAATGAATATTATAGTGGGCCCTAGCATTTTTTAACAGTAGAATTTAATCGCCATTGTTAATTCTTGTGGGGTTCACTTGAGATTTGGATCTTTTTATTTTTCAGGCTCATGCTCTCAAATCATGATCCATAAAGGATGGATGGCAAAGATCAAACAAACACATCATTATGAGGGCCACGACGTAGTCCACTGTTAAAGTGGATTCGAGACCTTTACACAACACACAAGGGCATAAGGGTCTTTTTGAAATATGACAAACTGGAATTACATCACTTCCATTAGTCAAAGTCTAATGAGTGGTATTTTGACCATATTTGAAAACTTTAGAGGGCCACGACATAGTCCACTGTTAAAGTGGATTCGAGACCTTTACACAACACATAAGGGCATAAGGGTCTTTTTAAAATATGACAAACGGAATTACATCACTTCCATTAGTCAAAGTCTAATGAGTGGTATTTTGACCATATTTGAAAACTTTAGGCAGGTTTTAAGAAAGAGTTTAAAAGTAAGATTTTTATGGAATTCAATCAAAATATAGGCTCCTGTATGGCATTGTCTCTATAAAATAAGTACAATCGATAAATGAAGCCATCAATTTGTTGGGGTCCACTGCACATTGTTTGTGGTTCCTAAGAGTTGCTTTTATTAGGCAATCACAACCATATGATTCATGGAATGAAAACAGGGTTTTTGACAAGGTATAACATGTGAAATGATTCTTTGTAGTTCTCAATTTCCACTCTTAGATTTCATCCTTACGTTGAGCTGAGACATTCATGCTCTCATCTTCATAATATAAAAGATTGTTCGAGTATTTCAAATGATGAAAAAAATGCATAATCTTCAGTATATATAGTTGTTGTTTAAAACTTTTCACATGTAACATAGATAGAAATGGATGAAGATCACTTAAAAAGCATTTTACTCTTTAGTACTTTGAAAATCCTCACATTATGCTTGAACTTGTATGCACGTGTGAGGCTTGCCTAGAGACAATATGGCTAGGGAAAACTAGTTGTCAACCTTCTCCTGAGTTTGAATTTATGAAATAGTGTTTCTTAGGAAATCTTATTTTCCATGAAGATTTTCAATATAGATGGCAGCACACATAGCACATGTGAAGTGCTTGGAGTTGTACAATGACAAAATTATGTAAGGCACATATAGGGACATTTGACATTTGGGCACTGGAAGGTAGGTGCTAGCACTACCACACATTGGCACATATAGAGTAAATAAAGAAGGATGGTGGCACGTGTGAAACATTGGCGCATGTGGGACGCAAGAGAAGATGAATGGTAATATCTATATGTGGCACATTTGCACATGTGGGGCACATGAAAAGATGATTGGTGGAAAATGTAGCACATTAGCACATATGAGATCCTTTCTACACGTGAGGTGAAAGAAAAGATAAATGGTGATACATGTAACACATTGGCACACATGATAGACGTGGCACATTGATGCATGTAAATGTGGAATGGTGGAAAATGTGAGGCATAATGGAATATGGATAATGGCTCATTTGACACATTGCACATGTGGCACATGTGAGGCCATTGGAGATTTGGATTTTGTTAGTGCACTAATTAGTGCATCGTATGGTCAATTTCATGATTTTTTAAGTCAGTTGAGTCTTGTGAGCCCCGACAAAGATTGAAGACGCAAGACTTGAAGATTGAAGCAGCTTTCCACACTCAAGTTCAAGCCAAAACAATTTCAGAAGGTAAGTTGCATATAGACAGCCCATAGGATCCCAAAACACCCGTATTTATGGCATTCTAAATATACTAATCTTAGCCATTTAATCTATGGTCTTAAGGTCAAGATGATCAGTCTTGGACCTTCATTAAGTAGGTGCCAAATTATGAAAAATCATATGAAAATCACCTTAGTTGGGCATAAATAGTTCAGCTGGAAATCAGCTTGAATATGGGCATATGTAAGGCCTGCCGACCGGCCGGCCGACCGGTCGATCACTCTGGTCCTTGACCAGTAGCTTTAAAAGATGAAATCAAGAATAGCCTGACTGGTCTAATGACCAATCGGACAGCAGGTCGGATGGTCTATCTGGCCGGACATGGGAAAATTGTCCAGAATACAACACTTGGACAAGCTTACCGACCGGCCGGCCAACAGGTCGGACCTCAAATCTGGCCGGCCGGATGGGGTTCCAGGCAGGTCGGAATATTACCGTTTTATATCCGTTTGTGCTCATTTTTGGGCCTCTATAAAGGCATATCTTGAGGCCTTTAATGGTAAAACTTGTACACCCATTGAGAGGACTAGAAGGGGCAATTAAGAGCATTATCTAACATTCCTTTGCTCATCATTGCTTGGAGTTCATCACTCAAACCAAGTGATTCATGTCACTTCAATGAGCATTCAAAGCTCGGTTTGAAGTATGAACTCAAGCAAAGTATTCATGGCTGACCTAACCCATCTTGTTGAATCTCTTGGTCATCAATACCCATTGAATACTCAGAGTTGGTAGTTCCTATCATCACCATTGTATTGAATAGGCAAAGGGAACTCTAACACCTCCTCCCACTTAACCGGCATTAGTCTAGGAACACCATATGCATTGGTAGCTGATCGTGGGAGCTTGAAAGAGGAGCTAAAGCATTCGTGGAAGCTGAAGCTATCAACGACGCTGAATCGGGGCTCATCTCTTGTAAGTGGTTAAACTTATAGAGTCCATTGTTTGATTCCCCCTTCTTGTTGAGATTGGGGTCTAGAGATTGTGACCCAATCTCGGAGTTGTCCTTGTGTAGGACGAGGTGGTTCTTGTGTAGGACGTGGAAGTCCTTATGTAGGCCTCCGACATAGGAGAATACGTGGGTGTCCTTGAGTAGGACTTATGGAAGTCCTTGTGTAGGCATTAACCTTGTGTAGGTTATAAAGGTTGAGAGGTGAACCTCATTTACAACCTCCGATAGTGAATGCCGGTATACTCAAAGGAGTTGAGTACTTGAACCGGGAGTGGAGTAGACTCATCGTCGAACCACTATACATCGTATGTATTATAGTGAATGCATTTTGTCTATTATTATGCATTAATCATATGAGTGCTTAACTGAATACCCATCTCATGTTTGACAAAATGCCCATATGCCATCTTTGAATAATTAGTACAAGCATGCATGTCAACTGTTTGATCAAATGCTTCACTTAGTATAGTTGATCATTTAGAAAGACCTTATGTGATCAAGTTACTTGCATTTACATATATTAAATTGGTAAATTATTTTGTAAATGCTCTTGAGTTGTTAATTGGCAAGGAATTTGTAAAAAGTCCTATTCACCCCCCTCTAGGACATGAGCATACCTTTAAGCTTATCTCACTAGCGGTAAAACCGCAATTTCAAATTTAACACTTGATAAATCCATTTCCTTTTGTTAAATCCATTTCCTTCAAGTGTAGAAATTAAAATGCCTTTTTTAGGAATCGGGGTGGGAAAATAAATTTGTTCATTTTACAATAAAGATAGAAATTGAAGAATAATGTTTTCTACAAATTCTCACAAATAAAGGCTTAATAAATGACTAAAAGTTAGTTTCATGTGCAAATTAGCCCTTAGGACTTTTTGCACAACCAAACTCTCTTTCTCTTGAAATCATTTCTCTCTATGTTCAGGCACGCGAAGGAAGGTGTTTTTCCATGTGGTTTTGGTATTGGGTTTTTCACACTTTATATACAATGTGAAACTATATGCATTAGGTGATTGTATCATGGGTAGAGTTGTACACGAACCGAGCTCATCCATGTTCGAGCTAGGCTCAACCAATGACCACCTTGGCTCATGTTCGGCTCAGCTTGGCCATCAAGCTGGAATTTCATGTTCGAGCTGGCTCGACCGAGCTTTCGAGCCGAATCGAGCTAGTTTGAGCCGATTTTAAGCTTGAGCTTTTCGAGCTGAATTCGAGCTAAGGGTCGAGCTTGGAAATATGTATATAGAAGTTTCATCTACTGACCGACACAGTTAGGAAGGATGTACTGTTCACACAAAGTTTTATAAATTTACATTACATGTTACATGTACTATTTACAAAAGTTAGGAAGGATGACGTGGATAAAAGTAGAACTTACCTAAAATAAAAATTAAAAAATATTAAAAATGTACTTTCAAGTTTCACCTCTCCTATGATTCATTTGGAAATCTAGAGATACTATCCAAATTTTCATAAAAGTACTCATTCACTTCTCTTGAATCAGAAGGTGGAAAGGTTTCATCATGCTCTTTGATATATTTAATAAGGTTTTTCAAGCCTTCTTTGTGAGCTGATTTATATGAAGTACCTATTACCCTATAAAATTCACTAAGTCTGGAGAGAAACTTTGATGCTTTGTTATTCTTCTTCTTAATGCTCTTAATCGATCCTGCTTCATCATCATGTTGTTTTAAAGTTGGACAACATCGACTATGAACAGAAGCCTCTTCCAAACTAAGCTTTAATGCGAGTTGTATTTACTCTTCTTCCAATGCATCTAATCTTACTTCATTCTCTTCCTCTTTTCAATGACTTCTTTCTACTTTAAAAGTCAAAGGTTTTTTGTCCAAGTCTAGAAGGGCTTAAAAAAGGAGTTGAACTTCCTTTAGGCCTTTAGGGCACAATTTTGCATCTCCACCCTAACATGCTAGGTGTAATATAAGTTAGTTTTGTTAAAAAACTTTTTCCCACATAAACAACATATAATCTTCATAGTTCCTAAATTTAGAGAGTGAACTAGGGAACTGTAGTCTCAAATGTCATCTTATGGATCAGATGAAAACATATCTACACTTCATGTTTTCAAGACATTAGTATTTTTGGCAAAGTTATGAAAGAAATAGTAAGCACTAAAGAGAGACTAACAACTTAATGTAAGAACTATAAAAGCTAAATAAAATTAATATGATCAAATAAAGTAATATATTGATACTAGATGTTATGATACAAGTATAAACCATTTAAATACTTAAGAAAATTAACGTACAAATTCTATTGTCTAATACATTCAAAGATTAACAAAAATTATAACATCCTTAATGTTTATATTATTCCATCTACATTGGTAGGTGCAGTTACGTCTTGGCAGTCGAAGTCATCTTCATCCTCCTCTTCAACATTATAACAACTGACTCCCCAAATCAGACTTAACCAATCTTATGTACAAACTAATGCTTCAATTGTAATTGGTGAAAGTGAGCTTCGATGCTTGGAAACGACCCTACTCCATATGTTTGAAATTGCGTCGGGTAGCCTAACACGACACCCTACGCATACGCGTGCGGAAGCTTGAGGAGCAACTAGAATTATGGCTGAACCTATAGGAGGGGGGTATAAGGACCTTTTAAAAAATCTTTTCGCCTACTTTAACAAATCAACAGATTAAAATACATAAGCGATTAACACTTCGGCTTCCAAGCCTAAGTGGGTCCAATTAAAAGACTAGCAAAAGATAAAGCAATTAACAACCTAGTCTAATCAACTCATGTGGACTAGAGAGGATGGATCAAGAAATGCTCAAGTCAACATGAGGTAGTGAAAGTACATCTTGTGAGTGTGGATGTGCCTATCAAGTGCCTAGCATACATTCCTAACTAAGCATTCATAATTAATCAATTAAACATAATGCATAAAGAGAGATGTGCTCAAGAACAATCACAAACACAACGATGTATAGTGGTTCGACTACTTGTCTACTCCACTCCCGGTTCAAGTACTCAACCCCTTTGAGCACACCGGCATTCACTGGGGAGTTTAAATCTGGTTCCTCCCAACCAAGGTGTTTTAACTCGGATCCACCCAACCGGGGAGTTTACAGGTTCCTCCCAACCTACACGTTTGCACCCGTGTTGGTGGCTCCCCCTTGGAGACTTTGTTTTAGGCCCGACTAACGTGCCAAGGAACGGCTGACGTCCCTAGATTTTAGGCCCAACTAATAGGCCAAGGATCGGCTAACGACCCCGGGGCGAGTTTGTCAAACAAACTCTACACTTAACCCCCACAGGGAATTGAGTGGATGGACTCTTAACAAGACAACCTTACTTGTCGGATTGAGCCCCTTGTAGCGTCGTCTTGGGTTGCTTCTTCTCGCTCTCCCGTGCTTGAATCAGCTCCCCTTGTGCTCCCCCGATCGTTGACGCCGTTGCTTTGCCAAGGCTTCAGCTCCAAGCTCAGCTACCTTGCATGTGATGCTCCATTGGAGATGCCCAAGGTGCTAGGGAATGGTGAAACCTCTACAAATGGTAGGAAATGAGTTTCCTAGAGGAATGCACCTAAATGGATTCCTAGGTAGTGTTTAGACAAAGGATTTAACTATCATCAAGGTGTCTAAACCCTAGGAATCAAGAGGGAACAAGTCCATTCTCAAGATGCCATTAAATGGCCCAAGCTTGTGATGAAAACACAAGGAGAATGTCTTGCTTTAGGTTTAGGATAGAGCCTCTAATGATCTCTAGCAATGGTGGCTTCTATCTCCTCAAAATCCCCTCCCTTGGCTCAAAAATCGAATCCCCCTCTTAAATAGATTTTCTTCCAACGATAAAAAAACGGGCAGATTCGTGCATCTCCGATTGATCGGAAAAAGTGTCCGATTTCCTATCGGAAAACCTTGTCCGATTGATCGGAGTCCTATCGGAAACTGCTGTTTGAGCCTTTTTTATTGCAGCAGCTTTCACCTCTTTAATTAGTCTAATTTATCATATTTTTCATGGAGTTCTAAGACTAATGATGATGACTAAAGGTATACCTAGGTGGTGCAAGTCATCTAAGAGGTTATGGGTTAGGTTTTGGTCAAGGCAAGGCACACCAAGGCATCACTTTTACCTGTTTCTTCTTCCTTGATGCAGCCAGTCCGTCTTGAGTCTTCGTTCTTCGTCTTCATTAAGCTCAACCGACACTAGACCCACTGACCTAAGTAATTGACAAACAAGGTGCACTAGTATGCCACAGAAAAGTGCACTAACAGTGTTAAAGGTGGATTCTGATGCCATGGTTGAAATAGAATTGACAATATATCTCATGTCATCACCGATAGTATAGGGTATTTTTTTCGTTAGATCTCATTTTTCACCATTCCAAAACATCAAACTATGAATCATGGCGCATTACGATCGATTCTTTGAGATACAACTGTAGTTCTAATTCCTCTACATACGTATTCGTGTGTTTTGTGCCAAGAAATTCATAAATTCATTGAGCACATTGCAAACGAGTTTAGATGAACCAAAAGAACTTGGACCTGCAATTCTTGAACTAACTTATGTGGATGTTTCTACTATAGAAGTATAAAAAGAGTACAAATCTTCAATTGTATCACGAACTTTTGAGGTTTCTAATGATGCCCTTCCAATATTATAGATCTTCATAAAAATCAACTCCACTAAGACCATACTGCATTGGGGATCAAGAACAATTACTAAGGACATTAACACATGACACTATCAAAATTCGTTTGCATTTTTTCTGTCGTCATCTTTAGAAATTTTAAACCATCACTAACTATTTTGTTTAGAACTTCTTTAATTTGATAAACATATGGAAGAAATTGATTTACTATGGGATACTTCGTTCTTGAGAAAATGTTCGTGCAGTCATAGAATATCTTGATAAACCTATGAACTTGTTTCACTCTGCTCCAATCTTCTGGACTAGACGACCAAGTATATAATCTATCACGCACTGCGAATTCAAGGAATGCCAATTCCAATTCAATGGCTAAATCCAATATTTTAAAAGTCAAATTTTAGCATGTGCAAACATCTAACTTCAACATTTTTTGGGATTTCACACCTAAACGTTGTAAGATATCATTCCATATATGTAATCTTGAAGGTGAATCCCTGATGTATTTTACACTCTTCCTGATGTTCTCTATTGTGGTGTCGATTTTCTTCAACTCTTTTTGGATAATTAAATTTAGAATATGGACACAACACCTAATCTGAAATATCTTCTCCTCAAAAAATAGATTTTTTATTATATTCATTTGGTTGCGTATGATTGTAATCAGACTGTCATTGGCAGAGGTATCATCTAAAGTTATTACGGAGACTTTCTTTTCAACGCCCCACTCCTGTAGACAACTGTATATGCAATATAAAATCACATAACCAAAAAGAGGAGGAAGGTGATGTTGAACCTCCAATTTATACATGATATAGCCCATTGCATCACATTATATGCATGGTTTACATGTTTAAAAGACCCATCTAATGCTTGTTTTATGATTGTAGGAATGAGAGCGACTTCGCCCAATTGATGCTTTAAAGACCCAATTAGAGGACTTTTATTGATGATTGAAGAAGGACCAAAGAAAGAAGAAACCAAGTAGAAGAGAGAGAAGAGGAAAGAAAGAAAGAAAATTTGGAAAACAAAGGTCTGACCGGTCGACCAAGGGAGCCACGATCGGTTGGCTACCCTACTGCCCACCTCTAAAACTCGCTGGACAAAGGACCAACCCTGTCTGACCGGTCAAGACCGGTCGGCCAACCCAGTCCGACCGATCACGATCGGTCGGCCATGCGTAAACAAAGTTTCTATTTTGAAACTCTGAATTTTTCTACGCAAGTGCGTAATGCTACGCAAATTCTGAAAGATTCCAACGTGGTAGAGCTTCCCCACTATAAAAGAACACCTAGGGTCTCTTCCTAGGGCATCAGAGAAGCAGAGAACTTCGTGGGAGGTGAAGAGAGCCGTCGTGGAGCGTTTGCAACCCTTCCAAATCCGGGTTTTTATGCTTTTTAGTCTTTTTCATTGAGTTCTAGTTGTAGTATGACAATGCTCGTCTAGAATCTCTCAGCTAAGGCTGAGAGGTGAAGCTTGTAGCCAATTTCATATTTAATTCAGTTTGATTCAAGTAATTTCACTTTAAGTTTGAATTTTGATTGTTCTAGTTCATATAAAGTTGATATTTTTAGAAGTTTTATGAGAGTTCATATGCTTTGGACATGGATTCCTTGCAATTCTCTGAGATTATCATGTTTTGCTTGATTATATTCGAATTATGGTAACCCTTGAGCATGTCATAGTCCATAGGCATGGCTGTTATTCCGAAGGCTATGATTTTGAATGCTATGTGATTGAATAGGACTAGAACTTGGAAATTCAACTTAAATGGGATTGAATGTGTTTAATACTTTATCTTCCAACTAGATGAGAGATATAAATTCAAATCTAGTTGTGTTTTATGCTTGGATTGATTGGATTGACATGGGATTGTTACAAGTGGATCCTTGAAAGCCTTAGTTCCTTTAATTACTAATTTTCCTAAATTACTGTTTAAGATAATTCTCTCAATTGAATCTCTTAATTATCGCAATCCTAGTTGCTGGAATAGTTTAGAAGTTGTTTTCTAATTCCCTGTGGATTGACCTCGGTCTTACCGAGATTTATTACTACATCGCAGCCTTACACTTGAGGCTAGCGAACAAGTTTCTGGCGCAATTGCCGAGGACTTTAGATAGCACTTCTAGATTGTTTTAGTGGCTATAGAAGTAGAAGTAGATAGATTTTTCTGATTTCCTAGGACTAACAAGTTGTTTTGCCTTGTAGGACTTCTTCTCTAGTTCAAGCGAATCGGGTAATATCCTTCTAACTTAGTGCTTTTTACAGATTTTCAATTTTTAGAGTTTGATTAATTTCAGATTTTAGGACTTAGGATTAGTTTAGATTTTGGATTGTGTGGTTTATGTCCCGTTGGGAATGTGACCACAACAATCATCTCCAATCCTGAAGGTGGTTTAGTTGAACCACTCTTTCGTCCATAGACGAGTCCGAAGATTTGTTGAACATCGTGAAAAATTGGAAAGTATGGACCAAATTCCATTAGGGAATCCTCCCCCTACTCCAACTACACACGCAAATCAAGAGGGAGTAGGAGAGAATGAGGTATACAATGTTCCTCCAATGAGATCATTACGGGATTACTTACAACCTGACCCATACAACTACACCCTCGTGCGTGGTCTTACCACTAGCCGGGGGAAACATTGATATAAAGTCGGGAGTAATTCAACTCATACCAAAGTTCCATGGGCTAGACTCTGAGAGCCCATACCTACACTTAAAGGAGTTTGAAGAAGTGGTAGCTACTTTGCAATACACTAATGTTGAACCTCCAATTTATACATTGCATTGCCCATTACATGACATGGTTTGCATGATTTTCATGATTTAAAGGCCCATCTAACGCATGTTTTGTGATTATAGGAGATGAGAGTGGACTTCATTCAATTAGGGACCAAAAGAATGCTTTTAGAGCTTTTGGATGAAGGATGAAAGAGGACCAAAGAAAGAATAAAGCAAGGAGAGGAGAAAGAAGAAGAAAGAGGAGAAAAGAAAGGAAGAAAAGCAAATTGAAGAAAGCCCGACCGGTCTTGACCGGTCGGCCACACACGCTGATCACATTGAAGACCAGACCGACCGGTCTTGACCGATCAGCCATGTGCACTGGACAAAGCAAAAGAGAGACCGACTGGTCTTGACCGGTCGGCTATGCACGCTGGCTGATTTTGAAACAAGCCTGACCGGTCTTGACCGGTCGGCTATACTCCCTGGACTATTTAAAAGACCAGGCCGACCGGTCTAGACCGGTCGGCTCTGCGTAAATAGAGTTCTTTCTAAAGCGGGACTCCGAAAACTGTTGCGCACTGCATAACCTTTCGCAGATTCTGGATGTTTCCGACGCAAGGGAGCTTTCTTACTATAAAAGGACACCTAGGGGCTCTTCCTAGGTCATCATAGAAGCTAAGGGACGTGGTTCTAAGGAGGGGAAGCTGTCGTGGAGCGTCTGCAACTCTCCTATTTTCAGTTTTTCTAGTTTCATGCTTTTATTTAGAGTTTTTAGTTGTAGCATGAATATGCTCGGCTAGAATCTCTCAGCTAAGGCTGAGAGGAGAAGCTTGTAGCCAATTCTATGTTGGATTCAGTTTAACTCAAGTATTTTAATTCAAGTTTAGATTTTTCTCATGTTCTAGTTTCTAAAAGTGGTAGTTTGAGATGTTTTATGAGAGTTCATGTGCTCCGGACATGAATTCCTTGCAATTCTCTGAGATTATCATATAATGCTTCTTTAGATTTGAATCATAGTAATCCTTGAGCAGGCCATAGTCCATAGGCATGGCTGTTACTACGAAGGCTATGGTTTTGAATTCTACATTGATTGTATGGGACTAGAACTTGGAAGTTCAACTTGATTTGGATTGAATGTGTGTGAATGCTTTATTTTTCAACTAGATGAGAGATAGGACTTCAAATCATAGTTATGTTCTCTACTTGGATTGATTGAATTGACATGGGATTGCTACAAGTGGATCCTTGAATGCCTTAGTATTTTAAATTACTGATTTTCTATTAAAGTTACTGTTTTAGTTAATTACCAAATTGAATCTGATATTCTTGCAAAATTGAGTTGCTGGAGTAGTTTGAAATTGTTTCTATTTCCCTGTGGATCGACCTCGGTCTTACCGAGATTTATTACTACATCGCAGCCTTGCACTTGAGGCGAGCGAACAACTAATGTTTCAGAAGATGCAATTCAACTTAAACATTTTTCCTTCTCATTGAAAGAAAGAGCCAAGACTTGACTTCACTCTCTTAGACCACACTCGATAGGGTCATGGAATGAGATGACCCAAGAATTCTTGAAAAAGTTCTTCTCGGCTCATAAAACAAATACCCTTCGAAGAGCCATAATGAATTTTTCGACTAAAGAGAGTGAATCATTCTTCCAATGTTGGGAAAGGTTTAAGGACCTCCTACTTGCTTGCCCAAATCAGGGCTACGAAAGTTAGCGAAACATAAACTTCTTTAATGATGGATTAAGTTCCAATATTAGTCAATTTGTAGAGATGATGTGCAACAGCGAGTTTATGAGCAAAAATCCCGATGAAGCTTAGAGTAATTTGGATATGTTGGCCGAGAATGCCCAATCATGGGATACCTCGGATAAATCTAATAACCCCAAGCATACTCAAGAAAAAGAGAAAGGAGGTATTTATATCCTCAAGGAGGAAGGCAATATGAATGCAAGGCTAGCCAGCCTCACAAGAAAGATCGAGGCCATGGAACTTAGTAAGAGTAGAGTTTCAAAGTCCAATGAAGCTATTGAGAACACGTGTCGGATTTGTTTCACTAATACACATGCTACGCAAGATTGTCCTACAATTCCTGCGTTTCAAGAGGTGTTACAAGAACATGCAAATGCCACATATGGTTATCAACGTCCTTTTAATGGACCGGTGGGTAACACGTATGTTGAACCTCCAATTTATACATTGCATAGCCCATTACATCACATTATATGCATGGTTTTCATGTTTAAAAGGCCCAACTAATGCATGTTTTGTGATTGTAGGAACGAGAGTGAACTTCACCAATTGGAGACTAAAAAGCTCTACTTAAGAGCCTTGGATGAGGACCCAAGGTGGGCCAAAGAAAGAAGAAAGAAAAGAGAGAGAAGAGAGAAGGAAAGAAAGAAGAAAAAATGAAGAAAAAGGCAGTCTGACCGGTCGAGACCGGTCGGCCAGGGCATTCCTCAAGCCAGTATGCACGCTGGACTGTCCCAGACGAGGTCCGACCGGTCGTGACCGATCGTCCACTGCGCAGACCGGTCGTGCGACCGGTCCTTGAATTAAAATGTTAGGTCCTGAATTTATGAAAAGTCTTTAGACGATTTTTGCACTTTTGAGACCGGTTGTCCAGGAACTCAGACGGTCGTGCGACCGGTCGTCTGCGTAACAGAGAGTGTTCTACAAGCTCCGATTTTCTCTGCGCGGTTCAGGATTTCTTGCGCAATCTGGATCCTTCCGCACTATTCTATAAAAGGGGATCTAGGGCTCATTCCTAAGGCATCTTAGAAGAGATTGAGCACAGTGGGAGACGACGGAAGTCGGATTTGGAGTTCTACAACTCCTAGTTTATTTTTCTAGTTTTATGCTTTCTTTAGTTGTTTTCATGTTTCCTTGGATCATGAACGGCTAAACCTCTTAGCTAGGGCTAAGAGGTGAAGCTTGTAGTGAATCTAAAATGTTTCAATTTGTTGA
Organism: Liriodendron chinense; assembly: GCA_003013855.2. Taxonomy (NCBI): domain Eukaryota; kingdom Viridiplantae; phylum Streptophyta; class Magnoliopsida; order Magnoliales; family Magnoliaceae; genus Liriodendron; species Liriodendron chinense. The sequence goes on from ML058429.1 coordinate 7,886,548, forward strand.
TTTGGTTTCAAGTTGATTTATTAGTGAAGAATAATGGTTTGAAGTTTAAATAAAGTTCTAAGTAGTTTTCTTAATCTTATTATGGCTCATGGATGTTTAGAAGAATTGCTTGAGTTCTTAATTGTTTTGAGCTAGTCTAGACCTGTATGATCCGAGGAATTAGATTCAATACACTCTAGATCTATGATCTTCATGTGGGAGCTTCATACCAAAAGTCTATTTTTCTGGAAATTCTGGATTATGTATGATTGTGTATGTGATTTGGATCAAGTTCAAATCATGATCTAGTTTTATCTTGTGACAGGATTTAATGATGATTATGGTTGTGATCTTAACCTATTGGAATTAGGACTGACCTATGCAATTGAGTGTGCTCAAGTCCTAGCTTGAATTGAGAGAATCATGTACATGAGTCATGCATATGACAGATTGTTTATTTTAACTGCTCTATCATCCGACTAGATAGAACTTAATTTCGATTCTAGTTGAGAAAGTAAGAAACCATAGCGAATTGAGCATCAAGGATTGCTACAAGTGGACCCTTGAACCCCTAAGTGCCTTTTTATTAATTGATTACCTTCAGTTTAGTTCAATAGCATCTACCTTCATCAAATTACTAAAATTTTGATAGTTAGCTCTTTAGTAGAAACCATTAGTAGTATTTTGTGCTTTGCTACACAAGTCCCTGTGGATCGACCTCGGTCTTACTGAGATTATTACTACATCACAACCTTACACTTGGGGAAGCGAAAAACGTACAACTCTACTTGGAAGAACCACCTAAATTTCAGTTGGAAGAATGCTCTCACGGGCAATCCTACCAACACTCAAGGAGGGTCACCCATGCAAAATATGGCCCCACCTCAATTCTCAATGGAGGATACCTTAAAGGCATTTATACAGGGGCAAACGCAAATCAATCAATCAAATCAGCAAATGTTCCAAGAGTTTAAAGTCTTGGTTGATGAGATTAAGGGATGCTTGAATGCTAGGGAAGGGACCTTTCCAACCCAACCTCAGCCCAATCCAAAGCAAGTACATGAAATAAGCACCCCCAGTCTCTCCAATCAACATATGGAGCAAGCCAAGTCCGTCACCACTCTTAGAAGTGGTAAGCAAATTGACAAATCTATTCTGGTGAAGGCCAACAAGCCTAATGATTCGATAAATTCTGAGGATGAGGACGGATCCAACTTAGCCCCACGAGAAACGGAACGCGTTTACAAGCCCGTATCACCATTCCCTTCGAGATTGGTTGCTCCAAAATCTCTCCCAAACTCTCATGATATTTTAGAGATTTTCAGAAAAGTCAAGATCAACATTCCCTTGCTTGATACCATCAAACAAATCCCCTATTATGCCAAGTTTCTAAAGGACTTATGCACAACCAAACGCAAATATAATGTGCAGCAAAAGGCCTTTTTAAATGAGCAAGTGAGTGACATTCTCACTCAAAAGACCCCCCCCCCAAAATTCAAAGATCCTGGTAGTCCCACAATCTCATGTATCATTGGAGACTACCGGATTGAGCATGCATTGCTAAACTTGGGGGCAAGCGTAAACTTGATCCCGTACTCAGTATATGAGCAATTGGGTCTTGGTGAATTAGAACCCACCAAAACCACGTTGCAAATCGCTGATAGATCCATCTGTGTATCGAGAGAGATAGTTGAGGATGTTCTAGTCCAAGTTGACAAATTCTACTACCTGGTGGATTTTATCGTCTTGGACACACAACCGGTTATAGATGCTAGCACTCAAATATCGGTGATTTTAGGCTGCTCGTTCCTTGCCTACATCAAACGCAATCATAAATTACCGGAACGGGGTGATGCAATTATCTTTTGGAAACATGACATTAGAGGTGAATGTGTTCCATTTGGGCAAAAGGCATAGGGATGTTGATGACGACGAGCTCTTCGAGGTAAACATGATCGAATCTTTTGAAGAAGAAGAGCTCCTCCAACTTGAACCACTAGAAAACTTGGAGACATGCTTGGCACATTTTGAGGATTCCAAAGACCCCATCATTAGTGAAATTGTGCAAGCATTGAATATTGAGAAACTGGTAGTTGGTACTAGCTAGTGGAGGCCCCATTTTGAAAAATTACCTACCAACCACATCAAGGCCATACCGTCTAACATCAAATCACCAAAGCTTGACTTTAAACCATTATCATCCGAGCTTAAATATGTATACTTGGGTCAAGAAGAAACATTCCCGGTTGTCATTACGTCTCACCTAGGGAAAGACCAAGAGCTCAAGTTGATTGAGCTACTCAAAAAACATAGGGGAGCCATAGGTTGGACAATAGTAGATCTCAAGGGGATAGACTCTTCGGTTTGTACTCACCGTATACACCTCGAAGAAAATATGAAAACAACTAGACAAACTCAAAGAAGGCTAAATCCAAACATGATGGAGGTTGTCAAAGCCGAGGTGTTAAAGCTACTAGATGTGGGTATCATCTACCCCATCTTGGATAGCCAATGTGTGAGTCCTACCCAAGTTGTCCCTAAGAAATCTGGTATTACGATCGTAGAAAATGCCAATAACGAGCTTATACCAACTAGAGTAACCACTGGTTGGCGTATGTGCATCGATTATCCGAAGCTAAACACGGTCACTAGGAAGGACCACTTCCCCCTCCCATTCATGGATCAAATTTTGGAGAGGTTAGCAGGTCACTCCTATTATTGCTTCCTAGATGGCTATTCCGGGTACAACTAAATTGAAATACCCCCAAAGGATCAAGAGAAGACCACCTTTACATGCCAGTTTGGCACCTTCGCATACCGAAGAATGCCATTCAGGCTATGTAATGCACCCGCCACATTCCAATGATGCATGTTGAGTATTTTCTTGGACATGGTGGGTGACTTTCTTGAGGTGTTCATGGACGATTTTTCTGTTTTTGGTTGTACTTTTAATGAGTGCCTCAAACACTTGAAGTTGGTCTTGACAAGGTGTGAGGAGAAGAACTTTGTTTTAAACTGGAAAAACTGTCATTTCATGGTACAGAGAGGAATAGTCCTTGGACATATCATCTAGTAATCGATATAATTTCCAATCTACCACCACCCAAAAGTATATGCGATGTGTGGTCCTTCCTTGGACAAGCCGGTTTTTATAGAAGGTTCATAAAGGATTTTAGTCATATCTCAAGGCCCTTATGTAACCTTCTCTAAAAGGAGATCCAATTTGAGTGGAGTGCCGAATGTCAATTAGCTTTTTCAAAGCTAAAAGATATGTTAACAACCGCTCCTATCATGCAACCACCGGATTAATCTGTACCTTTTGAGTTGATGTGCGATGCGAGCAATTATGCTATTGGGGCGGTGTTAGGCTAAAAGAAGGATAAAAAGCCCCACGTTATCTACTATGTGAGTAGGACCTTGAATCCCACCCAAGTCAAATACTCGACTATGGAGAAGGAGGTCCTAGCTGTCATCTTTGCCTTGGATAAATTCAGGCCTTACTTAATAGGGTCTAAGGTCATTGTTTACACAGACCATGTGATGCTGAAACACATTCTTTCTAAGAAGGATGCCAAGCCCCATTTGCTTAGATGAATCCTACTCCCTCAAGAATTCGATTTGGAGATCAAGGACAAGAAGGGAGTAAAAAATGTGGTGGCAGATCATCTATCCCGCCTAGTCCTACCCAATTCCATTGATGAGTCACCTATTGAGGACTCATTCCTTGATGAGCAACTTTTTGTTGCTACTGCATCCACCATGGTACGCTGACATAGCCAATTATCTTTCCACGGGTGTGATGCCGACTCATTGGACTGCGCAGGATAAACGAAAATTTATAAGAGAAGTAGTGCGCAGATTTTTATAAGATGAACCTTTACTTTTTAAATATTGCCCAGATCAAATTATTAGGAGATGTGTCGCTGATGATGAACATAATTCAGTCATCTCCTTTTGCCACGATCAAGCATGTGGGGGTCATTTTTTCGCCAAGAAAACCACTGCAAAAATTCTGTAGTGTGATTTTTATTAGGCCCACTTTATTTAAAGACACCCACGAGTTTTGCAAAGTATGTGAGCGTTGCCAAAAGTTAGGAGGATTATCCCGTCGAAATATGATGACTCTTACCCCAATTTAACATCTCGAAGTCTTCGACTGTTGGGGCATCGATTTCATGGGACCGTTCCCCTTATCTTTTGGACATGTCTATATATTGCTTGCCATAGACTATGTGTCTAAATGGATAAAGGTTATTCCATGTAGAACCAACGATCATCGTACGGCTCTAAAGTTCCTTAAAGAAAACATACTTTCCAGATTTGGAACGCCTCAAGCCATCATTAGTGATGGTGGTTCTCACTTTTGCAATAGGCCTTTTGAAGCCTTAATAAAGAAATATGGCATTAGGCATAAAGTGAGTACCTTATACCACCCACAGACGAGTGGGCAAGCTAAAATTTCCAATCGAGAAATCAAACAGATTTTGGAAAAGACGGTGAGGCTGGATCGCAAAGATTGGTCACTGAGATTAGATGATACGCTTTGGGCTCACCATACCGCTTGCAAGACCCCCATTGGAATGTCATCTTATAGACTTGTCTATGGGAAAGCTTGCCACTTGCCTGTAGGAGATTGAACACAAAGCCTATTGGGCAATTCGGGCATTGAATTTTGACATCGACAAGGCTAGCTCGCTTCGCAAACTCCAACTTAATGAGCTTGATGAGATCTGGAACGATGCTTATGAAAACTCAAGGATTTACAAGAGTAGGATGAAGGCCCTTCAGTGACAAACATATATTCAGGAAATCCTTCCATGAAGGTCGGAAAGTGCTCTTGTACAATTCTTGACTTCATCTTTTTTCAAAAAAAATGTGATCTCGATGGACTAGCCCATATATTGTTAAAGAAGTTTTTTTCTCATGGGGCTGTCGAGATAAAGAATGCCACAAATTGTAACTATTTTAAAGTGAATGGACAACGCCTTAAACCATTTGTTGAGAAATTTGATTCAGAGGACATGTCCATTACTTTGAATGATCTTGTGTATCAGGATGATTGATCTCCTAGTCCGACTGAAGGTATAGCAGTAGATTAGGTTTAGTTGCTTTTTCTATTTTAGTTTTACTACTTTAGTGGATTTAGTTGTCGGAGTTGCATATTTCCATGATCGACTCTTTCAGGTAATCTTGTTCTCACGCTCTTGTATTTTACCATTGCTCTCATATTCATGCTCATTGCATATCTTTTTACATTGAGGACAATGCAAGATTTGGTTGGGGGGTGAGATGAAATTCCTCATCTAGCAATTTGTAACATATCGAGCATCATATGTGCAATTTTTTTCCGAATCTTCTAAAAATTCAAAACTCTTTTAGAAAACCTTATTTCTATACATTCGAGATGATACAAGTATAAGAAAAGGAGATACGAAGTGAGTGATGTTGCAAGTCTTGAACTACTCTTAATATAATGGTTTTATATGTGAATTCCCCTATTTATGTGATTGATAGAAAATTTGAACACTTTTACACCTAGTTCACATTACATGATTTTCATGGTTTGAAAGGATTATGTAATTTGTGGATTGGCTAGACTTAGATTTGAAGTGTTGAAGAACCAAGCCGGGGTTCTTTGTCCATCCTTGTCCATGGGAAAATAACGAAAGATATGGATTTCTAAAAATCCTATCTAATGTAAAAGAAAAAGGAAAAGGAATGATGAAAATATGGGAATGATGGAGAAAATGGTGGAAAATTTTGAAAAGGGCTACCTATTACCAACCGGGGGATGGTCTACCCGTAACTAAAGCCGGAAATGAGACGTAGTGTGAAGGCCGTCGAAAGGACGGTAAGGTAAATTCCTGTCATATGCTTGTTGTTGCTCTGTGCACCTTGAGATCTATAGTTTAGTTGATCTATGAAGAAGATAATCCCAGAAACTCATGAGATGAACTTTCACTATGCACATCAAGTTGAATTTGTTCGAGTTCTTCTATTTATCAATCAATCAGCAGAAATTTCATATGGACACTTATTATGTTTTGAGAGTTTAAGGTTTCAACTTCTATCACCTAATTTTTCTGAATTTTATACTTGTATGTCTTGGGATGGATAGAAACATAGTTTCTGAAGGACAGTTGGTTTTTGGAGGTTTGAACTTGTTTCACGCATGTTTTGCTTGGGACTAGCAAAAAGCTGGTTGGGGGTGTGTTGAACCTCCAATTTATACATGATCTAGCCCATTACATCACATTATATGCATGGTTTGCATGTTTAAAAGACTCATCTAATGCTTGTTTTGTGATTATAAGAATGAGAGCGACTTCGCCCAATTGATGCTTTAAAGACCCAATTAGAGGACTTTTATTGATGATTGAAGAATGACCAAAGAAAGAAGAAAGCAAGTAGAAGAGAGAGAGAGAAGAGGAAAGAAAGAAAGAAAATTTGGAAAACAAAGGTCCGACCGGTCATGACAGGTCGACCAAGGGAGCCACGACCGGTCCTGACCGGTCGGCTACCCTACTGCCCACCTCTGAAACTTGCTGGACAAAGGACCAACCCTGTACGACCGATCAAGACCGGTCGACCAACGGGTTAGACACCTCTGTGTATCCCCTGGACTCCTAACAGATAGGTCCGACCGGTCAGCCAGCCCAGTCCGACCGGTCACGACTGGTCGGCCATGCGTAAACAAAGTTTCTATTTTGAAACTCCGAATTTTTCTGCAGTAAGTGCGTAATGCTACGTAAATTCTGGAAGATTCCGACGCGGTAGAGCTTCCTCACTATAAAAGGACACCTAAGGTCTCTTCCTAGGGCATCAAAGAAGCGGAGAAACTTCGTGGGAGGTGAAGAGAGCCGTTCGTGGAGCGTTTGCAACCCTTCAAAATCTGGGTTTTTATGCTTTTTAGTCCTTTTCATTGAGTTCTAGTTGTAGTATAACAATGCTCTGTGTTAAGCTCTTAATTGTGCATATTCTAACCCCAATTCATCACTCATTATGCATGGTTTTCATGATCTAAAGACTAACCTAATGTATGTTTTGTGATTACAGGAATGAGAGTGGACTTCATCCGATAGGAGACTAAAAAGAGCCATTTTGAAGCCTTTGGATGAAGGTTGAAGAAGGACCAAAGAAAGAAGAAATCAAGAAGAAGAAAGAAAGAAGAAACTGAAGAAGAATAGGACCAAGACCGGTTGTGACCGGTTGGCCAAGGGAGCCAGACCGGTCGGCCAACCCTATGCACATGCTGGAAGAAGGACCAAACCAGTTCGACCGGTCGTGACCGGTCGGCCAGAGAATTTTGTGGCCTAGAAGCTTGCTGGACTGATGGGATTACCAGTCCGACCAGTCGGCCAGCCACTCAGACCGGTCGTGCGACCGGTCAGCCATGTGTAAAGTTGCGAACTTTTCAGTTTTTTGCGCCGAAAATCTTTGCGCATTGCGTAAGCTTACACAGATTCTAGAATATTCTAACGTTGCGGAGCCTTCCCACTATAAAATGACACCTAGGGATCGTTCCTAGGGTATCTAAGAAGAGTTTAAGCAATGTTAGAGGCGGCGGAAGTAGATTTCGGAGTTCCACAACTCCTTCTAATTTGTTTTGTTGTTTTTATGATTTTTCTAGTTGTTTCATGTTTCCTTGGATCATGAGCAGCTAAACCTCTTAGCTAGGGCTAAGAGGTGAAGCTTATAGTGGATCTAAGATGTTTCAATTCATTTTTAGTTGGTTTTAAGATTGGTTTTCATGATTATGAACAATGGTTTGAAGTTAATACAAATTCTAAGTAGTTTTTCTTAGTCTTATGATGACTCATAGATGTTTGGGAGAATTACTTAAGTTCTTAATTGTTGTGTGTTAGTCTAGACCTGTATGATCCGAGAAATTGAAGTACGCTCTAGTACTATGATCTACATGTGGGGACTTCCTACCAAAGTTCTATTTTTCTAGTTTTCTGAATTATGTATGGGACTGTGCATGTGATTTGAATCAAGTTCAAATCATAATCTAGACTTGTCTTGTGACTGGACTTGAGGATGGTTATGATTGTGATCTTATCCTATTGGAATTGGGACTGACCTATGTAATTGAGCATGTTAATCCTAGCTTGTATTGAGTAAATCATATACATTGGCCTTACATATGACAGATTGTTTGGTTTAACAGCTCTACCATCCGTCTAGATAGATCTTAATATCGATTCTAGTTGAGAAAGTAAAAAACCACAGCGGATTGAACATCAAGGATTGCTACAAGTGGATCCTTGAACCCCTAGTACCTTTTTATAATTATTTACCTTCAAATTAGTTTAAAGTTGTTACTTACATCAATCTCATACAAAATCTGGTTGTTAGCTCTCAATAGACACTATTGGATGTATGTGTGAATTCCTACACAAGTCCCTGTGGATCGACCTCGGTCTTACCAAGTTTATTACTACATCGCAACCCTACACTTGGGGCAGCGAACAAGTTTTTGGCGCCGTTGCAGGGGACTTTGAAGGTTTTTCACAGATTTCTGAAAATAGAATCTATTTAGGATTTTTAGGAATAGTTCCAACTTAGTTTATTTTGATTTGTTGTCTTTTTCAGGGATTTCTAGGAAGTTGAAGAAGACATAAGGATCTCAAGTGCTCGAATCAGGTTCTATCTTTTTAAACCTTACTCTTTTCCTTCTCCTATTCATTCCTATCATATTCATCTCTTGTAGAGTGGGTGGAGACTCCTTTTAGATCTCTGAAAAGTAGGCCTTGTGCCACCTGGATTCCTATTGGTCGACTCTACCGTCTTGCATCACCTTGTGCTCAGAGATTTCTCTTCTCACCTCTACTCTTCTTTCTTCTTTTTCTGCACTTTTCTTAAAGGATTCAAAGAGTGGGTGGAGAATTCTTTAAACCCCTATTGACCGGGAGAAATTGGTCTCTATCCTTGCTTCTGGCCTAGCCATTGCAAGACACCTTGTGCTTCGGTCCTAGAGAAGAGTAAAGAAGGGAAGGAAGAATTCGTTTCTCTTTTCGTTTCATATTTTTTTGGATTTGCATGCCACATTGGGCTCGGGATTCCAATAACCGACTCATTAGTGAAGGGGGAATAGTTGAAGGAATTGACAGAGAGCCACGTGCTAGGAGACATCTAAACTCTCCAATTTTGTCTGAAAACATGGCTGCAAATCAACCTAATCCGATGCCAATCCTAATCTGGGCCAAAACCAAACTGAAACGGGGGAGAAATGTGATTGAGAATGTTCCCCGACCAAGAACTTTACGTGATTTCTTGCAACCAGCAAGAGCGAGCACTCCCTCATGCATAGTATTTCCACAAAATGCAGGGACTGTGGATTTGAAATCGGGAGTGATCCAACTTCTCCTTAAATTCCATAGATTAGACAATGAAAGTGCCTATCAACACCTTAAGGAGTTTGATGAGGTAATAACCACCATGCACTTTGCTAATGTGACTGATGATGTGGTGAGACTCAAATTCTTCCCTTTTACTCTTAAAGATAAAGCTAAAGGTTGGCTTCATGCATTAAGGCTAAGATCAATTGGTGCATGGACTGATATGCATAGGGAATTCATAAAAAAATTCTTCCCTACTCACAAAACAAACATGTTGAAGCGCCTTATCATGAACTTTGCCCAAAAGGATGATGAAACTTTCTTCCAATGTTGGGAGAGGTTTAAGGACTTATTAAACGCATGCCCACATCATGGCTATGAAATTTGACGGGTTATAAGCTTTTTCTATGAAGGACTGACTTCACCCATGCTTCAATTTGTAGAGATGATGTGTAATAGGGGAGTTCATGAATAAGGAAGCTGATGAAGCATGGGATTATTTGGAAGAATTGGCTGAGAATGCACAGTCTTGGGATACATCGAAACCAACAAATTCCAAGACTGGCCAACAAAAGGAAAAGGGGGGAATGTATGTCTTATCGGAAGAGGATAACATAAGTGCACTGGTGGCTAGCCTCACAAGAAAGGTCGAAGCCATGGAATTGAGGAAAGGAGAGACGATTAACTCCAATGACGTTGAAACTGTTTGTGGAATTTGTGCCGGAAATCAACATGCAACACAAGATTGTCCCACAATTTCATCGGTTCAGGACATCTTACAAGAACAATCAAATGCCATAAACAGTTATCAACGGCAATTTGGTGCTCCAAACTCAAACACGTTTAATGCTAGTTGGAAGAACCATCCCAACTTCAGTTGGAGGAATGGACCCACTGCGAATGTAACCAATATCCTCAAGCTCAACGTATACTAGGTCAATCTCTAGTCATTACTCTAAAAGTTACGCTAGAGGAGATGTTGGGTGCATTTGTATCTGTTCAAGCTGAGTATAACAAGACAAATTCTCTGAAAATAGATGGGTTCATGCAAGAGCAATTGAAAATTAATCAAAATTCAACTCAAGCCATCAATGAATTGAAAACATCAATGGCTAGAGTTGAATCTCATCTCAATGTTAGAGAGAATGGCACACTTCCTGCCCAACCTCTTCCTAACCCAAGAACCCAATTTAAGATACAAGAGGCAAGCTCATCCTCCCATCATACGGAGCATGTTCAAGCTATCACCACTTTGAGAAGTGGGAAAGTAATTGACAACTCTAATCCGGTGAAGGCCCCAAAGCCTAAGGATCCGAAAATTTTCAAAGAGGATGATAGCTCAAACAACACTCCACAAGAGAAAGAACCGGAAAGACAATATAAGCCAGTTGCCCCGTTTCCATAAAGGTTGATTTCACCTAAACCTTTAGACAAAAATCTGAAAATATTAGAAGTTTTTAAGCAGGTGAAGATCAACATCCCGTTGTTGGATTCCATAAAACAAATACCATCTTATGCCAAATTTCTAAAGGAATTGTGTACGGTCAAAAGGAAACACAATGTTCACAACAAAGTACTTTTGACTAAGAATTTGAGCGCTATCATCAAACAAGAGGTACCCCAAAAACACAAGGATTTGGGTAGTCCAACCATCTCATGCATCATAGGAGACTACCGGAATAAACAAGCCTTACTCGATTTGGGGGCAAGTGTGAATCTCATTCCATACTCGGTCTACGAGCAACTTGGGTTAGGTGAATTGAAACCGACCAAAACCACACTCCAACTTGCTGATGATTCATTCGTATACCGAGAGGAATGATTGAGGATGTCCTAGTCCAAGTTGATAAATTCTACTACCCAGTAGACTTTATTGTCTTGGATACACATCCCGTGATAGGTACCGGTGCTCAACTTCTCGTCATACTTGGCCGCCCCTTTCTAGCTACTTCAAATGCAATTATCAATTGTAGAAACGGGCTTGTACAAATGTTCTTTGGAAATATAACTCTTGAGCTTAATATTTTTTATTTATGCAAATAACCATGGGAAGTTGATGAGGATATCCACGAAATAAACATGATTGAATCATTCGTAGAAGATACATTCCCCTTGTCATTATATTCCGATCCTTTGGAGGCATGTGTGGCCCATTCTCATGAGATAAATGATGACACAATACAAGAGATGGATGCCATTCTAGATGCAATGCCGGTGCTTGATAACAAAAGATGGAGGGCCCTATTTGAGCCTTTGCCCGTAAATGAGAAGAAAGCCCTCCCATCCAATATCAAGGCGCCAACACTCGACCTAAAACCATTACCAAGTGAGCTGAAATATGTCTATTTAGGTCGAGATGAGACATATCCGGTGGTGATTTCTTCCCACTTGGATGAGGAACAAGAAAGTAGGCTAATGGCCACTTTATTAGAGCACAAGAGTGCCATTGGATTGCGGATCTCAAAGGCATAGACCCACTGATTTGTACTCATCGCATACACCTTAAGGAGAATGCGAAGACATCCAGGCAACCACAAAGACGACTCAATCCAAACATGAAGGATGTGGTTAAGGCCGAAGTGGTGAAACTATTGGATGTGGGTATTATCTACCCAATATCCGATAGTCAATGGGTGAGCCCAACTCAAGTGGTGCCTAAGAAATCTGGAATAACCATTGTAGCCAATGCTAATAATGAACTCGTGCCAACTAGAGTCACTACCGGTTGGAGAATGTGCATTGACTACAGGAAGCTAAACACTGTCACGAGGAAAGACCACTTCCCCCTACCGTTTGTTGATCAAATTTTAGAACGGTTGGCGGGTCATTCCCGCTTTTGCTTCCTTGATGGCTATTTAGGGTACAACCAAATAGAGATTGCCTGTGAAGACCAAGAAAAGACTACATTCACATGTCCATTCGGCACTTTCGCCTATCGACGGATGCCGTTTGGACTATGTAATGCCCCTGCCACCTTTTCAGCGTTGTATGATGAGTATCTTTTCTGACATGGTGGGGACAATTCTCGAAGTCTTCATGGATGATTTTTCAGTATTTGGTTGTAGCTTTGATGAGTACCTTGAGCACTTGAAATCTGTGCTGAAAAGATGTGAAGAGAAGAACCTTGTGCTGAATTAGGGAGAAGTGTCACTTTATGGTTCAAAAAGGAATTGTACTTGGTCACATTGTTTCACAAAATGGAATCGAGGTGGACAAAGCGAAAATTGATCTTATCTCCAACCTTCCACCACCCAAGAGCATACGAGATGTGCGGTCCTTTTTGGGTCACGCAGGATTTTATAGAAGGTTTATAAAGGACTTCAGTTCACTCTCTCGTCCTTTATGTAACCTACTTCAAAAGGAAACTTCATTCGAGTGGAATGAAGAATGTCAAAATGCTTTTACCACACTTAAAGGTATGTTGACATGTGCTCCCATAATGCAACCACCTGATTGGAGCCTTCCTTTTGAAATTATGTGTGATGATAGCGACTATGCTATTGGGGCCGTGCTAGGCCAAAGAAAAGAGAAGAAGCCATGTGTCATCTACTATGCGAGTAGAACCTTAAACTCAGCCCAAGCAAACTACACTACTACTGAAAAAGAACTTTTAGCCATAGTTTTTACCTTGGATAAGTTTAGGTCCTACTTGATTGGATCCAAGATCATCATATTCACTGACCATGCCGCGCTTAAGTACCTTCTCTCTAAGAAGGATGCTAAACCACAGTTGTTAAGATGGATCCTTCTACTCCAAGAACTTGACATAGAAATACGTGATAAGAAAGGAGTAGAAAATGTCGTGGCTGACCATCTCTCTCGACTTGTCCTCACCGATTCCCCTGAAATGACCGCGATCAATGACATGTTCCCTGATGAACAATTTTTTGTTGTTTCCCAATTGCCATGGTATGCGAACATTGCTAACTATCTTGCTACAGGTACAATTCCTGCACATTGGAAAAAGCAAGATAAGGATAAATTCTTCACTGAGTTGTGAAAATTCCTATGGGACGACCCATACTTATTCAAGTATTGTCCCAATCAAATCATAAGGAGATGTGTCACAGATGATGAACAACAAAGTATCATCTCCTTTTGTCATTCTCAAGCATGTGGTGACCACTTTTCGACTAATAAGACCACAACAAAAATTCTGCAATATGGGTTTATTGGCCCACTATGTTCAAAGACACACATGAGTTTTGCAAAACATGTGAACCTTGTCAGAAATTGGGAGGAATCTCCCGTAGAAATATGATGCCACTCAATCCTATCTTAATAATCAAAATTTTTTATTGTTGGGGCATCGATTTCATGGGTTCATTCCCATCTTCTTTTGGAAACACATACATCTTGCTTGCCGTTGACTATGTATCCAAATGGGTCGAGGCCATCCCTTGCCGGAATAATGACCATAAAATGGTCATTTTCTTCTTAAAAGAGAATATTCTTTCCCGGTTTGGAACACCTCCAGTCATCATAAGTAATGGAGGGTCTCACTTTTGTAATCGCCCGTTTGAAACTTTAATGAAGAAATATGGCGTAACACACAAAGTGAGCACTCCCTATCACCCACAAACTAGTGGACAAGCTGAGATATCCAGTAGGGAGATTAAACACATTTTAGAGAAAACGGTGAACCTCGATCGCAAGGATTGGTCGCTTCGGCTTACCGATGCGCTTTGGGCCTACCGTACTGCATTTAAAACCCCTATTGGAATGTCTCCCTATAGACTTGTCTATGGAAAGGCTTGTCACTTGCCTGTGGAGTTATAACATAGGGCATATTGAGCCATTAAGAAGATGAATTTTGATTCTGACAAGGCAAGCTCGTTACGCAAATTACAATTGAATAAACTTGCAGAAATTCAGAACGAAGCATATGAGAATGTGAGAATTTACAAAGACAAGACGAAGATATTCCATGATAAAAACATTCTTCGTAAGACATTCACGATCAATCAAAAAGTCCTTCTGTATAATTCCCGCCTACATTTATTTCGGGAAAATTGATATCTCGATGGACCGATCCCTACATTGTGCAAACTGTCTATCCATATGGGACCGTCAAGTTGTTAAATCCAAGGAACGGACAACATTTTTAAGGCGAATGGGTAGCGATTAAAGCCGTTCTTTGAAAAAATTCCTTCAGAAGGTATGTCCATACCTCTGACTGATCGTGTCTACCAGGATGATTGATCTCCTAGTCTGATGGAGGTATAGAGTAGTTAGGATTAGGATTTTGTTGTTTTTGTTTTATTATCATAGGTTTGTTAGAAGGAGGACGAATTTCACTTTTCACTTTTTCAGGTACTCTCATTCCTCACTCTCTTTTATGTTGAAATTGCTCTCATGTTTTGCTCATTGCGCATCTTTTACATTGAGGACAATGCAAGATTTGGTTGGGGGGTGTAGGATCACTTGGATGAATCCAGCGTTTTGTAACATTTTGAGCAATTATGTAGAAAATTTTCAATTTTCCTAAAATTCAAAACTCTTTTGGAAAACTTTGTTTCTATGCATTCAAGATGATATGAGCATAAGAGGAGGAAATATGAAGTATATGAGGTTGTATGTCTGGAACTTCTTATAGCATAATGGTTTTATATGTGAATTCCCCTAGTTATGTGATTGATAGAAAATTTGAACACTTTTACACCTAGTTCACATTACACAATTTTCATGAGTTGAAAGAATTATGTGATTTGTGGGTTAGCTAGACTTTGATTTAAGGTGCTGAGAAACCAGGCCGGGGTACTTTGTCCATCCTTGTCCATGGGAAAATAACGAAAGATATGAATTTCTAAAAATCCTATCTAATTTAAAAGAAAAAGGAAAAGGAAGGATGAAATTGGGAAAGATGGAAAAATGGTGGAAAATTCCGATTAGGGCTACCTACTATCAACTGGGGGATGGTCTACCCGTAACCAAAGCCGGAAATGGGACGTAGTGTGAAAGTCATCGGAAGGACGGTAAGGTAAATTCCTGTCATTGGCTTGATGTGGCTCTATATACCTTGAGATCTATAGTCTGGTTGATTTATGAAGAAGATAATCCTAAAAACTTATGAGATGAAGTTTCACTATGCACACTAGGTTGAATTTGTTTAAGTTCTTCTATTTTTCAACCAATCAGCGGGAATTTCATATGAATGCTTATCATGTTTTGAGGGTTTACGGTTTCAACCTCTGTCACCTAATATTTCTAAATCTTACACATGTAAGTCTTGGGATATATAGAAGAATGGTTTCTGAAAGAGAGTTGAGTTTTGAAGAATGGAATTAGTTTCACGCATGTTTTGCTCGGGACTAGCAAAATGTTGGTTGGGGGGTGTGTTGAGTTCTTAATTGTGCATATTCTAACCCCAATTCATCACTCATTATGCATGGTTTTGCATGATCTAAAGACTAACCTAATGTATGTTTTGTGATTACAGGAATGAGAGTGGACTTCATTCGATAGGAGACTAAAAAGAGCCATTTTAAAGCCTTTGGATGAAGGTTGAAGAAGGACCAAAGAAAGAAGAAATCAAGAAGAAGAAAGAAAGAAGAAACTGAAGAAGAATAGGGCCAAGACCGGTCGTGACCGGTCGGCCAAGGGAGCCAGACCGGTCAAGACCGGTCGGCCAACCCTATACACATGCTGGAAGAAGGACCAAACCAGTCCGACCGGTCGTGACCGGTCGGCCAGAGAATTTTGTGGCCCAGAAGCTTGCTGGACTAATGGGATTACCAGTCCGACCGGTCGCGACCGGTCGGCCATGTGTAAAGTTGCGAACTTTCTGTTTTTGGAGCTGAAAATCTCTACGCATTGCCTAAGCTTAAGCAGATTCTGGAATATTCTGACGTTGCGGAGCCTTCCCACTATAAAATGACAACTAGGGATCGTTCCTAGGGTATCTAAGAAGAGTTTAAGCAAGGTTAGAGGCGGCGGAAGTGGATTTCGGAGTTCTACAACTCCTAGTTTGTTTTGCGGTTTTTATGATTTTTCTAGTTGTTTCATGTTTCCTTGGATCATGAGCAGCTAAACCTCTCAGCTAGGGCTAAGAGGTGAAGCTTGTAGTGGATCTAAGATGTTTCAATTCGTTTTTAGTTGGTTTTAAGATTGGTTTTCATGATTATGAACAATGGTTTAAAGTTAATACAAGTTCTAAGTAGTTTTTCTTAGTCTTATGATGACTCATGGATGTTTGGGAGAATTACTTAAGTTCTTAATTGTTGTGTTAGTCTAGACCTGTATGATCCGAGGAATTGGAGTACGCTCTAGTACTATGATCTTCATGTAAGGACTTCCTACCAAAGTTCTATTTTTCTGGTTTTCTGAATTATGTATGGGACTGTGCATGTGATTTGAATCAAGTTCAAATCATAATCTAGACTTGTCTTGTGACTGGACTTGAGGATGGTTATGATTGTGATCTTATCCTATTGAAATTGGGACTGACCTATGCAATTGAGCATGCTCATCCTAGCTTGCATTGAGTGAATCATATACATTGGCCTTACATATGACAGATTGTTTGGTTTAACAACTCTACCATCCGGCTAGATAGATCTTAATATCGATTCTAGTTGAGAAATTAAAAAACCACAGCGGATTGAACATCAAGGATTGCTACAAGTGGATCCTTGAACCCCTAGTGCCTTTTTATAATTGTTTACCTTCAAATTAGTTTAAAGTTGTTACTTACATCAATCTCATACAAAATCTGGTTGTTAGCTCTCAATAGACACTATTGGATGTGTTTGTGAATTCCTGCACAAGTCCCTGTGGATCGACCTCGGTCTTACCGAGTTTATTACTACATCGCAACCCTACACTTGGGGAAGAAAACACTTGGCTAAAATCTTTTAGCTAAGGCTGAGAGGTGAAGCTTGTAGCCAATTTCATGTTTAATTCAATTTCATTCAAGTAATTTCACTTTAAGTTTGAATTTTGATTGTTCTAGTTCATATAAAGTTGATATTTTTAGAAGTTTTATGAGAGTTCATGTGCTTCGGACATGGATTCCTTGCAATTCTCTGAGATTATCATGTTTTGCTTGATTATATTTGAATTATGGTAACCCTTGAGCATGCCATAGTCCATAGGCATGGCTGTTACTCTGAAGGCTATGATTTCGAATACTATGTGATTGAATAGGACTAGAACTTGGAAGTTCAACTTAAATGGGATTGAATATGTTTAATGCTTTATCTTTCAACTAGATGAGAGATAGAACTTCAAATCTAGTTGTGTTTTTTGCTTGGATTGATTGGATTGACATGGGATTATTACAAGTGGATTCTTGAAAGCCTTAGTTCCTTTAATTACTAATTTTCCTAAATTACTGTTTAAGATAATTCTCTCAATTGAATCTCTTAATTATCGCAATCGTAGTTGCTGGAATGGTTTAGAAGTTGTTTCCTAATTCCCTGTGGATCGACCTCAGTCTTACCGAGATTTATTACTACATCGCAGCCTTGCACTTGAGGCGAGCGAACAGGTGACTGAAAGTCAAAATTTTTTTTACAAAGTTTCCAATCTTCATCAATAAAGTGTGAGATCAATTAAATGTAACCCTTCCTCTGATTGGACGTCGTCTACAAATCAGAAGTCAGACTTATTCTGGAGACTGATGCCAAAACTGATTGCAATTTCATTTTCTCCTTTGAATATATCTTCATGCACTCCCTTTTCACTGTGATTCGCGATGCCCTCTCGACTTTAGGGTTAAGGAATTTACTATATCCCATAAAAGCCTTGCTTTTTATAAACCTAAATGGCTTCCCTTTAACAATCACTAACCTCACATACCACTCTTTCAATTTATCTTTATCAAAATGATAAGTGGAAACTATTTCGGAAGAGATGTCACCTTCTTTCTTGGTAAACGAGAGCAATTGTTGGCCAGCCAATGAAATTTTTTATCTTTTTAAACAGCTTTGCTTATGTCTCTGTAACTGAGTAGTCGCACCCCCTGATTTTTTCATTAATAGAGTTTTTCAATGTATATATTTAACTTTCTTCACCCCATTCATTACAACTTCTTCGAAATCATCCCACACTGATAATTTCTTCTTTCCTTTTGTAGCTGTTGTCGAAGAATCTCCCTCCACAATAAGTGGTGATGTGACTGACGCACCGGGAGTAGTTGGAACCTCCTCGTTAGTCATCTATAAATATAAATACTAAACATTGTCAACTTTGGACTTGTTGTGTAAACTGGGTCTATGGTATTAAGTTCACCTTCACCTGTATATCTACGACTATGACTCCACCTAAATCAGTTATTCATTTAAGATCAGATAGATTGTAATGCTTTCATTTTACTGATTTAAATGCCTACGTCAAAATTCTAGCAGCATCTTCCCTTATCACTCCAGAATATATTTATCTCCCATTTGTTTTCCATTATCAAGTACCCACACAAAGTAAGGATAAATGACAATAGAAGAAAATTAAAGAAATATATCTAGAGAGAATACGAGAGATGTAACACGGAACAGGCGTAAGTATTCAAATCAGTAAAATAAAAACATTACAATCTATTCAATCCTGAACTGTCCAAAAAATGAGACAATTTGAGAATTATTATGCACCAAAGACACACTAGTTTATGCCTAGCCACATAAGAATGCTCAAATGGACAACTGATTATCTACATTACATACTAAAAATATAAATTACAACAATTACTACAATTACTAACAATTAAAAAATATCCACATGGTTACTAACAAATAACAATTACCTAATTATCCACATGATTATTAACAAATAGCAATTATCTAGTGATCCACAAAATTACCAATATTAACAAATAATAATTACTAACAATGTCAATTACTATGCACATAATTCCGTGTATTTAGGCCATGTTCAAATGATCCAAACTGTTAATCTAATGCAAGACAATTACAAAACAATTTCAATTACAATTATAATTAGCTAGACAAATAAACTAGCTAAATAATTACCTACGTAATTAGCTTCATAATTACATAATCTAAATAATTAGTTAAATAATTGCAATTACAATTTATAATTGGCTAAACAATTATAATTATAATTTACTTAAATAGTTAATTTAGCTAAACAATTTAATTAATTAAATTATTACAAAATAATTGAGAATAAATTATTTATTTATTACCTTAAAATTGAATGAAATTTGGGGCAAAATCTGACTGAGTGACTAGTCGGACGTTGGGCAGCGGTTCGTGGTCGGTGGTCGGTGGTCAGACGTCAAGCAGTGGTCGATAGTCGGGCAGCGACTATAGGCTGCTCGAACTTAGGCAGCAACTAAGCAAGGGTAGTCGGACGAACTGGAGAGAGAGAGACTACTGAGAGAGAGAGAGAGAGAGAGAGAGAGAGAGAGAGAGAGAGAGAGACTACTGAGAGAGAGAGAGAGAGAGAGAGAGAGAGAGAGAGAGACGGTCGGGCGTGGTAGTCGGACGAATTGGAAAGAGAGAGAGCTTGAGACGGCCAGGCGGAGGTGGTCGGACAGACGACCGGGTAATGAGGGAGATAGGTTAGGGTTTTGGGAAGGGGGTGCTTGTTTTAATGGGGAAAAAGAGTTTAGAACCTTTTTAACTTTTTAAGTTTTAAGTTTTAAGTTTATAAAAAAATATATATTATAATTTATAATATATTATATATATAATAATATATACCGAGCTGAATCGAGCTGCGAACGAGCTGAGCTTCGAGCTTAATCAAGCCGAGCTTAGGTTAGCTTGTGTGCGGCTCGAAAACTGAGATGAGGCAGGAGAAGATGGTCATCTTGATTCGAACCCTGCCTCCAAATCAAGTCAAATTGAGCTGGAACGAGCAGAGTCGAGCGAGCTACTTGAGCCAGCTCGGCTCGTGAGCAGCTCTAATCCTAGGTATAGAGCGATGGGAGCCTATTGCACTGATCAATCTTACTAATGAACACGAAATATCTCAAGAAGAGTAATCTAGTCTATGCTTCAACCTATCAAAGCAATTTGAGTCATCGTCATTTGTGTTGCTGTCTTTATCAATCTTCGAATCGAGGGGGGACATTCCACATACTCACTGATTTATTTTATTATTTTATTATTATTATCAATTTCAACAATAAAGATATTAATCATGCTCAGTCAAAAATATTATATTTTTCAATTTTACATATTTATATTCATTCTTCGTACGTCGTCATCCATTTAACAAATGTTTCTTTCAAAAACTCCTATAGCACAGAATCTAGATGATGAGAGGCTCGTATCATCATCTAAAATTCAATCTTGGGTGGAAACCATGGTTTTAAGGCTCAAATGAGTACGGTGTGATTCCTATGAGTTAACTATAACTTGAACCATTCCGGTTTGATGGCTGATTCAGCCCTGATCCGGGGCTGAGTCCAACTCGACCTAGGAACCAAGGGATCCAATCAAATCAATTACAAATGTACAAGTTGAAACTTGTGGTACCCTACCCACAGTGATGGCTATAAGAGTAAGGCGATCAATCAGATCATTCAATCGAATTAGTGTACGCTCTGAAGGAATCCCATGGAATGTGCTTCATGATCATTTCTCTTTCTCAACGGTGGTGATCATCCTCCTTACGAGAGGAACATTAGTCCGGCAGTAGGAACCACCAAATCATTGGCCCTATGTGGATATAGTAATCTTAACCATCTGATTTCAACCATCGAATTTGGAACGCTGTCCGCATGATGGATGGTTATGATCGTACCGTCAATGTTTCATTAGCTAATGATACATGGACAGTTAATTTCTCTTTCTCAATGGTGGTGATCATCTGCCTTACAAGTGGAACACTTATCAGCCAGTAGGAACCACCGGAATCGTTGGCCCTATGTGTATATAGGCAATCTTAACCATCTAATTTCAACCATTGAAATTGGAACGCTGTCCACATGATGGATGGTTATGATCATACCGTCAATGCTTCATTAGCTATGATCCACAGACGGTGCAACATTTTGAATGGTCTGGATTTATGTTGATGTTCACCACTTATAAGATGGATGACTCAATAGCATCTATAAGATGTTTTGATGATGGTTAGGGCTTGTTTGGTTGCAGAATCTAGATTTTAGAGAAAATTTAAATTCTAGTTCTGTAATCCAAAATTGGAAATCTAGATTTCATCTGGAGTTTACTGTTTGGTTGAAACTATGTAATCCAGACTTTGTTCGGTCAAAAACTATGTAATCTAATCGTTGCTTGCGTGGCCCACTTGGACTTCATATTCGCCTAAGAAACTAGACCCTTGGCCAATAGCAGTCCCACAAGACAAAAGGCTGGGTTGGATGGAAAATAATCATTATAGTGGGCCCTAGAAATTTTTTAATGGTGGACGTTCAATCAACACTATTTTCTTGTGGTGTGGTCCACCTGAGATTTAGATCTGCCTCACTTTTTGTCTAAGCCCTTAATTAAGCTCTCAAAACGGATAGTCCACGTGGATATAAAACACATATATCATAGGTGTACAATGCATACATCAAGGTGGGCACTACCCATGGGTGTTATCGTCAATATTGAATGACGCTTACTTCCGCATCTTCCCCCACACACACCAAGATGTGTGTACACCAAGACTATAATATATGTACAATCAACACTATTTTCTTGTGGTGTCGTCCACTTGAGATTTAGATCTGCCTCTTTTTTCTATAATGCCCTTAATTAATCTCTCAAAACAGATAGACCACATGGATATAAAACACACATATCATAGGTGTGCAATGTGCACATCAAGGTGGGCACTACCCTAGGGGTATTATCGTCAATATTGAATTACGATTACTTCCGCCTCTTTTCTCTACCATACAAATCCCCCCCCCCCCCCCCCCCCCCCCCCAAAATTAGCCGGAATTTAGATTTTAATCTTGAACAGATTTTCAAATACCAACTAAACAGGAACATTCACCAAATTCTTGCCCATCAATCAGAGCACATTACCGGGAAAAAAAAAAAATCATGTAATCATGCATAGCTGTTTCCTCTATAAACATTGTTGTAGATGAGAATTATGTGCAACTAGCTAGATTGGGGTCCACCATGGTGTGTTAGTATCATCCCACCCTTCTGGAAGGGTCGCCTTTCCACGAAACGCTCCAATCCAATCACATACGGTGGGACACGATGGCAAGCAATGGACAACCAAAGAAAAACCTCCAAATTCATCTCGTGGCCACCTGGTAATAGCGTTGGCACGTGTGTGTTTTTTTTTTTTTTGTTAGTCCTTTCTCAGGGTAGATTGATCCTGCTGGATGGCTTGGATGCCCCCACGTACACACCAAGATGGGCTCCAGATGCAGCTAGTTGCACACAATTCTCAATACAAGTTTGTAATTTGGTATTAAGAGCCACGTCACCGAATCAACGTTTGGTAATGCTTAACCCCATATTTTATGTGATAACCGACATTGATATGCAAAATGCCAAAAAGGAATGACGCGTTTGGAAACTACTAAATTCAAAACTGCAGCTGAGAAATTCATCACGTCTTCCTCCTGGTTACGTCTCTTCCCATCTGGTCAATTTCGTAGAGTATTCAAGCCATGCAAAAGGCGTACAGATAAATATCATTTTCGGCAAAAACGAAGATGATCTGCTCTAGAAAGTCCGACTCAACAGATAGATATAGCCTATTGAATGAGTGGGGTGGTCTGATTTTGGCTCAATGTCCTTTGTGCTGTGGCTCTGATGTCTTACAAAAGTATTAAACTCTCTTTCTTTTTCAATTAGAGTCATCCAATTAGTAATTGTCTACTGATCACGATTCGGAGCATTGGATAGTGGGTCCCACAGTTTGAACGGTTTAATTTAATTGAGAACTCATCACCTATCCACACCTTACCATCTTTCTTGCTAACCGACATGCTTAGTGAAAATGACAGGCAGATAACCTGAGGCGACATTAGGGCAGTACAATCAACAGATTACCACAAAATTCCCACAACATTATAATTAATGGACAACCGACACCCTGACTAATATGGTATAACCCACCTAGGGAGCTCATTTGCCTAATTTCGTGGAAGGAAAATCTTCACGGCCAAGCGTTAGTCCTTGCAGGTCAGGGCCTCCTCAACTGGGCCATTGCTACCTGAGGAGGGCGGGTTAGGTGAGACCCGGCCTCACCTAAGACGGTGCGGCCCTTATATATGTTTACCGTGGGGCCCACCTTGATGTATGTATTATGTATCGACGCTGTCCAACCGTTTATACACATAAGTTTAGGGCACTACACCAAAACTTAAGCATATCCAATTTTTGGTATAGTGCTTTAAAATTATATGAAAAAATAGATAGACAGCATGGATACATAATACATACATCAAGGTGGGCCCCACGGTAATGGCTGCACCGTCTTAGGTGAGGCCAGGTCTCACCTAATCCGCTCTCCTACTTGTGGTGAGAAAGATGGCACGGTACAACAAGCTGTGGATCTGTGGCACGTAGGGGTGTCAATGGGCCAGGCTTGGGGTTAGTCCTTGCAGGTCCGGCCCATTCACCTCGGCAGCAGCATTTCCTTTTCCACATTTGATTCTTAGAAGGAGATAAATACCTAGGAAGTAGGTAATTATTAATCTTTTACCCGGTTTGAAAATTCATTCCATTTACTCCCTTGAAACTCGGTTCAAAATGCTTAGTTTGAATTTGTGGTCCCACCATGATGTGTACGATATATCCACTGTATCCAGAAGTTTTCCCATAAGGTTTTTATACATTAGCGGAAAAATGAGGCAGGTCCAACATTCAAGCGGTCCACACCAAACAAAAAAAAATTCTAAAAAGATTTTAACAGCACTTGTTCATTTTATTTTTCATTCTGTGTGGTCCAATTGAGCTTTGGATATGCTTTATTTTTTAGATCATGGCATATATTCAAGTGACATAATGAATGGACAGTGTGGATACGTGACAAAACACATGGTGTGACCCACAAATATTTTGAGCATCATGGATCTTAACATCTTATAAAAGAGTGGCGGTCACATCAAAGCGTTGGGAAAGATGCCATGAATGCCTAATAAATAATAATTATGCATTTCGCTCGTGTTTACCAAAACTTCCAAAAATCAAAAAGCCCTAAGTGTACGTTCGTCCTTACGATCGCGACACAACTCTCATGTGCAACATGACACGTCACCCTATGAATGATACTCTCACCTCAGCTAGCCTTAATGTCAGTTCACCACCGTTTTGGAAATGATGATGACTAATCTTGACTGTCATTGATGTACCGCCATCCATACCATCCAAGCTGTTGACCCTATCGTGGCACCGAGCACTGCTCAGGAATCCTAGCCGTTCAATTAATTTCTACCAAATGAACCGTTAAAAATACACCAGTGACGTACCGTTATGCTCCTCTATGGATTTGAGGAGAAGTGAGGAGAAGTGGATTCCATGATATGAATTCTCATCAATTCCGGTTCTTATCAATGTTGGGTATGGAGAGAAATCAAACATGAATGAATGTACAGTGTAAATTTTAATCCCATTGTATGCCCACCATATTAGCCTTGATTTTTAAATCCATGCTATTTATCTATTTTTACAAATCATTTTATGCCAAGATCCAAAAAATAAAGCTAATCCATATCTAAAGTGAGCCATAAAATAAGAAAAAATGGAGAGTGAAACCTTTATGATGTAAAAAAGTTTTGGATTAAGCTGAAATTTGTATGATCCCTTCATCCATGTCTTTGTGACCTTATCAACAAGTTGGATGGAAAATATACGTCAGGTTGGGTCCCATAGGGACACATTACGGTGGGAGATTTGAAAAAGGGTAAAAGTGCCTTTTTGAGTTCGCCTGGATTCCTCTCAAATCCACTTCTCATCAATCCATGGTGCCAAACAAAATAAAGCAACCAATTTCCCCTCCTTTCTCCTCCTTTCTCCTAGAATTCATGGTGCCAAACGGGCAATCCATCCAAAGCTGAGTCGGCCAAAGTACAAGTGGATTGAAGTGCAACTATGCTACATATACAGTTGAAGAGTCACCACCATCTTTAAATGGTGCAAAAAGAAAAGAAAAAAAAGAAAAGAAAAAAGATTAGAGTTAGGCCCACCACCCATCTCTCTCTCATGCCTACCACAGTCTTCTCCTCTTCTCTCTTATATTCTCTCATCACCTCTCCTCATTTTCACTCTCTCCCTCTCTCTCTCCGAATAGCTCTTTTATCTCAATTTCCCATGATTCCTCTTTTCCCAAAATGCCCTCACTCCCCAAGTTCTCCCTCTACTTCTTCTCAAGGTTAATCGCAATTCCCAAAAGGCCAAAATAGTCATAAAACTCAAATTTTCTTTAGCATTTTTTGTTCAATTTCCTTATTTTAATATATTTTTTAATTTGCAGGTGCTTCGGAATATTCCGGCACTGGAGGATCGTCTCCGATGGAGATGAAAACAACGACGATGAGAATCCCACAGCCGAGTGCTATGCATGCACTCAGGCAGGCGTGCCCGCCTTCCATTCAACGAGCTGCGACCGATCACACTCGCCGGAGTGGGAGGCGAACGCGGGATCTTCATTGATCCCGATCCAGGGCCGTCGTGGTATTGGTAAGGGACCCCACCGGGGCACCACCACTACCGGCCCATTTTCATCATGGTCGATCTTCGGCCGCGTGCTGGATCCACGCAGCAAGCGTGTCCAGATGTGGAACCGCGCGTTGCTGATCGCACGTGGCGTGTCGCTGGCCATTGATCCGTTGTTCTTTTATTCGCTATCGATCGGACGGGGAGGAGCACCTTGCCTCTACATGGACGGTGGGCTCGCCGCGATCGTCACCGCTCTACGCACGCTGACGGACGCCGTGCACCTGTTTCACGTGTGGCTCCAGTTCCGGCTGGCGTACGTGTCGAGGGAGTCGCTCGTGGTGGGGTGTGGGAAGCTCGTGTGGGATGCGCACGAGATCGCCTCGCACTACGTACGGTCCATCAAGGGCTTTTGGTTCGACGCCTTCGTCATTCTACCCGTACCTCAGGTTAGCAAATTATTGAAGCGCACGTGGCAGCTTGGCTCACGTGGGAGAGATCCCGGCCAATTATTAGGCGGTTCCGGACAAATATATCGGGACAGTAAAATGGCCGCCTAGAGTGAAAATCATCAACGGCCAGTATTCAACGTACGTGCCTGACCCGGATTCTGAGATGGAGCGTGTTCACTTAGAGCCCCACCTGGTACATGGCCCAGATCTCTTACATGTGTGGCAAGTTGGCACTTGTGCCGTGAGTAGTCTCTTCAGTCTCTCCTGATGAAACTGAGATTAGCTTGTGCATTTTACCGACTTTCAGTCCATACTTCGGCCAGTTTATTACCGACCCGACTTACACTGTTGTTGTACGGTCGGTGAAAAAATGGCCGTCCATCCGCTAGAGATGGTCCAATAATTGGATCTTCTAAGACCAGCATCAGCAAGAAACTTTCATTTTAGCCCCACTATCGATGTCCATACACTGAAACAGCAAGAAACTTTCACGTGAGCCTGACCATCGTTGTCCATACCTGAAACTGAACGTTGAAAATTTCGAACTCCACGAATCAATGGACGCAAATCATTCCAGAACCGATCCTCCACGCAACTACGTATCTAGCCCACGCCAAAATTGGTTGTGCGGCAACCCCAAGTCCATGTAGTTTGGTAGTGTTGAAACATGGTAGGATTTGATTAGGTAGGCCACTATCAAAGATGATTATTATTTTATTTATTTATTATTATATTTTTTTGCTTAGAAACAGTTACCCACCGACACCACATGGCCACTTAATCCCATGATCTGAGTGTTGAAAAGGATGGTCACATTGATTAGGCTAGCAGCCTAATGTCACAAATGGCCCAAAAAGTATGATTGAAAGATTTTTGGTTGGGTATCAGCATCTAGGGACTTGTTGTCCAATCAAATCCCACCTTATCAAGGTGAGAGCAAGGTCAGGGCCAGCACTTGATCCAAATCCATCAAGTATGTGATGGGCTACAACTTTCAAATAGAGCTGGACATTAACCCGAACCAAGTTGAGTTGGGCCTAGCTCGGCTGGGGTCGACTCGACCAATAGACAATCTTGGCTTGAGCTGATTGCTCTGGAATAGCATGCTTGGCTTGGTTCGATCGAGCTTTCAAGCCAAGTTCGAGCCACTTCAAGTCGATTTCTGAGCCTAGAAAAGCCTAAAATTTGAATAGGCCCAACCCAAAATCCAAGCCTAAAACAATTCAAAATCACAATCCGAAGGTAACTCAGGCCTGTTGGCACCCCTGACTACTGCTTTTATAGACAATTTTTCATTTTATTCCTTTGCTCACATCTGATGTGGGACTAAAAAACCTCACTTTCCAACTACTTGAGCTGAGTCAATCTCGAACTGAGTCAACATGAACAGAGTTTCGAGTTGAGTTGAATCGAGTTTGGTCTACCTCAAACTTGATTCGATTTTTTTCGAATCACACCTACCTAACTCAACTCGATATGAACTCGGCAATGAGTCGAGTTGAATCGAGTTTGTTCGAGTTGAGTCTAGTTAATTGAGTTGGCTCAGCTCGTGTCCAACTCTACTTTCAAACATGCTTTGCATGTTGGCCATCTTTGTAACACCTGGCCTAATCAAATCTCCCCACCTCCAACACCAATCTTGCTGCCCAAACTCCAAGCATGCCATCAGTCTGGCACATAGCTGTCCCTCCTCCAGTTTGAGAGTTATTTGATACTTTGCTGCCCATCCCATACATGAGTCAAGCATTAACTCAGACTAACCTGACTAAATTGCAAAACTAGCTAGCTGTTGCCAAGTTACAATCTAAAAACTAGACTTCTTAAACTATCCTCATGTCCAATTCATAACAGCTTAATTTTTAGATTAGACTATAATAATTTTCATTTTTAATCATCTAAAAAAGGACTAGCAATCTAATATTTTTGGATCACAATACATTAGATATTATTTAGACAGTTAACTTTGAATTCTTTCAATTCCACGTATGGTATGTGATTTTTCAGCAATATCTAAATGCCTACGTATGATCCATCACACTCTACGAAAGTATTTCCCTTAAGAATTATATGATTCACCACCACATACTCATCGAGTACGCGCAGGTCTTCGATTATCCATTGTTTAGTGATCAAGACCATTGGTCCGATGGCATCTCACAGTAGATTGTAGATGCCCCAATAATGGAATGGAAGATCTCAGAGGCGATATCAAGCTTTCATTCACATAAATGTGGAATGTTGTCAACCATCTGTCCACAGCTGACGAATCGAATGGTCAATATTGCACTATCAAGGGCCTTTCTTTGGACAGTCCATCCATGGTAGAGGGTAAAAGCGAAGCGGTCTTGATTACTGAACAGTGGGCCCCTCCTGTTATAATTGAGAACACCCGCACACTTTGCTAAAAAACGGGGTTGCGCTTATCATAATCCCTCAATCATTAGTGGATGGACTGTCAGTAATCAAGACCGCTGACGAATCATTATTATAATCCCCCAGTACATGGGAATTATATTATACTCAGCCAGCGTATGACGCTTGATACACAGGCACTCAGAAATTGTATTAGTGGTATATATGCATCAACTACAACCAAACCGAATAAATTGCGGAATTGGTTGTCTCTAATTCACGGTCAGTAAATAACGTTATTTTAATAGTTCTAATCTTTGATGTATGGATGCTTTTTTTCTTTCCTTTTTTTTTTTGGTTGAAATAGGACCATTGGAAATAACCGTTGATTAATGAGTCACTTTCTTTTGTTCATGATACATCTAAGCTGGGAACCATAATTTAGAATAGAACTTCTGCCCCTTTCTCTTCATTAACAATATATGTAAGTTTAGAGTTCACCTGGTATGGTGAGCTTTGTCACAGTAACTCACGGGGTGGTAATTTTTAAGGTTTCTCGGGTACTATTCCAAAACCATTACAAATAAAAGTTAGGTTCGAGGACTATTACAGTTATTCTAGAAATAATTCCCTTTTATATTTATAGTCTAACTAGTTTTTGAAAACACCGGGTGTTTTGCAAAAATTATCAATAATTTTTGCAAAAATTATCAATAATTAGTAACGAAAATCACCATACCAGGTAGACTCTAAACCTAGAAGAATTCCAAAACCTAGTATAGGAATTTTACTATACTCTTTTATCTATCTGCCGTATCTATATATTTTTTATGTAGTTCTACCCAGGGTGTGCCATCCCCATTGTGGGTGATTCCACAATGGTCCCATTGTAGATTAAGCGAGGGTACATTCTCTCCCAATCACTCTGGGCGTGGATACGAGGTTAAATTGTGAACACACTATCTGGACTAAAACCTGGTGTGGAACTTGATTCTCTGGCGCTAGGACACAATTGCCAGGTTGTCATGTGTGGTCCATATAAAAGCTGCCGTGTGGGGCTGGTAAACCTCTGTGAGTAATAGAGTATTCCGAACCCAGGGCGGCATGCAACTTGGGCTTGGGTGTATCCGATCCTGACTGGCCTAACCCGCGTTGGGTAAGGTCAGGCTGTCAAGGTCCTCAGGTTGAGTTCAGGTTGAAAAACGCCAAAACAAATGCCAAACATGACAAATTCAGGTTGGGTTAAGTCAGGCTAGTAAATAATCTGGTGCATTTGATGAGTCAGGTCGGGTCTGTTGGGTTGGGTAGAGGTGACTTCGGGTTAGGCACTATCAGGCTACGATTTGGGTCGGTTCAGGCTGCGGCTTAGGTCCTCTTGAAGTTGGGTAGGGCTCAGATTGACCCTCACTCCAACCGACAAAATTGGCTGGAGTTGCACCCTTGCCTGCACCACCTGTTGTGGGCAACATTACAACGCTCGGATGTGTGGGGTCCATTGAACAGTGTTGTAACGTCCAATCCGTACATTACTTGCACCCCTGTGTTTACCCAAAACTTAATTTTGGCGGGGCCACACCATGCTGAACTGCATAAAATTACTCTAAAAATCTCTCATGCGAGTGTGCCACTTGTGTAGTACATCAACATCATGAAAACGTTGAGCCCAGCCCCACAATGAAGACCTGGCACGAAAATTAGTCTCGTCCGCTCATCATGTTGGTTATGTAGAATACAATTGACGGTCTTGGTTCAAGATATTGGTGTGGCCCGCCTTTCCAAAGGATCACCCTTATTTTTTAGAACGGGACCTATCTTTTTCGGCGGTACTGTAGAAGGTTGGTGGGGAAAGATCGGCGAGCGGATTAGCTGTTACACTAGTAACAGCTTAGTGGGTGTTACCCTTGCTGTGTGGGGCCCATCTCGATGAATTTTTTTCATATCCACTCTGTCCATCAATTTTTTCAGCTTATTTAAGGACATTATCCCAGAACTTAAGAAGATCCAAATCTACAGTGGACCACACCACTGGAAAAAGTGGCAAATGACTATGAAAAAGTATTTTATAGGCCACAAAAGTTTTGTATCAAGCTAATCTTTGTATTTTCTCTTCACCATTTCTTTTTTACCTTATCAACGGTTTGAATGGAAATTAAACATTATGCATCTGCTTACAGTGGTCCTTGAGAAGTTTTTAATGGTAAGCGTTCATTCACTACTATTTCTTGTGGTGTGGTCCACTTAACAGTTGGATATGTTTCATATTTGGGACTGAATCCTAAGTAGTCGTGAAACACGGATGGATGAAATGGATGTATAACATATTATCAAAGTCGGCCCCCACATCAAGGGTAATAGCTAATCCACACCCTAAAGGTAATACCTCACTTTTTTTACTACGGGACTTATCTTTTGAGCTTAGAATGGTTACCACAGGACGCAACAGGAGACGGACAAATATATGCCACCTCTGTATTGGTGGAAAGCAGGTGGGACCTGCACCCCACTAACAATAGAGAGCTGATAGGCCTGTCACGTCAGCTGGGTCTCAACTGCTCTCCACCACCACCAACATGACACATATCCATCCGTCTCCAACTGCATCCTGGTGGTGGGGTAGTACCCAAATCTAAGCCCCTATCTTTTTCTAGGTCCTTGGACAACATGAAATCCAGTCCGTCCATCAGGTTATAACCTTTTGTTCACCGTATGTAGAAAATTTTAGCCCATAAAAAAACCTCATATTTAGAAAATCATGCGGAAACTCATATGTAAATTTTAGCCCGTATGTAGAAAATCATGGGGAAACTCATATGTAAATTTTAGCCCGTATGTAGAAAATCATGCGGAAACTCATATGTAAATTTATTCTAAAGCCTCTAAATTCATGCGGGTAAGTTTTAGATCAGGCTGAGTTTTGTATTATTCCCTTTGTTCTGGTGAGTCACACCTGCTGAACGGCTTTGATGAAACATACACACCATCGTAGCCCAGCTGACAAACCTATGATTGGCATCCTATCCCATTTTGTTCCCTATGTCGTGGCCCACCTGAGGTTTCGATTCAGCTGATTTTTGGCCTTTATGAAATAGCGTGAAAAATAACAGCTGATGGACGGATCAGATTTCACGTATACAACTTGGTGGGCCGAAAGATCATTTCCCTCCGATAAATTATCCGGTGCTGCCGTCAGCATGAAAGCTTACCGTGCTTCCCCCTTCTTTCTTTCCGGCGCGCAGTTTGCATGGTCATCCGAGCCTTGGAAAAGTTCAGCCCCATGATTAGGATCGCCTAGCCTGAAAATCAGATACGCCCACTTATCAGGTGGGTCAACCTATATACTGGGACATATCGTACGTCATTCATTGATTTTGATGTAAAGGACCACATGATGATTGTACCGCTCTGATTTTCTTACAACGTAGACGAGAAAGACAACCGTGCGGCTCAGATCATGTACGTGTAATAAGTTGGCAGGAACAAAGCTGACAACAGCACCCTATGTTTCCTCTCGTTCACGTGGGCCAATGCGACTGTAGCAATGGGGAGAGGGTCACGGGCTCCAATCCCAGCAGATGCCTGTTATGTCACTGTTTTGAGGCCCAAATGGGCCCACCTTTGATCAACAGATAAGGTGGTAGATTCCTTTCTTCCAATGGCCCACTGTGATTACTGGTCGGGCCACTTGGCCTGTATGTGTAAATACATACACATCTGGCTCCATCTTTCCAGCCAACGTGTCATTTTTTAGGACATCTCAGCTATGCAAAATGGTGAACCATACCATGAAGATTACTTGACTCGTCGGGTCGGGTGGGCCTCACCATTGATAATTAGTCAATGTGGCCCACCCAATAAGTGGACGCCCTGATTTTCGAGGAATCTGATCTTCATAGTGTGGGCCATCTTTTGTACGATTTGGATGTGTCGTCCACATAATATGTTGGCAGGAAATTCGAGGTTGTATGTGTAAGTTCAGGTACAGAGCCTTTGTGTGATCTTCTGGCTAGAAATGATTTTCTTGTCTATTCAAGTTACTAATGATCGCATGTAACCAAAGAGCATTCTAAGTGACCGCTTCCCTGAAGGTAAGGTGGTCCTCACGTGAAGATCATCTGGTGCGAAAATCAAGCAGAACTGCTCATTAGGTGGGACACACCTGTACATTTGATCAAATAATCAGCTTTCCGTTGATTTAGAGGCTGTGGCCCCCTGATGAGTGAACCGGTCTGATTCTCTCAGCGGGTGACTTTCATGACATGTGGCCCACCTGTCGATCAGCTTGGATGTCGTGCACATGCAGGCCAAACCCCTACCTTGATCAGATCATCAGCTATCCGTTGATTTCTACGGCATGGCTCATTGAGTAAGCATGCCTGATTTTTCTCACCGGTAAACATGGTGTGGCGCCCACGTTTTACACGGCTTAGCTATCCTCCACATGTGAGACATTGACTGAAAGGACAGGTAGCATGCTACAGTTGTATGTGATCAATTACCCATTTAAGTCCGACGGCAATTTGCACCACTCAACACTTGAAAGCGTAGTGACGAATCTGGCTCTCGTCAATATATCGATCCACGAATTTCTCGGGATATTTTATTGATAAATCCTCTTCGAAAATAGAAATATTCATTGTGAATTATTAAATAAATTTAAATTTTAAATTTATATTAATATAACAACGTCCTTAGTGGTTGTACTATTTTCAAGTTAATATTGGGATATGCTTATATTTTAAAATTTTCCGTAAGTTTTAAGACCAAGCTATAATTATCACGATATTTTCAAAATCTCAGATATATTTTTCACACTGCTTGAAAGTGCGCCCCTCTTATATGGGATTTAAAGATGCATTTCACGATTGGATTTATTTCAAATCTCATTTGAAAATGCATGCCAGGATTCTAGCCCTCCGCCATTTGATGTATGCAGGCCATCAAGCTGAAAAAAAAAAAAAAAAAGTTGGAAAAAATGGGCCCCTCCATGAAGATATAACCTAACTCAATGGAGTCCACTCGTCTGTCGGGCCACCAAGTACTAAAACAATGAACGATGTAAATCAGTCCTGAAAATGCTTCTAGCCCATTGAATGAATGGACTGGCCTATTTTTCATTTACTAGATGATCATCATGGTGGGGGCCCACCTTTGGCACTGCTGGGGTGACAGAGTCAAATGACACATTTGGCACGTGAGATTTGTTATATGTTAAGCTAACCAACAACTATAGATGATGACTCTACATAGTTTGGAGTATGGATTTTGATTTCTTTGTATTGTAATTCTTTTGCATGCAGACGGTTTTCTGGTTGATCGTGCCGAAATTGATTAGGCAGGAGGAGATTAGGTTGATAATGACGATTCTTCTACTAATCTTCTTGTTCCAATTCCTCCCCAAAGTCTACCACAGCATTTGCCTGATGAAGCAGATGCAGAAGGTTACGGGTTACATTTTCGGGACCATCTGGTGGGGTTTTGCACTTAATCTCATTGCTTATTTCATCGCATCACACGTAAGTACATTTCAATTTCCATTTTAACGTAGATTAATGGGTGATGATCACCTACCTCTACTGATAGCAACCTCTCTCAAACGCGAAAGTTGGGCCCCCACCAGATGGAAAAAAAAAAAAAAAAAATTGTGGCCAACCACTATTCAGGGTTGCCCATGTGATGAGTGGAGTGGCCTTTTGCCTGGTGATCTACGGATTAGAATCCAACTATCGCACTCCTCCGTATCCTGCACACATGACATATTGGCACTTGGGTGGGTGATCTTTTGTTTTAAAATACAATGCAAGATATCCGGCCGGAAGGGTGTGCAACACCCAAGTTCTATGGAGCCTAAAATAGGGTGTGTAACAACCACTCCATCCATCAGTTGAAACATCTCATGTTCATTCTACATAACAAAAACAAGCTCCCACGCCTCTGTGTGGTCCACAGGAGTTTTAAATCGGGTTGATATCTGGGATGTTTCTTCATCATAGTGGGGCTCACATCATGAACAGGTTGGATGGTATATAAAAACACGATGGCCCCAAGAAGGCTTCTATGGTGGACATCCCCAAATCCCCATCTGACAGTTCCCTGCAGTGTGGCCCACCAGAGTCTTGTATCAGCCTGATTTTTTTGCACGTGTCCTAACATGAGGAGTCGTAACTAATGTATGGAGTGGATGCCATGCACATATCAGATCATGGTGGGCCCATGGAACTACGGTTGTCACATGCTATTCTTGAAACAGGTTGTAGAGGATTCAGGTCGTAACATATCCATCTTAAGGTTGTGCAAGAGCTAGAGTAATGAGATTGGATCAGCTGCCACCGGTTGTAAATTAACCCATAACCCCTTTACAAGCTTTTGGGCTGGGCAAAGTTGGAAACCAAAGTTCTAAAGGCATAATAGAATTGTTGTAGGTCCAACCGGTTGTAGGTGATTGTTCATCTGATGTAATAGGGCATGGGTTCAGCTTGTCTTACTCATGAACATTGTGACGTACCGTTCACAACCTCTTTTGGTGCCATCTTCTGTGGGTTGAACCGTTTTTGTCTTTTCCATCAAAAGGTACTTGATCTTTGCAGAGAAAGGTTTTTAGTACTGCAGTTGGCACATATGGCCCCATACATGCCAGTATAGCCCATGAATGATGCAGGTGTATAGGCCCCATATTGGCTGAAACAAGTCGATCTGGGGCAATACGAGGCGATCCGTAATGGTTTCAATGGTGAACTAGGCATGGGAGCATGGTTATATGACTCGACAACTCAGATCGATTTGTTTGTTTCAAGTTGAGTCGATCGCCCGAGTAGGGGTGCCCAATGTAGAAAATCGGATGACTCAAATCTATGCTGAAAACAAGGTCAACGATCGATCAACCACCCTGATCGATCGATCGACAATTTGAGGATTTACACAACGAGCTCTCTGGACAGTTTTCAGACAGTTTGACCGATCAAGCTGTCTGGTTGATCGATCGACCGATCAATGCCAGTCGATTGATCAACTGACCGATCGACCGTTTGCGTAGTTTTGCACGTTTTTGCCATTTTCTTTCTAATTTCATATTAGTTCTATATAAGCACTTGTAATTGCGGGATTAGGGTAAGACTTGGAATTACAAGATGTGTTTAAGGGTTTGAGAGAGTTTTGTGAGACAGAAATATAGGGTTTTCTCTTGGAGCTTGATCCGGGTAAGTTCATCTCTTATAATCTTCCGATGCATAGTGCATTATCGCTTTGTGTTGTGGTTTTTCCCGCAAAGGGATTTTCCGTGTAAATTCGGATTGTTCTCTTATGTTGATTTACTTGTGTGATTGTGAGTGCTTTGCTTGATTCTACTCTTATGTGTTTTTGCGAGTCCCAACAAGTGGTATTAGAGATAATGTTAGGAGGAAGACAGAATCTAAGCGTAAGGTATCAGTGACATCTGGCATGAAGTTCGACGTAAGGTATTAATGGAATTACAAGATGTGTTTAAGGGTTTGAGAGATTTTTATGAGAGAGAAATCTAGGTTTTTCTCTTGAGGCTTGATCTGGGTAAGTTCATCTCTTGTAATATTCTGATTCATTGTGCATTATCGCTTTGTGTCGTGGTTTTTCTCGCAAGGGATTTTCTGTGTAAATTCGGATTGTTCTCTTCTGTTGATTTGCTTTTGTGATTGCGAGTGCTTTGCTTAATTCTACTCTTATGTGTTTTCGTGAGTCCCAACAAGTGTATCAGAGATAATGTTGGGAGGCTGATAGAATCTGAGAGTAAGGTATCAATGACATCCAGCATGAAGTTCGACGTAAATAAGTACTCTGGAAAAAAAAAAAAACTTTTGAACTATAAAAGGTAAAGATAAAAGGCCTTCTAGTTCAGCAATGATTGAAAGATGCACTCCTTGGGAAGTGACTAAGATCTATGAAAGAAGAAGAGTGTAAAAAGTTGGATCAAAAGGCTAATATCTCAATTCAATTGTGCCTAATGGATGAGGCCCTCTACAATGTTATGAGAGAGAAGATTGCGGCTGATACACGGGCAAAGTTAAAGAATATCTATGCGAAGAAATTTCTTGAAAATCGTTGTTATCTGAAGCTCCAGTTGTTCAATTTGAAGATGGTAGAGGGGGCTAATGTTGAGAGCCACGTTAATAACTTCAATAAGTTTATTTGCAAACTGTTGGACGTAGATAAAGCGATTAAGGATGAAGATCAAGCATGTATTCTGTTGAATTCTCATCTAAAATCATATGAATCGTTCAAGGACTCGTTGTGTGTCAGTAGGGTGACCATTGACATTGAGACCGTTATCTCAGTCTTCCAATCGAAGGCGATGAGAAAAAAAAGTGGTGATGTGGGTTCCTCTACAAATCCACTAGTTACGAGGGGGAGAAATTATAAGCGGGATAGGGGATCTTCACGATCGAGATCTAAATCAAAGGACAAGGATAAAGGAAAGTTGAAGTGTTGTAGTTGTGGACAAACAGGGCACATGAAGAGGGATTGTCAGAATCCTAAGTCGAAGAAGGAAAAATCATAAGAATCTTTTAGGGAGGCTAATACCGCAAAATCTACAGAGGATGTGAGTGGAGGTTGTGATGTATTGATTGTATCCAAATTCGGGTACCTCATTGATGAGTGGCTTTTGAATTCAGGTGCATCGTATCACATGTGTCCTAACCAGAGTTCATTCACCGTATACAGAGAGTATGATGGTGGTTTGGTGTTCTTGGGCGATGACTATGCCTACAAGGTTGTTGGTATTGGCTCAGTGCACACTAGGATGTTCGATGGGATCCTGAAAGATGTGAGGCATATCCCTAGGCTTAAGAAGAATTTAATATCTCTTGGTGCACTCGAGGTAATGGGATGAAAATTCACCGGTTTCAATCGTGTCCTTAAAGTTTCAAAGGGGGCACTCATAGTGATGAAAGCACAGAGGAATGGAAACATCTACAGGTTGATTGAGAGTACTTCATCAGGTTGAGCTACAACATCTGTAGCGGATTCCACATCTGTACGTATGTGGCACGTGTGCTTAGGCTACATGAGCGTGCAAGGCATGAAGGTATTTTCTTATTATTGTTTAATTCTTGCATTTAAAAGTTTTGATTTTAGTATACGCGAGCATTATATATATAGTAAACAATCTAGTCTATCATTTAAATCGGGAAAACATGTATGTAAGGTGTGTTAGAATGTGCATTCTAATGTATGAGGGTCGTCACCTATAGTTTATAGTGGGGGGTCATCATAGTTCGTCACGTTCATTGACGACTATTCCAGGAAGGTATGGGTTTATTTTCTGAAAAATAAATCAGATGTTTTCACCACCTTCAAGCATTGGAAGGCAATGGTAGAAAATTAGTCAGGGCGAAATGTGAAGGTTTTGAGGACAGATAACGGTGGAGAATTCGCTTATGGGGAATTCAATCATTTTTGTAAAGATGAAGGTATCGTGGGCACAACACAATGCGCCACACACCAGAGCAGAATGACATGGCTAAATGGATGAATCAGACTCTCTTAGAGAAGGCCTGATGCATGATAAGTAATGCTGGGTTGGGCAAGGAGATGTGGACTGAGGCCGTTAACATGGCTTGTTACTTGGTGAATCGGTCCCTTTCAACAGCTATAGATTACAAGATTCTAGAGGAAGTGTGGAGTGGTGAGCAAGTAGACTACTCGGGGTTGTGAGTCTTTGATTGTGAGGCTTACTCTCATGTACCGTCAGTTGAGAGACATAAGCTAAACCAAAGGGCGAGAAAGTGTATCTTTGTGGCCTATGATGATGGTATGAAGGGATGCAACTGTATGATTCTACCACACGGAAGACCACATTGAGCTGAGATGTCAAGTGTGATGAAGGCTTCTTGTTTCGTAAGGATGAACCTAAGGAACCAGAGAAATCAACGGTGATGGACATTCAGATAGACAGAGATGAAGCACGAGTCAAGACTGGAACGCAGATAAATGTACATGATCAGGTGGAGCAACCACCTGTGAGAAGGAATCCACCAAGGGATCGTGGTTACCGGCTAGGTACAAGGATGACTCGGATGTTGCACTCGCCGATGAGGGGGATCCGTCTACTTTTTAAGAGGCTCTTGATGACGTAGATGCCAAAAAGTGGAAGGCAGCGATGCATGACAAGATGGACTCCTTGTACAGGGATGAGACGTGGGAGCTTGTGGAGCTTCTCGTTGGCTGTAAAGTAATCGGGTGCAAGTGGATCTTCAAGAAGAAACAAGATAGGTACAAGGTGAGGTTAGTAGCAAAGGGATATGCTCAGAGAGAAGGTGTTGACTACAGTGAGATCTTTGCACAGGTAGTGAAGCAATTATCTATTAGGTTCGTGTTGGTGCTGATTGCCCAATATGACCTCGAGCTGAAAAAGATGGATGTGAATATTGTTTTCCTACATGGGGAATTGAAGACTAGATTTACATAAAACAATCAGAAGGTTACGAAATACAAAGGGCAGAGAACAATTTGCAGGTTAAAAAACTTGTTGTACAACCTGAAACAGTCGCTTAGGCAGTGCTATAAGGAGTTTGATTCCTTCATGATGAGTTAGCGGTTTACCAGGAGTGAGTATGATCATCGTGTCTACTTCAATACACTGAGTGATGGGAAGTTCATTATGCTAGTATTGTATGTTGATAACATGCTTATCGCCAATCATAACATGTCTAAGATCGACATACTAAAGGCTCAGGTATCAGGAACGTTTGAGATGAAGGATCTGGGGGTTGAAAAGAGGGTTTTCGGCATTGATATATATAGAGACAGGAAAAGGAGCAAGCTTTAGTCATCTCAGGAAGAATACCTTGAGAAGGTATTGTTGAAGTATGGGATAGACAAGGCAAAGTTGGTTGGCATTCCCAATGTGACTCATTTTAAGCTTTTCTTCAGAGCAGTGTCCTGAAACAGAAGAAGAATGGAAAGTTATGTCTCGTGTCCCTTATTCGAGCGCAGTTGGCAGCTTGATGTATGCTATGGTCTGTATGAGACCGGATATTTCACATGCAGTGGGTGTTGTTAGCAGATACATGTCTAACTCGGGCAAGCAACATTAGGAGGCTGTGAAGTGGCTACTTCGATATATTCGAGGTACACAGGACTACGTCTTGACATCTGAAAAATTAGGGGACAAGTTGGTAGGGTATGTGAATTCTAATTACGCGGGAAGTAAGAGATTGACTTTTGGTTACTCATTTGTGTTAGCGGATGGAGCGATCATTTGGATGTCAAAGCTTCATTTTGTGGTGGTTTTTTCCACAACAGAAGCTGAGTATATAATAGTGACAGAAGCATTCAAAGAAGTGGTTTGGTTAAGAAGAATGATAAATCAGTTGGAACTTTAAACGGAGGCCGTGCTAGTTAATTGTGACAGTGCAAGTGCTATCAATTTGGTAAAGAACTCAGTTTACCATTGTAGAACTAAACATATTGATGTTTGTCACCATTTTATCTGACAGGTGCTTGAGGAAGGTGATGTCACTATCGAGAAGATCCATACAATTGTGAATTCGATGGATATGCTAATCAAGTTAGCTCCTGCAGAGAAGTTCAAGTTCTGTGTGACTTCTTTAGGTCTGGTGAAGATGGAGTGTGCATGAGAAGCGATGATAGTAGAGCTATGATGGAAGATCGAGCATGGCGTGTGCAGCATAAAGATTAGAGTCATAGTAGAGATTGTAGAAAATCGGATGTTTCAAATCTATGCTGAAAATAGGGCCATCGATCGATTGACCACCCTGGTCGATTAATCGACAATTTGCGGATTTACACATCAAGCTCTTTGGACAGTTCAACCGATGGAGTTGTCTTGTCGATCGATCAACCGACCAATCGATAGTTTGCGTAGTTTTGCGCGTTTTTGCTATTTTCTTTCTAATTTTGGATTAGTGCTATATAAGCACTTGTAATTGTTGGATTAGGGTAAGGCTTGGAATTACAAGATGTAGTTAAGGGTTTGAGAGAGTTTTGTGAGAGAAAAATCTAGGGTTTTCTCTTGGGGCTTAATCAGGGTAAGTTCATCTCTTGTAATCTTCTGATTCATAGTGAATTATCACTTTGTGTCGTGGTTTTTTTCCACAAGGGTTTTTCCACATAAATTCGGATTATTTTCTTGTATTGATTTGCTTGTGTGATTGTGAGTGGTTTACTTAATTCTACTCTGTGTGTTTCCGCGAGTCCCAACACCCACTCTGAGTCGACTTGGATAAGTTGCATGTTATATCTCCATGTCGTTGCAGCACACCACCTTGGATACATGAGTTAGATCTGAACTATTCAGTCAGGTAGGCCCTATAGTGAATGAACTGTGGACCATAAACCAAGCTATCTGAATGATCTTGATCCTTTAATCATCAATCTGGATCATTCAGAAAGCTTTGGCAACGGGTCAGGCTAGCCTGTTGGGTAATTGGTCTGGCTGTTCACAGGTCAAGCTTGTCCTTCAACTCATGGGCCCATAATGTCGGGTATAAAAGCTCAGGCTTGATCATTCTTTAGGAGAAGTTCATGTCATGATCATGGTCCGTCAAGTCATAGATCAATGTGCACCAGTAGTATATTTATGCATAGGAAATGATCCTATGGTCTGTATACCATGTATGAGAAATGATCCTATGGTCTCTCTATTCCCAATTTTTCAAGTTTTGCAAGTAGGGCCCATTATTGAGTTACTCAAATTTGAGTGGACAGACCATGTCCAAAAGTTTCCTTAATTGAAAATTTGTGACTTTTCAATTTTCATGGAAGGGAAATGAACTCCAAAAGAAAAATGCATGGAGGTCTTGGCGCCAGCCTCGCGCCATGATCTCAGCCCCAAGCCCATCTTGGGGCTACTATCCTGGCCTGAGCCCTAACCCAAGCGCCATTGGAACCAATAGACCTGAACTCATCTCCCATTAATATGGAGAAATGATTTTTTTTTTTTTATTTGACAGAAATTTCGTAGGAATTTTGATTTTACCGGAAATGCCTTGACTATTTTAGAGTTCAATGACTAAAATGCCCTATCTTTTTTTTTTTTTTTTTTTCTGAAAAAAATAGAGTTGAGAGGGCTGTCAATGGGCCAGGCTTGGGGTTGGCTTTGGCCAGGATTTTGAACTGTTCACCGTATTCAAAATTTTGATTTTGCTGTGCCCGGGGCATTGTGGCACCCATGTGGTATGTGTATGACATCCAACCATCCAACAGAGCATCCTACCATGCTGATAATACAAACCAAAGATAAAGCCTATCCAACCATTACCATAAAAATAATATACACCACCCAAAAATCTTTACTTGTGGGCTGTCTGATGGTTAGATTGACCTTATGCCATGCTCTTCATGATGGGTTGCACCTATTGGATGGTTTGGATGTCATAAACACATTGTGTTGACTCTACAGCTTTGGACTGTTAACAAACATTTTTAGAGCCTATAATAGACGAGGTTATTTTAGTCATTCTCACTAAAAAGCACATATTAGTGCTTTAGAAAAGTTGAGGTATTGTTTGGTAAAATCAGAATTCTTGAGTAATTCAACGGTAAAAATCCCAATTTTCTTCATTATATGTTCAGGAATTTGACTGTAAAAATCCCTATTTTCTTCATTATAGCTTATGTTCAGGTTTCATCTCTTTCATATTCTAAGAATATAATGGCCATGCTTGGCAAGCCTTAACCCGAACTCGGTCCAATTAAGCTACATACCAATAATGGGTGGACGGGCCTCTTATCACTCGGCCAGAACTCGGCCCAACTAATAAACAGGCTTGAAAATTGGAGCTAAAGCCTGAGCCCATTGCTTGCTGGACCAGGTCCGAAAGCCCAATGGGCTGGGCAGGCCCACTTACAAACCTCATATCCCATCACATGGTAAAAATTTTGGACTATCTCAATATGTGATGGGGCACCATCCCAAGATCATCCAGCGATTGATGAATAAGAAGGTGATGGAAGTTTCTTCTCCATCATTCATCATTTTTCTTATTTTCATCATGATAATATGATGATTGTCTTGCTTACTACATTGAAGATTTCATCATGGTTGTCATAATCGAATCATGATCAAATAGTGATTGATCGCATGTCCTATGCCTCATAACATGCTTAGATTTCTTCTCCAAGTGATAGTATACGTCGGGTCCCACCGCCTTCACAGGCCCACGTTGATAATGGCAATGGGATCCTCCCAGACCTACAATTTCAAGAAATCAAAACCTCAACACTATATGCAGCCAGGTCAGGTTGACTCGAAGACTCAACTCATATTGACTCAAAGCCTTGACTAGAATCAACTCGATATTTAATAATTAAGTTGAGAAATTATTAAAATGATAATAGAGGTTTCAAATTATATAGGCAAGAAGGGTCAAATTACTCAAAAGAACAACACATGGTAAGCTGCTAACAATGTTTTTCCCTCAGGTTCAGCCAGTGAATTTCATATTGGGTCGGCTCGAAATCTTATTGATTCGAGTCAAATCAGCCTATTTTTTAGTCAAGTCACCAACTTTTCAAACTATGATTTCACATACCGTGCAAATACCACATTGTTGCTATTTCAGTGTGCATGTTATACAAGTGGGTGCATTTCTTTCTTTTTCTTTTTCAGGTTGCCGGGGGTTGCTGGTATGTTCTCGCAATACAACGTGTGGCATCATGCATTCGGCAACAATGTGAGAACGACGGAAGTTGTAGTCTCATGTCTTTGTCATGCTCAAAGGAGGTTTGTTATCGGCTCCCATTTCCATCAGACATGGTCGAATATTCTTGTGGGAATAACCTGACGACAACTGAGAAAATTCCGCTGTGTTTGAATGGCAACGGGCCATTTCGCTACGGTATCTACAAGTGGGCACTCCCCGTTGTTTCAAGCAACTCGCTCGTTGTCAAGATCCTTTATCCCATCTTTTGGGGCTTAATGACACTCAGGTAAATAAAAAAATGAATTTTGAGGAAAAAACATTATTTGATGTTTTATAATTTAAATTACCACGTAAGGATTTATTTTTTTGTTAGATAACACATTTTTGTTCGAATGCAATGCAAGATCTCTCTGATAATGTCTACTACTTCCATTAGCAGATAATGTCTACTACTTACATCAGCATGATAAGTTTTCAAAAAAATTCTTATGTTTTGAAGTAATTTTAGTTTAAACAGTGAAAATGGATGTTATGTAGGCCTGGCAATGGATCAGGCCTGGGCCTGGATTTTGAACTGGCCAGGCCAAACCTTCGGTCCGTCCCTATTCAAAATTTTGATTTTGCTAAGCCCAGGCCTGGCCCATTGCCAGCCTTAGTGTTATGGTATACACTCAAATGACAACTGAAAGTCGCAGCAGGCAATGGTGACAAGTGCAGCTTTTATTTTTCACGATTTTATCACGAAATCACCCAATCTTTTTAACATAAAAACATTTGAAGTGTGGTAATAGTACCATTGCTCATTTATAGTAACACCCAAGAAGATGGCAGTTCCAATCATCGGACAATTGACACATGCTTGCAGTCAAAACAGTCTTGTAAAAAGATTAGTTTTCGAATTTCATTTTCCAAACCTTTTTTTTTAAAGATGAATTTTAAATTATTAATGGGGACGCATGCATAATTGAAGATCTAGAACCCGAATAACGCATTATTTTGTTCTTGTTTCAGTACTTTCGGCAACGATCTCGAACCCACGAGTCACTGGCTAGAAGTGATATTCAGTATAATTATTGTACTCAGTGGGCTACTTCTCTTCACTCTGTTGATTGGAAATATTCAGGTAATTTCTCACTTACCATCTTTTCTTTTCTTTTGAATTTCAACAAGTGGAATGTCGAGTCTTAACTAACCACCAGGGCTCGATATTGTTTATAGGTATTTTTGAGCGCGGTCATGGCAAAGAAGAGGAAGATGCAGTTGAGATGTCGAGACATGGAGTGGTGGATGAAGCGAAGACAATTGCCCTCACGTCTGAGACAGAGAGTCCGCCGCTACGAACGCCAGAGATGGGCCACATTGGGAGGCGAGGATGAGATG
This sequence comes from Liriodendron chinense, assembly GCA_003013855.2. Lineage (NCBI taxonomy): Eukaryota > Viridiplantae > Streptophyta > Magnoliopsida > Magnoliales > Magnoliaceae > Liriodendron > Liriodendron chinense. Next base: position 7,931,220 of record ML058429.1, read on the forward strand.
GATATGATTAAAGATCTGCCACAAGGACTTAGGCGTGACATCAAGCGTTATCTCTGTCTGGATCTCATCAAGCAGGTGGACATACTGATGAGCATTCTTGTCAAGTTTACGTTGATCTTAAGCTTAGAAACTAATCTGGAACTCTATGCTACTTACCCTTAGGGGTCGTTTGGCTTCTTGGAATCCAGCCCATGGGCCATTGATTTCATTAATGATGAGATGAATTTGTTTTTGGGTCCTCAAAAAGGGTAGAAACTGAATTCCCATGGGAATCAAATTCCCCAAAATTTCCCCTTTTATACTTCCCATCTTGAAGATGGGTTGCAAAATTTTGGGAAATGGATTCCCATCCATTGGTGATATTTTTTGAAAAGGATAAGTCGCCTCTCCTCTGCTTTCCTCTGCATTCCCAATATGTAGACAAAAGAAAAATAAAAATCCTGAGAGTAGCTTTCCCAATGCCCAATCACCACAGACAGAATTTGTTTCACCGGGAATCTGTTTCTTGGAAACAGATTTTCATGCCACTTTTACAATTCCAAGGAGCCAAACGACTCCTAATTTTCATGAAAGGGAAGCATTTGATACTCAGAGTCTGATGGTTCAAATGCATGCACTAAAAATTTGTCCACGTGATATACCTGTACATCCAATAAACTGTCCTAATCGCAGGACCCACTATAGACAAGTTAAAATCATAAATATATAGATTTGATGATCCTAATCTTTTATTAATGGACATTTTTTGTTGAATTCAAGGTGGTGACTGCTTTTCATTTTAACCTTCATTAGATGTCAGCCAGCTGGCCAGTTAGGACATAGGTTCAATGTAATCGTTGGTTTGTAACCCTTCTTAAGTAGGACTGACAGTCTGCGTGTCCTAATATGAGTTGTCATCCTCTACCACAACATCAAAGTTTTTCTCCCTCATTAAAGTAGTGAACTGTCAATTGCATTAATTGAATTAACATTGGAAAAGTTAAGTATGGTTTTAGGTGGGTCCCTACTCATGGCTCAGTGGTAGGCCATGTGGGTTTCAACACTGAGGTCATGGGTTCAAGTACCCATGTGGTGTGTGTGTAAAAAAAAAAAAAAAAAAAAAAGTATGGTTTTAGTTTTCATAGTAAAAATTCATGTGGATGAGTAACTGATCGATCACCTTACTAATGACCCACCACACGCTAATTGTTGTTTCCACTTTTCTCTTAAAAAATTTTAATATTTTTAATGGCACGATGCTTGAAAAAATAGGTTCGTAGATCATTAAACGATTGGTTTTTCCATGCTAAAAGGGCTTCCAATTTTAAGTGTTCGATTCATGACACTCAATTTAATAGTCATGAAAAATTATAGCTTATGTAGACTAATGAACATCACCTTCATTCACTGTGGAAATAGAAGGTCACATACAATATACCATGCTTAATTGCTTTTTATGCATGTCAGATCCTCCATCAATATTAGTACCGTGACTATAATTCTATTATATGCCTCTTCTTGTTGTTTTAATTGATTTTTCATTTTAGGATTGGGCATTTTAACAACTATGTGTTCCATTCGTTTGATACAAATTACATCAAATTGAGCTAATTGATTTTTTGTTTGGGTTTTAGGTACCTCTATTCCACAACTTGGATGATCTGATCCTAGATAATATATGCGACAGGGTTAAACCCCTTGTTTTCTCCAAGGATGAAAAGGTATGCGGAAAAGTAATATGGAAGTACTAAATCAACTGAGGGACTGTTTGGATTGCATGTGGAAATGGAAAAGAAATGAAAAAAAAATTACAAAATGATTATTTCTGGAAGCACTATGTAAACATGGATTCCATTTTTAGGAGTCTTGTTTGGGGAGCAAGTAGAAATCTCATATTTTTCTCTCAATGGTCACCTTGCATTCTATGAGTGAGAATTTGACCATGGAAAATAGTTGCTGTGGGGAATCCACTATTTCCTTTTTCTATCCCAACAATACAAAAGGTCCAAACAAATGGAAAACCCTTTCCATCATTGAATAATTATTACATATTTCCTTTTTTTCTCACAATCCAAACATGCTTTACATGAAAAGTCCAACGAATTATTTCATTGTTGTCATCTCTTGAATAACAAACCTTGATTCCACTTAGGTGGAGGTTTGGTGGCAGACAGTTGTAAAATTTTTGCCAATCTACCATTCAAAAGCCAATTCCAAATTGCTGGGAGCACATCGAAGATGATGAGAAAGGCCAAATGGCTAAAAACACCAACATCTTTAGCATAACTAAAACGTGCTTCAAAAGCCCCTTTCCACCTTCAACAAATCCAAGAACTTGAAGTGGTGGAAAATTACCAACATTTGCCTTTTTTTTTGTTTTTTTTGGTTTTTCCAGAATGTATGTCCTAACATTTCTCTCCTCTTTCTTCACATGTAGATTATTAGAGAAGGAGACCCCGTGCAACGAATGGTGTTCATTGTTCGTGGGCACATAGAGAGTAGCCAAAGCCTTAGTAAAGGCATGGTCGCAACGTGCATGTTGGGCCCTGGGAACTTTCTAGGAGACGAGCTTTTCTCTTGGTGCCTTCGTCGGCCATTCGTCGACCGCCTTCCCGCCTCTTCTGCTACCTTTGTTTGTATAGAAGCCACAGAGGCCTTCGGCCTTGACGCACAGCATCTCCGGTACATCACTGACCACTTCCGGTACAAATTTGCGAATGAAAGGCTGAAGAGAACGGCGAGATATTATTCATCACATTGGCGGACATGGGCAGCAGTGAACATACAGTTAGCTTGGCGCCGTTACAAAATGGGAACAAACGGTCATATGATTCAAGCATTGGGAAATGGCGACAGTGACCGTCGCCTTCGATTATATGCCGCCATGTTCATGTCCTTCCGGCCACAGGACCACCTAGATTGATATTGGGGACCATGGTTGCTTATGATTTGCTTGAATTCAAACAACAATATGTTTTCTCCTAATGACCGAATTCAGAAGCCATAGGGATGTTTTCTCTTATTTAGGATGAGAGGTTTGAAAATTGGAATAAATCATTTTTTTCATTCGAGATTAAATTCTTTCTAATTCAATTTTTTTCAACCATTGATAAAATATCTACGGCATACAAATGTTGCTGGTTGTACTCCTAGTCCAATAACTCGAAAACTCGACTCAACTTGATGTCTTGCAGGGTTGACTTAAACACTCGGATAAAGTCTTTAATTGTCTCTCCGCAATATTAATAATTAGATTAATATTATTTGTATATTCTTAAAATAGTCATGTATACCTCAGATATAAAGACAACGGAAAATGATATGTCATAGAGGTTGGACTCGCAAAGCAAATAAGAGAAGAATCAAACAAGGCAATCAGCAATTGCACAAGAAAATCCAAATAAAGAACACACGATTTATGTGAAAAAAAACCCTTGAGGAAAAAAACTATGGCACAAAGCGATGATATCACTATGAAAACGAAAGTATAAGAGACAGTTCAAACTTATAGAGCAAACCTTAGCTTCTCCTTCCCAAAAACCTTAGAAAACCCTTAATCACATTTTCAAATACCCTAATCCCGTATTACACCTGTTTATACAGCATAAACCCAGAATTAGAAACAAAATAGTGTACTTGCGCAAAAAAAAAAAAAAAAAAAACCACGTGAACCGACGGTCGATCGACATTGCCCGACAATCCCTCGGTCGCGCGACAACCACATGTTCGGTCGCCCAAACATGCCAAAAAACATTTAGAGAGTTTTCAACATAATTCTGAATTTCCTCAGTTGATTGAGCCTTCAAGTTTGGTCGACCGAACCTCTCCAAAATTATCTAAAGACCAATTTGCATGATTCGGGGTATTTTCGATCAACCAACCATAACGGTTAGTTGACCGATGACCCCCTAATTTATCTAGATTGAATACTCCATTCAACAATCTCCACCGATGCTTCAATTTCGATCTTCTCAATTCTCCTGCTCAGGATGATATCCTCCATCTTTAATCGTCTCAATCATAATTCCATCGTTACCATTTCTTATGCACATTTCATCTTCACTCCATCTCTACCAGACCCAGAGAAGTCAAACAGAACTTGAACTTCTCTGCAGGAACTACCTTTGTAAGCATATCTGCCAGATTCATGCTTGTGTGGATATTCTCAAGAGTAATTTCATCTTCCTCGAGCACCTGTCGGATAAAATGATGATGAACATCAATATGTTTAGTATGAGAATGATCAATAGAATTCTTTGTCAAATTGATCGCGCCTTCACTTTCACAATTAACTGGCACGGACTCCTGCTGAAGCCCTAATTCATTTATCATACCTAGGGCTGAAAGTCGGGCGGGTTGGGTTGGGTTGGTGCTCAACCCTAACCCAACCCAAGGTTCCTTTACCTCAACCCTAACCCAACCCAACCCAACCTCGGGTTGGGAATTCTCAACCCAAGCCCAACCCAAGCGGGCTCGGTCAGGTTGATCGGGTTAGTTGGGTTATATTTTCGTTATTATGTTAGTTTATTATGTTTCAATACACATCTTATTTTTTATACCTATGGTTTTATTAATTATATATATAATTATTTATTGTAAAGAACTTCATTTTTTCTAAACAAATAAGCTAAAATACATGATAATTATTCTTTTAACATTCAAGTATTTTAAATTCAAACATATCAAATTTCAAACATTATAAGTTTACTTGTATATAGATCGGGTTCGGGTTGGGTCGGGTAACCCTAGACCTCAACCCAAGCCCGACCCAAACTTCATTGGGTTGGAGTTTTCATAGCCCAAGCTCGAGATCGGGTTTGATATTTCCTGCCCAAGCCCAACCCAATGTCGGGTCGGTCACGGGTCGGTCGGGTTGAACCTGCCCGACTTTCAGCCCTAATCATACCTCTCAACCAAACACCTTCTTTAAATGCCTTTGTCAACGCCATATACTCAGCTTCTGTTGTGGAAAGAGCCACTGCAGACTAAAACTTCGACATCTAACTAACCGCTCCAACCACTAATACAAACGAGTACCGAGAAGTCGATCTTTATTGCCCACGTTCCTTGCATAATCCAAATCTACATAGCCTACAAGCTTTTTCTCTGATTTTTTGAATGTCAAGATGTAGTCCTTTGTACCTCGTAGATACTAAAGTAACCATTTCACTCCATTCCAATGTTGCTTGTCGGGGTTTGACATGTATCTACTCACAAAATCGACTGCATGTGAAATATCTGGTTTCGTAGAGACCATGGCATATATAAAGTTGCCAATTGCACTCGAATAGGGCATACAAGACATGATATGCTTTTCTTTATTCGTGGTATGACATTGCTCTGAAGAATACCAAAAGTGAGCCGCGTGGGGAACACTAATCAACTTAGCCTTGTCCACCCAAACTTTACCAATACCTTCTCAAGGTATTCCGCCTAAAATAACCATAACCTACTCATTTCCCTGTCTTTTTTTAATATCAATGCCAATAACCCTCTTTGTGAGCCCTCAGATCTTTCATCTTGAATGTCCCTGATAACTGAATCTTCAATACGTCGATCTCAGATATGTTATGGCTGGCAGTAAGCATGTCATCAACATATAATACCCGAATAATAAATTTTTCATCACTCAGTGTCTTGAAGTAGACACAATGATCATATTCACTTCTGATAAATCATTAACTTAACATGAAAGAATCAAATTTCTTGTACCACTACCTAGGCGACAACTTCGAGCCATAAAACGACCTTCTTAACCTACAAACTTTATTCTCAGCTCCTTATATCTCGAGTTCTTCTAGTTGCTTCATGTAAATTTGTTCTTCCAATTTCTCATGTAGGAAAGCAGTCTTCAAATCCATTTATTCCAGTTCAAGATTGTATGGAGCAACCAACACCAATATAAATCTAATAGATACCTACTTGACGACAGGTGCAAAAATCTTACTGAAGTTTATACCTTCTCTCTAAGCATACCCCTTTGCAACCAATCTCCCCCTTTACCTATCATGTTTCTTCTTGAATATCCACTTACACCCAATCGCTTTATGCTCAATGGAAAGCTCTACCAGCTCCCATGTCTCATTCTTGTACAGAAAGTCTATCTTATCTTGAATCGCCGCCTTTCACTTTTTGGCATCTATTTCATCAAGAGCTTCCTGAAAAGTAGATGGATTCCCCTCATTCGTAATGAGACGAATGTAATGTTCATGTTATCTCTGTATTCGACTAATAATTTACGATCTCTAAGTGGATTTCTTCTCACAAGTGGCTACTCAACCCACTCTTGTACCTCTGCATGCGGTCGGCTTCGTCCTGTGTCTCACATTTTTCAATATCAATAACATATTTTTTCTCTTACTTGTGTTCATCCTTTCGGAACAAGGAATCCTCATCAAATCTAACATCCCGACTAATCTTGATCTTTCATGTGACCAATCATACAGCTTGTATCCCTTCAGACAACGAAAACACATTTCTTCACCTTTTAGTCCACCTTATCTCTCTCGACTGACGGTACATAAGAGTAAGCATCGTAACCAAATACACACAATCCTGAGTAGTCCACTTCATGGCTACTCCACGCCACCTCTGAAATTTTACAATCCATCTTCGTAGAAGGGGACCGATTCATCAAGTAATAAGTCGTATTCATGGCCTTAATCTAACTTTTTGCCCAACCAAACATTGTTCAACATGCTTCGGGCCCTCTCAAAGAGAGTCTGATTCATTCGTTCAGTCACACCATTCTACTTTAGTGTGTAGCGCACTGTGTTATGCCTCACGATCCCTTCATCATTGTGGTACTTATCAAATTCCTTAGAGTTGAACTCACTAAAATTGCACCTATCGGTCTCACACTTAAGGTGCTTTGCACAGAAAAGATTGGCAACGCTACTAGGAATAATGGTTAAATCCTAGAGGGGGGTGTTAATGTCAGATTTTGTAACAGGATCCTCCGGACGTTCGCCTTCTCTCCAATAGAGATTTCCTCCGCCAAACCTGAAAGAGGACAGACAGCAACTAAGGGTGGCTGGGGTCCAGCCGTTAGCCCTCGATGCTTAAGTCAGGCCAAAGCAAGAAGAAGAGCAGCCAAGCAAAATGGGATCGAGATTGAGTATTGTGTTTACCTTTCCCTCAATGGAGTCGTCCCTTTATATAGATCTGGAGCGGTTCAATCTATTACGCAAGATATCGAGATCCCGCTGATCTCGTGTACGATACTGAGATCTTGCTGATTTCATGAGATAAGATCCTCATCTTTGGAGACTGAGATCCAACCCAATGACTTATTTCTGCAATCAAGTCCCTTGATGGCAATCCCTTGAGATTCGGAACCACTCGAGAAGATAAGCCCAAAAACCGACCTATACAGGGCTGCCGGTAGGCGTAGTAATAGCAGTTGATCGCTCATGTAGAGCTGGAAACCGTAGTTGGAGTCATAACCACCGAAAAGGAAGGAGACGCCGATGAGACGAAAAACCACCGAACTGGGTGTAGCCCTGCCTGGCATCGCAGAGGGATTGGACAAGCTGCTCGACGGGAATCGGGTGCTGGTACTGAAGGTTAAGAGGTGTAACAAAAAAAAAAGCTGTTCGCAAGTTGGAACATGGTCGCGAGTCCAAGCGCTTGCTCACTCTGACGTAATATCTTCCAACGACTTGTTAGATGGTCTGCTCGCTGTTCAAGAAGGGAATCTTTGCTTCGCTTTATCTGACTATCGGCTAGGGGAGCTTGAAGCCTTGCGAATAGGTGCTCCGTATTTATCCATCCTACGACTCTCGAGCATATGATCTCGAGAGTCGGATGGGCATCCCGCACTTACCCGATGTGCGACTCTCGATCAGATGATCTCGAGAGTTACCTCCATACTTTCCCAATCTGCGACTCTCGATCAGATGATCTCGCGAGTCGAATGGGCGTCCGTATACAATCTTTAATAGCTGAGCTGGTCTCCATTATTTTGTCTATAACAGATGCCCCCCAAGTCCTTGCCGCCAAGAATTTTTAAGGGAAGGACTTAGCTCACTATCACACGTAACCGCCCGCTGCCTACATCGAGAACGGAACCTCACATGATGGGTTGGAATTAATGAGCGCCAGCTTTCCGCAGCCTTTCTGCAGACAGAAAATGAAGGGGCGCTCGCCACGTGTTTGAGGAGTTAATGGGCGTGCCTACTCGAGTGCTGCGCCGAAGGAGGGACTGCCATGTGCCATCAGATGCGGCGGAATGATTGCCTATAAATATACGGAGTCCGCCATTTCTCTGGTTTTCTACAGAAGCCCTTCGAAAGGAATTTTTCTGCAGTCATCTTTTCTCAGTCTCCTTCCTCTGGCGCTCATTCTTTTCCCTTCTTTCTTTTCTGGGTATAGGCTTCGGTCCTCTTCTTTTTCATAATCTTCTTAAAAACTCCATGGCTGGGAACTTTGACGAGACCACCGTTCCTCTAGGAGATGCCACTCTGGAATCCTCTGCTTCTAGCAGTGCGAGGGTTCCGGCAGGGAGATATACAGTAGCCGGATATCCTTCTGTTCTATCGGAGGACCGGCTGGCTGAGTTACGGGAGAGATACCTGATCCCCGACTCAGTCGCTCTCCGTTTGCCCGGAGATGAGAGACACCAGACTCCCCCCCCCCCCCCCAGGATGTGTAGCTTTTTACGAGTACCAGCTCATCCTGGGGGTACGCCTCCCCCTCCATCCTTTCATACGCGATGTTCTCCGGTGTTACAAGATTGCCCCCGGGCAACTCATCGTGAATGGATGGAGGGTAGTTCTGGGCTCCTTTGCCCTCTGGGCTCAGGCCGGCAACGGGGAGCTCACGGCGGAGGAGTTCCTCTGTATGTTCCGTCTGAAAAAGGCTCCCTCCAGCGAAGGCTGGTATTATTTGTGTTACTGGCACCGGGATAACTTCGTGCTGGGGAAACCCTCCTCGAACTATCCCGGCTGGAGGAAACGGTGGTTCTACGTTTCCGGGAACTGGGAGTCTGCTTCCTCCAGAGGTCCAGGGGTTACCCATTTTTTCTACGAAGGAAGGCACAATCCCACATTGTGCAGTTTTCTCTAGTTAGGATTTTAGAGTTTTTACTTCATTCTTTGACCTCGGTTTGTGCTCGCAGGTATCCCGGCATTAAGAAAACCAAATCTGAAGGGAGGAATCAACGAGAAGATTGTCAAGGTGTACAAGGTGCCTGTTGGAGATAGGCATATCGAGGCTTGCTTATCTCCTTCGCGACTTGCAGCAGCGGGCCTAATATCCAGAAGAGAGGTTGAGATGACGAAGGCTGGAGAGAAGAGGGGTCTGCTGCCCCGACTGAAGGGCACGAGCTCCAAGAGGCAGAAGAGAACACCTGCCGAACCATCTCAGTCATCCATCCGCACGGGTAGCGATCAGCCTGCCCCTCCCGTGAGCATGGCGGGGGCCCCGGCTGGGCCCACTATTTTCCTCACTGGTGGTCGCACCTGGACCGCCAGTGATTAACATCGCTGACAATTCCCCGGATGGGGCGGGGTCCGGCTGCCCCCCAGCTGGAGAGGCTCGAGAGCAGATGGAGCCTCAAGAGCCGGCTCCTACTCACGAACTGATCCCTGCTGCCAAGCAGGGATCTGCTCGCGAGTCAATGCTTCCCCCTCGCGAGACGGCCGGGTTGGTCATTGCCCAACCGTCAGGGAGCGGGACATATTCTATTTCCCGCCACCTCCATCCAGTATGCAAATTTTTTATTTGAGAACGTCCCTCCTCATGCCTTCGGCTCTCTTCTCGAGCCAAGCCCTGAGAACCTTCTCCTCGAAGCGGGGATGAGGATGGTTCAGGTAAGACCTCGTCAAGACCTGCTTTAACCTGTTATTACGTTCCAGAATACTTTCTCATATTTTTCATCTCTTTTGCAGGGCTTAGATCTTATCCTGCGAACGAGGCGTGATATCGTTGCCGCCCGTCGCACGATAGATGAAGCTGAGGGGAAGAGGACTGCCTTGGAGAAGGCAGTTCAAGGAAGAGATTAGCTGCTCAAGGCCCGTGAGGCGGTGATCGCGAAGAGAGATGAGGAGAAGAAGATCCTCATTGAGAAAATCCAAGTCCTGACCGACAGGTATCAGGCCTTGGACTCAGACTTCATGAAGCTCACGAGTTTGAAGGAGAAGGCTGAGAGAGAGAGGGAGATCTTCCGCCAAGACAAGATCTCGTTGGAGGAGCAGTTCGCGGAGGCCAGGTCGCAGCTCAAGGAGGCCTACGACAACCTGACCAAGGAGCGCTCCGCTCTTGCACAGCTCAAGGACGACTCGATCCACTGGGACGAGGAGAAAGTCGCCCTTGTAAAAATGCTCTCGGAGGAAGGTCCTCGGGCAATTTCTGAGTTCCGGACTTCGCAGCTATATGACGACGAAAGGTACGAGTCATATGATGCTGGTCGCGACTTTGCACTAAGAGTAGTGCAACGAATGATCCCATCCTTCGATATGGGAGAATTTGGTCGAGTCGCGACCATCATAGCTGCCGAAGAGCAAGCTGCTGCTGAGAACGAGGTGACTGAAGCCACGCAGGCTGGAGGGGCTCCAGAAATGGGCCCTGAAGTCGAGAGCACAGCTCCTCTAAGAGACTGATTTTCTCTTTCCTCTCTTTGTACTCGCGAGCAGATATTGTGTAAACATTTTATCATCAATGAAAAGATATTTTTTGGAAGTGTTGTTCTTGTTTACTCTTTCCCTTTCATGTAATGAATGCCTTCTCTTTCTTTTTTACTTTCTTTTCGTGCATTGAATGCCCTCCTGTTGCAATGAGCTATGCTCAACCCGGGGAGTCGTAGCGATCATGCCCTCGTGGAGAGACTGATCTATCGATTGGGCGAATGTGCTCAATCCGGGGGGTCGTAGCGACCAAACCCTCGTGGAGATAGATTGATCTATCGATTGAGTGAATGTGCTCAATCCGGGGGGTCGTAGAAACCAAACCCTCGTGGAGATAGACTGATCTATCGATTGAGTGAATGTGCTCAATCCGGGGGGTCGTGTGACCGTGTCCGCGTTGAGATAGACTGATCTATCAATTGAGATTTTGATTCTACCAAGGGCAGAAGGTTGGTCAAGAGAGCACGTATGCTCCCTTCGAGGCTATCTTTAATCCATAGAATGGAGAAGCAACCAACTAGTAACGATTTCAGTCCTACCAAGGGCAGGCAATTGGCCAAGAGGATGTGTATATTCTCTTCGGGGCTATTCAAATCCAAATAAATGGGATAGCAGCCAAAAGGTAGTTTTATCCCTACCAAAGGTAGGCAATTGGTCAAGAGATGGTATGCATTCTCTTCAGGGCTACTCAGGTCCATGTAAATGGAGTAGCGACCAAAAGATATCTTTCACTTTATTCATAAAAATATTGTAATGAACTACATCGAATCTAGGGATAGTATCGTAGCAAATGCTCCACGTGCCAAGGGCGACGTACGGGCTTTCCCTGCATGTCTTCAAGGTAATAAGTACCGGGTCGCACAATCCTAATAACCCGATACGGGCCTTCCCAATTTGGATCCAGTGAACGAGCGGGAACTCCAAGATTTTGTCTTAGTACCAAATCTCCGGACTGGAAGGATCTAGGCCGAACCCTAGCATTTCGATAACGAGCAATACGTTGTTGATATGCTGCCACTCGTACTTGGGAAGCATTTCTTCGCTCTTCCAAGAGATCGAGATGAAGTCGGAGATTTTCCTGATTACTCGCGGGGTCATACTGCTCGATTCGATATGAGGGCACTTGCATTTCCACTGGTACCACTGCGTCGACACCAAATGCTAAGGAAAAAGGGGTTTCACTTGTTGATGTACAAGCCGTGGTTTTATATGCCCATAATACTTCTGGCAGGAGTTCTGGCCACACCTCTTTACATTCACCTAGCTTGGTCTTTAACTGGTGCTTGATGATTTTATTCATTGCCTCGACCTGCCCATTCGCCTGAGGATGATATGGAGAAGTGCGGAGATTATGTATCTTCCATTTTTCACAGAATTCATCAAAGGCTGCGTTGTCGAACTGCGTTCCGTTGTCGGTAATTATAGTGTGAGGAAGTCCGAAACGGCATATGATATTTCTCCATATGAACTTAGTGGTTTGTTTCTCAGTAATCTTGGCTAATGGTTCTGCCTCGGCCCATTTGGTGAAGTAATCAACCGCTACAATCGCGAACTTATTTTGTCCCTTCCCCATGGGTAAAGGCCCGATGATATCGACCCCCCACTGAGCAAAAGGCCAAGGGCTATCAACTGGGGTCATCCGCTCGGACGGTACATGAGGTATAGGTAAATATCGTTGGCACTTGTCACATTTTTTAGAAAAGTCGATAGCATCTGCTTTCATAGTGGGCCAATAATATCCTTGCTTCATCGCCTTATATGCTAGGGATCGCCCCCTAGGATGGTTACCACATGCCCCCTGGTGTACTTCGTCTAGAACACGAAGTGCTTCTTCTGGATGAAGACACCTTAAATAAGGCAAGAAAAAGCTTTTGTGCAACAAAATTCCGTCTTGCAAAGTACACCTGGCAGCCCGAAGACGAATTTGCCTTGCAGCTTTCTTGTCCTCTGGTAGGTGTCCGTCTCTGAGATAAAGGATGATAGGATCCATCCAGCATGGAGATGATTGTACCGATATTATATGCTCGAGAGTCACTTGGTCGATACTCAGGTTCTGACGATGCTCGATGGGGATCGAATGTGATAACTCAGATTCTGGTGCAGAAGCGAGCTTTGCCAAGGAATCAGCAAGTTGGTTATTCTCGCGAGGAATATGAATTATTTCATGAGTCTTCAGTTTTGCGAGCAGGATGAGGACACGAGATTTGTATAAGGCCATCCTTTCTACTTTGGCCTCGAATTCACCAAGGACTTGGTTGACAATGAGCTGGGAGTCGCTATGAATTAACAGATTCTGAACTGCAAGGATAATGGCTAGTTCGATGCCAACGATCAGGGCCTCATATTCTGCTTCATTATTTGAGACTGCGAGATTCGAAACGCAGAGCATATTGAAAATGTGACCCGTCGGGAGCCATTAAAATCAGGCCCGCTCCGCTACCAGTGGCCCGCGACGACCCGTCCACGAAGAGCGACCAAGGAGGCTGGTCGCTGGTCATGATATTATCATCGGAAGAGTATGTGAATTCGGCGATGAAGTCAGCCACGGCCTGGCCCTTAACTGCGGTCCTAGGACAGAAGGAGATATCGTGCTCACTGATCTCGACCACCCATTTAGTTAACCGTCCGGAAGCCTCAGGTTTTTGAAGGACTTGTCGTAGCGGATGATTTGTCGGTACTAAAATAGCGTGGGCTTGAAAGTATGGTCGCAGTTTTCGAGCTGCCGTGACTAAGGCTAGGGCCAGTTTCTTCATATCAGAATACCTAGTTTTTGCATCAACCATTGCTCGACTGACATAATAAACGGGCCTTTGCACCCCGGAATCTTCTCTTATTAAAGCGGCGCTAACGGCCGTAGTGGACACAGAGAGATAAAGAATGAGTTGCTCATGTGCTATAGGTTTAGATAAAATGGGGGGTGTGCTCATGTATAGCTTCAATTGTTGAAAAGCTTCCTCACATTGTGGCATCCATTTCCAATCAGACTTGGCTGTTGCACGAAGGAGTTTGAAGAATGGTAAGCACTTGTCAGATGCTCGCGAGATGAACCTATTCAATGATGCGATGCGACCAGCCAGACGCTGGACGTCCTTCAGAGTAACGGGGGATTTCATCTCTATCAATGCTTTTATCTTTTCAGGATTTGCCTCAATTCCACGCTGGCCGACCATGAACCCAAGAAACTTTTCTGCAGACACTCCAAACACGCATTTTTCTGGGTTCAATTTCATTTGATACCTCCTCATTAAATCAAAGGCTTCTCGAAGATCAGAAATGTGGTCATCTTCTACAATGCTTTTCACGAGCATGTCGTCAACATAAACTTCCATATTCCTACCGATTTGAGCAACAAACATTTTGTTAACAAGACGTTGATAAGTGGCCCCTGCATTTTTAAGACCGAACGGCATTACCTGGTAGCAATATAATCCTCGGTCTGTGATGAAGGCGGTATGCTGGCTATCAGGTGGGTGCATCGTGATCTGGTTGTAACCAGAATAAGCATCCATAAAGCTAAGCAGAGCGTTCCCAGCTGTTGAATCGACCAACTGGTCGATCCGCGGTGTCGGGAAGCTATCTTTGGGACATGCTTTATTCAAGTCTGAATAGTCGATGCACATTCTCCATTTGCCATTAGCTTTCCGGACGAGAACCACGTTCGCGACCCACTCTGGGTAGTCAACTTCTTTTATGAAATTGACCATGAGTAGCTTTTCAACTTCAGCTTTGATCGCCATTTGCCTTTCTGCAGTGAAGGCTCGTCGACGCTGGTGTACGGGTTTATGCTTTGGATCGATATTGAGACGATGCACGATGACGTTGGAGTCGATGCCTGGCATATCTTTATGAGACCAAGCAAACAAGTCCTGGTATTCAGTGAGGAAACGGATCAAATCTTCGCGGCGAACACTGGTTAAAGAGGATCCAATGTACACGATCTTAGACGGGTCATCTTCGGTCAGGTGAATCGCCACTGTTTCCTCCCCAGGAGTTCCTGACTTAAGAGCGTTTTCTCTCGGATCCAACGAGGTGCTGGAGGGAAAGTTGGGTGAACCTTGTGCTATCTCCATAACGGGTGTCGCTTGAGCCTTCTTTCGATCTTGGAGGGCTATCTGGTAACAAGACCGTGCCTCCTGTTGACTTCCTCGCACGACTCCTGATACCATTTGGGGTAGGAAATTTAACACACAAATATGAAGGGTGCAAGGCCGCTCCAACCTTAGTAAGAGATGGCCGCCCCAAAATGGCGTTATACGCTGATTTTCGATCCACGACCAGGAAGTTTATGAAGACGGTGGTCTTCGCTGGACTCTCTCCAAAAGTTACTAGGAGATCGATACTTCCTTCAGCTGTTACTACCTCACCTCCGAAGCCGACTAGGGGGGTCGAAACTGGCTTGAGTAGGCTTCTGGCAAGTGTCATTTTGTTGAAAGCCTCCAAGTATAGAATATCGGCTGAACCACCTGTATCCACCATAATTCGATGAGTCAAATAATTCGATACCTTCAATGTGACTACGATGGAGTCTTCGTGAGGGAAGTGAATTCCCTTTTCATCTTCGAGAGTGAAGGAAATTGGAGGATGGCTGTTTTTTTACGAGCTAGACGTCTGTTCCAGCCAGTAGATTTGCTGGGGTTCTCTGGATGCCTTTCGAGCGTATGCTTTTCTTGAAGCTTGAGAGTCACCCCCGCAAGCTGGTCCCCCGACGATAGTGCGAATTTCTCCCGTGGGCTCAGCATCCTCTTGGTCAGTTTGATGATGAGGTTGTTCCTTTTTGCGAGTCGAGGTGTTCGCCGTTTCTGGTGATCGATTTTTACGAGCAACATAATCCTGGAGATGGCCCTTTCGAATGAGAGCTTCGATATGGTCTCGTAGAGAGATGCAGTCCTGGGATCTATGCCCATGATCTTTGTGGAAGTAACAGAACTTGCTCTTGTCTCTCTTCTCGGGATCAGATTTGATCTTTGCAGGCCACTTTACATATGGCTTGTGTTTAATCTCCATTAGAACCTTTTCATGAGACCGATTAAGAGGAGTGTAGTTATGATATTTACAGGAGTAAGGCTTCTTGGGAGAACGATCGCGTTGATCACGACGATATTTTTTATCTGCAGAAGAGGTTCCCTCTGGCTTGTGTTTCTTACCCTGTGCTCCATGACGTGTCAATGCGACTTCTTCTACATTGATGTACTTCTGAGCTTTGGCTTGGAACTCTGCCATAGTTTTCGGAGGGCTTTTATCTAAGGCAAACCTGAATTTCTCGCTTGTTATTCCGGCAATGAGGGCTGTAAGACCCTTCTCTTTAGTGTAACCCTCAGTTTGAACTGCCTCGGCAGTGAACCGTACTGTGAACTCCTTTATCGTTTCCCCATGCTGCTGTTTTAGATTCATTAGATGGGAGGCTGGCTTCTTGATGCGGATGCTTCCCATGAATTGAGAAAGGAATATCTCCGATAACTGAGAAAAGGAACTGATGGAACGAGGCTTTAATCCTCGGAACCACGTACGAGCTGCCTCCTTCAATGTTAGGGAAAAAGCCCTACACATGATTTCTGAACCATGTCCCTCCAACTCCATGAGGGACCTGTATGTTTCCAGGTGTTCAAGAGGGTCGCCAATACCTGTGTACGGGGTGATAACAGGCGTTCGATACTTTCTGAGTAATGGGGCTTCCATAACCTCGCTGGTGAAGGGGGATTCGGATTGATGAATCGCTGCCATGACTGCAGATGGTCGATTTGCCTGGTATCGCTGTTCCATGACATCAAAACGATCATGGATTCTTTTGAGATCTCCTTCCCATGGTAGGGTATAGCTTGATGTTTCGGCGGTGGAGCCCTGCGGTTGAGGTTGTCAAGACGAGCTAGAATGTATAGAATGTGGAGACGGCACAGGGGGATGGCTGCCAAGTGGTGGGACCTGTGGTTCGTCCATAGAATGTCTGGAAGCCACCGGTATAGGTTGCGATGGTAAACCTTCGGAGGGTTGTCTTTGCGGTTCAGGGAAATGCTGATCAAGACGGTTCGACAGGGCTTGAACTCCGGCATTTAGAGTCAGAAGAGTGTTTCTGAGGAAACGCAAGACATCGTTTTGATTTCCAGAAGCCTCCAATAATGGGTTTGTTGATGGCATATTCGAGGCTTCTTGAGGAATATTCATCGACGTGGGTGGAAGAGCAGGTACGGATTCCGTCTCATCGGGCGGAGGTGGTGCCTGCCTTAAAGTCGAAGGATGAACGACCTTTTTAGGAGGCATCGCCGAAGGATTTTTTATCGGTGGAACGATTGATTTTGATGATCAAGTCAGTTCCCACAGACGGCGCCAAACTGTTAATGTCAGATTTTGTAACAGGATCCTCCGGACGTTCGCCTTCTCTCCAATAGAGATTTCCTCCGCCAAACCTGAAAGAGGACAGACAGCAACTAAGGGTGGCTGGGGTCCAGCCGTTAGCCCTCCGATGCTTAAGTCAGGCCAAAGCAAGAAGAAGAGCAGCTAAGCAAAATGGGATCGAGATTGAGTATTGTGTGTACCTTTCCCTCAATGGAGTCGTCCCTTTATATAGATCTGGAGCGGTTCAATCTGTTACGCAAGATATCGAGATCCCGCTGATCTCATGTACGATACTGAGATCTTACTGATTTCATGGGATAAGATTCTCATCTTTGGAGACGAGATCCAACCCAATGACTTATTTCTGCAATCAAGTCCCTTGATGGCAATCCCTTGAGATCCGGAACGACTCGAGAAGATAAGCCCAAAAACCGACCTATACGGGCTGCCGGTAGGCATAGTAATAGCGCTGATCGCTCATGTAGAGCTGGAAACCGTAGTTGGAGTCATAACCACCGAAAAGGAAGGAGACGCCGATGAGACTGAAAAAGCACCGAACTGGGTGTAGCCCTGCCTGGCATCGCAGAGGGATTGGACAAGCTGCTCGACGGAAATCGGGTGCTGGTACTGAAGGTTAAGAGGTGTAACAAAAAAAAAAAGCTGTTCGCAAGTTGGAACATGGTCGCGAGTCCAAGTGCTTGCTCACTCTGACGTAATATCTTCCAACGACTTGTGAGAAGGTCTGCTCGCTGTTCAAGAAGGGAATCTTTGCTTCGCTTTATCTGACTATCGGCTAGGGGAGCTCAAAGCCTTGTGAATAGGTGCTCCGTATTTATCCATCTTACGACTCTCTAGCATATGATCTCGAGAGTCGGATGGGCATCCCGCACTTACCCGATGTGCGACTCTCGATCAGATGATCTCGAGAGTTACCTCCGTACTTTCCCAATCTGCGACTCTCGATCAGATGATCTCGCGAGTCGAATGGGCGTCCGTATACAATCTTTAATAGCTGAGCTGGTCTCCATTATTTTGTCTATAACAGGGGGTGAATAGGACCACTTAAAAATTTATTCCTTAATTAAAACTAATTTACCAATTAAAGTTAACTAAGCAATTTAACACTAATGCTTTTGAGACAAGTAGGTCCAATCACATAGACTACAAATGATTTAACTATGAAGCAACTAGTCTATAGAGAAGTGAAAATACAACTTGTGTGTACTATCATTCAAGTGCCTAGCATACAATTCAACTCAAATATTCAGATGATTCAACTAATCAAACACATAAGCATAAATAGAATATGTACGCAAATCACAAACCAAACACAAGCATGTATAGTGGTTTGGTTTCCCTACTCCACTTCTCACTTCCAGAATCTTCCCTCGACTGTACTGGATTTCACTATATCGGAGGTTTTAAATTAGGTTCATCTCTTAACCTTTACACTTGGTTTTTCATAGGCTAACCAACAACCATGGTCCTACATAAAAATTGGCTCCATCGGAGACTTAGTTGGTTTTCTATCGGCTAACCAACACCACTAGCAATCATAATCCAAGGACCTACGTACACTTCCACCGAAGGTTTCTATTGGAGACTAATGTTGAGCTCTTGAATTGTACATATTCTAACCCCATTTTATCATACATATTTCATGAATTCCATGTTTAAAGACTAATCTAATTCCTATTTTTATGATTGTAGGAACGAGAGAGAGACTTTACTTATTTTATGTTAAAAAGACATTCTTAGAAGCCTTTTGAAGAGGAAGGAAGATGGGCCAAGAGAAGAAGAAAAAAGCAAGGGAGGAGAGAGAGAAAGAAAGAGAGAAAAGACAAGAAAAAATAGGTCTGACCGGTTATGACCAGTCGGCCAAACAGGCTCCGACCAGTCAAGACCAGTTGGCCACAAGGCAGCCCCCCCTCTATGCTTGCTGGACCAAGGCACAGGCCGGTTCGACCAGTCAAGACCAGTCGGCCAGCCATCTCCAACCGGTCATGACCGATCAAGATTGGTTGGCCATGTACAAAAGATGGGATTTTTCTGATTTTTCAGTAGCTTGCTCAGCAAGTTTCGATTTTTCATGCGCTACGCGACCTATTACGTAACTCTGGAAGTTTCTGAGTCGGTGGGGCTTCTCCATGATAAAAGGACACCTATGGTTTGTTCCTAAGGCATCATAAAAGGCTGGAAAGTTCGTGGGAGGTGGAAAGGAGCATCGTGGAGCGTTTGCAACTCCTCAAACTAGGGTTTTTATGTTTCTTTATGCTTTTAGAGTAATTTTCCTTTGAGTTTTAGTTTAACCTGTTAATGGTTGGCTAAACCTCTTAGCTAGGGCTAAGAGGTGAAGCTTATAGTTGTTTGCAATGTCTAATTCGAATTAGTTCAAGTATTTTTTGTTTAATGAAGAACACTTCTAATTTAAGTTTGAAATAAAGTTAGTATTTTTAGTTAATCTTCTATCTCCTATGAATTCTCTTACATAGGACGTTTTGATTACTGAGTTTGCTTAATGGGGTGTTGATTGATAGGATTTTGGGTTGTAGAGATCTTAGATACATCATGATATGTTGGATACTAAAGGATCTTAGAAACCAAGCTTCCTAAGTACTTATCTAGAATTAAACTAGAATAAGTTTTTATATTTAGGATTGATTTGAGATAAATGTTTATGTACTAATATTGGTTTAAATAGAAGTTCAATTCATGCTTCTAAATCAAGTCTAGTGATAAGACTTGAGGGAGACTCATGAATGTGATCTCAATTGTTTTGTGAAGGATTTGGCTATGTGATTGAATACGCCCAATGCCTTAGTTGATTATGAGAAAATCATATCAGTGGATGATTCATCTATGTTAGATATGTTATGATGATTTGATTGCTCTATATTCTGATTGGATAGCGATAGTGTTGAACCTCTAATTTATGTCTTCTAATCCATTACATCACATTATATGCATAGTTTACATGTTAAAAGTCCTATCTAATGCATGTTTTATGGTTATAGGAATGAGAGAGAGAGACTTCACCAAATTGAGGCTTAAAAGAAGCATTTAGAAGTCATCTTTGATGATGATTGAAGGTGGGCCAAAGAAGGAAGAAGAGAAAGATGAGAAGAGAGAGAAAGAAAGAAAGAAAACCAAAGAAAACATGGGTTAGACCAGTCTTGACCGGTCGGCCACCACACCAGCCCCCTCTTACACTCCCTGGATTAGACCCAGATGAGGCTTAACTGGTCAAGACCAGTCGGCCAACCCAGTTCAACCGGTCAAGACCGGTCGGCCACCCCTTTTACTGCACGCTGGAGCCCCTGGACAAGCCTAAGATTGATCAAGACCGGTCGACTAGCAAGCTTAACCGGTCAAGATCGGTCGGCCAGTGCAAAAACATGCGGGATTCTAGCAGCTTCTCATTGAAGCTCCATTTTTCATGCTCTGCGAGAGTTATTGCTCAATTATGGAACTTTCTAAGTCGGTGGGGCTCTTCTATTATAAAAGGACACCTCAGTTTCATTCCTAAGGCATCATAGAAGGCTTGGGACTTCGTGGGAGGCGAAGAGGATAGTTATGGAGCGTTTACAACTCTCATGAATCCAATTTTTCATGTTTTTCATTAGCTTTTCATGTTTTTAATTAGCTTTTCATTATTTTTAGTTGAAGCTTGGAATTAGTTATCATGTAGAATTCGTTTGATTCAAGTACTCTATCTAAAGTTTGGATTTTTAAGTTCTAGTTTGAATAAAGTTGGTATTTTTGGATGTTTTATGAGAGTTCATGTGCTTCGGACATGGGTTCCTGCAATTCTCTAAGATTATCATGTTTGGATTAATTAGATTTGAATTGTAGTAACCCAAGAGCATACCATAGTCCATTGGCATGGTTATTACTTCGAAGGCTACTTATTTAAATTCTATGTGCTTCATTAGGACTAGATCTTAATCTCAGACTTAAGTGGGGATTGTTTGTATTTGAATGCTAAATCTTCCAACTAGAAGAGAGATAAAACTTCAATTCTAGTTGTGTTTATGCTTGGATGAATGACTTCACATGGGACTACTACAAGTGGATCCTTGAGGCCTTAGTTCCGTTAATTACAGATTTTTACAAAGTTACTGTTTTAAGTTAGTTTATGAATTTGAAATCACAAATTGTTGAGATCGGAGTTGCTAGAATAGTTTGAATTGGTTTACCCAAATTCCTTGTGGATCGACCTCTGTCTTACTAAGAATTATTATTACATCGCAACCTTGCACTTAAGGCAAGTGAACGAGTTTTTGGCGCCATTGCCGGGGAATCTAAGTTAAACGGTTCTAAATTATTTTAGTAGCTATAGAAGTAGAAATAGTTAAGTTTTACTGATTTCCTAGAATTAGCTTTTCTGAATTCTAGAACTAACAAGGTTTATTTTGTTTTGTAGGAAGTCCTTTTAATTCAAGCAAATCAGGTACTATCCTTTCAACTTGAACTCTTACAAATTTCAATTTTTAGAATTTTAGTTTTATTTCTAGATTTTGTTTCTAGGACTTAGGATTAGTTTATATTCTTATTTGTATGGTTTATGTCCCATTGGGAACATGACCACATAAATCGTCTCCAAATCGATGGCGGTTTACTTAGACCACTCTCCGTTCATAGATGAGTTAGAAAATATGTAGAACATTGTGAAAGTTTGGGGAATATGGATCAAACTCCACTAAGGAATCCTCCCCAGCCTACTCCAACTACAAACGTAAATCATGAGGGAGTATGAGAGAATGAGGTGCACAAGTCTCCTCTAATGAAAGCTCTATGTGATTATTTGCAACCGGCCTGTACGACTACACCTACTTGCGTGGTTTTACCAACCATCGGGGGGAACATTGATATAAAGCTGGGGGTAATTCAACTTCTACCTAAGTTCCATGAGCTAGATTCTGAGAGCCCATATCTATACCTAAAAGAATTTGATGAAGTTGTTGCTACCTTGTAATACAACAATGTGTCAGAGGATGTCATCAAACTTAGATTGTTTCCCTTCTCATTGAAAGAAAGAGCCAAAGGTTGGCTACACTCTCTTAGACCACATTCAATAGGGACATGGACTGAGATGATCCGGAAATTCTTGAAAAAAGTTCTTCCCAACTCATAAAACTAACACCCTTCAAAGATCTATAATGAACTTTATGGGAAAAGAGGGTGAGTCATTCTTTCAAAGTTTGGAAAGGTTTAAGGAACTCTTACTCACTTGCCCACATCATGGATACAAAAGTTGGCGTATTATAAACTTCTTTTATGATGGATTAAATTCCAACATGCGCCAATTTGTAGAGATGATATGCAATAGCGAGTTCATGAGTAAAAATCCAGATGAGGCATGGAGTTACTTAGACATATTGGCCTAGAATGCCCAATCATGAGATACCTCAGGACAAATCTAGTAACCTCAAGCCTCCTCAACAAAAAGAGAAAGGAGGGATTTACATCCTTAAGGAATAAGATGATGTAAACGCAAGGATAATCAAACTCACAAAAAGTCGAGGCCATGGAACTTAGCAAGAGTAGAGTTTCAAAGTCCATGGAAGCTATTGAGAACGTATGTGGAATTTGTGCCGTTAATGTACACTTTACGCAAGATTGTCCTAAAATTCCTGTGTTTCAAGAGGTGTTATAAGAGCAAGCGAATGCTGCATATGGGTATCAAAGGCCTTTTAATGGACCGGTAGGTAACACGTACACAGATACTTGGAAGAACCACTCAAATTTTAGTTGGAAGAATGGTCCCACGGGCAATCTTACCAACTCTTAAGGAGGGCCACCCATGCAAAACATGGCCCCACCTCAATTCTCAATTGAGGACACTTTAAGGGCGTTTGTGCAAGGGAAAACACAAATTAATTAATCAAATCAGCAAATGTTCTAAGAGCTTAAAGTTTTGGTTGATGAAATTAAGAGACGCTTGAATGCTAGGAAATGAACCTTGTCGGCCCAACCTTAGCTTAGTCTTAAACAAGCACATGAAATAAGCATCCTTGATCTTTCCAACCAACATGTGGAGCAAGAAAAATCCGTCACCACTCTTAGAAGTGGTAAACAAGTGGATAAATCTATTCCGGTGAAGGCCGACAAGCCTAATGGTCCGGTAATTTCTGAGAACGAGGATGGACCTAGCTTAGCCCCACAAGAAATGGAACACGTTCACAAGCCCATAGCACCATTCCCTTTGAGATTGGTTACTCCAAAATCTCTCTCAAACTCTCATAATATTTTAAAGATTTTCAGAAAAGTCAAGATCAACATTCCATTGCTTGATGCCATTAAACAAATCTCCTCTTATGCCAAGTTTTTAAAGGACCTATACACAACCAAATGCAAATACAATGTGCAACAAAAGGCCTTCCTTAATGAGCAAGTGAGTGCCATTCTCACCCAAAAGACTCCTACAAAATTTAAGGATCCCTGGTAGTCCTACAATCTCATGTATCATTGGTGACTATTGGATTGAGCGTGCATTATTAGACTTAGGGGCAAGTGTAAACTTGATCCCGTACTCGGTATATGAGTAATTGGGTCTTTGTGAATTAAAACCCACCAAAACCACGTTGTAACTCGCTGATAGATCCATCTGTGTACTGAGAGGGATAGTTGAGGATATATTGGTCCAAGTCGACAAATTCTACCACCCGGTGGATTTCATCGTCTTGGACACGCAACCAGTTATGGATACTAGCACTCAAATACCGATGATTTTAGGCCGCCCATTCCTAGCTACATTAAACACAATTATAAATTACTGGAATGGGGTAATGTAATGACCCAGGGTTTAGAAATAATTAAAATAACAATTTAATTAATTATTTAGTAAATTGCGTGATTTATTATATTGATAAATTAATAATAAATAATCCATAAGGAATTAATCTAGGATCCCTTTATTAAAGTTGCTCAAAATAAACCCTATAATAGTGTAGAAGTGTCATATTTCACAAAACTCATAAATTTACAATAATTATGAAAATGCCATCAGTTAGAACTTAAGTTAAACCGACACATTTAAGTATTCTAGTGTCTGTACGATTAGTTTCATACCAAACTTCATACATTATCTTTTTTAACCAGTACACATCAAATTTCAGCCCTCTGATCATCCTACAAGTGCCTAATCAGAAATTGGGCCATAAGTGACCCATCGTAGCTTGGATCTGCCTCATTTTTCTCAGTCGACGGCTAATTTATTGTTGGCCACCTGTTGAACGGAGGAGACTATCTCAGAGCATTGCAAGTGGGCACCACTTGCAAGTGGAGCACGGAAAGTGCATTACATGGAAGGTTGGGATTGTATCACACGTAATCAACAAAATAAGGAAGACCTTCTTCCTACGAAACCTCCAGCAGATGCTGTTATAGCATCCTCCCGTTGTCGACGGGGGGATCCATTGGATCATCATGGTGGGCCCCATTAGTCGATCCACACAGTCCACCTGTTTTCTTTGTCCCACACAACCAATCCTCTCAAGTTTCTCTCCTGTTAACCGAGCAACGAGTCTACCTCAAATCGCCGTCCAAAAACATAGAGACCAAGATCCGGGCTGCTGCTTTGCATGGAAGGTTGGGATTGGTTCCGTTAGAGTCATGTGGACCCCACCTAGGTTTCCAATAGACCTTATACGCCAAGAAACTCCGGCAGAAAGAAGATATTTCCTTTTCCAACACAAATTGCGTCCATATGACGTATCGCAAACGCCTACCGTCCAAGCCTATCTAGGGTTGTCCATACCTATCTAGGGTGCTATATAAACACCCCTAGGTGTCTCTTCTCTTTCCAAAGAAACGTAGAGAGAGAGAGAGAGAGAGAGAGAGAGAGAGAGAGAGGAGTGGGAAGAAAGCTCTCCCCCACTGTTGTTGCTGCCACTGGACCCATCTCCAGGAAAGAAGGAGAGAAAGAAAAGGAAAAAGAAAGAAAGAAAAAGAAGAAAAAAAAGGAAACGAATTGTGAGTTGTTTCTCGTACTTTTTCCCACTATGTGATTTCAGTTTTCATCACTTATTTATGTTTAATTTCCATCTTATAAGAAGTTTTGATTTATGATTGAATTTTCTATTTTGTTTATAAGCTATGTTATTGAGATTTTGTGCGAGTTTGTTAACTGAGTAGAGTTGTACATACGTGAGATTATTTTGAGTTTTTGGTAAAGGTTTAAGGTGTTGGTTTGGTTCATGCATAACATAGTTTTGGGTGAGCACCCAGGTGTGTGCAAGAGACCGCTATGCAAACCGTTTGGGTGTTCCGTTGATTTTGCCTAGTTGGGTGAGTATTGTGCAACAAACTGCTATGCGGACCATTGGAATGGTTGTGGCCAGTTAGGTGAGCACATACAAGAGACCGCTACGCAGTTCAATGGAGTTGGTTGTGGCCGGTTGGGTGAGTGCTATGCAAGAGACCGCTATGCAGACCACGAGGTTGGTTGTGGCTGGTTGGGTGAGCATGGTACAAAAGACCACTATGCAGACCAAAGGATAATGGAGAGATTGGATGGAATTAGCCTTGGATGTTTTATTGAGGACTATGCTGGAATTAATTGAGATATACTTGCATATCATGCATCATATGTGTGTTTTCAGAGATTTTGGTTTGGTGAAATTGTCTTTGGATTATTAGTGAATTGTATTTTAACTGTTATGCGGCTTTATGTATTGAATTACATATGTTAAACTGTACGAGATTACTCACCGGCTTTTATAGTTGACGCGGTGTTATGCGATTAATCGTAGTGATAGGTAATGACTTAGAGACTTACAAGGGAGTGAATCCAGATGAAGAGACACTTTAGAAGACCTTTGAGAAATTTATTTATTCTACATTTTTGCATTGAAGTTTGATGTAATAAGGCCCGTTAGATGGCCATTAGGTTAGATAGTTTGGGATAAAGTAGTGAACTCATGAATTTATGATTTAATATTTCAAGTTTGGTTTATTTTGATTCTATATTTTTGGTACCATGTGAATGGAGGTTAAAAAGTATCAGTTGAGAATGTGATGAGTTCATTCATTATTTACATAACACCCTTGATTTTGAGATTTGAGTTATATACTCGAGTGTTGAAATTTTGGGGGCGTTACAGGTAATGCAACTGTCCTTTGGGAACATGACATCGGAAGTGAATATGTTTCACTTGGGAAAAAGGCATAAGGATGATGGTGATGAGCTCTTCGAGGCAAACATGCTCGAATCCTTTAAAGAAGAGGATCTCCTCTAACTTGCTTGGCACATTTGGAGACTTGTTTGGCACATTTTGAAGATTCCAAAGTCCCCATCATTAGTGACGTTGTACAAGCATTGAGTAGTGAGAAATCGGTAGTTGATACTAGCCAGTGAAGGCCTCATTTTGAAAGATTGCCACCAACCACATCAAAGCCTCTACCGTCTAATATCAAACCGTCGAAGCTTGACCTTAAACCTTTGCCATCCGAACTGAAATACGTTTATTTAGGTCAAGAGGAAACATTTTCGATTGTCATTGCCTCTCACCTAGGAAAAGACCAAGAGCTCAAGTTGATTGAGCTACTCAAAGAACATAGGGGAGCCATAGGTTGGACAATAGGGGATCTTAAAGGGATAGACTCTTCTGTTTGTACTCACCGTATACACCTCAAGGATAATGCAAAAATGACTAGACAACCTCAAAGGAGGTTAAATCCAAATATGATGGAGGTTGTCAAGGCCGAGGTGTTAAAGCTATTAGATGCGGGTATCATCTACCCCATCTCAGATAGCCAATGGGTGAGTCCTACCCAAGTTGTCCCTAAGCAGTCTGGCATTACAATCGTAGAGAATGTAACAACGAGCTTATACCAACTAGAGATACCACCAATTGGCGTATGTGCATAGATTATCGGAAGCTAAACACAGTCACTAGGAAGGACCACTTCCCTCTCCCATTTATGGATCAAATTTTGGAGAGGTTAGCAAGTCACTCCTATTATTGCTTCCTCGATGGCTATTCCGGCTACAACTAAATTGAGATTGCCTCGGAAGACCAAGAGAAGACTACCTTTACATGCCCATTTGGTACCTTTGCATATCGAAGGAAGTCATTCGGACTATATAATGCACCTGCGACATTCCAACAATGCATGTTGAGTATTTTCTCAGACATGGTGGGTGAATTCTTCGAGGTATTCATGGATGATTGTTATATTTTTGGTTGTACATTCGATGAGTGTTTAAATCACTTAAAGTTGGTCTTGATAAGGTGCGAGGAGAAGAACCTTATATTAAACTGGGAAAAGTGTCATTTTATCGTACAAAGAGGAATAGTCCTTGGAGATATCATCTCGTCCAATGGAATAGAGGTAGACCAGGCCAAAATCAAAATTATTTCCAACCTACCACCACCCAAAAGAATACGCGATGTGCAGTTCTTCCTTGGACACGCCGGCTTTTATAGAAGGTTCATAAAGGATTTCAGCCATATCTCTAAGCTCTTATGTAACCTTTTCCAAAAGGAGAACCAATTTGAGTGGAGTGCTGAATGTCAATCAGCTTTTTTAAAGCTAAAAGACATGTTAACAACCACTCCTATTATGCAACCACCAGATTGGTCTGTTCCTTTTGAGTTGATGTGCAATGCGAGTAATTATGCTATTGGGGTGGTGTTAGGACAAGAAGCCCCACATTATTTACTATGCAAGTCGAACCTTGAATCTCACCCAAGTCAATTACTCGATTACGGAGAAGGAACTCTTGGCCATTGTTTTTGCTTTGGACAAATTCAGGGCATACTTGATAGGATCCAAGGTCATAATTTACATGGATCATGCAGCACGAAAACACCTTCTTTCTAAGAAGGATGCTAAGCCCTATTTGCTTAGATGGATCATACTCCTTTAGGAATTCGACTTAGAGATTAAAGATAAGAAGGGAGTAGAGAACATGGTGGCGGATCATCTATCCCACCTAGTCTTATCCGATTCCATTGGCGAGTCACCAATTGAGGACTCATTCCCTGATGAGTAACTCTTTGTTGCTGTGCATCCACCGTGGTATGCTGATATTACAAATTATCTTTCCACAGGTGCGATGCCGACTCATTGGACTCCGCAGGACAAAAGGAAATTTCTAAGAGAAGTGAGCAGGTTTTTCTGGGATGAACCATTACTTTTCAAATATTGCCCAGATCAAATAATAAGGAGATGTGTCCCTAATGATGAACAAAATTTTGTCATCTCCTTTTGTCATAATCAAGCATGTCGGGGTCATTTTTTCGACAAGAAAACCATTGCAAAAATTTTACAGTGTGGTTTTTATTGGCCTACTTTGTTTAGAGACACCCATGAGTTTTGCAAAGCATGCGAGCGCTGTCAAAAGCTTGGAGGATTGTCCCATAGGAATATGATGCTTCTTAACCCAATTCAACATCTCAAAGTCTTCGATTATTGGGTCATCGATTTCATGGGACCATTCCCCTCATCTTTTGGACAGGTCTACATATTGCTTGCCGTAGATTATGTGTCCAAGTGGATAGAGGCTATTCCATGTATAACCAACAATCATCGTACGGTTTTAAAGTTCCTAAAAAAAATATACTTTCAAGATTTGGAACGCCTCGAGCCATCATAACTGATGGTGGTTCTCATTTTTGCAATAGGCCTTTTGACGCCTTAATGAAGAGATATGGCATTAGACATAAAGTGAGTACCCCATACCACCCACAGACAAGTGGGCAAGCTGAAATTTTCAATCGAAAAATCAAACAAATTTTGGAGAAGATGGTGAAACCGGATCGCAAAGATTGGTCGTTGTGATTAGTTGATGCTCTTTAGGCTCACCATACCGCTTATAAGACCCCCATTGGAATGTCTCCCTATAGACTTTTCTATGGGAAAGCTTGTCACTTGCCTGTAGAACTTGAATACAAAGCCTATTGGTTAATTCGGGCATTGAACTTCGACATTGACAAGGCTAGCTTACTTCACAAACTCCAATTAAATGAGCTTAATGAGATCCAAAATGATGCTTACGAGAACTCGAGGATTTACAAGAGTAGGATGAAGGCCTTTCATGACAAATACATCTTCAGAAAATCTTTCTATGAAGGTCAGAAAGTGCTCTTATACAATTCCCGACTTCATCTTTTTTCTGAAAAAATTGAGATCTCGATGGACCAACCCATATATTGTTAAAGAAGGTTTTCCTCATGAGGCTGTCGAGATAGAAAATGCAGCATATGGTAACTGTTTTAAAGTAAACGGACAATGTCTTAAACCATTCGTTGAGAAATTTGATTCAGAGGATATGTCCATCACTCTGAACGATCCTGTGTATCAGGATGATTGATCTCCTAGTCTAACAAAGGTATAGAGTATATTAGGTTTAATTTGTTTTTCTGTTTTATTGCTTTAATAGATTTTGACGCCGGAGGTAGATTTTATGATCGATCCTCTCAGGTACTCTCGTTCTCACTCTCTTTTATTTTATCATTGCTCTCATGGTTCATGCTCATTGCATATCTTTTTACATTGAGGACAATGCAAGATTTGGTTGGGGGGTGAGATTCCTCGAATCTAGCAATTTGTGAATATTTCTAGCAAAATTTTGTAGAAAATTTTTAATTTTTCTGAAACATCAAAACTCTGTTGGAAAACTTTATTTCTAGGCACTTAAGATGTCATGAGTATGAAAGGATGAATGATGAATTGATATAATTTTGAAATCTCTAAATTAACTTAAACGTGATAGTTTTATATGTGAATCTCCTTATTTATATGATCGATAGAACATTTGGACACTTTTGAGTCTATTTCACATTACACGATTCTCATAGTTTAAAGGGATTAGTGGATTTGTAGATTGGTTAGACTGAAGATTTGAAATGTTTAGGAACCAAGCCGGGGAACTTTGTCCATCCTTGTTCATGTGAAATAAGAGAAAAGAATGAAAGATATGGATTTCTAAAAATCCTATTTGAAGTTTATGAAAATAGAGAATGAGGATATGGTATTTATTGAATATTTGTGAAATTTTTCGAAAAGGGCTACCTATTACCAACCTGGGGATGGTCTACCCATAACTAAAGCTGGAAATGGGAAGTAGCGTGAAAGTCGTCGAAGGAACGGTAATGCAAATTCTTATCATAGGCAATTGGTTGATTTTATACACTTTCAGATCTTTTGTTTAGCTGATTTATGAAGAAAGTAATCCTGGAAAGTCATGAGATGTATATGCATAATGCACACTAGATAGTACATGTTCGGATTCGTCTATTTGTCAATAAATCGGTGGGAATTCTATGTAAACACTTATTATGTTTGGAAAGTTTAGGACTTCAATTTTTCATTATTTGGTTTTTCTGAATTTTATACTTGTATGTCTTAAAGTCTATAAAAATGTAGTTTCCAAGGGAGAGTTGAGTTTTCAGAGAGATGGATTGTTTCACGCTTGTTTTGCTCGGGACTAGCAAAATGCTGGTTGGGGAGTGTGCTGAACCTCTAATTTATACATCTTCTAACCCATTACATCACATTATATACATAGTTTACATGTTTAAAAGTCCTATCTAATGCATGCTTTGTGGTTGTAGGAATGAGAGAGAGAGACTTCACCAAATTGACACTTAAAAGAAGCATTTAGAAGCCATCTTTGATGATGATTGAAGGTAGGCCAAAGAAGGAAGAAGAGAAAGGGGAGAAGAGAGAGAGAGAAAGAAAGAAAACCAAAGAAAACATGGCCTAGACCGGTCTTAACCGGTTGGCCACCACACCACCCCCCTCTTACACTTCCTGGATCAGACCCAGATAAGCCTTGACCGGTTAAGACCAGTCGGCCACGCCTTTTGCTGCACGCTGGAGCCCTTGGACCAAGCCCAAGATCAGTCAAGACCGGTCGGCCAGTACAGAAACATGCGGGATTCCAGCAGCTTCTCATTGAAGCTCCATTTTTCATGCGCTGCGGGAGTTGTTATGCAATTCTGGAACTTTTTAAGTCGGTGGGACTCCTCTATTATAAAAGGACATCTAGGTTTCGTTCTTAAGGCATCATAGAAAGCTTGGGACCTCGTGGGAGGTGAAGAGGATCGTCGTGGAGCATCTACAACTCTCCCGAATTTGATTTTTCATATTTTTCATTAGCTTTTCATTGTTTTTAGTTGAAGCATAATAATGCTCGGCTAGAACCTCTTAGCTAAGGCTAAGAGGTGAAGCTTGTAGCTAGTTATCATGTAGAATTCGTTTGATTCAAGTACTCTACCTAAAATTTGGATTTTTTAAGTTCTAGTTTGAATAAATTTGGTATTTTTGGATGTTTTATGAGAGTTCATGTGCTTCAGACATGGGTTCCTGCAATTCTCTAAGATTGTCATGTTTGTATTAATTAGATTCGAAATGTAGTAACCCTAGAGCATACCATAGTCCATTGGCTTGGTTGTTACTTTGAAGGCTACTTATTTGAATTCTATGTGCTTCACTAGGACTAGATCTTAATCTGTGACTTAAGTGGGGATTGTTTGTGTTTGAATGCTAAATCTTCCAACTAGAAGATAGATAAAACTTCAATTCTAGTTGTGTTTATGCTTGGATGAATGAATTCACATGGGACTACTACAAGTGGATCCTTGAGGCCTTAGTTCCGTTAATTACATATTTTTATAAAGTTACTGTTTTAAGTTAGTTTATGAATTTAAAATCACAAATTGCTGAGATCGAGTTTGCTAGAATAGTTTGAATTGGTTTACCCAAATTCCCTATGTATCGACCTTGGTCTTACCGAGAATTATTACTACATCACAGCCTTGCACTTGAGGTGAGTGTTCGCTCTCATCAAGTGCAAGGCTGCGATGTAGTAATAATTCTCGGTAAGACCGAGGTCAATCCACAGGGAATTAGAAAAATTGTTCTAAAGTATTCCAATAACTTTAATTGGAACAATTTGAGATTCAATTAAGAAAACTAACTTAAAACAGTAACTTAGGAAATTCAGTAATTTAAAGGAAACTAAGGCTTTCAAGGATCCACTTGTAGCAATCTCATGTCAATCTAATCAATCCAAGCATAAAACACAACTAGATTCGAAGTTCTATCTCTCATCTAGTTAGAAGATAAAGCATTGAAGCATATTCAATCCCACTTAAGTTGAATTTTCAAGTTCTAGTCCTATTCAATCACATAGCATTCAAAATCATAGCCTTCGGAGTAACAGCCATGCCTATGGACTATGGCATGCTTAAGAATTACCATAATTCGAATCTAATTAAGCCAAACATGATAATCTTAGAGAATTGCAAGGAATCCATGTCCGGAGCATATGGACTCTCATAAAACTTCTAAAAATATCAACTTTATTCGAACTAGAACATTCAAAATACAAACTTAGAGGGAAAGTTTGAATCAAACTGAATTAAACATGAAATTGGCTACAAGCTTCACTTCTCAGCCCTAGCTGAGAGGTTCTAGCCAAGCATTGTCATACTACAACTAGAAAAAGAAAGAAAAACTAAATAAAAGCATGAAAAACTAGAAAAACCAGAATCGATAGAGTTGTGGACGCTCCACGGTGCTCTCCTTCACTTCCCACGACCTCCAATCTCTTCTAGGATGCCTTTAGATGAAGCCCTAGGTACCCTTTTATAGAATAGTACGGAAGATTCCAGATTTCGTAAGGAATCACGGAGTTGCACAGAGAAAATTAAAGCTTGTAGGACAAGCTCTGTTACGCAGCCGACTGGTTAGACGATTGGTCTGAACTCATGGACGACCGGTCGTCAGACCGGTCGTAAAACGTGAAAATTAGTCCAGTGAGTGTTTTTGAAAATTCCTCCCCCTTTCTATTGAGTGCTCGACCAGTTTGACGACTGGTCTGAGATATGTGCGACGGGTCTGACGACCAGTCTGTCTTGGTCCAGTGAATGGGGGTCTTTGTTGAATTGCAGACCGGTCGGATGATCGGTCCTATGCCTTGGCTGACCGGTCGGACGACCGGTCTTCAGTGATGTCTGTTCTGCACTTCTTCTTCGTTCTTTCTCTTTCTCCCTTGCTTCTTTCTTCCATCCTTTGGCACTCGGTTCCTTGATCTTCAATGCATGTAAAATGCTTTTTATCACCTTAAATCAGTGAAATCACCATCTCATTCCTACAATCACAAATCATGTATTAGATGGGTCTTTTAAGCGTGCAAACCATTCATATAATGTGATGTAATGGGTTTGTAAATGTATAAATTAGAGGTTCAACACACCCCCTAACCAGCATTTTGCTAGTCCTGAGCAAAACATGCTTGAAACAAGTTCAAATCTTCAAAATCCAACTCTCCTTCAGAAACTATGCTTTTATACATCCCAAGACACACAAGTGTAAAAGTCAAAGAAACTGGGTGATAGAAGCTGAAACCTTAAACTCTTACATCATAATAAGTGTTCATATAGAATTCCCGGTGATTGATTGATAAATAGAAAAACTTGAACAAATTCAACCTAGTATGCATGGTGAAAGTTCATCTCATGAATTTTTGGGATTATCTTTTTCATAGATCGACTAAGCTATGGATCTAAAGATGTACAGATCAACAACAAGCCTATGACAGGAATTTGCCTTGCCATCCTTCCGACGACTTTCACACTAGTCCCATTTCCGGCTTTGGTTATGGGTAGACCATCCCCCGGTTGGTAATAGGTAACCCTTTTTCAGAATTTTCCACCATATTCTCCATTATTCCTATATTTCCATCATTCCTTCCCTTTTTTTTATGTATTAGATAGGATTTTTAAAAATCCATATCTTTTGTTATTTTTCCATGAACAAGGATGGACAAAGTACCCCCGGCTTCGTTCCTCAACACCTCAAATCTAAGTCTAGTTAATCCACAAATCACATAATTCTTTCAACCCATGAAAATCATGTAATGTGAACTAAGCGTAAAAGAGTTAAAATTTTCTATCAATCATATAAATAGGAAAATTCACATATAAAACCATTATATTAGGAGTAGTTCAAAACTTGCAACATTCATCACTTCATATCTCATTTTCTTATACTTATATAATCTCGAATGCATAGAAATAAGGTTTTCTAAACGAGTTTTGAAATTTTCAGAAAAATTTGAACAAAATTTCACATATGATGCTCGAAATGTACACAAACTGCTAGATGAAGAATCACATCTCACCCCCCAACCAAATCCTGTATTGTCCTCAATGTAAAAAGATATGTAATGAGAATGAACATGAGAGCAATGGTAAAATAAAAGAGAGTGAGAATGATTATACCAAAAAGAGTCGATCATGGAAGTGTACAACTCCGGTATCAAAATCTATGAAAGCAAGTAAAACTAAAACAGAAAAACAACTAAACCCAATCCTACGCTATACCTCTATTAGACTAGGAGATCAATCGTCCTGATACACAGGATCATCTAGAGTGATGGACATATCCTCTGAATCAAATTTCTCAATGAATAGTTTAAGGCGTTGACCGTTCACTTTAAAACAGTTACCATTCGCTGCGTTTTCTACCTCGACAGCCCCATGAGGAAAAACTTCTTTAACAATATATGGGCCGGTCTATCGAGATCTCAATTTTCTCGAAAAAAGATGAAGTCGAGAATTGTATAAGAGCACTTTCTGACCTTCATGGAAAGATTTCCTGAAGATGTGCTTTTCACGAAAGGCCTTCATTCTACTCTTGTAAATCCTCGAGTTCTCATAAGCATCGTTTCAGATCTCATCAAGCTCATTTAATTGGAGTTTGTGAAGTGAGCTAGCCTTGTTAACGTCAAAGTTCAATGCCTGAATAGCCCAACAGGCTTTGTGTTCAATATCCATGGGCAAGTGACAAGCTTTTCCATAAACAAGTCTATAGGGGGACATTCCAATGGGGGTTTTATAGCGGTACGATGAGCTCAAAGAGCATCATCTAATCTCAGTGACCAATCTTTGCGATCCGGTCTCACCGTCTTTTCCAAAATCTATTTAATTTTTCGATTGGAAATTTCAGCTTGCCTACTTCTTTGTGGGTGGTATGGGGTACTCACTTTATGTTGAATGCCATATTTTTTTCATTAAGGCTTCGAAAGGCCTATTGCAAAAGTGACAACCGTCATCACTAATGATGGCCCGAGGCGTTCCAAATCTAGATAATATGTTTTCTTTAAGGGACTTTAGAATCGTACGATGATCGTTAGTTCTACATGGAATAGCCTCTATCCACTTGGACACATAATCTACGGCAAGCAATATGTAGACATGTCCGAAAGATGAGGGGAATGGTCCCATAAAATCGATGCCCCAATAGTCGAAGACTTCAAGATGTTGAATTGGGGTAAGAGGCATCATATTTCGACGGGACAATCCTCCTAGCTTTTGACAACGCCCGTATGCTTTGCAAAACTCGTAGGTGTTCTTAAATAAAGTGGGCCAATAAAAACCACACTGCAGAATTTTTGCAGTATTTTCTTGGCGAAAAAATGACCACCACATGCTTAATTATGACAAAAGGAGACGACGAAGTTTTGTTCATCATCAGGGACACATCTCCTAATTATTTAATATGGGCAATATTTAAACAATAACGGTTCATCCCAGAAAAATCTGCTCACTTCCCTTAGAAATTTTCATTTATCCTGCGCAGTCCAATGAGTCGGCATTGCACCTGTGGAAAGATACTTTGCAATATCAGCGTACCATGGTGGATAAATAGTAACAAAGAGTTGCTCATTAGGGAATGAGTCCTCAATAGGTGACTCGTCAATGAAACTCGGTAAAACTAGGCGGGATAGATGGTCCGCCACCACGTTCTCTACTCCTTTCTTGTCCTTGATCTTTAAGTCAAATTCTTGAAGGAATAGGATCCATCTAAGCAAACGGAGCTCAGCATCCTTCTTAGAAAGAAGGTATTTCAGCGCCACATGGTATGTGTAAACTATGACCTTGGATCCTATTAAGTACTCCCTGAACTTGTCCAAGACAAAAATAATGGCTAGGAGCTCCTTCTCCGTAGTCGAGTAATTGACTTGGGCAGATTTCAAGGTCCTACTCGCATAGTAGATAACGTGGGGCTTCTTGTCCTTCCTTTGTCCTAACACCGCTCCCATAGCATAATCACTCGCATCGTACATTAACTCAAAAGGAATGGACCAATCTAGTGGTTGCATAATAGGAGCGGTTGTCAACATGTCTTTTAGCTTTGAAAAAGCTAATTAACAATTGATACTCCACTCAAATTGGTTCTCCTTTTAGAGAAGGTTGCATAAGGGCCTAAAAATATGATTGAAGTCCTTAATGAACCTTCTATAAAAGCTAGCGTGTCCAAGGAAGGACCGCACATCGCGTATGCCTTTGGGTGGTGGTAGATTGAAAATTATATCAATTTTGGCCCGGTCTACCTCTATTCCATTAGACGAGATGATATGTCAAAGACTATTCCTCTCTGTACCATGAAATGACACTTTTTCCTGTTTAAAATGAGGTTCTTCTCGTCGCACTTTGTTAAGACCAACTTCAAGTGATTTAGGCACTCCTCGAAAGGACAACCAAAAGTAGAAAAATCATCCATGAATACCTCGAGAAATTCACCACCATGTCTGAGAAAATACTCAACATGCATCGTTGGAATGTGGCGGGTGCATTACATAGTCCGAATAGCATCCTTCGATATGCGAAGGTGTTAAAAGGGCATGTAAAGGTAGTCTTCTCTTGATCTTTCAGGGCTATCTCAATTTGGTTGTAGCTAGAATAGCCATCCAGGAAGCAATAATAGGAGTAACCCGCTAACCTCTCCAAAATTTGATCCATGAATAGGAGAGGTAATTGGTCCTTCCTGTGACCGTGTTTAGCTTCCGATAATCGATGCACATACGACAACCGGTGGTCACTCTAGTCGGTATAAGCCCGTTGTTGGCATTTTCTACGATGGTAATACCAGACTTCTTAGGGACAACTTGGGTAGGACTCACCCATTGGCTCTCCGAGATAGGATAGATGATACCCACATTTTGTTGCTTTAACACCTCGGCTTTGATAACCTCCATCATATTTAGCTTTAACCTTCTTTAAGGTGGTCTAGTTATTTTCGTGTTCACTTCGAGGTATATACGGTGAGTACATACCGAAGCATCTATCCCTTTGAGGTCCGCTATTGTCCATCCTATGGCTCCCCTATGTTCTTTGAGTAGCTTAATCAATTTGAGCTCTTGGTCTTTTCTTAGGTGAGAGGCGATGACTATCGGGAATGTTTCTTCTTGACCCAAATATACATATTTCAGCTCGGAGGCAATGGTTTAAGGTCAAGCTTCGGTGGTTTGATGTTAGACGGTAAAGGCCTTGATGTGGTTGGTGGCAATCTTTCAAAATGG
The DNA here is from genome assembly GCA_003013855.2 of Liriodendron chinense. Classification (NCBI taxonomy): domain Eukaryota; kingdom Viridiplantae; phylum Streptophyta; class Magnoliopsida; order Magnoliales; family Magnoliaceae; genus Liriodendron; species Liriodendron chinense. The sequence continues at coordinate 7,968,474 of ML058429.1, forward strand.
GGCCTCCACCAGCTAATACCAACTACCGATTTCTCAATATTCAATGCTTGCACAATTTCAGTAATAATGGGGTCTTTGGAATCCTATAAATGTGTCAAGCATGTCTCCAAGCTTTCTAGTGGTTCAAGTTGGAGGAGCTCTTCTTCTTCAAAAGATTCAAGCATGTTTACCTCGAAGAGCTCATCGTCATCAACATCCCTATGCCTTTTGCCCAAATGGAAAACATTCACCTCCAATGTCATGTTTCCAAAGGACAATTGCATTACCCCATTTTGGCAATTGATAATTGCGTTTGATGTAGCCAGGAATGGGTGGCCTAAAATTATCAGTATTTAAGTGCTAGTATCCATAACCGGTTGTGTGTCCAAAACGATGAAATCCACTAGGTAGTAGAATTTATCCACTTGGACCAATACATCCTCAACTATCCCTCTCGGTACACGGATGGATCTATCAGCAAGTTGCAACGTAGTTTTAATGGGTTTTAATTCACCAAGGCCTAGTTGCTCATATAACGAGTATGAGATTAAATTTATGCTCGCCCCCAAGTCTAGCAATGCACGTTCAATCCAGTAGTCACCAATGATGCATGAAATTGTAGGGCTGCCGGAATCCTTGAATTTTTTTTTTTTTTTTGGGGGGGGGGGGGGGGGGGGGGGGGGGTCTTTTGAGTGAGAATGGCACTCACTTGCTCATTCAAAAAGGCCTTTTATTGCACATTATATTTGCGTTTGGTTGTGCATAAGTCCTTTAGAAACTTGGCATAAGAGGGGATTTGTTTAATGGCATCAAGCAATGGAATATTTTTCTTGACTTGTCTGAAAATCTCTAAAATATCATGAGAGTTTGGAAGAGATTTTGGAGTAACCAATCTCGAAGGGAATGGTGCTACGGGCTTATAAACGCGTTCCGTTTCTTGTGGGGCTGAGTTAGTTCCGTCCTCATCCTCAGAATTTACCCAATCATTAGGCTTGTCGGCCTTCACCGGAATAGATTTGTCAATTTGTTTACCACTTCTAAGAGTGGTGACGGATTTGTCTTGCTCCACATGTTGGTTGGGGAGATTAGGGATGCTTACTTCACGTCCTTGCTTTGGATTGGGCTGAGGTTGGGCCGGAAAGGTCCCTTCCCTAGCATTCAAACATCCCTTAATTTCATCAACCGAGACTTTAAGCTCTTGGAACATTTACTGATTTGATTGATTGATTTGCGTTCGCCCTTGCATAAACGCCTTTAGAGTATCCTCCATTGAGAATTGAGGTGGGGCCATGTTTTGCATGGGTGGCCCCCTCCTTGAGAGTTGGTAGGATTATGCATGGGATTATTCTTCCAACTGAAATTTGGGTGGTTCTTCCAAATAGAGTTATACGTTACCTACCGATCCATTAAAAGGCCGTTGATAACCATATGTGGCATTTGCATGTTCTTGTAACACCTCTTGAAACGTAGGAATTGTAGGACAATCTTGCGTAGCGTGTATATTAGTGGCACAAATTCCACATATGTTTTCAATAGCTTCATTGGACTTTGAAACTTCACTCTTTCTAAGTTCCATGGCCTCGATCTCCCTTGTGAGGTTGGCTAGCCTTGCATTTACATCATCTTCCTCTTTAAGGATATAGATGCCTCCTTTGTCCTTTTGTTGAGAGGTTTAAGATTACTGGATTTATTCGAAGTATCCCATGATTGGGCATTCTTGGACACATGTCCAAGTAACTCCAAGCCTCATCTGGACTTTTACTCATAAACTCGCCATTGCACATCATTTCTACGAATTGGCGCATGTTAGAACTTAATCCATCATTGAAGAAGTTTATAATTCACCAGCTTTCGTAGCCGTGATGTAGGCAAGCAAGTAGGAGGTCCTTAAACCTTTCCTAACATTGGAAGAATGACTCATTCTCTTTAACCGAAAAAGTTCATTATGGCTCTTCGAAGGGTGTTTGTTTTATGAGCCGGGAAGAACTTTTTCAAGAATTCCCGGGTTATCTCATTCCATGACCATATCGAGTGTGGTCTAAGAGAGTGGAGCCAACTCTTGGCTATTTCTTTCAATGAAAAGGGAAAAAGTTTAAGTTTGATGGCATCCTCTAAGACATTCGCATATTATAAAGTAGCCACCACTTCTTCAAATTCCTTTAAGTGTAGGTATGGGCTTTCAAAGTCTAGCCCATGGAACTTTGGAAAAAGTTGAATCACACCCGGCTTTATATCAATGTTTCCCCCGGTTGGTGGTAAGACCACACACGAGGGTGTAGTTGTGCAGGCCAGTTGTAGATAGTCCCATGAAGATCTCATTGGAGGAACATTGTGTACCTCATTCTCTCCTACTCCCTCTTGATTTGCGTTTATAGTTGGAGTAGGGGGGAAGGATTCCTTAAAGGTGTTTGATCCATACTCCCCGAACTATCACAAAGCTCTTGGTATTTTCGGACTTGTCAATGGACTAATAATGGTCTAACTAAACCACCTTTGGATTGGAGATGATTGGTGTGGTTACGTTCCTAATGGGACATAAACCACAGACCTAAGAATTAAACTAATCCTTAGTCCTAAAACAAAAATTAAAAAAATCTAAAAATCTGAAAAATCTGTAAAAAGCACTAAGTTAGAAGGATATTACCTGATTCGCTTGAACTATGGAAGAATTCCTACAAAACAAAACAACTTTTTAGTCCTAGGAAATCAGAAAAAATCTATCTACTTCTACTTCTACAGCCACTAAAATAATCTAGAACTATTTATCTAAAATCCCCAGCAACGGCACCAAAAACTTGTTTGCTCGCCTTAAGTGCAAGGCTGCGACGTAGTAATAATTCTCAGTAAGATCGAGGTCAATCCATAGGGAATTAGAAAAATAGTTCTAAAGTATTCCAGTAACTTTAATTGGAACAATTTGATATTCAATTAAGAAAACTAACTCAAAACAGTAACTTAGGGAATTTAGTAATTTAAAGAAAACTAAAGCTTTCAAGGATCCACTTCTAACAATCCATGTCAATCTAATCAATCCAAGCATAAAACACAACTAGATTCGAAGTTCTATCTCTCATCTAGTTGGAAGATAAAGCACTGAAGCACATTCAATCCCACTTAAGTTGAACTTTCAAGTTCTAGTTCTATTCAATCACATAGCATTCAAAATCATAGCCTTCGGAGTAACAGCCATGCCTATGGACTATGGCATGCTCAAGGGTTACCATAATTCGAATCTAATCAAGCCCAACATGATAATCTCAGAGAATTGCAAGGAATCCATGTTTGGAGCACATGAACTCTCTTAAAACTTCTAAAAATATCAACTTTATTCGAACTAGAACATTCAAAATACAAACTTAGAGGGAAAGTTTGAATCAAACTGAATTAAACATGAAATTGGCTACAAGCTTCACTTCTCAGCCCTAGCTGAGAGGTTCTAGCCAAGCATTGTCATACTACAACTAGAAAAAGAAAGAAAAACTAAATAAAAGCATGAAAAACTAGAAAAACCAGAATCGATAGAGTTGTGGACGCTCCACGGTGCTCTCCTTCACTTCCCACAACCTTCAATCTCTTATAGGATGCCTTTAGATGAAGCCCTAGGTACCCTTTTATAGAATAGTGCGGAAGATTTCAGATTGCGCAAGGAATCACGGAGCTGCACAGAGAAAATCAGAGCTTGTAGGACAAGCTCTATTACGCAGCCGACCAGTCGGACGACCGGTCTAAACTCATGGACGACCGGTCGTCAGACCGGTCGTAAAAACATGAAAATCAGTACGTCCAGTGAGTTTTTTTGAAAATTCCTCCCTCTTTCTATTGAGTGCTCGACTAGTCGGGTCTTAGTCTAGTGAATGGGGGTCTCTGTTGAATTGCAGACTGGTCGGACGACCAGTCTTCAGTGCTGTCTGTTCTGCACTTCTTCTTTGTCTTTCTCTTTCTCCCTTGCTTCTTTCTTCCATCCTTTGGCACTCAGTTCCTTGATCTTCAATGCATATAAAATGCTCTTTGTAGCCTTAAATCAGTAAAATCACCATCTCATTCTTACAATCACAAATCATGTATTAGATGGGTCTTTTAAGTGTACAAACCATGCATGTAATGTGATGTAATGGGTTAGTAAATGTATAAATTAGAGGTTTAACAGCGAGCGAACAGATAGAACTCCGATTCCAATTGAGTTATTGGCTTGAATAGTTTGAATTAGCATTGTGAATGTTTATAAGTGGATCCTTGGCGCTCTAGTGATTTATTTTCTTGATTTTGTTCTAAAACGGATAGTTTTATGTTATTAAATTCCATTCATCGATACAAATCTGAATTTAGCTCATCCTAGTTTCAAAGTTAAAATTGTTACGAAATCTCTTAGGGTCGACCTCGGTCTTACCGAGAATTATTACTACATCACAGCCTTGCACTTGAGGCGAGCGAACAACTAACATGTACTCACCCATGTCCAGTAAATTAGGCCCTACCCTAGGGCCTAGTTCCTAATCTAAGAACATATCGAGTTTGACGATTCAAACTCTACACTCAATTTCACATGAAAAAAAAAGACTGGATGGACTCTACAACTTGATAACATTACTTGTTGGATTAAGCCTCCTTGATGCGCCTTCTTCGAGTTGCTTCTTCATACTCTCTTGTACTTGAATCAAGCTCCTTACTGCTCCCTCGATCATTAATGACGAATGCTTCAGCTCCCTTGATCGGCTACCTTACATATGGTGCTCCTTTGAGGTGACTAAGGTAATGGGAGGGTGGTTGAATCTTCTACAACTAATAAAAAGTTGGATTCCTAGTAGAATTCACTTAGATGGGTCTTTATAGAGAGTTTAGACAATGATTTATGTTGAGCTCTTAATTTATACATATTCTAACCCCGTTTCATCACATATTATGCATGGTTTGTATGTTTAAAAGGCTATTCTAAATGCATGTTTGTGATTGTAGGAATGAGAGAGAGGAGTTATGAATTTGCTGCTAAAAGGGTTATTTGGAGCCACATTGAAGACACAGGGAAGAAGCCTTGAAGAATCACGTCAGAAAGACCTGGATCGGCGAGAAGAAAAGAAGAAATCAGCAAATATATTAATAGGCCACCAGGTGCCCAACCATCCCATAGTCGGGCGCCCGAAATTCGAAAGTCAAATGTTGAACTTGCTGGACAAATCTGGACCTAACCGGGAGCCCTACCAACATCTGGTCGAGCGCCCAATATTCAAAGAGAATTTAATCAAAACGCGCTAGGACGAATTGAAGTATGGTCAGGCGCTCGACCAACACTTGACCGGGCGCCCGATGACTTGCACAAGTGTGTAACCCTCGGGTGCCCGATGACCTGTACAAGACCTGACCTCCTTGCACAATTCTGAGGTGGTGCATTGTAACACCCCAACCTTGGATATCTGAATTCCATCAATTCGGGTATCGAGTTCGAGGTATTAGCTATCATATTGTGCTAAAATTAAACCGTAACACATTCACCCACTAAAATAAAAGTTTAATCATCATCATAGCATATAACTAATTATTGATTGTCTCAAAGTATCAAATGGCCCTAAGGCTTATGTCCGAACTAAATCACTCAAAACATAAATAACTTCATAGATATAAAGACTAAATTCTCTTATTTCCTTCTGGCTCCTCCACCAGTTATTCTGTCGAAGTCATCTTCATAGAGACGCCTCCACTATGTCTTTTCCTGGATGGTTTCCATATACAAGCATCGTGAGCTAGAAGCCCAATAAGTAATAATAATTTGCATGATTCAATACATATCATGTTTACCAAAATAACAATAAAATATGCCATCTATCATATAAACAACTCCATACTCAGGAATCACCAGGGCCATGGCTGCGCATAGCTTCTGGCCTGCCAACACCCATTCAACGATGAGTAGTCTATTCTAGAGCTGACTATACTCCTTCTCCAGCCCTGAGCCGCAGCCTTGGGAGGAGGCCCTATTGGTACCAACTCGAGTTCCGGTTGGGAACTCTGCCCAAGAATTTAAGGGATTTCTATCCCCGAGTTGTCTGGTGTTCAACTTCAACATCACATTTTCGATAATGATATATATCAAATAAGCAGTTTATATCATAAGATTCATGAATGCATAATGAATGCATGCTGGAAATACTATCCTGGTGTAGTGTTACTTACTCAAAGTTTTATTCTGCTTGAGCTCCTTGGATACAATCCTCTGTGACTAGTTGACGGGTTCTCGATTTTCGTTCTCGTTGGGTTCCCTTTTAAATGTTATGCGAATAGGGTTACTTTCATACTTAATTTCATGATATAATCAATTATTATCCGTTAATACACAATTATGACCGTTGATTTGACAATTAGATCATCAATCTAACGATCCACACCTTTGGTTTAGTCATATTTCACATTTAGTTCATGATCTACCAATCTTAACCGTTCATTTTAGCTTTATTTTCATATAAACCCGAGATCCTTTCGATCCGACCGTTAAGCTTTAATTAGAATCGTTCATTTAAGATATGGTCGGTTGGATCTAGGTTCCTATATACTTAATCTTCCATTTTGATCAATTCGCCACTTGATGGACGGTTATGACTAGTTGAATTACTAATCCAAGGGTTTAAACAAATTTTATATGGTTTAGATGGAATTAATTCATAATCTGATAATCAAGATCAATACCAGCTCATATTGGTTTTAAGATGGTCCACTTGCGACCTTAAGTGAATAATCGGGTCCATTCACTAGTCAAATCTTACTCATATCTCAAGAATTATGGGTTTAAATCATGATTTAAGTGGGGTCTAAGGTCAAGATCAACCTTTATAACAATTATTTGTTAAGATCCATCCGATCCGACCGTTCATTTCCTTATTTTTCACAATTTTGGTCCAACGACCCTAGTTGATCCTTGATCAGATGATCCGATCTAGATCTGGGTTGGGTCAATCTTATTATTCCCAAATTCAATTCGTTAATTGGTTTATTAGACTCTTGATCAACGGTTGGATTGGACCTGATCATTGATTTAATAATCCATATCATCATTTTTATCTTTTATTTAAACTTTAGTGGTTTAAATCTAAGATTAGATTAGGGATCTTGATTAACAAACGAAGATAAAGATTTATAAGACTTTCGATAAAGATCTATACTTTGTTGAATAAGATCCATCGTTCATTCGAATAAATGCAGTGGGGCCCACTTAAGGATGCCTTTAATGTTGGTGGGGCCCACCACTATATTACTTGTCAATGATGGATCTTTCATCTAAAACTCATTTGTCATGTTTCTAATGACAAGATCTTAAGGTGGGGCCCTTTTTAGAGAGATGTTAGTTTTTTTTTTTATATATATAAGCCCACCATAAGTCTAATGATAAGATCTCTAAACTAATTGATTCATTTATATTGTTAAACATGATAACAACAAATAAAGTAAATAAAAATTCAAATCTAAACAGAAAAACCTACATGTACAAAACCTTATAAAAGAGTGGGGCCCATTCTTGCCATTCATTATGTCCACATAAGGGGCCCATGCGTTTGCCCACGTGAGGCAGCGTGTGGGGTACCATGTGGGGCCCACTCATGCTGACTAATGGTCAACTCATGGTTCATCTTAGTTTTATACTTTGTGGGGACCACTTGGATTTGATAAAAAATATCTAAGAGATATAGTCTTAGAGTATTCACTTGATAAATGGTTTGGATCAGAAGAAAAACTCACAGAACTCTCTCTCTCTCTCTCTCTCTCTCTGTTTAAAGTGTAAGTGTTTACGAGAAGAGACTTGGCATTGCTTTATATAGATGAAACAAAGTCTTCTTACATTAAACACATGCATAAAAAAAAACATGTTAAACACATGTAAATGCATGCACTCTCTTGAAGTAATGGGAAGAGATTTAAGAAAAAAGGTTACGAGAGGGATTTTAAGAAAAATTCTTATTTAAGAGTATAGCTTAGAGTATGTACACGTGCCACTCTCAAAGTGGGTCCCACATAGGTGGTCATCATCATCTAAAACATTTATCTGCTCCTTAAAAGTGAGCACATCCTATTAAAATTTGTTTCACTCTCAAAAGATACTGGGATAACGAGATATGATGTATTACCATTCATAGCCATGAGGGCACACCTATCAAAGGTACTCTCTCAATATCATGGGTGGGAGTATATCCATGTTTGTGTGTGTGCCAACCTTGTATGTTACACATGGTTATGAAATATTAAATTCTAACCACACAGAATCATAGATCATGATATACATGTACATGGAAAAATAGCGGCAATGTTCAACTATGGACGATAGATGAGGTAATGGGTGGTCATGATGATGCAATATACACATGCACATGATTAGAAAGATCTAAGTATATATATGTTATGATCAAATCAGATAGCACAATGGGTCTACTTAAGATGAATCATATGAAAGTAAGTTTACACAAATCAGATTACTAGATTGGTTAATATCTTCGATAAATTATGGCCATCCATATATTCGGCCTCATATCTCAAGTTCTACTTAGGAAAAATTATCATACTTATACCATTTTGAACGTTATAATACGATTTACAAGATGATCGGCACACATTGGATGGATCATTCTCTAAGATAGTCAATTTAGAGGATTTAAGTCATCCGTCCATCGATCGGACCATTTATAGCACTCGAATTGACAATCCGACTGTAGGTTTACGTTTTATATGACATGGATGTACGATCCATGGTTTAGATCGGTATTTCATAAAACAAATTGATCTATATTTATGTTCAAGTGTCATATGATCCACTCAATGGTCAGATTTTATCTTAATTTTCTATAAAAAAAAATTTATACACCTAAAATTTATTCTGTATATTACATGCATGGTTTTTCTTATAAAACGGCACCTTGGCATCTTTCCTAAGGCATACTAGAAAAGTTCTAAGTTCATGAAGAGCAAGGGAGATCAATGTGGAGCGATCGCAATCCTCCAACTAGGGTTTTTTTTTTTTCTAGTTTTCTATGCTTTTGATTAGTTTTTCTTTTGTTTTTAGTTCAAGTATGACAATGCTTAGCTAAAACCTCTTAGCTAAGGCTAAGAGGTGAAGCTTGTAGTTATTTTTCATGAAGAATTTTTTTATTTCAAGTACATTTACTTAAAGTTTGGATTTTTAAAGTTCTAGTTTGAATAAAGTTGGTATTTTTGGATGTTTTATGAGAGTTCATGTGCTTCAGACATGAGTTCCTTGCAATTCTCTGAGATTATCATGTTTGAATTGATTATATTCAAATTGTAGTAACCCTAGAGTATACAATAGTCTCTTGGCATGGTTGTTACTGCGAAGGCCACATGGTTAAATTCTATGTGCTTCATTAGAAGTAGAATCTTATTTTCTGACTTAAGTGTGATTGTTTGTGTTTGAATACTTAATCTTCTAACTAGATGAGAGATAGAACTTCGAATCTAGTTGTGTTTATACTTGGATGAATGAATTCACATGGAACTACTACAAGTGGATCCTTGAAGCCTTAATTCTTTTAATCAATAGATTTTTACGAAAGTTACAATTTTTACTTAGATTATGAAATCAAGGTTTGAAATTATTGAAGTTGAAGTTGCTATAATAGTTTGAATTATTTTACCCTAATTCCCTGTAGATCGACCTTGGTCTTACCGAGAATTATTACTACATCACAGCCTTACACTTAAGGCGAGCGAACAAGTTTTTGGCGCCGTTGCCGAGGAATTTAGATGAACAGTTCTAAATTATTTTAGTGGCTATAGAAGTAGAAGTAGATATGTTTTCTGATTTTCTAGGACCGACAACTTGTTTTGTTTTGTATGAACTCTTTTAGTTCAAGCTAATAGGGTACTTTTGTTCTAACTTAGCACTTTTACACATTTAGTTTTCAGATTCTCTTGTTTAATTCAGAATTTCTGTTTTAGGACTTAGGAATAGTTTAGATTTTGGATTTTGTGGTTTATGTCCCGTTGGGAACGTGACCACAACAATCGTCTTCAAACAGAAGGTGGTTTAGTTGGACCACTCTCTGTTATAGACGAGTCCGAAAATTCGTAGAACATCGTGAAAATTTGAAAAGTATAGACCAAACTCCATTAGGGAATCCTCCCCACCCTACTCTAACCACAAATGCAAATCATGAAGAAATAGGAGAGAATGAGGTGCACAATGCTCCTCCAATGAAAGCTTTATGGGACTACCTACAATCAGCCCGTACGACTACACCTTCTTATGTGGTTTTACCAACCACCGGGGGGAACATTGATATAAAGTCGGGGTAATTCAACTTTTGCAAAAGTTCCATGGGTTAGATTCTGACAGCCCATATCTACACTTGAAGGAGTTTGATGAAGTTGTTACTACCTTGTAATACAATAATGTTTCAGAGGATGTCATCAAACTTAGATTGTTTCCTTTCTCATTGAAAGAAAGAGCCAAGAGTTGGCTCCATTCTCTTAGACCGCATTCGATAGGGTCATGGACTGAGATGACCCAAGAATTCTTGAAAAAGTTCTTCCCGGCTCATAAAACTAACACCCTTCGACGATCTATAATGAATTTTATGGGAAAAGAGGGTGAGTCATTCTTTCAAAGTTTGAAATGGTTTAAGGAACTCCTACTCACTTGCCCACATCATGGATTCGAAAGTTGGCATATTACAAACTTCTTTTATGATGGACTAAACTCCAACATGCACCAATTTGTAAAGATGATGTGCAATGGTGAGTTCATGAGAAAAAATCCAGATGAGGCATGAAGTTACTTAGACATGTTGGCCGAGAATGCTCAATCATGGGATACCTCAGACAAATCTAGTAACCTCAAGCCTCCTCAATAAAAAGAGAAAGGAGGGATTTACATCCTTAAGGAGGAAGATGATGTGAATGCAAGGATATCCAACCTCATAAAAAAAGTTGAGGCCATGGAACTAAGCAAAAGTGGAGTTTTTAAGTCCACAAAAGCTATTGAGAATGTATGTGGAATTTGTACCGCTAATGTACACTCTACGCAAGATTGTCCTACAATTCCTGCATTTCAAGAGTTGTTACAAGAGCATGCAAACGACGCATATGGTTATCAATAGCCTTTCAATGGACCAGTAGGTAACATGTACAACTCTACTTGGAAGAACCACCCAAATTTCAGTAGGAAGAATGCTCTCACGGGCAATCTTACCTATTCTCAAGGAGGGCCACCCATGCAAAACATGGCCCCACCTCAACTCTCAATGGAGGATACTCTAAAGGCGTTTATGCAAGGGTAAATGCAAATAATCAAATGAACTAACAAATGTTTCAAGAGCTTAAAGTCTCGGTTGATAAGATTAAGGAATGCTTGAATGCTACGGAAGGGACCTTTCCGGCCCAACCTCAGCCCAATCCAAAGCAAGCACATGAAATAAGTATCCCTAATCTCCCCAACCAACATGTGGAGTAAGAAAAATCCATCACCACTCTTAGAAGTGGTAAGAAAATTGACGAATCTATTCTAGTGAAGCCAACAAGCCGCTTTGATCCGGTAATTTTTTAAAATGAAGATGGATCCAACTTAGCCCTACAAGAAACGGAATACATTTTTAAGCCTGTAGCACCATTTCCTTCGAGATTGGTTTCTCCATAACCTCTCACAAACTCTCATAACATTCCAGAGTTTTCAAACAAGTCAAGATCAACATTCCTTTACTTTATGCAATAAAATAAATTCCTCCTATGCCAAGTTTCTAAAGGACTTACGCACAACTAAATGCAAATATAATGTGCAACAAAAGGCCTTTTTGAATAAGCAAGTGAGTGTTATTGTTAACGTCAGATTTTGTAACAGGATCCTTCGGTCGTTCACCTTCTCTCCAACAGGGATTTCCTCCGCCAGACCTGTAAGAAGACAGAAAGCAACTAAGGGTGGCCGGTGTCCAGCCGTTAGCCCTCCAATGCTTAAGTCAGGCAAAGCAAGAAGAAGAATCACCAGGCAAAACGAGATCAGGGATTGAATATTGTGTACCTTTCTCTTAATGGAGTCATCCCTTTATATAGATCTGAAGCGATCCAATCTGTTACGTAAGATATCGAGATCCCGCTGATTTCGCGGGATAAGATTCTTTTCCTTAGATAGAGGAGTGATTTTATCCAACAACTCATCAGTCAATTACATTCCTTGATAGCAATCCCTTGAGATTCGGAACCATTGAAGAAGGTAAGCCAGAATCGGCCTATACGGGCTGCTGGAACTATTATACGAAGACCGTCCAAACCAAAAGCAAAGACTCATGATTGCTCAGATGTCGGGAGCTGAAATTGCAGTTTTACCGCTTGTAGAGATACTCGGAGATATGTTTAAGGACCTAGAGGGGGGTGATATGAACCTTTTTGAAATTCTTTTCGCCTACTTATGCAATTCAACAAATTAAGCTATGTAAGCAAGAACACTTCGGCTTCCAAGCCTAGGTGGGTCCAATCACAAGACTAGCAAAAGATTAAGCAATAAACGATTCTAGTCTAAGCATGCATAGGAAGTAAATGATACAACTAATTAAGCTTCTAACCTATGCAACTTGTGTAGACTTATGAGAGTGGATCAACGAGCTCAAGTCTACACAAGTAGTGAAGGTACATCTTGTGTGGGGATACCTATAAAGTGCCTAGCATGCATTCCTATCAATCATTCATAATTAAGCAATTGAACTAACAATGTAAAGATAGAATGTGCTCAAGAACAATCACAAACACAAGGATGTATAGTGGTTCGACTACTTGTCTACTCCACTCCCGGTTCAAGTACTCAACCCCTTTGAGCACACCGGCATTCACTATCGGAGGTTTTAAATGAGGTTCACCTCTCAACCTTTACACGGAGGTTTTATCGGTTCACCTCTCAACCGTATCCGGAGTTTTAGACATAGGCTAACTCTCAACCTTATCGCAGTTTACTCCCGTGTCGGAGGCTCCCCCTTGGAGACTAAGTTTAGGCCCGGCTGACGAGCCAAGGAACGACTAACGTTCTTAGGTCGAGTTCGAAAAACCAACTCTAAAATGGACTCTCAAATAAGACAACCTACTTTTCGGATGAGCCCCTTGTTTAGCGCCGGATCGGGTTGCTTGATCTCCGCTCTCCCGTGCTTCAATCAGCTTCCCTTGCTCCCTCGATCGTGCCGTCGTTGCGTCGCCAATGCCTCAGCCACATTCGATCAAACACCTTGCATGCGATGCCTTGAAATGCCCAAGGTGCTAGGAGGATGGGTTTGAGAACTCTACAACTTAGTGGGAATGGGTTTCCTAGAGTCTCTTACCTACAACGATCTCATCTTCGAGTTTAGGACAAGGATTTGCCAATTAAGAAGCTTCCTAACTCTAGAGATCAAGAGGGGATGAAGGTCATCTTCTTCATGAGCTTGGAATGCTCTAATCTTGTGTTAAATCACAAGGAAGATGCCTTGCATAGGTCAAGGATTAAGCCTCAAAAGATCTCCTTCAATGGTGGCTTTTTTCCCTCAAAAATCCTCACTGAAAGCCCAAAACCGGAGCTCTATATATAGGAAAATAGAGCCCTAACGGTCAGAAAACGGCTATATGCCGACCTGTCCCGACCGGTCATGACCGGTCGGACCCCCCTGCTGAAGGATTCCATCAATGCAAGCCAACTACATGGGCCGACCGGTCAAGACCGGTCGGACCCCTCTTCTGGACAGGCCTAATGCACCAGGCCGACCGGTCATGACTGGTCGGACCCCTCTGCTGGACAGTTTTGAGAGAACTGGTCGACCGGTCATGACCGGTCGGCGTACCTTGCTGGCCTCTTGGATATATGAAAGGCCGACCGGTCATGACTGGTCGGCTGGCCTTGTAAATGCAGCAAAGGTTGCTGGCCGACCGGTCTTGACCGGTCGGACCAGCCTGGCTCTCCCCTCCTAATGCTGAACACAACATGCGACAGCGTGTCCATGAAGTCCTAGGTTAGGGTGATCAATTTGGACACCTAGGGCCAATCTATGATGACAAAAAGGTTCTAAATATGGTCAAGGTCATCAAGGATTCAAAGGGGATGGGTTTTGGTCAAGGTTAAGGCACCAAGGCATCACTTTTACCTGAAACTCCTTCCTTGATGCAGTCGGTCCGTCTTGAGTCTTCGGTCTTCTTCTTCTTTGGGCTCAACCGACTCTAGACTCACTGACGTAAGTGATTGACAAACAAGGTGCACTAATATGCCACGGAAAAGTGCACTAACAATCTCCCCCTTTATCAATTACTTACAAAAACTTAACCTACCAAAACAAATTACATGTTCAAGATATTACAATGATAATGAATAAATTACAGGACTCTTGACATGCCTAAACTAAGCTGCTCCGCTTCAGTTTGCTCCCCCACAACCTGTCAATCCCTGCATCACAAAACATAGCAAACTAGTTTTGGTGGGATTTGATCTTTCTCCCCCTTTTTGTTAGCAATTGACAAACTATTCTCTCCCCCTTAATGATATATCAATAAGGCTAAGGGAAGAGAAGATAGTATGTCGAAGTTATAACTATAAGCACATGCTAGCAGGAAGAGTATAGGGTGCATGAATCATAAATACATGGAGCATGCTAAGAAAACATGATTTAACAAGAAGATATAACTATCTAAGCATAGTTAATCATGTAATATTGGTCAAGGACATACATTTGCAATGAAGCACAAAGGGCTTATAGCCCAATCAACCATCCTCCCCTATTGGTATATCAAGACCAATACTAAGCAAAGATTAGCATACATGAAGCATAAAACTCAAGATGATTAGCTAATCTAAGCAGGAAGACAATCTAACAAGCAAATGTATTAAATAAAAGCAAGGCTAAATCATCAAATTTTGGGCGAATGAGGCTTGAATCCTCTGATTTGCCCATAAGCACAAAAATGAGGCTGAAATCCTCAGATTTTCCTATAGAAGCATAACTTGCTACCCTCACTAACCATGTTGAGATTAAAAAGCCGAAGGGTAGCAAAATTCCACAACACCCTCATAGAATGTAGCATGAGGTGAGGGGTTGGGAACTCCTTCTCCTCCTAGAAGGGATAGCGGTTGGGATCCCCTCTTAGATAAGCCGGTAGAGGGGTCATGGTGGAAGCCGAGAGAGCAAGATCTTGGCTCTCATCACAACCAGATTTGGACTCTTCCGTATCATCCCAAGTGGCAGCCATTGCCTTTTTACCTTTCGGTGTAGGCCCTTTCGGACATTCCGGGGCAATATGGCCACGACGACCGCAACCGTAACAACGGACGGATGAAGGTATGGATGATTTTCCTGTACGTTTATCACCCTTCTTGTCCTTCTTGTCACGGCTATTCCCTCTATCAAATTTGAGGAATCTCTTGAATTTTTTGTTCAATTTCTCTTCCTCATCATCCTCATCATCACTATCTTCCTCCGACTCACTTTTGATTTTCCTATGTTTGTGAGAGGACTTAAAGGCGATGCTTTTCCTTCTAGAGGGGGCTTTAAAGCCTAGCTCAAAGGTTTGTAGGGAACCTATGAGTTCTTCAACTTTCATTGTATTAAGATCCCTACACTCTTCAATGGTGGTGACTTTAGAAGAGAACCATTCCGGAAGAGATCTCAGAATTTTCCTACAAAGCCTGTGTTCTGGAACCGGATCCCCTAAGCCCCACATATCATTTGTGATTTTGTTCAGTTTGGTATAAAATTCAGTAAACGTTTCATCGTCCTCCATAGTAATATTTTCAAAGAGAGTGGAGAGGCGCTGGAGTTTAGAATTTTTAACAACATTTGTACCTTCATGGGTAACTTCAAGAATATCCCATGCTTGTTTACTGGTAGTGCAGTTTTGGATCCGACCAAATTCTTCTCTCGATACTGAACAAAATATGGCATTCAGGCCCTTGGCATTATTGATACGTTGAGCTTTTTCATGATCAGTCCACAAAGCCTTGTCTTTTGGCCTGAGGACATCCGGCTCACCTTCCTTAGAAATAGTGACCATTGCGGGTTCATATCCATAATCAACCATGTCCCTCACATCCGAATCAATGGATTCCAAGAAGATGCGCATTCGGGCTTTCCAATATGGATAATTTGACCCATCAAAGAAAGGAGGCTTAGTGACGGATGAAGAGTCCTCTCTAGACATATTTTCAAGTTTCTCTTTAGGATCTATCTCTAGGCAATTAAGCCCTTAAAGAGAAACCCACTCTGATACCAATTGAAATTGCGGTTTTACCGCTTGTAGAGATACTCGGAGATATGTTTAAGGACCTAGAGGGGGGTGATATGGACCTTTTTGAAATTCTTTTCGCCTACTTATGCAATTCAACAAATTAAGCTATGTAAGCAAGAACACTTCGGCTTCCAAGCCTAGGTGGGTCCAATCACAAGACTAGCAAAAGATTAAGCAATAAACGATTCTAGTCTAAGCATGCATAGGAAGTAAATGATACAACTAATTAAGCTTCTAACCTATGCAACTTGTGTAGACTTATGAGAGTGGATCAACGAGCTCAAGTCTACACAAGTAGTGAAGGTACATCTTGTGTGGGGATACCTATAAAGTGCCTAGCATGCATTCCTATCAATCATTCATAATTAAGCAATTGAACTAACAATGTAAAGATAGAATGTGCTCAAGAACAATCACAAACACAAGGATGTATAGTGGTTCGACTACTTGTCTACTCCACTCCCGGTTCAAGTACTCAACCCCTTTGAGCACACCGGCATTCACTATCGGAGGTTTTAAATGAGGTTCACCTCTCAACCTTTACATGGAGGTTTTATCGGTTCACCTCTCAACCGTATCCGGAGTTTTAGACATAGGCTAACTCTCAACCTTATCGCACGTTTACTCCCGTGTCGGAGGCTCCCCCTTGGAGACTAAGTTTAGGCCCGGCTGACGAGCCAAGGAACGACTAACGTTCCTAGGTCGAGTTCGAAAAACCAACTCTAAAATGGACTCTCAAATAAGACAACCTACTTTTCGGATGAGCCCCTTGTTTAGCGCCGGATCGGGTTGCTTGATCTCCGCTCTCCCGTGCTTCAATCAGCTTCCCTTGCTCCCTCGATCGTGCCGCCGTTGCGTCGCCAATGCCTCAGCCACATTCGATCAAACACCTTGCATGCGATGCCTTGAAATGCCCAAGGTGCTAGGAGGATGGGTTTGAGAACTCTACAACTTAGTGGGAATGGGTTTCCTAGAGTCTCTTACCTACAACGATCTCATCTTCGAGTTTAGGACAAGGATTTGCCAATCAAGAAGCTTCCTAACTCTAGAGATCAAGAGGGGATGAAGGTCATCTTCTTCATGAGCTTGGAATGCTCTAATCTTGTGTTAAATCACAAGGAAGATGCCTTGCATAGGTCAAGGATTAAGCCTCAAAAGATCTCCTTCAATGGTGGCTTTTTTCCCTAAAAAATCCCTAACTGAAAGCCCAAAACCGGAGCTCTATATATAGGGAAATAGAGCCCCAACGGTCAGAAAACGGCTATATGCCGACCTGTCCCAACCGGTAATGACCGGTCGGACCCCCCTGCTGAAGGATTCCATCAATGCAAGCCAACTACATGGGCCGACCGGTCAAGACCGGTCGGACCCCTCTTCTGGACAGGCCTAATGCACCAGGCTGACCGGTCATGACCGGTCGGACCCCTCTGTTGGACAGTTTTGAGAGAACTGGCCGACCGGTCATGACCGGTCGGCGTACCTTGCTGGCCTCTTGGATATATGAAAGGCCGACCGGTCATGACTGGTCGGCTGGCCTTGTAAATGCAGCAAAGGTTGCTGGCCGACCGGTTGGACCAGCCTGGCTCTCCCCTCCTAATGCTGAACACAACATGCGACAGCGTGTCCATGAAGTCCTAGGTTAGGGTGATCAATTTGGACACCTAGGGCCAATCTATGATGACAAAAAGATTCTAAATATAGTCAAGGTCATCAAGGATTCAAAGGGGATGGGTTTTGGTCAAGGTTAAGGCACCAAGGCATCACTTTTACCTGAAACTCCTTCCTTGATGCAATCGGTCCGTCTTAAGTCTTCGGTCTTCGTCTTCTTTGGGCTCAACCGACTCTAGACTCACTGACGTAAGTGATTGACAAACAAGGTGCACTAATATGCCACGGAAAAGTGCACTAACAGGAGCTACTCGTGTCAGGAATGCTCGCATTCAGGAGATGCGACCCTTTATTGCGAGCAGGAGCTGAGCTGCTCGCACCAGGAGATGTGACTCTTCATCGCGAGCACGAGCTGAGCTGCTCGCACCAGGAGATGTGACCCTTCATTGCGAGCACGAGCTGAGCTGCTTGCACACAGGAGATGCGACCCTTCATCGCGAGCACGAGCTGAGCTGCTCGCACACAGGAGATGCGACCCTTTATCGCGAGCTCGAGCTTGACTACTCGCACACAGGAGATGCGACCCTTCATCGCGAGCACGAGCTGAGCTGCTCGCACACAGGAGATGCGACCCTTTATCGCGAGCTCGAGCTTGACTGCTCGCATTCACTATATGCCGTGATCCCTCACTTCTCGCTAAACTATATTTGCCTACAACAGATGCCCCCCAAACCCTTGGTATTGAGGAACTATGCCAAGGGTTTGTTAGTGTAGACAGCTGGCTGCTGGGAGAGAATAGCGCATGATTCACTTAACGTGCTTCCGCATTTATGATGGCCAGCTTTACGCATCTTTTTCTGCCGCCAGAAATGAGGCGTCAGGCGCCACGTGTTTCCGTATTTAATGCCAGCGCCCGTTCATCTGGCGTGCTGGATGAGAAGCTGCCGCGTGTCCATCAAATCAGCAGGGATGATTGCGTATAAATATTGAACTTAGCCGAAAATCCTCCATTTTCGAATTCCATCTGCTGCGAAGTTTTCTTCTTCTTCTTCTCTGTTTCTGGAGTAAAAAACCTCTTTACAGAGGTATTCCTTCTTTTCTTTCTTCTTACTCACTTCTCCCACCCATTTTCCTTTATAATGGCGGAAATCTCTGACAAAGAGATTGTTCCTTTGGGAGATGAAACTCCGGATTCCTCCGAATCCAATAACGCCAGAGTATCGGCTGGGAGATATTCCGCCTCCGGCTACTCTTCCATCTTGACGGAGGAAAGACTCTCTAACCTTACAGAGGTATATAGGGTCCCAGACTCTGTTTCGTTCAGATTGCCTGGGAGAGGGGAGACAGCCGATGCACCACCACCTGGGTGTGTGGCTGTTTATGAATATTTTTTCAAAGTGGGCGTACGTCTTCCCCTCCACCCCTTCATACGAAACTTCCTCCGTCTCTACAAGATTGCCCCGGGCCAACTAATAGTAAACGGCTGGCGGGTACTTCTGAGTGCTTTCGCCCTTTGGAAGCAGGCGGGTAACGAGGAGTTAACCGCTGAGGAGTTTTTAAGGTTATTCCAGCTGAAGAAGGCGCCAGCTAGCGAGGGCTAGTACTACCTCTGCTTCTGGCACCGGAATGACTTATCTTGGGGAAACCCTCTTCCAACTGCCCGGGATGGAGAAAAAAGTGGTTCTACGTTTCTGGCAACTGGGAGTCCAAATTGGGCTCCGACCCCAAAGGCCATAACGTTAATCGCCATTTTGGCGAAGGTGGGTCAAGTGTTCGTTTTATCTATCCGAAAGGATTAGTGCCTTTGCTCCATCGGTGATTTAACGTGCGTTCTTTTTTGTTCGTAGGAATCCCAACTGGTGTGAAGCCAAACCTGCGAGGAGGACTCAACGAAAAACTTGTCAGAGTCTACAAGCTCCCGGCGGCTGCACGCCACGTCAACGCTGCTCTAGAACCTCATTGTCTCCGTGCGGCGGGTCTAATCTCTCAAGACGAAATGACAAACGTGGGAGACAAAAGAGGTGCACTGGGGGTACTTCCCCGTCTGAAGGGCACGGCCTCGAAGAGGCAAAAGAAAAACACCGGGGGTCCGTCAAATACGCCTGCTCCCGCAGAGGGGTCTGCTCGCGGACCTCAATCGCGAGGGGCCGCCTCGGGAGGGGTCGCTACGATTTCTCGTACGACCGCGACCCCTCCGGTCAATGCGACCCCTCTATCCACCGTGCTCCCTCCGGTTGACCTACCCCGTCAGCCAATTATTGAAGTAGCTGACAACTCGCCTAAAGGCGATCAGAGAGGGGGAGGCCTCCCTCCAAAGGGGGCTTCAAGCAAGCCTATTACCGCTCGTGAATTGCTGACGCCCGCCTCGGGC
This sequence comes from Liriodendron chinense, assembly GCA_003013855.2. Classification (NCBI taxonomy): domain Eukaryota; kingdom Viridiplantae; phylum Streptophyta; class Magnoliopsida; order Magnoliales; family Magnoliaceae; genus Liriodendron; species Liriodendron chinense. The sequence goes on from ML058429.1 coordinate 7,988,647, forward strand.
GTCGCGAGTGCTCGCGATTCGGGTCCCAAGGAGATGGTTGTAGCCCAAGCTTCTGGCTCGGGAACTTTTGTCATTCCTCCACACTTGCATCCAATATGCGAGTTCATGTTTGACAAAATTTCCCCCAACTCCTTCGGAAGCCTCCCCGAACCAAGCCCCGAAGCTCTCTCCAACGACATCGGGGTGAGATTGCTGCAGGTAACTAACCTTACACGATTTTTCGTCACTGATATGGCGGATTACTCTGATTTATCTCCTCTCTCACAGACATTTTTTTTTATAGAGCTTGGATCTCACGCTTCGAGTCAGACGTGACATCGAAGCAGCCCGCCGCAGCGTGGAGGATGCGGAGAAGAAGAAGAAGACAATGGAAGCCGAGGTCCAAGGGAGGGACCGCTTGGTGAAGGCCTTGGAAGTTCAAATCGCCAAGCTGGACGAAGAGAAGAAGATTCTCCTTGTCAAGATCCAATCCCTGATTGAGCGCTTCCAGTCAGTGGACCTCCAACTCGCAAAGCTTCAAGAGCTCCACACTAAGAGCGAGAAGGAGAAGGAGATTTTCCGCAAGGATAAGATCTAGCTTGAAGAGTGGCTCAAGGACGCTCAGACCAAGCTCGAGGAGGCCCAGCAGCGACTTAAACAGCTGAAGGATGACTCTATCCACTGGGAAGAAGAGCGAGTGGCTCTCGTTCAGATGGTATCTGATGAGGGTCCTCGCGCAGTCCAGGAGTTCCGTACTTTTCAACTTTATGACGAGGAGCGATATGAAGCGTATATCGCTGGTCACGATTTTGCGGTCAGAGTTATGCAGCAGATTGCTCCGACTTTTAACGTTGAGGAGTTCGACAAAGTGGCTTTCGAGGTTGCAGCTAGAGAACGGGCCGCCGCTGAGAACGAAGTCACTGGGGCAACAGATGTCACTCCTGCTCCTGAGGCTGGTCCCGAAGCTGAGAGCCGCGAGCCTGCGCAAGATGAGGATTGACCAACCTTGACCTCGGCACCTTCCTATGTCTTGTATTTTTTTTTTTTTTTACTTTTGAGAAGAAATTTGTAACTGTCTTGACCTTTTGGTCATCATTTTAATGAACATTTATTTCTTCAGTGTTGTGTATTCTCCTTATCTTTCATCTTTGCTTTGTGTTGATCTCATGTTGACTCATCAGAGGATGCGACCCCTTAATTCGAGCACGAGCTGCGCTGCTCGCAATTAGAGTGTACGACTGCGACCCCTTAATTCGAGCACGAGCCGTGCTGCTCGCATTCTGAAAGTGCGATCCCTTTCACCAAGCGCGAGCATCTAACTCATGAAAAAATGAATTAGACTCAATCCGGGGGTCGTGTGACCGTGTCCGCGTTGAGATAGACTGATCTATCGATTGAGATTTTGATTCTACCAAGGGCAGAAGATTGGTCAACAGAGCACGTATGCTCTCTTCAGGGCTATTCGAGTCCAAATAAATGGGATAGCGGCCAAAAGGTGGTTTTAGCCCTACCAAAGGTAGGCAATTGGTCAAGAGAATGGATGCACTCTCTTTAGAGCTATTCAGGTCCAAGTAAATGGAATAGCGACCAAAAGATATCTTTCACTTTATTCATAAAATGTTGTTATGAACTACATCGAATCTAGGGGTAATATCGTAGCAAATGCTCCACGTGCCAAGGGCGACGTACGGGCTTCCCTGCATGTATTCAAGGTAATAAGTATCGGGTTGCACAATCTTAATAACCCGATAAGGGCCTTCCCAATTTGGATCCAGCGAACGAGCGGGAACCCCGAGTCTTTGCCTCAGGACCAAATCTCCGAGCTGGAAGGACCTAGGCCGAACTTTAGCATTTTGATAGCGAGCAATACGTTGCTGATATGCGACCGCTTGTAATTGGGAGGTATTTCTTCGTTCTTCCAAGAGGTCGAGATGAAGTCGAAGATCTTCCTGATTACCTGTGGGGTCATACTGTTCGATCCGATACGAGGGCACTTGAATTTCCACTGCTACTACCGCATCGACACCAAATGCTAAGGAAAAAGGGGTCTCGCCCGTTGATGTACGAGTTGTAGTCCTATATGCCCATAATACCTCTGGTAGAAGTTCTGGCCATTCACCTTTGCATTCACCAAGCTTGGTTTTTAAATGGTGCTTAATGATTTTGTTCACTGCCTCGACCTGCCCATTCGCCTGAGGATGATATGGAGAAGTGCGGAGATTACGTATCTTCCATTTTTCACAAAATTCATCAAAGGCCGCGTTGTCGAACTGCGTTCCGTTGTCGGTAATTATAGTGTGAGGGAGTCCGAAACGGCATATGATATTTCTCCATATGAACTTGGTAGTTTGTTTCTCAGTAATCTTGGCTAATGGTTCTGCCTCGGCCCATTTGGTGAAGTAATCAACCGCCACAATTGCGAACTTATTTTGTCCCTTTCCCATGGGCAAGGGCCTAATGATATCGACCCCCCACTGAGCGAAAGGCCAAGGGCTATCAACTGGAAACATCCGTTCGGATGGTACATGAGGTATAGGTGAATATCGTTGGCACTTGTCACATTGTTTAGAAAATTCAATTACATCTGCTTTCATAGTAGGCCAATAATATCCTTGCCGCATCGCTTTATATGCTAGGGATCGCCCCCTGGGGTGATTACCACATGCCCCCTGGTGTACTTCGTCTAGAACACGAAGTGCTTCTTCTGGATGAAGACACCTTAAATAAGGCAAGGAAAAGCTCTTGCGCAACAATATTCCGTCTTGCAAGGTATACCTGATAGCCCGAAGACGAATTTTTCGTGCAGTTTTCTTGTCCTCTGGTAGGTATCCGTCTCTGAGATACAGGATGATGGGATCCATCCAGCATGGAGATGATTGTACCGATATTACTTGCTCGAGAGTCGTTTGGTCGATACTTAGGTTCTGACGATGCTCGATGGGGACCGAATGTGATAACTCAGATTCTGGTGCAGAGGCGAGCTTTGCCAGGGAATTAGCAAGTTGGTTCTTCTCGCGAGGAATATGAATTATTTCATAAGTCTTCAGTTTTGCGAGTAGGATGAGGACACGAGACTTGTATAAGACCATCCTTTCTTCTTTGGCCTCGAATTCACCAAGAACTTGGTTGACAAGGAGCTGGGAGTCGCTATGAATTAACAGATTCTAAATTGCGAGGACAATGGCCAGTTCGAGACCAACGATCAGGGCCTCATATTCTGCTTCATTATTTGAGACGCGAGAATCGAAACGTAGAGCATACTGGAAATGCGACCCGTCGGGAGCCACTAAAATCAGGCCCGCTCTGCTGCCAGTGGCCCGCGACGACCCGTCCACGAAGAGTGACCAAGAAGGCTGGTCGCTGGGCATAGTATTATCATCGGAGGAGTATGTGAATTCGGCGATGAAGTCAGCCACGGCCTGGCCCTGGACTGCGGTCCTGGGACAGAATGAGATATCGTGCTCGCTGATCTCGACCGCCCATTTAGTCAAGCGTCCGGAAGCCTCAGGTTTTTGGAGGACTTGCCGTAGTGGATGATTTGTTGGTACTAGAATAGCGTGAGCTTGGAAGTATGGTCGCAGTTTTCGAGCTGCCGTGACTAAGGCTAGGGCCAGCTTCTCCATATCAGAATACCTAGTTTCTGCATCAACCATTGCTCAACTGATATAATAAACCGGCCTTTGCACCCCAGAATCTTCTCTTATTAAAGCGGCGCTAACGGCCGTAGAGGACACAGATAAATACAGAATGAGTTGCTCATGTGCTACAGGTTTAGATAAAATGGGGGGTGTGCTCATGTATAGCTTCAATTGTTGAAAGGCTTCCTCACATTGTGGCGTCCATTTCCAATCAGACTTGGCCGTTGCACGAAGGAGTTTGAAGAATGGTAAGCACTTGTCAGATGCTTGCGAGATGAATCTATTCAATGATGCGATGCGACCAGCCAGACGTTGGACGTCCTTCAGAGTGGTGGGGGATTTCATCTCTACCAATGCTTTTATCTTTTCAGGATTTGCCTCAATTCCGCGCTGACCAACCATGAACCCGAGAAATTTTCCTGCAGACACTCCGAATGCACATTTTTCTGGGTTCAATTTCATTTGATACCTCCTCATTAGGTCGAAGGCTTCTCGAAGATCAGAAATATGATCATCTTCTACGGTGCTTTTCACGAGCATGTCATCGACATAAACTTCCATATTCCTACCGATTTGAGCGGCGAATATTTTGTTGACGAGACGTTGATAAGTGGCCCCTGCATTTTTAAGACCGAACGGCATTACCTGGTAGCAATATAATCCCCGATCTGTGATGAAGGCGGTATGCTGGCTATCAGGTGGATGCATCATGATCTGGTTGTAACCAGAATAAGCATCCATAAAACTGAGCAGAGCGTGTCCGGCTGTTGAATCGACCAACTGGTCAATCCGCGGTGTCGGGAAGCTATCTTTGGGGCATGCTTTGTTCAAATCTGAATAGTCGACGCACATTCTCCATTTGCCATTAGCTTTCCGGACAAGAACCACATTCGCGACCCACTCTGGGTAGTCTACTTCTTTTATGAAATTGACCGTGAGTAGCTTCTCGACTTCAGCTTTGATCGCCATTTGTCTTTCTGCAGTGAAGGGACGTCGACGCTGGTGTACGGGCTTATGTTTCGGGTCGATATTGAGACGATGTACAATGACATTGGGGTCGATGCCTGACATATCTTTATGAGACCAAGCTAACACGTCCTGGTATTCGGTGAGGAAACGAACCAGATCTTCATGATGGACACTGGTTAAAGAAGATCCAATGTATACAACCCTGGACGGGTCGCCTTTAGTTAAGTGAATCGCCACTGTTTCTTCCCCAGGAGTTCCTGATTGGAGAGTATTCTCTCTCGGGTCCAACGAAGTGTTGATGGGAAAGTTGGGTGATCCTTGTGCTATCTCCATAACGGGCGTCGCTTGAGCCTTCTTTCGATCTTGTAGGGCTATCTGGTAGCAAGACCGTGCCTCCTGTTGACTTCCTCGCACGACCCTGATACCATTTGGGGTAGGAAATTTGACACACAAATATGAAGGGTGCGAGGCTGCCCCAATCTTAGTAAGAGACGGCCGCCCCAAAATGGCGTTGTACGCTGATTTTCGATCCACCACGAGGAAGTTTACGAAGACGGTAGTCTTCGTTGGATTTTCTCCAAAAGTAACTGGGAGATCAATGATTCCTTCAGGTGTAACTACCTCACCTCTGAAACCGACGAGGGGGGTCGAAACTGGCTTGAGTAGGCTTCTGGCAAGTGCCATCTTGTTGAAAGCCTCCAAGTATAGAATATCGGCTGAGCTACCTGTATCCACCATAATTCGATGTGTCAGATAATTTGATACCTTTAATGTGACTACGATGGAATCTTCGTGAGGGAAGTGAATTCCCGCTGCATCTTCGAGGGTGAAAGAAATGGGAGGATGGCTGGCTTTTGATGAGCTGGGCGTCTGTTCCAGCCAATAGATTTGCTGGGGTTCTTTGGACGCCTTTCGAGCGTATGCTTTTCTTGAAGCTTGAGAGTCGCCCCCGCAAGCTGGTCCTCCGACGATGGTGCGGATTTCTCCCGTAGTCTCAGCGTCCTCTTGATCAGTTTGATGATGAGGTTGTTCCTTTTGGCGAGATGAGGTCTTCGCCCTTTCTGGTGATTGATTTTTACGAGCAACATAATCCTGGAGATGGCCTTTTCGAATAAGGGCTTCGATATGGTCTCGTAGAGAGATGCAGTCTTGGGTTCTATGCCCGTGATCTTTGTGGAAGTAACAAAACTTACTCTTGTCTCTCTTTTCAGGATCGGATTTTATCTTTGCAGGCCACTTTACATATGGCTTGTGTTTAATCTCCATTAGAACCTTTTCATGAGACCGATTAAGAGGAGTGTAGTTATGATATTTACCAGAATAAGGCTTCTTGGGAGAACGATCGCGTTGATCACGACGATATTTTTTATCTGTAGAAGAGGCTCATTCTGGCTTGCGTTTATTACCCTGTACTCCATGGCGTGTTAATGCGACTTCTTCTGCATTGATATACTTCTGAGCTTTGGCTTGGAACTCTGCCATAGTTTTTGGAGGGCTCTTATCTAAAGCAAACCTGAATTTCTCGCTCGTTATTCCGGCTATGAGGGCTGTAAGACCTTTTTCTTCAGTATAACCCTCAGTTTGAACGGCTTCGGCAGTAAACCGTACTGTGAACTCCTTTATTGTCTCCCCATGCTATTGTTTCAGATCTATCAGATGGGAGGCTGGCTTCTTAGTGCGAATGCTTCCCATGAATTGAGAAAGGAATATTTCTGATAACTGGGAAAAGGAGCTGATGGAACGAGGCTTTAATCCCTGGAACCACGTACGAGCTGCTTCCTTCAATGTTAGGGAGAAAGCCCTACACATGATTTCTGAGCCATGTCCCTCCAACTCCATGAGAGACCTGTATGTTTCTAGGTGTTCAAGAGGATCACCAATACCTGTATACGGGGTGATAACAGGCGTTCGATACTTTCTAGGTAACGGCGCCTCCATAACCTCGCTGGTAAAGGGGGACTCGGATTGATGTATCGCCGCCATGATGGCAGATGGTCGATTTGCCTGATACTGCTGTTCCATGACGTCAAAACGATTATGGATTCTTTTGAGATCTCCTTCCCATGGTAGGGTATAGCCTGAAGTTTCGGTGGTGGAGCCCTGAGGTTGAGGTTGTCGAGATGAACTAGAATGTATAGAATGTGGAGACGGCACAGGGAGATGGCTGCCAAGTGGTGGGACCTGTGGTTCGTCCATAGAATGTCTGGATGCCACCGGTATGGGCTGCGGTGGTAACCCCTCAGAAGGTTGTCTCTGCGGTTCGGGGAAATGCTGATCAAGCCGATTCGACAGGGCCTGAACTCCGACATTTAGAGTTAGAAGAGTATTTCTGAGGAAACGCAGGACATCGTCTTAATTTCCAGAAGCCTCCAATAATGGGTTTGCTAATGGCATAATTGGGGCTCCTTGAGGGATATTCGTCGAAGTGGGTGGAAGAGCAGGTATGGACTCCGTCTCATCGGGTGGAGGTGGTGCCTGCCTTGAAGTCGAAGGATGAACAACTTTTTTAGGAGGCATCGCAGAAGGATTTTGATCGGTGGTTAGAACGATTGATTTTGACGATCAAGTCGTTCCCACAGACGGCGCCAAACTGTTAACGTCAAATTTTGTAACAGGATCCTTTGGTCGTTCACCTTCTCTCCAACAGAGATTTCCTCCGCCAGACCTGTAAGAAGACAGAAAGCAACTAAGGGTGGCCGGTGTCCAGCCGTTAGCCCTCCGATGCTTAAGTCAGGCAAAGCAAGAAGAAGAATCACCAGGCAAAACGAGATCGGGGATTGAATATTGTGTACCTTTCTCTTAATGGAGTCATCCCTTTATATAGATCTGAAGCGATCCAATTTGTTACGTAAGATATCGAGATCCCGCTGATTTCGCGGGATAAGATTCTTTTCCTTAGATAGAGGAGTGATTTTATCCAACAACTCATCAGTCAATTACGTTCCTTGATAGCAATCCCTTGAGATTCGGAACCATTGAAGAAGGTAAGCCAGAATCGGCCTATACGGGCTGCTGGAACTATTATACGAAGACCGTCCAAACCAAAAGCAAAGACTCACGATTGCTCAGATGTCGGGAGATACTCGTGTCATGAATGCTCGCATTCAAGAGATGCGACCAGGAGATGCGACCCTTTATCGCGAGCACGAGCTGAGCTGCTCGCACCAAGAGATGCGACCCTTCATCGCGAGCGCGAGCTGAGCTGCTCGCACCAGGAGATGCGACCCTTCATCGCGAGCACGAGCTGAGCTGCTCTCACACAGGAGATGCGACCCTTCATCACGAGCACGAGCTGAGCTGCTCGCACACAGGAGATGCGACCCTTTATCGCGAGCTCGAGCTTGACTGCTCGCACACAGGAGATGCGACCCTTCATCGCGAGCACGAGCTGAGCTGCTCGCACACAGGAGATGCGACCCTTTATCGCGAGCTCGAGGTTGACTGCTCGCATTCACTATATGCCGCGATCCCTCACTTCTCGCTAAACTATATTTGCCTACAACAGCTATTCTCACCCAAGACCCCCCCCCCCCCCCCCCCCCCCCCAAATTCAAGGATCCTGGTAGTGCCATAATCTCATGTATCATTGGTGACTACTGGATTGAACGGGCATTGCTAAACTTAGAGGCAAGTGTAAACTTGATCCTATTCTCGGTATATGAGCAATTGGGTCTTAGTGAATTAAAACACACCAAAACCACGTTGCAATTCGCTAATAGATCCATCCGTGTACCGAGAAGAGTGGTTGAGGATGTATTAGTCCAAGTCAACAAATTTTACTACCCGGTAGATTTTATCGTCTTGGACACGCAACCGGTTATGGATACTAGCACTCAAATACCGGTGATACTAGGCCGCCCATTCTTGGCCACATCAAATGCAATAATAAATTACCAAAATGGGGTGATGTAATTATCTTTTGGGAACATGACATTGGAGGTAAATGTGTTCCACATGTGCAAAAAGCAACGGAATGAGGAGAATGAGGAGCTCTTCGAGGTAAACATGCTTGAATCCTTTGAAGAAGAGGACCTCCTCCAACTTGAACCATTAGAAAGATTGGAGACATGTTTTGCACATTTTGAAGACGACATTGTGCAAGCATTGAGTAGTGAAAAACTGGTAGTTGATACTAGCCGGTAGAGGCCTCATTTTGAAATATTGCCACCAACCACATCAAAGCCTCTCCTGTCTAATATCAAACCACTGAAACTTGACCTTAAACCTTTGTCATCTGAGCTGAAATATGTATATTTGGGTCAAGAGAAAATATTCCCAGTTGTTATTGCTTCTCACCTAGGAAAAGACCAAGAACTCAAGTTGATTGAGCTACTCAAAGAATATAGGGGAGCCACAGGTTGGATAATAGCTGACCTCAAAGGGATAGAATCTTCGATTTGTACTCACCATATACACCACGAATAGAATGAATAGACAACATCAAAAAAGGCTAAATCCAAACATGATGGAGGTTGTTAAAATCGAGGTGTTAAAGCTACTAGATGTGGGTATTATCTACCCCATCTCAGATAACCAATGGGTGAGTCCTACCCAAGTGGTCCTTAAGAAGTCCAGTATTACCATTGTAGAAAACGCCTAACAACGAGCTTATACCGACTACAGTGACTACCGGCTGGCGTATGTGCATAGATTATCCGAAGCTAAACACGGTTACTAGGAAGGACCACTTCCCTCTTCCATTCATGGATCAAATTTTGGAGAGGTTAGCGGGTCACTCCTATTATTGCTTCCTTGATGGCTACTTCGGCTACAACCAAATTGAGATAGCCCCGGAAGACCAAGAGAAGACCACCTTTACATGCCCATTTAGCACCTTTGCATACCAAAGGATGCCCTTCGGACTATGTAATGCATCCGCCACATTCCAATGATGCATGTTGAGTATTTTCTCAAACATTGTAACAACCCGAGATTTTCGACTCTCAGTGTATAACACGACGGCCGAATTCTCAAGTAATTTATGGAATAACTAATTTGTCAAATAATGACATATAACATCAAGCATAATGGCGGAAACAATTATCATTTTATTCTATCAAACTTACTGCGTCATCATCAATGTTTAAATAAGGGAACCAGCCAATATCCATACTGATTAATCAAAATACAAAATCATGTCTTCTCTTGAAGACTTATTACAATTCCATAAATGTATCAACTACTCAAAAGAAATATTTAATAAATGAAAACATCAACTAAGTTTCTCCAACATCATCATCCGCCATACGATCATACGAACCATCGAACTATTATCCTTAAAAATCGGGTTCAATACCTAGATCTTCACCTGCATCATCTAAATTGTGTTTCGGATAGCATTAAATGCTATCATAGTGGGGAATATTCCCTCCAAGACAATCAAGAATAATAATGTACAAAACTCAGAGTAACGCAACACAATAATATCTTTATTCAAACAAAACAATTAAGTAAAAATCTTTGTTAATGCAATGCATGGAATGCATGCTTGGCTAAGGTACCCTGGTTAGAATCACAATACATGAAGTGGGAGACTCCCTGTTACGACTTCATGCTAGCCACTAGTCACCAGAGGTTCCTGGGACGCACAAACCGATAGTTTTGCCCCGACCACATGAGAAACGGGACGCTCATAGCCCAAATCTACACGTGACAATGTACGGGAGAAGTAAGACGCTCTAGCCTATTCTCAATTCCGTACACCCACATGGAGCCAAGTGAAGGAATGACTTTGTTTCCCCTTTTATTAAGTATTTTACATACAACCATTCTTAGCAACTCACTGGACACTATGGGAGAGTCGCAAGTGACCCAGCATAGGCCGACAGCTCGGGCTTAGTGTCCATGGCACCAACCCCGGCTCATGAGAATTTGTATACCATTAGTGTCCACGCATTATCCCGTTTTATGATTTGATCATGTCCCAAGAAGCCAATGTTGTACATCATGACCAAATTCATTAAAATACTCATGTAATGTAAATGGATCCAATCAAGCATCATGTACATATAAGGATCCATTGACAAACAATCACTTCATTCTCTCAGTTAAGTCAAGATATATTCTTCCATCATGAACACCTCTCACGGGTTCCATCTCTCTACATCGAATAATTTTACCAACTTAGGGACAAAGAGTATACATTAATGAAATGTCCATATGATGATCTTATACGCATATTTCATATCACAATATGAAAACCAATGTTACTTGTAACACATAGACTAAGATAATAAGGGCATAAATTTCACAAAGATAAATAGCACAAATATACACACTTCTTAGTAAAAAAAAATCTAAACAAGGAATCACATCATTATTTAATAATATTTATTATAAATCCTATGTTAAATTTCATGTTATATGGATCAATAACTCAAAATAAAATAATTTCATAGCCACAAAAGAACTTATGATAATTGTGATATTATTAATGAAAGGCCTGAAGGAAAATCCTCACCTCATGGATCGGACGCGATAGAAAAGCACGTCGCTGGAACAACTAAATAAACTCTCTCTCTCTCTCTCTCTCTCTCTCTCTCTCTCTCTCTCTCTTAAATTCGTGCATGTGGGTTATTGTTGCTGGGAGAGGCTTCATTTAGGTTAGGAGGGTCGGATTTTAGGGTTAGAAGAGGATAGCATGGCTACATGTGCGCGGTTGCGATAGAAAGTAGTTTAAAGCGAGATTTCATGCCGGATTTGGAAAGCGTATACACAACGAATGGAAATAAGGTTTTGGACATGAGCTATGATGGGTATGGGAAATGGACATGGTAGATTTTGGAATGGGGTCCACATGCGATCGAACGATCGGCATGAAGTTTTAAGGAAAGAGATGGAATGAAAATAGAAAATTACAAACGAACGGTTTATCTGACGATCGGACACCTAGGATGGGTTTAGATTAGTTCATTTAGGTAGGTGGGGGCCACAAACTGAGGCTCCATAGACGTTTGATAGGTCTCTTACGCATGTGGAAGATTGGAAGATAATTCTTTAAGATGATAGAAACTTCCATTTTCAATATGATTTGACATGTTGATTAGCTTAGGGGGGATACTCTGAATCCTCTAGAAGCTTCCTAGATTCTCATGCAAAGAGGATTCCCGGATTGGAAGATCCAAATTTCCAATGGTAGATTTGGAAGGAGAGATTGGGCCGGATACAGGGATATAATGAAGAGATTTATGGTAGAAGGGGGTTTTGATGGGCTAAAAATAGGATGGACGGTTCAGATCTTCGAAAAGATGTCCAGATGGTGGACAACAGGGAGGACAGTGGTGGCAGCGGGTGAAAGAGAAACGGAAACTTTCATTTTGGTCATGTGGTGTACGGTCAAACTAAACGTGCATGCGATGAACGTGGGCCCCACCATGATGTACATATTAAATCCACTCCATCAATCAGGTGAGCCATGTGATTTTAGGCGTTGAAACAAAAATTGGGACGAATCCGAGATCGGGTGGCCCACTTATGATCCATTTTCTGATTAGGGCATTTGTAGGATGATTGGAGGGTTGAAATTCGACGTGTACTTTTAAAATGTGTCTAAATGCTAAAGTCCAGGGTTTTGTGTCATTATAATCGCTGGAAGTTAGCATACTTAAAAATGGCAGTTTAACTTAAGTTATCCAATGGCATTTTCCTAATTATCGTAAATCTTCGAGTTTAGCGGAATCTAACCCTTCTACATTGTTAATGAGGTTATTCTACGAAACTTTAATAAAGGGTACCCTATCGAATCTCATACGGATGGTTCCGTTATTCTTGAAACAAGGGTAAATATATAATAATTAATTAAAATAAAATAAAAATAAATTTTCAAAAATTTTCAAATAAATCTCGAAAATCTAGGGCGTTACAAAACACCCCCCTAAAAACAAACTTCTTCCCCGAAGTTTCCTAAGCACCGTTGTTAAAAGATTGAGGGCAATCTCACTTCATGACTCCTCGTTTAACTATCTGAACTATTTCGGGTAAGACGCGATCACAATCCACCCCCTTAAAACAAGATCTCCGTCCCCAAGATTGGTTGCATAAGCTCCTGGTATGCTTCCACTGCGCATTTTGATTTCTAGATGGTTCTATACATAACGATGGGTCCAATCAAACATTTGATGCCCTGATATGTCTCAGGTCTGGGAGCGCTCCTATAGTTAAGGATTTAAAAGGATGATTAGGGTTAGATGATTACTAAGGATGTTTGATGGATAATGTGATGACTGACTAGGAGTTCAGAGGATAGATCTGAGTTTGATTAGGTTGGCATGATCGAATGGTCACATGAATGAGTGGATAAACAAGCAGATAACAAAGTGAATGAGATATCATCGACGGTTCTTTAATAGCTGAAGGTGCGACGGAAAGATGAGGTTAGGGATACCGTATTCTAGCTCTTTATAGGGTCTAAGTGGCTAGGCTTCTACGTCATAGGGTCTTCTATACATCTATCTTATTTTAGTTATCCGAAGAAAACAATCACACACATTCTAAGAGAATGCACATAAGTCCTCTAGTTAGAACAAAGATGCAGTTTTTATAGTGTTGACATCACAGGCGAATGGTTCAAGTAGATTCGGATCTGATACTTAGATCTTCTACTCACATTTGAGCATTGAGTTCATTAGTATCCATTCGAAATTTCGAGTGTCGACCCTCAGGATTTGAACGAGGATCCAATCCTTTACACAATATATTAGGTATGGTTCTGCACTCCCGTGCGACCAATTTAGGTCTAACATTGTGGGGACTTTCATGTATTCTTCAATAAAAAAAACATCAACAAAGATCACATAAATTTAAATCCAATAATACAAAACATTAAAACCTTACAAGATCCTATTTACTTTCATCGTTAGACATGGTCGAAGATCTATGTGAGGGGTTGGTAAATGACATTTTATGGTTATGATAATCTACCTAAAGTAACATGGCTGGGCCTAAAATTCGTAGGGATGTATGAGAATATGCTAGAAAGTACTTCTAAGGGTGCCATCTTACAATAACTAAGTCTAAACAAGGGGTTTAAAGGTTTTCAAAGCTAAGGAACTAGGATAGTGTCGAATCTGGAACATAGGACTTATAAGCGCTCTTAGAATTTCATCTCTCAAGCCAAACGTACTTTTTGCTCGAAATTTAGAGGGTAATCTGAAGGTTAGGTGAGAAATCACCCTTTTTTTTTCAGAATGAAATTCCTATGGTAAGATATGATTCTGATCTCTAAAAGTCTGAAAAACGTAATAGTCCAGCAGTTTCCAGTGCAAGATATTCTCTACTGACAGAATTTTCACGATTTATCTAGACGTTCAATTAATCTGAAATTATATGGGAGTGTTAGGTGATGAGTTAGAAATCTCTAGAAAAAAGTTTAAAAATTTTATCAGTTCTGAAAATATGATTTTTAGTGGTGGAATTTCTGACAGGTTGGGGAATTTGTCCTAACAAAAAAAATCAAAATAACATAGTTATCCTAATGATTTCATAGGGCCTATGTTTGAGTCTCTAGATTCATAACATCTCATGCATCTAATGGGGGACGAACCAAGGTGTTTTTGTTTCTATTTCACGGGAACCTAAGCCCTAAGGGATATTTATTATGAAAATGGTCGGCTTCTCACCCAGAGGTCCCGATTGTACTCTGATACCAACTATAACGACCCGAGATTTTTAACTCTCGTGTATAACACGACGGCCGAATTCCCAAGTAATTTACGGAATAACTAATTTTTCAAATAATGACATATAGCATTCAAGCACAATGGCAGAAACAATTATCATTTTATTCTATCAAACTTACTACGTCATCATCAATGTTTAAATAAGGGAACTAGCCAATATCTATATTGATTAATCAAAATACAAAACCTATGTCTTCTCTTGAAGACTTATTACAATTCCATAAATGTATCAACTACTCAAAAGAAATATTTAATAAATGAAAACATCAACTAAGTTTCTCCAACATCGTCATCCACCATGTGATCATACGAACCATCAAACTCTTCTCCTTAAAAATCGGGTCCAATACCTAGATCTTCACTTGCATCATCTAAATTGTGTTTGGGGTAGCATTAAACGCTATCATAATGGGGAATATTCCCTCCAAGACTATCAAGAATAATAATGTACAAAACTCAGAGTAACGCAACACAATAATATCTTTATTCAAGCAAAACAAATAAGTAAAAATCTTTGTTAATGCGATGCATGGAATGTATACTCTGACTAAGGTACCCTGGCTAGAATCACAATACATGAAGTGGGAGACTTCCTGTTACGACTTTATGCTAGCCACTAGTCACCAGAGGTTCCTGGGACGCACAAGCCGATAGTTTTGCCCGACCACATGATAAATGGGACGCTCATAGCCCAAATCTACACGTGACAATGTCGGTGGAAGTAAGACGCTCTAGCCTATTCTTAATTCCGTACACCCACATGGAGCGAACTGAATGCATGACTTTGTTTCCCCTTTTATTAAGTATTTTACATACAACCATTTTTAGCAACTCACTGGACATTATGGGGGAGTCGAAAGCGACCCAGCATAGGCCGACAGCTCGGGCTTAGTGTCCATGGCACCAACCCCAGCTCATGAGAATTTGTATACCATTAGTGTCCACTCATTGTCATGTTTTATGATTTGATCATGTCCCAAGAAGCCAATGTTATACATCATGACCAAATTCAATAAAATACTCATGTAATGTAAATGGATCCAATCAAGCATCATGTACATATAAGGATCCATTGACAAACAATCACTTCATTCTCTCAGTTAAGTCAAGATATATTCTTCCATCATGGACACCTCTCACGGGTTCCATCTCTCTACATCGAATAATTTTACCAACTTAGCTACAAAGAGTATACACTAATGAAATGTCCATATGATGATCTTATACACATATTTCATATCATAATATGAAAACCAATGTTACTTGTAACACATAGACTAAGATAATAAGGGCATAAATTTCACAAAGATAAATAACACAAATATACATATGTTATAGGCAAAATGATGGAGATCCAACATAGCTGTTAAAGATTTTACGCGGACGCTCATCCGACTCTCGAGATCATCTGAGCGAGAGTCGCAGATCGAGTAAATACGGAGCGCCCATTCGACTCTCGAGATCATATGCTCGAGAGTCGCAGATTGGGTAAGTGCGGGACGCCCACTCGACTCTCGAGATAAGTTGTTCGAGAGTCGCAGGATGGATAAATACGGAGCACCTATTCGCAAGGCCTCAAGCTCCCATAGCCGATAGTCAGATAAAGCAAAGCAGAGATTCCCCTCTTGATTTGCGAGCAAACCTCTCACAAGTCATTGAAAAGTGTTACATCTGAATGAGCGAGCACTTGGACTCGCGACCATATTCCAACATGCGAACAGCTTTTTCTGTGGCAACACCCCTTAGCCTTCAGTACCAGCACCCAATTCCCGTCGAGCAGCTTGTCCAATCCCTCTGTGACACTAAGCAGGGCTACACCCAGTTCGGTGGTCTCCGCCCCTTTGGCGTCTCCTTCCTTTTCACCGGTTATGACTCCAACTACGGCTTCCAGCTCTACATGAGCAATCAGCGCTACTACCACGCCTACCATCAGCAGCCCGTATAGGTCAATTTTGGGCTTATCTTCTCTTGTGGTTCCGAATCTCAAGGGATTGTTATCAAGGAACGTGATTGCCAAAATAAGTAATTGGGTTAGATCTCGTCTCTAAGGATAAGGATCTTATCCCACGAAATCAGCAGGATCTCGATATCTTACGTAACAGATTGGATCGCTTCAGATCTATATAAAGGGAGGACTCCATTACGAGAAAGGTACACAATATTCAATCCCTGGTCTCACTTTGCTTGGCTATTCTTCTTGCTTTGCCTGACTTAAGCATCGGAGGGCTAACGGCTGGACATCAACCACCCTTAGTTGCTTTCTATCTCTTTACAGGTCTGGCGGAGGAAATCCCTGTTGGAGAGAAGGTGAACGACCGGAGGATCCTGTTACGAAATCTGACGTTAACAGTTTAGCGCCGTCTGTGGGAACGACTTAATTGTCAAAATCAATCGTTCTAACCACCGATCAAAATCCTTCTGCGATGCCTCCTAAAAAAGCTGTTCATCCTTCAACTTCAAGGCAGGCACCACCTCCGCCCGATGAGACGGATTCCATACCTGCTCTTCCACCCACTTCGACGAATATCCCTCAAGGAGCCCCAAATATGCCATCAGCAAACCCATTATTGGAGGCTTCTGGAAATCAAGACGATGTCCTGCGTTTCCTCGAAAATACTCTTCTAACTCTAAATGCCGGGGTTCAGGCCCTTGTCGAATCGGCTTGATCAGCATTTCCCCGAACCGCAGAGACAACCTTCCGAGGGGTTACCACCACAGCCCATACCAGTGGCATCCAGACATTCTATGGACGAACCACAGGTCCCACCACTTGGCAGCCATCTCCCTGTGCCGTCTCCACATTCTATACATTCTAGTTCGTCTCGACAACCTCAACCTCAGGGCTCCACCGCCGAAACTTCAGGCTATACCCTACTATGGGAAGGAGATCTCAAAAGAATCCATGATCGTTTTGATGTCATGGAACAGCGATACTAGGCAAATCAGCCATCTACCATCATGGCGGCGATACATCAATCCGAGTCTCCCTTTACTAGCGAGGTTATGGAGGCACCGTTACCTAAAAAGTATCAAACGCCTGTTATCACCCCGTATACAGGTACTGGTGATCCTCTTGAACACCTAGAAACATACAGGTCTCTCATGGAGTTGGAGGAACATGGCTCAGAAATCATGTGTAGGGCTTTCTCCCTAACATTGAAGGAAGCAGCTCGTACGTGGTTCCGAGGATTAAAGCCTTGTTCCATCAGCTCATTTTCCCAGTTATCGAAAATATTCCTTTCTCAATTCATGGGAAGCATTCGCACTAAGAAGCCAGCCTCCCATCTGATGGATCTGAAACAACAGCATGGGGAGACAATAAAGGAGTTCACAGTACTGGTTTACTGCTGAAGCCGTTCAAACTGAGGATTATACTGAAGAAAAAGGTCTTACAGCCCTCATAGCTGGAATAACGAGCTAGAGGTTCAGGTTTGCTTTAGATAAGAGCCCTCCAAAAACTATGGCAGAGTTCCAAGCCAAAGCTCAGAAATATATCAATGCAGAAGAAGTCGCATTGACACGCCATGGAGTACAGGGTAAGAAACGCAAGCCAGAAGGAGCCTCTTCTACAGATAAAAAATATCGTCGTGATCAACGCGATCATTCTCCCAAGAAGCCTTATTCTGGTAAAATCATAACTACACTCCTCTTAATCGGTCTCATGAAAAGGTTCTAATGGAGATTAAACACAAGCCATATGTAAAGTGGCCTGCAAAGATCAAATCCGATCCTGAAAAGAGAGACAAGAGTAAGTTCTGTTACTTCCATATCGAAGCACTTATTCGAAAAGGCCATCTCCAGGATTATGTTGCTCGTAAAAATCAAGCACCAGAAAGGGCGAAGACCTCATCTCGCCAAAAGGAACAACCTCATCATCAAACTGACCAAGAGGACGCTGAGCCTACGGGAGAAATCTGCACCATCGTCGGAGGACCATCTTGCGGGGGCGACTCTCAAGCTTCAAGAAAAGCATACGCTCGAAAGGCGTCCAAAAAACCCCAGCAAATTATTGGCTGGAACAGAAGTCTAGCTCGTAAAAAACCAGCCATCCTCCAATTTCCTTCACTCTTGAAGATGCAATGGGAATTCACTTCCCGCACGAAGACTCCATCGTAGTCACATTGAAAGTATCAAATTATCTGACACATCGAATTATGGTGGATACAGGTAGCTCAGCTGATATTCTATACTTGGAGGCTTTCAACAAAATGGCACTTGCCAGAAGCCTACTCAAGCCAGTTTCGACCCCCCTCATCGGTTTCGGAGGTGAGGTAGTTACACCTAAAGGAAGCATTGATCTCCCAGTTACTTTTGGAGAAAATCCAACGAAGACTACCGTCTTCGTAAACTTCCTCGTGGTGGATCGAAAATCAGCGTACAACGCCATTTTGGGGCGGCCGTCTCTTACTAAGATTGGGGTAGCCTTGCACCCTTCATATCTGTGTGTCAAATTTCCTACCCCAAATGGTATCGGGGTCATGCGAGGAAGTCAACAGGAAGCACGGTCTTGCTACCAGATAGCCCTACAAGATCGAAAGAAGGCTCAAGCGACGCCCGTTATGGAGATAGCACAGGGTTCACCCAACTTTCCCACCAACACTTCGTTGGATCCGAGAGAGAATACTCTCCAATCAGGAACTCCTGGGGAAGAAACGGTGGCGATTCACTTAACCAAAGGCGACCCATCCAGAGTCGTATACATTGGATCCTCTTTAACAAGTGTCCATCATGAAGATCTGGTCCGTTTCCTCACCGAATACCAGGACGTGTTCGCTTGGTCTCATAAAGATATGCCAGGCATCGACCCCAATGTCATTGTACATCGTCTCAATATCGACCCGAAACATAAGCCCGTACACCAGCGTCGACGTGCCTTCACTGCAAAAAGACAAATGGCGATCAAAGCTGAAGTCGAGAAGCTACTCACGGTCAATTTCATAAAAGAAGTAGACTACCCAGAGTGGGTCGCGAATGTGGTTCTCATCCGGAAAGCTAATGGCAAATGGAGAATGTGCGTCGACTATTCAGATTTGAACAAAGCATGCCCCAAAGATAGCTTCCCGACACCGCGGATTGACCAGTTGGTCGATTCAATAGCTGGACACGCTCTGCTCAGTTTTATGGATGCTTATTCTGGTTACAACCAGATCATGATGCATCTACCTGATAGCCAGCATACCTCCTTCATCACAGATCGGGGATTATATTGCTACCAGGTAATGCCGTTCGGTCTTAAAAATGCAGGGACCACTTATCAACGTCTCGTCAACAAAATATTCGCTGCTCAAATCGGTAGGAATATGGAAGTTTATGTCGATGACATGCTCGTGAAAAGCACCGTAGAAGATGATCATATTTTTTATCTTTGAGAAGCCTTCGACCTAATGAGGAGGTATCAAATGAAATTGAACCCAGAAAATGTGCATTCGGAGTGTCTGCAGGAAAATTTCTCGGGTTCATGGTTGGTCAGCGCGGAATTAAGGCAAATCCTGAAAAGATAAAAGCATTGGTGGAGATGAAATCCCCCACCACTCTGAAGGACGTCCAGCGTCTGGCTGGTCGCATCGCATCATTGAATAGATTCATCTCGAGAGCATCTGACAAGTGCTTACCTTTCTTCAAACTCCTTCGTGCAACGGCCAAGTGTGATTGGAAATGGACGCCACAATGTGAGGAAGCCTTTCAACAATTGAAGCTATACATGAGCACACCCCCCATTTTATCTAAACCTGTAGCACATGAGCAACTCATTCTATATTTATCTGTGTCCTCTACGGCCGTTAGCGCCGCTTTAATAAGAGAAGATTCCGGGGTGTAAAGGCCCGTTTATTATATCAGTCGAGCAATGGTTGATGCAGAAACTAGGTATTCTGATATGGAGAAGCTGGCCCTAGCCTTAGTCACGGCAGCTCGAAAACTGCGACCATACTTCCAAGCTCACGCTATTCTAGTACCAACAAATCATCCACTACGGCAAGTCCTCCAAAAACCTGAGGCTTCTGGACGCTTGACTAAATGGGCGGTCGAGATCAGCGAGCACGATATCTCATTCTGTCCCAGGACCGCAGTCCAGGGTCAAGGCCGTGGCTGACTTCATCGCCGAATTCACATACTCCTCCGATGATAATACCATGACCAGCGACCAGCCTTCTTGGTCACTCTTCGTGGACGTCGCGGGCCACTGGCAGCAGAGCGGGCCTGATTTTAGTGGCTCCCGACGGGTCGCATTTCAGTATGCTCTACGTTTCGATTCTCGCGTCTCAAATAATGAAGCAAAATATGAGGCCCTGATCGTTGGTCTCGAACTGGCCATTGTCCTCGCAATTCAGAATCTGTTAATTCATAGCGACTCCCAGCTCATTGTCAACCAAGTTCTTGGTGAATTCGAGGCCAAAGAAGAAAGGATGGCCTTATACAAGTCTCGTGTCCTCATCCTACTCGCAAAACTGAAGACTTATGAAATAATTCATATTTCTCGCGAGAAGAACCAGCTTGCCGATTCCCTGGCAAAGCTCGCCTCTGCACCAGAATCTGAGTTATCACATTCGGTCCCCATCGAGCATCGTCAGAACCTAAGTATCGACCAAGCGACTCTCGAGCAAGTAATATCGGTACAATCATCTCCATGCTGGATGGATCCCATTATCCTGTATCTCAGAGACGGATACCTACCAGAGGACAAGAAAGCTGCAAGACAAATTCGCCTTCGGGCTGCCAGGTATACCTTGCAAGACGGAATATTGTTGCGTAAGAGCTTTTCCTTGCCTTATTTAAGGTGTCTTCATCCAGAAGAAGCACTTCGTGTTCTAGACGAAGTACACCAGGGGGCATGTGGTAATCACCCCAGGGGGTGATCCCTAGCATATAAAGCGATGCGGCAAGGATATTTTGGCCCACTATAAAAGTAGATGCAATTGAATTTTCTAAAAAATGTGACAAGTGCCAACGATATTCACCTATACCTCATGTACCATCCGAACGGATGACTCCAGTTGATAGCCCTTGGCCTTTCGCTCAGTGGGGGGTCGATATCATTGGACCTTTGCTCATGGGAAAGGGACAAAGTAAGTTCGCAATTGTGGCGGTTGATTACTTCACCAAATGGGCCGAAGCAGAACCATTAGCCAAGATTACTGAGAAACAAACTACCAAGTTCATATAGAGAAATATCATATGCCGTTTCAGACTCCCTCACACTATAATTACCAACAACGGAACGCAGTTCGACAACGCGGCCTTTGATGAATTTTGTGACAAATGGAAGATACGTAATCTCCGCACTTCTCCATATCATCCTCAGGCGAATGGGCAGGTCGAGGCTGTGAACAAAATCATTAAGCACCATTTAAAAACCAAGCTTGGTGAATGCAAAGGTGAATGGCCAGAACTTCTACCAGAGGTATTATGGGCATATAGGACTACAACTCGTACATCAACGGGTGAGACCCCTTTTTCCTTAGCATTTGGTGTCGATGCGGTAGTACCAGTGGAAATTCAAGTGCCCTCGTATCGGATCGAACAGTATGACCCCACAGGTAATCAGGAAGATCTTCGACTTCATCTCGACCTCTTGGAAGAACGAAGAAATACCTCCCAATTACGAGCGGTCGCATATCAGCAACGTATTGCTCGCTATCAAAATGATAAAGTTCGGCCTAGGTCCTTCCAGCTCGGAGATTTGGTCCTGAGGCAAAGACTCGGGGTTCCTGCTCGTTCGCTGGATCCAAATTGGGAAGGCCCTTATCGGGTTATTAAGATTGTGCGACCCGATACTTATTACCTTGAATACATGCAGGGAAGCCCGTACGTCGCCCTTGGCACGTGGAGCATTTGCTACGATATTACCCCTAGATTCGATGTAGTTCATAACAACATTTTATGAATAAAGTGAAAGATATCTTTTGGTCGCTATTCCATTTACTTGGACCTGAATAGCCCTGAAGAGGATGCATACAATCCCTTGGCCAATTGCCTACCTTTGGTAGGGTTAAATTCACCTAGGATGGTCGCATTTCCATTTTATGGATGACCTTCCTTTGGTAGGGTTAAATTCACCTAGGATGGTCGCATTTCCATTTTATGGATGACCTTCCTTTGGTAGGGTTAAATTCACCTAGGATGGTCGCATTTTCATTTTATGGATGACCTTCCTTCTACCCTTGGTAAACTTGGAGTCTCAATCGATAGATCAGTCTATCTCTATGAGGGTATGGTCGTCACGACCCCCCGGATTGAGCACATTACATCTCTCAATCGATAGATCAGTCTATCTCTACGAGGGTATGGTCGTCACGACCCCTCGGATTGAGCACATTACATCTCTCAATCGATAGATCAGTCTATCTCTACGAGGGTATGGTTGTCACGACCCCCCGGATTGAGCACATTACATCTCTCAATCGATAGATCAGTCTATCTCTACGAGGGTATGGTCATCACGACCCCCCGGATTGAGCACATTACATCTCTCAATCGATAGATCAGTCTATCTCCACGAGGGCATGGTCGCTACGACCCCCCCCCCCCCGGGTTGAGCATAACTCATTGCAACAGGAAGGCATTCAGTGCACAAAGGAAAAGAAAGTAAACAAGAACGAGAAGGCATCCATTGCATGAAAGGGAAAAAGAAAGTAAACAAGAACAACAACACTTCCAAAAATATCTTGTCATTAATGTCAAATGTTTACAGATATGCTCGCAAGTATAGGAGAGGGGAAAATAAAAAGGAAAATCAATCTCTCGGAGGAGGAGCCGTGCTCTCGACTTCAGGGCCCATTTCTGGAGCCCCTCCAGCCTGCGTGGCTTCGATCACCTCGTTCTCAGCAGCAGCCTGCTCTTCTGCAGCTATGATGGTCACGACTCGCCCAAATTCCCCCATATCGAAGGATGGGATCATTCGTTGCACTATTCTTAGCGCAAGTCGCACCAGCATCATATGACTCATATCTCTCATCGTCATATAGCTGCGAAGTCCGGAACTCGAAAATTGCCCGAGGACCTTCCTCCGAGAGCATTTTTACAAGGGCGACTTTCTCCTCGTCCCAGTGGATCAAGTCGTCCTTGAGCTGTGCGAGAGCGAAGCGCTCCTTCTCCAAGTTGTCATTGGCTTCTTTGAGCTGCGACCTGGCCTCCGTTAGCCGCTCCTCTAGTGAGATCTTGTCTTGGCGAAAGATCTCTCTCTCTCTCTCTCCGCCATCTCCTTCAAATCGGCGAGCTTCGCGAACTTAGAGTCCAAAGCTTGATACCTCTCGGTCAAAACTTGGACTTTCTCTATGAGGATCTTAATTTCCTCATCTCTCTTAGAGATCACCGCCTCACGGGACTTGAGGAGTTGATCCCTTCCTTGAACTGCCTTCTCTAAGGCAGCTCTCTTCCCCTCAGCTTCGTCTATCACGCGACGGGCGGCAACGATATCACGCCTCGTTCGCAGGATAAGATCTAAGCCCTGCAAAAGTAACGAAAAATGTGAGAAAGTATTCTGAAACGTAACAACAGATTAAAGCAGGCCTTGGCAGGGTCTTACCTGAACCATCCTCACCCCCGCTTCGAGGAAGAGGTTCTCAGGGCTTGGCTCAGGAAGAGAGCCGAAGGTTTGGGGGGAAACATTCTCGAACAAAAATTTGCATACTGGATGAAGGTGGCGAGGGATAGAATATGTCCCACTTCCAGACGGTTGGGCAACGACCAACCCAGTCGGCTCGCGAGGTGGAGCCATCGACTCGCAAGCAGGTCCCTGCTCGGCAGCAGGGATCAGCTCGCGAACAGGAGCCGGCTCTCGAGGCTCTATTTGCTCTCGAGCCTCTTCAGCTGGGGGGCAGCTGGACCCTGCCCCATCCGGGGAGTTGTCAGCGATGTTTATCACTGGAGGTCCAGGTGCGACCACCAGTGAGGGAATATTGGGCCCTGCCGGTGCCCCCGCCGTGCTCGCGAGAAGGGCAGGCTGATCGCTACCCTTACGGACGGGTGGTTGAGATGGTTCGGCAGTTGTTTTCTTTTGCCTCTTGGAGTTCGTAACCTTGAGACGAGGTAACAGACCCCTTTTTTCTCCCGCCTTTGTCATCGCGACTTCTTTGCTGGATATTAAGCCCGCTGCTGCAAGTCGCGAGGGAGACAAGCAAGTCTCGATGTGCCTATCACCAACAGGCACCTTGTATACCCTGACTATCTTCTCGTTGATCCCTCCTTTCAAATTTGGTTTTCTCAAGGCTGAGATACCTGCGAGCACAAACAGAGGTCAAAGAATGAAGTGAAACCCTAAAATCTTAACTGGAGAAAATTGCACAATGCGGGACTGTGCCTATCTTCACAGAAAAAACGGGTAACTCCTGGACCCCTGGAGGAAGCAGACTCCCAGTTCCCGGAAGCATAGAACCACCGTTTCCTCCAGCCGGGATAGTTCGAGGAGGGTTTCCCCAGCACGAAGTTATCCCGGTGCCAGTAGCACAGGTAGTACCAGCCTTCGCTGGAGGGTGCTTTCTTCAGATGGAACATATGGAGGAACAACTCCGCCGTGAGTTCCCCGTTGCCGGCTTGAGCCCAAAGGGCAAAGGAGCCTAGAACTACCCTCCATCCGTTCACGATGAGCTGCCCGGGGGCAATCTTATAACATCGTAGAACGTCGCGTATGAAGGGATGGAGGGGGAGGCGTACCCCCAGGATGAGTTGGTACTCGTAAAAAGGTACGCATCCTGGGGGAGGGGAGTCTAGTGTCTCTCCATCTCCGGACAATCGGAGAATGACTAAGTCGGGGATAAGATATCTCTCCCGTAACTCAGCCAGCCGATCCTCCGATAAAACAGAAGGATACCCGGATGCTGTATATCTCCCTCCCGGAACCCTCGCACTGCTAGAAGCAGAGGATTCCGGAGTGGCATCGCCTAGAGGAACGGTGGTCTCGTCAGAGTTCCGAGCCATGAAGAGGTTTTAAGAAGATTAAGAAAAAGAAAAGAAAAAGGCCTGTACCCAGGAAAGAAAGAAAGAAGGAAAAGGAGCACTGGAGGAAGAAGAATGAAAAAGATGGTTGCAAATCCCCTTCGAAAAGCTTCTATAGAAAACCGGAGAAATGGCGGACTCCGTATATTTATAGGCAATCATTTCGCCGCATCTGGTGATACGTGGCAGCCCCTCCTTCGGCGCAGCAGTTGAGCAGGCACGCCCATTAACTCCCCTGACACGTGGCAAGCGCCCCTTCATTTTCTGTCTGCGGAAAGGCTGCGCAAAGCTGGCGCTCATTAATTCCAGCCCATCATGTATGGTTCCGTTCTCGATGAAGACAGCGGGCGGTTACGTGTGATAGTGAGCCAAGTCCTTCCCTTAAGAATTCTTGGCAGCAAGGACTTGGGGGGCATCTGTTATAGGCAAAATGATGGAGATCCAACTTAGCTGTTAAACATTTTACGCGGACGCCCATCCGACTCTCGAGATCATCTGAGCGAGAGTCACAGATCGAGTAAATACGGAGCGCCCATTCAACTCTCGAGATCATATGCCCGAGAGTCGCAGATTGGGTAAGTGCAGGACGCCCACTCGACTCTCGAGATAAGTTGTTCGAGAGTCACAGGATGGATAAATATGGAGCATCTATTCGCAAGGCCTCGAGCTCCCATAGCCGATAGTCAGATAAGGCAAAGCAGAGATTCCCGTCTTGATCTGCGAGCAAACCTTCTCACAAGTCATTGAAAAGTGTTACATCTGAATGAGCGAGCACTTGGACTCGCGACCATATTCCAACATGCGAACAGCTTTTTCTGTGGCGACACCCCTTAGCCTTCAGTACCAGCACCCAATTCCGGTCGAGCAGCTTGTCCAATCCCTCTGTGACACTAAGCAGGGCTACACCCAGTTCGGTGGTCTCCGCCCCTTTGGCGTCTCCTTCCTTTTCGCCGGTTATGACTCCAACTACGGCTTCCAACTCTACATGAGCAATCAACGCTACTACCACGCCTACCATCAGCAGCCCGTATAGGTCAATTTTGGGCTTATCTTCTCTTGTGGTTCCGAATCTCAAGGGATTGTTATCAAGGAACGTGATTGCCAAAATAAGTAATTGGGTTAGATCTCGTCTCTAAGGATAAGGATCTTATCCCACGAAATCAGCGGGATCTCGATATCTTACGTAACAGATTGGATCGCATTCAGATTTATATAAAGGGATGACTCCATTAAGAGAAAGGTACACAATATTCAATCCCTGGTCTCGCTTTGCTTGGCTATTCTTCTTGCTTTGCCTGACTTAAGCATCGGAGGGCTAACGGCTGGACATCAGCCACCCTCAGTTGCTTTCTGTCTCTTTACAGGTCTGGCGGAGGAAATCCCTGTTGGAGAGAAGGTGAACGACCGGAGGATCCTGTTACGAAATCTGACGTTAACAACATACTTCTTAGTAAAAAAAATCTAAACAAGGAATCACATCATTATTTAATAATATTCATTATAAATCCTACGTTAAACTTCATGTTATATGGATCAATAACTCAAAATAAAATAATTTCATATGCCACAAAAAAACTTATGATAATCGTGATATTATTAATGAAAGGCTTGAAGGAAAATCCTCACCTCATGGATCGGACGCGATAGAAGGCTGTAGGGGCTAAGCACGTCACTGGAACAACTAAACAAACTCTCTCTCTCTCTCTCTCTCTCTCTCTCTCTCTCTCTCTCTCTCTCTCTCTCTCTTCTCTTTCTTCTCTCTCTTTCTCTCTCTCTTCTCTCTCTTCTCTCTCTTTCTTTCTCTCTCTTAAATTCGTGCATATGGGTTATTGTTGCTGGGAGAGGCTTCATTTAAGTTAAGAGGGTCGGATTTTAGGGTTAGAAGAGGGTAGCACGGCTACATGTGCGCGGTTGCGATAGAAAGTAGTTTAAAGCGAGATTTCAGGTCGAATTTGGAAAGCATATATACAACGAATGGAAATAAGGTTTTGGACATGAGCTATGATGGGTATGGGACACAAAATGGACGTGGTAGATTTTGGAATGGGGTCCACATGCGATCGAACGATCGGCATGAAGTTTTAAGGAAAGAGATGGAATGAAAATAGAAAATTGCAAACGGACGGTTTATCTGACGATCGGACACCTAGGATGGGTTTAGATTAGTTCATTTAGGTAGGGGGCCACAAATTGAAGCTCCATAGACGTTTGATAGGTCTCTTACGCATGTGAAAGATTTGGAAGATAATTCTTTAAGATGATAGAAACTTCCATTTTCAATATGATTTGACACGTTGGTTAGCTAGGGGGGATACTTAGGATCCTCTAGAAGCTTCCCTAGATTCTCATGCGAAGAGGATTCCCGGATTAGAAGATCCAAGTTTCCAATGGTAGATTTGGAAGGAGAGATCGGGCCGGATACGGGATAGAATGAAGAGATTTATGGTAGAAGGGGGTTTTGATGGGCTAAAAATAGGATGGACGGTTCCGATCTTCAAAAAGATGTCCACTTGGTGGATAGCAGGGAGGGCAGCGGTGGCAGGGGGTGAAAGAGAAACGGAAACTTCCGTTTTGGTCGTGTGGTGCACCGTGCACTAAACTTTGCTTGCGATGCACAGTGGGCCCCACCATGATATATATATTAAAACCACTCCATCAATTAGGTGAGCCATGTGATTTTAGGCGTTGAAACAAAAATTGGGACGAATCCGAGATCAGGTGGCCCACTTATGATCTATTTTCTGATTAGGACAGTTGTAGGATGATTGGAGGGCTGAAATTCGATGTGTATGGTTAAAATGTGTCCAAATGCTAAAGTCTGGGGTTTTGTGTCATTATTATCGCTGGAAGTTAGCATACTTAAAAATGGACAGTTTAACTTAAGTTATCCAATGGCATTTTCGTAATTTTCGTAAATCTTCGAGTTTAGTAGAATCTAACCCTTCTATATTGTTAATGGGGTTATTCTAAGAAACTTTAATAAAGGGTACCTTATCGGATCTCATATGGATGGTCCGTTATTCTTGAAATAAGGGTAAATATATAATAATTAATTAAAATAAAATAAAAATAAATTTTTAAAAATTTTCAAATAAATCTCAAAAATCTAGGGCGTTACAGACATGGTGGGTGACTTTCTTGTGGCATTAATGGATGATTTTTCTGTTTTTAGTTGTACATTTGATGAGTGCCTTAATAACTTGAAGTTGGTCTTGACAAGGTGCGAGGAGAAGAACCTTATCTTAAACTGGGAGAAGTGTCATTTTATGATACAAAGAAGAATAGTCCTTGGACATATCATCTTGTCCAATCGAATAGAGGTAGACCAGGCTAAAATTGATACCATTTCTAACCTACCACCACCCAAAGAGCATACGTGATGTTCGGTCCTTCCTTGGACACATCAGTTTTTAAAGAAGGTTCATAAAGGATTTCAACCATATCTCTAGGCCCTCATGTAACCTTCTTCAAAAGGATAACCAATTCGAGTGGAGTGCCGAATGTCAATCAGCTTTTTCAAAGCTAAAAGACATGTTGACAACCTCTCCTATCATGCAACCACCGGATTGGTCCATTCCTTTTAAGTTGATATGCGATGCAAGCGATTATGCTATTAGGGTGGTGTTAGGACAGAGGAAGGACAAGAAGCCCCACGTTATTTACTATGCGAGTAGGACCTTGAACCCTGCCTAAGTCAATTACTCCTAGCCATTATTTTTTCTTTAGACAAATTCAGGGCATACTTGATAGGATCCAAGGTCATAATTCACGGATTATATGGCACTAAAACATCTTCTTTCTAAGAAGGATGCTAAGCGCCTGCTTGCTAAGATGGATCCTACTCCTTCATGAATTTGAGTTAAAGATTAAAGATAAGAAGGGAGTAGAGAACGTGGTGGCAGATGAGCACCTATTGAGGACTCATTCCTTGATGAGCAACTCGTTCCCTGATGAGCAACTCGTTGTTGCTATGCATCCACCATGGTATGCTGATATTGCAAACTATCTTTCCATAGGTGCGATGCTGACTCATTGGACTGCGCAGAATAAATGAAAATTTTTAAGGGAGTGCGAAGGTTTTTCTGGGATGAACCTTTATTGTTTAAATATTACTGAGATTAAATAATAAGGAGATGTGTCCCTGATGATGAACAAAATTTTGTCATCTCTTTTTGTCATAATCAAGCATGTGAGGGTCATTTTTCTGCAAAGAAAACCATTGCAAAAATTCTGCAGTGTGATTTTTATTAGCCCACTCTATTTAAGGACACCCATGAGTTTTGCAAAGCATACGAGCGCTGTCAAAAGCTAGGAGGATTGTCTCGTTAGAATATGATGCCTCTTACCCCAATTCAAAATCTTGAAGTCTTTAACTGTTGGGGCATCGATTTCATGGGACCATTCCCCCCATCTTTTGGACATGTCTATATATTGCTCGCCGTAGACTATGTGTATAAGTGGATAGAGGCCATTCCATGTGGAACCAACAATCATCGTTTGGTTCTAAAGTTCCTTAAAGAAAACATATTATCTAGATTTGGAACACCTCGAGCCATCATAAGTGATGGTAGTTCGTACTTTTGCAATAGGCATTTCGAAGCCTTAATGAAAAAATATGGCATTAGGCATAAAGTGAGTACCCCATACCACCCACAGACAAGTGGGCAAGCTAAAATTTTCAATCGAGAAATTAAACAAATTTTGGATAAGACGGTGAAGCCGGATCACACAGATTAGTCGCTGCGATTAGTCAATGCTCTTTGGGCTCACTGTACCGCTTATAAGACACCATTGGAATGTCTCTCTATAGACTTGTCTATGGGAAGGCTTGTCACTTACCTGTGGAACTTGAACACAAAGCCTATTGGGCGATTTGGGCATTAAATTTTGATATTGACAAGGCTAGCTCGCTTCGCAAACTCCAATTGAATGAGCTTGATGAGATCCAGAACGATGTTTACGAGAACTCGAGGATTTACAAGAGTAGGATGAAGGCCTTCCATGACAAATCTTCAGGAAATCTTTCCATGGAGGTCAGAAAGTGCTCTTATACAATTCCTGACTTCATCTTTTTTCTAGAAAAATTGAGATCTCGATAGACCGGCCCATATATTGTTAAAGAAGTTTTTTTCTCATGGGGCTGTCGAGATTGAGAATGTGGCGAATGGTAACTATTTTAAAGTGAATGGACAATGCCTTAAACCATTCATTAAGAAATTTGATTCAGAGGACATGTCCATAGCCCTGAACGATCCTGTGTATCAAGATGATTGATCTCCTAGTCTGATGGAGATTCTATTTCTAAAAAGATAGCTTAGGTTTTGTTTATTGTCTTAAGTAGGAATAGGTTTAGTTTGCTTTTCTGTTTTTAGTTGCTTTAGTAGATTTTAATGCTAGAGGTAGACCTCCTCGATTAACTCTCTCAGGTACTATCGTTCTCACTCTCTTTTGTTTTACCATTGCTCTCATGTTCATGCTCATTGCATATCTTTTTACATTGAGGACAATGTAAGATTTAGTTGGGGGTGAGATTCCTCGAATCTAGTAGTTTGTGGACATTTTGAGCAAAGTTGGTAGAAATTTTCAATTTTTGGAACATCAAAACTCTTTTGGAAAACTTTGTTTTTATGCACTTGAGATGTCATGAGTAAGAAAGGATGAATAATGAACTGATATGATTTTAAAATCTCTAAAGTGACTTAAACATAATAGTTTTATATGTGAATCTCCATATTTATGTGATCGATAGAACATTTGAACAATTTTGAGTCTAGATCACATTACACGATTCTCATGATTCGAAGGGATTAGTAGATTTGTGGATTGGTTAGACTGAATTTAAGGTATTTAGAAACCAAGCCGGGGTACTTTGTCCATCCTTATTCATGTGAAAATAAGAGAAAAGAACGAAAGATATGGATTTCTAAAAATCCTATCTAATATATAAAGAAAAAGAAAAGAAAAGAAAAGAAAAAGGAAAAAAGAAAGTATGGGTATTATTGTATATTTATGAAAAGCTCCGAAAAGGGCTACCTAATATCAACCAGGGGATGGTCTACCCATAACCAAAGCTGGAAATTGGAAGTAGTGTGAAAACCATCGAAGGAACGGTAAGGCAAATTCCTGTCATAGGCAATTGGTTGATCTGTACACTTTTAGATATTTATTTAGCTGATTTATGAAGAAGGTAATCCTGGAAGGTCATGAGATGAATATGCACAATGCACACTAGACCATACATGTTCAAATTCTTCTAGTTGTCAATAAATCGATGGGGATTCTATGTGACACTCATTGAGTTTGGAAACTTTAGGACTTCAATTTTTCATCACTTAATTTTTTGAATTTTGCACTTGTATATCTTACAGTCTATAGAAACATAGTTTTTAAGAGAGAGTTGAGTTTTCAAAGAAGAGGATTGTTTCACACTTGTTTTGCTCGGGACTAGCAAAATGCTGGTTGGGGTTTGTGTTGAGCTCTTAATTTATATATATTTTAACCCTGTTTCATCACATATTATGCATGGTTTGTATGTTTAAAAGGCTATTTTAAATGCATGTTTGTGATTGTAGGAATGAGAGAGAGTAGTTATGAATTTACTCCAAAAAGGGTCATTTGGAACCACATTGAAGACATTGGGAAGAAGCCTTGAAGAATCATGTTAGAAAGACCTGGATCGGCTAGAAGAAAAGAAGAAATCAACAAACATATCAATAGGCCACTAAGCGCTCGAAATTCGAAAGTCAAATGCTGAACTCGCTGGACAAATCTGGACCTAACCGGGTGCCCGACCATATGTTGGTTGGGCGCTCGATATTCAAAGAGAATTTAATCAAAACGCGCTGGACGAATTGAAGTATGGTCGGGTGCCCGACCAACACCTAACTAGGCACCCGATGACCTGCGCAAGTGCATAACTCCTTGCGCAATTCTGAGGTGGTGCATGGTTTTTCTTATAAAAGGGTACTTTGGCATCCTTCCTAAAGCATGCTAGAAGAGTTATAAGTTCATGGGGAGCAAAGGAGATCATTGTGGAGCGACCGCAACTCCTCCAACTAGGGTTTTTTTTTCTAGTTTTCTATGCTTTTGATTAGTTTTTCTTTTGTTTTTAGTTCAAGTATGATAATGCTTGGCTAAAACCTCTTAGCTAAAGCTACGAGGTGAAGCTTGTAGTTAGTTTTCATGAAGAATTTGTTTATTTCAAGTACCTTTACTTAAAGTTTGGATTTTTAAAGTTCTAGTTTGAATAAAGTTGGTATTTTTGGATGTTTTATGAGAGTTCATGTGCTTCGGACATGAGTTCCTTGCAATTCTCAGAGATTATCATGTTTGGATTGATTAGATTCAAATTGTAGTAACCCTAGAGCATACCATAGTCTCTTGGCATGGTTGTTACTTCAAAGGCTACATGGTTGAATTCTATGTGCTTTATTAAAACTCGAATCTTATTTTCTAACTTAAATGGGATTATTTTTATTTGAATGCTTAATCTTCCAACTAGATGGGAGATAGAACTTCGAATTTAGTTATGTTTAGGCTTGGATGAATGAATTCACATAGAACTACTACAAGTGGATCCTTGAAGCCTTAGTTCTTTTAATCAATAGATTTTTACAAAAGTTGTTGTTTTTAGTTAGATTATGAAATCAATGTTTGATTATTGAAGTTGAAGTTGCTATAATAGTTTGAATTAGTTTACCCTAATTCCCTATGAATTGACCTCGGTCTTACCGAGAATTATTACTACATCGCAGCCTTGCACTTGAGGCGAGCGAACAATTTACCTATTGGCTTTGTATCTAACTCACTAGAGAATGAGGGAGATCAAGTTCATCTCCATTTGGGCTTGAAATGCTCTTGCTTGTGATAAATCACAAGGGATATGACTTTTATCTCCTAGGATTGGCGGCTCTAATGATATGGAGTTGTTGTGGCTTTTAATACACTAAAAATCTATCATCATGTCATAAAGCCTGAATGCCGTATATATAGAGTTGAAGTTCCAACAACTAGAAAATGGGCAAAACAGCTAGTCTTAGACCTGTCAAGCCGACTCTTCGACCTGTCGAAGTCAGGGTTCGACCAGTCGAATTATTCTATGGCTTCAAGTATTTATTGTTGTCTAAAAATCGCCACTTTTGACCTGCCGACCCTCAGTTTTGACTTGTTGAACTTATCCTATAACCGGTCAAAATGGGTTGTCGATCAGTCAAAAATATAGAGTTACATATATTTTTTGTTGTCCTATTTTTAGCCGTTTCAACCTGTCGACCATAGCTATCGACCGGTCAAACTTGTGCTCGACCTGTCGATGGACCGGTCGACAGCATAATAAGTTTGTTGTTTTCGGCAATATATTTTATAGCAGCTCATGAACCTCTAAGACCTTACAAAATGTGATCTTTTGGGACTACTAAGTCTAATGAATGATAACTAAAGGTTTATCTATAAAGTTCAACCCATCTAGAGGCTAATGTTGTTTTGGTTCAAGGGGTTAGGGACACCAAGGCACCTCATTTACCCGTTTCTTCTCTCCTTGATGCTTTTTGTCCTCTTGTTTATTTGATTTTCAGCTTCCAAGGGCTCAACCAACTCCTAGACACATAGACTCGCGTGATTGACAAACAAGGTGCATAAACAAGTCACTAACACTAACCACCATCGTCCGTCCTCAAAACCTTCATTTTCTGCCATGACTGGTTTTCAACCATCGCCTTCCATATTTTAAAGGTGACAAAAACCTCGAATTTATTACCTTTCTAGAGAAGTCATCAATAAAAGTGATAAAATACGACGACCCTCCTCCAGAAACAACGAGTGACGACCCCAATGCATCATAATGTACATAGTTAAGTACACCTTTACTAACATGTTTTCTCGATTTAAAAGACAATTTAGATTGTTTGCCATATATGCAAGCTTGCGTATATTAAAATCTACACTTTTAAATGTAAAAATTAAACATCAGTCAGAAAGTACGTTAATCCCTTGCTCGCTCATGTGGCCAAGGCACGCGTGTCACAAATGTGCCAACATGGACTCCGCTACAGATGTTGCAGCTCCACCATATACGGTACTCCTAAACAATGTGTAAAGGTTACCGTTGCGCTGTGCTTTCATCATAGTGAGTGCCCCCTTTGAAACTCATAGGACGTGATCAAACTGGGTGAACTTTCACCCAAGTTCCTCGAGAGCTCCTAGAGATATCAAACTTTTATGTAGTTCTAAAATGTGTTATACATTCGTCGGATACGTTCTGTCCCATCAAATATTTTGATGCGCATCGATCCAACACCAACCACCTTATAAGCATGATTATTGCTCATAAACACTCGGCCACCATCACACTTGCTTTATGTGGTGAACCAACTCCGATGAGGGTGTTGAACCTCCAATTTATACATGACATAGCCCATTACATCACATTATATGCATGGCTTGCATGTTTAAAAGGCTCATCTAATGCATGTTTTGTGATTGTAGGAATGAGAGCAACTTCACCCAATTTGTGACCAAAAAGAGCGTATTTAGGACCCCTTAAATGAAGGCCCACGGTGGACAAAAAGAAGGAAGAAGAAAGAGGGAGAAAAGAGAAGAAAGAGAGAAGAAGAAAATGAAAAGAATAGAGGCTGACCAGTCATGACCGGTCGGCCAAGGGAGCCAGACTGGTCCTGACCGGTCGGCCACCCTGCAACCCCCCTCTCTGGACACTGGAGCAAGGACCAGTATGGTCCGACCGGTCGGCCATCAGTTCAGGGATCTCCCTGTGCACGCTGGACTCCATTTCAGCCTAGTCCGACCGGTCAAGACTGGTCGACCATGCGTAAACAGAAGCTTTCTAATTCGGGATTAGAGATTTTTTGCGCAAGTGCGTAATGCTACGTAATTCTGGAAGATTTCGATGCGGTAGAGCCTCCCCTCTATAAAGGACACCTAGGGTCTCTTCTTAGGGCATCATAGAAGCTGAGGAACTTCGTGGGAAGTGAAGGAAGCCGTCGTGGAGCGTTTGCAACCCTCCCAACTCCGGGTTTTTATGCTTTTTATGTCTTTTTCATTGAGTTCTAGTGTAGTATGACAATGGTCGGCTAGAATCTCTCAGCTACGGATGAGAGGTGAAGCTTGTAGCCAATTTCATGTTTAATTCAGTTTAATTCAAGTAGTTTCACTTTAAGTTTGAATTTTGAATGTTCTAGTTCATATAAAGTTGATATTTTTAGAAGTTTTATGAGAGTTCATGTGCTCTGAACATGGATTCCTTGTAATTCTCTGAGATTATCATGTTTTGCTTGATTAGATTCGAATTATGGTAACCCTTGAGCATGCCATAGTCTATAGGCATGGCTGTTACTCCGAAGACTATGATTTCGAATGCTATGTGATTGAATAGGACTAGAACTTGGAAGTTCAACTTAAGTGGGATTGAATGTGTTTAATGCTTTATCTTCCAACTAGATGAGAGATAGAACTTCAAATCTAGTTGTGTTTATGCTTGGATTGATTGGATTGACATGAGATTGTTACAAGTGGATCCTTAAAAGCCTTAGTTCCTTAATTACTGTTTTTCTTAAGTTACTGTTTCAACATAATTCTCTCAATTGAATCTCTTAATTATTGCAATCCTAGTTGCTGGAATAGCTTAGAAGTTGTTTTCTAATTCCCTATGGATCGACCTCGATCTTATCGAGATTTATTACTACATTGTAGCCTTGTACTTGAGGCGAGCGAACAGAGGGCACATGTGAAACGATGCCCCTGAATCCCAAATCCACTCACAAGTGAGATATCTAGATTTAGATGCAGTTAACACATCACATCCTCCCGTCTCCTCAACGAATTTTGCTGAATTGGCCTCCTTCAGTGTGTTGTCTGATTTCTCCTCCTAAGACTTACAATCCTTCTTCATGTGTCTCGTCTTCCCACACTTCTAGCACTTTATCTTGCCCTTGCTTTTGGATTTGGACCTAGATCGCGAAGTTGTTCGCTTCCCCAAGTGTAGGGTTGCGATGTAGTAATAAACTCGGTAATACCGAGGTCGATCCACAGGGACTTATGTAGGATGTCACAAACTCATCCACAAGTTTCTATTGAAGCTAACAATCAAAGTTTGAATAGAATGTGTGTGATTAACAGTTTAAGCTAAATTGAATGTAAATAATTATAAGAGGTACTAGGGGTTCGAGGATCCACTTGTAGCAATCCTCGATGTTCAATCCGCTGTGGTTTCCCATTCTCTCAACTAGAGTCACCAGTCAGGTCTATCTAGTCGGATGATAGAACTGTTAAACCAGAAGTCTGCAACATGTAAGTTCTGTGCATAAAGTTCACTCAACTCTAGGCTGATCTGAGCATGCTCATTGCATAGGTCATTCACCTTTTCTATATGTCCAATTCCCAATCATAACCATCCTCAAGTCTTCTCACAAGACAAGGCTAGATCATGATTTGAACTGGATTCAAATTATATGCACAGTCCATACATATTCCAGATAATCAACCAAAACTAGAACTTTGGCATGAAGTCCCTTCATGAAGAGCTTGGTACTAGAACGCACTCCAATTCCTCGGATCATACAGGTCTAGACCGTTGCAAACAAATTAAGAAGATAAGTAATTCATCCAAACATCCATGAGTCATCACAAGACTAAGAGAAATTACTTAAAAAATTGTATAAACTTCAAACCTTAGTTCATAATCATGAATTCCAAACTGAAAACCACTTAACTACGAATTAAAACATCTTGGATACACTACAAGCTTCACCTCTTAGCCCTAGCTAAGAGGTTTAGCTGCTCATGATCCAAGGAAACATGAAACAACTACAAAAAGCATAAAAACAGCAAAGCAAACCAAAAGGAGTTGTGAAACTCCAATCTTCACTTTCACAGCCTCCAACCTCGCTTGAACCCTTCTAGGATACCCTAGGAACAATCCCTAGGTGTCTATTTATAGTCTGGAGGCTCCACGACTTCGGAAGAATCGAGAAAGTGCGTAACACTTACGCAGCGCAGAGAAAATCGGACATTACTTAGGAGTTTCTAAGTCAGTACACCTGGCCGACCGGTCACGACCGGTCGGCCTCAATACACGTTCATTCCAGCAAGCATGGCCGACCGGTCATGACCGGTCGGCCTTGTAAAGCATTAGTCCAGCAAGCTTGTCCGACCGGTCATGACCGGTCGGACGTTTTCCTTTATACTCCAGCAGCCATGGCCGACCGGTCATGACCGGTCGGCCTTGTAAAACCTTCCTCCAGTGACTGTGTCCGACCGGTCATGACCGGTCGGGTGTCTTCAGCACTTCCCCCATGTACATGGCTGACCGGTCACGACCGGTCAGCTCCCTTTTCTTCTTGTGTTCTTCCTTCCTTTCTTCTGCTTTCTTCTTTCCTTACTTCTTTCTTTGTTCCCTTCTTCCTTCGGCTCTCTTTGGATCTTCATTTCAGGTTCTAAATCAGCCCTTTTTATCTTTAATTATGTGGGGCCACTCTCAGTCCTGTAGTCACAAAACATGCATTGGATTAGCCTACAAACCATATAAACCTTGCACAATGAGTGATGAATTGGGGTTAGAATATGCACAATTAAGGGCTCAACACACCCCCCAACCAGCATTTTGCTAGTCCCGAGCAAAACATGCGTGAAGCTAATCTCATTCTTCAGACTCAACTCTCTTTCAGAAACCATCCTTCTATACATTCCAGGGTTCGTAAGTGTAAGATTCAGAAAGATTAGGCGTCAAAGGTTGGCACCATAAATCCTCAAGACATAATAGGCATTCATATGAGATTCCCACTGATTGGTTGATAAATAGAGGGAATTGAACAAATTCATCCTAGTGTGGGTAGTGAAAATTCATTCCACGAGTTTCTAGGATTATCTTCTTCATAGATCAACTAGACTATAGAACTCAAGGTACATAAAGCCACATCAAGCCAATGACAGGAATTTGCCTTACCGTCCTTCCGACGACTTTCACACTACGTCCCATTTCCGGCTTTGGTTACGGGTAGACCATCCCCCGGTTGGTAGTAGGTAGCCCTAATCGGAATTTTCCACCATTTTTCCACATTCCCAATTTCATCCTTCCTTTTCCTTTTTCTTTTTAAATTAAATAGGATTTTTAGAAATCCATATCTTTCATTATTTTCCCATGGACAAGGATGGACAAAGTACCCCGGCCTGATTTCTCAATACCTTAATTCAAAGTCTAACTCATCCCTAAATCACATAATCCCTTCAACTCATGAAAATCGTGTAATGTGAACTAGGTGTAAAAGTGTTCAGATTTTCTATCAATCACAAAAATAGGGGAGTTCACATATAAAACCATTATGCAATGAGAGATTCCAGACTTCCAGCCCTATACACTTCATATCTCCTCCTCTTATGCTCATATCAACTCGAATGCCTAGAACCAGTGTTTTCCAAAAGAGTTTCAAATTTGTGAAAAGTCGAAAAATTTTCCACATGATTGCTTGAAATGTTGCAAATCGCTGAATTCATCCAAGAGATCCTACACCCCCCAACCAAATCTTGCATTGTCCTCAATGTAAAAGATGTGCAATGAGCAAAACATGAGAGCAATTTGAAAATAAAAGGGAGTGAGGAAAGATAGTACCTGAGAGAGTGAAAAGTGAAGATCTTCCTCCTTCTAACAAACCTATGAAAACAAAAGCAGCAAAATCCTAATCCTAACTACTCTATACCTCCATCAGACTAGGAGATCAATCATCCTGATACACAGGATCATTCAGAGGTATGGACATACCT
Source organism: Liriodendron chinense (assembly GCA_003013855.2). Taxonomy (NCBI): domain Eukaryota; kingdom Viridiplantae; phylum Streptophyta; class Magnoliopsida; order Magnoliales; family Magnoliaceae; genus Liriodendron; species Liriodendron chinense. The sequence goes on from ML058429.1 coordinate 8,027,612, forward strand.
TTTGAAGGGAAGTTCTCAAAGAACGGCTTTAATCGCTGCCCATTTGCTTTAAAAATGTTGCCGTTCCTTGGATTTAATAGCTCAACAGTCCCATATGGATAGACAGTTTGCACAATGTAGGGACCGGTCCACCGAGATCTCAATTTTCCCGGAAATAGATGTAAGCGAGAGTTATACATGAGGACTTTTTTATTTATCTTGAATGTCTTGCGAAGAATATTCTTATCATGGAATATCTTCGTCTTGTCCTTGTAAATTCTTGCATTCTCATAAGCTTCATTACAGATTTCTGCAAGTTCATTCAATTGTAGTTTGCGTAACGAGCTTGCCTTGTCAGGATTGAAATTTATCCTCTTAATAGCCCAATATGCCTTATGTTCCAACTCCACAGGCAAGTGACAAGCCTTCCCATAGACAAGTCTATAGGGAGACATTCCAATAGGAGTTTTAAAGGCAGTACGGTAAGCCCAAAGCGCATCGGTAAGTCGAAGTGACCAATCCTTGTGATCAGGATGCACCGTTTTCTCTAAAATGTGTTTAATCTCTCTATTGGATATCTCAGCTTGTCCACTAGTTTGTGGGTGATAGGGAGTGCTCACTTTGTGCGTTACGCCATATTTCTTCATTAATGCTTCAAAAGGGCGATTGCAAAAGTGAGACCCTCCATCACTTATGATGACTCGAGGCGTTCCAAACCGGGAAAGAATGTTTTCTTTTAAGAATCGAATGACCGTTTTATGGTCATTATTCCGGCAAGGGATGGCCTCGACCCATTTGGAAACATAATCAACGGCAAGCAAGATGTATAAGTTTCCAAAAGAAGATGGGAATGGGCCCATGAAATCGATGCCCCAACAATCAAAAATTTCGATAATTAAGATGGGATTGAGTGGCATCATATTTCTACTGGAGATTCCTCCTAATTTCTGACAAGGTTCGCAAGCTTTGCAAAACTCATGTGTGTCTTTGAACATGGTGGGCCAATAAAACCCACATTGCAGAATTTTCGCTGTGGTCTTTTTAGCCGAAAAATGGCCACCACATGCTTGAGAATGACAGAAGGAGATGATACTTTGTTGCTCTTCATGTGGGACACATCTCCTTATGATTTGATCGGGACAATACTTGAACAGGTATGGGTCGTCCCATAGAAATTTCCGTACCTCTGAGAAGAATCTATCCTTATCTTGCTTTTTCCAATATGTAGGAATTGTACCTGTAGGAAGATAATTAGCAATGTCCGCATACCATGGCAATTGGGAAACAGCAAAAAGTTGTTCATCAGGGAACATGTCATTGATTGCAGTCGTTTCAGGGGAATCAGTGAGGACAAGTCGAGAGAGGTGGTCAGCTACTACATTCTCTACTCCTTTCTTATCACGTATTTCTAAGTCGAATTCTTGGAGTAAGAGGATCCATCTTAATAACCGTGGTTTAGCATCCTTCTTAGAGAGAAGATACTTAAGCGCGGCATGGTCAGTGAATACAATGATCTTGGATCCAATCAAGTAGGATCTGAACTTCTCCAAGGCAAAAACTACGGATAAAAGTTCCTTTTCAGTAGTGGTGTAGTTTGCCTGGGCTGAGTTTAGGGTTCTACTTGCATAGTAGATAACACATGGCTTTTTATCTTTTCTTTGGCCTAACACGGCCCCAATAGCATAGTCGCTAGCATCGCACATAATCTCAAAAGGAAGGCTCCAATCAGGTGGTTGCATTATTGGGGCGCATGTCAACATGCCTTTAAGGGTGGTAAAGGCCTTTTGACATTCTTCACTCCACTCAAATGAATTTTCCTTTTGAAGTAGGTTGCATAAAGGACGAGAGAGTGAACTGAAATCCTTTATGAACCGTCTATAAAATCCTGCGTGTCCTAAAAAGGACCGTATATCTCGTATGCTTTTGGGTGGTGGAAGGTTAGAGATAAGGTCAATTTTCGCCTTGTCCACCTCAATTCCATTTTGTGAAACGATGTGACCAAGTACAATTCCCTTTTTAACCATGAAGTGGCACTTTTCCCAATTGAGCACAAGGTTCTTCTCTTCACATCTTTTTAGCACAGATTTCAAGTGCTCAAGGCACTCATCAAAGCTACAACCGAATACGGAAAAATCATCCATGAAGACTTCGAGAATTGTCCCCACCATGTCAGAAAAGATGCTCATCATACAATGCTGAAAAGTGGCAGGGGCATTACATAGTCCAAACGGCATCCGTCGATAGGCGAAAGTGCCGAATGGACATGTGAATGTAGTCTTTTCTTGGTCTTCACGGGCAATTTCTATTTGGTTGTACCCTGAATAGCCATCAAGAAAGCAAAAGTGGGAATGACCCGCCAACCGTTCTAAAATCTGATCAACAAACGGTAGGGGGAAGTGGTCTTTCCTCGTGACAGTGTTTAGCTTCCTGTAGTCAATGCACATTCTCCACCTGGTAGTGACTCTAGTTGGTACGAGTTCGTTATTGGCATTGGCTACTATGGTTATTCCGGATTTCTTAGGCACCAGTTGAGTTGGGCTCACCCATTGGCTATCAGAGATTGGGTAAATGATACCTACATCCAATAGTTTCACCACTTCGGCCTTAACCACATCCTTCATATTTGGATTTAGTCGTCTTTGTGGTTGCCGGGATGTCTTTGCATTTTCCTCAAGGTGTATGCGGTGAGTGCAAATCAGTGGGTCTATGCCTTTGAGATCCGCAATTATCCATCCAATGGCACTCTTGTGCTCTAATAGAGTGGCTATTAGCCTACTCTCTTGTTCCTCATCCAAGTGGGAAGAAATCACCACTGGATATGTCTCATCTTGACCTAAATAAACATATTTTAGCTCACTTGGCAATGGTTTTAGGTCGAGTTTTGGGCCTTAATGTTGGATGGGAGGGCCTTGTTCTCATTTATAGGCAAAGGTTCAATTGGGGTCCTCCATCTTTTATTTTCACGCACCATCATCACATCTAGAATGGCATCCATCTCTTGTGTTGTATTATCATTCATATCATGGAGATGGGCCACACATGCCTCCAAAGGGTCGGAAAATAGTGACAAGGGGATTGTATCTTCCACGAATGATTCGATCATGTTTAATTCGTGGATATCATCATCAACTTCCCGCGGTTGTTTGCATAACTCAAATATATTAAGCTCAAGGGTCATATTTCCAAAGGACATTTGTACAAGTCCGTTTCTACAATTGATAATGGCGTTTGAGGTAGCTAGAAACGGTCGTCCAAGTATGACAGGAATTTGAGTACCGGTGCTCATCATAGGATGTGTGTCCAAGACAATAAAATCTACTGGGTAGTAGAATTTATCAACTTGGACTAGAACATCCTCTACCATTCCTCTCGGTATCCGGATGGATCTATCAGCAAGTTGGAGTGTGGTTTTGGTGGGTTTCAATTCACCTAACCCAAGTTGTTCATAAACCGAGTATGGAATGAGATTCACACTTGCCCCCAAGTCGAGTAGGGCTTGTTTAATTTGGTAGTCTCCTATGATGCATGATATGGTTGGACTACCCGGATCTTTGTATTTTTGGGGCACCTCTTGTTTGATGATGGCACTCAAATTCTCAGCCAAAAGCACTTTGTTGTGAACGTTATGTTTCCTTTTGATTGTACACAATTCCTTTAAAAATTTGGCATAAGATGGTATTTGTTTTATTGCATCCAACAACGGAATGTTGATCTTCACCTGCTTGAAAACTTCCAGAATTTCCAGATTTTTATCTAAAGGTTTAGGTGAAATCAACCTTTGTGGAAATGGGGCAACCGGCTTGTATTGTCTTTCCGGTTCTTTCTCTTGTGGAATATTGTTTGGGCTATCATCCTCTTTGGGAGTTTCCGGATCCTTAGGCTTGGGAGCCTTCACCGGATTGGATTTATCAATTTCTTTCCCACTTCTCAAAGTGGTGATAGCTTGGACATGTTCCGTATGGTGGGAGGATGAGCTTGCATCTTGTATCTCATACTGGGTCCTTGGGTTAGGAAGAGTTTGAGCAGGAAGTGTGCCCTTCTCTCTACCACTTAGGTGAGCTTCAACTCTAGCCAGAGATGTTTTCAATTCATTAATGGCTTGGTTTGAATTTTGATTGAATTTCAATTGCTCTTGCATGAACCCATCTATTTTTAGAGAATTTGTCTTGTTATACTCATTCTGGACCGATACGAGTGCACCCAACATCTCTTCTAGTGATACTTTTGGAGTGTTGTTTGCATTTGCAGTGGGTCCATTCCTCCAACTGAAGTTGGGATGGTTCTTCCAATTAGGATTATACGTGTTTGAGTTTGGAGCACCATATTGCTGCTGATAACTGTTTATGGCATTTGTTTGTTCTTGTAAGATGCTTTGGACTGCTGAAATTGTGGGACAATCTGGTGTAGCATGTTGATTTCCAGCACAAATTCCACAAACAGTTTCAACCTCAGTGGAGTTGATTGTTTCTCCTTTCCTTAATTCCATGGCTTCGACCTTTCTTGTAAGGCTAGCCAACCGTGCACTTATGCTATCTTCCTCTGATAAGACATACATTCCTCCCTTTTCCTTTTGTTGGCCAATCTTGGAATTTGTTGGTTTAGATGTGTCCCAAGATTGTGCACTTTCAGCCAATTCTTCCAGATAATCCCATGCTTCATCAGCTTCCTTATTCATGAACTCCCCATTACACATCATCTCTATAAATTGGCGCATGGATGGAATCAGTCCTTCATAGAAAAAACTTATAATCCGCCAATTTTCATAGCCATGATGTGGGCATGCGTTTAATAGGTCCTTGAATCTCTCCCAACATTGGGAAAAGGTTTCATCCTCCTTTTGGGCAAAGTTCATGATAAGGCGCTTAAGCATGTTCGTTTTGTGAGTAGGGAAGAATTTTTTTATAAATTCTCTGTGCATATCATTCCATGACCCAATTGATCTTGGCCTCAATGCATAAAGCCAACCCTTGGCTTTATCCTTAAGAGTGAAAGGGAAGAATTTAAGTCTTACTACATCTTCAGTCACATTTGCAAAGTGCATGGTGGTGATTACCTCATCAAACTCCCTAAGGTGTTGATAGGCACTTTCACTGTCTAAACCATGGAATTTAGGGAGAAGATTGATCACTCCCGGTTTCAAATCCACATTCCCTGCATTTGGTGGAAATACTATGCATGAGGGAGTGCTCGTTCTTGCAGGTTGCAAGAAATCACGTAAAGTCCTAGGTCGGGGAACATTCTCAACCACATTCTCCCCTGTTTCGGTTTGATTTTGAACCGGGTTAGGTTGATTTGTAGCCATACTTTCAGATAAAATTGGAGAATCTAGATGTCTCCTAACACGTGGCTCTCTATCAATGCCTTCTACTATCCCCCCTTCACTTATGAGTCGGTTATTGGAATCCCGAGCCCAATGTGGCATGCAAAACCAAAAATAAGAAACAAAAAGGAAAAAGAATTCTTCCTTCTTTTTCTTTACTCTTCTCTAAGACCGAAGCACAAGGTGTCTTGCAATGGCTAGGCCAGAAACAAAGATAGAGACCGATTTCTCCTGGTCAATAGGGGTTCAGAGAACACCCCACCCACTCTTTGAATCTTTTGAGAAAAGGTGCAGAAAAAGGAGAAAGAGGAGTAGAGATGAGAAAAGAAATCCCTGAGCACAAGGTGATCCAAGACGGCAGAGCCGACCAATAGGAATCCAGGTGGCAAAAAGGCCAACCTTTCAGAGATCCAAAAGGAGTCTCCACCCACTCTACAAGAGATGAATAAAATAAGAATGACTAGGAGAAGGAGAAGAGTAAGGTTTCAGAAGGATAGAACCTGATTCGCACTTGAAATCCTTGAATCTTCTTCAGCTTCCTAGAAATCCTTGAAAAAAATCAAATAAACAAACTAAGTTAGTTCTAAAAATCTAAAAGAGTCCTACATAGATACTAATTTCAGAAATTTGTGAAAACCGTCAAGGTCCCCGGCAACGGCGCCAAAAACTTGTTCGCTTCCCCAAGTGTAGGGTTGCGATGTAGTAATAAACTCGGTAATACCGAGGTCGATCCACAGGGACTTATGTAGGATGTCACAAACTCATCCACAAGTTTCTATTGAAGCTAACAATCAAAGTTTGAATAGAATGTGTGTGATTAACAGTTTAAGCTAAATTGAATGTAAATAATTATAAGAGGTACTAGGGGTTCGAGGATCCACTTGTAGCAATCCTCGATGTTCAATCCGCTGTGGTTTCCCATTCTCTCAACTAGAGTCACCAGTCAGGTCTATCTAGTCGGATGATAGAACTGTTAAACCAGAAGTCTGCAACATGTAAGTTCTGTGCATAAAGTTCACTCAACTCTAGGCTGATCTGAGCATGCTCATTGCATAGGTCATTCACCTTTTCTATATGTCCAATTCCCAATCATAACCATCCTCAAGTCTTCTCACAAGACAAGGCTAGATCATGATTTGAACTGGATTCAAATTATATGCACAGTCCATACATATTCCAGATAATCAACCAAAACTAGAACTTTGGCATGAAGTCCCTTCATGAAGAGCTTGGTACTAGAACGCACTCCAATTCCTCGGATCATACAGGTCTAGACCGTTGCAAACAAATTAAGAAGATAAGTAATTCATCCAAACATCCATGAGTCATCACAAGACTAAGAGAAATTACTTAAAAAATTGTATAAACTTCAAACCTTAGTTCATAATCATGAATTCCAAACTGAAAACCACTTAACTACGAATTAAAACATCTTGGATACACTACAAGCTTCACCTCTTAGCCCTAGCTAAGAGGTTTAGCTGCTCATGATCCAAGGAAACATGAAACAACTACAAAAAGCATAAAAACAGCAAAGCAAACCAAAAGGAGTTGTGAAACTCCAATCTTCACTTTCACAGCCTCCAACCTCGCTTGAACCCTTCTAGGATACCCTAGGAACAATCCCTAGGTGTCTATTTATAGTCTGGAGGCTCCACGACTTCGGAAGAATCGAGAAAGTGCGTAACACTTACGCAGCGCAGAGAAAATCGGACGTTACTTAGGAGTTTCTAAGTCAGTACACCTGGCCGACCGGTCACGACCGGTCGGCCTCAATACACGTTCATTCCAGCAAGCATGGCCGACCGGTCATGACCGGTCGGCCTTGTAAAGCATTAGTCCAGCAAGCTTGTCCGACCGGTCATGACCGGTCGGACGTTTTCCTTTATACTCCAGCAGCCATGGCCGACCGGTCATGACCGGTCGGCCTTGTAAAACCTTCCTCCAGTGACTGTGTCCGACCGGTCATGACCGGTCGGGTGTCTTCAGCACTTCCCCCATGTACATGGCTGACCGGTCACGACCGGTCAGCTCCCTTTTCTTCTTGTGTTCTTCCTTCCTTTCTTCTGCTTTCTTCTTTCCTTACTTCTTTCTTTGTTCCCTTCTTCCTTCGGCTCTCTTTGGATCTTCATTTCAGGTTCTAAATCAGCCCTTTTTATCTTCAATTATGTGGGGCCACTCTCAGTCCTGTAGTCACAAAACATGCATTGGATTAGCCTACAAACCATATAAACCTTGCACAATGAGTGATGAATTGGGGTTAGAATATGCACAATTAAGGGCTCAACAGAAGTCCCCTTCTCCCATTCAGAATTCCTACCCCTAGAAATCAATGCATCCATAGGGGTACTCTCTCCGTCATTTTTCTTTCTTAATTGCCTCTGTTGAAGGGATGAGATAATGGTATCTGTTAGTGCACTTTTTTATGGCATACTAGTGTACCTTATTTGTTAATTACGTAGGTCTTAAGTCTAGGTATTGGTTGAGCTTAAAGAAGATGAAGACTAAAGACTCAAGTGGACCTGCTGCATTAAGGAAGAAGAAACAAGTAAATGAGATGCCTGGGTGATCCTTAAACCTTGAACCAAACCAAAACCCAAACCTTTAGATGACTTGACCAATAGGTAGACCTTTAGTCATCTTAGATTGGCCTTAGATGTCCCAAAAGATCACCCAAAGAATTGCCCAAGAGGTTGCATGAGTTGCTGTAAAACACAACTCAAATACAACAGCAAACATGCCTGTCAATCGGTCTTAACCCTTGGCTGACCGGTCATCAGAGGCCCAAAGAGAGACAACAATAACTTATTACTCCAGAGTGTCCCTCGGCATTTTCAAACCGGTCAACTAGTCTGACTAATCGATCGGCTGACCAATTGGCAGAGGCAAAAAATGGGACAGCAACATTTACCAGTCCCAGGCCTAACTTCAGACCGGTCAACCCTCAACGACCGACCGGTCATGGGCCCCTCAGACCTGTCGAATGATTGGTCGGCAACTAGCCATTGGTTGTCATTTTCTATCCGTTGGAGCTTTTGCTCTATATATTTGTAGCCCGAGTTTTTGGGTTCTAAAAGAGAATTTTGTATATTAGAAGCCACCCTCATTGCCCATACCATTAGGCTCTAATCCTAACCATTCCAAGTCATCTTCCTTGTGTTTGATCACAAGATGGAGCATTCAAAACTCAATTGACGATGGACTTACTCTCTCTTAATCTTAAATAGCAAAGATCCCTCATAAATTTTATTTTGAAAATAGATAATTTGATTTTCATTTTATATCAACAAAACAAAGTGTGGATGAGTGGTAAATTGGTTAATTAAGTAGTGAAAGGTTGTAGGTTCTATTCCCCTTGCATATAAAAGTTATATTTTGTAATTTTTTCTTAAAATGGTCAACACTTACCATATGTAACCTGGAGACAATTAAGGCCCTTGATTCATAAAAGTGATAGACGTTGAAAGCATAGTTGGCAACTCACACTCATCACTCCAACATTACCTCACACAAATCCCTCTTGGGATCTATAAGTACCACATGCCCTGGTGAGAGAGGGCTAGTGATAATGTGTATAAGAGAGAGAGAGAGAGAGAGAGAGAGAGAGAGAGAGAGAGAGACGTGGGTGTGCATTTATAGAAGAATGAAAGTTAAGGAAAAGACTGTAACAAGCTAGAAGCCAAAGGACATACTCTGTATACTTGTAGTAATGTTTTGGTAAGTGGTTCTAAATCTAAGATAAACTATTTCTACTTGGATTTATTTATCTACGATTTATATTTAGAAAGTTGTTATTTACAACTTGTGTTATTTGCAAAGTACTTCATATTTGGTAATGTTTTATGATGCCTATATTTGGAAAGTCCTTTATTGAGAAATGATACTTTATTTGAAAAGTTATGTTGATATTATGCTAACCATAAAATGTTTCCTTTAATTGAGAAATGATACCTCATTTGGACAATCTTGTGTTATAATTTATTTATAGAAAGTTTCCTTATTTGAAAATGAGGCCTTATTTTAGGAAGTTTGGTAATACACCCTATTTATAGAAAGTCTCTTTATTTATAAATAATGCCTTATTTATAAATTCTTGAGAATTGCTCTCTATTTGAGAAATAGTTATGCTATGACTTTATTTTTTAACTTTACTTTGGACAAATTGAATTTATCAGAGATTGTAAAGAGTGATGGTGAGGATTATTTTTATAAGGTGATAGAGATGCATGAATAATGATGAGTGTTGGCAGGAATTAAATGTTGAGTGAAATACATGCCTCGTGTTGGCTATGCTGAGTGATATAATTTAAGCCTCATGTTAGTTATGTTGAGTGACTATTTGTGACAGGCATTGGATTTTTCTCAGTGAAATGATGTTGAGTGATTGCTCATTTTGAGCAAAGAGTGAAGTTGTATGTACTAAGCATTTTGTCCATTTGTTTTTTTCTTTTCCATTTTACGAACTCTGAATAATTTCTTTCTGATTGCCAAATTTTTAAATCATGACTTCTTTTACAATTGTGAGATTCATATTTATATTATCTTGCATATAGAACCATTTACACAAGTTTTATCCTTATGGATTTCTTGGATGGAAAAATTGTAAACTAAAGAATAGGTGGAGACACTTAGGAGTTGGCCCCATGAAGTCGATACCATTTACTTGTTATGGACATAGAGCTTTAATCTAATGACATTTGAATACTATTTTGTTTATAGTTTGGTTTATGGAAGTACTCAAAGTAATTGACGTAGATGATATTTGAGCTTTACATTTGAATAAAATAGTTATTTTATTTATGTAGGCGAATGTGGTTGTGATATGAATATTATAAATTTTCCTTTAACTTAAGTCACGGCCCTAAACTCGAGTCCAGGGTTAGAGTTAACCATGTTCACGGATTTGGGGGCATGTGTTGAGCTCTGAATTGTGTATATCTAAACCCTAAATTCATCACACATTTGCATAGTTTTGAATTTTAAGAGATCCATCTTATATATGTATTTGTGTTTGCAAGAAAAGGAGAGAGACTTCATGAATTCATTGCTAAAAGGGACTACTTAGAATACTTTGAAGATCAAGTAAAGAAGGAAAGAGAGGAAGAATCCAAGTGAAAAAAGTTCGGAGTTCAAAATCAGAAAAGTGCAACAACATGCAGTTTCGATGAGAAGTTCGATTGGTCTTTAATCCATTGAAAATTTACTTCCGATTGGTCTTCGATCCATTAAAGGATCCATCAGAAATATCCGAAAAAATAGAATTTTGGATAACTCTCTAAACTGATTTTCGATCCCTCATGAGAAGTTTGATCCGTGATTAATGGGGGCTTCAATTAATCGAAAATAGAATTCAATCCATTGTAAAATCAAATCTTAGAAGTTAAAAAATCTAAACTCTCTGAAAAAAACTCTGATCCATCGAAGGATCCATCGAAGCACTCTCCGATTCATCGAAGCATCCATTGGAACTGACATAAGTGCGAAAATCTTACACACTTGGAGAGGTAGTGTGCAGTTTTTCCTATATAAAGACACCTTCACTCTCTTCATAGATCATCCTAGAAAAGTCTTAGACGTATTAAAAGTGGAGAGATTCAAAGTGGAGCTTCTACAACTTCAAGTTCTTCATGTTCTTTTTCTAAGTTCATGTTTTTAGTTTTTCTTTTATTTTCTAGTTCAATCACGTCTTTGAAATTACGTTGGTAGTCTAACACGACACCTTTGTATGTGCGGAAGCTTCAAGAGCAACTAGAATTATGGCTAAGTCCTATTAGGGGGGGTGGGGCTAATTAGGACCTTTTGAAATTCTTTTTGCCTACTTACACAATTAAACGAAGTAAGGCAAGAACATTTCGGCTTCCAAGCCTAAGTGGGTCCAATCACAAGACTAGCATATGGTTTAAGTAATAAACAACCTAGTCTAAGCATGCATAGATAATCAAATGATTTAACTAATTAAGCTCCTAACCTATGCAACCTATGTAGACTTATGAGAATGGATCAATGAGCTCAAGTCTACACAACTGGTGAAAGTACATCTTGTGTATGGATGTGCCTATCTAGTGCCTAGCATACATTCCTATCAAGCATTCATAATTAAACAATTAAACATACAATGCTAAGATATCAATGTGCTCAATCAATCACAAACACAAGCATGTATAGTAGTTTGACTTTGGGTCTACTCCACTCCCGGTTCAAGTACTCAACTCCTTCGAGCACACCGGCATTCACTATCAGAGGTTTTAAATGAGGTTCACCTCTCAACCTTTACACGGAGGTTTTACCGATTCACCTCTCAACCATAACCAGAGTTTTGGACAAAGGGCTAACTCTCAACCCAAACGGAGTTTTGGACATAGGCTAACTCTCAACCTTACGCATGTTTACTCCTATGTCGGAGGCTCCCCCTTGGAGACTTTGTTTAGGCCCTACAAATGGGCCAAGGAGTGCCAAACAACTCTTAGTCTTTAGGCCGACAAACAGGTTAAGGAACGGCCAACATCCCTAATTCAAGTTTGATAAATAAACTCTACACTCAACTCCGACAGGGAATTGAGTGGATGGACTCTCAATAAAGACAACCTTACTTGTCGAATGAGACCCTTGTTCAGTGCCGGTTCGAGTTGCTTGATCTCCGCTCTCCCGTGCTTCAATCAGCTTCCCTTGCTCCCCCGATTGTGTTATCATTGCGCCTCCAATGCCTCAGCTACACTTGATCAATCACCTTGCTTGTGATGCCTTTGAGATGCCCAAGGTAATAGGAGGGTAGGTTTGAGAACTCTACAACTAATAAGAATGAGTTGCCTAGAGTTACTCACCTACAACGATCTCATCTTAGAGATTTGGATAAGGATATGCCTATCAAGAAAGATCCAAATTCTAGAGATCAAGAGGGGATGAAGGTCATCTTCTTCATGAGCTTGGAATGCTCCAATCTTGTGTTAAAGCACAAGGAAGATGCCTTGCATAGGTTGAGAATGAGCCTCAAATGGTCTGTAACAATGGTGGCTTCACTTCTCTCAAAATCCCTCTCCTTACCCCTCAAAATGAGTCAAGCCCCTTTATAAAAGATGTCCAAACGGATAGAAAACAGGCAAACTTCTTTTTGTGTTGTGACAAAAAGATTGGCTAGTCCCGACCGATCGGCCAACGGCTAGTGAAGACAGTAAAGATGCTGTCTAGGGGGGGGGTCTGTCCGACCGGTCATGACCGGTCGGCCCAAGGGCCTAGTGCACTACAGCAAATGCTAGTCTAGACCAGCCGGTCTTGACCGGTCGATCCAGTCTAGCCGACCGATTGGACAAGCCTAGGTTCAGCCAAACAGTTTGTTGACCCAACTTTTTCACAACCCAATCTCTAAGGCCATAGTATGGGTGATCTTTTGGGACACCTAGGGCTAATCTATGATGACTAAAGGTTTTCCTAATAAGGTAAAGGTCATCAAGAGGTTAAGGGTTAGGTTTTGGTCAAGGTTAAGGCATATCAAGGCATCACTTTTACCTGTTTCTTCTTCCTTGATGCAGCATGGCCACTTGAGTCTTCGGTCTTCATCTTCATTAAGCTCAACCGACACTAGACTTGCTGACCTAAGTGATTGACAAACAAGGTGCACCAGTATGCCACAATAAAGTGCACTAACAGTCTTTGCTTGGCTAAACCTCTTAGCTAGGGCTAAGAGGTGAAGCTTGTAGTTAGTTTTAATGTTTAATTCTTTCATGCAAGCACTCTAAGATTTAATGTTGGAATTTTCAAATTCTAGTTTAAATAAAATTGGTAATTTTAGAGAATTTTGAGATCTCTTGTGCCAAGTACAAGAGATGCTTTTGAGTTTCAAAGATTGATCATTATACTATTATGAGAATTGGATTGTGGAAACCCTAGATCTACCGTGATTTAAGGATACGATTAATGCTTTGAATTTCCATTAAGTTCAAGTTCTCCATGTTTGAAGTAGAACTAGAAGTGGAAGTTTCAGATTTTGATTTGGTTCGTTTATGTGTTTTTGAATTATATATCTTCCAATTGGATAGAGATAGGACTTTGATTCCAATTGTGTGATTGTACTTGGTGAATGGATTATCATTAAGATTACTACAAGTGGATCCTTAGCGCTCTAATTGCTTAATTCTAATATTTCTTTATTAAAACTATGTTTATGCTTTCTTTTAAATTGTTGTGAATCCTAGTTAAGCTTTGTTAATATTTATAGAATTGAGTTAGTTACATAATCCTTGAGGACGATCTCGCTCTCTACCGAATTATTACTACATCGCAACCTTATACTTAGGGTTAGCGAACAGCGTGATAAGGGATCTCTCTCTCTCTCTCTCTCTCTCTGGACAAACAAGTGGGTCTTGGACATCCATGGGTCCTTTGTTCTAAAATGCTCCCTCCCTACTATAATACAATCTATATAAGGTGTCAGGGTTTTAGGTGTACTTTTGTATGGTGCTCGCTACCCTCTAGGACTTTTATATACTCTACTATAAAGGAAGCATGTCCACCTTTCTAATCCATGCACCTTCACCATCCATATCCCTCCACTATCCGTCAATACTAGTCTTAGGCCATCCCATGCTACCCCAAAGTCTAGACTAGCAATTATTGGTCATTGGATGTCCATTTCACAATATGGTTTAAAACATATCAATGGTTAAAACTCAAAGTTAATGGTTGAAAACTCTTAATCAACCAATTAAAGAACCATAGGATTGCTAGCCAACCTATAAAACACCAGATGGGCTATCTAAAGATTAAGATCAAGCCACATACTCATGTCCTAAGCAGGCTAAGTAGATCCCTTATTAGATCATTTTGTCCTCAATGAACTTGACAATAACACTTAGCATCATCTACTTTCAATAGCCATCTGAGTGGCCTAAAAAAGTGATCCAAAGTGCTAACTACCAAGCCATCTTAGCCCAAATAGCCTTAGGTCTAAGGATTTGATGGAACCAGTGCAATTATGTCTTCTAGAATGGGCATGATGGGTCTCCTAGTTTAGATACTTATAAGTGATCTTGCCAATGTAAGTGACTAATGGTTCATTCACGGTACTATCCATGACCCACTCACATACTTATATAGGGTAGGGTAAAGGCACACGAACACCAAGTCAAGCCCGATAGTGGAGATTGTTTATCTTGACACCGAGTTAGTCCGCTTGATAAGATGACCATTCATATGCAAGACACAAACATGTCTTGAAACCTATATAACTAGGGTCAAGGGACTAAGATGGATGGACCACAATTCTCACTTAGCCATTATCTGTTATGTCCAATCTCAACATGCCTAACAACACCAAAGGTTTACCTCACAAACCAATGAAAATAATTAACTTGTTTCACACACATTAATTTGGCCATATGATGAATGAATTCTCATGCATAAACTAAGGAAGGTCCAGAAAGAAGCAACCAAACATTGATTTTTCATGGCATTATTGTAGTATATAGTTGTAAACACCCACCCCATATGAGAGAAACTACTTCCCGAGAACTAGGTTGAGTTTCGAAATAAGACATGTTTGAGTCAAAACTACTCTTGAAAACTTAATCTAGTCAGTTGAGGATCCCCTTCACAACCTCTAGAGTCAAGCTTGATGGAAAATCAAGGGTGATTGTTGCTGACAAGAATCTAATTCTCACTGGCCACCATCCATCAATTAGAGCCTAATACGTAGCACCCTAGGTTGTTGTGTGACAAATGCACATCAAAACAAGTTTTGTATGGTGGCGAAAATCCAATTCCCGTGGGAAAAAGAAGTCATAGGTTCATAAGTATCCACCGAACCCTCAATGTAAGTAACCCCACTATGGCTTTCAGATTTTATGGATTCCTTGGGTTCGTCAACCGTCATTGAAATATCTTCATCATTAAGTTCAAAGCATCCAAAAGAGATAGTGGACTCACCATAATTGATGATGACATTGGGATCATCGAGATCAATCTCCTCTAAAACTTTATTCATTATATCTGAAGAAGGTGGGACTTGGATAGCCCCGTCCTTCTCATTAGAAGAGATTGATTCGATGCCCCCAAATTCGGGTTTAACGTCTTCACAAGATGGAGAGTAAGCTTGATTTGATTGTTCATCTACATACTCTTTCCATATTTTCTCAAGTATTTGTGTATACATGTCATCACAAGAGGAAGACGTTTTAGGGTGATTGTTAATAACCATGGTTGGTTCTTCCCTTGAACAAAGAGAATGGTGGTTTTCTCAATTTAGACTGTACGCATTGTAGGATGAAAAGTTATATGATGGTTGATAGGCATATCCATACAAGTGATCACGCATTGTCTTAACTGGTTGGCCACTATTCACTCGTTCTTTTTGTTGTTACACACCTCCTACCATAACTGGTGGAACACTCATGTTATTTTCAATCCAGTAATCACATAATATTTTCCTCGGATGATCATTATTCGATTTTGCTTCGTTCCGGTATTCCTCCATCATCTTACGTCGTGTCTCAACATGTGTATTGCTTTCATTAATGTAATCACGCATCGTCTTACGTTGGGGGGGGGGGGGGGGGGGGGGGGGGGGGGGGGGTATTGGAGGTTCTTTGAATCTCAGAAAAACACTCATGCTTGGATAGGATCCCGATCACAATGAGTTTAGGTCTCCCAATCTGATGTCTCATCCTCCAAAAGGTACTTGTATGCACCATTCGACCAATCATACATGATGAAATTTTAAGGAATTGAAAACTACCCTGATTTAGAAAAAAAAGAACAAAAAGAAGGGAGATGGAGAGATGTTACCCAATAGAGTGAGATCTATGTCAGCAACAATGTACTATAAAATCAAACAAAAAATTGTTAGTAATCTAGAAAAAAATTCTACTTCTAGAAAAACTAGAAATCTTAACTAACTAAGACTACTCTATAGCTACTAGAACAATTAGAACAGTTTAACCTTTTCCCCGGCAACGACGCCAAAAACTTGTTCGCCTCGCCTCAAGTGCAAGGCTGCGATGTAGTAATAATTCTTGGTAAGACCGAGGTCGATCCATAGGGAAAGAGGTAAACAATTCCAATTACTCTAATAACTGAAATCTAAGAAGTTTAGGAAAAATAATTTTTAAGAACTAAACATAAACAGGAAAAATCTGAGATTATGAAAAAGAGAACCAAGGCTTTTGAGGATCCACTTGTAGCAATCCCATGTCAATTCATTCATCCAAGTATAAAACACAACTAGATTCGAAGCTCTATCTCTCCTCTAGTTGGAAGATAAAGCATTCAAGCACATACAATCCCACTTAAGTTAAGAAATTAAGATCTAGTCCTATTTGAGCACATAGACTTCAAATATGTAGCCTTCGGAGTAACAGCCATGCCAATAGACTATGGCATGCTCAAAGGTTACCACAATTCAAATTAAATCAATCCCAACATGGAAATCTCAGAGAATTACAAGGAACTCATGTCCGAAGTACATGAACTCTCGTAAAACTTCTAAAAAAAACCAACTTTATTTAAACTAGAACATTTAAAATCCAAACTTGAAGTAAAGGTACGTGAATCAAAACAAATTAAATATGAAACTCGCCACAAGCTTCACCTCTTAGCCTTAGCTAAGAGGTTAGTTAAAAGAAAGTATTAAAAACTAGAAACTAGAACTAGAAGAAGAAGAAAACTAGTTGTAGGGGGCTAGGAAGCCTCCTAGGTCTTGATATCTTTGCTCCCCACATTGCTAGATACCCTAGGAAGAGAGTGGAGGTGGCCTTTTATAAGAGAAATCCTGCACCGATTTGGAAACTTCGAGAATCCGCATAAATATTTCACACTTGCGCAGACAGTTCCGATTGATTGGTCATATCTCCGATTGATCGGAGCACCCCCTTCCGATGGATCAGAACTTCTCCGATTGATCGAAAATATGTCAAAGACTTATGGAAAAATCTGAAATTTTGATGGGTCTCTGATATGACTCCGATTGATCGGAGGTAATTTCGATGGGACTTCGATTGATCGGAATTATGTTCAACAGCAACTCAAGGCTATTTTCTGCATTCTACTTTTATGGCCCTTCAGCTCTGCATTTTTCTTTTTCAAGATAATTCAAGACTTTAACTTGATTTCTTCGAGGCTTTTTCTCCACTTCTTTGGCTCATCGAAGCTTGGTCTTTTAATCACTCTAAATCCTCCAAATTAGCATTAAACCCATGACATCTCTCTCTTTTACCTACAAGCACAAAAATAAGCATAAGTCTTTAACTTTAATAACTTAAACTATGCAATTGTACTACGAATTGGGGTTCAAATATGTACAATTCATGGCTCAACATTCATCTCTTAACATAGATGTTTATGAGTTTCATCCAACCTAGGAGTTTGATAAGGTTCCTCCCTACCCTTTGGTTCTAATCCAAAATCTAACGTACGCTCCCACTAGAGGCTCCCCTTGGAGACTTGGTCGAGTTTGATTCCAAACTCTCACACTCAATCTTCCATAAGAAAAAGTGCAACTGAACTCTTCTACTTGACAACTTACTTGTCGAATTGAGCCCCTTCTTTAGTGTTGAGCTCTTAATTGTGCATATTCTAACCCCTAATTCATCACTCATTATGCATGGATTTTACGCTTAAAGACTATTCTAATACATGATTTGTGATTGCAGGAAGGAGAGAGAGTTCACTCGATCAATAGCTAAAAGAAGCATATTTAGGAACCTTGGATGAAGACCCAAGGTGGGACCGAAGAATCATGAAGAAAGAAGGAAAGAAAAGAAAGAAGGAAAGTATGAAAAGGAGCTTCACAAGGTGGTTCGACAGGTCAAGACCGGTCGGCCAAAAAGGCCCCGACCGTTCGGCCAACTCTGCTGTCATCTACAGAGGTTTCTGGACCAAACCAGACAAGTCACGACCAGCTAAGACCGGTCGACCATGCAATTTCAGAGTTCCAGATTTCAAGCAGCAGGCTATTCCCCTATTTAGATTTTTGGTATAATGTTTTGGAGCCATCTTGAAGATATTTGGAAATCCAATACATCCATGTCGAAGAGGAGCTCGACGCCGAAATAAATCAAGTGGTTTCGTGTCGATCGGAGCTACGGATTGACCGTGGTGGCCAAAACAATACGAACTGTCTAGAAAGTTCCAGATTCCGCCTACTCCACTCTAGGCCGGTCCAGGTGACCCATCATTAATGATATGAAGAATCTACTTTGACCAACTTCTAGACCACATCCATATATGAATAACCACAAAGTTTCAGATCAAAAGGATGTATGGTTTAATCGTACCGGTTGAAGAAAGATGGACCATCTAGAAAGATCCAACTGGACAGATTTTATAAAAGGCCTGAGTGTTCTAATTTTCAGACCATATTCTGGAAATGTTTTGGACAATCTAATCCATCTATCATGTAGAGAATGAAGTTTTCTACCAATGTTCAAAATTTGAGATCAATCCGACCTCTGTACACTCCGGAGTGTTGAAAGCAAGATGACTGGTTCTGAAGGTACCCGAATTGCATAATTTTGAGAGGCAGTCGTTGATCTGATTGGTGGGCCCATTCAGAAGATAATCTTGGAAATCGAAATTATCTATGAGGAAGATCACATTATAAGGAAGCTACAAATCAAATTTGAAGGCAATCCGACCATTAGTTAAGACGTACAAAGAGAAACAAAATCTGTTATGTTGCGGTACTCTTGCTGTATTATAAAAGGAGGTGCTCTCTTCTATTCCAGGGCAAGCAAGGACGCGGGGAGCAAGGAGTTTAAGTCATAGGAGGCTTCCTAGCCTCCTCCCGCTAGTTTTTCTTCCTTTTCTTAGTTCTAGTTCTAGTTTTTAATATGCTTTTCAGTAGCTAATCTCTTAGCTAGAGCTAAGAGGTGAACCTTATAGTTTTCTTAGATTGTTTAATTCATTTTATTGGTTTCAAATTGGATTTTTAGTGAAGAACAATGGTCTTTAGAAGTTTGAATGAAGTTCTAAGTAGTTTTTCTTAATCTTATGATGACTCATGGATGTTTGGAAGAATTGCTTTAGTTCTTAATTGTTTTGCATGACTCTAGACCTGTATGCTCTGAGGAATCAGATTCAATACGCTCTAGACCTGTATGCTCTGAGGAATCAGATTCAATACGCTCTAGACTTGGATTTCCATGTGGGAACTTAAACCAAAGTTCTACCTTTTTGTTCTAAATTTTGAATTATGTGTTGATTGTTCATATGACTTGAATGAAGTTCAAATCATAATATAGTCAAGTCTTGTGACAAGGTTTGATGATTATTATGGTTATGATCTTAATCTATTGGAATTAGGATTGACCTATGCAATTGAGTGTGCTCAAGTCCTAACTTGAATTGAGGGAATCATGTGCATTAATCACACATATGACATATTATTTTGATAATATAACCGCTCTACCATCTGGCTAGATAGGACTTAATTTCGATTCTAGTTGAGAAAGTGAGAAACCAAAGCGAATTATGCATCTAAGGAGAGCTATAAGTGGATCATTGATGCTCTAGTTATCTTTTCACTATCAGATTTTCTATTTTATGTTCAAAACCAATTTCACAAACCTCTTAAGATTCTAATTATTAGGATAGTTCGAATTGTTTACTTCCTTCCCTGTGGATCGACCTCGGTCTTACCGAGATTATTACTACCTCGTAAGCCTTGCACTTGAGGTGAACGAACATTTAGCGCCACTTGGGTTTTTTTATCTCCACTCTCTCGTGCTTCAATAAGCTCCACATTACTCCCTCGATCATGTTGTTGATGCGTTGTTAATGCCTTAGCTCTACGGATTAGCTACCTTGCACGTGATGCTCCAAAGAGATGCCCAAGGTGCTAGGAGGTGGTGGTGAATTCTCTACAACTAGTAGGATTTAGTTGCTTAAAGAAATTCCACATAATTGGATCCCTAGAGAGGTTTAGACTAAGGATATACTATGGTGTAGGTTTCTAAAATATCTAGAGATAAAAAAAGAGAAAGTTCATCTTCATATAAGCTATTGAATGCTTTAACTTGTGATGAATCATAAGGAAGATGACTTAGAATGGTTAGGATTAGACCCTAATAATGGTTGTTTGAATGGTGGCTTCTAATACACTAAATTCCCTCTCTTAATGGCTTAAAAGCCAAGGTCCATTTATATAGAAAAAAAACTTCAACGACTAGAAAATGGCAGCCAATAGTTATCTGTCAGTCGGCTAACAAGTCTTATCAGCTGGTCAATCTAAGGCCATCGTTCGACCGATGATAGACATGGTCAAGAAAATTAGGCCTGGACAGAAGTTATGTTGTTGTCCTCTTTTGGGCCTAAATCGGTCGGTCGACTAGGCCGTCTTAATGTCAGTCGGCCAATTGGTCAACTGACAACACATTAATTCTGTCATTTTAGTTTGCATTTTTAAAGTAGTTCATGAACCTCTTAGGCCTTCCTTTGGGTGGTCTTTTGGGACATCTAAGGCCACTCTAAGATGACTAAAAGTTTACCTATGGGTCAAGTCATTTAGAGGTATGATTTTAGATTAATTTCAAGGGTTTTGGTTCACCAGGGCATCTCTGATTTACCTGTTTCTTCTTCCTTGATACAGTCGTCCTCTTGTGTCTTCGGTCTTCATCTTCTTTATGCTTAACCAACATCTAGACACTAGGACCTACATAATTGACAAATAAGGTGCACTAGTATGTCATAAAAAAGTGCACTAACAATCTCCCTCTTTGTCAATTACATGATGAAACCTAATCTACCAAAATAAAATACATATACAAGATTACAATGATATTCAATAAAATACAGGACTCTTAACATGAACAACTAAGCGAAGCTCCTCTTAAGTTGCTCTCCCATAATCTGTCAATCCCTGTAATACAAAACATAACAAACTGCTTTAGTGTGACTTGATCTTTCTCCCCCTTAATGATACATCAATTAAGGAAAGGGAGGTAGATACTAGAGTGTCACAAATACAACTATATAAACATGCTAACTAGGAGACTATAAGAGTGCATGAACATTAAAACAAGGAGCATGCATGGAATATGATCAAGAAGAAAATTTTCTTATCGAAGGATAGGTGATCATGCATAATTGGTCATAAGACCAAGGCGAAGATGCATACAATTAAGCACATAAGTCAGTAAGTTTATGCTAATCTAATAGGATGAAAGTCTAGCATTCTAAAGATACCAAAATAAGCACTAATACTAACAATCTAAGGCTAATGATGCTTGAATCCTCTCAAATGCCTATATGCACAAGATAAGGCTGAAATCTTCACATTTACTTATAGTTTCTAGATTCTAGCTACCCTTACCAACTATTTCTAGTTTTTTTATCCTAAGGGTAATGTTGAGCTCTGAATTGTGCATATTGTAACCCCAATTCATCACACATTGTGCATGGTTTATATGTTTAAAGACTAATTTAATGCATGTTTTTGTGTTTCTAGGAATGAGAGAGAGACTTCACCTATATGATCTTAAAAGATTCACTTTGTATGCCTTTAAGATCGAAGGAAGAAAGGTTAAGAGGTGGAGGAAAGATGCAATGAAGATTGATGAGGAGAAAAGATGCAATGAAGATTGAGGAGGAGAAGCATGAAAAATTACAAGTCATAGAGTGTCCAACCGGTCGTTCGATCGGCCGGCCACTACAGCAGACAAGCCGGCTAAACTATCAAGAAACCAGAAAATCTTTAGACCAATTTTTACACTGCCCGACCTGTGGTCTGACCGGCCAGATGGATTGTCCGGCCAGCTGGCAGACAGATCAGCTTAAGATTCAAAAAGGGACCAAGCTCCAACCGGCCGGCCACTGCCCAAAGTGCATAAACTCTTCGCAAATTCCAGAAGATTCCAAGTCGGTGGTGAAGTTATGCTATAAAAGGACACCTCTACATCGTTCCTAAGGATTATGAAAGGACATTGAAGTCGTGGGAGGTAGAGAGGATCATCGTGGAGCGTTCGCAACTCTTCCAATTAGGGTTTTTATAGTTTTTCTTTTGATTATAGTTGTAGTATGATTATGCTCGGCTAGAACCTCTTAGTTAGAGCTAAGAGGTGAAGCTTGTAGCTAGTTTTAATGATTCAATTCGTTTATTTCAAGTACTCTTACTTTAAGTTTAGATTTTTAAGTTCTAGTTTGATTAAAGTTGGTATTTTATAAGTTTTATGAGAGTTCATGTACTCCGGACATGAGTTCCTTGCAATTCTCTAAGATTATCATTATGGTTTTATTAGATTCTAATTGTAGTAACCTAGATCATGCCATAGTCTCTTTGCATGGTTGTTACTTCGAAGGCTACAAGTTCGAGTTCTGTGTGCTTCATTAGAATTAGAAATTTGATTTTCGATATTTAAGTAGGACTGTTTGTGTTGAATAAAATATATTCCAATTAGATGAGAGATAGAACTTTGATTCTAATTGTGTTGTGGTTAGATGAATGAATTGGCATTGGACTACTATAAGTGGATCCTTAAAAGCCCTAGTTTCTCTTTAAATATCAGATTTTCCTTTGCTTAGTTTTCTGTTTAGTTCTAGTTCTTAATTTTGAATTTTTAAAACTAATTTATTTGAAGTTATTAGAATAAGTTGGAATTGTTTACCCTAATTCCCTGCGGATTGACCTCGATCTCACCGAATCATTACTATATTGCAGCCTTACACTTGAGGCGAGCGAATAAGTTTTTAACACCGTTATCGGGGAACTAAGTAAAACAGTTTTAAATTGTTTTAGTAGATATAGAAGTAGAATTAGTTGGGTAGGATTTCTGTTTTCTTAGGACTATTTTACTGATTTCTAGAACAAACAAGTTTTTTTTTTTTTTTGTAGGAATCACTTCTACTTCAAGAGAATCGGGTAACATCTTTCTAACTTAGAACTTTTTCTATTTTCAGTTTTATAGAATTTTGGTTTAGTCTCCAAATTTTGTTTATAAGATCTAAGATTTAGGTTCAGTTTTTATTTACGTGGTTTATGTCCCATTGGGAACGTGACCACATAAAGCTTCTCCAAACCGAGGGTGGTTTAGTTGGACCACTTTCCATCCAAAGACGAGTTAAAAAATACATAGAACATAGTGAAAGTTTGGGGAGTATGGATTAAACACCATTAAAGAATCCTTCCCCTCCTACTCCAACTACAAATGCAAATCAAGAGGGAATAGGAGAGAATGAGGTGCATAATACTCTTCCAATGAGAGCTTTACGTGACTACTTACGACCGGCTCATACGACTACACTCTCATATGTAGTTCTCCCAACCACTAGGGGGAACGTTGATATAAAGCCGAGGGTAATTCAACTTTTACCTAAGTTCCCTAGGCTAGATTCTGAGAGCTCATATCTACACTTAAAAGAATTTAATTAGGTATTTGCTACTTTGTAATACAATAATGTGACGGAGGATGTCATCAAACTTAGATTATTTTCCTTCTCATTGAAAGAAAGAGCCAAAGATTGGCTCCACTCTCTTAGATCACATTCAATAGGGACATGGACCGAGATGAGCTGAGAATTCCTGAGAAAGTTCTTCCCGGTTAATAAAACTAATACCCTTCGAAGATTTATCATGAGCTTTTTGGGTAAAGAGGCTGAGTCGTTCTTTCAAAGTTGGGAAAGGTTTAATGACCTCTTACTTACTTGCCCACATCATGGCTACGAAAGTTAGCAAATTATAAATTTCTTTTATGATGGATTGAATTTCAACATGCACCAATTTATAGAGATGATGTGCAATGGCAAGTTCATGAGCAAAAATCCGAATGAAGCATAGAGTTACATAGACATGTTGGCCGAGAATGCCTAATCATGGGATACCTCGGACAAGTCTAGTAACCTCAAGCCTCCTCAACAAAAAGAGAAATGAGGGATTTACATCCTTAAGGAGGAAGACGATGTAAACGCAAGGATAGCCAACCTTACAAGAAATTAAAGTCCAAGCCATGGAACTAAGTAAAAGTGTAGTTTCTAAGTTCACAAAAGTTATTGAAAACGTGTGTGGAATTTGTGCCGCTAATATACACTCTACGCAAGATTGTCCTACAATTCCTTCATTTCAAGAGGTGTTACAAGAGCAAGCAAACGCCGCATATGGTTATTAACGGCCTTTTAATGGACTAATAAGTAATACGTACAACTCTACTTAGAAGAACCATCCAAATTTCAATTGGAGGAATGGTCCCAAGCCAATCCTACCAACTCTGAAGGAGGGCCCATGCAAAACATGCCCCACCTCAATTCTCAATGGAGGACACATTAAAGGCATTTATACCAGGGTAAACACAAATTAATCAAATAATCAGCAAATTTTCCAAGAGCTTAAGGTGTCGGTTGATGAGATTAAGGGACGTTTGAATGCTAGTGAAGGGACCTTTCCGGCCCAACCTCAGCCCAATCCTAAACAAGCACATGAAATCAGCACCCTTAACCACCCCAACCAACATGTGGAGCAAGCAAAATCCATCACCACTCTTAGAAGTGGTAAACAAGTGCACAAATCTATTCCGGTGAAGGCCGATAAGCCTAATGATCGGGTAACTCCTGAGAATGAGGATGGACCTAACTTAGCCCCACAAGAAACGAAATGCATTCCTAAGCCCATAGCACTATTCCCTTCGAGATTGGTAGCTCCGAAACCTCTCCCAAACTCTCATGATATTTTAGAGGTTTTCAAACAAGTTAAGATAAACATCACTCTACTTGATGCCATAAGACAAATTCCCTCCTATGCCAAGTTTTTAAAGGACTTATGTACAACCAAACGTAAATATAATATGCAATAAAAGGCCTTCCTAAATGAGCAACTAAGTGTCATTCTCACCCAAAAGGACCCCCCCCCCCCCCCCCCCCCCCAAATATATATATATATATATATTTGGGGGGATCCCGATAGCCCCACAATCTCATATGTCATTGGTGACTACCGGATTGAGCATGCGTTGTTAGATTTGGGGGTAAGCATAAATTTAATCACATACTCGTTATATGAGCAATTGAGTCTTAGTGAATTAAAACCTACCAAAATCACGTTGCAACTCGCTGAGAGATACATCTGTGTATCAAGAGGAATGGTTGAGAACGTATTGGTCCAAGTCAAAAAATTCTTCTACCCAGTGGATTTTATTGTCTTGGATACACAACCAGTTATGGATACTAGCACTCAAATACCGGTAATTTTGGGCCGTCCATTCTTGGCTACATCAAATGCTATTATAAATTATCGGAATGGGGTGATGCAATTGTCCTTTGGGAACATGACCTTAGAGGTGAACATGTTCCATATGTGCAAAAAGCAAAGGAATGAGGAGGAGGATGAGCTCTTTGAGGTAAACTTGCTCTAATCCTGTGAAGAAGAGGAGCTCCTCCAACTTGAACCACTTAAAACTTTGAAGACATGCTTGGCACACTTTGAAAATTCTAAAGATCCCATCTTGTGTGATATTGTGCAAGCATTAAGTAGTGAAAAACGGTAGTTAATTTAGCAGATGGAGGCCCCATTTTGAAAAATTGCCACCAACCACATCAAAGCCTCTACCGTCTAATATCAAACCGCTAAAGCTTGACCTTAAACCATTACCATTCGAGCTTAAATATGTATATTTGGGTCAAGAGGAAACATTCTCGGTTGTCATAGCCTCCCACCTAGGAAAAGACCAAAGGCTCAAGTTAATTGAGATACTCAAAGAACATAAGGGAGCCATAGGGTGAACAATAGCAAACCTCAAGGGGATAGACTCTTCGGTATGTACTTATCATATAACCTCGAAGAGAATGTAAAAATGACTAGACAACCTCAAAGGAGGTTAAATCCAAACATGATGGAGGTTGTCAAGGGTGAGGTGTTAAAGCTACTAGATATGGGTATCATCTACCCCATCTTGGATAGCTAATGGGTGAGTCCTACCCAAGTTGTCCCTAAGAAGTCCGGTATTACCATTGTAGAGAATGCCAACAATGAGCTTATACCGACTAGAGTGACCACCGGTTGGCGTATATGCATAGATTATCGAAAGCTAAACACAGTCACTAGGAAAGACCACTTCCCTCTCCCATTCATGGATCAAATTTTAGAGAGGTTAGCGGGTCATTCCTATTATTGCTTCCAAAATGGCTATTTTGGCTACAACCAAATTGAGATAGCCCTAGAAGACCAAGAGAAGACTACCTTTACATTCCCGTTCGGCACCTTCGCATATCAAAGGATGTCATTCGAACTATGTAATGCACCCGCCACATTCCAACGATGCATGTTGAGTATTTTCTTAGACATGGCGGGTGAATTTCTCAAGGTATTCATGGATGATTTTTTTATTTTTTATTGTACATTCGATGAGTGCCTTAATCATTTGAAATCAGTCTTGAGTAGGTGTGAAGAGAAGAACCTTGTCTTAAACTGGGAGAAGTGACATTTTATGGTACAAAGAGGAATAGTCATTGGACATATCATCTTGTCTAATGGAATAGAGGTAAACTGGGCCAAAATCGACATAATTGCTAATCTACCACCACCCAAAAGCATACGCGATGTGCGGTCCTTTCTTGGACACGCTGGATTCTATTAAAGGTTCATAAAGGATTTCAGTCATATCTCTAAGCCTTTATGTAACCTTCTCTAAAAGGAAAATCAATTCGAGTGGAGTCTCAAATGTCAATTAACTTTTTCAAAGCTAAAGGACATGTTGACAACCGCTCCTATCATGCAACCACCAGATTAGACCGTTCCTTTTGAGTTGATGTGTGATGCGAGCAATTATGTTATTGGGGCAATACTAGGCCAAAAGAAGGACAAGAACCCCCACATTATCTACTATGCAAGTAGGACCTTAAATCCCGCCCAAGTTAATTACTCAACTACGAAGAAAGAGCTTCTAGCCGTCATTTTTGCCTTGGACAAATTCAAGCCTTACTTGATAGGATCCAAGGTTATTATTTACACAGACCATGAGCGCTGAAACATCTTATTTCTAAGAAGGATGCTAAGCCTTGTTTTCTTAAATGGATCCTATTCCTTCAGAAATTTGACTTAGAAATCAAAGATAAGAAGGGAGTAGAGAACATGGTGGCAGATCATCTATCCCACCTAGTTTTACCCGATTTCATTGACGAGACACCTATTGAGGACTCATTCACTGATGAGCAACTCTTTGTTGCTATGCATCTACTGTGGTACGTTGATATAACAAACTATCTTTCCACAGGTGCGATGCTCACTCATGGACTGCGCAGGATAAACAAAAAATTTTAAGGGAAGTGCGCAGATTTTTCTGGGATGAACCATTACTTTTCAAATATTGCCCAGATCAAATAATTAGGAGATGTGTCCCTAATGATGAACAAAATTTTACCATCTACTTTTGTCATATTTAAGCATGTGGGGGGCATTTTTTCGCTAAGAAAACCACTGTAAAAATTCTGCAATGTTGTTTTTATTGGCCTACCTTGTTTAAAGACACCCACGAGTTTTGCAAAGCATGCGAGCGTTGTCAAAAGCTAAGAGGATTATCCCGTCGGAATATGATGTCTCTTAACCCAATTCAACATTTTGAAGTCTTTGATTGTTGGGGCATCAATTTCATGGGAATATTCCCCACATCTTTTGGACATGTCTAGATATTGTTTGCCGTAGACTATATGTCCAAGTAGATAGAGACTATTCCATGTAGAACCAATAACCACCGCACGGTTCTACGGTTCCTTAAAGAAAATATATTTTTCAGATTTGGAACACCTCGAGCCATCATAAGTGATGGTGGTTCTCACTTTTGCAATAGGCCTTTTAAAGCCTTAATGAAGAAATATGGCATCACGCATAAAATGAGCACCCCATACCACCCACAAATAAGTGGGCAAGCTGAAATTTTCAATCGGAAAATCAAACAGATTTTGGAGAAGATGATGAGGCCGAATCGCAAAGATTAGTCGTTAAGATTAGTCGATGCTCTTTGGGCTCACCATACATCTTATAAGACCCCAATTGGAATGTCTCCCTATAGATTCGTCTATGGGAAAGCTTATCACTTGCCTGTAGAGCTTGAACACAAAGCCTATTAGGCAATTCAGGAATTGAACTTTGACATTGACAAGGCTAGCTCTCTTCGCAAACTCCAATTGAATGAGCTTGACAAGATCTGGAATGATTCTTATGAGAACTCAAGGATTTACAAGAGTAGGATGAAAGCCTTTCGTGACAAACATATTTTCAAAAAAAATTCCATGAAGGCCAAAAAGTACTCTTGTACAATTTCCGACTTCATCTTTTTATCAGAAAATTGAGATCTCGATGGACCGGCCCATATATTGTTAAAGAAGTTTTTCCTCATGGGGCTCTCGAGATAGAGAATGCAGCGAATGGTAACTATTTTAAAGTGAATGAACAATGCCTTAAACCATTCGTTCGGAAGTTTGATTCAGAAGACATGACCTTTCCTCTGAAAGATCTTATATATCAGGATGATTGATCTCCTAGTCTGACGGAGGTATAGAGTAGATTAGGTCTAGTTTCTTTTTTCTGTTTTAGGTTTATTTCTTTGGTAGATTTAGTTGTCGGAGGTAAATTTCTATGATTGACTCTCTCAAGTATTCTCGTTCTCACCCTCTTTTATTTTTATCAATGCTCTAATGTTATTACTCATTGCATATCTTTTTACATTGAGGACACTGCAAGATTTGGTTGGGGGTGTGAGATTCCTAGATGAATCTAGCAATTTGTGACATTTCGAGAGCAATACTTGTAGAAAATTTTCAATTTCTCTAAAAATTCAAAACTCTTGTGGAAAACCTTATTTTTGTGTACTTGGGATGCTATAAGTATGAAAGAACGAGAGATGAATTGATCTGGTTTTAAGATCTATGAATTAGCTTAAATATAATAGTTTTCTATATGAATTCCCCTATTTATATCATCGATAAAAAAATTTGAACACTTTTAAGTCTAGTTCACATTACACGATTCTTATAATTGAAGGGACTATGTAGATTTGTAAATTGGATAGACTAAGATCTAAGGTGTTAAGGAACCAAGCCGGGGAACTTTGTCCATCCTTATTCATTAGAATTAAGAGAAAATAATGGAAGATATGGATTTCTAAAAATCTTATCTCATGCATATGAAAAGAAAGAAAGTATGATTATTATCGAATATTTGTTGAAATTCTGAAAAGGGCTACCTATTACCAACCAGGGGATGGTCTACCCATAACCAAAGCTGGAAATGGGAAGTAGAGTGAAACCATGGAAGGAACCATAAGGCAAATTCTTGTCATAGGCATTTGATTGATCAATACACCTTTAAATCCTTAGTTCACTAATCTATGAAGAAGGTAATCCTGAAAATTTGTGAGATGAATATTCACTATGCACACTAGACTATACTTGTTCGGATCCTTTTATTTATCAATCAATCAGTGGGGATTCTATGTGAACATTTATTATGTTTAGGGAGTTTAGGATTTCATCTTCTCATCACTAAGTTTCTCTGAATTTTGTACATATGCATGTTAAGGTTTATAGAAGTATAGTTTTTGAAAGAGAGTTGGGGTTTGAAAAGTTGGATTTGTTTCCGCATGTTTTATTCGAGACTAGCAAAATACTGGTTGGGGGTGTGTTGAGCTCTAAATTGTGCATATTCTAACCCCAATTCCTCACACATTGTGCATGGTTTACATGTTTAAAGACTAATCTGATGCATATTTTGTGTTTATAGGAATGAGAGAAAGACTTCACCTATATGATGTTAAAAGACTCATTTTGTATGCCTTTAAGACTAAAGAAAGAAAGGTTAAGAAGTGGAGGAAAGATGCAATGAAAATTACAGGAGAAGAATGAAAAATCACAAGTCATAGAGTGTCCGACTGGTCCTCTGACCCGACCGTACCACTGCAGCAAACAGGCTTGCCCAACCTATGGTCCGATCGGCCAGATGGACTTGTCCGACCAGCCGGCCGACAGACGGGTCGGCTTGAGATTCAAAATGGGATCGTTGCTATGTATGCTTCGACCAGCCGGCTAGGGGGTCTAGCCTGCCAGCCACCTCCTAGAGTGCGTAAACTCTTTGTAAATTCTAGAATATTTCAAGTCGGTGATGAAGTTTTACTATAAAAGGACACCTCTACATCGTTCCTAAGGATCATGGAAGGACATTGAAATCATGGGAGCTGGAGAGGATCGTCGTGGAGCGTTCACAACTCCAACTAGGGTTTTTATAGTTTTTCTATGCATTCAAGTTGTTTTCTTTTAATTATAATTATAGTATGATAATGCTCGGCTAGAACCTCTTAGCTAGGGCTAAGAGGTGAAGCTTGTAGCTAGTTTCAATGATTCAATTCGTTTATTTCAAATACTCTTACTTCAAGTTTGAATTTTTAAGTTCTAGTTTGATTAAAGTTGGTATTTTTAGAAGTTTTATGAGAATTCATATACTCCTAACATGAGTTCCTTACAATTTTCTAAGATTATCATTATGGTTTGATTAGATTTGAATTGTAGTAACCCTAGATCATGCCATAGTCTCTTTGCATGGCTGTTACTTCGAAGGCTACAAGTTCGAGTTCTATGTGCTTCATTAGAACTAGAAATCTGATTTTCAATATTTAAGTGGGACTGTTTGTGTTGAATGAAATATCTTCCAATTAAATTAGAGATAGAACTTTGATTCTAATTGTGTTGTACTTAGATGAATGAATTGGCATTGGACTACTACAAGTCGATCCTTAAAAGTACTAGTTTCTTTTTAAATATCAGATTTTCTTTTACTTAGTTTTCTGTTTAGTTCTAGTTCTTAATTCTGAATTTCCAAAACTAATTTATTTGAAGTTATTAGAATAAGTTAGAATTGTTTACCCTAATTCCCTAAGGATCAACCTCGGTCTCACTGACTTATTACTAAATCGCAGCCTTGCACTTGAGGCGAGCGAACAAGTAACCTATTTTCCTCAATCCCCTCATAAAATTCAGCAAATGAGGAGGGGTTGGGAACTCCTTCTCCTATAAGGGATAACGGTCGGGATCCTCTCTTAGATTTGGGGGAAGAGAGGTAGTGGTGGATGCCATAAGAATTTTTACTGGTTTTTTATCCTCATCACTAGTGGAGTCACTGGATTCAGATTTTGACTCCTCTAAATCGTCACATGTTGTTTTCATAGCTTTCTTGCCTTTTCTCTTAGGCTTTCTTGAGCATTCATTGGGAATATTTCATCACAATTGTAACATTGGATGAAATTGAATTTAGATGATTTCCCTTTAAATTTCTCACCCTTGTTGTCCTTCTTGTCACAACTTTTCCCTCTCTCGAATTTGAAGAATCTCTTAAATTTCTTGTTCAATTCTTCTTCATAATTATCACTATCTTCAGAAGACTCACTCTCAACTTATTTTTGCCTATGTGAGTCTTACAAAATAAAACAAATCAATGTTCGTTTTAGAAAAATCAAAAAATCTAATTCTAATAAAGCTAGAAATCTTAACGACTATGACTACTCTATAGCTATTAAAACAATCAGAACCGTTTAGCCTATAGAATCCCCGGCAATAGCGCAAAAAACTTGTTCGCCAACCCCAAGTGTAAGGTTACGATGTAGTAATAATTCGATCGTGAGACCAAGATCATCCTCAGGGATTTGGGATAAACCAATTATAACTATTACAATAACTTAAAATAGTAGAGATTTAGAAATTCAGAATTCTAGAACTAAGTAGAAACAGAAAAAAAGTAAATAGAAGGAAATCTAAAATTTAAGAATAACTAGAGCATCAAGGATCCACTTGTAGTAGATCAATGTCAATTCATTCATCAAGCACAAAACACAATTGGAATTGAAGTCCTATCTCTCATCCAATTGGAAGATATTACGTTCAACACATGAAAGTCCAAACTCAATCTGAAAATCAGAACGTCTAGTTCTAATGAAGCAAAGAGAAGAAGAACTTGTAGCCTTTGAAATAACAACCATACCAGGAGATAATGGCATGCACTAGGGTTACTACAATCCAAATCTCTTTAAGCCATAATGATCATTCTCAGAAATTTACAAATAGCTTGTGTTTAGAGTACACGTGCTTTAAAAAATCATCTAAATATACCAACTTTATTCAAATTAGAACTTGAAAATCCAAAATCAGAGCTTATAGTACTTGAATAAATGAATCAAACATCAAAACTAACTACAAGCTTCACCTCTTAGCCTTAGCTAAGAGGTTTAGCCAATCATTGTCATGATTGAACTAGAAAACATTAGAAAAACTAGAAAAACCCTAGTCGAAAGAGTTGCAGACTCTCCATGTTGATCCTCTCCACCGCCAGCAACTGTAGAACCCTTCTAGGATGTATTTAAATAAGAGTAGAGGTGTCCTTTTATAGCAAAGATGCACGCCGCCTTGGAATCTTTGAAAATTTGTGAAGAACTTACGCAGTAGGGGCAGTGGACGACCGGTCGCAGCCCCCTGGCCAACCGGTCAAGCTTCAATCTGCAACAATAAAAATGAACTTTTGAATCAATGTGCACAGACGACTGGTTGTGTCTTCTGGTTGATCTGGCAAGGTTTGTCAAAAATCAACCCATTTATATATAATTCGACCGATCCTGGGCATTGGACGATCGGTCGGACAGTCTGTACATTTGAGATTTTTTCTTCTTTCTTCTCTTTACTCCTTACTTCTTTTCTTCACCTCTTCTTCTCTTTCCTCGTTGCTTCTTTTCTTCACCTCTAAGCTCTTCTCCTAATGTCTTCACTGTGTATAAGGAAGGTTCTTTTATCATAGAATTCATGAGGTTCTCTCTCATTCCTATAAACACAAAAACACATATAAGGTGGGTCCTTTAACAATCAAAACATGCATAATGTGTGATGAATTGGGGTTAGAATATGCACAATTCAAAGCTTAGCAATGAGTGCCTATGTGAAGTCTTCAAAGCAATGTTCTTCTTCTTAGAGGAACCATTAAATTGTAGTTTATGTGTTTGTAGGGAACCTAAGAGTTCTTTTACTTTCATATTCGTTATGTCTCTACACTCTTCTAAGGCAATGACTTTGGAGTTAATTCTCTCTGGGAGGGTCTAAAGGATTTTTCTATAAATTCTTCCATTCGAAACCTTTTCTCCTAAGTCACTCATGGAGTAATAGATATGGTTTAATCTAGCATAGAACTCTATAAAAGTTTCATCCCCACTATTATAGGATAAAGTTGGTCGTCGAAGGAATATGAGTAATATGCGATCAGCAAGCACCTTTCTATAAAAGTCACGACCAACATGTTCGATCACGAGCCGTCCCTACTCATACTTCGTATATCATCTCAGACCTTCGACCACACTACCCAAACGCATGCAAGCAGCTCAGCTCGTGGTCGTTAAAGGAGGTCATCTCCGCATGCGAGCAACTTAGCTCGTGGTCGTTAAACGAGGTTATCTCCGAGCCCAAATATTAGTCGTTTTGTAGTACCAGCATCCCGTATAGGCCGGCTTTGGCTTCTTTTTATTCATAGGTCCAGACCACGGAAGTCTCTCATTGAGAAACGTAATCAGCTAGACGTCTGAAGTGGTTATATCATCTTCTTATCTAAGGATTAGTAGGATAAGCTTCTTATCCCCCTAAATCAGTAGTGATCTTAACAGCTTGCGTAACATACTGGATCACCCGGATCTGTATAAATAAATGGTCCCACAGATGATAAAGGTACACAATCTCTAAGTCCACATCCCACATTTTATCTTACTGTCAAGTCCCATCTGACTTAAGCTTTGAAGAGCTAACGGTCGAACACCGGCCGCCCTTAGCTTTCTTCTTTGGCTTTCAAGTCTGAAAGGGAGCTCGCCTGAAGGAAGGTGAACGTTTGAAGGAGCCTGTTACTAAATCAGACATTAACAGATTGACACTGTCTATGGGAACTTTTTCATAATTCAATCCGCTCTCATCACCGATTGTTACCTCCCACCATGCCTCCTAAGAAGATGGCTCATCCTTCTACTTCAAGGCAGATGTTATCTCCGCCTAACATCCCTGAACCAGTGCCCAATCTCCCTCAGACCGCTTCAATGGGGATTCCCCCGGAAAAGCCCAACCTGCCGTCATAAAATCCATTTCACGATATATCTGGTGGCTATGATGGCGTTATGCGTCTCGTCGGAGACACACTCCTTACCCTCAAAGCTGGGCTTCAAACCTTATTTAATCGGTTCGAGCAACCTCTAGAAGGGCCGCCACTATGATCTACACCAGTAGCCTCTAGACATTCTGCAGATGAACCACGAGCTCAGCGAAATCCTCCCTCGAATCGAATGCCACTCGGTAATCAAACTCTAACACCCCCTCCGCAATCTATCCACTCCAGTACCTCTCGGCAACAACGATCTCAGGGATCTATTGTCGAAATGTCGGGTTATATGTTACCTTGGGAAGGAGATCTTAAGAAAATTGAAGATCGTTTTGCTGATATGGAACAACGATATCGATCTAATCTCCCACATGCTGCTTTTGCATCAATCCATCGATCTGAACCCCCTTTACCCGCGAGGTAATGGAGGCCCCTTTACATAGAAAATATCGAACGCCTAACATCGTCCCATATATAGGTATCAGCGATCTTCTCGAACATTTGGAGACGTATAGGTCTCTCATGGAGTTAGAAGGATATAGTTCAGAAATTATATGTAGGGCTTTTTCCTTAACTCTAAAGGATGCAGCACGTACATGGTTTCGAGGCCTAAAACCTCGGTCTATTGAATCCTTCTCTCAATTATCGGATCTCTTCCTCTCTTAGTATATGAAAAACATCCATACCAAAAAGCCTGCATCTCACTTATCAGGATCTAAGCAACAACATAGAGAAACAATTAAGGAGTTCATAGTTCAGTTCACTGCAGAAGCCGTCCAGATTGAAGGTTATACTGAAGACAAAGGCCTCATTGCCCTTATAGCAGTAATCACCAGCGAGAAATTCCGATTCACTCTGGATAAAAACCCTCCTAAAATCATGACTGAATTCCAGGCTAAGGCTCAGAAATACATTAATGCAGAAGAAGTTGCTTTAGCTCGTCACAGTATACAAGGGAAGAAACGTAAGTCTGAGGAGATCTCTTCCTCCAATAGGAAATACCGGGCGTGATCGGCGGGATCGTTCCACTAAGAAGCCTTACTCTGGTAAATATCACAACTATACACCTCTCAATCAATCTCCTGAAAAAGTATTAATGGAGATAAAGCATAAATCTCATGTAAAGTGGCCTCCAAGGATCAAATCAGATCCTGAAAAAATAAACAAGAGAAAGTTCTGCTATTTCCAGAAAGATCATAGGCATAATACCCAAGATTGTATATCTCTGAAAGATCAAATTGAAGCTCTCATTCAGGAAGGGACATCTCTGGGATTACGCTGCATGACAGGATTGGTCGCCTAAAAGAGCCCATACCCTATCACGAAGAAAAAAGTCGCCTCAACATCATCCTCCACAGGAAGATGCAGGAACCCACTGGTGAAATCCAGATCATTGCTGGAGGTCCAGCTTGCGGGGGAGATTCTCAAGTTTCAAGAAAAGCATATGCTCGCAAGGCGTCTCAGAAGCCTCAACATATTTATTGGCTGGAAAAATCGTTCAATACGTCAAATCTTAGCCATCATCCAATCTCTTTTTCTCTTGAAGATGCTGAAGGAATTCATTTTCCTCACGAGCACTCCATCGTGGTCGGTTAAAGGTATCAAACTATTTAACTCACCGTATTATGTTGGATACAAGTAGCTCCGCAGATGTCCTTTACTTGGAAGCCTTCAATAAAATAGCACTAGCCAGAAATTTACTCAAACCTATCTCCACTCCCCTCGTCAGCTTCGGGGGCGAAGTTGTAACACCAGAAGGAAGCATCGACCTTCCTATCACCTTTGGAGAAAATCCAGCCAAAATCATAGTGTTCGTCAATTTCCTTGTAGTGGATCGAAAATTAGCGGACAACGCCATTTTGGGTTGACCCTCGCTCACCAAAATAGGGGCAGCTTTACACCCCCTGTATCTGTGCATCAAATTTCCTTACTCCAAGTGGAGTTGGGGTAGTACGAGGGAACCAAAAGGAAGCTCGCGCATGCTACGAAATTGCGGTACAAGATCGAAAAAATGCCCAAGCAGCTCCTATTATGATGATAACAGGAGACTTAGCGGATCTCCCAATAGCGACAACGTCGGACCCAAGGAAGGGCGCTCATCAATCAGGGACCCCGGGGGAGGAGATAGTCGAAATCCACTTATCCTAAGATAATCCCTCCAAGAAGGTCTACACTGAATCCTCTTTAAACGGTGTCTTTCGAACAAATTTGACTCATTTTCTATCCGAATATCAAGATGTATTTGCTTGGTCTCAAGAAGACATGTCAGGTATCGACCCCAACGTTGTGGTCCATCGTCTGAATGTTGATCCGAAGTATAAACCTGTTCATCAGCGTAGACGAGCGTTCACCGCAGAAAGGCAAATGGTGATTAAAGCTGAGGTCGAAAAATTATTGGTCAGTCAATTTCGTTGAAGAGGTTGACTATCCAGAATGGGTCGCGAACGTGGTCCTTGTTCGCAAAGCCAATGGTAAATGGAGAATGTGTGTAGATTACTCCGATCTGAACAAGGCATTCCCAAAGGATAGTTTTTCGACTCCCCGCATCGACCAATTGGTTGATTCAACAGTAGGGCATGCCCTGCTTAGCTTTATGGATGCCTATTCTGGTTATAGCCAGATCATGATGCATCTGCCCAATCGTCAAAATACTACCTTTATCACTAATTGAGGCTTATATTGCTACAAAGTAATGCCTTTCGGTCTCAAGAATGCAGGCGCCACCTATCAGCGTTCGGTCAATAAAATGTTTACTACACAAATTGGCAAGAATATGGAAGTTTACTGTTGACGACATGCTCGTGAAAAGCGTCATGGCCAACGATCATCTCGCAAATCTTCGGGAAGCCTTCGACCTGATGATGAAGTACTAGATGAAGTTAAATCCAGAGAAATGTGCCTTTGGGGTCTCTGCCGGGAAGTTTCTTGGGTTCATGGTTGGTCAACAGGGAATCGAAGCAAATTCTGAGAAAATAAAATCCTTAATCGAAATGAAGTCTCCATCCACTCTCAAAGATGTCCAACGATTGGTTGGTCGCATTGCATCATTGAATAGGTTTATTTCATGCGCCTCTGATAAGTGTCTTACCTTCTTTAAGCTTCTCCGCACTACCGCACAAACCAACTGGGTATGGACCCAGCAGTGTGAGGAGGCATTCCAACAACTGAAGCAATATATGAGTCCACCTCCTATCTTATCCAAACCTGTTCCACACGAGCAGCTCCTTTATTTATTTGTATCTTCCACGGCCATTAGCGCTGCCTTAATAAGAGAAGATTCTAGGGTCCAGAGGCCCATTTATTATGTTAGTCGAGCAATGGTGGATGCCGAAACTCGATATTCCGATATGGAAAAATTAGCTCTTGCCTTAGTGACTACTGCCCGGAAACTACGACCATATTTTCAAGCCCACTCTATATTAGTACCTACAAATCACCCATTAAGACAAGTCCTTCAAAAACCTGAGGTATCAGAGTGGTTGACTAAATGGGCAATTGAGCTCGGTGAACATGACATTACATTATGTTCAAGAACCGCCACTAAGGCCCAAGCCGTAGCTGATTTTATCACTGAGTTTACGTATTCGACCCTCGCTAACTCCACCTCTAACAATAATCCTGCGACAAGCGAGCAGGTCCCCTGGTCGCTTTTGTAGATGGGTCTTCATGAGCCACCGGCAGCGGAGCTGGCTTGATCCTAATCAGCTCCTGACATATCACATTTTCAATATGCTTTACGCTTCGACACTCATGTCTCTAACAACGAAGCAGAATATGAGGCTTTGATCGTCAGCCTCGAATTAACGAATGTGCTCGCAATACAGAATTTACTTATTCACATTGACTCTGAATTCATAGTCAATCAAGTGCACTGCGAATTCGATGTGAAAGAAGAGCGAATGGCCTTGTACAAATCTCGAGTACTTATCCTGGTCGCAAAGCTAAGCAAATATGAGATAATTCACATTCCTTGCGAGAAGAATAAGCTCGTAGATTCCCTAGCAAAGTTAGCTTCCACACCAGAGTCTAATTTGGCACAATTTGTTTCTTTCAAGTATCTCCATACTCCAAGTATTGATCAAGTCACCCCAGAGCAAGTAGTCGCAATGCATTTCTCTCCATGTTGAATGGTTCCCACTTGTCCTTTACCTCAAAAGCGAACAACTCCCAGATAATAAAAAATCTGCGCGAAAAATTTGTTACCGTGCTGCTAGGTACACCTTACAAAACGGAATTTTACTACATAAAAGCTTTACTTTACCATACTTAAGGTGTCTCTATCAGAAGAGGCACACCGTGTTCTTGATGAAATACACCAGGGGGCATGCGGTAACCATCCTAAGGGACTATCTTTAGCATATAAAGCAATGAGGCAAGGGTACTACTGGCCCACCATGAAGGCGGACGCAATCAAATTTTTTAAGAAATGCGACAAATGCCAGTGATATTCTCCAATCCCTCATGTATCATCTGAGAAAATGACACCGATGGATAACCCTTATGTTAACGTCAGATTTTGTAACTGGATCCTCCGCACGTTCACCTTCTCTCCAACAGATACTTCCTCCGTCGGACCTGAAAGAAGATAGAAAGCAACTAAGGGTGGCTGGTGTCCAGCCGTTAGCCCTCCGATGCTTGAGTCAGGCCGAAGCAGGAAGAAGAAAAACCAGGCAAAAACAGGCCAGAGGTTGAATATTGTGTACCTTTCTCTTAATAGAGTCATCCCTTTATATAGATCTAAAGCGATCCAATCTGTTACGTAAGATATCGAAATCCCGCTGATTTCGTGTACGATACGAGATCCTGCTGATTTCGTGGGATAAGATCCTTATCCTTAGAGGAGAGATCTAACCCATTTACTTATTTCGGCAATCACGTTCCTTGATAGCAATCCCTTGAGATTCGGAACCACGCCCAAAATCAACCTATACGGGCTGCTGGTAGGCGTAATAATAGCGCTGATTGCTCATGTTGAGCTGGAAGCCGTAGTTGGAGTCATAGTCGGCGAAAAGGAAGGAGACGCCGACAGGGCGGAGACCACCGCGCTGGGTGTAGCCCTGCTTGGAGTCGCAGAGGGATTTGGACAAGCTGCTCGACGGGAAGCGGGTGCTGGAACTACGAAGACCGTCCAAACCAAAAACAAAGACTCATGATTGCTCTGATTTAGGAGCTGCTCGTGTCAGGAATGCTCGCATTCAGGAGATGCGACCCCTTCTGATGAGCACGAGCCGAGCTGCTCGCATCCGGGAGATGCGACCCCTTCTGACGAGCATGAGCCGAGCTGCTCGCATCCGGGAGATGCGACCCCTTCTGACGAGCACGAGCCGAGCTAGCTCGCATCCCAGATGCGCGACCCCTTATCGCGAGCACGAACTGAGCTGCTCGCATCCCAGGTGCGCGACCCCTTATCGCGAGCACGAACTTGACTCCTCGCTATTCATTATTCCCGCGATCCTTCACTTCTCGCCAGACTATATTTTCCTACAACACCTTGGCCCTTTGCCCAATGGGGAGTCGATATAATCGGACCATTACCCACCAGGGAAAGGCCAGAACAGGTTTGCAATTGTAGCAGTCGATTACTTTACCAAATGGGTTGAGGCAAAACCTTTAACCACAATCACCGAAAAGCAGACTACTAAATTCATATGGAGAAACATCATATGCCGTTATGGGCTCCCCCATACTATAATCACTGACAATGGAAGACAGTTCGACAACGCTGCGTTCTCAGAGTTTTGTGAGAAATGGAAAATACGAAGTATTCGAACGTCCCCATATCATCCTCAGGCTAATGGACAAGTTGAAGCAGTCAATAAGATCATCAAACATCATCTGAAAACTAAACTCGATGAATGTAAAGGTATGTGGCCGAAGCTTCTACCTGAAATCTTATGGGCCTACAGAACGACAACTCACACGCCAACTGGAGAAACTCCTTTCTCTCTGGCATTCAGCATCGAAGCAGTTGTTCCCGTTGAAGTTGAAGTACCCTCATATAGAATCGAGCAGTACAACCCAACAAGCAACCAAGAAGGTCTGAGGCTTCATCTCGACCTTTTAGGAAGAAAGAAGGGATGCATCCCGACTTCGAGCAGCTGCTTACCAACAGCGTATAGCTTGCTACCAGTAACGCAAAGGTCAAACCTAGAGCTTTTTAGCTCGGCAATTTGGTGCTTAGACAAAATCTTGGAACACCTACTCGTTCGTTGGACCCGAATTAGGAAGACCCCTATCAAGTTATCAAAATTGTGCGACCAAGTACATACTATCTCGAAGACATGCTGAGAAAGACCCCTACGTCGCCCTTGGCACGTAGAGCATCTACTTCGATATTTTTCATAACCTGATATAAATTCAAATTATATCCGAATAAAGATGGATTCTCTTTCCCTCGAATGTTCGACTGATTCACAAATTTGGTCGCTACTCCATTTTCTTGACCCGAATAGCCCTGAAGAGAATGTGAACATTCTCTTGACCAAATCTTCTGCTCTCAGGCAGAGCCAAAGACTCAATTGATAGGTCAACCTATCTCTAAGCGGACGCGGTCACTTAGACCCCACTAATTGAGCCTAATTCATTCTCATGAATTAAGTGAAGCATCTAAATGGTTATTAATTTCTGCGCAACAAAAAAGGTAAACAAAACACCTATCTTCATTAATCATCTCGCGAATTACAAAAGAGAGGAAGATACATTTGATTCAAGTCAAAGGAGGAGAAGGGGAGCAACTAAAAAATATTCATTCTTCATCCAGAGGAGCTTCTCGGCTCTCTGCCTCAGGTCCTTCTTCAGGGGCCCGCGTAGTGTCCGTAGCTTCCGTGACTTCGTTCTCAGCCGCAGCTCGCTCTCTAGCAGCGACCTCAAAAGCAACTCTATCAAATTCTTCCACGCTGAAGGATGGAAAAATTTGTTGCATAACTCTGACCGCAAAGTCACGACCAGTAATGTATGCTTCATAACACTCGTCCTTGTAGAGTTGAAAAGTCCGGAACTCTAGGATAGCGCGGGGACCTTCTTTAGCTACCATTTTGACGAAGGTCATCCTCTCCTCATCCCAATGAATGGAGTCATTTTTCAGTTAGGTAAGGGTCTTTTTGGCATCCTCGAGGCGAGATTTATAATCTCCGAGCTGCTCCTCGAGGGAGATCTTGTCTTGACGGAAGATCTCCTTCTCCATCTCGATCTTCAGTGTGTACCTCTTAGAGCCTCACAAAATTAAGATCCAATGATTAATATCAATCAGTTAAAGCTTGGACCTTGGCAATGAGGATCTTCTTCTCCTCATTTAACTTGGTGATCAGGGCTTCATGGGATTTGAGTAGACGATCCCTCCCTTGGATCTCACCCTCCATCGCTAGTCTCTTCTTCTCTCCTTCATCGATGATGCGGCGAGCAACATCGATGTCACTCCTTGTTCGTAATGTGAGGTCCAGACCCTATTCAAAGAACCAGGAGTATTGTCATTCAGGATATGAGATCTTCAAAAAAGAATGAAGGGGGAGGATCGTTACCTGGATTAGTCTCACTCATGTCTGTGGAGAGAGTCTCCGTACTGGGCTTTGGGAGAGCCCCAAAGGAGTTAGGGGTAATGCTCTCAAAAATAAACTTGCAAATTGGATGCAAGTGTGCAGGAATGGCGTAGACTCCAGTTCCCAAAGGTTGAGCTACAACCATCTCAAAAGAACTCGTCTCGCGAGTAGCTGAAGTCCCTAAAGTAGGAGCAGCCGACTCGCGAGCTGTATTAGGCTCGCATCCCCCCTCATTCGAAGGGTGAATTGGCCCTGCCTCATCACCTCTTAGCGAGTTATCAATAATATCAATTATTGGCTGGCTACAGGACCAGCTGGAGGAGTCGCAGCCGCTTCCGCTTGGGGGGCACAATGCGGCTGGTCACGCAGGTGTGGTGGAAGGACCAGCCACTGTTTTCTTCTGCCTCTTCGAGGCAATGCCCTTCAGACGGGGTAACACTTCCAACGCCCCCCTCTAATCTCCCACGTTCGTCATCGTCTCCTCCTGAGGGATAAGGCCAGCAGCAGAAAGACAGGGGAGAGTTAGAGTGACGTTAATGTTGTGGGCTTCTACTGAAAGTTTGTAGACCTTAACGAGCTTTTCGTTAAGTCCTCCCTGCAAGGTCGGCCTCTTCCCAACGGGAATACCTACAAGACATGAGGAAGAGCAGGTTAGTCAGTAATAAAAATCAAATTCTACTTATCCTCGAGCAAAGAGGTAAAACTCAACCCACCTTCGCCATAGAAACGGCTGACGTTGTAGCCTTTGGGGTCGGGGCCCACATCAGACTCCTAGTTACCAGAGACATAAAACCATTTTCTCTTCCACCGGGGATAATTTGGAGTAGGATTCCCCAATGATAAAATTATCCGGTGCCAAAAGCAGAGATAGTACCAACCCTCACTGGATGGGGCTTTTTTCAATTGGTACATTCTCAAAAATTCATCAGCAGTCAGGTCCCCATTTCCCGCCTGCTTCCAGAGGACGAACACACTCATGACCACCCTCCAGCCATGTACTATGAGTTGGCTGGGGGCAATTTTATAAACACGGAAGACATTACGGATGAAGGGATGAATGGGAAGGCGTACACGGAGCTGGAAAAAATACTCATACATAGCAACATAGCCTGGTGGTGGAGAATCAGCGGTTTCTCCTCTCTCTGGCAGCTTAAGAATGACAGAGTCAAGAATCCGGTACCTTAAGCTTAAAAGT
This sequence comes from Liriodendron chinense, assembly GCA_003013855.2. Lineage (NCBI taxonomy): Eukaryota > Viridiplantae > Streptophyta > Magnoliopsida > Magnoliales > Magnoliaceae > Liriodendron > Liriodendron chinense. The sequence goes on from ML058429.1 coordinate 8,070,712, forward strand.
TGTTCCTCCGTCATTATCGATGGGTAACCAGCGGTAGAATATCTTCCCGCCAGCACTCTAGCATTATTCGATTCAGATAAATCAGGAGTATCATCTCCTAAAGGAACGGCTTCCTCGTCAGAGTTCTCCGCCATAACAAAGGAAAAAAGAGAGATAAAAGAAAAGAGAGAAAAGAAGAAGAAATACCTCTACGGAGAGGTTATGCCACATACAGGAAGAAGAGAAGAAGGAGGGTTTCTGATATTCTCCAGCAGGATTTCGAAAATGAAGTAACCTCCACGGACTCCGATATTTATAGGCAATCATTTCATTCAGATTTGGGTAACACGCGACAACCCTCCATTTGGTACTGACAGTCGAACGGGCACGAGCATTAAATTTCGAGACACGTGGCGAGCGTCGCTTCACCCATCTTAGCCAAAAAGCTGCGGAAAGATGGCGCTCATAAATGCAGGGTTACACATGGTCAGTCATGTACGGCTTCTCCTCCAATAGGCGGTTACATATACAGACAAATCCTTTGGCGTAGTTACTCAACACTAAGGATTTGGACGGCATCTGTTATAGGATAAAGTTGGTCGTCGAAGGAATATGAGCAATCTGCGATCAACAAGCGCCTTCTATAAAAGTCGCGACCAGCATGTTTGATCACGAGCCTTCCCTACTCATACTTCGTATATCATCTCAGACCTCCGACCACACCACCCAAACGCATGCGAGCAACTCAGCTCATGCTCGTTAAAAGAGGTCATCTCCGCATGCGAGCAGCTCAGTTCGTGGTTGTTAAAAGAGGTCATCTCCGCATTCGAGCAGCTCAGCTCGTGGTCATTAAACGAGGTTATCTCCGAGCCCAAATATTCATCATTTTGTAGTACCAGCAGCCCGTATAGGCCGGCTTTGGCTTATTTTTATTCATAGTTCCAAACCACGGAAGTCTCTTATCGAGGAACGTAATTAGCTAGACGTTTGAAGTGGTTATATCATCTTCTTATCTAAGGATTAGTAGGATAAGCTTCTTATACCCCTAAATTAGTAGTGATCTTAACAGCTTGCATAACATACTGGATCACCCGGATTTGTATAAATAAATGGTCCCACAGATGATAAAGGTACACAATCTCTAAGTTTACATCCCACATTTTATATTACTGTCAAGTCCCATCTGACTTAAGCTTTGGAGAGCTAATGGTCGAACGCCAGCCACCCTTAGCTTTCTTCTTTGGCTTTCAGGTCTGAAGGGGAGCTCGCCTGAAGGAAGGTGAATGTTTGGAGGAGCCTGTTACTAAATTAGACGTTAACACCCACCCATTTTAATAGTTTCAAATTGTATGGTGAGGAGTTACAATTTGAAATGCTTAATGGTAAACATCCATTCATATGTTGTTTCTAGGATCTCCCAAGCTAATTTGCTAGTCGACTAATTACATATACGATTAAATTCATCGGATGAGACAGCAGAAAAGATTACATTAAGACCATTGGCATTGTAGCCACAAAGAGACATTTCTCAAGAACTTCAATTATCTATTGGTTTGAATTGAGTGACCGTAACTCCATCTGGTTCCATCGTTTCCACCGATGTCATCTAGCCTTGTACAACAATGTGCCAGACTGGGGAGTTTGGGGACATTAAAAATATCCGCATCCGGGCCTTCCAATAGGCATAATTTGACCTGTCAAAATATGGTGGACGAGAGATAAAACTACTCCCCTCTTGGGTAGACATAGTGCTTAAGCTCCAGTATCAAATCTTACTTTAGACAGTTAAGCCATTAGAGTAACCTGCTCTGATACTAATCTCCCCATTTGTCAATTACGTGACAAAAACTTAACCTATCAAAATAAAAATACATGTATAAGATTACAATGATATTCAATAAAATACAGGACTCTTGACATGATGTTCGCTCGCCCCAAGTGCAAGGTTGCAATGTAGTAATAATTGATCGTGAGACCACGATCGTCCTCAGGGATTTGGAGTAAACCAATTCTAACTATTCTAATAACTTAGATTTAAGAAGTTCAAGAATTTAGAGATCTAGAACTAATCATAAACAGTGAAGTAAATAGGATTAAATCAAAGAATTAGGAATAACTAGAGCACTGAAGATCCACTTGTAGTAGATTAATGTTAATTCATTCATCAAGCACACACACAATTGGACTTGAAGTCCTATCTCTCATCCAATCGGAAGATATTGTGTTCAAACACATAACAATCGAAACTCAATCTAGAAATCAAACTTCTAGTTCTAATGAAGCATAGAGAAGATGAACATGTAGCCTTCGAAGTAACAAGCCATACCAGGAGATAATGGCATGCTCCAGGGTTACTACAATCCAAATCTCATCAAACCACAATGAAAATTCTTAGAAATTTGCAACTTGTGTTCGGAGTACATAAACTCTAAAAATCGTTTAAAAATACCAACTTCATTCAAACTAGAACTTGAAAATCTAAAATCAAATAAAGATTACTTGAATAAATGAATTGAACATCAAAACTAACTATAAGCTTCACCTCTTAGCCTTAGCTAAGAGGTTCTAGCCAAGCATTATCTGTTTGAACTAGAAAATAAAGAGAACCTACTAAAAGCATAGAAAAACTAGAAGAACCCTAGACGGAGGAGTTGTAGACTCTCCACGATGATCCTCTCCACCTCCAGTGACTATAAAACCTTTCTAGAATGTCTTTAGACGAGACTAGAGGTATCCTTTTATAGAAAAATTACGTCACCACCTCGAAATCTTCCAAAAGTTGCAACGTGTTTATGCAGTCCAGGTAGTGGCTGACCAGTCGTAGCCCCCCGGCCGACCGATCAGGCTTGAGCAGCAACGAAATTAACAGAATTTTAAAATCAATATGCCCAACCGAGCAGTCATACGATCGATCAAACCTATTTGTTTTAGTCCAACAAGGTTTAACATAAGTCAACCCATCTGTGAGATAATTTGACCAGTCAACCAACCAGTCTGGTATGGACGGCTGGACAGATAGGCTAATGATTTAAAAATTTTCTTCTTTCTTACTCTCCTTCCTTCCTTCTTTCCTTCACCTCTTAGCTCATCTTCTAATGTTCTTCACTGTATATTAGGAATGGTCTTTTATCATTAAATTCCTGAAGTCTTTCTCTCATTCCTACAAGCTTGTAGAGGGGGGATACTGTTAGTGCACTTTTTTGTGGCATACTAGTGCACCTTGTTTGTCAATTACTTAGGTCAGTGAGTCTAGTGTCGGTTGAGCTTAATGAAGACGAAGAACGAAGACTCAAGACGGACCGGCTGCATCAAGGAAGAAGAAACAGGTAAAAGTGATGCCTTGGTGTGCCTTGCCTTGACCAAAACCTAACCCATAACCTCTTAGATGACTTGCACCACCTAGGTATACCTTTAGTCATCATCATTAGTCTTAGAACTCCATGAAAAACATGATAAATTAGACTAATTAAAGAGGTGGAAGCTGCTGCAATAAAAAAGGCTCAAACAGCAGTTTCCGATAGGACTCCGATCAATCGGACAGGTTTTCCGATAGGACTCCGATCGATCGGACAGAAATTCCGATCAATCGAAAATTGTCCCAGAAAAAATTGAAAACTCACTGGACATATTTCCGATCAATCGGACAGTCTTACGATCCATCGGAAGGGGCCGTCCGATCAATCGGACAGTGTTCCGATCAATCGGAATTTCTTCCAGAGACTTCTCTGGATAGATTTCCGATCAATCGGACTTGTCTCCGATCAATCGGACTGGGCTCCGATCAATCGGACTCTTTTTTCGATCAATCGGAGATGCACGAATCTGCCCGTTTTTTGACCGTTGGAAGAAAATCTATTTAAGAGGGGGATTCGATTTTTGAGCAAAGAGAGGGGATTTTGAGGAGATAGAAGCCACCATTGCTAGAGATCATTAGAGGCTCTATCCCAAACCTAAAGCAAGTCATTCTCCTTGTGTTTTCATCACAAGCTTGGGCCATTCAATGGCATCTTGAGAATGGACTTGTTCCCTCTTGATTCCTAGGGTTTAGATACCTTGATGATAGTTAAATCCTTTGTCTAAACACTACCTAGGAGTCCATTTAGGTGCATTCCTCTAGGAAACCCATTTCCTACCCTTTGTAGAGGTTTCACCATTCCCTAGCACCTTGAGCATCTCCAATGGAGCATCACATGCAAAGTAGCTGATCTTGGAGCTGAAGCCTTGGCAAAGCAACGGCGTCAACGATCGGGGGAGCACAAGGGGAGCTGATTCAAGCACGGGAGAGCGAGAAGAAGCAACCCAAGACGGCGCAACAAGGGGCTCAATCCGACAAGTAAGGTTGTCTTGTTAAGAGTCCATCCACTCAATTCCCTGTGGGGGTTAAGTGTAGAGTTTGTTTGACAAACTCGCCCCGGGGTCGTTAGCCGATCCTTGGCCTATTAGTTGGGCCTAAAATCTAGGGACGTCAGCCGTTCCTTGGCACGTTAGTTGGGCCTAAAACAAAGTCTCCAAGGGGGAGCCACCAACACGGGTGCAAACGTGTAGGTTGGGAGGAACCTGTAAACTCCCCGGTTGGGTGGATCCGAGTTAAAACACCTTGGTTGGGAGGAACCAGATTTAAACTCCCCAGTGAATGCTGGTGTGCTCAAAGGGGTTGAGTACTTGAACCGGGAGTGGAGTAGATAAGTAGTCGAACCACTATACATCCTTGTGTTTGTGATTGTATTAGAGCACATTTCTCTTTAATGCATTGCATTTAATTGGTTAATTATGAATGCTTAGTTAGGAATGTATGCTAGGCACTTGATAGGCACATCCACACTCACAAGATGTACTTTCACTACCTCATGTTGACTTGAGCATTTCTTGATCCATCCTCTCTAGTCCACATGAGTTGATTAGACTAGATTGTTAATTGCTTTATCTTTTGCTAGTCTATTAATTGGACCCACTTAGGCTTGGAAGCCAAAGTGTTTATCGCTTACGTAGTTTAATTTGTTAAATCTGATAAGTAGGCGAAAAGATTTTGACAAAGGTCCTATTCACCCCCCTCCTATAGGTTCAGCCATAATTCTAGTTGCTCCTCAAGCTTCCGCACGCGTATGCGTAGGGTGTCGTGTTAGGCTACCCGACGCAATTTCAGATACCATATGCTACGTGCGGAAGCTTGTAGAGCTTATAGAACTATGGCTAAGTCCTAGAGGTGGTGATTAGGATAGTTTTAAAAATCTTTTAAAAATCTCTTACCTAATTAAACTAATTAGCAATTAAACTAGTTAAGCAAGAACACTTAGCTTCCAAGCTCTAGTGGGTCCAATCACACATAATACAAAAAAAGCAATTTAGCAAATTATCCTAAGCACATAGATTACAATGATGCAACATGTAGAGCTTCTAATCAATGTGTAATTATGTAGACTACTAAAGGTGTAACTACCTAAGCAACTAGTCTAGAAGTGAAACTACAAGATGTGTGTGAGAATATACCTATCAATGTATAACATACATTTCATTCCAATATTCATATAATTAATAATTAAATAGATAATGCTAGAATAGAAATACCTCAAATGACAACCTCAAACACATGTATAGTGGATCGATTTCCCTACTCTACTCCTGGTTCTCGTACTCATCCCTATAGCACACCGGATTTCACTAGGGATTTTAAATCAGGTTCCTCCCGACCTATGTGTTTTAAATCGTTTCCACCCTATCAGCGATTTTAACAAGGTTCCTCCCAACCTACAATGGAGATTTTAAGATTCATCTCTCAACCTAGATATTTATGGGTTTCATCCGACCCATGAGTTTGATAATGATTCTCTCAACCCATTAGTTTTAATCCAAGAATTTATCATACACTCGCGTCGGAGGCTCCCCTTGGAGATTTGGTCGAATTTGATTCCAAACTCTCACGCCCAATCCTCCACAAGGAAAAAGTACAACCGGACTCTTGTACTTGACAACTTACTTGTCAGATTTAGCCCCTTGTTCAGCGCCGCTTGTGTTGGTTGATCTCCACTCTTTCGTGCTTCGATCAGCTCCCAATTGCTCCCCCGATCATGTTATTGATGCATTGTTAATGCCTCTGATCCACTGATCAGTTACTTTGCATGTGATGCTCCAAAGAGATGCCCAAGGTGCTAGGAGGTACTAGTGAATTCTTTACAACTAATAAGATTTGGTTGCCTAGAGGAATTCCACCTAATTAGATCTCCAGAGAGGTTTAGACTAAGTATATAACTATGGTGTAGGTGTCCAAAATATCTAGAGATCAAGAGAGAGCAAGTTCATGTTCATATGAGCTATTGAATGCTTCAATCTGTGATGAATCACAAGGAAGATGACTTGAAATGGTTAGAATTAGAGCCTAGTAATGATTTCTTGAATGGTGGCTTCTAATACACTAAATTCCCTTTCTTAATGGTCAAAAAGTCGATCTCCGCTTATAGAGAAAAAGCTTCAACATCTAGAAAATGATAGCCAATGACTATCTATTGGACTAACAAGTCATGTCAGCTAGCTGATCTAAGGCCATCGGTCGACCAATGATGGATGTCGGTCGGCCACATTAGGCTTGGACAGAAATTTTGTTGCTAACCTCTTCTCAGCCTAAATTGGTCAGTCGACCAAGCTGTTTATCAACCATTCGACTAGTCAACCGACAACACATGAATTCTGATGTTTTGGTTTGCATTTTTACAGCAGTTCATGAATCTTTTAGGCCTTCCTTTAGGTGGTCTTTTGGGACACCTAAGGTCATTCTAAGATGACTAAAAGTTTACTTATGGGTTTAATCATCTAAAGGTATGGTTTTGGTTTATGTTTAAGGGTTTTGACTCACCAAGGCATCTCTGATTTACCTAAATCTTCTTCCTTGATGTAGTCGTCCTCTTGTGTCTTCAGTCGTGATCTTCTTTAGGCTCAACCAGCACTTCGACATTAAGACCTACGCAATTGACAAATAAGGTGCACTAGTATGTCACAGAAAAGTGCACTAGCAATCTCCCCCTTTGTCAATTACGTGATAAAAATGTTGAGCTCTGAATTGTGCATATTCTAACCCCAATTCATCACACATTTATGCATGATTTCCATGCTTAAAGACTAATTTAATACATGTTTTTGTGTTTGTAGGAATGAGAGAGAGATTTCACCAAATTGATGTTAAAAGAATTGCCCTTGGACACATTGAATATCAAGGAGAAAAGCCACTGAAAATGAACCTTGAAAAATCACATCAAAAAGACCTGGATTGGCAAGAAAGAAAAAAGATGCAAAAAACTTAATAATTAGCCATCGGGTGCCCAAACTTTGAAGATAAATAAGATATACTCGCTGGACACTTTCTAGACCTGACTGAGCTCCCAACCATCAGTGATCAGGCACCCGACTGCATGATAGGCTCCCGATGGAGAGGGTACCGGACACCCGAAATTCAAAGACGAAATTAAGTTGGTTGCTAGATAGTTTGTGGTATGGCCGGGCAGCCAACGACCATAGACCTGGGAGCCCAACTACCGACATAAGTGTGTAAGTTCTTACACAATTTGAGGCGGATGGGCGAATTTTCTTATAAAAGGACACCTTGGCTTCTTTCCTAGGGCATCTTAGAAGATCCCTAGACGTGCTAGATGTGGAGAATCATGGAGTGGAAGATCTACAACTCGATTTTTCTAGTTTTCCTTTTAGTTTTCATGTTTTTCTTAGTTTTTCTTTTAATTTATAGTTTAATCATGAACATGGTTGACTAGAACCTCGTAGCTAGGGCTAAAAGGTGAAACTTGTAGTTAGTTTCAATGTTCAATTTGTCTACTTCAAGTACTCTTACTTAAAGCTTGGATTTTTAAGTTATAGTTTGAATAAAAGTGGTATTTTTAGAAGTCTTATGAGAGTTCATGTACTCCGGACATGAGCTCCATGCAATTCTCTGAGATTGTCATGATTGGTTTGGTTAGATTCAAATTGTAGTAACCCTAGAGCATGGCATAATCTCTTGGTATGGCTGTTACTTCGAAGGCTACAAGTTTGAGTTCTACACTGCTTCATAAAAACTAAAATTCTGAATTTTCATATTTTAGTAGGTTGTTTGTGATTGAATGTTTTATCTTCCAATTAGATGAGAGATAAAACTTTGATCCTAATTTTGTTTGCGCTTGAATGAATGGGTTGGCATTGGACTACTACAAGTGGATCCTTAAAGCTTTAGTTTCCCTTTAATTCTCAGATTTTCCTCTACTTAGTTTACTGCTTAATTTTAGTTCTTAAACTCTAATTTTTTGAACTTTCTAAGTTCCAGTTATTAGAATAGTTTAAATTGAGTTTACCCTTTTCCTTGTGGATCAACCTCAGTCTTACCGAGATTATTACTACATTGCAGCCTTACACTTGAGGCGAGCAAACAAAAAACTAACATACCAAAATAAAATACATGTATAAGAATACAATGATATTTATTAAAATACAGGACTCTTGACATGTACAACTAAGCAAAGCTCCTCTTGAGTTGCTCTCCCATAATCCATCAATCCCTACAACACAAAACATAACAAACTATTTTGGTGGGGCTTAATCTTTTGGTATCAGAGCTAAATCTCTCCTAGGGGGACCTAATGATTTTTCTACAAATTCTCTCATCTGAAACCCTTTTCTCCTAATTCACTCATGGAGTTATAGATATGATTCACTCTAGCATAGAACTCCATAAAAGTTTCATCCTCACCCATTTTAATATATTCAAATTGTGTGGTGAGTTACAATTTGGAACGCTTGATAGTATACGTCCCTTCATGTGTTGTCTTTAGGATCTCATAACCTGATTTCTTATTCTCATAATTACATATACGATTAAATTCATCGGATGAGATAGAAGAAAGGATTGTATTTAGACACTTGGCATTGTAGCCACAAAGAGACATTTCTCAGACACTCCAATTATCCGTTGGTTTGAATTAGGTAACTGCAACTCTATCTCGTTCCACTGTTTCCACCGATGAGGTCCAACCTGGTACAATAGTGTGCTAGACTGGGGGGTCTAAGGACATTAAAAATATCCATATCTAAGCCTTCTAATAAGCATAATTTAAATCGTCAAAATATGGTGGATGAGAGATAAAACTACACTCCTCTTGGGTAGACATAGTGCTCAAGCTCCGATATCGGATCTTACTATAGACGGTTAAGTCTTTCAAGAGCAACCTTCTTAGATACCAATTGAAATTGCGTCGAGGGATACCCTACACTACGTGCGAAAGCTTGCGGAGCTTATAGAACTATAGCTAAGTCCTAGATGAGGGATGATTAGGACCATTTTAAAATTCTTTTAAAAAGCTCATTCTTGCCTAATTCAACTAATTATCAATTAAACTAGTTAAGTAAGAATACTTAGCTTCCAAGTTCAATTGGGTCTAATAACACAGGATACAAAGATAATGTAATTATGCAAACTAGCCTAAGCATAAAGTTATAATGATGTCTTCGCTCGCCTCAAGTGCAAGGCTTGCGATGTAGTAATAACTCGGTAAGACTAAGGTTGATTAACTTGGAGTTAGGGTAAACCAATTTAAATCATTCTAGTAACTTCAATTTCAGTAATTTTGGAGTTCAATTTTAAAAACTAAGTAAAACAATAACTTCTAAAAAAAATCTAATAATTCATGAAACTAAGGCCTTAAGGATCCACTTATAGTAGTCCCATGTGAATTCATTAATCTAAGTATAAACATAACTAGATTCGAAGTTCTATCTCTCATCTAGTTGGAAGATGAAGCATTCAAACACAAACAATCCCACTTAAGTCAGAAAATAAGATTCTAGTTCTAATGAAGCACATAGAATTCAAACATGTAGCCTCCGAAGTAACAGCCATGCTAAGGGACTATGGCATGCTCTAGGGTTACTACAATTTGAATCTAATCAATCTAAAGATGGTCATCTTAGAGAATTACAAGGAATTCATGCTTGAAGCACATGAACTCTCATAAAACATCCAAAAATACCAACTTTATTCAAACTAGAACTTAAAAATTCAAACTTTAAGTACTTGAATCAAACGAATTCTACATGAGAACTAGCTACAAGTTTCACCTCTTAGCCTTAGCTAAGAGGTTCTAGCTAAGCATCATCATGCTACAACTAAAAACAATGGAAAGCAACTAGAAAACATGAAAAATTGGATTTAGGAGAGTTGTAAACGCTCAACGACATTCCTCTTCACCTCCCACGAGTTTCCAAGCCTTCTATGATGAGTTTAAATCCACTCCTAAGTGTCATTTTATAGCATTAAAGCTCCACTGCCTCAGAATCTTTCAGAAGTGCGTAACAACTTACACAGCGCATGAATTTTCAGAGCTTGAAGAACAAGCTTTTTCTGATTTTTTGCATGGTTGACCGGTCGAGCGACCGGTCGTCGACCCTCAATTTTGGTCCAGCGAGTTTTTACTTAAACACTTCAAAGCCCCACAAAATACAACCAATCAGACAACCGGTCCTCAGAGGTGGCCGACCGGTCAGTTTTGCCCTTTTTTTGTCTAGCAAGGTCAGCTGCAAAGGGGGTTTTCGGTTTGAATTTCCGACCAGTCGTGGGCCATGGCTGACCGGTCGACAGTGCACATTTTTCTGTATTATTTCTTCTTTCTTTCTCTTTCTCCCTTGCATCTTTCTTCCACCTTTTGTTACTTATTCTTTTTATCTTCAATGCATACAAAGTGACTCATTTGGTATTGAATTGATGAAGTCTCTCTCTCATTCCTACAATGACAAAACATGTATTAGAATAGTCTTTTAAACATGCAAACCATGCATAATGTGTGATGAATTGGGGTTAGAATACGCACAATTCAGAGCTCAACACACCCCCCAACCAGCATTTTGCTAGTCTCGAGCAAAACATGCGTGAAACAAATTCAACTTTTCAAAACCCAACTCTCTTTTGGAAAACAAATACCTCTATAAACTCCAAGACGCATAACATAAAGTTCAGAGAAATTTAGTGATAAGATATTGAAATTCTAAACTCTCTAAACATAATAAGTGTTCACATAGAATCCCCACCAATTGATTGACAAATAGAAAAATCCAAACATGCATGATCTAGTGTGCATCGTGAATATTCATCTTATGAATTTTCAGGATTACCTTTTTCATAAATCAGTGGACAAAAAGATCTAAAAGTGTACAGCTCAACCAAATGCCTATGATAAGAGTTTGCCTTACCGTTCCTTTAACGGCTTTCACACTACTTCCCATTTCCAGCTTTGGTTATGGGTAGACCATCCACTAGTTGGTAATAGGTAGTACTTTTCGAATTTTCCACGCACATTCAATGACTAACCATATTTTCATTCTCTTTTTCATATACATTAGATAGGATTTTTTGAAATCCATATCTTTCTTTCTCTCTCTTATTTCACATGAATAAGGATGAACAAAGTTCCCCAACTTGGTTCCTAAACACTTCAAATCTTCAGTCTAACCAATTTACAAATCTAATAATCCCTTCAAGCCATGAGAATCATGAACTGTGAACTAGACTAAAAAATGTTAAAATTTTCTATCAGTCAATTCAAAGGGAGGATTCATATAGAAAACTATTACATTTAAGATAATTCAGAAATCTTAAATCATATCAATTAATCTCTCATCCTTTTATACTTATAGCATCTCAAGTGCATAGAAACAAGGTTTTTTAAAGGGGTTTTGATGTTTCAAAAAAAAAAATTGAAAAATTCTACAAACATTGCTCGAAATGTCACATATTGCTTTAGGAATCTTACCCCCCAATCAAATCTTACATTGTCCTCAATGTAAAAAGATATGCAATGAGCAATAACATGAGAGCAATGATAAAAATAAAAGAGGGTGAGTACGAGAGTACCTGAATGAGTCAATCATGTGGATCAACCTCCGACATCGAAATCTACTTAAGCAGTAAAACTAAAACAGAAAAATAACTAAACCTAATCAACTTTATACCTTCATTAGACTAGGAGATCAATCATCCTGATACACAACATCCTTCAGAGTGATGGACATATCCTCTTAATCAAATTTCTCAACAAATAGCTTAAGGCATTGTTCGTTCACTTTAAAACAAATATCATTTGCCGCATTCTTTATCTTGACAGCCCCATGAGGAAAATTGTCTTTAACAATGTATGGGCCGGTCTATCAAGATCTTAATTTTTCTGGAAAAAGATGAAGTTGGGAATTGTACAAAGTACTTTTTTGGCCTTTATGGAAATTTTTCCTGAAAATGTGTTTGTCATGGAAGGCTTTCATCTTACTCTTGTAAATCATCGAATTCTCATAAGCATCATTCCGAATCTCGTCAAGCTCATTCAATTGGAGTTTGGGAAGCGAGCTAGCCTTGTCAATGTCGATGTTCAAAGCCCGAATTGCCCAATAGGCTTTGTGCTCAAGCTCCACGCGCAAGTGACAAGCTTTCCCATAGATAAGTCTATAGGGGGACATTCTAATCGGGGTCTTATAAGCAGTACGGTGAGCCCAAAGAGCATCAACTAATCTCAGCGACCAATCTTTGCGATCCGGCCTCGTCATCTTCTCCAAAATCTGTTTGATTTTTCGATTGAAAATTTAGCTTGCCCACTTATCTGTGGGTGGTATGGGTTACTCACTTTATGCGTAATGTTATATTTCTTCATTAAGGCTTCGAAAGGCTTATTGAAAAATGTTCACTCGCCTCAAGTGCAAGGCTGCGATGTAGTAATAATCTCGGTAAGACCGAGGCGATCCACAGGGAATTAGATAACAACTTCTAAGCTATTCCAACAACTAAGATTGCAATAATTAAAAAATTCAATTTGAGAGAGTTGTGTTAAAATAGTAACTTAAGAAAAATAGTAATTAAGGAACTAAGGCTTTTAAGGATCCACTTGTAGTAATCCCATGTTAATCTAATCAATCTAAGCATAAAACACAACTAGATTTGAAGTTTTATCTCTCATCTAGTTGGAAGATAAAGCATTAAACACATTCAATCCCACTTAAGTTGAACTTCCAAGTTCTAGTCCCATTCAACTACATATAGCATTCGAAATCGTAGCCTTCGAAGTAACAGCCATGCCTATGGACTATGGCATGCTCAAGGGTTACCATAATTCGAATCTAATCAAGCAAAACATGATAATCTCAGAGAATTGCAAGGAATCCATGTCCAAAGCACATGAACTCTCATAAACCTTCTAAAAATATCAACTTTAAAAGAACTAGAACATTCAAAATTCAAACTTGAAGTGAAGCTACTTGAATCAAACTGAATTAAACATGAAATTGGCTACAAGCTTCACCTCTCAGCCTTAGCTGAGAGATTCTAGCTGAGCATTGTCATACTACACTAGAACTCAATGAAAAAGACATAAAAAGCATAAAAACCCAGAGTTGGGAGGGTTGCAAACGCTCCATGATGGCTTCCTTCACTCCCCATGAAGTTCCTCAGCTTTATGATGCCCTAGGAAGAGACCATAGGTGTCCTTTTATAGTGGGGAAGCTCTATTGCGTCGAAATCTTCCAGCATTTACGTAACCTTACGCATTGCGCAGAAAACCTCAGAGTTCGAATTTAGAAACTACTGTTTTTACACATGGCCGACCGGTCGTGATCGGTCGGACTGGGCTGGCCGACTGGTCTTGACCGGTTGGACTGCTTAGTTTTGATTCCTACGTGCACCAAAGGGTGACCGACCCATTGGCCGACCGGTCATGACCGATCGGACCAACTTGGTCCTTCGTCCAGCAAGCTTCCAAGGTGGCCGGCAGGTTGGCCGACCGGTCAGGACAGGTCGGACTCCCTTGGCCGACCGGTCAGACCTCTTTATTTCTAACTTTTCTTTCTTTCTTTCCTCTTCTCTCTCTTCTACTTTCTTTCTTCTTTCTTTGGTCCTCCTTCCATCTTCATCCAATGGCTCTAAATGGATCCTTTTGGTCACCAATTGAGCGAAGTCGCTCTCATTCCTACAATCACAAAAACATGCATAAGATGTGACTTTTAAACATGCAAACCATGCATATAATGTGATGTAATGGGCTACTTTGTGTATAAATTGGAGGTTCAACACACTCCCCAACCAGCTTTTTGCTAGTCCCGAGCAAAACATGCGTGAAACAAGTTCAAACCTCCAAAAATCAACTCTCCTTCAGAAACTATGTTTCTACCCATTCCAAGACATACGAGTGTAAAATTCAGAAAAATGTGATGATAGAAGTTGAAACCTTAAACTCTCAAAACATAATAAGTGTCCATATGAAATTCCCACTGATTGATTGATAAATAGAAGGACTTGAACAAATTCAACCTAGTGTGCATAGTGAAAGTTCATCTCATGAGTTTCTAGGATTATCTTCTTCATAGATCAAGTAAACCATGGATCCTAAGGTGCACAGAGCAACAACAAGCCTATGACAAGAATTTGCCTTACCGTCCTTCCGACGACTTTCACACTATGTCCCAATTTTGGCTTTGGTTATGAATAGACCATCCCCCGGTTGATAAATAGGTAGCCCTTTTCAGAATTTTCCACCATTTTCTCCATCATTCACAATTTTCATCCTTCCTTTTCCTATTTCTTTTACATTATATAGGATTTTTAGAAATCCATATCTTTCGTTATTTTCCCATGGACAAGGATGGACAAAGTACCCCGGCTTGATTCCTCAACACCTCAAATCTACGTCTAGCCAATCCACAAATCAAATAATCCCTTCAAAACATGAAAATCGTGTAATGTGAACTAGGTGTAAAAGTGTTCAAATTTTTTTATCAATCACATAAAAAGGGGAATTCACATATAAAACCATTATATTAAGGGAAGTTCAAGACTTGCAACATCACTCACTTCGTATCTTCGTTTCTTAAACTCGTATCGTCTCGAATGCATAGAAATAAAATTTTCTAAAAGAGTTTTGAAACTTTTAGAAAATTCAAAAAAATTTGCACAATATAATGCTCGAAATGTTGCAAATTGCTAGATGAGGAAGCTCATCTCACCCCCCAACCAAATCTTGCATTGTCTTTAGTGTAAAAAGATATGCAATGAGCATGAACATGAGAGCAATGGTAAAATAAAAGAGAGTGACAATAATAGTACCTGAGAGAGTCGATCATGGAAGTCTACAACTCCAACAACTAAATCTACTAAGCACGCAAAACTAAAACAGAAAAAAAAAAACTAAACCTACCTACGCTATACCTCCGTCAGACTAGGAGATCAATCACCTGATACACAGGATCATTCAGAGTGATGGACATGTCCTCTAAATCAAATTTCTCAACAAATGGTTTAAGGCGTTGTCCATTAACTTTAAAACAGTTACCATTTGCGGCATTCTCTATCTCGACAGCCCCATGGGGAAAAACTTCTTTAACAATGTATGGGCGAGTCCATCGAGATCGCAATTTTCTCGAAAAAAGATGAAGTCATAAATTATACAAGAGCACTTTCTGACCTTCATGGAAAGATTTCCTGAAGATGTGCTTATCATGAAAGGCCTTGATCCTACTCTTGTAAATTCTCGAGTTCTCGTAGGCATCGTTCCGAATCTCGTCAAGCTCATTCATTTGGAGTTTGCAAAGCGAGTTAGCCTTATCAACATTAAAGTTCAATGCCCGAATTGCCTAATAGGCTTTGTGTTCAATCTCCACAGGTAAGTGACAAGCTTTCCCATAGACAAGTCTATAAGAGGACATTCCAATGGGGGTCTTGTAAGCGATACGGTGAGCCCAAAGCGCATCATCTAATCTTAGTGACCAATCTTTGTGATCCGATCTCACCATCTTTTTCAATATTTGTTTGATTTTCCAATTGGAAATTTTAGCTTGCTCACTCATCTGTGGGTGGTATGGGGTACTCACTTTATGCCTAATGCCATATTTCTTCATTAATGCTTCAAAAGGCCTATTGCAAAAGTGAGAACCACCATCACTAATGATGGCTCGAGGCGTTCCAAATCTGGAAAGTATGTTTTCTTTTAGGAACTTTAGAACCGTACGATGATCATTGGTCCTACATAGAATGGCCTCTATCCATTTAGACACATAGTCTATGGCAAGCAATATATAAACATGTCCAAAAGATGAGGGGAATGGTCCCATGAAATCGATGCCCCAACAGTCAAAGACTTCAAGATATTGAATTGGGGTAAGAGGCATCATATTTCGATGGGATAATCCTCCTAACTTTTGACAACACTCGCATGCTTTGTAAAACTCGTGGGTGTCCTTAAATAGAGTGGGCCAATAAAAACCACACTGCAGAATTTTTGCAATAGTTTTCTTGGCAGAAAAATGACCCTCACGTGCTTGATCATGGCAAAATGAGATGACAGAATTATGTTCATCATCAGGGACACATCTCCTAATAATTTGGTCTGGGCAATATTTAAACAGTAAAGGTTCATCCTAGAAAAATCTGCGCACTTCTCTTAGAAATTTTCGTTTGTCCTGCGCAGTCTAATGAATCGGCATCGCACCTGTGGAAAGATAATTCGCTATATCAACGTACCATGGTGGATGCATAGCAACAAAGAGTTGCTCATCAGGGAATGAGTCCTCAATAGGTGACTCGTCAATAGAATTAGGTAGGACTAGGCGGGATAGATGATCCACCACCACATTTTCTACTCCCTTCTTGTCCTTGATCTCCAAATCGAATTCTTGAAGGAGTAGGATCCATCTAAGCAAACGGGGCTTGGCATCCTTCTTAGAAAGAAGGTGTTTCAGCGCTGCATGATCTATATAAATAATGACCTTGGATCCTATTAAGTAAGGCCTGAATTTGTCCAGGGCAAAGATGACGGCTAGGAGCTCCTCCGTAGTCGAGTAATTGACTTGGGCGGGATTCAAGGTCTTACTCGCATAGTAGATAACATGGGGCTTCTGATCTTGCTTTTGGCCTAACACCACCCCAAAGCATAATCGCTCGCATCACACATCAACTCAAGAGGTATGGACCAATACGGTGGTTGCATGATAGGAGCGGTTGTCAACATGTCCTTTAGCTTTGAAAAAGCTAATTGACATTCGGCACTCCACTCAAATTGGTTCTCCTTTTGGAGAAGGTTACATAGACCTTGAGATATGACTAAAATCATTTATGAACCTTCTATAAAAATCGGCGTGTCCAAGGAAGGACCGTACATCACGTATGCTTCTGGGTGGTGGTAGATTAGAAATTATATCAATTTTTGCCCGGTCTACCTCTATTCCATTAGACAAGATGATATGTCTAAGGATATTCCTCTTTGTACCATGAAATGGCACTTTTCCCAATTTAAAATGAGGTTCTTCTCCTCGCACCTTGTGAAGACCAACTTCAAGTGATTGAGGCATTCATCAAAAGTACAACCAAAAATAAAAAATCGTCCATGAATACCTCGAGAAATTCACCCACCATGTCCGAGAAAATACTCAACATGCATCGTTGGAATGTGGCAGGTGCATTACATAGCCCAAATGGCATTTTTTGGTATGCGAAGGTGCCAAATGGGCATGTAAAAGTGGTCTTCTCTTGATCTTTTAGGGCTATCTCAATTTGGTTGTAACCGAAATAGCCATCTAGGAAGCAATAATAGGAATGACCTGCTAACCTCTCCAAAATTTGATCCATGAATGGGAGAGGGAAGTGGTCCTTCCTAGTGACCGTGTTTAGCTTTCGATAATCAATGCACATACACCTACCGGTGGTTACTCTAGTCAGTATAAGCTCGTTGTTGGCATTTTCTACGATGGTAATACCGGATTTCTTGGGGACAACTTGGGTAGGACTCACCCATTGGCTATCCAAGATGGAGTAGATGACCCCCACATCTAGTAGCTTTAACACCTCGGCTTTGACAACCTCCATCATGTTTGAATTTAGCCTTTTTTGAGGTTGTCTAGTCATTTTTGCATTTTCTTCAAGGTGTATACGGTGAGTAAAAACTGAAGAATCTATCCCTTTGAGATCCGCTATTGTCCAACATATGGCTCCCCTATGTTCTTTGAGTAGCTCAATCAACTTGAGCTCTTGGTCTTTCCCTAGGTGAGAGGCAATGACAACCGGGAATGTTTCTTCTTGACCCAAGTATACATATTTAAGCTCGGATGGCAATAGTTTAAGGTCAAGCTTTGGTGGTTTGATGTTAGACAGTAGAGGCCTTGATGTGGTTGGTGGCAATCTTTCAAAATGGGGCCTCCACCGGCTAGTACCAACTACCGGTCTCTCAATATTCAATGCTTGCACAATTTCACTAATGATGGGGTCTTTGGAATCCTCGAAATGTGCCAAGCATGTCTCTAAGCTTTCTAATGGTTCAAGTTGGAGGAGCTCTTCTTCTTCAAAAGATTCGAGCATGTTTACCTCGAAGAGCTCGTCATCATCAACATCCTTGTGCCTTTTGCCCAAGTGGAACACATTCACCTCTAATGTCATGTTCCCAAAGGATAATTGCATCACCCCATTCCAGCAATTGATGATTGCATTTGATGTGGCAAGGAACAGGCGGCCTAAAATCATCGGTATTTGAGTGCTAGCATCTATAACCGGTTGTGTGTCCAAGACGATAAAATCTACCAGGTAGTAGAATTTGTCAACTTGGACTAGAACATCCTCAACTATCCCTCTCGGTACACGAATGGATCTATCAGCGAGTTACAATGTGGTTTTGGTGGATTTTAACTCATCAAGACCCAATTGCTCATACACCGAGCATGGGATCAAGTTTACGCTTGCCCCTAAGTCTAGCAATGCACGCTCAATCCGGTAGTCTCCAATGATACATGAGATTGTGGGACTACTGGGATCTTTGAATTTTGGGGGGTCTTTTGAGTGAGAATGGTACTCACTTGCTCATTTAGGAAGGCCTTTTGCAGCACATTATATTTGCGTTTAGTTGTGAATAGGTCCTTTAGAAACTTGGCATAAGAGGGGATTTGTTTGATGGCATCAAGCAAGGGAATGTTGATCTTGACTTGTCTGAAAATCTCTAAAATATCATGAGAGTTTGGAAGAGATTTTGGAATGACCAATCTCAAACGGAATGGTGCTACAGGCTTGTAAACGCGTTCCATTTCTTGTGGGACTGCATTAGATCCGTCTTCATCCTAAGAATTTACTGAATCATTAGGCTTGTCAGCCTTCACCGGAATAGATTTGTCAATTTATTTACCACTTCTAAGAGTGGTGGCGGATTTGGCTTACTCCATGTGTTGGTTGGAGAGATTAGGAATGCTCACTTCATGTACTTGCTTTGGATTGGGCTGAGGTTGGGCCAGAAAGGTCCCTTCCCTAGCATTCAACCGTCCCTTAATCTCATCAACCGAGACTTTAAGCTCTTAAAACATTTGCTTATTTGTTTGATTGATTTGCGTTTGCCCTTGCATAAACGCTTTTAAGGCGTCCTCCATCGAGAATTGAAGTGGGGCCATATTTTGCATGGGTGGCCCTCCTTGAGAGTTGGTAGGATTGCCCGTGGGAGCATTCTTCCAACTGAAATTTGGGTTGTTCTTCCAAGTAGAATTGTACATATTACCCATCGGTCCATTAAAAGGCCGTTAATAACCATATGTGGCATTTACATGTTCATGTAACACCTCTTGAAATGCAGGAATTGTAGGACAATCTTGCGTAGTGTGTAAATTGGTGAAACAAATCACACACGTGGTCTCAATAGCTTTATTGGACTTTGAAACTCCACTCTTACTAAGTTCCATGGCCTCGATCTTCCTTGTGAGGCTGGCTAACCTTACATTCACATCGTCTTCCTCCTTGAGGATAAAATCCCTCCTTTCTCTTTTTCTTGAGTAGGCTTGGGGTTATTTGATTTATCTGAGGTATCCCATGATTGGGCATTCTCGGCCAACATATCCAAATAACTCCAAGATTCATCTGGATTTTTGCTCATAAACTCGCCGTTACACATCATCTCTACAAATTGGTGCATATTAGAACTCAATCCATCATTGAAGAAGTTTATGATTTGCCAACTTTCGTAGCCATGATGTGGGCAAGCAAGTAAGAGGTCCTTAAACCTTTCCCAACATTGGAAGAATGATTTACTCTCTTTAGCCGAAAAATTCATTATGACTCTTCGAAGGGTGTTCGTTTTATGAGCCGCGAAGAACTTTTTCAAGAATTCCCGGGTCATCTCGTTCCATGACCATATTGAATGTGGTCTAAGAGAGTGAAGCCAAGTCTTGGCTCTTTCTTTTAATGAGAAGGAAAAAAGTTTAAGTTTAATTGCATCTTCAGAGACATTAGTGTATTGCAAGGTAGCTACCACTTCTTCGAATTCCTTTAAGTGCACATATGGGCTTTCAGAGTCTAGCCTATGGAACTTTTATATAAGTTGAATCACACCCAGCTTTATATCGATGTTTCCCCCGGTTGGTGGTAAGACCACGCATGAGGGTATAGTTACACGGGCTGGTTGTAGGTAATCCCGTAATGATCTCATTGGAGGACCGTTATGTACCTCATTCTCTCCTACTCCCTCTCGATTTGCATTTGTAGTTGGAGTAGGGGGGAGGATTCCTTATAAGTGTTTGATCCAACTCCCCAAGCTATCACAATGCTCTTGGTATGTTTGGACTCGTCTATGGACTGACAATGGTCTAACTAGACCACCTTCGAATTGGAGACAATTGGAGTGGTCACGTTCCAAATGGGACATAAACCACTCAACTAACAACTAAACTAACCCTAAGTCCTAAAAATCTGAAATTAATCTAGAAATTAAAAATCTACAAAAAGCACTAAGTTAGAAGGATATTACCTGATTCGCTTGAACTAGAGAAGAAATCCTACAAAACAAAACAATGGGTTAGTTCTAGGAAATAAAACAAAAACTATCTTCTTCTACTTCTACAGCCACTAAAATAATCTAGAACCGTTATCTAAAGTCCCCGGCAACGGCACCAAAAACTTATTCGCTCGCCTTAAGTGCAAGGCTGCGATGTAGTAATAATCTTAGTAAGACCGAGGTCGATCCATAGGGAATTAGCTAACCTAATATTACAATAATTAAAAAATTCAATTTAAGAGAATTGTGTTAAAACAGTAACTTAAGAAAAACAGTAATTAAGGAACTAAGGCTTTCAAGGATCCACTGGTAGTAATCTCATGTCAATCCAATCAATCCAAGCATAAAACACAACTAGATTTGAAGTTCTATCTCTCATCTAGTTGGAAGAAAAAGCATTAAACACATTCAATCCCACTTAAGTTGAACATCCTAATCCCTTTCAACTACATATAGCATTTGAAATCATAGCCTTTGGAGTAACAGCCATGCCTATGGACTATGGCATGCCCAAGGGTTACCATAATTTGAATCTAATCAAGCAAAACATAATAATCTCAGAGAATTGCAAGGAATCCATGTCCGAAGCACATGAACTCTTATAAAACTTATAAAAATATCAACTTTAAAAGAACTAGAACATTCAAAATTCGAACTTGAAGTGAAGCTACTTGAATCAAACTGAATTAAACATGAAATTGGCTACAAGCTTCACCTCTCAGCCTTAGTTGAGAAATTCTAGTTGAGCATTGTCATACTACACTAGAACTCAATGAAAAAGACATAAAAAGCATAAAAATCCGGAGTTTGGAGGGTTGCAAATGCTCCACGACGGCTTCCTTCACTCCCCCACGAAGTTCCTCAGCTTCTATGATGCCCTAGGAAGAGACCGTAGGTGTCCTTTTATAGTGGGGAAGCTCTATTGCGTCGGAATCTTCCAGAATTTGCATAACCTTACGCATTGCACAGAAAATCTCAGAGTTCGAATTTAGAAATTGCTGTTTTTACACATGGCCGACCGGTCGTGACCGGTTGGATTGGGCTGGCCAACTGGTCGGATTGCTTAGTTTTGAGTCCAACGTGCACCAAAGGGTGACCAACCCATTGGCCGACCGGTCTTGACCGGTCGGACCAACTTGGTCCTTCGTCCAGCAAGCTTCCAAGGTGGCCGGCAGGTTGGCCGACCGGTCAGGACTGGTCGAACTCCCTTGGCCGATCGGTCATGACCGGTCGGACATCTTTATTTCTAACTTTTCTTTCTTTCTTTCCTCTTCTCTCTCTTCTACTTGCTTTCTTCTTTCTTTGGTCCTCCTTCCATCTTCATCTAATGGCTCTAAATGGATCCTTTTGGTCACCAATTGAGCGAAGTCGCTCTCATTCCTACAATCACAAAAACATGCATTAGATGGGCCTTCTAAACATGCAAACCATGTATATTTTGTGTATAAATTGGAGGTTCAACATAAAAGTGAGAACTACCATCACTTATGATGGCTCGAGGAGTTTCAAATCTAGAAAGTATATTTTCTTTAAGGAACTGTAAAATCGTGTGGTGATCATTGGTTCTATATGGAATAGCCTCTATTCACTTAAACACATAGTCTACAACAAGCAATATGTAGACATGTCCAAAAGATGCGGGGAATGGTCCCATGAAATCGATGTCCGAACAATCAAAGACTTCAAGATGTTGAATTGGGTTAAGAGGCATCATATTCCGACGGGATAATCCTCCTAGCTTTTGACAACTCTCGCATGCTTTGTAAAACTCATGAGTGTCTCTAAACAAGGTAGGCCAATAAAAACTACAATGCAGAATTTTTGCAGTGGTTTTCTTAGTAGAAAAATGACCCTCACATTCTTGACTATAACAAAAGGAGATGATAGAATTTTGTTCATCATTAGGGACACATTTCCTAATTATTTGATTTGGGCAATATTTGAAAAGTAATGGTTCATCCTAAAAAATCTGCGCACTTTCCTTAAAAAATTTCATTTATCCTACGCAGTCCAATGAGTCGGCATCGCACCTGTGGAAAGATAGTTTGCTATATCAGTATACCACGATGAATGCATAGCAAAAAATAGTTGCTCATCAGGGAATGAGTCCTCAATAGGTAACTCATCTTTGGAATTGGGTAAAACTACGTGATAAGTACCTAACATTGTATAATTAACCCTGGTTATTTGGGGCATTATCATTGTTTTTCTAGTTAATTGTCCCTAATTAGGCAAATTTTCAATGACCAGGTGATCAAGAGAGGTTGGACAAGATCCGAGCCAATTAAGGCGATTTAAGGCCCAAAAGTAATTAATGTCAAGTGGGTGGCGATCCTGAAGAAAATCGGACTGTAAAGATCAAAGGATGGATCATGTTCTACAGTGAACCGCATCACAATCGCTCTTTAGAAATGCAAATGCAAACATGTGACATCAGGAATCCATCAACCCATCAGCCTTATGCACGTACCACCAACTCAGCAAGTGTGGAAGAGATCTCCACCGTTTAAGCATGCAGCCCATCTAGTGGACCTCACCTTCGAACGTCCACCGTCCACTATGGACCCCACCTGTTGGAAGCACAACAACATTAGCTGATGGAGATTTCATCTCCACCATCCAGCTAGAGGGAGCTCATCACATGAGCCAGATGCAAACCAACGATCAGCAGCACCACGTCCGTTGAGCACGATGAGCATCAAATGACCATCAACCACCTTCCATCAAGGTGGACCCCAGGTACAACAACATCAGATATGTGGACCACACATCAACCTCCATACGTATGAAGATCATCAACCATCCATGCCACACGTGCCAAGCATCTCAGCAGTCCAGCTCAGCACACATGCTGATCATGGACCCCACTCCTTCACACGTGTAAGCCTTCTACACCGTCCAAGCTGTGGATCCCTTCAAGATCCAGCCCACCATCATCGAGCCAAGCTGGAACAGCAGCCGTCCATCTGCAAATAGTAAGGGACTCACCTGTTCAGCATGACCATCTCATCTCAACCGTCCAAGGAAGGTGCAACACATCATCCATCCGTACCAGCCATAGATCCAGCAGACATCCGTCCATGCGCGTCCAGTAGCTGCAGAAGCTCACCTTCAGCACCATCAGCACCAGCCCTGCTTCATCTCCACCGTCAATCATCATCCAACCCATCCAGCAAAGCAAGCAGATTGATGTTGTAGCTGGTCTCCATCATCATCAACAACCGTCCATTTATTGGACGCATCTGCCATCAGTCATCCACAGCACGCAATCCAACGTCCAGTGGATCTCCACCGTCCAAGTCCATCTGGTGGACGTCATCAGCTCCCCACCTCCACACATGCAGCAATGGACGGCCAGCATCAAGTGGACCGTCCATCTCCAGCACGTGTGGAACAATCTACAGCAATGGACGGCCAACATTAAGTGGACCGTCCATCTCTAGCGTCCAACCCATCCTGCACATCCAGCCATCAAGTTGACCCCACTGCTTCAAGACCAGCTGCAACCACATCGTCCTTTAAATCACAGCCCATCATCATCACCGTCCAAAGTGGACCCACAAACCCCAGCACGTGCCAACAACCAGCATGTAGCTGATCTTTAAAGACCAGCAGACCGTCCACCAGCATGCTTGGCCACGGAATTCCATCCACAACCATCCATCTCCTGATGCAATTTCAAGCACCACCATCTAGATGGGCATCCAACCCAACCGACCATCCATCAGCTGGACCCACCATCAAATCCCAGCATGTCCAGCATCCATCAAGTGGACCGTCCATCATCTTAAATGACCATCTTCTCTGTTCGTCCAACTAGAAGTTGCTCCTCATCCAATGATCCAACATGCAACTCAACATCCAATCGGTAACAGATATGAGTGCTCCACCTGCAACACCCTATTAAAGATCAAGTCTCCTCCATCTATAATCCAAGCCATGTCCAAGCTTCTCTCAACATGAAGCAAGAGAGAAACTCTCTCTCTCTCTCTCTCTCTCTCTCTCTCTCTCTCTCTCTCTCTCTCCCTCTCTCCCCACACATGTGTAAGGCTTGGAATTGTCACCTCATCACTCTAAGCCCAAACCTAAAGAAAAAGTTTGCTTTGGGTACTCCAAGCCTAACTCTTAACCCAAACCTAAAAAGCAAATCCATTGGCTTGGAAGTGTCACCTCATCATCCAAGCCTCACTCCAAGCCCAAACCTAGAGAAAAAATTGCTTTAGCCTTGGAGTGCCACCTAAGCTTGTAGCCTCCCAAAATGCTATAAAAGGAGGATTCCTCTCCCTCATTTCCATGATCCCATCCAAGAGTTCTCTCTTCTTTAGTTTTCTTTCTTTCTTTCTTTCGTAGTGTAGAGTAGTATAGAATTTTCTTTCTTAGTGAGTTTAAGTCTTCCATTGTAGCATAATTGGCTAAACCTCTAGCCAAGGCTAGGGGTGAAGCTTTTGAAGAAATTTACAAGCTTTGGTTCTTTTGGTTCAACAGTTGTGCTTGAATATTGGAGTTCTCTTTGGTTGATTGGTTTGGTTATCCACCCCGGCAGATGTTATTGTTGTGTAAGCCCCTTGATCCATCATCAACTCCGGGCACGTTGGATGCTTGGGATCCCTTGCACACCAATTAGCTAGTCCATGATCGATAAAGTCCCTTGATCCATCGTCGACTCCGGGCATGTTAGATGCTTTAGATTCCCTATGGTCATCGAGCTAGTGCAGGTAAAGTCATCGATCTGTAAAATTCCTTGATCCATTGCAGACTTCAGGCACATTGGATGCTTTGGATTCCCTACGATCGATAGACGAGATCTTAACAGTTGGATCGGTCAATCAAAGCCTCCTATCTTGTAAGTATGCATTTGATCGTATGATTTGTGATCTTATCAATTGACATTTTGACAATGTAGTTGATCTGTATAATTCATTGATCCATTGTCGACTCCGAGAACAGTGGATGCTTGGAATTCCCTACGATCAACTAACGAGTACTTCGTGGTCAAATCAATCGGTTCATATCACCATCTTTTATAAAATATGCAAGTGGTTTAACCATTTCATCTTCTGATTGGAATGAATCTTTATTCGATTCCAATTGAGTTATAGTTGGACCAATGAATCAAACCTTGTGGATAAATCAAAGGTGGATCCCTAATGCCTTAGCCCCTTTTCTATTTTTGTCTTTCACCACACACAACTTGCTCCACTCTCGTGGATAATTCAAATTTCATCTCTCACACCTGAACTAATTCCTCTAAGTGTTCTTAACCCCAATCCATGTTATTCAACCTCGGTCTCACCGAGTATTTTACTACTTCATTACCTGCACTTGGGTGTGCAATCTTCGGATTGTAGCACTACGCGGGATAGATAATCCACCACCACGTTGTCTACTCCCTTCTTATCTTTGATTTCTAAGTCAAATTTCTAAAGGAGTAGGATCCATCTAACCAAACGGGGCTTAGCATTCTTCTTAAAAAGAAGATGTTTTAGCCCCACATGGTCTTTATAAACAATTACCTTGGATCCTATCAAGCATGGTCTCAATTTGTCCAAGGCAAAAATGACGGCTAGGAGCTCTTTCTCCGTAGTCGAGTAATTAACTTAGGCGGGATTCAAGGTTCTACTCGCATAGTAGATAACATGGAGCTTCTTAATCCTCTCTTGGCCTAGCACCACCCCAATAGCATAATCGCTTGCATCACACATCAACTTAAAAGGAACAGACCAATACGATGGTTGCATGATAGGAGCGATTGTCACCATGTCCTTTAACTTTGAAAAAGTTAATTAAAATTCAGCACTCCACTCGAATTAGTTTTTCTTTTGGAGAAGGATAAATAAAGGCCTAGAGATATGACTAAAATCCTTTATGAACCTTCGAAAGAATCCGGCGTGTCCAAGGAAGGACTGCACATCGTATATACTTTTGGGAGGTGGTAGATTAATAATTATATCTGTTAATGTCAGATTTCGTAATGAGATTCTCCGTTTTTCCTCCTTCACTCCAGCAGGGATTTCTACCACCAGACCTGAAAGAAGACAGATAACAACTAAGGGTGACTGGGGTCCAGCCGTTAGCCCTCCGATGCTTAAGTCAAGCCAAAGCAAGGAGAAGAGAAGCCAAGTAAAACGGGACAGAGCTTGAATGTTGAGTGTGTACCTTTCTCTTAATGGAGTCACCCCTTTATATAGATCTGAAGCAACCCAATTTGTTACGTAAGATATCGAAATCCCGCTGATGTCGCATACGATACTGAGATCTTGCTGATTTCGTGGGATAAGATCCTATCTTTAGAGATGAGATCCAATCCAATGACTTATTTCAGCAATCACGTCCCTTGATGGCAATCCCTTGAGATCCGGAACTATTTAGAGAAGATAAGCCCAAAAAACTGACCTATACGGGCTGCCGGTAGGCGTAGTAATAGTGCTGATTGCTCGTAGTTGGAGTCATAGCTACCGAAAAGGAAGGAGACGCCGAAAGGGTGAAGACCGCCGCGCTGGATGTAACTCTGCTTGGTGCCGCAGAGGGATTGAACAAGCCGCTCGACGGGAACCGGGTGCTGGAAGTATGAAGACCATCCAAACCAAAAACGAAGACTCAGGACTATTCTGATGTCGGGAGCTGCTTGTGTCAGGGATGCTCGCATTCGTGAGGTGCGACCCTTTCTGACGAGCCCGAGCAGAGCTGCTCGCATCCGGGAGATGCCACTTCTTCTAAAGAGCACGAGCCGAGCTGCTCGCATCCGGGAGATGCGACCTCTTCTAAAGAGCACGAGCCGAGCTGCTCGCATCGGGAGATGCGACCTCTTCTAAAGAGCACGAGCCGAACTGCTCGCATCCGAGAGATGTGACCCCTTACCGCGAGCACGACCTGGACTCCTCGCATTCATATTGCCGCGATCCTTATCTTCTTGTCAGACTATATTTGCCTACAACAGATGCCCCCTAAACCCTTGGTATTGAGGAACTATGCCAAGGGTTTGCCAGTGTTGACAGCTGGGTGCTAGGAGACAATCGCGCATGATTCACTTAACGTGCTTACGCATTTATGATGGCCAGCTTTCACGCAGCTTTTTCTGCCGCCAGAGATGAAGCGTCGGGCGCCACGTGTTTCCGTATTTAATGCTAGCGTCCGTTCGTCTGGTGCGCCGGATGAGAAGCTGCCGCGTGTCCAGCAAAGCAGACGGAATGATTGCGTATAAATACCGGACTTAGAAGAAATTTCTTTCATTTTCAAATTCTTTACTGCGGCGCTCCCTGCTTTCTTCTTCTTCCTTTGCTTCTGGTGCGAAAAACCTCTTCACAGAGGTAGTTTTTTCCAACTTTCTCCCTTCATCTCTGCTTCCTTCATCTTTCTTTCTTGCTTTTCTTCTTGCGATGGCGGGGTCCTCAGATGAAGAGATTGTTCCCTTGGGAGATCACACCCCTGATTCTTCCAAATCAAATAATGCCAGAGTACCGGCTGGTAGATATTCTGCCTCTGGGTATTCTTCCATCTTGACGGACGAGAGGCTCTCTAGCCTTAGAGAGGCATACAGAGTCCCGGACTCTGTTTTATTCAGATTGCCTGGGAGAGGGGAGACAGCCGATGCACCACCGCCTGGGTGTGTGGTTGTTTATGAATACTTTTTCAAAGTAGGCGTACGTCTTCCCCTCCACCCC
This sequence comes from Liriodendron chinense, assembly GCA_003013855.2. Classification (NCBI taxonomy): domain Eukaryota; kingdom Viridiplantae; phylum Streptophyta; class Magnoliopsida; order Magnoliales; family Magnoliaceae; genus Liriodendron; species Liriodendron chinense. Next base: position 8,099,147 of record ML058429.1, read on the forward strand.
TTCATTCGAAATTTCCTCCGTCTCTATAAGATTGCCCCGGGCCAACTTATAGTTAACGGCTGGCGGGTTCTTTTGAGTGCTTTCACCCTTTGGAAGCAGGCGGGTAACGAGGAGTTAACCGCTCAGGAATTTTTGAGGTTATTCCAGCTGAAGAAGGCGCCAGCTAGCGAGGGTTGGTACTACCTCTATTTCTGGCACCGAAATAACTTCATTTTGGGGAACCCTTCTTCCAACTGCCCGGGATGGAGAAAGAAGTGGTTCTATGTCTCCGGAAACTGGGAGTCCGAAATGGGCTCTGACCCAAAGGCCATAACATTAATCGCCATTTTGGCGAAGGTGGGTCAAGTGCTCGTTTATTTGTCCGACAGAAACAATAACTTTGCTACTTTGACGATTTAACAAACCTTCTATTTTGCTTGTAGGAATCCCAATTGGTGTGAAGCCCAATCTGCGAGGAGGGCTCAACGAGAAGCTTGTCAAGGTCTACAAGCTCCCTGCGGCTGCACGCCACGTCAACGCTGCTCTAGAGCCTCACTGTCTCCGTGCAGCGGGTTTAATCTCTCAAGACGAAATGGCGAACGTAGGAGACAAAAGAGGTGCACTGGGGGCACTTCCCTGTCTGAAAGGCGCAGCCTCGAAGAGGCAAAAGAAGACTGTGGGGGGTCGTTCTAATGCGCCCACTCCCGCAGAGGGGTCTGCTCGCGATCCTCAATCGCGAGGGATCGGTTCGGGTGGGGTCGCTACGACTTCTCGTACGACCACGACCCCTCCGGTTATCGCGACCCCTATATTTGCCGTGCCCCCTCCGGCTACTGCGACTCCACCGCCAGGTGCTCGCGACCAGCCGGTGATCGAAGTCGCCGATAATTCGTCGAAAGGCGATGGGAGGGAGGGGGGCCTCCCTCCTAAGGATATGAGATGCGAGCCTACTGGTGCTCGCGAGTCTACGACGCCCTCTATGGGTGCCGTGAGTGCTCGCGAGACGGGCTCTGGCGAGATGGTGGTGGCCCAACCTTCTGGGTTGGGGGTTTTTGTTATCCCTCCGCACTTGCATCCTGTATGCAAGTTTATGTTTGATAACATTCCCCCCAACTCCTTCGGGAGTTTGCCTGAGCCAAGCCCAGAGGCTCTCTCTACTGATATTGGAGTGAGACTGGTTCAGGTAACAACCTTTTCTCTTTCTACCAATCTCTTCAGAATTTGATTAGATGACTAGCAATCTAATCCTTCTTTCTTTATTTGTTTCAGAGCCTGGATCTCACACTCCGCGTTAGACGGGATGTCGAAGCAGCCCGCCGCAGCGTGGAGGATGTGGAGAAGAAGAAGAAGACCATGGAAGCCGAGGTCCAAGGGAGGGACCGTTTGGTGAAGGCCTTGGAGATTCAGATCTCCAAGCTGGACGAAGAGAAGAAAATTCTCCTTGTCAAGATCCAATCCCTGACTAAGCGCTTTCAGTCAGTGGACCTCCAACTCGCAAAGCTTCAAGAAATCCATACCAAGAGCGAGAAGGAGAAGGAGATCTTCCGCCAGGACAAGATCCAGCTTGAGGGATGGCTCAAGGATGCGCGGACCAAGCTCGAGGAGACCCAGAAGAAGCTCGATGAGGCCCAGAAGGAGCTCAAGGAAGCCCAGCAGCAACTTCACCAGTTGAAGGATGATTCCATCCACTGGGAAGAGGAGCGAGAGGCCCTCGTTCAAATGATATCTGATGAGGGTCCTCGCGCAGTTCAGGAGTTTCGAACTTCTCCACTTTACGATGAGGAGCGGTACGATGCGTATATCGCTGGTCGCGATTTCGCGGTCAGAGTTATGCAGATGATCGCTCCAACTTTTAACGTTGAGGAGTTCGACAGGGTGGCATTCGAGGTTGCAGCTAAGGAACGGGCTGCCGCTGAGAACGAAGCCACTGAGGCAACAGATGCCGCTCCTGCTCCTGAGGCTGGTCCTGAAGCTGAGAGCCGCGAGCCTGCGCAAGATGAGGATGACTAACCTTGAACTCGGCAGCTTCCTACATCATGTATATATTTTTTTTTTTTGAAGAAATTTGTAATTTCTTGACCTTTTGGTCTTTTTGAATGAATATCCGTTTCTGTAATGTATTCTCCTTTTCTTTCATTTTTTGCTTTATGTTGATCTCAAATGGATTCATCAGAGATGCGACCCTTTAATTCGAGCACGAGCTGCGCTGCTCGCATTAGGGTGTATGACCACAATTCGAGCGCGAGTTGTGGTGCTCGCAATTAAGGTGTACGACTGCGATTCGAGCCCGATTAGGGTATATGACTACGACCCCCTGATTCGAGCACGAGCTGCGGTGCTCGCATTCCGGAGTGCGATCCCTCTTCTCACCAGTCGCGAGCAACTAACTCATGAAAAAATGAATTAGACTCAATCCGGGGGTCGTGTGACCGTGTCCGCGCTGAGATAGACTGATCTATCGATTGAGATTTTGATTCTACCAAGGGCAGAAGGTTGGTCAAGAGATGGTATACATTCTCTTCGGGGCTATTCAGGTCCATGTAAATGGAGAAGCAACCAACTAGTAACGATTTCAGTCCTACCAAAGGTAGGCAATTGGCCAAGAGGATGTGTAAGCACTCTCTTCAGGGTTATTCAGGTCCATATAAATGGAGTAGCGGCCAAAAGATATCTTTCACTTTATTCATAAAATGTTGTACTAAACTACATCGAATCTAGGGGTAGTATCGTAGCAAATGCTCCACGTGCCAAGGGCGACGTACAGGCTTCCCTTGCATGTCTTCAAGATAATAAGTACCGGGTCGCACAACCCTAATAACCCGATACGGGCCTTCCCAATTCGGATCCAATGAACGAACAGGAACTCCAAGATTTTGCCTTAGGACCAAATCTCCGAACTGGAAGGATCTAGGCCGAATCTTCGCATTCCGATAACGAGCAATACGTTGTTGATATGCTGCCACTCGTACTTGGGAAGCATTTCTTCGCTCTTCCAAGAGATCGAGATGAAGTCGGAGGTTTTCCTCATTGCTCGGGAGATCATACTGCTCGATCCGATATGAGGGCACTTGAATTTCCACTGGTACCACTGCGTCAACACCAAATGCTAAGGAGAAAGGAGTTTCACCTGTTGATGTACAAGCCGTGGTTCTATAGGCCCATAATACCTCTGGCAGAAGTTCTGGCCACACCCCTTTACATTCACCTAGCTTGGTCTTTAAATGATGCTTTATGATCTTATTCACTGCCTCGACCTGCCCATTCGCCTGAGGATGATATGGAAAAGTGCGAAGATTACGTATCTTCCATTTGTCGCAAAATTAATCAAAGGCTGCGTTGTCGAACTGCGTTCCGTTATCGGTAATTATAGTATGAGGAAGTCCGAAACGACATATGATATTTCTCCATATAAACTTAGTAGTTTGTTTTTCAGTAATCTTGGCTAATGGTTCTGCCTCGGCCCATTTGGTGAAATAATCAACCGCCACGATCGCAAACCTATTCTGTCCCTTTCCCATAGGTAAGGGCTCGATGATATCGATCCCCCACTGAGCAAAAGGCCAAGGGCTATCAACTGGGGTCATCCGCTCAGACGGTACACGAGGTATAGGTAGATATCGTTGACACTTGTCGCATTTTTTAGAAAATTCGATGGCGTCTGCTTTCATAGTAGGCCAATAATATCCTTGCCTCATCGCTTTATATGCTAGGGATCGTCCCCTGGGATGGTTACCACATGCCCCCTGGTGTACTTCATCTAGAACACGAAGTGCTTCTTCTGGATGAAGACACCTTAAATAAGGCAAGGAGAAGCTTTTTCGCAACAATATTCCATCTTGTAAGGTGTACCTGGCAGCTCGAAGCAGAATTTGTCTTGCAGCTTTCTTGTCTTCTGGTAGGTATCCATCTCTGACATAAAGGATGATAGGATCCATCCAGCATGGAGACGATTGTACCGATATAACTTGCTCGAGAGTCACTTGGTCGATACTCAAGTTCTGACGGTGCTCGATGGGGATCGAATGTGATAACTCCGATTCTGGTGCAGAAGCGAGCTTTGCCAAGGAATCAGCAAGTTGGTTCTGCTCGCGAGGGATATAAATTATTTTATAAGTCTTTAGTTTGGCGAGCAGGATGAGGACACGAGACTTGTATAAGGCCATTCTTTCTTCATTGGCTTCGAATTCACCAAGAACTTGATTAACAATGAGCTGGGAGTCGCTATGAATTATCAAATTTTGAACTGCGAGGACAATGGCCAGTTCGAGGCCAACAATCAAGGCCTCATATTCTACTTCATTATTGGAGACGCGTGATTCGAAACGCAGAGCATATTGAAAATGCGACCCGTCGGGAGCCACTAAAATCAGGCCCGCTCCACTGCCAGTGGCCCGCGACGACCCGTCCACGAAGAGTGACCAAGGAGGCTGGTCGCTGGTCGTGACATTATCTTCAGAAGAATATGTAAATTCGGCGATGAAGTCAGCCACGGCCTGGCCCTTGACTGCGGTCCTAGGACAGAATGAGATATCATGCTCACTGATCTCGACCGCCCATTTAGTTAAGCGCCCGGAAGCCTCAGGTTTTTGAAGGACTTGTCGTAGTGGATGATTTGTTGGTACTAAAATAGCATGGGCTTGAAAGTATGGTCGCAGTTTTCGAGCTGCCGTGACTAAGGCTAGGGCCAGTTTCTCCATATCAGAATACCTAGTTTCTGCATCAACCATTGCTCGACTGATATAATAAACGAGCCTTTGCACCCCGGAATCTTCTCTTATTAAAGCGGTGCTAATGGCCGTGGAAGACACAGATAAATAAAGAATAAGTTGCTCATGTGCTACAGGCTTAGATAAAATGGGGGGAGCGCTCATGTATTGCTTCAGTTGTTGAAAAGCTTCTTCACACTGAGGTGTCCACTTCCAATCAGACTTGGCCGTTGCACGAAGGAGTTTGAAGAAGGGCAAGCACTTGTCAGATGCTCGCGAGATGAACCTGTTCAATGATGAGATGCGACCAGCCAGACACTGGACGTCCTTCAGAGTAACGGGGGATTTCATCTCTATCAATGCTTTAATCTTTTCAGGATTCGCCTTAATTCCACGCTGGCCAACCATGAACCCAAGAAATTTCCCTGCAGATACTCCAAACGCGCATTTTTCTGGGTTCAATTTCATTTGATACTTCCTCATCAGATCAAAGGCTTCTCGAAGGTCAGAAATGTGGTCATCTTCAACGATGCTTTTCACAAGCATATCGTCAACATATACTTCCATATTCCTACCGATTTGAGCAGCGAATATTTTGTTGACAAGACGTTGATAAGTGGCCCCTGCATTTTTAAGACCGAACGGCATTACCTGGTAGCAATATAGTCCTCGATCTGTGATGAAGGCAGTATGCTGGCTATCAGGTGGATGCATCATAATCTGGTTGTAACCAGAATAAGCATCCATAAAGCTGAGGAGAGCATGTCCAGCTGTTGAGTCGACCAACTGGTCGATCCGCGGTGTCAGAAAGCTATCTTTGGGACATGCTTTGTTCAAGTCTGAATAGTCGACGCACATCCTCCATTTGCCATTAGCTTTCCGGACGAGAACTACGTTTGCGACCCACTCTGGGTAGTCAACTTCTTTTATGAAATTAGCCGCGAGCAGCTTCTCAACTTCAGTTTTGATTGCCATTTGTCTTTCTGCAGTAAAGGCACGTCGACGCTGATGTACGGGTTTATGCTTCGGGTCAATGTTGAGACGATGTGCGATGACATTGGGATCGATGCCTGGCATATCTTTATGAGACCAAGCAAACACATCCTTGTATTCAGTGAGGAAACGGATCAAATCTTCACAGTGGACACTGGTTAAGGAGGACCCGATGTACACGATCTTAGACGAGTCATCTTCGGTCAGGTGGATCGCCACTGTTTCCTCCCCCAGAGTTCCCGACTTCAGAGCATTTTCTCTCGGATCCAACGAGGTGGTGGAGGGAACGTCGGGTGATCCTTGAGCTATTTCCATGACGGGCGTCTCTTGAGCCTTATTTCGATCTTGGAGGGCTAACTGGTAACAGGACCGTGCCTCCTGCTGACTTCCTCGCACGACCCCGATGCCATTTGGGGTAGGAAATTTAACACATAGATATGAAGGGTGCAAGGCCGCTCCAACCTTAGTTAGAGACGGCCGCCCCAAAATGGCGTTATATGCTGATTTTCGATCCACGACGAGGAAGTTTACGAAGACGGTGGTCTTCGCTGGACTCTCTCCAAAAGTAACTGGGAGATCAATGCTTCCTTCAGGTGTTACTACCTCTCCTCCAAAGCCGACGAGGGGGGTCGATACTGGCTTGAGGAGGCTTCTGGCTAGTGCCATCTTGTTGAAAGCTTCCAAGTATAGAATATCGGCTGAGCTACCTGTATCCACCATAATTCGATGAGTCAAATAATTTGATACCTTCAATGTGACTACGATGGAATCTTCATGAGGGAAGTGAATTCCCGCTGCATCTTCGAGAGTGAAAGAAATTGGAGGATGGCTCGCTTTTGATGAGCTGGACGTCTGTTCCAGCCAATAGATCTGCTGGGGTTCTTTGGACGCCTTTCGAGCGTATGCTTTTCTTGAAGCTTGAGAGTCACCCCCGCAAGCTGGTCCCCCGACGATAGTGCGAATTTCTCCCGTGGGCTCAGCGTCCTCTTGGTCGGTTTGATGATGAGGCGGTTCCTTTTGGCGAGATGAGGTCTTCGCCCTTTCTGGTGATCGATTTTTACGAGCAACATAATCCTGGAGATGGCCTTTTCGAATAAGGGCTTCGATATGGTCTCGTAGAGAGATGCAGTCCTGGGTCCTATGCCCGTGATCTTTGTGGAAGTAACAGAACTTGCTCTTGTCCCTCTTCTCGGGATCGGATTTAATCTTTGCAGGCCACTTCACATATGGTTTGTGTTTAATCTCCATTAGAACCTTTTCAGGAGACCGATTAAGAGGAGTGTAGTTATGATATTTACCAGAGTAAGGCTTCCTGGGAGAACGATCGCGCTGATCATGACGGTATTTCTTATCTGTAGAAGAAGTTCCTTCTGGCTTGTGTTTCTTACTTTGTACTCCATGGCGTGTCAACGCGACTTCTTCTGCATTGATATATTTCTGAGCTTTGGCTTAGAATTCTGCCATAGTTTTCGGCGGGCTTTTATCTAAGGCAAACCTGAATTTCTCGCTCGTTATTCCGGCAATGAGGGCTGTAAGACCCTTTTCTTCAGTGTAACCCTCAGTTTGAACGGCTTCGGCAGTGAACCGTACTGTGAACTCCTTTATGGTCTCCCCATGCTGCTGTTTCAGATTCATCAGATGGGAGGCTGGCTTCTTAATGCGAATACTTCCCATGAATTGAGAAAGGAATATCTCCGATAATTGGGAAAAGGAACTGATGGAACGGGGCTTTAACCCCCGGAACCACGTACGAGCTGCTTCCTTCAATGTTAGGGGAAAAGCCCTACACCTGATTTCTGAACCATGTCCCTCTAACTCCATGAGGGACCTGTATGTTTCCAGATGTTCAAGAGGGTCGCCAATGCCTGTGTACGGAGCGATAACAGGCACTCGATACTTTCTGGGTAACGGGGCTTCCATGACCTCGCTGGTGAAGGGAGATTCAGATTGATGTATCGCCGCCATGACGGAAGATGGCCGATTTACCTGGTATCGTTGTTCCATGACATCAAAACGATCATGGATTCTTTTGAGATCTCCTTCCCATGGTAGGGTATAGCTAGATGTTTCGGCGGTGGAGCCTTGCGGTTGAGGTTGTCGAGACGAACTGGAATGTATAGAATGTGGAGACGGCACAGGGGGATGGCTGCCAAGTGGTGGGACCTGTGGTTCATCCATAGAATGTCTGGAAGCCACCGGTATGGGTTGCAGTGGTAGTCCTTCGGAGGGTTGTCTTTGCGGTTCAGGGAAGTGCTGATCAAGCCGATTTGACAGCGCCTGAACTCCGCCGTTTAGAGTTAGGAGAGTGTTTCTGAGGAAACGTAGGACATCATCTTGATTTCCAGAGGCCTCCAATAATGGGTTTGTTGATGGCATATTCGGGGCTCCTTGAGGGATATTCGTCGGAGCAGGTGGGAGGGCAGGTACGGATTCCATCTCATCAGGCGGAGGTGGTGCCTGCCTTGAAGTTGAAGGATGAACGGCCTTTTTAGGAGGCATCGCCGAAGGATTTTGATCGGTGGTTAGAACGATTGATTTTGACGATCAAGTCGTTCCCACAGACGGCGCCAAACTGTTAATATCAGATTTCGTAATGAGATCCTCCATTTTTCCTCCTTCACTCCAGCAGGGATTTCTACCACCAGACCTGAAAGAAAACAGATAGCAACTAAGGGTGGCTGGGGTCCAGCCGTTAGCCCTCCGATGCTTAAGTCAAGCCAAAGCAAGGAGAAGAGAAGCCAAGTAAAACGGGACAGAGCTTGAATGTTGAGTGTGTACCTTTCTCTTAATGGAGTCACCCCTTTATATAGATCTGAAGCAACCCAATTTGTTACGTAAGATATCGAAATCCCGCTGATGTCGCATACGATACTGAGATCTTGCTGATTTCGTGGGATAAGATCCTATCTTTAGAGATGAGATCCAATCCAATGACTTATTTCAGCAATCACGTCCCTTGATGGCAATCCCTTGAGATCCGGAACTATTTAGAGAAGATAAGCCCAAAAAACTGACCTATACGGGCTGCCAGTAGGCGTAGTAATAGTGCTGATTGCTCGTAGTTGGAGTCATAGCTACCGAAAAGGAAGGAGACGCCGAAAGGGTGAAGACCGCCGCGCTGGATGTAACTCTGCTTGGTGCCGCAGAGGGATTGAACAAGCCGCTCGACGGGAACCGGGTGCTGGAAGTATGAAGACCATCCAAACCAAAAACGAAGACTCAGGACTATTCTGATGTCGGGAGCTGCTTGTGTCAGGGATGCTCGCATTCGTGAGGTGAGACCCTTTCTGACGAGCCCGAGCAGAGCTGCTCGCATCCGGGAGATGCGACTTCTTCTAAAGAGCACGAGCCGAGCTGCTCGCATCCGAGAGATGCGACCTCTTCTAAAGAGCACGAGCCGAGCTGCTCGCATCGGGAGATGCGACCTCTTCTAAAGAGCACGAGCCGAACTGCTCGCATCCGAGAGATGCGACCCCTTACCGCGAGCACGACCTGGACTCCTCGCATTCATATTGCCGCGATCCTTAACTTCTTGTCAGACTATATTTGCCTACAACAATATCGATTTTGGCCCGGTCTACCTCTATCCATTGAACGAGATGATATGTCGAAGGACTATTCCTCTTTGTACCATAAAATAACACTTCTTTCAATTTAAGACAAGGTTCTTCTCCTCACACCTAGTCAAGACTGATTTCAGGTGATTAAGGCACTCATCGAATGTACAACCAAAAATAGAAAAATCATCCATGAATACCTCGAGAAATTCACCCCACCATGTCCGAGAAAATACTCAACATGCATCGTTGGAATGTGTCGGGTGCATTACATAGTCCGAATGGCATCCTTCGATATGCGAAGGTGCCAAACGGGCATGTAAAGGTGGTCTTCTCTTAGTCTTCCAGGGCTTTCTCAATTTGGTTATAGCCGGAATAGCCATCGAGGAAGCAATAATAGGAATGACCCGCTAACCTCTCCAAAATTTGATCCATAAATGGGAGAGGGAAGTGGTCTTTCCTAGTGACTGTGTTTAGCTTCCGATAATATATGCACATACGCCAACTGGTGGTCATTCTAGTCGGTATAAGCTCGTTGTTGGCCTTCTCTACAATGGTAGTACCAGACTTCTTCGGGACAACTTAGGTAGGCTCACCCATTGGCTATCCGAGATGGGGTAAATGATAACCACATCTAGTAGCTTTAACACCTTATCTTTGACAACCTCCATCATATTTGGATTTAACCTCCTTTGAGGTTGTCTAGTCATTTTTGCATTCTCTTCGAGGTGTATATGGTGAGTACATGCCAAAGAGTTTATCCCCTTGAGGTCCGCTATTGTCCACCCTATGGCTCCCCTATGTTCTTTAAGTAGCTCAATTAACTTGAGCTCTTGGTCTTTTCCTATGTGAGAGGTTATGCCAACTGGGAATGTTTTCTCTTGACCCAAGTATACATATTATTTAACCTCAGATGGTAACAATTTAAGGTCAAGCTTCGGTGGTTTAATATTAGATAGTAGAGGCTTTGATGTAGTTGGTGGTAAATTTTCAAAATGGGGCCTCCACCGGTTCGTATCAACTACTAGTTTCTCACTACTAAATGCTTGCACAATATCACCCAAGATGGAATCTTTAGAATTTGCAAAGTGAGCATGTCTCCAAAGTTTCAAGTGGTTCAAGTTGGAGGAGCTCCTCTTCTTCAAAGGATTCGAGCATGTTTACCTCGAAGAGCTCATCATCCACCTCATTCTTTTGCTTTTTGCACATATGGAACACATTCACCTCTAATGTCATGTTTCCAAAGGACAATTTCATCACCCCATTTCAGCAATTTATAATTGAGTTTGATGTAGCCAAGAATGGGCAGACTAAAATTACTTGTATTTGAGTGCTAGTATCCATAACCGGTTGCGTGTTGAAGACGATAAAATCCACCGGGTAGTAGAATTTGTCGACTTGGACCAATACATCCTCAACCATCCCTCTCGGTACACGAATGGATCGATCATCGAGTTGCAATTTGGTTTTGGTGGGTTTTAATTCACCAAGGCCCAATTGCTCGTATACCGAGTATGGGATGAAGTTTACGCTTGCCCCTAAATCTAGTAATGCTCACTCAATCCAGTAGTCACCAATGATATATGAGATTGTGGGACTACCAGGATCCTTATATTTTGGGTAACAATGGCACTCACTTGCTCATTCAAAAAGGCCTTTTGTTGCACATTGTATTTGCATTTGGTTGTGCATAAGTCCTTTAGAAACTTGGCATAAAAGGGGATTTGTTTAATGGCATCAAGCAATGGAATGTTGATCTTGACTTGTCTGAAAGCCTTTAAAATATCATGAGAGTTTGGGAGACATTTTGGGGCAACCAATCTCGAAGGGAATGGTGTTATGGGCTTATGAACGTGTTCCGTTTCTTGTGAGGCTAAGCTAGGTCCATCCCCATTCTCAGAAATTACCGGATCATTAAGCTTGTCGACCTTCACCAGAATAGATTTATCTACTTGTTTACCACTTCTAAGAGTGGTGATGGATTTGTCTTGCTCCATATGTTCGTTGGGGAGATTAGGGGTGCTTATTTCATGTGCTTATTTAAGATTGGGCTGAGGTTGGGCCGGAAAGGTCCCTTCCCTAGCATTCAAACATCCCTTAATCTCATCAACCGACACCTTAAGCTCTTGAAACATTTGCTTATTTGTTTGATTAATTTTTGTTTGCCCTTGCATAAAGGCCTTTATGGTGTCCTCCATTGAGACTTGAGGTGAGACCATGTTTTGCATGAGTGGCCCTCCTTGAGAGTTGGTAGGTTTGGCCGTGGGACCATTCCTCCGACTGAAATTTAGATGGTTCTTCCAAGTAGAGTTGTACATATTACCTACCGGTCCATTGAAGGGCCGTTAATAACCATATGAGGCATTTGCTTGCTCTTGTAATAACTCTTGAAACGCAGGAATTGTAGGACAATCTTATGTAGAGTGTACATTAGCGGCACAAATTCCACACACGTTTTCAATAGCTTTAGTGGAGTTAGAAGTTCCGCTCTTACTTAGTTCCATGGCCTCTATCTTCCTTGTGATGCTAGTTATCTTAGCATTAACATCATGTCCCTCTTTAAGGATGTAGATCCCTCCTTTCTCTTTTTGTTGAGGTGGCGTGGGGTTACTAGATTTTTTCGAGGTATCCCATGATTGGGCATTCTCGGTCAACGTGTCCAAGTAACTCCATACGTCCTCGGGATCTTTGCTCATGAACTCATTGTTTCACATCATCCCTACGAATTGAAGCATATTCGAGTTCAATCTTTCATAGAAGAAACTAATGATTCACCATATCTCGTAGCCATGATGGACAAGCAAGTAGGAGGTCCTTGTATCTCTCCCAACTTTGAAAGAAAGTTTCACTCTCTTTGACAAAAAAATTCATTATGGCTTGTCGAAGGGTGTTTGTTTTATGAGCCGGGAAGAATTTTTTCAAAAACTCCCGGGTCATCTCAGTCCATGTCCCAATCGACCTTGGTCTTAGAGAGTGAAGCCATGTTTTGGCTCTTTCCTTTAAAGAGAAAGAGAATAACTTTAATTTTATTACATCCTCCGTCACATTGTTATATTATAACGTAGGTACTACCTCATCGAATTCTTCCAAGTGTCGATATGGGCTCTCGGAATCTAGCCTATGGAACTTAGGCAAAAGTTGAATTACCCCCGGCTTTATATCAATTGTCCCGGCATTATTTGGGAAAAACATGCACAAAGGTGTGGTAGCATAAGCCGGTTGTAGATAATCACGTAAAGCTCACATTGGAGGAGCATTGTACACTTCAATCTCTCCTACTCCCTCTTGCTTTGTGTTTGTAGTGGGAGTGGGAGGAGGAGGATCCCTTAACGGTGTTTGATCCATAATTTTCAAACTTTCACAATGTTCTATGTATTTTCTTACTTGTCTTTGGACGGATAGTGGTTCAACTAAACCACCTTCGGTTTAGAGACACTTTGTATGGTCACGTTCCCAACGGGACATAAACCACACAAACAAAATCTGAATTTAAATCATATAAACAAAATCTAGAAACTAAAAAGCTGTAAATTTGAAAATAGAAAAAGTTTTAAGTTAGAAAGATGTTACCCAATTAGCTTGAACTAGAAGAATTTCCTACAAAACAAAGCAATTGATGTTAGTTCTAGAAAATAAAAAATTGGTCCTAGAAAAACAGTAAAACCTAACTAATTCTAATTCTATAGTTATTAAAACAATTTAGAACCGTTTTAACCTAGATTCCCTGACAACGGCACTAAAAACCTGTTAGCTCGCCTCTAGTGCAAGGCTTACTATATAGTAATAACTCAATAAGAGCGAGGTCGATCCACAGGGAATTATGGTAAACTAATTCAAACCATTCTAGTAACTTCAATTTCAGCAATTTTGGAGTTCAATTTTTAAAAATGGTAACTTTTATAAAAATCTGATAATTAATGGAATTAAGGCCTCAAGGATCCACTTGTAGTAGTCCCATGTGAATTCATTAATCCAAGCATAAACATAACTAGATTCGAAGTTCTATCTCTCATCTACTTGGAAGATTAAGCATTCAAACACAAACAATCCCACTTAAGTTAGAAAATAAGATTCTAGTTCTAATGAAGCACATAGAATTCAAACATGTAGCCTTCAAAGTAACAGTCATGCCAAGGGACTTGGCATGCTCTAGGATTACTACAATTCGAATCTAAATAATCCAAACATGGCCATCTCAAAGAATTACAAGGAATTCATGTCCGAAGCACATGAACTCTTATAAAACATTCAAAAATACTAACTTTATTCAAACTATAACTTAAAAATTCAAATTTTAAATAAAGTACTTGAATCAAACAAATTCTACATGAAAATAAGCTACAAGCTTCACCTCTTAACCTTAACTAAGAGGTTCTAGTCGAGCATCATCATGTTACAACTAAAAACAATGCAAAGCAACTAGAAAACATGAAAAATCAGATTTGGGAGAGTTGTAGACGCTTCATGATGATCCTTTTCACCTCTCATGAGTTTCCAAGCCTTCTATGATGAGTTTAGATCCACCCCTACGTATATAGCACTGAAGCTCCACCGCCTCAGAATCTTCCAAAAGTGCGTAACAACTTACACAGCGCATGAATTTTCGGAGCTTGAAGAATAAGCTTTCTCTGATTTTTCGCATGGTCTACTGGTCAAGCAACTAGTCGTAGCCTCTGGCCGACCGGTCGAACGACCGGTCATCGACCCTCGATTTCGGTCTGGCGAGTTTTTGCTTAAACACTTCAAAGCCCCAAGAAATATGACCGATCAGACAACTGGTCGTCAGAGGTGGCCGACCGGTCGGGCGACCGGTTAGTTTTGCCTATTTTTTGTCTAACAAGGTCAACTGCAAAGGGGGCTTCCAGTTTGAATTTCCAACCGGTCGGCAGTGCACATTTTTCTACACTATTTCTTCTTTCTTTCTCTTTCTCCCTTACATCTTTCTTCCACCTTTTGTCACTTATTCTTTTGATCTTCAATGCATACAAAGAACTGCCTTGTCCCAGAGTGAAAGAGTGAAAAGCTCCCAGATCATCTGGTGAAAGGGAGAAGAAATTCCCCCTCGTGACTCATTTGGCATATAATTGGTGAAGTCTCTCTCTCATTCCTACAATGACAAAACATGTATTAGAATAGTCTTTTAAACATGCAAACCATGCATAATGTGTGATAAATTGGGGTTAGAATATGCACAATTTAGAGCTCAACATGATGCAACATGTAAAGCTTCTAATCTACAATTATGTAGACTACTAAAGGTGTAACTACCTAAGCAACTAATCTAGAAGTGAAAATACAAGATGTGTGTGAGAATCTACCTATCAATGCATAACATACGTTTCATCCCAACATTCATATAATTAACAATTAAATAGACAATGCTTGAATAGAAATGGCTCAAATGACAATCTCAAACACAAGCATATATAGTGGTTCGGTTTCCCTACTCCACTCCTGGTTCCCGTACTCATCCTTTGAGCACACTGGCTTTCACTAAGGAGTTTAAATCAAGTTCCGCCCAACCTAGTTATTTTAAATCGGTTCCACCCTACCAGAGAGTTTAATGATTTTCCTTCCAACTTATGATGGAGATTTTAAGGTTCATCTTTTAACCTAAATGTTTATGGGTTTCATCCAACCTAGGAGTTTGACTAGGTTCCTTCAAACCCTTCGGTTCTAATCTAAGAACCTAGCATAGACTCCCGTCGGAGGCTCCCCTTGGAGATTTGGTCGAGTTTGATTTCAAACTCTCACGGTCAATCATCCACAAGGAAAAGTGCAACTGAACTCTTCTACTTAATAACTTACTTGTTGAATTGAGCCCCTTGTCCAGTGTCGCTTGGGTTTCTTAATCTCCACTCTCTCGTGCCTCAATAAGCTCCACGTTACTCCCCCGATCATGTTGTTGATGCGTTGTTAATGCCTTAGCTCTACTGATCAGCTACCTTGTATGTGATGTTCCAAACAGATGCCTAAGGTGCTCGAAAGTAGTGGTGAATTTTCTACAATTAGCAGGTTTTGGTTACCTAGAGGAATTTCACAGAATTGGATCTCTAGAGAGGTTTAGACTAAGGATATACTTATGGTGTAGGTTTCTAAAATATCTAGAGATCAAGAAAGAGAAAGTTCATCTTCATATGAGCTATTGAATGCTCCAACTTGTGATGAATCATAAAGAAGATGACTTAGAATGGTTAAGATTAGACCCTAATAATGGTTGCTTGAATGGTGGTGTAACGCCCCGATTCCCATGGCTCGAGTATGACTGTTACCACGAGAATCCGGACGTTAATTTAGGGAAAAAGTATCACCTTTAAGTATGGTTTCCAGTTGGATTATGTTTCCACATTCACAATTGCACTAGTAGGCACCATAGAGACAAAAAGATAACCATTCCATGAAAATATAACCATATCAAACACAAGTATTAATAGTTCATGAGTTTCCCCCATCCGGGACTCAGTACAAACCCAAAATATCAAGTGTCATAGGGAAAACAGATGGAAATAACTACTCTACTGATTGAGCTCGTAAAGCTCAGCAACATCGGCATATGGCTCCTC
Organism: Liriodendron chinense; assembly: GCA_003013855.2. Taxonomy (NCBI): domain Eukaryota; kingdom Viridiplantae; phylum Streptophyta; class Magnoliopsida; order Magnoliales; family Magnoliaceae; genus Liriodendron; species Liriodendron chinense. The sequence goes on from ML058429.1 coordinate 8,114,945, forward strand.
CTCAGCATACTCCACACCCTCCCTAGCAAGAGTGTCATCGAGAGTAATTTCAAGTTCTCCATTCTCCACCATCACTCCTGCATCATCTGTACGGTTGATATTCTAAACATGAGTGGCCAGCTCAGTGTGAGGTCCCCTCAAGATTACACACCAACACACTAATCAAGAGTAGTTTAGAGAAATAGAAACATACAAAACATCCATGATGTGATCTGTCTTAAATGCATGAATGCATGCACATGTCCCTCAGCCGGGGGATGCTCATCCAGCTGGAAAACGTGGTCTGGAAGTCCCTAAGGACACACATCAGCCCCACCATGCAATTCCATCAAGAGCGGCCATCACCAGCGAAATACCACAGGTACGTGCTCTCAGTGTATGGCTCACCCAATGGTGGTCTGGGGCCAGCGAAAATACCTCAAGGGTATGTGCTCTCAGCAACCAAACCACTCGACGGTAACATGGCTCGTCACCCCATGTCCCGTCAGTGCCATGATATGCATGATTAGCCGTTCATTATTAGTCCAATTTACAACCAAACCAATTATGACATTTCCTTACAACTAGTGGCCTCTCATCTGCATAACTTTCAAATGTATCCATTATAAGTTCAGTTAGGGACATAATCACAACGATTCATCTTAACAGGACATTTAGTCCAACAAATCCATTCAGGGATTCCATCCTTAGATATCGTTCCATTATCTTGCTTACAGAGGCCACTGGTTTAAGGTCTCATCTAACAGATGTGATCACTACAATCCAGATTCACAATTCACTTCCAGATTTCTGAGAGGAATAACTTTGACAATTCAAAATACGTAATAATTCACAAAAATGTGGAGCAATTCACAATTTAGCATATAATTAATGATGTAATCAAATAATCATAAGACAGAGTTTAAATCATTTGTAACATGTTTTCTTAACAAAATAAATAGAACTATCACTTAACCGGTATGGAAGCGGAAAGCTCAAGGGGAGGAATCATCACCTTAAGAATTGAAGCATCTTTCAATGTTGCTTGAAACATGTACACGCTCGCTAGAATTCAACCCTACCATATTTTAGATCATTTATGTGGTTAGATTGTCATGCCCATAATTTACACGGTTAAGATCAACCCTATGGTGGTGGCTCTAAAATTTTAAGGAGCTGGCCTATACAATATAAATTCAAGTTTTATGTTTTAAATGACCTATTTAATACTTTAGGAAGGTTTCAACGGTGGAAATCATTATTCCCACTGTTTCCCGCGACATGGTCCACTTGACATTTGGATATGCTTAAATTTTGGGCTCAGCCACTAAAATGAGCTGGAAAAACATACGGACGTAATAGATAAGGCACATACATTCTAGGTGGGTCCCACGAGCGGGCCACCTGCTGGGCAGCCCAACCAGCCCAGCCAATTCCCCTTTCTGTTGGATGACAAATAAACATCACTGTAGTGGGGCCCACAGAAGCTTTCAATCAAGCTGAGTTTTTTGCTTTCCCTCCTCCACACGTGTGTGGAATTATGAACAGTTGGATCTCAAATAAACATCATGGTGGGCCGTAGGAAGGTTTCAACGTTGGGGTCACTGTCCTCCCTGTTTACTCTCAAGTGGGGTCCATTGGAGATTTGGATCTGTCTCATTCTTGAGATCATGCCTTAAAATGATCTCCCCAAATGGATGGACGGTATAGATATAACACACACATCATGGTGGGACCCACTGAAGTTGGTGATGTCATTGCAGTAGCGAGATAGCTACTCGGTTTAACAGCTGGGTACTCCCAGCGTCAGAGACGCTGGGAGCCCTTCTCCCTTATTTTTATTTTTTTATTTTATTTTGTTTTCCTTTGGTTCTCGTTCAGTGGGGCCCACAAGAGGATGATCCACCCCGTCTATCAAGTTCCCCAGCTCATGGGGTACCCAACGAGCCCAATATTGGGTATGTGAATAGGTCTACAAACAGCAAGGTAGACCGAGGAAGTTTCGACAGTGGACATCGTGTTCTCCACTGTTTTCTGTGGTGCGGTCCGCTTAATATTTGAATCTGTCTCATGTTTGGGCCCTGGCCCCTAAACTATCTGGGAAAACAGATGGACGGTGTGGATTACCCACAAACATCAAGGTGGGTCCCACGAGTGGGGACCCATTCAAATCGTCCAGGTGACGCTGGACTGTTCCAGCGTCCTAACGGTGTGAACGTCCAGCGTCCCCAACCACATATATATATTTTTTTCTTTTTCTTTTTCTTTGTCTATATCAAGTGGGGCCCACTTAAGGAAGATCCACTCCGCTCATTAGGTTCCCCAACTCATGGGGAGCCCATAAAGTCCAATATTGGACTGGTGATTCAGTCTACAAACATCATGGTCGGCCACTGGAAGCTTCGACAGTAGGGCTTCATTATCTTTACTGTTTCTATGGTGTGGTCCACCTGAGATCTGGATTTGCTTCATTTTTGGTTTCCAACCCCAAAATGGGCTAGAGAAACAGATAGACGGCGTGGATCGAATACATGCATCAAGGTGGCTCCCACGAGTGGGGACCCAATGTCAACGCCCGAAAGGGCTTTCAGCCCAGGCGCTGCTGGACAGCAGCGTTCTCTGGACGCAGACTATCCAGTGGCCCTCTTCTTCTTCTTCTTCTTCTTCTTCTTCTTTTTAAGTACTTTTTTTTGTGCCTTGACCAATGGGGTCCACACGTGCAGGATCCACTCCATTTATCAGCTGGCCATCTCATGGTGGGCCCAATTAGCTTTGGATCAAGATAATCCTTATATTTATCTTTCATCTATATCTTTGTGTTTTAAAGAATGGGGAAGAAAAGAAAATCAAGCATCATGGTGGGCCATTGGCCACACTAATCATGCCACAAAATGGGTCCCCAAGTGGGATCCACACCATCAAAAGGTGGGACCCATTTGAATCCTAGATTCTACACAAAACCTAATAGGAACATGGATGCACTCACCTTGATCTCCTTGATCAAAAGTTGATCTTGACGGTTGAAGCCGATGGATGGTTGAGATAGAATGGGAGGTTGATGATGGCCCACCCAAAATTGCCACACTCACTCTCACTCACTTGATATGGATGGATGAAAGGAGATGGAAGAAGGGGTGAGGGTATGCACGTTCCCTCCCACCTTTATAACCTCTATTTTTTTTTTCTTTTACTAAAAGCATGGAGAGGGAATGGGGTGACGTGGGGAGGAGTGGGGAGGAGTGGAGAGGCATGGTGGTGAGATTCTATCCATCATTGCTTCTCCTTTTTTTTGTACTTTTTATTATTTTTTATTATATTTTTTTCCTTATTTTATTATTTTATTATTATTATTATTATTATTATTATTATTATTATTATTGTTGTTGTTGTTATTATATTAATGGCAAAGGAGACCATGTAGTGGGCCCCACACAAGTGTGTAGAAACTATGTTTTTCAAGGTTTTTTATCAAAGGGCCTTAACTTTGCACTCGGGTATCAGATTGACGTGCGGTTTTCGCCAATACAGCTGCAGTGACAGTGCGGTTGACATGATAGAGATTTAAGATCTCTTGAGACAAATCGTTAGGTTTTGATACTAAGTGATTAAGGGCACCGCGTACGGGCCATCAAAGGCATCAATTGAGATGCGTGTGTGCTCGGGTTGTGTTATAAAGGACCGGGGTATTACAATCTACCCCTCTAATAAAAAATTTCATCCTCGAAATTACCTGAGTTGCGTCGTTGAATAACTGAGGGTATTTCTCCTTCATTTCCGCTTCCCGCTCCCAAGTTGCTTCTTCTTCTCCATGACGTGACTAGAGGACCTTGACCAACGGAATGACCTTAGTGCGCAAGACTTGCTCCTTGTGGTACAGGATACGAACTGGCACTTCGATGTAGGAGGCATCATCTCTCAGCTCAATTTCTTCCCAACTAATGATGTGAGCATCGTCAGGCTTGTACCCTTTCAGCATAGAAATATGAAAGACGCCATGAACGTTTGCCAGACTTGTTGGCAATGCTAAACGATACGCCACAGCTCCAACTCTTTCTAGTATCTCGAAGGGACCAATGAAACGAGGTGCTAGCTTCCCCTTCTTTCCGAACCTCATCATACCCTTCATGGGCGAAACTTTTAGGAACACATGTTCCCCTACCGCAAATTCCAGATCACGCCGACGGGTGTCTGCATAACTTTTCTGCCTACTCTGAGCGGCACGTAAACGTTTTCGAACTATATCAATCACGTCGGTCGTAACTTGGACGAGTTCAGGTCCCAATAGACTCCTCTCACCAACTTCTGTCCAACACTGCGGAGCTCGGCAAGGACGACCATAAAGAGCTTTATAAGGAGCCATTCCTATGCTTGACTGGAAACTATTATTGTAGGCAAATTCCACAAGAGGAAGATGATCGTCCCAATTCCCTTTAGATCAAGCACACATGCCCGCAACATGTCTTCTAGGATCTGATTGACCCTTTCTGTCTGACCATCAGTTTGAGGGTGAAATGTCGTGCTGTATTTGAGTTCCGTGCCCAATTCTTCCGGTAGCCTTCTCCAGAACGTTGAGGTGAACCGAGAATCTCGGTCGGATATGATTTCTCGAGGCACACCATATGATCGCACAACCTCCTTACTGTACAGCTTTGCTAGATCATCAGCGGTATTTGATGTTTGAATCGGGAGGAATCGTGCTGATTTTGTCAGCCTGTCTACAATCACCTAGATTGAGTCGTGCCTTTTTTAGGTTTTTGGAAGTCCGGATATGAAGTCCATGGAAATGCTGTCCCACTTCCATTCTGCTAAAGGCAAGGGCTGAAGAAGACCTGGCGGTTTGCGGTGCTCAGCTTTCACCTTCTGGCATACCATACATTTTGCCACATAGTCTGCTATGTCGTGCTTCATGTTGTTCCACCAATACTGTCTCTTCACATCCCGATACATTTTAGTACTGCCCGAGTGGATAGCCAGCTTAGAGTAATGTGCTTCCCTCATCACGTCCTTCTTCAAGTTTGCATTATCGGGAACACACACACGACCCCGAAACCTAAGTGCACCATCAGCACTAATTCTCCAATCGGGCATTTCTCTAGCCTTGCATTCCTCTTTCATCTGCTTGAGCCATTCGTCCTGGTCTTGTTCGGTGATGATCTGACGAACCAAGGTCGGCTCTGCAGTTATGAGAGCGACATACGGATCTGGCTCGTCAAGCGTAAGCTGAGCATCAAAGTCCTGGACAAATTCCATCATTTCCCACTCCTTGATCATCAAGGAGGCTGCAAGCTCATACCTTTTCTGTCGACTCAGTGCATCAGCTACCAGATTCGCTTTCCCGGGATGGTAAGACACCTCAAAATCAAAGTCTTTAAAGGTCTCCATCCATCGCCATTGACGCATGTTTAGATCTTTTTGCGTGAATATATACTTGAGGCTTTTGTGGTCGCAGAACAATTCGAACTCTTCCCCATACAAATAGTGTCTCTAGATCTTTAGAGCAAAGACCACTGCTGCCAATTCCAAATCATGCGTCGGGTAATTCTCCTCATGCTTCTTCAGCTGCCTCGAAGCATAGGCAATCACCCTATTGTTCTGCATTAGCACACATCCCAAGCCCGTCTTGGACGCGTCACTAAAAACTATGAACTTTTCACCTTCTTTTGGGAGAGTAAGTACAGGAGCTAATGTTAGCCTCATCTTAAGCTCTTGAAAGGCTGCTTCCGTGTTTTCATCCCATACAAATTTGGCATTCTTCTTTGTCAACTGGGTCAACGGTCGCGCAATTCTGGCGAACTCTTTAATGAAGCGCTTATAATATCCCGCCATACCCAAGAAGCTTCGAACTTCTGTAACCGTGGTGGGCTGCTCCCACTTAGCTACTGCTTCGACTTTAGATGGATCAACTGCTATACCTTCCTTGTTCACTACATGCCCCAAAAATTTGACTTCTTCCTTCCAAAAGTCGCACTTGGACAACTTTGCATACAACTGGTTTTCTTTCAAGGTATTCAGGACGGTACGCAGGTGTTCTTCATGCTTCTCCTAGCTTTTAGAGTAGACCAGGATGTCATCGATGAAGACAATGACGAAACGGTCTAAATATGACATGAAGATCCTATTCATCAAGTCCATGAATACGGCTGGGGCATTGGTAAGACCAAATGACATAACTAGGAACTCATAATGCCCATACCTAGTCCTAAATGCTGTCTTGGGAATGTCCTCTTCTCTAATCCTCAACTGATGGTACCCAGATCGCAGATCGATCTTAGAGAAATACGTTGCACCTTTGAGTTGGTCAAACAGGTCATCGATACGAGGCAGAGGATACTTGTTCTTAATCGTCATCCCGTTCAACCGCCTATAGTCTATGCATAATCGCATCAACCCGTCTTTCTTTTTCACAAACAGCACTGGAGCGCCCCATGGGGAAACGCTGGGACGGATGAAACCTTGCGCCAACAACTCATCGATCTGCTTCCTGAGCTCTTCCATTTCACAAGGAGGCATACGAAAAGGTGGCAAACATATCGGTGCGGTCCCTGGCAAGAGGTCTATACAGAAATCCACCACCCGTCTGGGGGGTAACCCGGGTATTTCTTGAAATACTTCGGGAAATTCCTGCACATTGGGTATTTGGTCTATCATGACCTCCTCTGACTCAGTTACTTCTAATGCTTGTAAGCTTTCAAATTCTTCGTGCCTGCTTCTACCCCCCACAGTGAAAGAGTCTTGCCCGGATAGGGATATGGTGACCGACCTAGCACGACAATCCAGAACTGCTTGAACCCGAGACAGCCAGTCCATCCCAAGTACGATGTCGTAGCGCTTGATGCGCATCACTACCAAATCTACTATTATTTTATGGTTCGCAAGGGAAATGCAGCATGCCCTACAAATCTTATTTTTTTCCATAAATTTCCCCATAGGGGATGCTACTACGAGGGGAGTGTGCATACGGCTTATTTTCAGTTCCAATTTTGCTACTATAGTGCAGTCAATGAATGACAATGTTGCACCAGAATCAAACAAGATGAGAACGGGAACATCGTTAATATAAGCCGTACCGTGGATAGTCTGAGAAGGATTTTCCTCAACCTGAGATGCAGAGATGGCATACATACGAGCGGGAGGATTCCTGTTCTGTACTGGTGCTCCTGGCCTGGCAGGCTGAGGTTGAGGAGTTGGCCTTGTCACAACCTGAGTTTGCTACGGACGATTCGCCTAGAATGGGGGATTAACACCTTCGGCCCTGAGTTTGTTATAGCACATGCGAGCGATATGGCCTATCCTCCCACAGTAGTCACATTTTTTGTAGCATACGAAGATGAGGAAATCGGGTACGTAACTCTCGGCTTCTTTTCAAATGGCGTTGAGGTATAAGGCATAGGCCTGACCCTGTTAATAAGAGTCTGATTTGGAGTGCATAACTTTGACATGCGCTCGTGATCCTTCTCAACCCGTATTGCCTTATCGACAACCTCGACAAGACTTTTGAAGTCCAGGGTGCACAACCTAGAATGAATTCCTGGCCTAAGGCCTTCCTTAAACTTCTGTAATCTGTACTCCTCAGTCTTGCACCATCCGGGGCACAAACCATGACAATTCATCAAACTTGGCTTCGTACTGGGCAACAGTCATGTTGCCCTGTTCCAGTTTCAGGAACTGTGCTATTTTCTCATTTCGGCATGATCGGGGGGAGTATTTCTCAAGAAACTTTTTTTTAAACCTCTTTCAGGTCCATGTATAGTCTTCACCAACTAACCTCAACACGCTCTTCCACCAGTTGCTTCGCATCACCTTCCAGCAGATACGTGGCGAGGCTGACCTTTTGCTCATCAGAACAGCCCAATGGCTTCATCATTTTCTCCAATCGGTCCAACCAATGTTCTGCTTGAACAGGATCCACCGCCCCCGAGAATGTAGGTGGCCTCAATTTCTGAAACTTCTCGAAGACCTCAACCTCACGAGAATCTTCCGTTCGGGAAGCCGATCCTCGCGAACTACGTTAAAGTGTCTTCATCATGGTGGAGAACATGGCCTGTTGTTGCTGCATAAACGTGGCCTGTTGTTGCTGCAATAGCGCAGCCATATGCCCAAAAATTCCAAAGGCATCAAATACGGCCTGGCAACCAAATGGAATGCCCCCAGCAGGGCCCCCAGAATACGCGGCTTGTGAATGTACACCCGCAGGGCCCATAGGTGGGGGTGGGGGAGCACTTCCAGTCTCTGATTCTTGATCAGGGTCCCTAAGCTCTCCTTGTTCTCCAGGAACATATTTCGGGCTTGGCTCACGTTCGGAGTTCTCAGGCGAGGGTGCCAACGCACACGACGCTAGTGCTCACCGTTGCTTAGACTTAGGAGGCATACTCTCCTGAAAAGGTGCAAGAGCACAATTACTTTCATATTCTAATTGGCACTTAGAACCAAAATTTTGAGGATATGAAGGAGTTCATCAATTACAATTACGTAGCAATAGTCTCTTTCTTGGTACCTACGTTCAATTTCTAAGTTTGATGGCTATCCTAAGGTTCTCAAGGAAACCTAGGTATTGTCTCTAAGTTCTTAGATTACACTATTCCTTGGAAAAATTTCTTCTAAGTTCATACCCCTACTTCATAATTCCTACACATTTAGGTCTCTTGGGGTTTGTACCATTTTTATATTCTCAAGGCCTAGTTATCTCAGACCCTGGTGCTTTGATACCAACTTGTAACGCCCCGATTCCCATGGCTCGAGTATGACTATTACCACGAGAATCCGGACGTTAATTTAGGGAAAAAGTATCACCTTTAAGTATGGTTTCCAGTTGGATTATGTTTCCACATTCACAATTGCACTAGTGGGCACCATAGAGACAAAAAGATAACCATTCCATGAAAATATAACCATATCAAACACAAGTATTAATAGTTCATGAGTTTCCCCCATCCGGGACTCAGTACAAACCCAAAATATCAAGTGTCATAGGGAAAACAGATGGAAGTAACTACTCTACTAATTGAGCTCGTAAAGCTTAGCAACATCGGCATATGGCTCCTCCTCAGCATACTCCACACCCTCCCTAGCAAGAGTGTCATCGAGAGTAATTCCAAGTTCTCCATTCTCCACCATCACTCCTGCATCATCTGTACGGCTGATATTCTAAACATGAGTGGCCAACTCAGTGTGAGGTCCCCTCAAGATTACACACCAACACACTAATCAAGAGTAGTTTAGAGAAATAGAAACATACAAAACATCCATGATGTGATCTGTCTTAAATGCATGAATGCATGCACATGTCCCTCAGCCTGGGGATGCTCATCCAGCTGGAAAACGTGGTCTAGAAATCCCTAAGGACAAACATCAGCCCCACCATGCAATTCCATCAAGAGCGGCCATCACCAGCGAAATACCACAGGTACGTGCTCTCAGTGTATGGCTCACCCAATGGTGGTCTGGGGCCAGCGAAAATACCTCAAGGGTACGTGCTCTCAGCAACCAAACCACCCGACGGTAATATGGCTCGTCACCACATGTCCCGTCAGTGCCATGATATGCATGATTAGCCGTTCATTATTAGTCCAATTCACAACTAAACCAATTATGACATTTCCTTACAACTAGTGGCCTCTCATCTGCATAACTTTCAAATGTATCCATTATAAGTTCAGTTAGGGACATAATCATAACGATTCATCTTAACAGGACATTTAGTCCAACAAATCCATTCAGGGATTCCATCCTTAGATATCGTTCCATTATCTTGCTTACAGAGGCCACTGGTTTAAGGTCTCATCTAACAGATGTGATCACTACAATCCAGATTCACAATTCACTTCTAGATTTCTAAGAGGAATAACTTTGAGCAATTCAAAATACGTAATAATTCACAAAAATGTGGAGCAATTCACAATTTAGCATATAATTAACGATGTATTCAAATAATCATAAGACAGAGTTTAAATCATTTGTAACATGTTTTCTTAACAAAATAAATAGAACTATCACTTAACCGGTATGGAAGCGGAAAGCTCAAGGGGAGGAATCATCACCTTAAGAATCGAAGCATCTTTTAATGTTGCTTGAAACATGTACACGCTCGCTAGAATTCGACCCTACCATATTTTATATCATTTATGCGGTTAGATTGTCATGCCCATAATTTACACGGTTAAGATCAACCCTATGGTGGTGGCTCTAAAATTTTAAGGAGCTGGCCTATAAATATAAATTCAAGTTTTATGTTTTAAATGACCTATTTAATACTTTAGGAAGGTTTCAACGGTGGAAATCATTATTCCCACTGTTTCCCGCGACATGGTCCACTTGACATTTGGATATGCTTAAATTTTGGGCTCAGCCACTAAAATGAGCTGGAAAAACATACGGACGTAATAGATAAGGCACATACATTCTAGGTGGGTCCCACGAGCGGGCCACCTACTGGGCAGCCCAACCAGCCCAGCCCATGCCCCTTTCTGTTGGATGACAAATAAACATCACTGTAGTGGGGCCCACAGAAGCTTTCAATCAAGCTGAGATTTTTGCTTTCCCTCCTCCACACGTGTGTGGAATTATGAACAGTTGGATCTCAAATAAACATCATGGTGGGCCGTAGGAAGGTTTCAACGTTGGGGTCACTGTCCTCCCTGTTTACTCTCAAGTGGGGTCCACTGGAGATTTGGATCTGTCTCATTCTTGAGATCATGCCTTAAAATGATCTCCCCAAATGGATGGACGGTATAGATATAGCACACACATCATGGTGGGACCCACTGAAGTTGGTGACATCATTGCAGTAGCGAGATAGCTACTCGGTTTAACAGCTGGGTACTCCCAGCGTCAGAGACACTCTGCTGGGAGCCCTTCTCCCTTATTTTTATTTTTTATTTTGTTTTGTTTTCCTTTGGTTTTCAGTTCAGTGGGGCCCACAAGAGGATGATCCACCCCGTCTATCAAGTTCCCCAGCTCATGGGGTACCCAACGAGCCCAATATTGGGTATTTGAATAGGTCTACAAACAGCAAGGTGGACCGAGGAAGTTTCGACAGTGGACATCATGTTCTCCACTGTTTTCTGTGGTGCTGTCCGCTTAAGATTTGAATCTGTCTCATGTTTGGGCCCTGGACCCCTAAACTATCTGGAAAAACAGATGGACGGTGTGGATTACCCACAAACATCAAGGTGGGTCCCCCGAGTGGGGACCCATTCAAATCGTCCAGGTGACGCTGGACTGTTCCAGCGTCCTGACGGTGTGAACGTCCAGCGTCCCCAACCATATATATATTTTTTTTCTTTTTCTTTTTCTTTGTTTATATCAAGTGGGGCCCACTTAGGGAAGATCCACTCCACTCATCAGGTTCCCCAACTCATGGGGAGCCCATAGAGTCCAATATTGGACTGGTGATTCAGTCTACAAATATCACGGTCGACCACAGAAGCTTCGACAGTAGGGCTTCATTATCTCTACTGTTTTCTATGGTGTGGTCCACCTGAGATCTGGATTTGCTACATTTTTGTTTCCATGCCCCAAAATGGGCTGGAGAAACAGATAGACGGCGTGGATCGAATACATGCATCAAGGTGGGTCCCACGAGTGGGGGCCCAATGTCAACTCCCGAAAGGGCTTTCAGCCCAGGCGCTGCTGGACAACAGCGTTCTCTGGACGCAGACTGTCCAGTGACCCTCTTCTTCTTCTTCTTCTTCTTCTTCTTCTTCTTTTTTAAGTACTTTTTTTTGTGCCTTGACCAGTAGGGGTCCACACGTGCAGGATCCACTCCATTTATCAGCTGGCCATCTCATGGTGGGCCCAATTAGCTTTGGATCAAGATAATCCTTATATTTATCTTTCATCCATATCTTTGTGTTTTAAAGAATGGGGAAGAAAAAAAATCAAGCATCATGGTGGGCCATTGGCCACACAATCATGCCACAAAATGGGTCCCCAAGTGGGATCCACACCATCAAAAGGTGGGACCCATTTGAATCCTAGATTCTACACGAAACCTAATAGGAACATGGATGCACTCACCTTGATCTCCTTGATCAAAAGTTGATCTTGACGGTTGAAGCCGATGGATGGTTGAGACAGAATGAGAGGTTGATGATGGCCCACCCAAAATTACCACACTCACTCTCACTCACTTGATATGGATGGATGAAAGGAGATGGAAGAAGGGGTGAGGGTATGCACGTTCCCTCCCACCTTTATAACCTCTCTTTTTCTTTTTTTTTTTTTTACTAAAAGCATGGAGAGGGAATGGGGTGACGTGGGGAGGAGTGGGGAGGAGTGGAGAGGCATGGTGGTGAGATTCTAGCCATCATTGCTTCTCCTTGTTTTTGTACTTTTTATTATTTTTTCCTTATTTTATTATTTTATTATTATTATTATATTAATTGCAAAGGAGACCATGTCGTGGGCCCCACACAAGTGATTTACCTACTTCTTCTTCCTTGATCCAGTTGTCCACTTGTGTCTTTAGTCTTCATCTTCCTTGGGCTCAACCAACACCTACACACTAGGAACTACATAACTGACAAATAAGGTGCACTAGTATGCCACAGAAAAGTGAACTAACAATCCTCCATAGCTTTTATCCACTCTTTCACAGCATGAGATGACAACGTCTCCTGCTATAAGCCAGGTTCATCATCATCCAGGAAAGTAACTATGAAAGATTCCCCTTCAATCTCAAAATGATGATGGGGTTTTAGCGCTCCTCCTTAATTCAAGTTCATGATCTGAGTTAGTCTGTGCCTGATGTGGTATACTCTCACTAGGCAAAAGATCTCTTCAATTGTCCTCAACGATTGGTGGATCAACTGGACTGACAGGTGGACTGATCAATATCCTCGCCTTCGCCGAACGACGACTAGGTGACTGAGACTGAGTCTTGATATGATTCTGTCATCTCAAAGAACTCATGAGTTTCCTAAGATTTCTTCTTGCTTGGGAAATCGTCCTCGACGAAATCAACATCTCGTGACTCCATTTCAATTGTTCCATAATTTCTCATTCATGTATCATATTATAACCTTTAAAGTGCTTAGGGTATCGAATGAAAATGCACTTCAAGGATCTCTGATCTAATTTTTCCAGTTTTCTGAGATGGGAGATGAATGAAACCGGTCGATCCCTAGGGGCGCAGATGAGTCAAGTCTCATTTTCTTCCGCACCACAACTCATAAAGGGTCGTTAGAACTGACTTAAAAGGTACTCAATTGAGGATATAAGCAACAGTTAGCAACACATCCCCCCAAAATTTGAGGGAAAGATTAGCTTACATCATCATCGATCTCACCATGTCGAGCAACATTTTATTCCTTCTCTGCATCACCATTTTGTTGTAGAGTGTAAGGAACAGTCAGGTGCCTATAAATACCTTTTTCTTCATAGAGCCTTGAAAAATGCTCAAACAAATATTAGTGTCCGCGGTTATCCGTAAGATCTTAATCCTTTTATCGGAGTAGTTCTCGACTTCAAGCATGTACTTTTTAAAGCATTCTAATGCCTCGGATCTATGCAATATCAAGTACACATGACCGTACCACGTGTAATCGTCTATAAATGTGATGAACTAGGATTGTCCATGTCAGGTCCTGACATTAAAGGGTCTACAAATGTCAGAGTGGATTAGCTATAAAGGAGCTTAAGTGCATATTGCTTTTCCGAATGGTTTCTTAATCAACTTCCCAATTAGATAATGCTCATAAGTAGAAGAACTACATTTGCGAGTGGACCTAAGAAGCCTTCTTTAGTAAGTCTATACATTTTATCCTGATTTATATGACCTAATCTAGCATGCCAAATGCGTGAGTCAATGTCTGCTGAAGTTAAAAAGGTATGTGAAACACAATCATCAGAATTAACAGAATCAAGCACAAATAAACCATCATATACATAATCACATCCATAATAAGAAGAGTCTAAAAGGATGTCACTAAATCTGAATGAAAAAAAAAATCACGTCTAGCTAATAAAAGCACAAAAAGAAAATTGTGCCTAACACTAGGTGCATGGAGTAATCTAGCTAATAAAAGCACAAAAAGAAAATTGTGCCTAACACTAGGTGCATGGAGTAAGTCATGGAGGAATAGAGTGCGTCATGTCCGCAAGTGAAGTTGGAATAACCCAACTCTGAGTACATCCTCAGAGAAACTATTTTTCATGTAAATTCTCTGGCTACTAGTTGGGCACTTCAAGTACTCCACAAACCTCGTATGATCCTGAGCTATGTGCTAGGTTGCTCCTAAATCCACAATCCAATTAAGGTCAAATGCATAAGCAATCAAGACCCCAATGCATACAAAAGTACGAGTGAAAGGATCACTGTTGGTTCGTAACTTCTTCAGCTCAAAGCATTCTTGAGTGAAATGACTAAGATTCCCAAAGTTGTAGCACTTTGCCTTTGACTTGTCTTTCTTATCGTCCATTTTTCCTCGCTTATGTTTGGCACCATGTGCATGTGCATCTCCCTCCTAGTTGTTCCCTTAGGAGTTAGGGCCCTTACATTTGTGTTGGGATCTTTTACCCTTGGGTTTGCTAGGCACTACCAAGAATGTGACGTCATGATTACGCGCATATTGACGTTCATCTTCTAATTGCAAATGATGTGACAATTGAGCAAAGATTTTTATGCCCTCATTGTACGTCATAATGACCTTCATTTGTTCCCACGAATCTGAAAGAGAGAGTAGTACGGCTAGGATATGTTTCCCATCTGTTAGCGCATTTCCCATTACTTTTAGGTCACGAATCATTGCCAACATCCGCCTAAGATGCTCAACCATTTAGACGTTAAGAGCCATCTTGTATGTGTCAAATTTGAGAGTTAAAGCTCGCAATCTAGTAGAGGTGGTCCTAGCGTATGCAAGAGTCAAGGCATTCCACATTTCTTGAGTAATGGAATATCCCTCAAATTTGTTAATGAGGTCATTATGCATGTTGTTTAGCATAGTAAAGCATACGCATCGATCCCTCTTTAACTAATTCTGGAATTATTCTTGATGGCACTGATGATGAGTAATATTGCCCTCCTCGGGTGGATCCATGCTTGTAGCTAGGGTTTCCAAAACCCCTTGCTCATTTAAAAGATACTAGATTTTACGGTGCCATATATCATAATTGTTTCCATCTAGTTTCTTGCCTTTGTTCAAGTCAGCTATGATGTTATTTGATGTCATAATTACTACATTCAAAGATACAATGTATTACATTCAAGATCTAAGCACCACACATTTGCAGCTCTGAACATCGCTAGATGATGTTATCTCAGATTGTATATCTTTGAATCGAAAGAAAGGATAAAAGCTTACAAACATCTCCTTAGACACACTTAAGATTGAGGTTTTCACATCCTCGATTTTGAGAGCCTATGATGAGGAGCGAGGAGCATTAAAGCTTTCACTCCTCTCCCACAAGTTCGATGAAGATGGACCACACAGAAAAACTTTGACCATTCAAAAAACACCCCAACGACAAGGGTGTGTATTGTGCACTTTTCTGTGGCATACTAGTGCACCTTATTTGTCAATCATGTGAGTCCATGTGTTGTAATGTTGGTTGAGTCATGGCAAGCTAAAGACCAAAGATTCAAGTGAACAAAAAGCATCAAGGAAAAAGAATAGGTAAATGAGATGTCTTAGTGACCCTATCCCTTTGAACCAAAATACCCAAATCCTCTAAGATGACTTGGAACAACTAAGAATACCCTCAGTCATCTTTATTAGTCTTAGATCATATAGAAAAATATGATAAATTAGGTTAATAAAAGAGGTAGAAGTTGTTGTAATTAATCCAGCCTAAACAGCAACTTTCAATAGATCCTCCGATATATCGGAAGTTTATTCGATATATCGACTCAAGTATCCAGCAAATGCACAAACTCCCTGGACAATATGTCCGATCTATCGGAATGCCCTTCGATATATCTGAATTAGGGTTTTCAATATATCGATACCCCAATTAGATATATCGGAGAAATGGTCCAGCAACTTCACAACTGTCTGGACATATTCTTCGATATATCGAAATACCATTTCAATATATCGAAGATAATTTTGATTAATTGGAACACCAATTCGATATATCAATCTAGCTATTTTTCTGCCCGTTTTATGACCGTTGGAGATTTTCTTTAAATACGGGAGAGATGGTCTTTGGGCTTTAAGAGATAGATTTTGAGGAAATAGAAGCCACCATTGTTGAATATCATTAAAAGCTCTATTCATAACCCTAGTAAGTGATTCTCCTTGTGATTCATCACAAGAATAGAGCATTCCAAGCTCATGATGAAGATCCACTTGTCCCTCTATTGATCTCTAGAGTTTGGATTGACTTTGATAGTTATATTCATATCCAATACTCTATGATGAGATCTTTGTAGGTGAGACTCTCTAGGCAACCCACTTTCATTAGTTGTAGAGATCTCAAACCTACCTCCTAGCACCTTGGGCATCTCCATTGGCGTATCATAAGTAAATTAGCAGATCTTGGAGGTGGAGCATTGGCGACACAATGGTATCAAAGATCGGGGGAGCACAAGGGTAGCAACTTGAAGCACAGAGAGAGGAGATTAAGCAACCCGAAGCGGTGCAACAAAGGAGCTCAATCCGATAAGTAAATTGTTAATTGTAAGAGTCCAGTTTCACTCTATTCTCGGTGGAAATTGAGTGTAGATTTTGTCTTCAAACTCGATAGATTATGTTGTGGGACCTAGACCCTGGTCGTAGGGTCGAATTGAGTCTCCAAGGGAGAGCCTCCGGCTAGAGTAAACGCAAAGTTCGGTTGTAGGACCGTGGCTTGGTTGTAGAGCCTAAAAATATTGAGGTTCGATTGTAGGACCTTAGCTTGGTTGTAGAGCCTAAACAAGCCTCCAAGGGGAGCCACCAATACGGGTGTATACGTGTAGGTTGGAAGAAACCTACAAACTTTTCTGTTGGGTGGATCCGATTTAAAACACCTTAGTTGGGAGGAACCAGATTTAAACTCCCTAGTGAATGTCGGTGTGCTCAAAGGGATTGAGTACTTGAACCGAGAGTGGAGTAGACCTGAAATTGAACCACTATACATCGTTGTGTTTGTGATTATATTTGAGCACATTTCTTATTATGCATTATGTTTAATTTTTTAATTATGAATGCTTAATTGAAATGTATACTAAACACTTGATAGGTACATCCACACACACATGATGTCCTTTCACTTAAGTAGATTTGAGCTTATTTGATCCATCCTCAAATAGTCTACTTAGGTTACATAAATTAAGAGTTTGATTAATATAATCATTTGATAATTTATGCTTGCTTAGACTAGGTTGTTTATTGCTATGTTAGTCTATTGATTGGACCCACTTAAGCTTGGAAGCTGAAGTGTTCTTGCTTGCTTAGTTTAAATTTTTAAACTATTAAGTAGGCAAAAAGAATTTCAAAATGTCCTAATCCCCCTCAAGACTTAGTCATAATTCTAGTTGCTCCACTCTAAGTTTTCGCACGTTTATAAGAAGGTGTCGTGTTAGACTATCGACGTAATTTCATGTATAAGGGAAGGGGGGTGGCGCCCCCCTATTGGGGGTTCAAGGGTAACACCCCTGAATTATGGAACTCTAGACACATTACAGATCTATTGAGTTATGTGTTTTACAACCATATTATTGGTCTAAATATACCGTTGTTTTATGGGTGAGCAAATTTGTTTGGTCGATATCAGCCACTTTGGACAAAATCGACAATTCTGGGCAAAACTAGGTATTTTGATCGAAATGGGGCATTCTAGTTGAAATCACTCGCCTTGGTCGAAAAATGACCATTTTGGTCAAAATCACCCGCTTTGGTTGAAATCACCTGCTTTGGTCACAATCGACCACATTTGGTCAAAATCACCTGCTTTGGTCGAAATCACCCACTTTGGTTGAAATCATCCGCCTTAGTCGAAATCACTCGTCTATTTCAAAGAAATGCCTAATCGGTTAAAAAAAAGGTGTATAGTTAAGCATCATTGTTTTCTCTATCATGACTCGACAGATTTTTTATGGATTTTCAATAGTCTTTGTTCTGAGATTCAAACAAATTTACGTTTGATATATATTAGATTAAGGCAGAAAGAGAAGCAGAGGCAGAGACCATAGTCTCTGATATGCCCATTTCTCTATTTCTCTCTTTATATCCCTTGATCTTGTTGAGCTTCCATTTTATACATTTTCTAGCCTATTACATCACATCACATGCATGGTTTGTATGCTTAAAAAGACTCATCTAATTCTTTGTTTACGTCGAATTTTGTAACAGGGTCCTCCGGACGTTCACCTTCTCTCCAAGTGATTTCCTCCTTGGGCCTGAAAGGAGATAGAAAATAACTAAGGGTGGCCGGCGTCCAGCCGTTGGCCCTCCGATGCCTAAGTTAGATAGGGTGAGGTTGAAAAGAGAACAAATAAACGACGGGGGTTGGAGATTGAGTATTGTGTACCTTTATCATCAATAGAGTCATCTATTTATACAGATCTAAATGATCCAACCTGCTACGCAGGCTGTTAAGATTAGAATTGATTTCATGGGATAAGAAGCTTATCTTGTTAATCCTTGGATAAGGAAGTAGTCAAAACATTCTAGACGTCGAGCTGATTATGTCTCTAGATATTCGGAACTATGAATAGATATAAACCAAAATCGGCCTATACGGGCTGCTGGTACTATGAGATGAGGGCCATCCATGCCAGAGACCAGAAACCACGACCGCTCATATGTCGGGAGCTGCTCATATCAAGAGTGCTCGCATTCTGGAGATGCGACCCCTTTCGTCGAGCACGAGCCGGCTGGTCGCATCTTGGAGATGCGACCCCTTTCGTCGAGCACGAGCCGAGCTGGTCGCATTTTGGAGATGCGACCCCTTTCGTCGAGCACGAGCCGGGCTGGTCGCATTTTGGAGATGCGACCGCGATTCCTCACTTCTCTTTAAAGCCAAATTTGCCTACAACAAGTGCCCCCCAAACCCTTGGCGTTGAGGAACTATGCCAAGGGTTTTGTTTGTATGCGTAGCTGACTGCTGGGAGAGATTCGCGCATGATTCATTTAACATGATTCTGCATTTATGATGGCTAGCTTTACACAGCTTTTCCTGTCGTAAGAAATGAGGCGTCAGTCGCCACATGTCTTCGTATTTAATGCTTGTGCCCGTTTGTCTGTCGTGCCGGATGAGAGGCTGCCGCGTGTCAGCCAAATCAAACGAAATGTTTGCGTATAAATATCAGATCCTACAGAATTTTCTTCATTTTCAAATTTTCAGCTGCAGGGTATTCTTCTTTCTTCTTCTCCTTTATTTCTGGTGCAAACCTCTTCGCAGAGGTAGTCCTCCTTCATCTTTTCTTTTTCTATCTTGTTTTTTCTTTTGCAATGTCGGAGTTTTCCGATGAAGAGATCGTTCCCCTAGGGAGATCACACCCCCGATTCATCTGAATCTAACACTGCCAGGGTACCGGTAGGAAGGTATTCTGCCGCCGGTTACTCCTCAATACTAACAGAAGAATGGCTCTCTAGCTTTCGGGAGAGATATCGGGTCTCAGATTCCGTTACTTTTAGATTACCTGGGAGAGGGGAGACAACCGATGCCACCACCACCAGGCTATGTGGCCTTTTATGAATATTTTTTCAAGGTTGGCGTGCGTCTTTCCCTTCATCCATTCATCCGAAATTTTCTATGTATTTATAAGATTGCCCCTAGGCTAGCTTATCGTGAACGGCTGGCGGGTGCTTATAAGTACATTCGTCCTCTGGAAATAAGGGGGTAATGATGAGTTAACTGTTGGGGAATTTTTGAGGTTATTCCAGTTAAAACGGGCCCCATCTACCGAGGGTTGGTATTACCTCTGCTTCTGGCACCGGAATAACTTCATTATGGGGAACCCCTCTTCCAATTGCCCTGGATGGAGGAAAAAATGGTTTTACATCTCCGGCAACTGGGAGTCCGAAGCGGGCTCCGACTCCAAAGGCCATAATGTTAGTCGCTATTTTGGCGAAGGTGGGTTGAGTTTCTGCCCGTCCGTCTGAAAGGGAACAATAATTTCGCTTATGGTGATTGATGTACCTTTTCTATATTTCTTGCAGGCATTCCGACTGGTGTAAAACAGAACCTCCCGGGAGGACTTCACGAAAAGCTAGTAAAGGTTTACAAGCTCTCAGCGGCCGCGCACCACGTTAACATCGCCTTAGAGCCGCGTTGCCTCTGTGCCGCGGGCCTAATTTCGCAGGAAGAGATGACGAACGTAGGAGATAAGAGGGGTGTGCTAGGGGTGCTCCCTCGTTTGAAGGGTACAGCCTCGAAGAGGCAAAAGAAAACTATGGCCGGTCCTTCAGCTGTGCCCGATCCATCAGAAGGATCTGCTCGCGGCAAACAGTCGCATGCTGCTGGAAAAGGGGGGGCCGCCCCTACTCCTCATGCGACTACGACCCCTCCGATTGCTGCGACTCCTCCGTCTGGCGCTCGTGGCCAGCCGGTAATCGAAAGTCGCTGATAATTCACCGAAAGGCTGATCGAAGGGAGGGAGGCCTCCCTCTAAAGGAGACAGTATGTGAGCCTTTTGCTGCTCGCGAGTCCGTGACACCTTCCTTGGGTGCTGCGAATGCCCGCGAGACGGGCTTCAACGAGATGGTTGTATCCCAACCCTCTGGGTCGGGAGTCTTTGTTATCCCATCGTACTTGCACCCAATATACAAGTTTATGTTCGATAACATCTCCCCCAACTCCTTCAGGAGCCTCCCTGAGCCAAGCCCAGAGGCTCTCTCTACTGATACAGGGGTGAGATTGATTCAGGTAACAGCTCCTTTCCCCTCTATCGTTCTGTCTATGGATTAATAATGTAGCGAGCCACTCTAATCCTTCTTTCTTGGTTTATATCAGAGTCTGGATCTCACGCTTCGTGTCAGACGTGACAGTGAAGCTGCTCGCCGCACTGTTAAAGATGTGGAAAAGAAGAAAAAAAACGATGGAGGCCGAAGTCCAGGGAAGGGACCACTTGGTGAAGGCACTGGAAGCCCAAATCGCCAAACTGGATGAGGAAAAGCAAATCCTCCTTGTCAAGATTTAGGCCCTAACTGACCATTTTCAGTCAGTGGACCTTCAACTTGCGAAGCTCTAAGAACTCCATACCAAGAGCAAGAGGGAGAAGGAGATTTTCCGCGAAGACAAGATCCGCCTCGAGGAGCAGTTCAAGGATTCTTGGACTAAGCTCGAGGAGGCCATGAAGAGACTCGATCAGCTGAAGGATGACTCCATTCACTAGGAAGAGCAGCGAGTGGCTCTCGTTCAGATGGTATCTGACGAAGGCCCACGTGCAGTCCGAGAGTTCCGAACCTCTCAACTCTACAACGAGGAGCACTATGAAGCGTATATCGCTGGTCGCAATTTTGCGATCAGGGTTATGCAGCAGATTGCTCCGTCTTTCAACGTTGAGGAGTTTGAGAGGGTGGCTTTCGAGGTCGCCGCTAGGGAGCGAGCTGCGGCTGAGAATGAGGTTACTGAAGCCACAGATGCCGCGCCTACTCCTGAGATCAGCCCTGAAGCTGAGAGCCGCGAGCCTGCTCTATATGGGGATGACCAATCTTAAAGTGTTGTCCGCCTTCCTCTATTTTGTATTTTTTTTTTTTACACCTTTGAGAAGAATTTGTGTATGTAACTGACTTGACTTTTTGGTCAATTATAATGAAACATCCATTTCTTCATTGTTGTGTACTTTCCTTAGCTTTTTCGCCCTGTGTTGATCGTATACTGACTGCTCGCATAACTAACTCATGAAAAGGTGAATTAGACTCAATCTGGGGGTCGTATGACCATGTCCGCGTTGAGATAGACTGGTCTATCGATTGAGGTTTTGATTCCACCAAGGGTAGAAGATTGGTCAAGAGAACACGTATGTTCTCTTCAGGGCTATTTTTTATCCATAAAATGGAGAAGCAACCAACAAGAATGATCTTAACCCTACCAAGGGTAGGCAATTGGCCAAGAGAATGTATGTATTCTCTTCGGGGCTATTCGAGTCCAATTAAATGGAGTAGCGACCAAAAGGAATTATTTTAATTCTTATTCATTCGGAATGTCGTTCGGAATTACATCGAATTAAGGGAAATACCGTAATAAGTGTTCCACGTGCCAAGGGCGATGTACGGGTCTTCCTTGCATGTCTTCAAGATAATAAGTACCGGGTCGCACAATTTTGATGACTCAATACGGAACTTCCCAATTCGGATCAAACGAATGAGTAGGAGCTCCGAGGTTCTGTCTGAGGACTAAATCGCCGAGCTGGAAAACTCTAGGCCGAACTTTAGCATTACGGTAGTGGGCAATGCGCTGCTGATACGCTGCTGCTCACATCTGAGAGGCAATTCTCCGTTCTTCCAAGAGATCGAGGCGAAGTCGAAGACTTTCCTGATTACAAGTGGGATCGTACTACTCGATCCGATACGAGGGTACTTGAATTTCAACTGGTACTACCGCATCGGTACCGAATGCCAAGGAGAAGGGAGTTTCGCCTATAGACGTGCGAGTCGTAGTCCTATATGCCCATAAGACTTCTGGCAGGAGTTCTGGCCACATACCTTTACACTCACCGAGCTTAGACTTCAAATGATGCTTGATGATTTTATTCACTGCTTCAACTTGCCCATTTGCCTGAGGATGATAGGGAGAAGTGCGGATATTGCGTATCTTCCATGTTTCACAAAATTCATCGAAAGCGGCGTTGTCGAATTGCTTTCCATTGTCGGTGATTATAGTATGGGGGAGTCCATAACAGCATATGATGTTTCTCCATAGGAACTTAGTGGTCTGTTTCTTAGTAATTCTGGCTAGTGGCTTCGCCTCGGCCCATTTGGTGAAGTAATCGACCCCCACTATCGCGAACCTATTTTGTCCTTTTCTAGTAGGCAAGGGCCCGATGATATCAACCCCCCATTGAGCGAAGGGCCAAGGGCGATCAATTGGAGTCATTTGCTCGGACGGTACATGAGGTATAGGAGCAGTATCGCTGGCACTTGTCACATTTTTTAGAGAATTCAATTGCGTCTGCCTTCATAGTGGGCCAATAGTATCCTTGCCTCATCGCCTTATACGTTAGGGATCGCCCCCTTGGGAGGTTACCACATGCCCCCTGGTGTATTTCATCTAGAACACGATGTGCTTCTTCTGGGTGAAGACACCTTAAATAGGGCAAGGAAAAACTCTTACGTAACAATATTCCATCTTGTAAGGTATATCTGGTGGCTCGATGACGAATTTGTTGGGCGGCTTTCTTATCGTCTGGGAGGTATCCGTCTCTGAGATAAAGGAGTATGGGGTCCATCTAACATGGAGACGGATGTACGGCAATCACCTGCTCGAGAGTTGCTTGGTCGATACTCGAGTTCTGAAGGTGCTTAATGGGAATTGAATATGATAACTCAGATTCTGGTGCAGAGGCGAGTTTTGCCAAAGAATCAGCGAGTTTATTCTTCTCACGAGGGATGTGGATTATTTCATAATTCTTTAACTTTGTGAGCAGGATGAGCACTCGAGATTTGTATAAGGCCATCCTTTCTTCTTTTGCTTCGAATTCACCGAGCACCTAATTAACTATGAGCTGAGAATCACTGTGAATGAGTAAATTCTGAATTGAGAGGACGTTTGCTAGTTCGAGACCAATGATCAAGGCCTCATATTCTGCTTCATTATTCAAGATGCGAGAATCGAAACGTAAAGCGTATTAGAAATGTGACCCATCTGGGGCGACTAAAATTAGGCCCGCTCCACTGCCGATGGCTCTTGAAGACCCGTCCACGAACAGTGACCAGGAGGGTTGGTCGTTGATCGCGGCATTATCATCGAAAGAGGAGTATGTGAATTCAGCGATGAAGTCAGCTACGGCCTAGCCCTTGATTGCGGTCCTAGGACACAACGATATGTCATGCTCACTGATCTCGACCGCCCATTTAGTTAATCGTCCGGAAGCCTCAGGTTTTTGAAGGACTTGTCGTAGCGGATGATTTGTTGGTACTAAAATAACGTGGTATCAAGTTTCAGCGTCCACCATTACTCGACTGATATAATAAACGGGCCTTTGTATCCTGGAATCTTCTCTTATTAAAGCGGCGCTAACGGCCGTGGAGGACACAGATAAATAAAAGATGAGTTGCTCATGTGCCACAGGTTTAGATAAAATAGGAGGTGTGCTCATATATTGCTTCAGTTGTTGAAAAGCTTCTTCGCACTGTGGTGTCCACTCCCAATCAGATTTGGTTGTGGCACGGAGGAGCTTAAAGAAGGGTAAGCACTTGTCAGATGCCCGTGAAATGAACCTATTTAGCGATGCAATGCGACCAGCCAGACGTTGGACGTCCTTAAGAGTGGTTGGGGATTTCATCTCTATCAATGCTTTTATTTTTTCAGGATTTGTCTCAATTCCTCGCTGGCCGACCATAAATCCAAGAAATTTTCCAGCAGACACTCCGAACGCACATTTTTCTGGGTTTAGCTTCATCTGATATTTTCTCATCAGGTCGAAGGCCTCTCGAAGATCTGAAAGGTGATCGTCTTCTACGACACTTTTCACGAGCATGTCATCAATATAGACTTCCATATTCCTGCCAATTTGCGGGGCGAATATCTTATTGACGAGAAGCTGATAGGTGGCCCCTGCATTTTTAAGACCAAACGGCATTACCTGGTAGCAATATAAACCTCGGTCAGTGATGAAGGCAGTATGTTGGCTATCGGGCGGATGCATCATGATCTGGTTATAACCAGAATAAGCGTCCATAAAATTGAGCAGAGCATGCCCAGCAGTTAAATCGACCAACTGGTCGATTCGCGGGGTCGGGAAGCTATCTTTGGGGCACGCTTTGTTCAAATCCGAATAGTCGACACACATTCTCCATTTGCCATTAGATTTTCGAACGAGAACTACATTCGCGACCCATTCTGGGTAGTCAACTTCTTTTATGAAATTGACCGTAAGCAGCTTCTCAACTTCAGCCTTGATCGCCATTTGTCTTTCTGCATTAAAGGCATGGCGGCGCTGGTGGACAGGTTTATACTTTGGTTCGATGTTCAGACGGTGTATGATGACACTAGGATCAATGCCAGGCATGTCTTAGTGAGACCAGGCAAACACATCTTGATATTCAGTGAGGAGGCATATCAAATTTTCTTGAAAGACGTTCCTCAAAAAGGATCCCACACAAACAACTTTCGATGGGTCATCTTCATTTAAATGAATCGCTACTGTCTCTTCCCCGGGAGTTCCTGATTGGAGAGCATCCTCTCTTGGGTCCAACGAGGTATCCACTGGGGAGTTGGATGAACCTTGTGCTACCATCATAACTGGTGTCGCTTGTGCTTTCTTTCGATCTTGTAGGGCTATCTCATAACAAGACCGGGCCTCTTTTTGGTTTCCTCGTACAACCCCAACACCATTCGGGGTAAGAAATTTGACGCACAAATACAAAGGATGTAAAGCTGCCCCAACCTTATTAAAAGATGGCCGCCCCAAAATGGCGTTGTATGCTGATCTTCGGTCCACCATGAGGAAATTTATGAAGATAGTCGTCTTCGCTGGACTCTCCCCAAAGGTGACTGGAAGGTCAATGCTTCCTTCAGGTGTCGCCACTTCGCCCCCGAAGCCGATGAGGGGAGTGAGACTGGCTTGAGCAGGCTTCTGGCAAGTGCCATTTTGTTGAAAGCCTCCAGGTATAGAATATCAGTAGAGCTACCTGTATCCACCATAATGCGATGAGTCAAATAGTTTGATACCTTTAGTGCGACTACGATGGAGTCTTCGTGAGGGAAGTGAATTCCCTCTGCATCTTCGAGGGAGAAGGAAATCGGAGGATGACTGGGTTTTGACACTTTGGGCGTCTGTTCTAGCCAGTAGATATGCTGGGGCTTCTTGGACGCCTTACGAGTGAATGCTTTTCTTGAGGCTTGAGAATCGCCACCACAAGCTGGTCCCCCGGAGATGGTATGAATTTCGCCAGTAGGTTCAACGTCTTCTTGTGAAGTATGATGGTGAGGCGACTTCTTTTGGTGGGGTGAGGCTTTTGCCCTTTCTAGTAAGATGGCCCTTTCAAATGAGAGCTTCGATGTGATCTCACAGAGATATGCAGTCTTGGGTTCTATGCCCATGATATTTTTGGAAGTAACAAAACTTGCCCTTATCTCTCTTTTCAGGATCAGATTTGATCTTAGCCGGCCATTTTACATATGGTTTATGTTTAATCTCCATTAACACCTTTTCATGGGATCGGTTGAGAGGAGTGTAGTTATGATATTTACCAGAATAAGGCTTCTTGGGAGAGCGGTCTCGTCGATCACGTCGATATTTTTTATCTGGGGGCGAGATTTCCTCCGGCTTGCGCTTCTTACCCTATATACCATGACGTGCCAGAGCAACTTCTTCTGCATTGATATACTTCTGAGCTTTAGCTTGGAATTCTGCCATAGTTTTTGGAGGGTTTTTATCTAAGGCAAATCTAAATTTTTCGCTCGTAATTTCGGCTATGAGGGCGTGAGGCCTTTTTCTTCGGTATATCCTTCAGTTTGGACGGCTTCGGCAGTGAACCGTACCGTGAACTCCTTTATCGTCTCCCCATGCTGCTGTTTCAAATCCATTAGGTGGGATGTTGGCTTCTTGGTGCGGATGCTTCCCATGAATTGAGAAAGGAAAAGCTCCGATAATTGTGAAAAGGAGCCGATAGATCGAGGCTTCAGCCCCCAGAACCACGTACGAGCTGCTTCCTTTTAGGTTAGGGAAAAAGCTCTACACATGATTTCCGACCCATGTGCCTCCAGCTCCATAAGAGACCTATAAGTTTTCAAGTGTTTGAGAGGATCGCCTATACCTGTATATGGAGTGATGACAGGTGTACGATATTTTCTAGGTAAAGGTGCTCTCATGACCTCGTTGGTGAAAGGAGACTCGGATCGATGTATCGACGCAACCATAGCTGATGGTCGATTTGCCTGATATCGCTGCTCCATGACATCAAAACGATCATGGATTCTTTTGAGGTCTCCTTCCCATGGTAAAGTATAACCTGACATTTCAACGGTGGACCCCTGAGATTGATGTTGACGAGAAGCACTAGAATGTATGGAATGTGGAGGTAGCACAGGGGGTTGGTTGCTAAGCGGTATTCGATTTAATGGAGGAAGATTTGGTTGGACCTGTGGTTCGTCCACAGAATGTCTGGAAGCCACCGGTATGGGTTGCACTGGCAACCCTTCGGAAGGTTATCTCTGCGGCTCCAAGAAATGCTGATCAAGCCGATTAGACAGGGCTTGAACTCCGGCGTTGAGGGTTAGAAGGGTATTTCCGAGGAAACGCATGACGTCGTCTTAACTTCCGGAAACCTCAAATAACGGGTTCGCTGATGGCACGTTTAGAGCTCCTTGAGGGATGTTTATTGAAGTGGTTTGAGGAACAGGCACTGATTCCGTAACGTCAGGCAGAGGTAATGTCTGCCTTGATGTGGAAGGATGAACAGTCTTTTTAGGAGGCATTGTGGAAGGATTTTGATCAGTGGTAAGAACGACTGACTTTGATGATCAAATCGTTCCCACAGACGGCGCCAAACTGTTTACGTCGAATTTTGTAACAAGGTCCTCCGGATGTTCACCTTCTCTCCAAGTGATTTCCTCATTGGGCCTGAAAGGAGACAGAAAATAACTAAGGGTGGCCGGCGTCCAGCCGTTGGCCCTCCGATGCCTAAGTTAGATAGGGTGAGGTTGAAAAGAGAACAAATAAACGACAGGGGTTGGAGATTGAGTATTGTGTACCTTTATCATCAATAGAGTCATCTATTTATACAGATCTAAATGATCCAACCTGCTACGCAAGCTGTTAAGATTAGTATTGATTTCATGGGATAAGAAGCTTATCTTGTTAATCCTTGGATAAGGAAGTAGTCAAAACATTCTAGACGTCTAGCTGATTACGTCTCTAGATATTCGAAACTATGAATAGATATAAACCAAAATCGACCTATATGAGCTGCTGGTACTATGAGACGAGGGCCATCCATGCCAGAGACCAGAAACCACGACCGCTCATATGTCGGGAGCTGCTCATATCAAGAGTGCTCGCATTCTGGAGATGCGACCCCTTTCGTCGAGCACGAGCCGGGTTGGTCGCATTTTGGAGATGCGACCCCTTTCGTCGAGCACGAGCCAGGCTGGTCGCATTTTGGAGATGCGATCGCGATTCCTCACTTCTCTTTAAAGCCAAATTTGCCTACAACATGCTTGTTTTGTGTATGTAAGAATGAGAGAGAGAAGTCATGAATTCGTTGTTAAAAGGGTCCTTTGTAACTACATTGAAGACGTTGAAAAAAAGCCCTGAAGAATCACATCAGAAAGACTTGGATCAGTCAAAAGAAAAGAGGAATTCAGCATTCATATCAGAAGGCCACCGGGCGCCCAACCATAACATGGTCGGTCACCTGAAATTGGAAGGAAATATGCTGAACCAGCTGGACAAATCTGGACCTGACCGAGTGCCCGACCAACATCTAGTCAGGCGCCCGATATTCAAAGTGAATTTCATCTAATCTTGCTGGATGAATTGAAGTATGGTCGGGCGCCCAACCAACACATGACCGGGCGCCCGACCAACGTCTGATGACTGACGTAAGTGCGTAAGTTTTTACGCAATCTGAGGTGATTCATGATTTTTCTTATAAAAAGACACATTGGCATCATTGCTAAGGTATCCTAAAAGAGTTCCAAGTTCATGGAGAGCAAGGGAGAGAATCGTGGAGCGACCGCAACTTTTCCAACTAGGGTTTTTTTCTAGTTTTTCATATTTTTGTTTAGTTTTTCTTTGAATTCTAGTTGAAGCATGATAATGCTCGGCTAGAACCTCTTAGCTAAGGCTAAGAGGTGAAGCTTGAAAGTAGTTATCATGCTGAATTCGTTCTAATTCAAGTACTTTACTTTAAGTTGGATTTTTAAGTTCTAGTTTGAATAAAAGTTGGTATTTTTGGATGTTTTTATGAGAGTTCATGTGCTTCAGACATGAGTTCCCTGCAATTCTCTGAGATTATTATGTTTGGATTAGTTAGATTCGAATTGTAGTAACCCTAGAGCGTACCATAGTTGCTATAACTTGAAGATTACACACCCAAGTGCAGGTACCGAAGTAGTACTAGGTGAGACCGAGGTCAAACCATAGGGATTGGGATTAAGAACACTTAGAGGAATTAGTTTAGGTGAGAGAGATGAAATCTGGTTTAATCCACAAGAGTGGAGCAAGTTATATGTGATGAAAGATAGAAATAGAAAAGGGGCTAAGGCATTAGGGATCCACCTTTGATTTGTCCACAAAGTTTAATTCATTGGTCCAACTATAACTCAATTGGAATCGAATAAAGATCCGTTCCAATCGGAAGATAAAGCTGTTAAACCATTTGCATATTTCATAAAAGATGGTGATCTAAACCGATTGATTTGACCATGAAGCACTCGTTAGTTGATCACAGGGAATTCCAAGCATCCATTGTGCCCGGAGTCGACAATGGATCAATGAATTGTACAGATTAAGAACTTTGCCAACAAGTCAA
Source organism: Liriodendron chinense (assembly GCA_003013855.2). Classification (NCBI taxonomy): domain Eukaryota; kingdom Viridiplantae; phylum Streptophyta; class Magnoliopsida; order Magnoliales; family Magnoliaceae; genus Liriodendron; species Liriodendron chinense. The sequence continues at coordinate 8,144,485 of ML058429.1, forward strand.
CCAATAAGATCACAAATCTACGATCAAATGCATACTTACAAGATAGGAGGCTTTGATTGATCGATCCAACCATTAAGATCTCATCTATCGATCGCAGGGAATCCAAAGCATCCAACGTGCCCGGAGTCTATAATGGATCAAGGGATTTTACAGATCGATGACTTTACCTGCACTAGCTTGATGACCGTAGGGAATCCAAAGCATCCATCGTGCTCGAAGTCGACAATGGATCAAGGGACTTTATTGATCATGAACTAGCTAATTGGTGTGCAAGGGCTCCCAAGCATCCAACATACCTGGAGTCGATGATGGATCAAGGGGCTTATACAACAATAGCGTCCGCCAAGGTGGATAACCGAACCAATCAACTAAAGAGAACTCCAACATTCAAGCATAACTGTTGAACCGAAAGAACCAAAGCTTGCAAATTTCTTCAAAGCCTTCACCCCTAGCCTTAGCTAGAGGTTTAGCCGACCATGCTACAATGGAAGACTAAATTCTCTACAAAGGAAAAACTACTATACACTACAAAACTAGGAAAGAAAGAAAGAAAAGAGAGAAGAGAGGAATTTGGATTGTGGGATGATTTAAATGAGAAGGAATGGCCTCCTTTTATAGCTTTTTGGGAGGCTCCAAGCCTAGGTGGTACTCCAAGCCTAAACCAAAAGTTTCTTTAGGTTTGGGAATGGAGTTAGACTTGGATAATGAGGTGGCACTTCCAAGCCAATAGTTTTACTTTTTAGGTTTGGGTTAGGAGTTAGGCTTGGAATGCCCAAAGCAAACTTTTCTTTTTGGTTTGGAGCTCATGGATGGAAGAAGATGGAGAGAGCATTTGCTTGGCCTAAGGATAGAAGGTAACTAGGTGAGTTTATTGGGTCCACATAGAGAATTTGGACAATCTGGACCGTCCATTGAAGGTGGGGTGCTTCCAGATGATGGACGGTGCTGATGGATGGTGATGATGTCTCCATCTGCAGTTGTTGTCCACTCCTGGACATGATGAAGGAGCAGATGCTAGCTCCACACGTGAGGACTCTGGCCGTTGATTGCTGCCTGGCCGTTCAGATGCAGCACAAGTGTGCTGATGGATGGTAGATGATCTCCTTTAGTGGACGGTCCACCTTCTTAGACGGTTTTGCTGGTGGACGGTCCAGATGTTGTTCAGTTGGACAGTTTGATGAAGGTGGGGTCCACAACGATGGACGAACGTGGATGGTGATCACTGTCTTAGCAGCTGCTGGTGCTTCACTGGATTGTGGGTCCACTGGATGGATGATTTTGGAGCTAGTCTGATATGTGGCCCACCTTCCAGCTAAACACGGATGAAGGCTGATTGGCCTTAGATGGTGAAGATCATGGTGATGGTCCACCTGCTTTGGACGTTGGAGAGATCATCTCCATCTGGACGGTGGCCAATTTGCTGGGCGTTTGAGTAGTTAGGGCGACTCGCTGGATCAAAGGACAATTGGGAAGATGGAGCTTGTTGTGGACGATGGATCTGTTCTCCTATTGCTGGCCCACATGATGGACGATGGTTGATGCTGGTGTGGAACGTCCAGAGATCTACTGCATGTTGAACTGGTCGAATGGTTAATGTTGGTGGACGGTGTTGATTGGAGCTGGAAATGGTGGGGTCCACCAGATTTGGAGACGTCCAGTGCTGGATGTTGCACATGAAAGGGGAAGCAGTGATGGGCGGCTGATGATGTTCATTGGATGGTCATCAAACTACACATTTATGGTGAGGTCCAATGATTTCTGGACATGCTTGGATCTCCCGTTGTTGATGGACAGTGCTAGATGTTGGCTGAGACCCTGGCCACCTCACATGTGGATGCTCAATCGTGACCGTCCAATCTTACATGATTGCCCAAACACGATCATCTGAACATACACAACCTCGATTTCCAAATGAGCGGTTGTGATGCAGTCCAACGTAAAACATGATGGTCCTTTGATCTTTACCGTTCGACTTCCTTCATGATCGTTCTCATGCTTGATCTTGCTCTCCTTTAGGCCTTTAAATGCCTTGATTAGATGCAATCTTGCGCAACCTCTCCTGAACACCTGAACATTGAAAATTCACCTGATGAGAGATAATTAACCGAAAAAACAATGATAACATTATAAATAATCAAGGTTAATTATACAAAATTAGGTGCTCATCAATAGTCCATTGGCATGGTCGTTACTTCGAAGGTTACATATTCGACTTCTATGTGCTTCATTAGAACTAGAATCTTATTCTTCAACTTGAGGGGGATTGTTTGTGTTTGAATGTTATATCTTCCAACTAGAAGAGAGATAGAACTTCAATTCTAGTTGTGTTATGCTTGGATGAATGAATTCACATGAGGGCTATCACAAGTGGATCCTTGAAAGCCTTAGTTCCTTTAATTAATAGATTTTTACAATTTTTGTTCAATCTAATTTTCATAATTAAAATTCCAAATTGCTTAATTCGAAGTTGTTGGAATACTTAGAATTGGTTTACCTAATTCCCTATGGATCGACCTCGGTCTTACCGAGAATTATTACTACATCGCAGCCTTGCACTTGAGGCGAGCGAACAAGTTTTTGGCGCCGTTGCCTAGGAATTTTTTATAAACGGTTCTACATTGTTTTAGTGATTGTAGAAGTAGAAGTAGATAGGTTTTTTTTTATTTCCTAGGAGTAACAAGTTATTTTGTTTTGTAAGAATTCTTCTATAGTTCAAGCGAATTGGGCAATATCCTTCTAACTTAGTACTTTTTACAGATTTTTTTATTTTCAGATTTTTGTTAAATTCTGTTTTAAGACTTAAAGATTAGTTTAGATCTTAGTTGTGTAGTTTATGTCCTGTTGGGAACGTGACCACACCAATCGTCTCCAATCCGAAGGTGATCTAGTTGGACCATTATCAGTCCATAGACGAGTCCGCAAATACCAAGAGCTTTGGATAGTTTGGGGAGTATGGATCAAACACCTTTAAGGAATCCTCCCCCCTACTCCAATAACAAACGCAAATCAAGAGAAAGTAGGAGAGAATGAGGTACACAATGTTCCTCTAATGAGATCTTTACGGGACTACCTACAACCGGCCCGTACAACTACACCCTCGTGTGTGGTCTTACCACCAACTGGGGGAAACATTGATATAAAGCCGGTGTGATTCAACTTTTGCCAAATTTCCATGGGCTAGACTCTGAAAGCCCACATTTACACTTAAAGGAATTTGAAGAAGTGGTGGCTGCTTTGCAATATGCTAATGTTTCAGAAGATGCAATTAAACTTAAACTTTTTTCCCTTTTCATTGAAAGAAAGAGCCAAGAGTTGGCTCCACTCTCTTAGACCACACTCGATAAGGTCAGGGAATGAGATGACTCGGGAATTCTTGAAAAAGTTCTTCCCGACTCATAAAATGAATACCCTTCGAAGAGCCATAATGAACTTTTCGGTCAAAGAGAATGAATCATTCTTCCAATGTTGGGAAAGGTTTAAGGACCTCCTACTTGCTTGCCCACATCACAGCTACGAAAGCTGGCGAATTATAAAGTTCTTCAATGATGGATTAAGTTATAACATGCGCAAATTCGTAAAAATGATGTGCAATGGCGAGTTTATAAGTAAAAATCCAAATGAGGCTTGGAGTTACTTGGACATGTTGGCCGAGAATGCCCAATCATGGGATACTTCGGACAAATCCAATAATCTCAAGCCTCCTCAACAAAAGGACAAAGGAGGCATCTACATCCTCAAAGAGGAAGATGATGTAAATGCAAGGCTAACAAACCTCACAAGGAAGATCGAGGCCATGGAACTTAGTAAGAGTGGAGTTTCAAAGTCCAATGAAGCTATTGAGAACATATGTGGAATTTGTGCCACTAATATACATGTTACGCAAGATTGTCCTACAATTCCTGCATTTCAAGAGGTATTACAAGAAAATGCAAATGCCACATATGGATATCAACGGCCTTTTAATGGACCGGTGGGTAACACGTATAACTCTACTTGGAAGAACCACTCAAATTTCAGTTGGAAGAATAGTCTCACATGTAATCCTACCAACTCTCAAGGAGGGCCACCCATGCAAAACATGGCCCCACCTTAATTCTCAATGGAGGATACCCTAAACGCGTTTATGCAAGGGAAAACGCAAATCAATCAATCAAATCAGCAAATGTTCCAAGAGCTTAAAGTCTCAGTTGATGAGATTAAGGGACGCTTGAATGCTAGGGAAGGGACATTTCCGGCCCAACCTCAGCCCAATCCAAAGCAAGTACATGAAGTAAGCATCCCTAATCTCCCCAAGCAACATGTGGAGTAAGCCAAATCCATCACCACTCTTAGAAGTGGTAAGAAAATTGACAAATCTATTCCGGTGAAGGCCGACAAGCCTAATGATCCGGTAAATTCTGAGGATGAGGACGGATCTAACTCAGCCCCACAAGAAACAGAACGCGTTTACAAGCCCGTAGCATCATTCCCTTCGAGATTGGTTGCTCCATGATCTCTTCCAAACTCTCATGATATTTTCAGACAAGCCAAGATAAACATTCAATTGCTTGATGACATTAAACAAATCCCCTCTTATACCAAGTTTCTAAAGGACCTATGCACAACCAAACGCAAATATAATGTACAGTAAAAGGCCTTTTTGAATGAGCAAGTGAGTGCCATTCACACTCAAAAGAACCCCCCCCCCCCCCCTAAAAAAAATTCAAGGATCTCGATAGCCCCACAATTTCATGCATCATTGGTGACTACCGGATTGAACGTGCATTGCTAGACTTGGGGGCAAGCATAAACTTGATCACGTACTCGGTATACGAGCAATTGGGTCTTTGTGAGTTAAAACCCACCAAAACCACATTATAACTCGCTGATAGATCTATCCGTGTACCGAGAGGGATAGTTGAGGATGTTCTAGTCCAAGTTGACAAATTCTACTACCCGGTGGATTTTATCGTCTTGGACACACAACCGGTTATAGATGCTAGCACTCAAATACCGATGATTTTGCTACATCAAACACAATCATAAATTACCGGAACAGGGTGATGCAATTATCTTTTGGGAACATGACATTAAAGGTGAATGTGTTCCACTTGGGCAAAAGGCAAAGGGATGTTGATGACGATGATCTCTTCGAGGTAAACATGCTTGAATATTTTGAAGAAGAAGAGCTCCTCCAACTTGAACCACTAGAAAGCTTGGAGACATGCTTGGCACATTTCGAGGATTCCAAAGACCCCATCATTAGCGAAATTGTGCAAGCATTGAATATTGAGAAACCGGTAGTTGGTACTAGCTGGTGGAGGCCCCATTTTGAAAGCTTGTCATTTGCCTGTGGAGATTGAACACAAAGCCTACTAGGCAATTCGGGCATTGAACTTTGACGTTGACAAGGCTAGCTCACTTCGCAAACTCCAATTAAATGAGCTTGATGAGATCCGGAACGATGCTTATGAGAACTTGAGAATTTGCAAGAGTAGAATGAAGGCCTTTCATGACAAACACATCTTCAGGAAATCTTTCCGTGAAGGTCAGAAAGTGCTCCTGTATAATTCCCGACTTCATCTTTTTCTGAAAAAATTGAGATCTCGATGGACCGGCCCATATATTGTTAAAGAAGTTTTTCTTCATGGGGCTGTCGAGATAAAGAATGCAGCCAATGGTAATTATTTTAAAGTGAATGGTCAACGCCTTAAACCATTTGTTGAGAAATTTGATTCAGAGGACATCACTCTGAATGATCCCGTGTATCAAGATGATTGATCTCCTAGTCTGACGGAGGTATAGAGTAGATTAGGTTTAGTTTGTTTTTCTGTTTTTAAGTGCTTTAGTAGATTTTGATGCTAGAGGTGGACTTACATGATTGACTCTCTCAGGTACTATTGTTCTCACTCTCTTTTATTTTGCCATTACTCTTATGTTCATGCTCATTGCATATCTTTTTTCATTAGGGTCAATGCAAGATTTGGTTGGGGGGTGAGATGAGATTCTTCATCTAGCAATTTGTGGACATTTCGAGAATCATATGTGAAAAACTTTCAAATATTTCTGAAATTTTAAAAACTCATTTGGAAAACCTTATTTCTATACATTCGGGATGATATGAGTATAAGAAAAGGAGATATAAAGTGAGGGATGTTACAAGTCTTGAACTACTTTTAATCTAATGGTTTCATATGTGAATTCCCCTATTTATATGATTGATAGAAATTTTGAACACTTTTACACCTAATTCACGTTACCCGATTTTCATGGGTTGAAAGAATTATGCGATTTGTGGATTAGCTAGACTTTGACTTAAGGTGTTGAGGAACCAAGTCGGGGTACGTTGTCCATCCTTGTCTATGGGAAAATAACAAAAGATATAGATTTCTAAAAATCCTATCTAATTGGTATGAAAAGGAAAGAAGGAAAGAAAAAGTGGATATGATTGAAAATATGGTGGAAAATTTCGGAAAAGGGCTAGCTATTACCAACCGGGAGATGGTCTATCCGTAACCAAAGCCGGAAATGGGACATAGTGTGAAAGCCATCAGAAGGACGATAAGACAAATTCCTATCAAAAGCTTGTTGTTGATCTGTACTGAAAGTACGTCGATAGTCTAACACGACACCTTCGTATGTGCGGAAGCTTAAAGAGCAACTAAAATTATGGTTAAGTCTCATGGGGGGGTGATAAGGACCTTTTTGAAATTCTTTTCGCCTACTCACACAATTTAACAAATTAAACTAAGTAAGCAAGAACACTTTGGCTTCCAAGCCTAAGTGGGTCCAATCACAAGACTAACATATGGTTAAGCAATAAACAATCTAGTCTAAGCATGCATAGGTAAACAAGAGATTTTAACTAATCAAGCTCCTAACCTATGCGACCTATGTAAACTTATGATAATGGATCAATAAGCTCAAGTCTACACAACTTGTGAAAGTACATCTTGTGTATGGATGTGCCTATCTAGTACCTAGCATACATTCTTATCAAGTATTCATAATTAAACAATTAAACTAACAATGTTAAGATATCAATGTGCTCAATTCAATCACAAACAAAAGTATGTATAGTGGTTCGACTTTGGGTCTACTCCACTCCCGGTTCAAGTACTCAACTCCTTTGAGCACACCGACATTCACTATCGGAGGTTTTAAATGAGGTTCACCTCTCAACCTTTACATGGAGGTTTTACCAGTTTACCTCTCAACCATAACCGGAGTTTTGGACAAAGGCTAACTCTCAACCCGACGCACATTCACTCCTGTGTCAAAGGCTCCCCCTTGGAGACTTTGTTTAGGCCCGGCTAACTGGTCAAGGAGTGCCAAACAACCCCTAGACTTTAGGCCGACAAACAGTCCAAGGAACGGCCAAAGTCCCTAGATCGAGTTTGACTAACAAACTCTATACTCAATCCCAAAGGTAATTGAGTGGATGGACTCTCAATAAAGACAACCTTACTTGTCGGATGAACCCCTTGTTTAGCGCCGGTTCGGGTTGATTAATCTCCGCTCTCCCGTGCTTCAATCAGCTTCCCTTGCTTCCACGATTATGTTGTCGTTGCGTCGCTAATGCCTCAGCTACACTTGATCAATCACCTTGCTTGTGATGCCTTTGAGATGCCTAAGGTGATAGGAGGATGCTTAAATCTCCTACATGGGATATGTAGCTTATTCTAACTAGGAGATTCACCTAGAGGGTCTTCTAGAGGTCTTGATCAAGAGATATGACTATGTGGTATAGTGTCTCACCTCTAGAATTGAGAGATAAATCAAGTCATCTCTATGTTTGCATTTGAATGCCCTCACTTGTTATTAAACACAAGGGATATGACTTGAAACTCCTACTCTTTGAGGCCCCATATGATGTACAAAAGGTGTGGGAAATAAGCTCTCAAAACCCCCTAACGATGCCCAAAAACTGAGCTCCATATTTAAAGAAAAAGAGCTCCAACGGTCATAAAACGGGCAAAAATGGCTAACTGCCGACCTGTTCCGACCGGTCGGCCAATGGCTTGATGAAGACAGAGAGTTTACTATCTGATCTGGGGTCTGTCCGACCGGTCAAGACCGGTCGGTCCCCAAGTTTGATGTGGTACAACAATGTTGTTTCTAGACTAAGCCTATCTGACCGGTCAAAACCGGTCGGCCCAGTCCAGACAACCGGTCGTAACGGGTCAGTCAGGCTATGCACAGGCTGAAAAGATTAGGCATGGATTTCTCAGCACATGCAACCTCAAAGGCCGATCTTTTGGTGATCCTTTGGGACACTTAAGGCCAATCTATGATGACTAAAGGTATTCCTAATATGGTCAAGGTCATCAAGAGGTTAAGGGTTAGGTTTTGGTCAAGATTAAGGCACACCAAGGCATCACTTTTACATGTTTCTTCTTCCTTGATGCAGCAAGGTCACTAGAGTCCTCGGTCTTCATCTTCATTAAGCTCAACCGACACTAGACCCACCGACCTAAGTGATTGACAAACAAGGTGCACTAGTATGCCACAGAAAAGTGCACTAACATGTACACCTTTAGATCCAAAGTTTAGTTGATCTACGAAAAAGATAATCCCGAAAATTCAATCACTATGCACACTAAGTTGAATTTGTTCAAGTTCTTCTATTTATCAATCAATCAGCAAAAATTTTGTATGAACACTTATTATGTTTTGAGATTTTCAGGTTTCAGCTTCTATCGCCCAGTTTCTTTGATTATTACACTTGTATGTCTTAGAATGAATAGAAAAATAGTTTCTGAAGGAGAGTTGGTTTTGGAAATTTGAACTTATTTTACTCATGTTTTGCTCGGGACTAGCAAAAAGCTAGTTGGGGGTGTGTTGAGCTTCTATTTTATACATTTTCTAGCCTTGTTAATGTTAGATTTTGTAACGAGATCCTCCAGCTTTTCTCCTTCACTCCAACCGGGATTTTCACCACCAGACCTGAAGCAAGACAACAAATAAGGGTGGCTGGGGACCAGCCGTTAGCCCTCCGATGCTTAAGTTAGGCCACAGTAAGAAGAGAAGCCAAGCAAAACGGGACCAAGATTGAATGATGTGTGCGTACCTGCTCTTAATGGAGCCACCCCTTTATATAGATCTGAAGCAATCCAATTTGTTACGTGAGATGTCGAAATCCCGTTGATGTCGCATACGATACTGAGAATTCGCTGATTTCGTGGGATAAGATCCTATCTTTTTAGTCAGATCCAACCCAATGACTTATTTCAACAATCACGCCCCTTGATGGTAATCCCTTGAAATCCGGCTGGAAGCCGTAATTGGAATCATAGCTTCCGAAAAGGAAGGAGACGCCCGTAGTTGGAGTCATAGCCTCCGAAAAGGAAGGAGACGCCCGTAGTTGGAGTCATAGCCTCCGAAAAGGAAGGAGACGCCGACAAGACGGAAACCACCGAACTGGTTGTAGCCCTGCTTGGTGTCGCAGAGGGATTGGAGAAGCTGCTCGACGGGAATCGGGTGCTAGTACTGAAAGCTAAGAGATATTACCGCAGGAAAGCTACTCGCAGGTTAGAATGTGGTCGCGAGTCCAAGTACATACTTTAGATGTAACGTCTTTCAACGACTTGTGAGAAGGTCTGTTCGCGGATCGAGCTTTGCCGTATTTGACTATCGGTTATGAAGACTCGAGACTTGCGAATAGCTGCTCCGTATTTTTCAATCTATGACTCCTGATCAGGTGAGCTCGAGAGTCGAATGGACGTCTCGCACTTATCCAATATTCGACTCTCGATCAGATAATCTCGAGAGTCGAATGGACGTCCTGCTCTTATCCATTCTTCGACTCCCGAGCATACGATCTCGAGAGTCGAAGCCGTACTCCACCCTTACCCGTTCTGCGACTCTTGATCAGATCATCTCGAGGGTGAAATGGGCATTTCCGCGTGAAATCTTATCTCCACCATTTTGCCTATAACAGATGCCCCCCAAGTCCTTGCCGCCAAGAATTCTTAAGGAAAGGACTTAACTCACTATCACACGAAACCGCCCGCTGCTTTCATCGAGAACGGCACCCCACATGATGGGCTGAAATTAATGAGCGCCAGCTTTCCGCAGCCTTTTCGCTGATGGAAAATGAAGGGGCGCTCGCCACGTGTTTGAGGAGTTAATGGGCGTGCCTGCTCGAGCGCTGTGTCAAGAGAGGGACTGCCACATGCCATCAGATACGGCGGAATGATTGCCTATAAATGTACGGAGTCCGCCATTTCTTTGATTTTCTACAGAAGCTTTTTCGAAAGGAACCTGCAGTTCTTTCCATTCTTCTTCTTCCTCCGGTGTTCATTTTCCTTTCAGTTTTTGGTATTACTTCTTTTTTTCTTCTTTTATTTTTATCTCATGGCTGGGAACTCTGACGAGACCACTGTCCCTCTTGGTGATGCCACTCCGGAATCCTCTGCCTCCAGCAGTGCAAGGGTTCCGGCAGGGAGATACACAGCAGCCAGATATCCTTCCGTTTTATCGGAGGACCGGCTGGCTGAGCTACGGGAGAGATACCTGATCCCCGACTCAGTAACCCTCCGCTTGCCCGGAGGTGGAGAAACACCCGACTCCCCCCCCCCCCCCCCCCCCCCCCCCCCCCCAAGGATGCGTAGCATTTTATGAGTATCAGCTTATCCTGGGGGTACGCCTTCCCCTCCATCCCTTCGTTCGCGATGTACTCCGGTGTTACAAGATTGCCCCTGGGCAACTCATTGTGAACGGGTGGAGGGTGGTTCTGGGCTCCTTTGCCCTTTGGGCTCAGGCTAGCAACGGGGAACTCACGGCGGAGGAGTTCCTCCGTATGTTTCGTCTAAAGAAAGCTCCCTCCAGCGAAGGCTGGTATTATTTGTGTTATTGGCACCGGGATAATTTCGTGTTGGGGAAGCCCTCCTCGAACTATCCCGGCTGGAGGAAGCGGTGGTTCTATGCTTCCGGGAGCTGGGAGTCTGCCTCCTCCAGGGGTCCAGGAGTGACCCGGTTTTTCTGTGAAGGTAGACAATCCTGCATTGTGCAATTTCCCCAGAAAGGTTTTTTAGGGTTTTTCTTCGTTTGACCCCCGTTTGTGCTCGCAGGTATCCCGGCCTTGAGAAAACCGAATCTGAAAGGAGGGATCAACGAGAAGATTGTCAAGGTGTACAAGGTGCCTGTCGGAGATAGGCATATCGAGGCTTGCTTGTCCCCTTCGCGACTTGTAGCAGCAGGCCTCATATCCAGAAGAGAAGTTGAAATGACAAAGGCTGGAGAGAAGAGAGGCCTACTGCCCCGACTGAAGGGCACAGGCTCCAAAAGGCAGAAGAGAACCCCTGCCGAACCCTCTCAATCTTCCATCCGCACGGGCAGCGATCAGCCTGCCCTTCCCGCGAGCATGGCGGGGGCCCCAGCTGGGCCCACTATTCCTTCACTGGTGGTCGCACCTGGGCCACCAGTGATTAACATTGCTGATAATTCCCCAGATGGGGTGGGGTCCGGCTGCCCCCCAGCCGAAGAGGCTCGAGAGCAGGTAGAGCCTCAAGAGCCACCTCCTGCTCGCGAATTGGTCCCGGCTGCTGAGCAGGGACCTGCTCGCGAGTCAATGCCTCCACCTCGCGAGCAGGCCGGGTTGGTCGTTGCCCAACCGTCTGGGAGCGGGACGTACTCTATTCCCCGCCACCTTCATCCTGTATGTAAATTTTTGTTCGAGAACGTCCCGCCTCACGCCTTTGGCTCTCTTCCCGAGCCAAGTCCTGAGAACCTTATCCTCGAAGCGGGGATGAGGATGGTTCAGGTAAGACTTCGTCAAGACCTGCTACGATCAGTTATTACGTTCCAAAATACTCTTACATTTTTCATCTCTTTTGCAGGGTTTAGATCTTATTCTGCGAACGAGGCGTGATATCGTTGCCGCCCGTCGCACGATAGAGGAGGCTGAGGGAAAGAGGACTGCCTTAGAAAAGGCAGTTCAAGGAAGAGATCAACTGCTCAAGGCTCGTGAGGCGGTGATCACGAAGAGAGATGAGGAGAAAAAGATCCTCATCGAGAAGATCCAAGTCCTGACCGACAGGTATCAGGCCTTGGACTCAGACTACGTGAAGCTCACGGGTCTGAAGGAGAAGGCTGAGAGAGAGAGAGAGGAAGATCTTCCGGCAGGACAAGATCTCGTTAGAGGAGCAATTCGCGGGGGCCAGGTCGCAGCTCAAGGAGGCCTACGACAACTTGACCAGGGAGCGCACCGCTCTTGCGCAGCTTAAGGACGACTCGATCCACTGGGACGAGGAGAGAGTTGCCCTTGTAAAAATGCTCTCGAAGGAAGGTGCTCGGGCAGTTTCCGAGTTCCGGACTTCGCAGCTGTATGACGATGAACGATATGAGTCATACGATGCTGGTCGAGACTTTGCACTAAGAGTAGTGCAACGAATGATCCCATCCTTCGATATGGGGGAATTCGGTCGAGTCGCGACCATCATAGCTGCAGAAGAGCAAGCTGCTGTCGAGAACGAGGTGACTGAAGCCACGCAGGCTGGAGGGGCTCCTGAAATGGGCCCTGAAGTCGAGAGCGTGGCTCCTCCAAGCGATTGATTTCCTTTTATTTTCTTCTCTCTTGTATCTGCGATCATGTATCTGTAATCATCTAATTATCAATGAAAAGATATTTTTGGAAGTGTTACTGTTTTGTTGCTGTTCTCTCTTCATCTTTCATTTTTTGCTTTATGTTGATCTCGAATGGATTCATCAGAGATGTGACCCTTTAATTCGAGCATGAGCTGCACTGCTCGCATTTAGGGTGTATGACCACATATTCGAGCGCGAGCTGTGGTGCTCGCAATTAAGTTGTACGACTGCGATTCGAGCCCGAGCTACGGTGCTCGCGATTAGGGTATATGACTCCGACCCCCTAATTTGAGCACGAGCTGCGATGCTCGCATTCCCGAGTGCGATCCCTCCTCTCACCAATCGCGAGTAACTAACTCATGAAAAAATGAATTAGACTCAATCCGGGGGTCGTGAGACCGTGTCCGCGTTGAGATAGACTGATCTATCGATTGAGATTTTGATTCTACCAAGGGCAGAAGGTTGGTCAAGAGATGGTATCCATTCTCTTCGGGGCTATTCAGGTCCATGTAAATGGAGAAGCGACCAACTAGTAACAATTTCAGTCCTACCAAAGGTAGGCAATTGGCCAAGAGGATGTGTAAGCACTCTTCAGGGCTATTCAGGTCCATATAAATGGAGTAGCGGCCAAAAGATATCTTTCACTTTATTCATAAAACGCTATAATAAACTACATCGAATCTAAGGGTAGTATTGTAGCAAATGCTCCACGTGCCAAGGGCGACGTACAGGCTTCCCTTGCATGTCTTCAAGATAATAAGTACCGGGTCGCACAACCCTAATAACCCGATACGGGCCTTCCCAATTCGGATCCAATGAACGAACAGGAACTCCAAGATTTTGCCTTAGGACCAAATCTCCGAACTAGAAGGATCTAGGTCGAACCTTCGCATTCCGATAACGAGCAATACGTTGTTGATATGCCGCCACTCGTACTTGGGAAGCATTTCTCTGCTCTTCCAAGAGATCGAGATGAAGCCGGAGGTTCTCCTGATTGCTCGCGGGATCATACTGTTCGATCCGATATGAGGGCACTTGAGTTTCCACTGGTACTACCGCGTCAACACCAAATGCTAAGGAGAAAGGAGTTTCACCTGTCGATGTACAAGCCGTGGTTCTATAGGCCCATAACACCTCTGGTAGAAGTTCTGGCCACACCCCTTTACATTCACCTAGCTTGGTCTTTAAATGATGCTTTATGATTTTATTCACTGCCTCGACCTGCCCATTCGCCTGAGGATGATATGGAGAAGTGCGGAGATTACGTATCTTCCATTTGTCGCAAAATTCATCAAAGGCTGCGTTGTCGAACTGCGTTCCGTTATCGGTAATTATAGTATGAGGAAGTCCGAAGCGACATATGATATTTCTCCACATAAACTTAGTAGTTTGTTTTTCAGTAAGTTTGGCTAATGGTTCTGCTTCGGCCCATTTGGTGAAATAATCAACCGCCACGATCGCGAACCTATTCTGTCCCTTTCCCATAGGTAAGGGCCCGATGATATCGATCCCCCACTGAGCAAAAGGCCAAGGGCTGTCGACTGGGGTCATCCGCTCAGACGGTACACGAGGTATAGGTTGATATCGTTGACACTTGTCGCATTTTTTAGAAAATTCGATGGCGTCTGCTTTCATAGTAGGCCAATAATATCCTTGCCTCATCGCTTTATATGCTAGAGATCGCCCCCTGGGATGATTACCACATGCCCCCTGGTGTACTTCATCTAGAACACGATGTGCTTCTTCTGGATGAAGACACCTTAAATAAGGCAAGGAGAAGCTTTTTCGCAACAAGATTCCATCTTGTAAGGTGTACCTGGCAGCTCGAAGCCGAATTTGTCTTGCAGCTTTCTTGTCTTCTGGTAGGTACCCATCTCTAAGATAAATGATGATAGGATCCATCCAGCATGGAGACGATTGTATCGATATAACTTTCTCGAGAATCACTTGGTCGATACTCAAATGCTGACGGTGCTCGATGGGGATCGAATGTGATAGCTCCGATTCCGGTGCAGAGGCGAGTTTTGCCACGGAATCGGCAAGTTGGTTCTGCTCGCGAGGGATATGAAATATTTTATAAGTCTTCAGTTTGGCGAGCAGGATGAGGACACGAGACTTGTATGAGGCCATTCTTTCTTCTTTGGTTTCGAATTCGCCAAGAACTTGGTTGACAATGAGCTGGGAGTCGCTATGAATTATCAAATTCTGGACTGCGAGGACAACGGCTAGCTCGAGGCCAACAATCAGGGCCTCATATTCTGCTTCATTATTGGAGATGCGTGATTCGAAACGCAGAGCATATTGAAAATGCGACCCGTCGGGAGCCACTAAAATCAGGCCCGCTCCACTACCAGTGGCCCACGACGACCCATCCACGAAGAGAGACCAAGGAGGCTGGTCGCTGGTCATGACATTATCTTCAGAAGAATACGTAAATTCAGCGATGAAGTCAGCCACGGCCTGGCCCTTGACTGCTGTCCTAGGACAGAATGAGATATCATGCTCATTGATCTCGACCGCCCATTTAGTCAAGCGTCCTGAAGCCTCAGGTTTTTGAAGGACTTGGCGTAGCGGATAATTTGTTGGTACTAAAATAGCATGGGCTTGAAAGTATGGTCGCAGTTTTTGAGCCGCAGTGACTAAGGCTAGGGCTAGTTTCTCCATATCAGAATACTTAGTTTCTACATCGACCATTGCTCTACTGACATAATAAACGGGCCTTTGCACCCCGGAATCTTCTCTTATTAAAGCGGCGCTAACGGCCGTGGGAGACACAGATAAATAAAGAATGAGTTGCTCATGTGCTACAGGCTTAGATAAAATGGGGGGAGCGCTCATGTATTGCTTCAATTGTTGAAAAGCTTCTTCACACTGAGGTGTCCACTTCCAATCAGACTTGGCCGTTGCACGAAGGGTTTGAAGAAGGGCAAACACTTGTCAGATGCTCGCGAGATGAACCTGTTCAATGATGCGATGCGACCTGCTAGACGCTGAACGTCTTTCAGAGTAACAGGGGATTTCATCTCTATTAATGCTTTAATCTTTTCAGGATTTGCCTCAATTCCACGCTGGCCAACCATGAACCCAAGAAATTTTCCTGCAGACACTCCAAACGCGCATTTTTCTGGATTTAACTTCATTTGATACTTCCTCATCAGATCAAAGGCTTCTCGAAGATCTGAAATGTGGTTATCATCAACGATGCTTTTCACGAGCATATCGTCGACATACACTTTCATATTCCTACCGATTTGAGTAGCGAACATTTTGTTGACAAGACGTTGATAAGTGGCCCCTGCATTTTTAAGACCGAACGGCATTACCTGGTAGCAATATAGTCCTCGATCTGTGATGAAGGCAGTATGCTGGCTATCAGGTGGATGCATCACAATCTGGTTGTAACCAAAATAAGCATCCATAAAGCTGAGGAGAGCATGTCCAGCTGTTGAGTCCACCAACTGGTCGATCCGCGGTGTCGGAAAGCTATCTTTGGGGCATGCTTTGTTTAAGTCTGAATAGTCGACGCACATCCTCCATTTGCCATTAGTTTTTCGGACGAGAACTACGTTTGCGACCCACTCTGGGTAGTTAACTTCCTTTATGAAATTAGCCGCGAGAAGCTTTTCAACTTCTGTTTTGATTGCCATTTGTCTTTCTGCAGTAAAGGCACGTCGACGCTGATGTACGGGTTTATGCTTCGGGTCAATGTTGAGACGATGTGCGATGACATCAGGATCGATGCCTGGCATATCTTTATGAGACCAAGCAAACACATCCTTGTATTCGGTGAGGAAACGGATCAAATTTTGACGATGGACAGTGGTCAAGGAGGACCCGATGCGCACGATCTTAGATGGGTCGTCTTCGGTCAGGTGGATCGCCACTGTTTCCTCCCCTAGAGTTCCTGATTTCAGAGCATTTTCTCTTGGATCCAATGCGGTGGCGGGAACGTCGGATGAACCTTGAACTATTTCCATGACAGGTGTCGCTTGAGCCTTCTTTCGATCTTGGAGGGCTATCTGGTAACAGGACCTTGCCTCCTGCTGACTTCCTCGCACGACCCCGATGCCATTTGGGGTCGGAAATTTAACACACAGATATGAAGGGTGCAAGGCCGCTCCAACCTTAGTCAGAGACGGCCGCCCCAAAATGGCGTTATATGCTGATTTTCGATCCACGACGAGGAAGTTTACGAAGACGGTGGTCTTCGCTGGACTCTCTCCAAAAGTAACTGGGAGATCGATGCTTCCTTCGGGTGTTACTACCTCTCCTCCAAAGCCGACGAGGGGGGTCGATACTGGCTTGAGGAGGCTTCTGGATAGTGCCATTTTGTTGAAAGCCTCTAGATACAGAATGTCGGCTGAGCTACCTGTATCCACCATAATCCGATGAGTCAGATAATTTGATACCTTCAATGTGACCACGATAGAATCTTCACGAGGGAAGTGGATTCCCGCTGCATCTTCGAGGGTGAAAGAAATTGGAGGATGTCTTGCTTTTGAGGAGCTGGACGTCTGTTCCAGCCAATAGATTTGCTGGGGTTCTTTGGACGCCTTCCGAGCGTATGCTTTTCTTGAAGCTTGAGAGTCACCCCCACAAGCTGGTCCCCCGACGATAGTGCGAATCTCTCCCGTGGGCTCGGCGTCCTCCTGGTCGGTTTGATGATGAGGTGGTTCCTTTTGGCGAGATGAGGTCTTCGCCCTTTCTGGTGATCGATTTTTACGAGCAACATAATCCTGGAGATGGCCTTTTCGAATAAGGGCTTCAATATGGTCTCGTAAAGAGATGTAGTCCTAGGTCCTATGCCCGTGATCTTTGTGAAAGTAACAGAACTTGCTCTTGTCCCTCTTCTCGGGATCGGATTTGATCTTTGCAGGCCACTTCACATATGGCTTGTGTTTAATCTCCATTAGAACCTTTTCAGGAGACTGATTGAGAGGAGTGTAATTATGATATTTACCAGAGTAAGGCCTCTTGGGAGAACGATCGCGCTGGTCACGACGGTATTTCTTATTCGTAGAAGAGGCTCCTTCTGGCTTGCGCTTCTTGCTCTGTACTCCATGGCGTGTCAATGCGACTTCTTCTGCATTGATATATTTCTGAGCTTTGGCTTGAAATTCTGCCATAGTTTTCGGTGGGCTTTTATCTAAGGCAAACCTGAATTTCTCGCTCGTTATCCCGGCAATGAGGGCTGTAAGACCCTTTTCTTCGGTGTATCCCTCAGTTTGAACGGCTTCGGCAGTGAATCATACTGTGAACTCCTTTATTGTCTCCCCATGCTGCTGTTTCAAATTCATTAGATGGGAGGCTGGCTTCTTAATGTGAATACTCCCCATGAATTGAGAAAGGAATATCTCTGATAACTGGGAAAAGGAACTGATGGAACGGGGCTTTAACCCCCGGAACCACGTACGAGCTGCATCCTTCAATGTTAGGGGAAAGGCCCTACACATGATTTCTGAACCATGTCCCTCCAACTCCATGAGGGACCTATATGTTTCCAGATGTTCCAGAGGGTCGCCAATTCCTGTGTACGGAGCGATAACAGGCGTTCGATACTTTCTGGGTAATGGGGCTTCCATGACCTCGCTGGTGAAGGGAGATTCAGATTGGTGTATTGCCGCCATGACAGCAGATGGCCGATTTGCCTGGTATCGCTGTTCCATAACATCAAAACGATCTTGGATTCTTTTGAGATCTCCTTCCCATGGTAGGGTATAGCTAGATGTTTCGGCGGTGGAGCCTTGCGGTTGAGGTTGTCGAGACGAACTGGAATGTATGGAATGTGGAGATGGTACAGGGGGATGGCCGCCGAGTGGCGGGACCTGTGGTTCGTCCATAGAGTGTCTGGAAGCTACCGGTATGGGTTGCGGTGGTAACCCTTCAGAGGATTGTCTTTGCGGTTCGGGGAAGTGCTGATCAAGCCGGTTTGACAGCGCTTGGACTCCGGCGTTTAGAGTTAGGAGAGTGTTTCCGAGGAAACGTAGGACATCATCTTGATTTCCAGAGGCTTCCAATAATGGGTTTGTTGACGGCAGATTCGGGGCTCCTTGAGGGATATTCGTCGGAGCAGGTGGAAGGATAGGTACGGTTTCCGTCTCATCAGGCGGAGGTGGTGCCTGTCTTGAAGTTAAAGGATGAACAGCCTTTTTAGGAGGCATCGCTGAAGGATTTTGATTGGTGGTTAGCACGATTGATTTCGATGATCAAGTCGTTCCCACAGACAGCGCCAAACTGTTAATGTCAGATTTTGTAACGAGATCCTCCAGCTTTTCTCCTTCACTCCAACCGGGATTTTCACCACCAGACCTGAAGCAAGACAACAAATAAGGGTGGCTGGGGACCAGCCGTTAGCCCTCTGATGCTTAAGTTAGGCCACAGTAAGAAGAGAAGCCAAGCAAAACGGGACCAAGATTGAATGATGTGTGCATACCTACTCTTAATGGAGCCACCCCTTTATATAGATCTGAAGCAATCCAATTTGTTACGTGAGATGTCGAAATCCCGTTGATGTCGCATACGATATTGAGAATTCGCTGATTTCGTGGGATAAGATCCTATCTTTTTAGTCAGATCCAACCCAATGACTTATTTCAACAATCACGCCCCTTGATGGTAATCCCTTGAAATCCGGCTGGAAGCCGTAGTTGGAATCATAGCTTCCAAAAAGGAAGGAGGAAGGAGACGCCCGTAGTTGGAGTCATAGCCTCCGAAAAGGAAGGAGGCGCCCATAGTTGGAGTCATAGCCTCCGAAAAGGAAGGAGACGCCGACAAGACGGAAACCACCGAACTGGTTGTAGCCCTGCTTGGTGTCGTAGAGGGATTGGAGAAGCTGCTCGACGGGAATCGGGTGCTAGTACTGAAAGCTAAGAGATATTACCGCAGGAAAGCTACTCGCAGGTTAGAATGTGGTC
Organism: Liriodendron chinense; assembly: GCA_003013855.2. Taxonomy (NCBI): domain Eukaryota; kingdom Viridiplantae; phylum Streptophyta; class Magnoliopsida; order Magnoliales; family Magnoliaceae; genus Liriodendron; species Liriodendron chinense. The sequence goes on from ML058429.1 coordinate 8,163,966, forward strand.
GCGAGTCCAAGTACATACTTTAGATGTAACGTCTTTCAACGACTTGTGAGAAGGTCTGTTCGCGGATCGAGCTTTGCCGTATTTGACTATCGGTTATGAAGACTCGAGACTTGCGAATAGCTGATCCGTATTTTTCAATCTATGACTCCTGATCAGGTGAGCTCGAGAGTCGAATGGACGTCTCGCACTTATCCAATATTCGACTCTCGATCAGATAATCTCGAGAGTCGAATGGACGTCACGCTCTTATCCATTCTTCGACTCCCGAGCATACGATCTCGAGAGTCGAAGCCGTACTCCACCCTTACCCGTTCTGCGACTCTTGATCAGATCATCTCGAGGGTGAAATGGGCATTTCCGCGTGAAATCTTATCTCCACCATTTTGCCTATATCAAGCCTATTACATCACATTACATGCATGGTTTGTATGCTTAAAAAGACTCATCTAATGCTTGTTTGGTGTATGTAGGAATGAGAGAGAGAAGTCATGAATTTGTTGTTAAAAGGGTCCTTTGGAACTACATTGAAGACGTTGAAAAGAAGCCCTGAAGAATCACATCAGAAAGACCTGGATCAGCCAGAAGAAAAGAGGAATTCAACATTCATATCAGAAGGCCATCGAGTGCCCGACCATAACATGGTCGGGCGCCTGAAATTGGAAGGAAATATGCTGAACCCGTTGGACAAATCTGGACTTGACCGGCCGCCCGATCAACATCTGGTAGGGCGCCCGATATTCAAAGTGAATTTCATATAATCTTGCTAGACGAATTGAAGTATGGTCGGGCGTCTGACCAACAGATGACCGGACGCCTGACCAACGTCTGATGACCAACGTAAGTGCGTAAGTTTTTACGCAATCCGAGGCGGTTCATGATTTTTCCTATAAAAGGATACATTGACATCCTTGCTAAGGTATCCTAGAAGAGTTCTAAGTTCATGGAGAGCAAGGGAGAGTATCGTGGAGCGACTGTCACGCCCCAAACCCGGGGACCGGGCTCACTAAATTCCCGATCGCCGACCTTGGTGCCAACAGCCTCCGTAGTACCCCATTCTCGGCTCCTAGCTCTCATATGCCAGGTTCCGATGTTGGGATCCTACCAGGAGGATTTTCAGGGTAAATTTTTTTTGTACAGGAGCATAATCAAAACCATAAAACATCATCAAATATCCACTAATAAGTTTGTTGAGTACAGTACTGGAAAGGGAAATACAACATGAATCAAAAGTCCAAAATATCAGGTACATGAACCGCGCTCAACGCTGCTGATAGGCTCTAGTACCTACAGTGTAAACAAACGCGCATGAGCTTCCTACGAAGCCCAGTAGAGTGCGTGTGTGCGCGTGTGATGCATATGACAAGTATACAGATATCAGAGTAAGCGAAAGTAGTAGAGGGCTAAGTTACTGAGTTTATGAATGCTATCAGCCATACCAAGGCTATGCGATGCAAGGGCCTACATGGCCGAGAGTTACATGCTAGAGATGCAATGCAAACACGTCAATCCTCAACTGATCCACATATCAAAATAGTTCTCATCTGGGACATCACCGGGGTCTAGTATACTCTAATATTGGCCGCCGCACATCGCGCGCATAACCAAGTGAGTAGAAAAGACCTCACTATCCGCCTCGTCAGTGGTATGCCAATGCCCACCCGGCTCGCCAATAGCGGACCCATTCCATGAGCTGGTCAGACTCGACCTAGCTTACAGCCCACTTCACCCTGGCGGATAAGGTCACACCCCTTTCCAACCGACCTCGACACAGTGGGAGACGCGACCTACTGGTATTTGGCACACGGGCGCTCATGTTATCCACTCGGTCTCGACGCTGGAGCATCCTACTGGTACCACAGGGTTTAGGGACTTTCACCCAAGGACATCCATAGCGCCCACGTACTAGAACAAGTTTCCGGTGTCCAATACTGCCGACCATGATGTGACTATGGTGGCCACCACCCTGATGCTGCTAGGGTGTGAAAGCGATCGTGACATACATAATGCGAAATGCATGAGTCACACAATCCAAGTCATGCACCAAGCTTACGCATACTGCGCAATCATGTGGGGCGACCCTGCCTCACACGGGTCCCCTAAGTATAACAAGCCAACTAGCATATGCTATGGTTTATCATGATCCATAACAGGCATACAAATAATGCGTATGGGCATATGAATGAGCATGGTATTCATTATACTAAGCATGTTATCAGTGTGACTTATCAAGCTAATCATACTAGCATGTTACCAACATATCATGTAACACTGGCCCTAAATGGCCCAATATATATATAGAGAGTGGGACCCGGACGGTGGGTCCCATTGGAAATGTAAAGGTCTTCGTGGCATAGCCCACTTGAGACCACATCGGCCCCATACTTGGGCCTGCACATACAAGGTAAGTCGACAAAATGTATGTACGGCATGGATAAATCATATACATCATGGTGGAGCTAATAGATACATCACGTTGGGACCCATAAGGTGGGCCACCTGCTGGGCAGCGTGGTACCCATCTAGTCCCAATAAGTTTTGAATCAAGCAGATATTTGTGTTTTCTCCTTCATCCATAACCATGTGATCTTATGAACCGGTTGGATGGCAAGTAAACATCACTGTAGAACCTAGAAAGGTTTCAATGTTTAAGATTATCATTTCCACTGTGGCATGGTCCACTTGACATTAGGATATGCTTAATTTTTGGGCCCAGCCACTTATGAATAGGTTGGGTGACAAATAAACATCATTGCAGGTCTAGGAAGGTTTCAATGGTGGAGATCATTATTTCCACTGTTGTTTCGTGGCATGGCCCACTTGCCATTGGGATATGCTTGAATTTGGGCTCAGCCACTAAAATGAGCTGGGAAAAACATCTGGACAGAATAGTTAAAGCACATACATTCCAGGTGGGCCCAACGAGTGGGGCCCATGGAGACGCCCACAAGAGCTACGCTGTTGGGCAGCAACGTCCCCTGGATGCTGTTTGTCCAGCAGCCAGCATATATATATATATATATATATATATATATATATATATATATATATATATATATATATATATATTATTTATTTTTTATTTTTTATTTTTTTACTCTTAATAAGTGGGGCCCACAGGAGTTCCCGATCAAGCTGATATTTTTGTTTTTCCTTCCTCCATGTATGTGTGAACTTATGAACAGGTTGGATGTCAAATAAACATCACGGTGGCCCATAAGAAGGCTTCAACGGTAGGGCCACTGTCACTACTGTTTTCTGTGGTGGGGCCCCCTCGAGACTTGGATCTGACTCATTCTTGGGGTCATGCCCTAAAATAACCTCCCCAACTGGATGGACGGTGTGGATACAGCACATGCATCATGGTGGGACCCACGAGTGGGCCACCAGCTAGCAGCAGAGCCAGCGTCCAAGGACGCTGGTACGCCCAGCGCCAGGGGCTCTGCCTTTTCTTTCTGTTTTCTTCTTCTTTTCTTTTTTTTGTACTTATATCATGTGGGGCCCACATGGGACTGATCCACTCCGTTCATCAGGTTCCCCATCTCATGGGGGACCCAGCAAGCCCAATATTAGGTATTTAAATCAGTCTAGAAACACTAAGGTGGGCCAAAGGATTTCTGACAGTAGAAATCATAGTTTCCACTGTTTCATGTGGTGCGGTCCACTTAAGATTTGGATCAGTTTCAAATTTGGGGCCTGACCCTAAAATGATCTGGGCGAACAAACGGACGGCGTGGATGGAACACAAACATCAAGGTGGGTCCCACGAGTGGGGACCCATTGCAGCGTCCAAGGTAACGCTGGACGTTCCAGCATCGCAACGTCCAGACGCTGGACATCCTTCCTCTCTTTTTTTGTTTCTTTCTTTTTTTTATTTTTTTGCGGTTATTTCAAGTGGGGCCCACTTAGGGACAATCCACCTCCTTCATCATGTTCCCCAGCTCATTGGGGTTCTAACAAGCCGAATATTGGGCAGGTAATGTGGTCCACAAACATCACGGTGGGTCCAAGAAGTCTCAACAGTCGGCTTCATTACCTCCACTGTTTTCTATGGTGTGGTCCACTTGAGATCTGGATCTTCTTCATTTTTTGGTCCCTGCCCTAAAATGGGATGGAGAAACAGATGGGCGGTGTGGATCAACTCATACATCAAGGTGGGTCCCACATGTGGGGACCCTGCCCAACGCCCAAAGGGCTTTTAGCCACGTGCTGCTGGGCAGCAGCGCCCTCTGGACGCTGTCTGTCCAGCGGCAGCTCTTCCTCTTCTTTTTTTTTTATTATTATTATTATAATAAGGTGGGGCCCATTCATGGATGATCCAATCCATCCATCAGGTTGTCCACCACCAAATGGGCCCAAAAGAAAAGGAAAATGAAAGGAATGACGAAAATGGGGGATTTATGTACCCCTTGCACTCACCTCGATGGATGGACGGTTTGATTGAATCGGGTTGACGATCGGATGATCCGGACGGTCCGGATGATGGTTGAGGTCCTCCAAGCTTGGATCTACACCCTCAATCTCTCTAATCTCTCTCTACTTCTCTCAAATCTCCCTCTTCTCTCAAATCTTTCTCTTTCTCTCTCCTCTCAAATCTCTTTCTCTCTCAAAATGGGAAGGTGAGGAAGCCTCCTCTCCCCCTACGTATGGTATTGTATGGGGGGAGAGAGAGAGAGAAGGAAACATGGGTGATGATGGCTAGCATGGGAGAGAGGGATGGGGGGTATGGTGTGAGGGTTGACTTTGGAGGAGAGAGAGGGATGAGGGTATGGTGTGTGTAGAGTAGGGGTATGGGTAGAGTGATGGTGATGGATTTGATTGATTTGACATTCTCTTGGGATTTGTGCAAGTGGGGCCCACGCCACACGCGCGTTGCGCGGCCCACTTTGGATTACGCAATCGATCATAACTTTCACACCGGGTATCGCAATGGGGCGTGCCGCGCGGCGTTGGAATCGCAGCGCCTACGCGGTCGCCGGGGTATAGGTCTTGGGTCGATGCGGTACTAAAATAGGGTCGTGATCAAGGCTCGCTAATCTGGTCCATCCGGGACGTACCGGCACCGGAAATTAAGCGTACGGACGGCAAATAAGGGTACGGGTCTTACAACTCTCCCCTCCTAACAAAAAATTTCGTCCTCGAAATTTGCAATACAACCCAAACTAGCCGAAGATCATAAAAAAAAGAATCGCATCATTATATATGCATATCGAATCGAAAAAAAATCATACAGATACAATCAATCATCAAAAAGATGAGGATAGGACTCGCGAATCTCTGCCTCTCGCTCCCACGACGCCTCATCTGCGCTATGATGACTCTACTGGACCTTCACCAAGGGAATGACCTTGGTCCGGAGGACCTGCTCCTTCCGGTCAAGGATACAAACCAGCTGCTCAATGTAAGAAGCATCCTCACGAACCTCCAACGGCTGCTAATCTATCATAGGAACCACGTCTGACTCACACTTCCGCAACCTAGAAACATGAAAAACATTGTGGACGCCAGACAACTGAAGTGGCAAGGCAAGCTGATAGGCCACGAAGCCAACGCGCCCAGTGATCTCGAAGGGTCCAATGAATCTCGGGGCAAGCTTCCCCTTGGCTCCAAAACGAACCACGCCCTTCATGGGCAAGACCCTGAGATACACACGATCCCCAATGGAAAACTCTAGGGGACAACGTCGACGATCTGCAAAACTCTTCTGTCGACTCTGAGCTGTGCGCATCCTCTGCCTGATGATATCGATAGCCTCTGATGTCCTCTGCACAAGCTCGGGACCTAGGAGACGATGCTCTCCAACCTCGGCCCAACAACTAGGAGACCTACAAGGTCTACCATACAACGCCTCAAAAGGAGCCATACCGATAGTCGCCTGGTAGCTGTTATTATATGCAAACTCAGCCAAACGCAGGTGTTTATCCAAACTACATGAGAAATCCAACACGCAAGCTCGAAGCATGTCCTCAAGGATCTGGTTGACCCTCTCGGTCTGACCATCAGTCTGAGGATGATATGCGGTGCTGAACTTCAAGGCAGGCCCCATCGCCTTCTGAAAACTCCTCCAGAACCGCGACGTAAATCTCAGATCTCGGTCAGAAACGATCGAAACTAGGACTCTGTGCAGCCTCACAATCTCCTCGATAAACAATTCTGCAAGTCGGTCCAATGACCAGGTCGCACGTATCGCAAGAAAATGTGCCGACTTCGTCAAACGATCAACAATAACCCAGATGGCGTCGTGACCGCGATCAGTCCTCGGCAAGCCGATAATGAAGTCTGTGGTCACGTGCTCCCATTTCCACAACAGGACACTCAATGGCTGCAGGGGACCTGGAGGTTTGCGATGATCGGCCTTGACACGCTGGCAAGTGTCACACTCAGCCACAAAACTGGCAATCTGACGCTTCATACCTGCCCAAAAATATTGCCTCCTGATATCACGATACATCTTGGTAGAGCCTGGGTGAATCGTGAACCTCGATCGGTGTGCCTCATCCATAAGATCTTTGCGCAACTGAGGAATATCTGGAACACACAACCGACCCCTGAAACGAAGTCCACCATCTCCGACCCAATCTGCTAATCAGTCTGACCCCCTGACGCGGCCTCTTCCCAATAATCCTTCAACGTCTGATCTGACTACTGAGCCTCGATCACCCTAGAAACAAGAGAGGGTTGAATCGACAAGCTCGATAACTGCACGATAGAAGACTGTAGGCTCAGCTCAAAATCATACTCGGCAACCTCCTTGAGCATCCTCCACTCTCGGACCATCATATGCGCAACCAGGCCTCGTGGCTGACGGCTAAGGGCACCTGCCACCACGTTGGCCTTGCCAGGGTGGTACTGAAGATCAAAATCATAATCCTTCAGGAGCTCCATCCAACGTCTCTGCCTCATGTTCAACTCGGACTGCGAGAAGAGGTACTTCAGGCTCTTGTGGTTAGAAAAGAGCTTGAACCTGACCCCATAAAGATAGTGCCTCCACACCTTCAGTGCGAAGACTACCGCTGCTAGCTCCAGATCATGCGTGGGGTAGTTCTGCTCATGGACCATTGAGCTGGCGAGACGCATAAGCTACTACTCTGCCATGCTGCATCAGGACAGCACCTAAGCCAATACATGAGGCATCTGTAAAAACCACGAATCCTTCACTCCCAGAGGGAAGAGTGAGGACTGGTGTAGAAGTAAGACGGTCCTTCAGTTCTGCAAATGCTCGCTCACAGGCATCACTCCAAACGAACTCAGCGCCCTTCCGAGTCAACCTAGTCAGCGGGGCTGCAATACGAGAGAAGCCCTCTATGAAACGGCGATAATAACCTGCTAAACCCAGGAAACTCCGGATTTCGAACGCATTCGTGGGCTGACCCCACTGACGCACTGCATCAATCTTCATCGGATCTATTGCTACTCCCTGCCTCGTCACCACATGACCGAGGAACTTCACCTCCTCCTGCCAAAACTCACACTTCTCCAACTTCTCATAAAGCTGGTGTGTGCGGAGGGTCTGCAAGGTGATCTCCAGATGCCACGCATGCTCCTCCCGAGTCCTCGAATAGATCAGAATGTCATCGATAAACACTACAACGAACTGATCAAGGTAGGGACGAAAGACCTCGTTCATCAATTGCATGAATACAGCGGGCACATTGGTCAGTCCGAAAGACATGACCTGGAACTCAAAATGACCGTAACGCGTCCTGAATGCCGTCTTCAGGATATCCTCCTCCCGGACACGGACCTGATGATAACCGGACCGTAGGTCAATCTTCGAAAAGAACTGGGCCTCCCGCAACTGGTCAAATAAATCGTCGATCCTCGGAAGCGGGTACCTATTCTTAATCGTGACTTTGTTGAGCTCGCGGTAATCCACGCAGAGCCTCAACGAGCCATCCTTCTTCTTCACGAAGAGTACCGGTGCTCCCCACGGTGAACTGCTCGGACGGATGAAGCCTAGTTCATGCAACTCGTCCAACTACTTCCGCAGCTCCCGCAACTCCAAGGGTGCCATACGGTATGGGGCCTTTGAGATAGGAGCAGTACCGGGCACGAGGTCAATCTAAAACTCGGTATGTCGACGAGGCGGCAACCCCGGAATCTCCTGAAACACATCTGGAAAATCACAAACTACCGGCAAGCTGGTCGATGCACACGGCAACCGGTTCCTCTATGGCACACGACATTAAAGATGACAACTGCTCACCTCTAGGCTCGGCAACGAACTGAAACTGCGGTATGCCGGGTATAAGGAAAGTGACTGTTCTTGCGAAGCAGTCCAATACAGAGTGATACTCGGCCAGCCAATCCATGCTCAGGATAACATCAAACTCGGTCATCGGTAAAATAAACAAATCGGCGGGCAAAAAGGTCTCTCCTACCAAGACGGGGCAAGACGAACAGATCAAACTCAATACTGCGGTCTTCCCTAAGGGTGTTGACATTGACAAACCCTTCGCACAGAATCTAATGGCAAACCAGTCGATCGGTAGAAATCATCGGATACAAAAGAATGTGATGCACCAGAATCAAACAAAACATGAGCTATGCATGCAGAGACAATGAGTGTACCATCAACGACTCCTCCAGGTGCCTGAGGATCCTGCTGGGCTGCGTAGAACCTACCCTGAGTCTGCTGGGGATGTGTCTGTCCCCTCTGCGGTCGCCGCTGCTGCTGCTGCTGCTGCGGTCTCTGCTGCTGTGGCTGCTGCTGTCGCTGCTACTGCTGTGGGTGGGGACACTCATGCCTACGATGCCCTGTCCCCCCACATCCGAAACAAACGCCCGCAAACTGTCTCTGAGACGGTGCTGGAGGTGCTGCTGGTGCTACTGGCGGTCGAACAGATGGACAAACCGGGTGCCTCTGTTGTGCCCGAGTCTGCTGCTGCCGAAAGCTGTCAGAAGGAACCTTCCTCTTCTCCTTCTGGTCTCTGCTCTGGTCACGGATCCGCTGTGCATCGGCCCACTCTGCCTCATATATCTGGGCCCGCTCTACCACCTCCTCGAATGTAGGAAGCTTGTGTCCCGTGACACAGGCCACGAAGGCCAAGGCGTAGTCCGGTCTCAAATCGACGAGCCTTCCGCACCTCGTCATCCACGAGATACGTCGCAAATCTGGATAGCTCAACGAATCGAGCCTCATACAGCGACACTGACATATCTCCCTGGACCAGTGTCTCGAACTCTAGAGCACACTGCTGGCGGACATGCTCAGGGAAGAACTTCCGGTCAAACCGGTCTACAAAGTCCTCCCATGTCCACTCGAAATCAGGCCCGGCGGCTCGAGTAACCGACGCCCACCAGTGCTCGGCCTCTCCCTGAAAAAGAAAAACGGCAAGAGGAACTCGCTCCTCGGTCGAGCATCGCATCGTGGTAAAGATCTTCGTTACCTCCGATTTCATCTCTCCGCTGCCACCGGGTCTGGTCCGCCCAAAAACCGTGGGGGATCCATCCGCCTGAAGTCCATCAGCAAGGAACGAGCACGATCCTGCTCCGATGGGGCCACTGCGTCAGATGACCTCCACTCCTGGCGCTCCACCATGGAGGTCATAACCCGCATCATCTCCTGAAACTGACCAGCAGTCATAGCTGGAGCTGGAGCTGGGACTGGGGCGGTCTGGGATGTACCCGCACCGGTCGATGGCCTACCGGTGGCTCTCTTGGGCGCCATATCCTACAGAAAGGACAGGTACCTCTTAGCATTGAAACTCTCGAATGCACACACGTTAGGGAATCATATTCAGAAGTTTCTAAGCTCAAAATAGGGAATCCTATTATAACTATGTTGTAACAGGATCCTAGTGTGGGTCGCTAAGTGCATGAGATCGGGATCCTAATCATCCTAAGTTTGCAACAATCATTCAGTTAAGGGTAGTTAATCTATGGCCATTAGTAGATATGTGATGTCATCCACAGGTATTCCCAAGTTATGCTCTGATACCAACTTCTGTCATGCCCCAAACCCGAGGACCGGGCTCACTAAATTTTCAATCGCCGACCTTGGTGCCAACAGCCTCCGTAGTACCCCATTCTCGGCTCCTAGCTCTCATGTGCCAGGTTCCGATCCTGGGATCCTAACAGGAGGATTTTCAGGGTAAATTTTTTTTGTACAGGAGCATAATCAAAACCATAAAACATCATCAAATATCCACTAATAAGTTTGTTGAGTACAGTACTGGAAAGGGAAATACAACATGAATCAGAAGTCCAAAATATCAGGTACATGAACCGCGCTCAACACTGCTGATAGACTCTAGTACCTGCAGTGTAAACAAACGCGCATGAGCTTCCTACGAAGCCCAAGTAAAGTGCGTGTGTGCGCGTGTGATACATATGACAAGTATACAGATATCAGAGTAAGCGAAAGTAGTAGAGGGCTAAGTTACTAAGTTTATGAATGCTATCAGCCATCCCAAGGCTATGCGATGCAAGGGCCTACATGGCCGAGAGTTACATGCTAGAGATGCAATGCAAACACGTCAATCCTCAACTGATCCACATATCAAAATAGTTCTCATCTGGGACATCACCGGGGTCTAGTATACTCTAATATTGGCCGCCGCACATCGCGCGCATAACCAAGTGAGTAGAAAAGACCTCACTATCCGCCTCGTCAGTGGTATGCCAATGCCCACCCGGCTCGCCGATAGCGGACCCATTCCATAAGCTGGTCAGACTCGACCTAGCTTACAGCCCACTTCACCCGGGCGGATAAGGTCACACCCCTTTCCAACCGACCTCGACACAGTGGGAGACGCGGCCTACTGGTATTTGGCACAAGGGCGCTCATGTTATCCACTCGGTCTCGACGCTGGAGCATCCTACTGGTACCACAGGGTTTAGGGACTTTCACCCAAGGACATCCATAGCGCCCACGTACTAGAACAAGTTTTCGGTGTCCAATACTGCCGACCATGATGTGACTATGGTGGCCACCACCCTGATGCTGCTAGGGTGTGAAAGCGATCGTGACATACATAATGCGAAATGCATGAGTCATACAATCCAAGTCATGCACCAAGCTTACGCATACTGCGCAATCATGTGGGGCGACCCTGCCTCACACGGGTCCCCTAAGTATAACAAGCCAACTAGCATATGCTATGGTTAATCATGATCCATAACAGGCATACAAATGATGCGTATGGGCATATGAATGAGCATGGTATTCATTATACTAAGCATGTTATCAGTGTGACTTATCAAGCTAATCATACTAGCATGTTACCAACATATCATGTAACACTGGCCTTAAAAGGCCCAATATATATATAAAGAGTGGGACCCGGACGGTGGGTCCCATTGGAAATGTAAAGGTCTTCGTGGCATAGCCCACTTGAGACCACATCGGCCCCATACTTGGGCCTGCACATACAAGGTAAGTCGACAAAATGTATGTACGGCATGGATAAATCATATACATCATGGTGGAGCTAATAAATACATCACGTTGGGACCCATAGGGTGGGCCACCTACTGGGCAGCGTGGTACCCATCTAGTCCCAATAAGTTTTGAATCAAGCAAATATTTGTGTTTTCTCCTTCATCCATAACCATGTGATCTTATGAACCGGTTGGATGGCAAGTAAACATCACTGTAGAACCTAGAAAGGTTTCAATGTTTAAGATTATCATTTCCACTGTGGCATGGTCCACTTGACATTAGGATATGCTTAATTTTTGGGCCCAGCTACTTATGAATAGGTTGGGTGACAAATAAACATCATTGCAGGTCTAGGAAGGTTTCAATGGTGGAGATCATTATTTCCACTATTGTTTCGTGGCATGGCCCACTTGCCATTGGGATATGCTTGAATTTGGGCTCAGCCACTAAAATGAGCTGGGAAAAACATCTGGACAGAATAGTTAAAGCACATACATTCCAGGTGGGCCCAATGAGTGAGGCCCATGGAGACGCCCACAAGAGCTACGCTGCTGGGCAGCAGCGTCCCCTGGACGCTGTCTGTCCAGCAGCCAGCATATATATATATATATATATATATATATATATATATATATATATATATATATATATATATATATATATATATATATATATTTTATTTTTTTATTTTTTTATTTTTTTACTCTTAATAAGTGGGGCCTACAGGAGTTCCCGATCAAGCTGATTTTGTTTTTCCTTCCTTCATGTATGTGTGAACTTATGAAAAGGTTGGATCTCAAATAAACATCACGGTGGCCCATAAGAAGGTTTCAACGGTAGGGCCACTTGTCACTACTGTTTTCTGTGGTGGGGTCCCCTCGAGACTTGGATTCTGACTCATTCTTAGGGTCATGCCCTAAAATGACCTCCCCAACTGGATGGACGGTGTGGATATAGCACATGCATCATGGTGGGACCCACGAGTGGGCCACCAGCTGGCAGCAGAGCCAGCGTCCAAGGACGCTGGTACGCCCGGCGCCAGGGGCTCTGCCTCTTCTTTCCGTTTTCTTCTTCTTTTCTTTTTCTTTTTTTTTTGTACTTATATCATGTGGGGCTCACATGGGACTGATCCACTCCGTTCATCAGGTTCCCCATCTCATGGGGGACCCAGCAAGCCCAATATTAGGTATTTAAATCAGTCTAGAAACACTACGGTGGGCCAAAGGATTTCTGACAGTAGAAATCATAGTTTCCACTGTTTCATGTGGTGCGGTCCACTTAAGATTTGGATCGGTTTCAAATTTGGGGCCTGACCCTAAAATGATCTGGGCGAACAAATGGACGGCGTGGATGGAACACAAACATCAAGGTGGGTCCCACGAGTGGGGACCCATTCAGCGTCCAAGGTAACGCTGGACGTTCCAGCGTCGCAACGTCCAGACGCTGGACGTCCTTCCTCTTTTTTTTTGTTTCTTTCTTTTTTTTTATTTTTTTGCGGTTATTTCAAGTGGGGCCCACTTAGGGACAATCCACCCCCTTCATCATGTTCCCCAGCTCATTGGGGTTCTAACAAGCCCAATATTGGACAGGTAATGTGGTCCACAAACATCACGGTGGATCCAAGAAGTCTCAACAGTCGGCTTCATTACCTCCACTGTTTTCTATGGTGTGGTCCACCTGAGATCTGGATCTTCTTCATTTTTGGGTCCCTGCCCTAAAATGGGATGAAGAAACAGATGGGCGGTGTGGATCAACTCATACATCAAGGTGGGTCCCACATGTGGGGACCCTGCCCAACGCCCAAAGGGCTTTTAGCCACGTGCTGCTGGGCAACAACGCCCTCTGGACGCTGTCTGTCCAGCGGCAGCTCTTCCTCTTCTTCTTTTTTTATTATTATTATTATAATAAGGTGGGGCCCATTCATGGATGATCCAATCCATCCATCAGGTTGTCCACCACCAAATGGGCCCAAAAGAAAAGGAAAATGAAAGGAAGGATGAAAATGGGGGATTTATGTACCCCTTGCACTCACCTCGATGGATGGACGGTTTGATTGAATCGGGTTGACGATCGGATGATCCGGACGGTCCGGATGATGGTTGAGGTCCTCCAAGCTTGGATCTACACCCTCAATCTCTCTAATCTCTCTCTACTTCTCTCAAATCTCCCTCTTCTCTCAAATCTTTCTCTTTCTCTCTCCTCTCAAATCTCTTTCTCTCTCAAAATGGGAAGGTGAGGAAGCCTCCTCTCCCCCTACGTATGGTATTGTATGGGGGGAGAGAGAGAGAAGGAAACATGGGTGATAATGGCTAGCATGGGAGAGAGGGATGGGGGGTATGGTGTGAGGGTTGACTTTGGAGGAGAGAGAGAGATGAGGGTATGGTGTGTGTAGAGTAGGGGTATGGGTAGAGTGATGGTGATGGATTTGATTGATTTGACATTCTCTTGGGATTTGTGCAAGTGGGGCCCACGCCACACGTGCGTTGCGCGGCCTACCTCGGATTACACAATCGATCATAACTTTCACACCAGGTATCGCAATGGGGCGTGCCGCGCGGCGTTGGAATCGCAGCGCCTACGCGGTCGCCGAGGGTATAGGTCTTGGGTCGATGCGGTACTAAAATAGGGTCGTGATCAAGGCTCACTAATCTGGTCCATCCGGGACGTACCGGCACTGGAAATTAAGCGTACGGAGGGCAAATAAGAGTACCGGTCTTACAGCGACCGCAACTCCTCCAACTAGGGTTTTTTCTAGTTTTTCATGTCTTTGTTTAGTTTTTCTTTGAATTCTAGTTAAAGTATGATAATACTCGGCTAGAACCTCTTAGCTAAGGCTAAGAGGTGAAGTTTGTAAGTAGTTATCATGTTGAATTCATTCTAATTCAAGTACTTTGCTTTAAGTTAGATTTTTAAGTTCTAGCTTGAATAAAAGTTGGTATTTTTGGATGTTTTTATGAGAGTTTATGTGCTTCGAACATGAGTTCCTTGCAATTCTCTGAGATTATCATGTTTGGATTGGTTAGATTCGAATTGTAGTAACCCTAGAGTGTACCATAGTCCATTAGCATGGTCATTACTTCGAAGGCTACATATTCGACTTCTATGTGCTTCATTAGAACTAGAATCTTATTCTTCCACTTGAGTGGGGATTGTTTGTATTTGAATGTTATATCTTCCAACTAGAAGAGAGATAGAACTTCAGTTCTAGTTGTGTTATGCTTGGATGAATGAATTCACATGAGGGCTATCACAAGTGGATCCTTGAAAGCCTTAGTTCCTTTAATTAATAGATTTTTACAAATTTATGTTTAATCTCGTTTTCATAATTGAAATTCCAAATTACTTAATTCGAAGTTGCTGGAATACTTAGAATTGGTTTACCTAATTTCCTGTGGATCGACCTCGGTCTTACCGAGAATTATTACTACATCACAACCTTGCACTTGAGGCGAGCGAACAGGTCTCTCTATCTCAACATATCTCTTCCTTTCTTTTTATCATTCTGCTAGCAATCTGACAATTGACCAATATCATAACTACAATCGGTAGCCATGGTCACTGGATGCAGTCTGCGCTGGTAAAAACTCAATTCACCCATCCGGTTAGGGATTTCGATCCCTTCTTGATTGAGCCCTGATATAAGCAGAAAGAGAGTAAAAGATGGAAACCATATGTTATGAAAATTAAATCGAAAGCAACGAAGGTGCGCCTCTTTGATGCTTTGATACCAACGTTAGGAAATTGTTTACATGAAAGTGATTCCTTGGATCCAACGGTAGAGGAAGATGGAGGCTCGATTTCTAGATTTTCTTGGATTTGTCTCACATCGTAGAAAGAAGGTTACACCGCTTTCACTAGCGTAACAAGAAGTCTAAAGGAACACTCTTCTTTGTGCAATATCCACAGTGTAAATCATGTGGCAATGATGAAACCCAACTTTTTCTACTTTGCCGTTGATCTCTCTGCAACTCAAATTGGTGCTCAAAATCTCTTTTGCTCATCACTTTGGTTATGAGCCTTTGGCACATTTTATAGAAATACAGCCATAGTGGTTGTTAAAACCGAAGAAGAAAACTACTCATGCAATTCTGAAACCACCAGAGTAATGGGCAAACGGTTACCCTGTAACCGCCACATTCCATCTCTATCCCCAGTGGGTGGGGCCCACTTGGACGGCCCACCTTGCAGTTACAAACTAGAACTTTTACAAGACGGATAGAAACCTTCTTATAATGGATTTTTCTACGCTTGAATACAAGTAAAACTCACTTCGATTGCTTGTTGGATTGAGAATGGGCTTGTATCTTGGACACTCTTAAACCCTAAAGTTGGTTGCGGTGAAATGACAAAAATAAAAATTGCAGGCAACAATTCGGAAAAGTGTTGCAGATAATTAGCGATGGACGACTCTGGCCTGAATTACGAAAGTGTTTTTAATGTTGCAGCAATTTGAAGGCTTATTATTCTTATCATTTAAAGACGATCTGTACCCCTTTTCAATACCATCTGGAAACGGTTGTACAACATAAGCATCACTTCATGCACGTTATTTCTGCTTGTCACAAGACTATTGTCGCAAGTAACCTATTGCAGCATCGTTGTTGGTGATGATATGTCCTACACTCGTGCGTCGAAGCACCTGTTTTGCTTGAGATGAACTAAAAGTCTATGTTCTGATTTATTTATTTTTTTCGACATTCATTAATGCACTTATAAGGAACATCCATGGTGTACTTTTGGACTGTTGAATTACTTTTATGGTGAGAAATAAAGTGGATTGGAAGCTGATTTGTGCTGCGAAGGCACCAGGAGATGATTTTACAACTGATATGGACACTAAAAAGTATCCAGACAACCGATTATTGATGTTTTACCAGCCAAAACCCAAACCTTTGGCATGGGTGGCTTCCACTTAGATTACCAACACATGTTCTGCCATCTAATAAGAAGTCCCCTCATTGAGTCACAACACAAAGGTGCCATTTGGTAAACTGAAAAATAAGGTCTGAAAATTAATTTAAGTGTTGAAAACTTAAAGTGCTGAATTTTAGTACTTATAAGTATTGAAAAATCTGTTTGGTAATTTGTCCGAAAAAAGTCCTGATATCTGAAATTAAATAATTTTTCACAAAAAATCTGTTTGGTAGACATAAATTCTAAATGTTTGAAAATTAATAATTTGTCATATTTGCCCCTACTGTTTCAATTTATATCTACTACAAAGTATGGGACAAAGCATGTGATTATCATGTCACCAAATTTGACACATTTATGCCTAATTCACTTATATTCTCTCAAACACAATTTTTTTATTGATGGACTGTGTATTCTATTAGTCTTAATAGAATAATTATAATCCTTCAATTGGTGTCCTGAATAGAACCAACTAATAAGAGAACCCAAACAACATCTCATGTTTAATTTATAAAAGTTGATTTTTTGTCTCGTGCTCTAAAATAAATTGGAAAAATAGATGGACATCATCAATAAAACACATACATCATGGTGGGCCCCACAGAACACCGTTGGCTACAATCCATGTAATTTTCGTGTGTGTGTTCCATGGCCATTCCAAGAAATAAAATGAGATGGCTTACCTTAATGTCTCTATAAAATTCATCTCCATCTGCAGTATGAGACCTGACACACCCAGGCTTATGTGACCTTATCAACCTTATCAACAAATTGTATAACAAATAAATACAACGCAAGTATTAAGATGCACCCTAAGAAGTTTTTAATGGTAAGACGTTAAATCACCACTTTTTCTAAGATTATGGTCTACCAAAGATTCCATTTTTGGTATAATGCCCTAGAATGATCAGGAAAAATGGATGAACGGCATAAATACAAATAGATTGTCAAGGTGGGCCCCATGGTAAGGGCTGCACCATCTTAAGTGAGGCCGCAGTCTCACCAAATCCACTCCCGACTACATGCCCGGAGCAAGGTGGCTGCTGGACAGTGATATGTGGGATCCATCATGATGCATGTGTTTTATGCATGCCTTCCATTCATTTCTTTGTATCATTTTAGGGTATGCCTTCCATTCATGGGATCACACTGCAAGAAAAAGTGGTGATTGAACGCTCACCATTAATAACTTATTTGGCCACCAAAGTTTTGGATAAAGCTAATATTTGTGTTTCTCGATCCAGCTGTGTGTGACCTAATCAATAGATTGGATGGAAAATAAACATTGCATCAGGCCTTAGGAAGCTTTTCATGGTGGTCATTCAATCATCATTGTTTTGTTATGGCATGGTCCACTTGAGATTTGGATCTATCTCATTTTTTTAACCCATGCCCTAAAATGATATGGAAAAATAGATGGACGGCGTGGATAAAATGCATGCATTATGGTGGGCCCACATAGCATTGTACAGTAGGCACCCTATGGTGACAACGTCCGTAGGCAATCCGAATTGGATTGCTTCCAAATCTGTTCATATGGCAAAGTCCCATGAACCCCATCATAATGTGTTTGTTAGATCCACACCATCTATCTATTTATTTAGATGATTTTAGTTTGTGATCCAAAAAATGAGTCAAATTCAAAGCTCAGGTAGACCACACCACAGAAAACACTGGCGCTTGATATCTACAATTGAAAACTTCTTCAAGGCCATAAAGGTTTTGGATCAAGCTGAAATTTTTGTTTTCCCTTCATCCAAGTTAATATAACCTCATTAATAGATTTGATGGAAAATAAATAGAATGGTGGGTCCTAGAAAGCTTTCAACGGTGGGCGGCATTATCCCCATTGCTTTTTATGGTGTGATCCACTTGAGCTTTGGGTCCACCTCATTTTTTGGCTTATGCCCCATGATGATCCAGAAAAATGGATGAATAGTATAGATATAACACATACATCATGATAAGCACAAAACTTTGCCACATCATTTAGGTGTCAACCGTCTTTTGTTAAAACTTGTACCTGCAAGTTATGAGGGTAAAATTGCCATTTCAAAAAATATTTAACTCTGAAATCACTTACCACTTTCAGCCTTAAGCATTAAGTGAAAGGAAGATGGTTGAAAAACATCAGATTTTTTTCAGTGAAATTTAAAATTAAGTACTTAATAGTTTAGATTTGTCCAAACAATCTAAATTGGAAAAATCATTGAAAATAGTTATTTTCAGTGATAAGCGCAAAAAATAAGTTTCACCAAACAGGCCCAAAGTCATAAATCACGGAATTTGTAATCACATATTTTTGTGAGGGAAGTCGATTGCGGCCTGCCCCCGCCTGTACGCATGAAATGCTTAATGTGTCCAAGCAGGGGCTCTGTGGGGTCCACCGTGATGTGTGGCTTTTATCAACGCCATCCATCCATTTTTTCATATCGTTTTAGGGTATGAGTAAGAAAAAGGCAAGTCCAATGCTCAAATGGACCACACCACAGGTGATAATGAAACTCGTCATTACAACCTTTTGGGAATAAAACGCCGGCAGCGAAAACAAAAGCCGAACAACACCACAGCAGAATATGCGAATCTAACGAGCAACACAATACACCAAATCACACAAGCATTCAACCACAAGAGACAATTTGATTTTATGTGGAAAAACCCCTCAATTGGTAAAAAACCATGGCACAAAGCAATCCACTATGATTCAGAAAATTACAGAGATTGACAGCCCACAAGCAAGGAAAACCCAAAGAAAACCCAAGATCTCCCTCCTCTCTCTCTCTCTCTCTCTCTCACAAAACACTCTCCGCTCTTCCTAATACACTTAGGAAACCTTGGATACCTTAGGATTACTCATAATCTCGATTACAACCCGTTTATACAGGCAACAAATCAAAATTAGAAACTACTTATGTAAATCTGTGTATCTGCGTAAGAAAACGTGTACACAACCGACCGATCGTGACTGGTCGGCCCCCACTATCCGATCGGTCATGAGTGGTCGTGACAGTACAGGGACCTTGCTAGTGCACAGATTTGAAGGGTCTTCCAACAAAACCTTCCTATGGGCCACCATGATGTTTATTTCCAATCCAACTTGTTCATAAGGTCATGTAGACCTGGATGAATAGAAAACACAAATATTAAATTGATCCAAAGCTTCTGCTGCTTGCAAGAAGTTTTTAATGGTGGAAATTCGATCACCACTGTGTGGTCCACTTGATCCTTGGATCTGCCTCATTTTTGGGTTCATATTTAAAATGATATGGAAAAATGGATGGACAGCATAGATAAAAACCCATACATCAAGGTGGGCCCCACAGAGCCCTTCTAGATTGGCGGGACGCAAGCCACTTTTGGGATTTTTCAATGCTACTTTTGAAATTTTACAATAAATTCCAACATAATATTAATTGTTCTTGAATCACGACCAAAAGTTATAAATAATGAAATTTGTAACAACACGTGTTTGGCATAGTTGTTTCATCTAATTAACGTCTTGTTGCACTAATCGAAACCCATTTATAAGATAGGCTTTCTGTATAGGTGGTCGCCGAAAAAATAAATCTTCAAGATATCACCGGTGGTTGATAATGAAAGAGACTTCACAATGAAATCAAAATATCTCTATATATAGTGCAAGGTAGTTTTTAATTATTTTGCCTTGGCAACTTGGGGCGAAGTTTGGCTACTGACTACTTCAGTAGCAATAGTAACATGTTTGAGTTTAATTGGTGGGGAATGAGTAGCTCTGTTAGAGCATTTAATGCCTCTTCCGTTCACAACTCAAACTGCGTTAGAGGCATGGCATTAGGGGCATGTACCCTTGCTGGACGAGAAAAAACTTCTCTACCGTGAGAGTGGATCTGGTGAGACTTCAGGGGCACAACTTGTACCCGCTAGGTGTTACCCTTACTGTGGTGCCAGCTTAATGATTTAATGTATATCCATGCCATCCATCCGTTTCTACGGATTATTTTAGGATAGAGTCTCGACAATTAAGCAGATCCAAATCTTTGGTAAACCATAACACAGTAAACAATGGTAATTGAGTGTCTCACCATTAAAAATTCCAAAGGGCCCTACAGTAAGTTTTTAGTAATGTTTATTTTACATCCAACCTTTTGATAATGTCAAAAGAATCTAGATGAAGGGAAAATACAAATATCAGCTCAGATCCAAAACTTGTGGCCCGTAAAAAGTTTTTAATGGTCATTTATCACTATTTCTAGTGGTATGGTTCATGTGAGATTTGGATCTTCTTGATGTTTTGAATCTTTCCCTAAAATGATATAGTAAAATAGATGGACTATATGGATGTACAAAAAATACATCAAGGTGGGCCCCACACGGTTAGGGCAACACCCACTAAGCTGTTACCCAGGTAACAGCTCATTTGCTCGTGAACCTAAGACGGTGCAGCACTTATCGTGGGGTTACTGTGGGGCCCGCCTTGATGTATGTATTATATATCCACTCCATTCATAAGTTTTCCCATATCATTTTAGGGAATTATGCTAAAAATGAAGCAAAGACAATTATCAGGTGGATCATACCATAAGAAACCTTGATGACTAATTATCCTACTATTAGAAACTTCTTAGGACGCACCTTAATGTTTCTGTAGCGTTTATTTATCATCCAATCTGTTGATAAGCTCACACAAGCCTATATGAAGGGAAAAAAAACAAATATCAGCTTGATCCAAAACTTTTGTGGCCCATTAATGGTCAATCAACATTGTTTCCTCTGTTATAGTCCACTTGATAATTGGATCTACTTTATTTTTTGGATAATCCCTTCGAATGATCTGGAAATTGGATGAACAGCCTGGATACATAATACATATGTAAAGATGGCCCCATGGTAACCCACGATAAGGGCCATCTTGACGTATGTATTTTTTGTACATCCATGTAGTCCATCTATTTTACTATATTATTTTAGGGCAAGATTCCAAACCTTAAGAAGATCTAAATCTCACGTAAACCATACCACTAGAAACAATGATAAATGACCATTAAAAACATTTATGGGCCACAAAAAGTTTTGTATCGAGCTGATATTTGTATTTTCCCTTATCTAGATCTTTTTGACATTATCAATGGGTTGGATGGAAAATAAACATTACAAAAAACTATGGGCCCTTTGGAATTTTTAATGGTGAGCCACTCAATCACCACTATTTACTTACTATGTTATATATGGTCCACCTAAGATTTGGATCTGCTTAATTTTGGGGGATCTGTCTTAAAATAATAGGTATAAACGGATGGACGGCGTGGATATACAATAAATCATCAAGGTGGGCCCCACAGTAGGGGTAACACCCATCGGTAACAGCTAAGTAGCGCCCTAAAGGCCTCACCAAATTCGCTTTCATGAGAGAGGTTTTCTCTCATACAGGAAGGAAACACATGCATAACGCCATTTGAGTTACTAATGGAAGAGGCATTAAATGCTCTAGTGGGCTCCAGCGGGGCTCCACCAATTAAACTCAAACACGCCTGAAGTAGTCAGTAGCCAAATCGTGCCCGGCAATTAGTTTTTAAGAAAGTCATCAACTTTTAGATCTCAAATGTGAGGTATTTGAGGCATTAGAAAAGTAAGCCATGAACGGTTGCCATCTTTATCATTCAAAAAGTCCTACACAACCTATTTTTTCTCCATGATTCTCTGGCCATTAGAAAATGAATTGGCTATTGGCCTGCAAGGTGTGAGCTATGTGGGGCACACCAATATGCCTGTGAGAAATTGACGCAGGGAGGGACATGATGAGGTCAATCACCGTCTTCATCAGGGGATAACTACTCTGAATCCACAGAGCTCTCTGGACTCTTCACGGAGCTTCCTCAAATCCACTAGGGATAAAAGCATAAATAATTTTTAAGAAATTTAAAATAATTTGATTGATTATAAAAAAAATGAAATTATAACTCTTTAAATAAGGAACTCGAACCTAGGACGGAGTTTTAAACTTATACTCCAACTCGAATACTCTAAAACGTGACTGACTAGAAATAATAAACTTACTATTTATAAACGACCTCTATTTCTACTAGTCTTGGCACAACCACAATATCCTCCTAACTTTTCTAAGCCTTTTTCAAGTTGGGCACGACTTCTACAACTCAAAGGATCAAAAGTTGTACTTGAACTAAAATTTACTATTTATAGTTGTTATAGTCAAAATAGCGGGAGATCGTATATTCTCACGATGTCCTGATCCTGCGAGCAGCTTTATTCGACTCTCGAGATCATCTGCTCGCGGCTCGCATATTCTCACGATGTCCTGATCCTGCGAGCAGCTTTATTCGACTCTCGAGATCATCTGCTCGCGTCTCGCATATTAGATAAATACGGAACACAGTTATCGAGTCTTCGAGCCTTTATGGTCAATAGTCGAATATTACAAGGCGGAAAATATCATTCTCGACCTGCGAGCAGTCCTTCTCGCAACTCGTTAAAAGGCGTCACATCTCAATATGCGAGCACCTGGTCTCGCGAGTATCTTCCGACGTGCGAGCAGCTTTTACTGATGATCAGCGATGACATCCCTTAACCTCTAGTACCAGCAGCCCGCATAGGCCGATTTTGGGCTTATCTTCGTCTATGGCTCTACGTCTCAAGGGATCGTTATCAAGGAACGTAAT
This sequence comes from Liriodendron chinense, assembly GCA_003013855.2. Taxonomy (NCBI): domain Eukaryota; kingdom Viridiplantae; phylum Streptophyta; class Magnoliopsida; order Magnoliales; family Magnoliaceae; genus Liriodendron; species Liriodendron chinense. Next base: position 8,186,913 of record ML058429.1, read on the forward strand.
TGATTTGGTGAGTAATTAGATTAGATTATTCCTTTATTTGAGGATAAGCTAGATAAACACCTTATCCCATGAAATCAGTAGTTCGATATCTTACTGTAACAGAGTGGGACATTCAGATCTATATAAATAGATGGTTTCATCAATAAGAAGGTACACAATACTCAATCTTTAGCCCCCGTTGTTTATTTGTTCTCGTTCCACCTCTCCCTATCTAAATTAAGCATCGGAGGGCCAACGGCTGGACGCCGGCCACCCTTAGTTACTTTCTGTCTCCTTTCAGGTTCAAGGAGGAAATCGCTTGGAGAGAAGGTGAACATCTGGAGGACCCTGTTACAAAATTCGACGTAAACAGTTTGGTGCCAGTCTGTGGGAACGATTTGATCATCAAAGTCAGTCGTTCTTACCACTGATCAAAATCCTTCCACCATGCCTCCTAAAAAGACTGTTCATCCTTCCACATCAAGGCAGACATTACCTCTGCCTGACGTTACGGAATCAATGCCTGTTCCTTAAACCACTTCAATAAACATCCCTCAAGGAGCTCCAAATGTGCCATCAGCGAACCCGTAATTTGAGGCTTCCGGAAGTCAAGAAGACGTCATGCGTTTGCTCAGAAATACCTTCTAACCCTCAACGCCGGAGTTCAAGCCCTGTCTAATCGGCTTGATCAGCATTTCCTGGAGCCGCAAAGACAACCTTCCGAAGGGTTACCATCGCAACCCATACCGGTGGCTTCTAGACATTCTGTGGACGAGCCACAGGTCCAACCAAATCATCCTCCACAAATCGAACGCCGCTTAGCAACCAACCCCCTGTGCTACCTCCACATTCCATACATTCTAGTGCTTCTCGTCAACATCAATCTCAGGGGTCCACAGTCGAAACGTCAGGTTATACTTTACCATGGGAAGGAGACCTCAAAAGAATCCATGATTGTTTTGATGTCATGGAGCAGCGATATCGAGCAAATCGACCATCAGCTGTTGTGGCGTCGATACATCGATCCGAGTCTCCTTTCACCAGCGAGGTCATGGGAGCACCTTTACCTAGAAAATACCGTACACCTGTCATCACTCCATATACAGGTATAGGCGATCCGCTCGAACACTTGGAAACTTATAGGTCTCTTATGGAGCTAGAGGGACATGGGTCGAAAATCATGTGTAGAGCTTTTTCCCTAACTTTAAAGGAAGCAGCTCGTACGTGGTTCCGGGGGCTGAAGCCTCGATCTATCGGCTCCTTTTCACAACTATCGGAGCTTTTCCTTTCTCAATTCATGCATCCGCACCAAGAAGCCAGCGTCCCACTTAATGGATTTGAAATAGCAGCATGGGGAGACGATAAAGAAGTTCACGGTACGGTTTACTGCTGAGGCCGTCCAAACTGAAGGTTATACCGAAGAAAAGGGCCTCACCGCCCTCATAGCGGGGAATTACGAGCGAGAAATTCAGATTTACCTTAGATAAAAGCCCTCCAAAAACCATGGCAGAATTTCAAGCTGAAGCTCAGAAGTATATCAATGCAGAAGAAGTTGCTCTGGCACGTCATGGTATACAGGGTAAGAAGCGCAAGCCGGAGGAAATCTCGCCCCCAGATAAAAAATACTAACGTGATCGACGAGACCGCTCTCCCAAGAAGCCTTATTTTGGTAAATATCATAACTATACTCCTCTCAACCGATCCCATGAAAAGGTGTTAATGGAGATTAAACATAAACCATATGTAAAATGGCCGGCCAAGATCAAATCTGATCCTGAAAAGAGAGATAAGGGCAAGTTTTGTTACTTCCACAAAGATCATGGCCATAGAACCCAAGACTGCATCTCTCTGCGAGATCACATCGAAGCTCTCATTCGAAAGGGCCATCTCCAAGATTATGTTGCTCGTCAAGGTCGATCACTAGAAAGGGCAAAAGCCTCACCCCACCAGAAGAAGTCGCCTCACCATCATACTTCACAAGAAGACGTTGAACCTACTGGCGAAATTCGCACCATCGAGCCCCCTGGTCGAACGCCACCGCTAAGAGTTCGAAGTTCTTTTCGTATGTGAGCATTTCGTAGGTTCTTCGGGGTCGTATAGATGACCGACCTTGTCTGCGGGTTGCGCAGTTTTTGGTCAGTAGGAGGCTAAAGGAAGAGGGAGCTTCTACGTCTCCCTTAAGTGAAGGGAGTGTTTCTGAGGTAGCACCAGCGAGATTTCCATAGTTTGATAAACTGAGTAGCATAATACCACTTATGTCCATCGAGACGACTATAAGATATGGATCTCCGAAAGTTGTTTTACCGTGAGCGGTCTTCGGATGAGTTCGGTAGAGTTGAGGGGAGTAACCGAAGTCCCCGCTTCACCACTGCGGACTTCCTTCGTAACTGGAAGGTCAGTGGAAACCCCTCTCAGGTCGCTTCTGCTGATAGAAGTATTTAAAGGAACACCACCTAGCTTCTAGTCGCATGTTGCGGTAAAACTCCGTCGGTAGAGAATTATTCCAATCCCATCGAATACATCCTTTGTATTTGTGCGTCAAATTTCCTATCCCGAATGGTGTTGGGGTTGTACGAGGAAACCAAAAAGAGGCCCGGTCTTGTTATGAGATAGCCCTACAAGATCGAAAGAAAGCACAAGCGACACCAGTTATGATGGTAGCACAAGGTTCATCCAACTCCCCAGCGGATACATCGTTGGACCCGAGAGAGGATGCTCTCCAATCAGGAACTCCCGAGGAAGAGACAGTAGCGATTCATATAAATGAAGATGACCCATCCAAAGTTATTTGTGTGGGATCCTCTTTGAGGAATGTCTTTCGAGCAGATTTGATCTGCATCCTCACTGAATATCAAGATGTGTTTGCCTGGTCTCACCGAGACATGCCTGGCATTGACCCTAGTGTCATCGCACACCGTCTGAACATCGACCCGAAGCATAAACCCGTCCATCAGCGCCGACGTGCCTTCACTGCAGAAAGACAAATGGCGAGCAAGGCTGAAGTCGAGAAGCTGCTTACGGTCAATTTCATAAAAGAAGTTGACTACCCAGAATGGGTCGCGAATGTAGTTCTCGTTCTAAAATCTAATGGCAAATGGAGAATGTGTGTCGATTATTCGGATTTGAACAAAGCATGCCCCAAAGATAGCTTCCCGACCCCGCGAATCGACCAGTTGGTTGATTCAACAGCTGGGCATGCCCTGCTCAGTTTTATGGACGCTTATTCTGGTTACAACCAGATCATGATGCATCCGCCCGATAACCAGCATATTGCCTTCATCACTGACCGAGGTCTATATTGCTACCAGGTAATGCCGTTTGGTCTTAAAAATGCAGGGGCCACCTATCAGCGTCTCGTCAACAAAATATTCGCCGCGCAAATTAGCAGGAATATGGAAGTCTATGTTGATGGCATGCTCGTGAAAAGTGTCGTAGAAGACGATCACCTTTCAGATCTTCGAGAAGCCTTCGACCTGATGAGGAAATATCAGATGAAGCTAAACCTAGAAAAGTGTGCGTTCTGGGTGTCTGCTGGAAAATTTCTTGGATTTATGGTCGGCCAGCGAGGAATTGAGGCAAATCCTGAAAAAATAAAAGCGTCGATAGAGATGAAATCCCCAACCACTCTTAAAGACGTCCAACGTCTAGCTGGTCGCATTGCATCACTAAATAGGTTCATTTCACGGGCATCTGACAAGTGCTTACCCTTCTTTAAGCTCCTCCGTGTCACAGCCAAATCTGATTGGGAGTGGACACCACAGTGCGAAGAAGCCTTTCAACAACTGAAGCAGTATATTAGCACACCTCCTGTTTTATCTAAACCTGTGGCGCACGAGCAACTCATCCTTTATTTATCTGTGTCCTCCATGGCCGTTAGCACCGCTTTAATAAGAGAAGATTTCGGGATACAAAGGCCCGTTTATTATATCAGTAGAGCAATAGTGGACGCTGAAACTCGATATTCTGATATGGAGAAACTAACCCTTGCTCTAGTCACGGCAGCCCGAAAACTGCGACCATACTTTCAAGCCCACGCTATTTTAGTACCAACAAATCATCCGCTACGACAAGTCCTTCAAAAACCTGAGGCTTCTGTACGATTAACTAAATGGGAGGTCGAGATCAGTGAGCACGACATATCGTTCTGCCCCAGGACTGCAATCAAGGGCCATGCCGTAGCTAACTTTATCGCCGAATTCACATATTCCTCTTCCGATGATAATGACGCGATCAGCGACCAGCCTTCCTGGTCACTCTTCGTGGACGGGTCCTCACGGGCCACCGGTAGTGGAGCGGGCCTAATTCTAGTCGCTCCAGACGGGTCGCATTTCCAATACGCTTTACGTTTCGATTCTGGCATCTCAACTAATGAAGCAGAATATGAGGCCCTGATCGTTGGCCTCAAACTAGCAAAAGTCCTTTCAATTCAAAACCTACTCATTCGTAGTGATTCTCAGCTCATAGTCAATCAAGTACTTGGCAAATTCGAAGCAAAAGAAGAAATGATGGCCTTATACAAATCTCGAGTGCTCATTCTGCTTGCAAAGCTGAAGAATTACGAAATAATCCACATCCCTCGCGAGAAGAATAAACTCGCTGATTCTTTGGCAAAACTTGCCTCTGCACCGGAATCTGAGTTATCATATTCAATTCCCATTGAGCACCTTCAGAACTCAAGTATCGACCAATCAACTCTCGAGCAGGTGATTGCTGTACATCCGTCTCCATGTTGGATGGACCCCATACTCCTTTATCTCAGAGACGGATACCTCCCAGACGATAAGAAAGCCACCCGACAAATTCGTCATCGAGCCGCCAGGTATACCTTACAAAATGGAATATTGTTACGTAAGAGTTTTTCCTTGCCCTATTTAAGGTGTCTTCACCCAGAAGAGGCACATCGTGTTCTAGATGAAATACACCAGGGGGCATATGGTAACCACCCAAGGGGGCGATCTCTAGCGTATAAGGCAATGAGGCAAGGATACTATTGGCCCACTATGAAGGCAGACGCAATTGAATTCTCTAAAAAATGTGACAAGTGCCAGCGATACTCTCCTATACCTCATGTACCATCCGAGCAAATGACTCCAATTGATAGCCCTTGGCCCTTCGCTCAATGGGGGGTCGATATCATCGGGCCTTTGCCCACCGAAAAAGGACAAAATAGGTTCGCGATAGTAGGGGTCGATTACTTCACCAAATGGGCCGAGGCGGAGCCACTAGCCAGAATTACTGAGAAACAAACCACTAAGTTCGTATGGAGAAACATCATATGCCGTTATGGACTCCCCCATAATATAATCATCGACAATGGAAAGCAATTAGACAACGCCGCTTTCGATGAATTTTACGAAACGTGGAAGATACGCAATATCCGCACTTCTCCCTATCTCCCTCAGGCAAATGGGCAAGTTGAAGCAGTGAATAAAATCATCAAGCACCATTTGAAGGCCAAGCTCAATGAATGTAAAGGCATGTGGCCAGAACTCCTGCCAGAAGTCTTATGGGCGTATAGGACTACAACTCGCACGTCTACAGGTGAAACTCCCTTCTCCTTGGCATTCGGAACCGACGCTGTACTACCAGTTGAAATTCAAGTACCTTCGTATCGGATCGAGTAGTATGATCCCACTTGTAATCAAGAAAGTCTTCAACTTCACCTCGATCTCTTGGAAAAATGGAGAATTGCCTCCCAGATATGAGCAGCAGCGTATCAGCGGCTCATTGCTCGCTATCGTAACACTAAAGTTCGGCCTAGAGCTTTCCAGCTCGATGATTTAGTCCTCAGAAAGAACCTTGGAGTTCCTGCTCGGTCGCTTGATCCAAATTGGGAAGGCCCGTATCGAGTCATCAAAATTATGCGACCCGGCACTTATTATCTTGAAGATATGCAGGGAAGACCTGTACGTCGCCCTTGGCACGTGGAACACTTGCTACAATATTTCCCTTGATTCGACGTAACTTTTAACGACGTTCAAATGACTCAAGGATTAAAGAAATATTTTGGTCGCTACTCCAATTAATTGGACTCGAATAGCCCCGAAGAGAATACATACATTCTCTTGGCCAATTGCCTACCCTTGGTAGGGTTAAAATCATTCTTGTTGGTTGCTTCTCCATTTACTTGGACCAGAATAGCCCCGAAGAGAATATTCATTCTCTTGGCCAATCATCTACCCTTGGTAGAACTAAACACTATCTTTTGGTCGCTGCTCCATTTACTTGGACTAGAATAGCTCCGAAGAGAATATTCATTCTCTTGGCCAAACTGTCTACCCTTGGTAGAATCAAAGTCTCAATCGATAGATCAGTCTATCTCCATGAGGGTATAGTCATCACGACCCCCCGAATTGAACATGAAGATATTCATTGCGTAATGAAGAAAGAACAAGGAGAAGACCAACAGCATCATCAAAAGGTGTATCTTTTCATTGATAATCAATTGTTTACAAAGATTTGATCATAAGTAAAATAAATACAGGAGAAAGAAAAGGAAGAAAATAAATCAGTCTCTTGGAGGAGGAGCCGCACTCTCGACTTCATGGCCCACATCGGGAACCCCTCCAGCTTGAGTGACTTCGATCACCTCGTTCTCGGCAGCTGCTTGCTCTTCCGCAGCTATGATGGTCACGACCCGCTCGAATTCTCCCATGTCAAAAGATGGGGTCATCCGCTGCACTACTCGTAGCGCAAAGTCGCGACCAGCATAGTATGACTCATATCTTTCTTCGTCATACAGCGGAGAAGTTCGAAACTCGGTGATGGCCCGAGTTCCTTCTTCAGAGAGCATTTTGGCAAGGGCGACCCTCTCCTTGTCCCAGTGGATCGAGTCATCCTTAAGCTGCGCGAGAGTGGAGCGCTCTTTTTCCAGACTTTCGCTGACTTCCTTGAGCTGCGACTTAGTCTCTGCGAGCCGCTCCTCCAGCGAGATCTTATCTTGATGGAAGATCTCCCTTTCTCTCTCTGTTTTCTCCTTCAACTCCGAGAGCTTGGCGAAGTTGGAGTCCAGAGCCTGGTACCTATCAGTCAGGACTTGGACTTTCTCTATGAGGATCTTCTTCTCCTCATCTCTCTTCGAGATCAACGCCTCGCGGGACTTGAGGAGCTGATCCCTTCCTTGGACCGCCTTCTCCAAGGCAATCCTCTTCCCGTCCGCCTCATCAATCATACAACGGGTGGCAAGAATATCACGCCTCGTCCGTAAGATGAGGTCCAAACCCTGCAAAATGGAAGAAAGATTGTGAGATAAATACTTGGAAGCAGACAAAGTTAAACAAACATCGAAAAACATGTTACCTGAACCATCCTCACTCCCGCCTCGAGGAAGAGGTTTTCAGGGCTCGGCTCGGGAAGGGTCCCGAAGGTTTGGGGGGAGATGTTGTCAAAAAGAAATTTGCGTATCGGGTGGAGATGACGAGGGACAGTTAATGATCCACTGCCAGAAGGTTGGGCAACGACCAGCCCAGCCGTGCTCGCGATGGGAGCGGCAACCGTCTCGCGAGCAGGAGCCAATTCGCGAGCAGGAACCGACTCCCGAGGCCCCGTCGGATCGCGAGTTTCTTCGGCTGGGGGGCAGCTAGACCCCGCTCCATCACCCCTCGGGGAGTTATCGGTAATATTAATCACTGGTGGTTCAGGTGGGACCACCAGCGAGGTAACGACGAGCGCGGGAGCTGCTAGCGCCCCTACCGTGCTCGCGGGATGGGGAGACGGGTCGGCACCCTTATGGGTAGATGGATGGGAAGGACCGATAGATGACTTCTGCCTTTTAGAATTCGTGCCTTTAAGTCAAGGTAGCAGACCCCTCTTCTCTCCAGCCTTTGTCATTGCGATCTCTTCATCGGATATTAATCCTGCCGCTGCGAGTCGCGAGGATGACAAACAAGCCTCGATATGCCTGCCGCGAGCAGGCAACTTGTATATTTTCACGATCTTCTCGTGAATTCCTCCCTTCAAGTTTGGCTTCGTCAAAGCCGGGATACCTGCGAATACGAACAGAAGTTAAAAAACCCGAAAACCCTAAGTCTTGACTGGAGAAAATTTATACAATGTGGAACTGTGCCTACCTTCACAGAAAAACCGGTTCACTCCTGGGTCCCTAGAGGAAGCGGATTCCCAGTTCCCGGAAGCGTAGAACCAGCGTTTCCTCCAGCCGGGATAATTCGAAGAGGGCTTCCCCAGCACGAAATTATCCCGGTGCCAGTAGCACAGGTAATACCAGCCTTCGCTGGAGGGTGCCTTCTTAAGTCGTAACATACAGAGAAACTCTTCAGCGGTGAGCTCCCCGTTACCAGCCTGAGCCCAGAGGGCAAACGAGCTCAGGACCACCCTCCATCCGTTCATGATGAGTTGCCCAGGGGCAATCTTATAACACCGGAGGACATCACGAATGAAGGGATTGAGAGGAAGGCGAACTCCGAGAATGAGGTGGTACTCATAAATGGCCACGCACCCTGGGGGAGGGGAATCCGGCGTTTCTCCATCTCCGGGTAGCCGGAGAATGATTAAGTCAGGGATTAAGTATCTCTCCCGTAACTCAAGCAGCCGGTCCTCCAACAAAATGGAGGGATACCCAGATGCTGAGTATCTACCTACCGGAACCCTCGCATTACTAGAGGCAGAGGATTCCGGGGTAGCATCTCCCAGGGGGACGGTGGTATCATCGGAGTCTCTAGCCATGGGAGTTTTTAAAGAAGAAAAGAAGAATAAGGAAAAAGAATATACCAAGTGTGAGAAATAGAAGGGGAAGGACACCGAAGGAAGAACAGAGAGACACCGGATGAGAGAAGATGGGTGAAGGAAGAAGATTTTTTCAAAAGCTTCTGTGAAAATCCGGAGATATGGCGGACTCCGTATATTTATATGCAATCATTCCGCCGGATTTGGCGACACGTGGCTATCACTCGTGCGGCACGGCAGTCGAGCAGGCACGCCCATTAATTCCCAAAACACGTGGCGAGCGTCTCTTCATTTCCTATCTGCCGAAAGGCTGCGGAAGGCTGGCGCTCATTAATTCCAGCAAAATCATGTACGATTTCATTCTTGATAAAGGCGGTAGGCGGTTACACATGACAGTGAGTAAGTCCTTCCCTTAGAATTCTTGGCGGTAAGGACTTGGGGGGCATCTGTTATAGTCAAAATAGCGGAAATCGTATATTCTCACGATGTCCTGATCCTGCGAGCAGCTTTATTCGACTCTCGAGATCATCTACTCGCGGCTCGCATATTCTCACGATGTCCTGATCCTACGAGCAGCTTTATTCGACTCTCGAGATCATCTGCTCGTGGCTCGCATATTCTCACAATGTCCTGATCCTGCGAGCAGCTTTATTCGACTCTCGGGATCATCTGCTCGCGTCTCGCATATTAGATAAATACGGAACACAGTTACCGAGTCTTCGAGCCTTTATGGTCAATAGTCGAATATTACAAGGCGGGAAATATCCTTCTCGACCTGCGAGCAGTCCTTCTCGCAACTCGTTAAAAGGCGTCACATCTCAATATGCGAGCACCTGGTCTCGCGAGCATCTTCCAACGTGTGAGCAACTTTTACTGATGATCAGCGATGACATCCCTTAACCTCTAGTACCAGCAGCCCGCATAGGCCAATTTTGGGCTTATTTTCGTCTATGGCTCCGCGTCTCAAGGGATCGTTATCAAGGAACGTAATTTATTTGGTGAGTAATTGGATTAGATTATTCCTTTATCTGAGGATAAGCTGGATAAACACCTTATCCCATGAAATCAGTAGTTCCATATCTTACGTAACAGAGTGGGACATTTGGATCTATATAAATAGATGTTTTCATCAATAAGAAGGTACACAATACTCAATCTTTAGCCCCCGTTGTTTATTTGTTCTCGTTCCACCTCTCCCTATCTAACTTAAGCATTGGAAGGCCAACGGCTGGACGCTGACCACCCTTAGTTACTTTCTGTCTCCTTTCAGGTCCAAGGAGGAAATCGCTTGGAGAGAAGGTGAACATCTGAAGGACCCTGTTACAAAATTCGACATAAACAATAGTAAAAATAAAACTAAACTAGACTTTTGACCATCGATCTGATAAAATCTTGCAAATCCGGCTTGGGCAACCTGACGTATCAAGGTTGGTTGGTTTAAGTAGATTCCCCTACTCCAAAATCATATATAATATGTTGAAAAACTCATATATTTACGGTTCTAACAGTCCAGATAATTTCGACCTTCGATCGGGCTTTCTCTGATCCATCATTGCCAGGAAAGTGCTTGTGACCCGCTCTACATCAAAAATCTACTCCTTCCATAAGTTTTGCAAGCTCCCAATGAAATAGGAATCCAAATATGAGGAAGATCTGAAACTCAAGGGGACCACACCACATGAAAAAAGGGGATTGAATGCACCCCACAAGAAACCTTGCAAGGTCAGGATGATATCGTGCCAATAGTTCATCCAAATGGTAACAACTTTATGAACGGTTTGGATGGGATATAAATACTATAGAGATTGAACAGTTTAGATGGGATATAAACATTATGGTGAGCTCTAAGAGGGTTTCAATGGTAGGTGTTCAATCCCTGCTATTTTGTGTGGTGTGGTCCACCTGAGAGATTTACCTAATTTTTTTGGACTTTACGAGCTTCCAAAACTGATGGATGGAATTGATTTTTCACGGGCATCTCAGTGGACCACATGTAGGTACCGCTACAGGAACTTCTTAGTGGCAGGGCACAAGGAATTCACGTCCCACCTCTCTCTCCCGATCCCTCTGGAATTTTCTACCGATTTCTCCCTTCATCTCTCCACAAGCACGTCCTGCGGCCTTAGTTTAAATAATAAAAGTTGACATATTCTGTTGTGGGTAAAGAGCCGACCTGAAGAGCAAAGTCAATACCAACCTGGAAAGGCCAAGCCGACCCGTTTGGGGCTTCGGATACAAGTCGGGTCGTGCTGACCCGACAAAAGTTACTCGGCTTAATCTGACATGATAAAGATCGTCTCGGCAAAAGGTTCTTGGGGTTGACTTCAAACGAGCTGAATTATGAATCCGTGATCTTAGGCCTACGCCGCGATATCAGGAGGAAAGATCGTCGTTCCCAGCGAATAGGGATTAGGATCTTTGTTTGTTATGGAAAAACCCGAAGATCTCGGATTCCCAGTTGGCAACCCGCAAGAATCACGACTCTCCAAAAGGAAAATGGTCTTACTACCTAAGCCTATAAATGAGTATGTTCCCTCCATTGTCAAGGTATAAAAACTAATACTGATCAAAGTAGTGATATTCGATTATCAAAAATTCTACTAACTTAGGCATCGGAGGGCCAACGGCTGGACCCCAGCTACCGCCCCTTTTTGGCCTTTCCCTTTGTGTTCTACAGGATCCAGGAAATCTTTGGTTCAGATCCAGGCTGATCTCAATGAGAAGATCAATATCATCCAACCGTCAAGATTGAAGGATCTTCATTCTCATCTGTTGACTAATTTCCAGCATCAGCATATTCTATTTGAAGTTTTTTATTTTTACTTTATACCCGTAGACCGTAAGGCCCATCGTATAAACGGCTTGGACAATTGTAACATGACCGAGATCCAACGGCTACAATCCCACGCAGAAAACCCAATAAGCTGGGATTTATTATTCTAACAACTGAAGAATTCTAGGACCAATTCAACCAACGAAAAGGCCCCTCATTTCTACACTTCCTTCGTCCAGTATATTGAACTTGAGGAGTAACTTTTCTTTACACAAGAGTGACAGATGTGAGCAGCATCGAAGAAGGTCAGCTGCTCATTTAGTGGACCATGCATGTACCAAAGAGATCAACGGTCCAAAGAATTCACAAGCAGTCATGTTCAACATACACGCTGACATTCCTGGTTAGTGAACAGTTTTAAAACAGGGCATGTAGCCCGGATCTCTTTACACGTGAGCCGCATTGGCCCATTTGCCCACAATTACACTTTCTCATGCTTCCCAAGATTTTGAAACCCCAAGATATCCTTGCAGAAAATTCGTGAAACCATTCCAAAATCTTCACATTTTTTTTATTATTGCAATTTTATTTAAATAAATATTTGAAAGTTTAAATTCTCCAACAAAACCTTAAGTCAGACGTCAAATCAACATAAAAATTAACGATTAATAAATACAAGGGAGAGAAGGAAAAAGGGGTTATTGGCTGGGTGGACCTCATCTGGGTGTTTATGGTAAATCCACTCTGACCATCATGTGCGTCACGCCATGTCAAGCCCAACAATCCAAAAATCAGCCTCATTCTGGATTAAGGTAGACCACGTAACATTGTACATGGAAGCACTCACCATTCAATTTATTACCATTAATGCGGCTTGATGGGATTTCCTCCTCTTGGTATGGCCGGGCGCCCGGACCAAATTGGGGCCGAGCGACCGAAATTCCATCAGGAATGAGCTTTTGGGCAGCAATGCTGCTGGACCGGTTTGGCTTCAGCCGGGCGCCCGACGGTCAAAGTGACCGGGTGCCCGATGACCCGGCCGGGCGCCCGACCATGTTTGGTCCGGGCGCCCGAAATTCAGTTTTTTTCTCAGTTACTCGCTGGACTGTTTTTTGGTTGGCCGGGCGCCCGATGGTCTGGTGACCGGGCGCCCGACCCGACGCGGACTGCTTGTACGCAGTTTCCTAATATGGCTCTAATTCTTCCGTTTTTGGTACTTAAGCGCTCCAAAACGGGATTAGGGCATCCCATTGTGTTGCTAACACGTCCAAGGTGAGAAAGAGAGAAAAAGAGGAAGAGAGAAAGAGAAGAGAGAGAAAGAGGAAGCTTGTAGAAGGGAGAAGTTGCTTGAAGAAGGATTCTTCTGCGCAACCGTCGTCTCAGCGCTTCTACGTCCTCGGGATCGGTGAGATCACTCCTCTTTTACTATTCTCTTGTTGTTTATCCATCCCTGCATGGGTGAAGAAGTTTGATCCAAGCGGTGTGTGCTTGTGATCGGTTGTAACAGTTCCCTGAGATAGTGGATTGTTGATCTGGACTAGGTCCCGTGGTTTTTACCTCTTTAGAGGGTTTTCCACGTAAAAACTCTTTGTGTTCGTGTGGTTGATGTTTATTCTTGATTATTGCATTAGCATAGTCCATAATTCTAGTGTATTGGGGGGCGAGATCCGAAGGTTTGTGTGAAACGCACCCAGCAAAGTGGTATCAGAGAGTTCGGGTTGTTTGAACGGTGTGGGATCGGTTCTGAATTATGGAAGGTGACTCATCAAGGATGATCAGCCTCAATGGTTCTAACTGGACCATATGGAAGGCTAAGATGGAGGACTTGCTCTATTGCAAGGACTTGTATGCTCCAATTCTAGGCATATCAGCGAAGACGAAGGATATGTCAGATGATGATTGAAAGAAAGTGGACCGGAAGGCGGTGGGGTTCATTAGACAATGGTTGGATGATTCAGTTTTCCACCATGTGTCTACAGAGACCTCAGCCGCTAGCCTATGGCTGAAATTGCAAGGGCTATATGAGAGGAAAACAGCCGGCAATAAGATTTTCCTGATAAGACGACTTGTGAATCTCAAGTTCAAAGATGGTGGTTCTGTGGCTGAACACATGAATGAGGTCAGCAACATTGTGAACCAACTCTCCGCCATGAAGATGGTCCTGGATGATGAACTTCAGGCTTTGCTACTGCTTAGCTCATTGCCTGACACTTGGGAGACAATAGTGGTGTCTCTAAGTAACTTCGCGCCAGACGGAAAGGTATCCATGGATCAGGTAACAAGCTGTCTCTTCAATGAGGAGATAAGGAGGAAGTCCCTAGGGCCTGCTCAACAAGAGGCCCTTGTGACACAAGATCGGGGGAGAGGAAAGAACAGAAAGGGAGGAAAGGCCCGAGATAAATCAAGAGGCAAGTCAGTTGCCAGGAAAGATGTTGAATGCTGGAATTGTGGCAAGAAGGGCCACTATAAGCATGAATGTCACAAGAAGAAGAGTGACAAGAAGGGTAAAGGAAAGGAGAAGGAAGATGAATCAGATTCTACTGCGGTCGCCTCAGATGGTGACGTTGTTGTTATTCTTTCGGCAGATCACGATACTTGTCTCACGGCTTCGAGTCAGGACACCGACTGGGTGATAGACTCAGGAGCCTCGTTTCATGCGACTCCACGCAGAGATTTCTTCACAAGCTACAAGTCAGGTGACTATGGGACAGTGAAGATGGGAAATTCTGGTATTTCGAAGATCGTAGGGGTTGGTGATATTTGTTTGAAGACCGATGTGGGCTGCACATTAGTTCTCAGGGATGTGAGACACATTCCAGACCTTCGCCTAAACTTGATGTCGACGGGAAGGCTGGATGATGATGGTTATGAAAGCCGGTTTGCTGGTGGGCGCTAGAAGCTCATCAAGGGTTCGTTGATCGCTGCCAGAGGAAAGAAGTGTTGCACTCTTTACAAGGCAAGTGTCAGTGTATGCAAGAGTGGATTGAACGCAGCAGAGGATTCAGCTACTGACGTGTGGCACAGGCATCTAGGCCACATGAGTGAAAAAGGGCTTCAGCTACTAGCGAAGAAGCAGTTCCTTCCAGACGTGACAGGTATACCTCTCAAAACCTGTATTGACTGTTTATCTGGGAAACAGCATAGAGTTTCTTTTGTTAAAACTGCTTCTCATACTAATAAAGTACATGCATTAGATTTGGTTTATTCTGATGTTTGTGGTCCTATGAGGACAAAAACCTTGGGTGGGGCATTGTATTTTGTTACATTTATAGATGATGCATCTAGGAGGGTTTGGGTGTATGCTTTGAAATCCAAGGACGAGGTCTTTGGTGTGTTTAAACTGTTTCATGCTATGGTCGAGAGAGAGACAGGCAGATCATTGAAGTGCATCCGCACCGACAATGGTGGTGAATACATAGGTGACTTCCACGAGTATTGCAAGTCACTGGGTATACGGCATGAACAGTCAGTTCCCAAGACCCCCCAACATAATGGTGTGGCTGAGCGAATGAATCGCACCATTGTAGAGAGAATCAGATGCATGTTATCCCATGCAAAGTTGCCCAAGATGTTCTGGGGAGAAGCAATGCACACGGCGGTGTATTTGATAAACAGGTCTCCATCAGCCCCATTGAATGGAGAAGTACCTGAGAAGGTGTGGACTAGACGTGATCCATCGTACAGTCATCTCAGGGTGTTTGGATGCAGGGCATCCGTTCACGTACCAAAGGCCGAGAGGTCCAAGCTCGACATGAAGATCAGGCAGTGTGTGTTCTTAGGGTACGGTGATAAGAAGTTCGGTTACAGGTTGTGGGATCCGACCGAGAAGAAGCTCGTCAGGAGTAGAGATGTGGTTTTCATTGAAGATCAGTGTATAGAAGACATTGAAAAGCCAGTGAAGACCCAACCTAGTTCAAGTGAACTGGAGGACATGGATCCGATTACTCCTCCCGTGGTGCCTGATGACGGGGGAGTACAGCAAGGTGCAGAGGATGAGGGAGTTCCTACAGAAGATGAACAGGGGGAGCAGCCCCAACTTGATCCACCTGTTGAGCCACAGGTGAGGAGGACATCAAGGGACAGACATCCATCCAAGAAGTACTCGCCGCATGAGTACATTATGCTCACTGATGGGGGAGAGCCAGAAGACTATTCTGAGGCCCTAGCCGACGAGCATAAGGGGGAGTGGTTGAAAGCTATGCAAGAGGAGATGGAATCCTTGCATAAGAACCACACCTATGATATGGTGAAATTGCCTAAGGGCAAGAAAGCTCTGAGCAATAAGTGGGTGTTCAGAAAGAAGAATGAGCAGAAGAATTCACAGACAAGGTACAAGGCCAGACTTGTGGTGAAAGAGTTTGGTCAGAGAAAAGGAATAGACTTCGAGGAGATATTCTCACCAGTGGTGAAGATGACATCCATTCGGGTGTTACTTGGGTTGGCGGCTAGCATGAATCTGGAGATAGAGCAGTTAGATGTCAAAACTGCCTTCCTCCATGGTGACCTGGAAGAAGAGATCTACATGCGCCAACCAGAAGGGTTCGAAGTCAAGGGCAAAGAGCATATGGTGTGCAGGCTTAGGAAGAGCTTGTATGGGCTGAAGCAAGCTCCTAGGCAATGGTACAAGAAGTTCGACTCGTTCATGTTAAAGCATGGATATGACAGAACGGAGTCGGACCACTGTGTGTTCACTCGCAGGTTCTCAGATGGTGATTTCTTAGTTCTGCTATTGTATGTTGATGACATGCTCATCATGGGAAAAGACATCAAGAAGATTGACAGGCTGAAATAGGAGTTGGATACTGCGGTATCTGAGAGGCTCATCCAGGTTGAGCCTATGCTATGGTGACGGAAAACCTGTGTTAGAAGGCTACACAGATGCAGATATGGCAGGTGACATAGACTCCAGGAAGTCTACATCGGGGTTCATGTTCACGTTTGCAGGCGGAGCGGTCTCTTGGCAGAGCAAGCTACAGAAGGTCGTAGCATTGTCGACGACAGAGGCCGAGTACATCGCGGTCACAGAAGCATGCAAAGAGATGCTTTGGATGAAGAGGTTCCTATAGGAACTCAGCCTGAAGCAGGAGGAGCACGTGGTCTATTGCGATAGCCAAAGTGCTATACACTTGAGCAAGAATCCAAGTCAGCATTCCAAGTCGAAGCACATAGAGATTCGGTATCACTGGATCAGGGATACTTTGGAAAAGAAGCTGTTACAGCTTGAGAAGGTCCATACGGACGATAACGGGTCAGACATGATGACCAAGGCTTTGCTCAATGGCAAATTTGAGGTTTGCAGAAACCTGGCTGGCTTGAAGAAGGTGAATTTCTCCTGAGTCGGAAAGGGGGAGATTTGATGGGATTTCCTCCTCTTGGTATGGCCGGGCGCCCGGACCAAATTGGGGCCGGGCGACCGAAATTCCATCAGGAATGAGCTTTTGGGCAGCAATGCTGCTGGACCGGTTTGGCTTCAGCCGGGCGCCCGACGGTCAAAGTGACCGGGCGCCCGACCATGTTTGGTCCGGGCGCCCGAAATTCAGTTTTTTTCTCAGTTACTCGTTGGACTGTTTTTTGGTTGGCCAGGCGCCCGATGGTCTAGTGACCAGGCGCCCGACCCGACGCGGACTGCTTGTACGCAGTTTCCTAATATGGCTCTAATTCTTCCGTTTTTGGTACTTAAGCGCTCCAAAACGGGATTAGGGCATCCCATTGTGTTGCTAACACGTCCAAGGTGAGAAAGAGAGAAAAAGAGGAAGAGAGAAAGAGAAGAGAGAGAAAGAGGAAGCTTGTAGAAGGGAGAAGTTGCTTGAAGAATGATTCTTCTGCGCAACGGTCGTCTCAGCGCTTCTACGTCCTCGGGATCGGTGAGATCACTCCTCTTTTACTATTCTCTTGTTGTTTATCCATCCCTGCGTGGGTGAAGAAGTTTGATCCAAGCGGTGTGTGCTTGTGATCGGTTGTAACAGTTCCCTGAGATAATGGATTGTTGATCTGGACTAGGTCCCGTGGTTTTTACCTCTTTAGAGGGTTTTCCACGTAAAAACTCTTTGTGTTCGTGTGGTTGATGTTTATTCTTGATTATTGCATTAGCATAGTCCATAATTCTAGTGTATTGGGGGGCGAGATCCGAAGGTTTGTGTGAAACGCACCCAACACGGCTCACATGAACCATTTTAGGTCAAAGTTTTAGTTTGATACTTAAATGGTTAGAGTAGGTTCAATATAATAATTAAATAAGCCCAATAAAAATTAAAGGTGGACATTTCTCACCCAATCATTTTCATTATTGTGGTCCACTGGGGTGGGGTTCACTCAATGTGTGGTTGTCATGGAGTTTTTCGAAGTTGATAATCTGTAGACACCCCACCTTCGGCTACACTGTTGGTAGAGATAGCTGGTTGAACGGAGGACCATACCCCCAAATCCCAAGTCCAAACTCAGCCAAACTCACCCTTGTAAGCCCCATTCCATAGCCCAGTTCAAGCCTGAACCCAGTCAACCCAGTCCTAAAAACCACCCTGAAAAACCCCCCATAAAAAAGGCCAGTCAAAAAATCCCAAAAAAAAGTCAAACTCACTGGGTCAACTCGCTGAGTTAACCCGCTGAGTCAACCCGTCGAGTCAACCCGTCGAGTCAAAACACCGAGTCAACCCGTCGAGTCAACCCGTCGAGTCAAACCACCGAGTCGACCCGCTGAGTCAACTCACTGAGTCGACCAGCGAGTCCAACAGCAGCCCCGAGGGAACGGCCGTACTCGCTGGAAACCGAGGAGCGGCCGTACAGGCGGCCCATGGCAGGCCGCCCGGACAAAATTACGACTTCTGCCACTCTCTGCTGCTATAAATACCCCCCTCCCCTTCTCATTTCAACAAGCCATTCGAGTCCATTTCAGCCCGAGAGCTCTGAGTCCATCTCTCCACCCTTTAGCCCATTTTTCCACCAAGGAGAGCCCGAGTGAGGAGAGTCTAACCCTGGTCCAGCCCAGCCTGACCACTGGTCCAAGCCTCCCTAGCCATCCAAATCTTGATCCAGCCACTCGAAGCCAACCCTTGCGACACCTCCGTCCACCCAGCTACTCTTTTTCCAGCATCATCTCATTCGCATCTAGCATAAGTGCAACATTTACTTTTCTTCCAACCACCCTGCTTCACTACTAGCACCTTGATCCGTCAAGTACACATGCATATGTCTTTATATTAAGCACCTGTCAGTTCGAGCGTATGCTCTGGGCTTGCCCGTTGTTGGAACCTGCCCATCAGAAACTCTTACTGTTCAGACCTGCATTCATGCTTCACTAAAAGCACCTTGATTACTCAAGCACACTGCATACGTCTTACATTAAGCACCTGACAGTTCGAGCGTACGCTCTGGGCTTGCCCGTTGTTGGAACCTGCCCATCAGAAACTCTTACTGTTCAGACCCGCATTCATGCATCATGTCATCCATGAGAATATACGAGGATTAAATTAGACTTTCAAGTATTCGATCGATTCTGTGAAGTAGAGACCGTACTTCGGTACGGGCAGTGTGTGGGGTGCTTAACCTCTTCCCACCCTGTAACCGTGATCCCTTACCTTGAATCTCTGACCGCAGATCAACAGGAGTCATTTTAGAGGAAGGAATCTTCGGATTTCCTTCTCTAACGTTTCTACAGGGTCTAGCCGACTGTAGATTCGAAGTAATTGGCTAGTGGCGACTCTGGTCTTATATAAATTCATTTAAGCACATCCAGCTCAATACGACAACCAAACGAAGCCCTCGAGAACGAGGCAAGCCAGTGGCACAAACGGCGATTTCGCACGCACGCACCTCTTCTTCTTCTTCTTCCGAAAGGGAAAGGGAGAACGACGTCGTGTGGGAGCGCGGAAAAATCGGCGAGGGTCCACAGAATGGCGACTCCGCTGGGGATGAGCTAGTCCCACTAGTCGTGATCCGACTTGAAAAAAGGATCCTTCCCGTACTTGAAAGTCACTAATCCTCATACAATCTCATCTGCATAGCATTCTACCCAAACCCAAACACAAAAAAAAATAGAAAATTCCAAAACCCAAAAAAAATAGAAAATCCCAAAACCCAAAAAGAGTAGAGTACAGTCCTCACCATTGCGCCTCCTCGGGCTCAACGTACGTGGAGACAACTTCCCTTCCGCAGCATAATCCGCACTCGGGCTCAGCAAGCCATGTCCGACCACGAAGAAGAAACTCATCACTTCCCTGCTCTCGAAATAGCCGAAGCGCAACCTCCAGCGCAACAGCCCGTGGACAATACGCCAATCATACAAGAATTGGCACAAGGAATGAGAGCAATGCAAGAAATGCTCTTGCAATTCATGCAAGCACAAACCACCGCAGCAGCCAACAATCAGGTTGGCCCAGTTCAGCAAGCTCAGCAACCATGCCGGGTCCTCCCGGCCTCCAGTTCAAATCAAGCACAACCATCGGAGTCTGCCCAAGACTACCGACAGCAGCCATCTCAGCCCTTCGCTGTGGGGCATCCTTCTCAATATCTTCCTGCGACGACAAGGCCATCTCAGAGCACCTCCGTTGCAAGAACATCCAGTCAGCTTCCAGTCAATCTTGCAAACAACAATCTCAGTAGATCTCAGCACGTCCCCGCCGATGGGACACCTTTTCAATTTCAGCACATCCCCGCCGATGGGATTCAATTCAATTTCCAGCAACAGGGACAGCACTGGCGAATGCCCACAATGGGGGTCAGTGTCAAGCCCACATCAATCAGCGGACAGTGGCGAATACCCAACAAGGGGGTCACTTCCCAGCATCTCAGCCTCCTGCAAACAGGAGCACTTTTCAATTCCAGCACATCCCCGCCGATGGGATTCCAATTAATTTCCAGCAATCTTCAATTCAGCAAAATCCAATTAATTTCCAGCAATCTTCAATTCAGCAAAATCCAGTTAATTTCCAGCAAGTTTCAGTTCAACCTTCAGTACAGTCTCCAGTTCAGTCACCATCATTTCAAGCTCAAGTTCATCAGAATCCAGTTCAATCATCAAACCAATTTCAGCAACCCGCGGTTGCTTTTCAGCAAGCCCATAGGGTCGAAGACATCGACCACTATGCCGAAGAAGAACGTGCCTTATTCCAGGAGGCACCAGTCGCTCGAACAGATCACTCAGGACTGGACGAGTTGCGGGAGCAGTTCCAGATCTTGCAAAATCAGCTTCAGCTACAGCAAGGAATCGACTTACCTTCGACCAAGTTCAGAGACTTGTGTCCTTTCCCAGATGCTCGGGTACCTCAAAACTTTGAGGTTCCAAAGTTCAAAAGATACGACGGCAGCGGTTGTCCCACAGCACATCTCAAGGCCTTCTGTGGAGAGCTGAGTGCAATCTCAGGAAACGAAGGGGCCCTCATTCGATTGTTCCAAAAATCTCTGAAGGGCGATGCCCTAGATTGGTACACTTCATTGGACTGCCACCGCATCAGAACATGGGAACAGCTCTCCCAGGCTTTCGTCGACAGATTCGTATATAATCTCAACATGGCACCCAGAAGAGCCGACCTTGCAGCACTTAGGCAAAGGAGTGATGAAACACTATCAGCTTATGTGGGACGTTGGCGAGCTATGGCAGCCAGAATGCGGACACCCATCGACGATGAAGAACAAATCTCCATGATTGTTCATTCAACATACCCAGGCATATCTGGGTATCTCATCTCGCATCCATATGCGAATTTCTCACAATTGATCCGTGCTGGAGAGCAAGTCGAAGCAGGAATCCGGGCCGAGACAATCTCCCCATGGCCTCATCAAGCCACTACAGTCAAGAGGAACAGAGTGGAAGGAAGACCTATCGGGCATGGGAATGGAAACCGCAATGGTTCTCCTCCCCGCCCAACAGAGGTAAACAACATCAACACCGCTGCTCAAGGAAATCAACGTGCTCCCCCACAAGGACGTCAACAGTATCAGCAGAATCAAGTTCAGCATCAGCCTCAGCGATATCAGCCACAACCGAATCCTCAGCCACAGCCACCTCGACAACAGCAGCAATTCAGGGGAAATGGCCAATACTCATACCAGAACAGGCAGAATTACAGGGAGTTCAGGAAGTTCACTCCACTCAGTCAACCACTTAGTCAAATCATGACTACGCTGGTACAAAAGCAGTTACTCACTCTGATGACACCTAGGCCTCCGCCTCATCCTCTGCCTCCAAATTACCGAGAAAATGAGTACTGTGCCTACCATCAAGGACGTGGCCACGCCACTGATCGATGCTATACTTTGAAAAATGCCATACAAGACCTGATTGATGACCGCAAGATCGTCATCTCGGTCCCTGGAACTTCTCCAGCAGCTTCCACCAACATCCTTCAGAATCCTCTGCCTCAGCATCCAACGGACCCCAGTTCGTCTCGTGGCCCTGCCGTCAATAGTATAGAAGAAGGGGATCATATCGATCGCTTCTTCTCCCCTATTCAGTCCATTCATGCCTACACCTATGAGCCAACAAATCCTCCTCCAGTCTTGCAAGGGGCAAGTCCCTTTCTTCCTTCAATCTCCGAGCCAGTAGTGCTTGAAGGAACACCTCCATACGATATACCAGTTGTTCAAGGGGCACCTTATAACCATTCAAGATGGGAACCAGTCGTCCTGGAAGGAGCACAATCATACATTGAGCCCACATACGAACCTGTCATCTTGCAAGGGGCAACTCCAGAACAATCCAATCCGCAATGGAAGGATTACACTCATCAGCAGCAAGAGCCCGTTGTCTTGGAAGGATCTCTTCCAGTCAAGCCTGTCATATTGCAAGGGGCAAGTCCTGGAGGCATATCAATCACGCTACGGCAGCTCGGACGAACAGAGAAACCTCCTGCCATATCAAGAGGACCAGTATTCATTCCATGGGAGCCTCCTGCCCCAAGAACAGTCAAGCCAGGACCACGACCTTATGTGGTCTATGAAGACAAGCCTCGATACTACCCCTTCAGCACAGGCAACAATGTAGTTCTCAAGGCAAAAGCTCTATACGAGGAAGATCTGGTACCTACACCAGCACCGTTGCAAGAACCAATGGTCCTAGAAGGCAAAAGGGAGGAAAACTACAAAGAGGTTCCATGGCACTATCCAGAATGTGCGGAAGTGGGAAACATGAATCTCAACGGGCGTTGCATCCGAAGAGATAATCAAAACAGAGGAGATCCCAAAGGCGTCCTCTCAGGCCTCGGCAGCAAAAATGAAGCCGCATACGATGTAGCAACTCAGCTCAAGTCAATCCCTGCACAAATCTCAGTATGGGAGCTACTCTGCACATCTCGCATACACCGAGAAATGTTTGCCAAGACCTTGAATGATGCTCATGTCTCCTCCGATACGGCACCAGAAATGATAGCTTTGATGATTGGACAACTCCTGGCTCCGCGTACCATCACCTTCACCGATAATGAGTTGCCACCAGAGGGACGAGGTCATGGGCGATCCCTCAACATAGCCTTACGATACAAAGACCTCTGTGTTCCGCTGGTCCTTATCGATAATGGCTCAAGCTTAAATGTCTGCCCACTCAAGACCGCGGAACGCCTGGGAATCAGTCCTTCTTCATTCCGACCCAGCACCATATGCGTCAGAGCATTTGACAACACCCGCCGATCAGTGGAAGGGGAGGTCGACATAGAGGTACAGATAGGTCCAGAAGTTTCTACCATCACATTCCAAATCCTGGATATATCAGCCTCTTTCAACATGCTGCTCGGACGACCGTGGCTGCACAAGGTTGGAGCTGTGCCATCAACCCTGCATCAACGAGTGAAGTATATCTGTGGAAATCAAGTGATCTCTATCCATGCAGAGAAGGAGCTCATCATTCCTTCCAATGCTACTGCCACTGAACCAGACATCCCGGTCATCGATATCCAGCACTCTGAAGAAGAC
Source organism: Liriodendron chinense (assembly GCA_003013855.2). NCBI lineage: Eukaryota > Viridiplantae > Streptophyta > Magnoliopsida > Magnoliales > Magnoliaceae > Liriodendron > Liriodendron chinense. Next base: position 8,210,248 of record ML058429.1, read on the forward strand.
ATCCCGTTTCACAGTTTCGAATTCGAGACTGTGAACTCTATCGCCAATCCAGAACCGATAAGGGTGGACCGTGTCTTTTCACCGGCAGAGCGTCTGAGCCTCAAATACCGAATGAAGAATCACTTCAAGTCCAGAAAGGTATCGCTAGTATATAACCAACGCAAGTGGGGACTCGGATACAGGGCAACCTTCATGGACAAGAGAAGGAAGAAATTTCGGTGCTCACCCATCCAATTCGTCAAGCCAGGAGAACCTTGCAAAGATCCAGGAGGGAATCAACCGACTGCACTACACAAAGGCCTCCCGATGAGCCTAGTTTGGGCTACGTGGCCCCCCATTCGATGGGATCAGATTCTCGAACCCTCTAAGCCTCCAGAAGAAGGAGGAAATGATGAAGACGAAGAAGGAAGACAAATACAGCAGCTTCAGGACCAGGTTACTCTGACACCTGCTCCCAACCAGGGGCACAACTTGCCCACCTCTCTCAACCAGGGGCACAACCTGCCCACTTCAATCAACCAAGGGCACAACCTGCCCACTTCAATCAACCAAGGGCACAACCTGCCCACTTCAATCAGCCAGGGGCACAACCTGCCCACTTCAATCAACCAGGGGCACAACCTGCCCACTTCAATCAACCAGGGGCACAACCTGCCCACTTCAAACAGCCAGGGGCACAACCTGCCCACTTCAATCAGCAAGGGGCACGACTCGCCCATCTCATCACCAATTAGCAAGGGGCACGACTTGCCCATCTCTGCAAAGTCAACATCATCAATCATCAGCCAGGGGCAGAAGCAGCCCATCCATTGGACCAAGAAAGGGAAGTGGCCAGCCCTAGATTGGTCTGATGTCCAGGTTCCAAACTTGTGTCTAGCTGTGGAACCAGACGAACTGCAATGCGAGGTAAGTGATCCGGGAGGGACTGAGTACGACTCAGATCTCGAACCCGACCAGCAAGAAGTCATGGTCATTGGGCCAGACCATGATTCTTCACCCAAATCATCAACCCCCACCTCTTCAGGGGAGGAAGTGTGGGGTCCTGAATGGTCATCCGTTCCCCTCACTTTTGAATCAGCCAAAGAGCCATCTGAGGGCTCTGGCTTCAAAAAAAAACGCCTGTTTAGGCAGCGACCGGAACTTTGGAACAAGTTGGGCTCAATCATGGTCTGCAATGCCCACTTGTTCAAAGTCCCGTGAATTTCGAAAAGCCAAAAAAATCAAAAACTTTCAAAAACCAAAAACATCTAGCATCTCAATTTCAGAAAAATCTCAAAAATCAAAAAATATTTCTTTCCCTGCATTCAATAGTGTGCCAAGTTCGTCTAAAGAGTCGCATGAGTTTGAAGTCGAATCATATGATTTCGACATCGAATTAGACTTCGAACTCATGGGTCTGGACGAAGCTCGGGACGAGGAAGATGATGATCCAGCTCCCGAACTAGAGGATCTCCTCAAAAAGTTCGAATCTAAAGCCAATGTTGTAGCCGATGATTTCGAGATAGTAAACTTGGGGACACCTGAGATCCCTAGGGAAGTACGCATTGGAAAATCGTTGCCACCTGAGATGAAACAGAAAATGATAGAGTTCCTAGCTCCAAGATTGTCCAACTTCGCGTTCTCATATGAAGACATGCCGGGGCTCGATGAAGAGCTCGTTGTACACCATCTGCCAACCAAGGCAGATATGAAGCCCGTGAAGCAAAAACTTCGAAGAATGAAGCCAGAATGGGCTCTGAAAGTCCGAGATGAAGTCATCAAGCAGTACAACGCGGGATTCTTGGTAGTCTCCAACTACCCTGAATGGCTCGCCAACATCGTGCCAGTACCAAAGAAGGACGGCAAGGTTCGAATGTGCATCGACTTCCGAGATCTCAACAAAGCCAGTCCAAAAGATGACTTCCCTTTGCCACATATCGACACTCTAGTCGACAACACTGCAGGATACAAGATCTTCTCATTCATGGACGGGTTCTCAGGTTACAATCAGATCAAGATGGCCGTCGAAGATCGCGAGAAGACATCGTTCATCACTCCCTGGGGAACCTTCTGCTACAGGGTAATGCCGTTCGGTCTGAAGAACGCAGGAGCAACATATCAGCGAGCAATGACAGCACTATTCCACGACATGATGAACAAAGAGCTCGAAGTATATGTGGACGACATGATCGTCAAATCTCGCACAATTGAAGGACACTTTGAAGATCTGAAGAAGTTATTCAACAGATTAAAAAAGTACAAGCTTCGCCTCAACCCTCGAAAGTGTGTCTTCGGTGCAATGGGAGGTAAGCTCCTCGGCTTTATGGTGAGCGAAAATGGCATCAGGGTCGACGAGACCAAAACCAGAGCAATCATCGAGATGCCTCCTCCTAGAACAGAGAAAGAAATTCGTGGCTTCCTCGGCAGAATTCAATACATCAGTCGCTTCATCGCACAGCTCACACCTATCTGTGAGCCCATATTCAAGCTCCTTCGGAAGAACGTCCCAAAAGAATGGAATGATGATTGCCAAGTCGCCTTCGACCGCATCAAGAAGTATCTCATGAATCCTCCAGTCCTAGTGCCGCCCACTCCTGGACGACCACTATTGTTATACATCTCGGTAGCAGCAGAAGCCATAGGCTGTGTCCTCGGTCAGCACGACGAGACCAGGAAGAAGGAACAAGCAATATACTATTTGAGCCGGAAGTTCACCGACTACGAGACCAGGTATTCCCCAATCGAGAAGACTTGCCTCGCCCTAGTCTGGGCAACTCAGCGACTCCGTCAATACATGATTGCATTCCCTATTCTCCTCCTCGCTCACATGGATCCGCTCAAGTACCTGTTCGAGAAGCCGGCACTCACTGGAAGAATAGCTAAATGGCAGCTACTCCTGTCTGAGTTTGACATCACCTATGTCACTCAAAAGGCAATCAAGGGACAGGCCCTCGCCGATCATCTTGCGGCTCACTCTCTCCTGGATTATCAACCGCTCAAGACGTTCTTCCCTGATGAAGATCTCTTGCTTATTGGAGGGGATGAAAAGAAGAAAAAAGATGAGTGGACGTTATTCTTCGACGGCGCAGCAAACTCTAAAGGAAGCGGTATTGGAGCAATCCTCTACTCTCCAGACGATGTCCCTATTCCTATCTCAAGGCGCATAGCATTCGAGTGCACCAACAACATGGCAGAGTATGAAGCATGCATCGCTGGCTTAAGAGAAGCCATAATCTTGGGCGTCAAGAAGCTACGAGTGTTTGGAGACTCACAGCTTATCATCAATCAGACCAATGGCGAATGGAAGACCAAAGACGAGAAGTTGATACCATATCATGTGTATCTTGACAATCTGATCGAAGAATTCAAGGAAATCACCTTCTCATACATGCCCAGAGCCAAGAACCAGTTTGCAGATGCTCTCGCCACGCTCGCATCAATGCTCGAGATCCCAAAAGGAGCTTCAGAATGGGAGCTCACAGTCGAAATTCAAGAAGAACCTGCTTTTTGCCTGCAAATAGAAGAAGCCGAAGCTGTCCCTGACAAACCCTGGTATGCCGACATCAAGCAATATCTCGAAACCCAGGAGTATCCAGAATCAGCAACAGCAACAGATCGCCGAACCATCCAACGTTTGGCCGGCCAGTTCACCATCAGTGGCGAAGTTCTCTACAAGCGATCCTATAATCACATCCTTCTTCGATGCGTCGATGAAACAGAAGCTGCAAAGATCATGGAAAAAATACACGAAGGGATCTGTGGCCCACACATGAATGGGCACATGATGGCAAAGAAGATTCTACGACTCGGCTACTATTGGCTCACCATGGAGACAAACTGTTGCAAGCACGTCAGAAAATGCTTCAAGTGTCAGGAGCATGCAAATCAAATCCATGCCCCATCATCAGAGTTATACAACCTGACCACCCCCTGGCCCTTCTCCATGTGGGGACTCGACATCATCGGCAAGATCAGTCCCAAAGCATCAAATGGTCACGAGTACATACTTGTGGCAGTCGACTACTTCACCAAGTGGGTAGAGGCAGCCTCCTACACCACGATTGCAGCATCTCAAGTGATCAAATTCATGAAGAACAACATCATATGCCGGTATGGAATCCCCAATGCTATCATCACAGATAATGGGACCCCGTTCGTCAACAAGAAGATGGATGATTTCCTCAGCAAGTTCAAGATCCAACGTCATCGATCAAGCCCCTACCGTCCCCAGATGAATGGTGGGGTAGAAGCCGCAAACAAGACAATCATCAGGATACTCGAGAAGATGGTCGTGACATATCGAGATTGGTCAGATATGCTCCCATATGCACTTTGGGCCTATCGAACGTCTGTACGGTCTGCTACGGGGGTTACTCCTTTCGAGCTTACTTACGGAATGGAAGCAGTCCTACCAGTCGAGGTGGAAATACCATCACTACGAGTGTTACTCGAAAGCGGAATTGAAGAAGGAGAATGGCAACGGGCCAGATTCGATCAGTTGCAGCTGGCAGATGAAAAACGCATGCGTGCACTAAGTCATTCACAGTGCTATCAGAAAAGGATCGCTCGGGCTTACAACAAGAGAGTCCGAAAAAGGAGCTTCAAGGTAGGCGACATGGTCATGAAGAAGATTCTACCGTCGCACCTTCCAGATCCCAGAGGAAAGTTCAAACCCTCGTGGGACGGGCCACTGATCATCAGAGAAGTACTTCCTGGAGGCGCCCTCAGACTCACCAGCATGAGAGGGGTGGATCTTCCTGAGCCAACCAACGCCGACAACGTGAAGATCTTTCACGGGTAAGTTATTCTGACCTTATCAAAGGTTACTTTAATAGAGCTGAAGTCAAGGGGTCAAAGCTAAGATCTCTGAGAAATCATTCCGTCCACCAATAAGTGTTTCAAATAAGGGGATTCAAAAAGAGAAAAATATAAAAAAAAAAAGCGGATTCAAAAGGAAAAGACAAAAAAGAAGAAGAGAAAAAGAATACAAAAGAAAAAAAAAGAGAGAAAAAAAAAAAGAAAAAGAAAAAGAAAAAGGGAAGCCAAAGAAAGGCACTCAAGAAAAAAAAATCAATCCAAGAAACACAGTCATCCATCCATTCATCTCAGAGGGGTCTTTAGCAAAGACCGACAGCTCTATTATCGTAACTCAGGATAAGGGCTGAAAGACTGCCATCGGCCGGCAACGACGGATTCCCGACCTCTAGCCGCCGCAGTTATCCAGAAACCCCCCCCCAAAAAAAAGAGAAAAAAAAAAAGAAAAGAAAAAGAAAATGTGTGCCTAAACAAAAAGGGCGGAGTGAAAACCCGAAAGGGCGCTCCGAGTAAAAACAGTGGGCATACAGCGGACTTGGTGAAAACCTGAAAGGGCGCCAAGGGTAAAAACAGCACAGCTGCCAAAGGGCAGGCAAGACCAAATACCCGGGACGTGGTGAAAACCCGAAAGGGCGCCACGAGCAAAAATGACGGGAAAAAGCCGGCTGTGGTGAAAACTCGAAAGAGCACTACAGGCAAAAATGGCTCAAAATGAAAAAAAAAAAAAAAGAAAAGAAAAAATAAAAGTGCAGGTACCAAGAAAGCAGACGGTCCAGATCAGTTCAAGCGGTTACAGTTCAAGAACAAGAAGAAGCGCAGTCAGGAGCGAAGAACTCTACAGACTCTGACAATCTCAGGAAACGAGAGTTTCCATTGCCTACATCTCTAGGGAACCAAAGGATCAAGCAAGTCGAATCTCGAGACATCGGTCAAATCATTGACCGAGCCCCAGTTCTGATTCCTATATCCTGACACAAAATCCAGACACACTCACAAGACAACTCATGGCACAGTAGATTTTCAAACAGTTCTCTTTTTTTTAATTAAATGCATCATATTTCTTTTACATATAACATATCATCTTTTTCAAAAAATACAAAAATGCATCATCATCAATCATATATGCAAAAAAGGGAATGTGCAGGTGGCCAACACAATCAATCTCTACCCTCCTCCTCGGCCACATCAGGTGAGTCCTCTGACTCATAAAAAGATAGTCTCGCTCTCAACCTGCTCACCTCCATACGCAGGTAATGCGCCTCATCGCGCTCAAGGGTACGGATCGCTGTCTCCTCATCAGACAATCTCTGATCGGCAGCCAATCTCCTCGACATCATCTTGCAATGATACCAAAGTGCAGAGATCTCAGACAGCAGATGGCCATGAGTGGCCAAAAGGAAGCCAGGATCGACAAAAGGGCGCTCCTCAAAAGGTTCATATGAACCAGATGAAGAGCCAGCATCTCCAAGAATATCCTGCTCATCCTCATCAGCAGTCTGGTGCCAACAAGGGATACGTCGATACAAAGACTGCTCCGCAACCCAGTACTGATATGGGGCGGTCACCATCGGAAAAGTCCGCAGCTCAAATCCCAACAAATCAGCTGTCAAATAACTCGCCCAAGAACAATCAATCCGGGTCCTAAAGTCAGAGGATCTGGATGGAAGTGCTCGACGCCCGATACCCGCGAAAGCGAAAAGAGGAACATCCTGCTCGTACCCAAACTGCCGCAGGAACCGAATGGGGTGATAAGAGAAATAAGATTGAAAGCCTACCAACATCAGAGGAAGGCGGTGTGCATCGCAAAGCACTGGAGGAAGTGAAAGCCAAGATGACTCCCAACGAACGTTCCAGTCACGAAGTTCAGCGAACATCCTGCGATACAGGGGCTCGCTCATCCTGGTTGTATGAGGAAGGAACTCGATGGTATAACGCATAATGTCAGAGCTAGGAATGCCAGGAAGAAGTACAGGAACGGTCAGAGAAAGACGCTCCCATAGCCATACCTGATCACAGAAAGCAAAAGAAGTTCAGCTAGAGCAAAATAATTCCTAGCAAAGCAAGAAGAAAAAAGGTGCAGAAAAGATACCTGAAGGAAAGCACAACAGCCGCGAAGGACACGAGTGCGGCCCAGGGCACAGTCGGTCAGCCCATCAAATAGCTCGGCTAAGATGAGAGAAATGATCCCCTGCCGACGGACAGCTCGGCTCATCACCTCAAAAAGCAAAGGAGTCTGGGACCTGCGCCATCCCGAGAACAGCACCTCAGCAATCAAACAGAACATCAGTGCATTCCGAGCAAAGGTGGAACCGGCCGTACCCTGAGGACCCGAAAAAAGATCATACAGCAAGTCCAAAGAGAACACTACAGCATCCTGGACACTAGCTGCAGGTCGAACAAGATAGGGGATCCCAAACCAGTTCTGCGGTGTAGCAGTCTTCGGCGATGTCTTCGGCGAAAAGTACTGAGTATAATCCAAGGGTAAGCCTGTCAAGCGTGCAAGCTCCTCCAAAGAAGGCCCCATCTCCATATCGTTGAACGCAAACAAGTTCAACGAAGGGACCCAGTCAATCACGGCAGCTCCGAGCATTCTCCAGTCAATGTCAACTCTAGCCATATGAATCAGATTGCCAAAGCCATAGGACTCCAAATCTCGAATCTCATAAACTGACAAGCTGTCAAGCCAAGCAAGCAGTCGTGGCGAGCAGGAAGAACGAGGAAGCAGCTGACAAGTCCTCACCGGTATCCCCTCCAGCACAAAAGGACCAGAAGTCAATAATGGCTCATCAAGGATCGGAAGGTCAACAGGCGAAGGAGAAGGAAAAGCTGGAACCTCTGCAGACTCGACAGCCCCTGACCTGCCCTCAGTAACGGCTATGTCTGATATAGTCGCATCACTATCTGAAACTGTCATAACCTCAGCCGCATGGGAAGACTCGCCCACCTCATGAACAGAGTGCGCAAAAGACCGACGATCAGGAGAAAGACGATACTCCCCATCAAAAGGGCTACCAGTAAAGATCACACCGCACATCGTGGCACCCTGGCTAATCTGACCATCAAAGAATGCATCTGAACCATCCAAAAGGGTCCCGGCTACCCCGATCGAAGAATCAACGGCCAAATCCGGACCTGCGGCCCCCTCCAACAGAAAATCATGTATCCAGTCATCATCCTGGCCGATCAAGGGGATCATCGAGGCATCTACACCATCCATCATCAAGGGGACATCATCAATGATCACATCAAGTCCACCCAAACAAGTGTGCCGCACATCTCGGCCCTCATCCAGAGCATCCAAACCGTCAAAGGTACCATCTGAGCCATCCATACCATCCAGACATGAGATCAGCCCATCTATGTCCCTCATAGTCCCATCATCACCGTCCATCACGTCATCCATGGGACCCACACTCAAGGGATACATAGCCTCACCTATGTCCCATCCCATCATCTCATCCATACCATCCATTCCTCCCATAATGAGGGCCCCATTCAAATCAGAAAATCCAGCCATCCCACCATTAATGGAGCTATTCAAAGCTCCACCAACTCCATTCCCTAACCCCTCATCAATGCTTCCATTCAATGCACCATCTATACCCTCCATTAAAGAAATCTCTCCATCATTAAAGCCTTCAATACTCTCTGAAGTGTGGGACCCACCATGAACAGCCCCCACAGCCCATAAATCCCCACCATCCATTGCCCAAGAAAGGACAAACCAAGATGAAGACAAGATGATGATGAAAGAGGAGACAAAGAGAAGATTCATTGTTGGAATCGAACCTGAACGTACACAGCAGGTGGGGACAGCAGCAACAGGGACCAGAGAATGTCCGAGCACGAGCCAGCCCAGGCCGCTCAAGAGACGAGCTCTGGGCGGCCTGCCCTGGGCCGCCCGTACGGACGCGGTTCCTCTCTCTCCGGGGGATTGGCTCCAAGGTTCTTGGTAGGTGAGGCTGACAGTCCACGTCAGCAGATGGCGCTCCATGGGCCGCCCAAGGCTCCGGTCCACTCCAGATTTCGACTGAGGCTGATCAAGATCATATAAAAGGTGCCCCACCGGTCCAATCACGGAGCAATGCGGCCAGAACATGGCTGATCAAGCCAAAGAGAAGGAAAGGTGATCAAGTGGGGGCCACAAGCAATCCAAGCCATTCAAAGACTAGATCATCATGAGCCATGAAACAACAAGATCAAAGGTTTGATCATCACAAGAAGGGCCAGAATCCAAGATCTAATCATCAAGTGGGCCCGCAGGGCCTAAACAAGCGATCTGAACCGTTCAAGTCATTGTCCATGCAGTTGAGGAATCACAAATCATCAAGGAACAAGTCATAAATCAAAGCATCCAGATATCATCAAGAAATTTGAGACAAAACAAAGACCATATATATTCATTCAAAAGAGCTTGATACAAAGATAGAGGTAAAAGTACAAAGCCATACAAAGCAGAGCCAGCTACAAGTCACCAACATAATCATCATCGCCCCTCCTCGCGTCCCGCTCCCGACAATAAAGATCCATCAAAGGAGCAGTCACTGAACCTCCAGCATACCTGCGACGGCCACCTGGAACATAAAGCGAAGGAAGCAAAGGCCCCTGGCCAAATAGCAGATACCACTCGTCATAACCACGATCCGGGATCATGAAACGGAAGCCAGGCTGGCCCACCAGAGCCTCAACTCTCTCATCAGCTGGCATCCGAGCAGCTGGAGGAGGTGCAGAACAGGGGACCCGAGCCACCCCAGTGACTTGCCGAAGCAATCTCTCTCCCAAGTACCATTGGAAGGACTCAGCGTCAGAAAGCATAATGCGGAGACATGAAGCATCGTATGCCTCCACGCGCTGGGGTGTGTAGTAAAGAGGGAAACTAGCGTACGGCATCCGGGCAAACTGCAGCAGAAGAGGTTACCACGATCAGTTACAAGTACAGCACAAGGACAAAGACAAGCAAGATACTTACATCCTCAACTGTCAGCCCGTCTATGTCAGCACGCCAATTGTCCCCGGGAACTCGGGAGTTCCGCTGACGATTCTGTTGATGCCAGTACATATGGCGATACTGAGAGGGTTCAATGTCATCTCGCATCCTCGGCGCAAGATGCGGAAAATGGTCATAAAATCAGGTCTGGATGAAAGTACATTTAATGATCAGAGAGAGAAAGGAGGCAAATGGCTCCAAGGAGGATGAAAAAAGAGGTACCTCAACGACAGGCCAGAAGCCTGTGAAGGACCGGCTATGCCGACAGGTCTTGTCCAGACCTTGAAAGAGACGGGTCAGGATGGCCCCATTCCAGTTATAAGGGTGATGAAGATCCTCGACTAAACGAAGAAATTTAGGATCAACTCTCTCATTCGCATGGCAAAAAAGAAAGGATCCAAAAGCATAGGTGATCATGGCCCGCGCTTTATGGAGGGCCTCTCGCTCGGTGGTAGGGACGACGGAAGCAAAATTGTTGTAAAACCATCGCATCTTCACTTGTTGGCCTTGGAATTCACCCTCAGGAGGGACGTCACCGACAAGCCGCAGCCAATCAGTGGAAGAGAGGGGAGCTAAAGAGCTAACTTGAGGGACAATTGCCCCATGAAACGGGAAACCTATCTGCATGTAAATGTCCAAAGGGGTTATCCCCCATTCTCCACAAGGGAGTTGAAAGGTGTGGGTCTCATCCCGCCACCTCTCACAAAGGGCCGCAAGCATCATACGGTTGGCGTCGTTATTATGGAAGCGTAGGGTGAGGAGGCCAGCAAAAGGAGTACCATCTAGTACTCGCTCAAGCAAGGGCTGTGGCTCCTTCATCCAATTGTCCCAGCGATCCCTGGTACCTCGACCCTTGATAGCAGGAAGAGGTTGATGCTCCATAGCTAGGGAACACATGTGGTCCCCTCGGCGGACAATGAAAGCAGGATCATCCTCGTCAACCACTTGGTGGCCCCTAGTACCATCCGCCATGGAATTCTACAAGCTTGGCAAGGTAAGTCCCTATCCTTTACCCATTAAAATCCAAATTCTCATCCAAGAAACCCATGGGATTGGACTCACATTCAAATGCAAAATCTAAAGTCCAACTCCATGTGTCACTTAGGATATGTGTTGGACCCATTGGAAAAAGTAAGGCCTGCCTTAAAGAAGGTGACATGGCATGCCTCAGGTAAGAAAAGTCCATCATCCAAGGACACATTTTGGACAACGAATGCATTCAAGTGCCATGAGATCAACTAAGGATAAGAGTCCTACTGCACATGAGAAGTTCCTCTTCAAAGTCCACATGTGGCCAAGGATTGACTCACTTTTATGCCAAGGTCATAATTCTCACTTAAGATGTTTCCATCTTTTTACACATGTGCATGGACAAGTGGGGAATAGAAAGGAAACGGGCCCCCAAGAGCAACCCAAATGCCTCATCTCAATGGATTGGAGAGAGCACATAGCCCACTTTGGAGAATATGAGAACCCATTCATGGGTTAACCATGGGCAACCTTATGTGCCTCATCTTGATGAAAGTTTTGACCATGAGAATACAACAAGGAGGTCTACCCGCAAACATATGAATCAAAGAAGCTAAGGGTAGAAAGTTGATGCACATAGCCCACATAAAGAATCAAGGTTGAAAATGCCCATGAAAAGGCAAGTTTGGGCAACTTATGTGCACCAACTTGTTCACCAAAAAGGGAGACCATTTGAGCACAAAAGAGCATGGCTTGATGAGTCACCCAACCATCATGAAAATGGATAAGAATGTTACACATAGCCCACTTGAATATCAAAATCCAAAATGTCCCAAGGCATGGGACAAAAATGGGCAACCTATGGGTATCATTCTTTCCCACAAATGGAAAGAAAAACCACTCATACTTGAGAATGATAGTGGATGACCCACCAAGTCCCCAAAGAAAAGATCAAGGACCCATGGTTGTATGGATAGCTCACTTGAGAATCATCCATTTGAGGTTGATAACATCTAAGGGAAACTCTTGAGAACCACAATCCTACCACAAAGAAAACCATTTGAACTTAGTGAGATTGTGGGAACAACTCACTCATGGGACTTGTAGATGGTCAAGTAGCTCAAGTCCTCCATCCATTAAAGAAAAGAGCATGAAAATAAAAAATCCACATGGACAAAGTGTAGTGGGGCACACATGGTTCAAAGAAGTGCCCAAGTTTCAATGAAGGCCCAAAAGCCCATCCACATGAAAAACTTCAAGGAGCCCACTACACTTTGTACAAGGAGGTATATCATATGGAAGAGTTGGGCCACTTGTCCATAAAGGCCCAACTAGGAAAACTAGCCCACTTGAGATCCAAAATGAAGAATGGGCTAGTCATCTTGATCCGTACACATGTAAAGAAAGATGGGGTCACCCAAAGTGAGCCCCATGAGCCCAAAACTTAAGATGGGCCCTACCATGCCCATGGGCCCAAATCTTGAAAAGAAGAGGGAAAAGAAAGGATAGTTCCAAAGGAAAAATGACAAAGGCAAGAAAGCATGAGGGAGCCCAAAATGAAGCATTGGGCCCATCAAATACACCAAGGGCCATGACTTCACTTTGAGCCCATTTGATACACATGAAAAGAGGCCCAACTCCCATGAAAAAGATAGAGTATTTTGCCATGCACACTTGATGACATGGCAAAATTACTCCTTACATGCACATGGAGGGAGTGTGAAAAAGGAAAAAATGATGAAGTGGACAGCTTGCAATGTCCTTCTCCATGCACCACCTTTGAAAGACTTGAGATCTAAGAAAAGATCAAGAATGCTTGGGCCCACCTTCACACCCCTTTTAATAGCTACATGAAAAAGAAAAAGGATCATGAGAAGAGACAATGAAGATGGAAAAGGACAAGAAAGAGAAAGGAAGTGGTCCATACCTTTACCACTCACCAAAGAAGGACCACCTTGCTGTCCCAAGATTTCTCTAAGGCCCACCACTTGAAAAGAGCAAAGGACCACCAAAGAAGAGAGAGGAAACTTGAAGAAAGAAAGAGTATGAGAGAGAGAAGAGAGAGATTGCACGTTTGAGGGGGGGAGGGTGCCCCATGTTATATAGAAAAGGGGAGGGCACCCTTTTACCCAGCCCCCTGAAGAGACCAGGAGGCAGAGACCGGGCGGGCGGCCCATGGGAGGCCGTCCTAGCCTCTACCTAGGTGAAACGACCTCCCTCTCCCTTTCCTTGGGAAGAACTCCTCCTTGGGAAGGGTGGTTGCAAGTGAATCTTGTACCTTCATGTAAGAATGAAGTGATGGAAGAGAATGGTGAGAAAAAAAGAGAAAATCTCACCAAAATCTCATCTCATGAGAAATGGGTGAGAAATTGGGTGGATGATGTGGAAAAGTTCCATGGAATTTCCAAGAAAAAGAAAGAAGAATTTGACTTGGTCAAACAATGATCTCAACCATCCAAAGGCATGACCAGATGATCCAAACCATTCCAAGAAGAATCCCAAGAATCTCCGCCCTTGATTACTGTTCACTTGTACAGTTTCTGGTCCGAAGACCTTAAACTACGTCGGGATCAAGATCCCGAGGGATTGTCAATAAAACCGGCATCAGTCTTCTTCAAGATCTGGTGGCTCCGGACATTTTCAGAAAACCAAAAAAATATATACATCACTTGTACAGTTTCTGGTCCGAAGACCTTAAACTACGTCGGGATCAAGATCCCGAGGGATTTTTAATAAAAATGGGTATCGATCTCGACCATCAAAATCAGAATCGATGACCCAGAATTTTTTCCAAAAAAAGAAAACAAAAAAATGTCTTTCCTCTTTTAAAGTTTTGGGTCCGAAGACCTTAAACTACGTCGGGATCAACGTCCCGAGAGATTCTTAATAAAAACCAACATCGATCCCAGCCTTTCAGGCCAAGATCTGATGATCTGGATCATTTCGAAAAAAACAAAAAAAATGTGTTTGCCCCCCCTTTTACTAAGTCTGGGTCCGAAGACCTTAAACTACGTCGGGATCGACATCCCGAGAGATTTTCAATAAAAGCCAGCGTCGGTCTTGTTTGCTCAAGATCAATGACTCCGGACATTTTCAAAAATCATAAAAATATATTACCAGCCCCGCTTTTAAAGTTTTGGTCCGAAGACCTTAAACTACGTCGGGATCGACATCCCGAGAGATTTTCAATAAAAACCAGCATCAGTCTGGATTGTCCATCCGCTGACAGCGGACATTTTTTCAAAAACAAAAAAAACATGTTTGCCCCTCTTTTGTACAGTTTCATGGTCCGAAGACCTTAAACTACACTGGGATTAATTTCTCGGGGGACCTTTCTCGCTTTCAACTAAAAACCGGCATCGGCCTCGACCGTTGGGATCATGGTTCGATAACCCGGATCATCTCAAAAATACCAAAAATATTTTAAAGCTTTCCATAAAAACCAGTGTCAATCTCGATTACTCGAGTTGAAGTCTGGAACTTTTTCAAAACAAAAAAAATATATATACAATATAAAACAAAAAAAGTTTTCATCACCAGTTTTGATCCATCAATTTATCCCCAGTGGTCCGAAGACCTAAAACTACACTGGGATTAACTTCTCGGGGGATTTCTTTCCTAACCTGTCCCAGACATGGCTGACACTTGATCGTACGGGTGTCTGGAATCTTTTAAACAGGTAAAGGCTGAGGCGGGCAGAACTCCGCAATCCTGTTCGTGTTGAACGCACCGTGATAGACAACCTTGAGTTGGAAGTCGCTGTTGAAGCTGACGGATGTTCCCTGTTCCTAGAACTCATGAAGGGGATTAAGGCTGTTGGGAGGTGAAGCTCACCCTCACGGAATTGTGAGCAACGTAAGACCCCAAACTGGATTGACTAAGGGAAATGTGAGGATGTGGCTCATCTTGTGGCCGAAGGAGTCCGTCGGACGATACGTGGTCTATGTGCATTGCACATGAGGAACAGGCAACTTTGTGGGTGTGTTGACTGAAAACCCTCAAAATCCCCTCATCCGAAGATGTAAAACTACGGCACTTAACTGTGTGAGACTCGTCTTGCTCGCTGACGTAAAATGGATCGGGTGCCTTACCAGCAGTAGAAGCTGAAAGTGGATGGAAATTCCATATCTTTTCCCTGCATTTCAGAAAAATCACAAAATACAAAAACATTGCAAAATCATCTCTTCAAAAATCACAAAAATATTTCCATCAAATATCTGCAAAAATCACAAAAATATTTCCCTTGCTTTCAATCAAAATATTTCAAAAATCACCAAAAATATTTCCTGTGTTTTCAATAACCAATCTCTATCCTGATCGCTCAGGTAAAGATTCGGACCACATATCTACAAAAAAAAATCACAAAAATTAGCATCCCCAGCACTACAATTCAGGAGTCTTGAACTCCGCTCACTTCACAGTATGGGATGACGGATCCAATCGCCCGCAAATTGGAATCTTGACAAAAACGGGCAACCAAACACCATCTCAATCACATGAATGCCCAGAAGAACATCTTGAAGTCGGATGATATCCTCGTACATTCTCATTAGCAAAGAAACAGCATCTTGGGACGATGGACCTGATCGACCACGGGTCGGGATCTTGACCAATCCGCTGTCCAAATCTCCGTATCAAAAAGAAAAATCCCCAAGGGAAGCACAACCCTACAAGCAATAAGCTCAAAAGTTCTCTACACCCATAGCAAAAGCAAAATCATCAAACTGAAAGAGAATGAGCCAAAGCCATGCATTCATCATGCATCTCCATGCATCAGCATCCATCGCATCAATCATCATGTTTACCTGCTTTCAAAATAAAAGTCGGTTAGCTAAAGACCCCACAGGCATCCCTAGTGGAGGCACATGCGAACCAGATTTTCATTTCAAAAAGACAAAAAAATATTTCTATTTGCAAATAAAAACCCCACGGAGTATCACTCCCCAGAGTGGGTATCTTTTCAAAAACCCAAAAATATTTTCTCAGTAGAGCGTTCTGCCTCCAACACACCAGGAGATCTTCCATATCTCTGGGTAGGAGCCAAAGCAAAAATCAAATAAGATCCAATGTCTCGCGGTTTCCCCGGAGATCATCGGATCCAATGCACTCAAAGTACGGTCGAACCGAACTCCAGTGTCAGTGCGGTCGTACCACATGCCAAGATACAAAAAAGATGAAAGCCAAAAGACTCGGTCACAGAAACCATTTGAACAGGTGGAAACGATGAATTGTAACCCAAGTATCCAAATCAGCAGATTGGGTGGAAAGAGTTCACCCGCACATACCTAGGCGTGGATGCCTGAAGTACCTTGACTGAGTCCAAGTCGGCGTAGTAGAATCCCGTAAGACTATCGGACGCAGGGCGTCTAACCACTTTGACAGTCAAGCGAAACAAGTACTCCTGGAGTGATCTGGGAAAACATCAAACATCACACAATCAGTCTCAGGGTCAGCATCCTCGTAAGACTAACGGACGCAGAGGCTCTGCTGTACCTTTCCGATGTTAGTACCGATCGGGAATGGAAGGGTTGCGATTGGGTACCCAGGTTGCAGCAAACTGCAGGGACAATCGCAACTCTCCGAACTCTCGCGGTATGTGCGAGTTATCAACTTCCAGACAATCAACTGACTCAGATACAAAGGACAACAAAGATTCCAGACCACAATCAAGGAAAGAATGAATTGCAAACTAAGCACCGAAACCAGCAGATCGGGTGGAAAAGCCCACCCGCACATACCTAGGCGTGGATGCCTGAAGTACCTTGACTGAGTCCAAGTCGGCGTAGTAGAATCCCGTAAGACTATCGGACGCAGGGCGTCTAACCACTTTGACAGTCAAGCGAAACAAGTACTCCTGGAGTGATCTGGGAAAACATCAAACATACAATCAATCACAGGGTCAGTAACCTCGTAAGACTGTCGACGCATAGGCTCTGCTGTACCTTTCCGATGTTAGTACCGGTCGGGAATGGAAGGGTTGCGATTGGGTACCCAGGTTGCAGCAAACTGCAGGGACAATCGCAACGTTTTCTCCAAACTCTCGCGGTATGTGCGAGTGAGCGATCTCCAAACGATCAACTGGCACAGATGCAAAGGCAAGCAAAGATTTCAGAACATGATCCATGAATGACCGGGTCAGAAGTGGGGTGTCCACTCGCTTTGGCATTCGGTTGCACGCAACCTCTGCCAAAGAGGGGCATCTGTAGACACCCCACCTTCGGCTACACTGTTGGTAGAGATAGCTGGTTGAACGGAGGACCATACCCCCAAATCCCAAGTCCAAACTCAGCCAAACTCACCCTTGTAAGCCCCATTCCATAGCCCAGTTCAAGCCTGAACCCAGTCAACCCAGTCCTAAAAACCACCCTGAAAAACCCCCCATAAAAAAGGCCAGTCAAAAAATCCCAAAAAAAAGTCAAACTCACTGGGTCAACTCGCTGAGTTAACCCGCTGAGTCAACCCGTCGAGTCAACCCGTCGAGTCAAAACACCGAGTCAACCCGTCGAGTCAACCCGTCGAGTCAAACCACCGAGTCGACCCGCTGAGTCAACTCACTGAGTCGACCAGCGAGTCCAACAGCAGCCCCGAGGGAACGGCCGTACTCGCTGGAAACCGAGGAGCGGCCGTACGGGCGGCCCATGGCAGGCCGCCCGGACAAAATTACGACTTCTGCCACTCTCTGCTGCTATAAATACCCCCCTCCCCTTCTCATTTCAACAAGCCATTCGAGTCCATTTCAGCCCGAGAGCTCTGAGTCCATCTCTCCACCCTTTAGCCCATTTTTCCACCAAGGAGAGCCCGAGTGAGGAGAGTCTAACCCTGGTCCAGCCCAGCCTGACCACTGGTCCAAGCCTCCCTAGCCATCCAAATCTTGATCCAGCCACTCGAAGCCAACCCTTGCGACACCTCCGTCCACCCAGCTACTCTTTTTCCAGCATCATCTCATTCGCATCTAGCATAAGTGCAACATTTACTTTTCTTCCAACCACCCTGCTTCACTACTAGCACCTTGATCCGTCAAGTACACATGCATATGTCTTTATATTAAGCACCTGTCAGCTCGAGCGTATGCTCTGGGCTTGCCCGTTGTTGGAACCTGCCCATCAGAAACTCTTACTGTTCAGACCTGCATTCATGCTTCACTAAAAGCACCTTGATTACTCAAGCACACTGCATACGTCTTACATTAAGCACCTGACAGTTCGAGCGTACGCTCTGGGCTTGCCCGTTGTTGGAACCTGCCCATCAGAAACTCTTACTGTTCAGACCCGCATTCATGCATCATGTCATCCATGAGAATATACGAGGATTAAATTAGACTTTCAAGTATTCGATCGATTCTGTGAAGTAGAGACCGTACTTCGGTACGGGCAGTGTGTGGGGTGCTTAACCTCTTCCCACCCTGTAACCGTGATCCCTTACCTTGAATCTATGACCGCAGATCAACAGGAGTCATTTTAGAGGAAGGAATCTTCGGATTTCCTTCTCTAACGTTTCTACAGGGTCTAGCCGACTGTAGATTCGAAGTAATTGGCTAGTGGCGACTCTGGTCTTATATAAATTCATTTAAGCACATCCAGCTCAATACGACAACCAAACGAAGCCCTCGAGAACGAGGCAAGCCAGTGGCACAAACGGCGATTTCGCACGCACGCACCTCTTCTTCTTCTTCTTCCGAAAGGGAAAGGGAGAACGACGTCGTGTGGGAGCGCGGAAAAATCGGCGAGGGTCCACATAATCATGATGGGATCATCCTATTAAATGAATTGAATGTCATATGAATATGACAGGTTGGAAGATATCTCTGGACCTTAACCTATACTCCAATTGGTTGGACTTGAGAACTCAAAAATAAATGAGTATTGCACGCTAGGCTGGCTCTTACTTTTTGGCATGGTCCATCATGATGTGTATATGAAATCCACCCGAACCATTATGTGTATAATCCCATGTTGGGCTTAGAGAAAAAAATCAGGTTAACTTATTATTGGGGGGGCCATAACAACGAATATACTGTGATTTATACAAGGCTCCCACTATGATGATTATATTGAATCCACTCTCATGACTAATTGCTACACTAAAACTTAGGCTTGGGCTAAAAGATCAAGCCTATTGGTGAATTAGATGGGCCACACTAAGGGAAAAAGTTTGAAGGGTGAGGTTTGTCTTATACACTATTTCAATTTTATGGTAATACTTAATCACAAACGGAGCTGATTTTTAAGCCCTCGACCTAAAACAAAGTGATACACCTGATAAACGGAATAGATTTTATATCAACCCCACGCTGGGACCTACCCAAGCTGCCACCCTATTCCAAAGTGAACTCCTCTCCCGTGCATTTATTAATAGTGACCCCTACTTTCTAAGCTGGTTGGACGGATTGAACTTGAGAGTTTCTCCTTTAAAATTTTAAAAATATTTATTAATTTATAATAAATGTTTTTTAAAATGTTCTTTTTTTAAAGCATCTCATGTGAGTGTGGAGTTTTCTCAACGGTTGGACAGACTTTCTAGGTGCATCATACACCGAAATTTACCTTTCTTTCTTCTTACCTAGACATTTGATTGGTGTACATGTACTCAACAGTTAAAATTAGAAAAGAATAAAAATCATGGCCATATTTCAGCAAACAAAAGTCTACTTTCTTCCAGCTGTTTAACCAAAATGATATTCGGACAATCACTTCAACCAACAAAAAAGAAAAAAGAAAAAAGAGGAATAAGAAGAAAGGGAAAATAATAATAATAATAACAATATTAGAGAAAATTGGCTTCTACTATTTAGGTGTCGTTTGGAAAACTGAAAATAAGGTCTGAAAATTAATTTAAGTGTTGTAAATTTAGAAGTGCTGAATTTTAGTGCTTACAAGTATTGAAAAAGTTGTTCGGTAATTTGTTTGAAAGAAAGTCCTAATATCTGAAAATGAGCAATTTTTTACAAAAACTTGTTTGGTAAACATAAATTACGAATGTCTGAAAATTGGCAATTTGTCATATTGGCCCATATTACCTCAATATCTATCTTTGGTAGAGTATGGGTGATACCTGTTATTATCATGTCTCCAAATTTAGCGTACCTATACCCTATCTAATAAAAAATTAATATTTTTTTCCCAACAATTAAAGTGGAGTAGATAAAATTAAGCACCCATCATTAAAAACTTCTTAGGACCTATTATGTTTATTTTCCATCCAACCTGTTGAATAGGTCACACAAGCCTAGATGAGGAGAAAACACAAATACCAACTTAATCCAAAACTTTCATAACTCAGGAAGTTTTTACTAGCGGGTATTCAATTACCTCATGTTTCCTGTGATATGGAGAAATGGATGGATGGTGTGGATAAAACCAGACACCATGGTGGGCCCACAAAGCTTTTTCAACACCAATTGGAGGGGTCGCTACTGAAATTGTGCCTTTTAAATTAACACAGTTGTGAAGGCGCATGCGCGTGCGGAAGCTTGGAGTAGCTAGAATTATGGCTAGTCCTAGATGGGGGGGGGGTAATCAGGACCTTTTAAAATCTTTTCACCTACTTAAGCAAATTAATAATTTAAACTAAGTAAGCAATTAACACTTCGGCTTCCAAACCTAAGTAGGTCCAATCACAAGGTGTTGAGCGCTTAAATGTGTATATTCTAACCCCATTTCGTCACTAACTATGCATGGTTTTCAAGCTTAAAGACTATTCTAATGCATGGTTTTGGTAGTTATAGAAATGAGAGAGAGTTCACTCAATTGATGACTACAAGAGCATATTTAGGAGCCTTTGATGAAGACCCAAGGTGGGTCAAAGAAAGAAGAAAGCAAGGAGAGAAGAGAGAGGAAGGAAGAAAGAAAGAAAATCTAAGAAAAAACTAGCTAGACCGATCAAGACCGGTCGACCAACAAGTCGGACACCCTTCTGGAATCTATGGACCTCTGCTAGACCGATCGGCCAGCCATCTCGACCGGTCTAGACCGGCCAGCCATCTCGACCGGTCTAGACCGATCAGCCAACAGGTAGCCAATGTAATTTGCTGAAATTCAGCAACTTCTTCAGCAAGCTCCAATTTTTTAGGCACAAGTGCGTAAGTATTGCGCAATTCTGGAAGATTCTGAGGTGGTAGGGCTTCTCTATTATAAAAGGACACCTAGGGGTGGATCTAAAATGATCATAGAAGGCTAAGGAAGTCGTGGGAGGTGAAGGAGATCACTGTGGAGCATCTGCAACTCCTCCAAACTCAGTTTTTCTATGCTTTTATTTAGTTTTCTTTTGAGTTTTAGTTTAACCTATTAATGGTTGGCTAAACCTCTTAGCTAAGGCTAAGAGGTGAAGCTTTTAGTTGTTTATAATGTCTAATTCGAACTAGTTAAGTGCCTTTTGGTTTTATGAAGAACACTTCTACTTCAAGTTTGAAATAAAGTTAGTATTTTTAGTTAATCTTCTATCTCTTATGATTGCTCTTACATAGGATGTTTTGATTACTGAGATTGCTTAATGGGGGTGTTGATTGATAGGATTTTGGGTTGTAGAGATCCTGGATTCATCATGATATGTTGAATGCTAGGGGATCTTACAAACTAAGTTTCCTAAGAGCTTATCTAGAACTAAACTAGAAGGGGTTCTTATCTTTTGATTTAATCTAAGATAGGTGTTTATGTATTGATTTTGATTCAATAGAAGTTCAATTCATGCTTCTAAATAAAGTCTAGTGATAAAGCTTGAGGAAGAATCATGAATGTGATCTTGCTTATTTTGTGAAGGATTGGGTTGTGTGATTGAATACACCCAATGCCTTAGTTGATTATGAGATGACCATATCAGTGGATGATCCATCTATGTTAGATGCATTATGATGATTTGATTGCTCTATATTCCGATTGGATATGGATAGAACTCCGATTCCAATTGTGTTATTGGCTTGAATGGTTTGAATTGGTATTGTGAATGATTATTAGTAGATTCCTAGCGCTCTAGTGTTTATTTTCCTGATTAAAGTATAAAATAGATAGTTTCATATTCTTAATTTTCACCCATCGATATAAATCCGAATTTAGCCCATCCTAGTTCTAAAACTTAGAATTGTTACGACAATCCCTGAAGATCGACATCGGTCTTACTGAGAATTATTACTACATCGCAGCCTTGCACTTGAGGCGAGCGAACAAGTTTTTGGCGCCATTGTCGGGGATTAGGTTAACGGTTCTAATTTTTGTAATTAGGGTATAGTTAGGTTATATATGTTAGGTTAGGATTTACTGTTTTAGTAGGTTTTTATCAGAATTTTTCTACTAACAGATTTTGTTTGTTTTGTAGGATATTTTCTTCTTTAACATAGTTCTTTCATCCGGTAACATCATTCTAACTTAGACACTTTAATTTTTTTATTTTTCTGATTTTTAGGTTTAGTTTAGTTTTTGTGTCTTTTATACCTCATTAGGGGCGTGATCATACATCGCGATTTCTAAGTGAGGGAGATTTAGTTGAAGGCCCAGTTTATCACAGACGAGTTCGAAAACGTCTAGGAAATCTTAAATCGTCTGAAATCATGGCTGAGAATGAACCACATAATGTTGAAGATGTTGAGTATGATGCACCACCAATTAGGACAGAATGTAATAAGAATGAGGAACACTATGTTCCTCCGGTTAAAACATTGAAAGATTATTTACAACCAGAGATAACAACTTCGTCTTCCTGCATTGTTTTTCCAATTAATGCAGGAAACGTGGACCTTAAACCGGGAATTATCAAGTTACTCCCGAAATTCCATGGTCTCAACTTTGAAAGTCCATATGCACACCTAAGTGAATTTGAGTAGATAGCCAACACCTTTCAATTTAATGATGTTTCCCAAGATATAATCAAACTGAAATTGTTCCCCTTCTCTCTAAAGGACAAAGCCAAAGCATGATTTCAATCACTTAAACCTAGAAGCATCGGGACATGGGCTGAGATGACCCGGGAGTTTCTTAAAAAGTACTTCCCAGTTCATAAAAGCAATGCACTAAGACGAACTATCATGAATTTCTCCCAAAAATTAGATGAAACATTTTTTCAATGTTGGGAGAGGTTCAAAAACCTTTTATTAGAGTGCCCACATCATGGTTATGAAAAGTGACACTTGATTGACTTCTTCCATGATGGATTAACTTCAAACATGCGCCACTTTGTTCAAATGATGTGTTATGGTGAATTTTTTAACAAATCACCCGATGATGCTTGGGATTACTTTGATATGCTAGCCGAGAATGCCCAATCTTGGGACATCTCTAGTCCAAGTAGTAATCCTAAGTCAGCCCCAAGAGAGAAACGTGTATATGTATTAGATGGGGAGGACGATTTAAACACAAAGGTGGCGGGTCTCACAAAGAAGGTTGAGGCCATAGAATTGAGGAGTGTTAACATGATAACCACCGGTGAGACCGTTGAGAGTGTATGTAGTATTTGTGAGAGTGATTTTCACTTAACAAAGGATTGCCCAACAATCCCTGCGTTTCAAGATATCTTGTAAACTCAATCGAATGCTACAAATGCTTACCAACGCCCCTTTAGTGGACCAAATTCTAACTTGACTAATCCTGGGTGGCAGTGTAAATCAAATTTTAATGGGAGAAATGGACCCATGGTAAATACAAACAATGCGTCCCAAGGACCTTATCAAAAGAGCACTCTTGAGGATACATTGAACACGTTCATGATTGGACAAACTCAGATAAATTAGTCCAACATGCAAGCCATGAATGAACTTAAAATTTTGGTTGAAAGAATTGAGACACACCTAGGAGTTAAGGAGAAAGGGACTGCATCCTAACCCCAAGGAACAATTGGAAACAAACACCAATTCTTCAACCCATCCTCATGTGGAACATGTTCAAGCCATCACCACTCTTAGAAGTAGAAAAATAATTGAAAAATCTGAACCAGTGAAGGCCGGAAAGCCTAATGATCCAGTTGATTCTAAGAGCGATGGTGAATTGAACAATGCTCCACAAGATGAAGAGCCAGAGCGTGTGTATAAACCTGTGGCCCCATTCCCCCAACGTCTTGTCTCAACAAAAAGGCCAATTGAAAATCAAGACATCCTAGAAGTCTTCCAACAAGTCAAAATCAACATTCCCTTGTTGGATGCAATTAAGCAAATTCCTTCATACGCTAAATTTCTAGAGGATCTATGTGCCATAAAGCATAAGCAAAACGTGCACAAGAGAGCATTTTTTACGAAACAAGTGAGTGCCATCATACAACATAACACTCCCCCAAAATTCAAAGATCCCAGAAGCCCTACGATCTCTTGCATGATAGGTAACTTCCGGATTAATAGAGAACTTTTCGATCTAGGGGCTAGTGTTAACTTGATTCCCTACTCGGTATATGAGCAACTTGGACTTGGTGAATTAAAACCCACCAAGATAACTTTACAACTTGCGGATCGCTTCGTTAGAATACCGAGAGGAGTAATTGAGGATGTGTTAGTCCAAATCAATAAGTTTTACTACCCAGTAGACTTTATCATTTTGGATACACAAGAAGTTACAAATGCATACACTCAAGTTCCTGTCATTCTAGGCCGACCATTCCTAGCAACCGTCAATGCTATAATCAATTGTAGGAATGGGGTTATGAAAATATCCTTTGGAAGTATAACTATGAAGCTGAATGTGTTTCACTTACACAAACAACAAGAGGATAAGGATGAGGATAAGGATGAAGATGAGATCCACATGATTAATTTCATAAATACAATTGTAGATGATGATGAGCTACCCTCAACTAAATTTTATAAAACTTTAGAAGTTTGCTTGGCTCATTCCAAGGAAGAAATAAATTTGGATATTAATGAGGCCTTGGAAGAGCCAAAATTGGACAAATTGATTGACAAGACACTAATCACTGAGTTCGAATAATTTTTTTATGCAGGAACTTGATGGATTGGTGCTTGATTTGCCTATGGAAAGGCCAATTTCTGAAAGTGTAGTGGTTGAGGACGTATTCCAACCTACACAAGTGACCAAGAAGGTTGAAGTTTCCTACACTCTAGAGGAGTGTTTGACAAATTTTAAGGATTGGGATGATCCTATGATCCGTGACATTGTCAATGCCGTAAGGGAAACTTCACTGCTGCCCACAAAGACTCCTTCAACGGAGTGTAAAATCGATTTATCAATAGTGAAGACACTAGTAGAATCTGAAAATGTGGAGACTATAACGACTTGTGAAGAAGAATTCCAAGTCTCCACATCTCTTTGGTGTATACAAACCGAAGAGCACCATCTCTGGGATGATCCTTATCTATATAATTTTTTCTCAGATAAGTTGGAAAGGGGATTCATATTTGATGAATTCCAACCGAAGAAATCTTCCTTTTCTAACACATGGAGTGATAACTTTGAGAAACCTACTGAATTTTTTTAGCAGAATTTTCAATGGATTAGAATTACAAACATCACTCATGTGTACTATGAAGCAAGACTGGTGGATGGTTTTACTGAATAATCTTTTACTCCACCTCATAATTCTGCTAAATTTCATTCCTTTGGATGATCTTGTGTATCCAGATTGACCTCCTAGTCTGACGGAGGTATACAGTAGTTTCATTTATTTTAATTGTTTAGTTGTTTGGAGTTGCAAACTTCCATGATCGACTCTCAGGTACTCTCGTTCTCACTCTCCTTTATTTTATCATTGTTCTCATGATTCATGCTCATTACATATCTTTTTACATTGAGGACAATGCAGAATTTGGTTAGGGGTGAGATTCCTCGAATCTAGCAATTTGTCACATTTCGAGCGAGGTTTTTGTAGAAAATTTTCAATTTTTCTGAAACATCAAAACTCTTTTGGAAAACTTTGTTTCTATACACTTGAGATGTCATGAGTATGAAAAGATGAAAGATGAAATGATATGATTTTGAAATCTCTAAATTAACTTAAACATGATAGTTTTCTATGTGAGTTCCCCTATTTTTATGATTGATAGAACTTTTGAACACTTTTACACCTAGTTCACATTACACGATTTTCATACTTTAATAGGATTATTAGAATTGTGGATTAGCTAGGTTTGTATTTGAGATGTTGAGGAACTAAGCCAGGGGTACTTTGTCCATCATTATCCATGGGAAAATAATGAAAGATATGGATTTCTAAAAATCCTATCTAATATATATAAAAAGGAAAGGAATGATGAAAATATGGAAATGATGGGAAATATAGTGGAAAATTCTGAAAAGGGCTACCTATTACCAATCAGGGGATGGTCTACCCGTAACCAAAGCCGGAAATGGGAAGTAGTGTGAAAGCCGTCGGAATAATGGTAAGGCAAATTCCTGTCATAGGCTTGTTGTTGATCTGTACACCTTTAAACCCATACCTTAGCTGATTTATAAAGAAGATAATCCCGGAATTCCCTGAGATGAGCATTCACTTAGCACACTAGGTTAAATTGTTCAATTTCTTCTATTTATCTATCAATTAGCGGGAAATCCATTTAAGTACTTGTTATGTTCTAGAAAGTTTAAGGTTTCAACCTTTATCACTTAGTTTTTTTCGATTTTTGCACTTGCATGTCTTAAGTGTATAGAAGCATAGTTTCTGAAGGAGAGTTAGATTTCAGAGAAACAAATTGTTTTGTGTATGTTTTGCTCAGGACTAGCAAAATGCTGGTTAGGGGGTGTGTTGAGCGCTTAAATGTGTACATTCTAACCCCATTTCGTCACTAACTATGCATGGTTTTCAAGCTTAAAGACTATTCTAATGCATGGTTTTGGTGGTTATAAGAATGAGAGAGAGTTCACTCAATTGATGACTACAAGAGCATATTTAGGAGCCTTTGATGAAGACCCAAGGTGGGCAAAAGAAAGAAGAAAGCAAGGAGAGAAGAGAGAAGAAGGAAGAAAGAAAGAAAATCTAAGAAAAACAAGATAGACTGATCAAGATCGGTCGGCCAACAGGTCGAACACCCTTCTGGAATCTCTGGACCTCTGCTAGACCGGTCGGCCAGCCATTTCGACCGGTCTAGACCGGTCGACCAACAGGTAGCCAGTGTAATTTGCTGAAATTCAGCAACTTCTTCAGCAAGCTCCGATTTTTTAGGCACAAGTGCGTAAGTATTGCGCAATTCTGGAAGATTCTGAGGTGGTAGGGCCTCTCTACTATAAAAGAACACCTAGTGGTGGATCTAAAATCATCATAGAAGGCTAAGGAAGTCATGGGAGGTGAAGGAGATCACTGTGGAGCAGTCTGCAACTCCTCCAAACTTAGTTTTTCTATGCTTTTATTTAGTTTTCTTTTGAGTTTTAGTTTAACATATTAATGGTTGGCTAAACCTCTTAGTTAGGGCTAAGAGGTGAAGCTTTTAGTTTTGTTTACAATGTCTACTTCGAATTAGTCAAGTACTTTTTGGTTTTATGAAGAACACTTCTAGTTCAAGTTTGAAATAAAGTTAGTATTTTTAGTTAATCTTCTATCTCTTGTGATTGCTCTTACGTAGGATATTTTGATTACTGAGATTGCTTAATGGGGGTGTTGATTGATAGGATTTTGGGTTGTAGAGATCCTAGATTCATCATGATATGTTGGATGCTAGGGGATCTTACAAACTAAGTTTCGTAAGAGCTTATCTAGAACTAAACTAGAAGGGGTTCTTATCTTTTGATTTAATCTAAGAGAAGTGTTTATGTATTGATTTTGATTCAATAGAAGTTCAATTCATGCTTCTAAATAAAGTCTAGTGACAAGGCTTGAGGAAGAATCATGAATGTGATCTTGCTTATTGTGTGAAGGATTGGGTTGTGTGATTGAATACACCCAATGCCTTAGTTGATTATGAGAGGACCATATTAGTGAATGATCCATCTGTGTTAAATGTATTATGATGATTTGATTGCTCTATATTCCGATTGGATAGGGATAGAACTTTAATTCAAATTGTGTTATTGGCTTGAATAGTTTGAATTGACATTGTGAATGATTATTAGTGGATCCTTAGCGCTCTAGTGTTTATTTCCCTGATTTAAGTATAAAATAGATAGTTTTATGTTCTTAATTTCCACCCATCGATACAAATCCGAATTTAGCCCATCCTAGTTCTAAAACTTAGAATTTTTATGACAATCCCTGAGGATAGCCTCAGTCTTATCGAAAATGATTACTACATCGCAGCCTTGCACTTGAGGCTAGTGAACACAAGGCTAGCAAATAATTAACAATTAAACAACCTAGCTTAAGCATGCATAGATTAACATATGATTAAACTAACCAAGCACCTAATCTATGCAACCTAAGTAGACTATATAAGAATAGATTATAAAGCTCAAGACTACTCAAGTAAGTGAAAGTACATTATGTGTGTGTGGATGTGTCTATCAAGTGCATAGCATACATTCCAATTAATCATTCATAATTAAATAATTAAACACAATGCATAATAAGAAATGTGATAAAATACAATCACAAACACAACAATGTATAGTGGTTCGACTTCGGGTCTACTCCACTCTCGGTTCAAGTACTCAACCCATTTGAGAACACCAGCATTCACTAGGGAGTTTAAATTTGGATCCTCTCAACCAAGGTATTTTAACTCAGATCCACTCAACCGAAGAGTTTACAGATTCCTCCCAACCTACACATTCACACCCGTGTTGGTGGCTCCCCTTGGAGACTTGTTTAGACTCTACAACTGAGTCAAGGTCCTACAACCGAACCTCAATTTAGACTCCACTCATGAGTTAAGGTCCTGCAACCGAACCTCAATGGTTTTAGGCTTTACAATCGAGCCAATGTTCCTACAATCAAACCTAATGTTCACTCTCGTCGGAGGCTCCCCCTTGGAGACTCAATTCGACCCTACAACCGAGTCTAGGTCCTACAACCGAACTTATCGAGTTTAAAGATAAACTCTACTCTTAATTCTCTATGGGAAGAGAGTGGAACCGGACTCTTACAAATGACAACTTGTCAGATTGAGCCCCTTTGTTGCACCGCTTCAGGTTACTTAATCTCCGCTCTCCCGTGCTTTAATCAGCTACGCCTGTGCTCCCCCAATCTTTGATGTCATTGCGTCGTTAATGCTCTAGTTCCAAGATCAGCAATCTTGCATATGATGCTCCAACGAAGATGCCCAAGGTGCTAAGAGGTAGGTTTGAGATCTCTACAACTAATAGAAGTGGGTTGCCTTGAGAGTCTCACCTACAAGGATCTCATCATAGATGTCTAGATAGGAATATCACTATCAAGATCAATCCAAACTCTAGAGATCAAAAGAGAGACAAGTGCATCTTTAACATGAGCTTGGAATGCTCTATTCTTATGATGAATCACAAGGAAGATAACTTGATAGGGTTAGGAATAGAACTCCTAATAATATTCAACAATGGTGGCTTCTATCTCCTTAAAATCCATCTCTTAACCCCAAAAATGAATCCCCTTACCTTTATAGATTTTCCTCCAACAGTAAAAAAACGAACTAGATTTGCGTATCTCCGATTGATCGAAAATTTGTCTTAGTGAATTTTTCAAATCCTCTAGAACAAATTCTGATTGATCGGAACCTGTGTCCGATAGATTAGAGTCTTATCGGAACCACTGTCCGATTGATCCGATCAATCGAAAACTGCTTGTCCCTATGATCCGATCAATCGAAAACTACTGTTTGGACTAAAGATATTCCTAGTTGGTTCAATTCATCTAAGAGGTTTTGAGTGTTTTGGTCCAAAGGGTTAGGGTCACCAAGGCATTTCATTTACCTGTTCTTCTTCCTTGATGCTTCTTATCCACTTGAATTTTCGGTCTTCAGCTTGCCAAGGCTCAATCGACATTACAACACATGGACTCATGTGATTGACAAATAAGGTGCACTAATATGCTACGAAAAAGTGCACTAATAGCTATCGAATCGAGTCAACAATTAGAGGAGAGGGGGTAACACCTTAGTGGGTGCTAACCTGACTATAGGGCCCACCTTTACATGTAGTATATGCCACCCATCAGTTTTCCCAATTCATTTTTGGGCATGGTAGCAAAAATGAAGTAGATCTAAATTTTAATTGGACCATACAACAGGAAATGGTGGTGGTCATTGAATGTCCACCAGTAAACACTTCCTAAGCCCACCTTAATGTCTATTTGCCATCCAACCTATTGATAAGCCCACCTTAATGTTTATTTTCCATACAACTTGTTGATAAGGTTACATAGACCTGGATAAAGGGAAAACATAAATATCAGCATGATCTAAAACTTTTATGGCCCTCAAGAAGTTTTTAAAGGTGGCATTCAATCCCAACTATGTGGTCCATTGGAGATTTGGATCTACTTTATTTTTTGGACCATAAAATAAAATGAGTTAGAAAAACTGATGAACTGCATGGATATACAGCACATACTTCAATGTGAGTGTCAAGTTCAGGTGTCATGGTCAGGGTAACACTTGCTGACGCTGACATGTTGCTGGGGTAACACCTAGTTCGCCGAACGTGGATTCCTGCCAAAGCCTTTGGCAAAATATTACTAGATCGGGATGCTACGTGGGGCCCACCGTGATGTTTGTAAGAAATCCACACTGTCCATCCATTTTTCAAGATCATTTTAGAACATGTGGCAAAAAATGAGGCGGATCTAAAACTAAAGTTGGCCACACAAGAGAGGAAATTAGGAAAAGAAATGCCTATCATTGGAACCTTCCTGATCTCCACCTTGATGTTTATATGCCATCCAAACCCTTTACAAGGTCATCCTATTAGGATGAAGTGAAAAAGCAAAAAACTTAGCATGATACAAAACTTTTGTGGGCATACAAATGGTTCAATGATGGTTATTAAATATCCTTGTTTCCTCTCGTGTCGCCAACTTAAGTTTTCCATCCGCCTCATTTTTTTCCACATATCCTAAAATGATCTTACAAAATGGATGTACGAGGTGTATTTCTAACAAACATCACAGTGGGCCCCACCTAGCATCTGAGCGTAAGAAGGGAAGCAAAACTTCCGTTGGAAATCTTGCCCCATTATCCTGCCCCTTCTGTAAGTCTAGAATCGTGTTGATGTGGCAAAGTTGTGTGCCCATCATGATATGTCGTGATGCATGTTTTATGTCCACACTATCCATTCATTGGGTCAAATCATTTTAGGGCACGAGCCCAAAAATGAGGAAGATCCAAAGCCCAAGTGGACCACACCATAGAAAACAGTGGGGATTGAACGCCTATCCTTGAAAACTTCTTGGGAGCCACAGAAGTTTTGAATCAAGCTGATATTTGCCTTTTCCCTTCATCCAATTCCGTGTGACCTTATGAACAGGTTGGATGGAAAATAAGTATCATGGTGGTTCCTATGAATGTTTCAACGGTGGACGTCACTGTCCTCGCTGTCCTTTTGTGGTATGGTCACTTCAGCTTTGGATCTGCCTCATTTTTGGGCTCATGACCTAAAATGATCCGAAAGAATGGATGGACAGTGTGGATATAACACATACATTATGATGGGGCCCACCAAATTTTGTCAAGTGTTCCGCATTCCGAGTAGTTTGAAAGCTTTTACGGAAGTTACCTCTAAAAGGGTAAAGTTGTCATTTATAAAAAAAAAATTTAAGACATTTCGGTAAAAAAATGACTAAAATTTTAATGAGAAGCACTTACCTAATTCAAAGTTAAGTTTTAAGTTAGGACAGGGCAACTTAAAAAAATGCCAACTCTTTCAGGTCAAAATCCACATTAAGCACTTAATTCCTGTGATTTACCAAACAATATGAACTAGAAAGATAAATGAAAATAGCTTCTTTCACTGAAAATGAGTTTTTACCTAAACAGGCACTTAGTGGGGAGAAATGCTGGAACAAAGATAATTGTACGCCCAACTTAGTGGCATGTGGGGACCACCATGTGGTTGTATGACATCTTACCATCCAGCAAGGTTGCCCCACCATGAAAATCAAATGCCCCAAGAATGAGGTTGATCCAACCATTAGGTGAGGCACACTGAAAAATCCAATAAACACTCTCAACTCGACACTCACATGAGATGCTCGAGTACGTGGGATGTATACAAACACCGCGATGATCCCACACGCCAATTAGTTGTGCATACGATTAGTTGCGTGTGACTATTTATCTATAGTTGATTTAATTGGGATTTTTATTGCAATGGCCCTGAGGTGTGGCTATTTTTACTTAAAAGTCCAATTTCTGGTTAGGATCATCTTTTTTTAGCCTTTTGACGGTCGAGAATGCCCCTCTAACCACCATACTCAGGGGAATCCACCGTGCCTCGGGGGGGAATCCATAGTGTCCAGGGGGAATCGGAGGGGCATTTTTTACCATAAATTTTTAATTTCTCGTCACAAGGCCAAAAATGATAAACCAAACGAGAAAATGGACTTTTAATAAAAATAGCCACACTCAGGGTACTGCAGTAAAAATCCCGATTTAATTTGGGTAAATAGGGGAACGGATTCGGGGCGGCGCATCGCCCAATACCGTGTGGCCGTGACTGTGGCGCTGACGTTGATGGACGCGGATATCCTGCGGAAGCCTTGCGCAGGAAGTTCACTGGGAACCTAGGTGGGGCCATAGTGAAGTTTTCTGATAAATCCACCCCGTCCATCCGTTTTCGGAGCTCTTTTTAGGGAATGAGAACAAAAATGAACCGGATCCAAAACTCAAGTGGGCCGAAAACGTGAGGATTGAACATCCACAGTTGAAATATTTGTGGGGCCACAGGAGTTTTGAATCAGGATAATATTTGTGTTTGCAGTTCATCCCAGTAGTAGTGACGTTATGAACGGTATGGATGTCATATAAACATCTCTTTGGACCCCAGGGAAGATTCAACGGTAGTTGTTTCCCTACCCACCTTTTCCTTTAGTGAGGCTCACTTGAGTATTGGATCCGGTTCATTTTTGTTATAATGTCCTAAAATGAACTCCCAAAACGGATGGACGGGGTGGATTTATCAGAAAACATCACTGTGGTCCCCACCTAAGTTCCCAGCGCACGAACTTCCTGCGCAATGCTTTCGCAAGGAAATCGGCGTCCAACCTTGATGTATGTATTACATATCCACGCCGTCCATCCGTTATCTCGGTTTATTTTAGGGCATGTTGCCAAAATCGAAGCAGATTCAAATATCAAAAGGACCACAACGTAGGAAAAAAGTGTTGATTCAACATCTATCATTAAAAACTTCCTAAGGCATCTCTCAATGGATGATGTAATGTTTCTTTGCAATCCAACCTGTTGATAAGGTCACACGGACATGTATCAAGGGTAAAAACAAATATCAGCTTGATCCAAAATGTTTGTGGCCCACAAGAAGCTTTCAATCGTCAATCACCACTGTTTCATATGGCGTGGTCACCTGAGCTTTGGATCTACTCCATTTTTGAGCTCATGCCCTAAAACGAGCTGGGAAAACGGATGGAGGGCGTGTATATACCATGTCCATACATACAGTGGGCCCCACCGTCGGGGCCGCACCTAATCCGGTCCCGGTCAATACATGCCACGTCTAACAAATCAGACTACAAAAGGCGTCGAAATGATCCATCAAGATTCATTTCTCTTTTCCGGCTTCTTATTAAGAAGTGTTGATCGAGAGAGAGAGAGGAGGGAAGAGAGCTTGAGAGGGAAATGGAGGGTTCTTTCCGTTCCATCTCTCCTCGATTCTCCTTCTCCTCCTTCCAAGAATCCCAAATCCACGACAGATAAACCGGTAAGATCTCATTACCATCCCCAGAATCGCCATCTTTCCAGATCAAAATCTGGTATTCTTCTTAGATTTTTTTTTTAATTCTCCTGTAATTTCTTGGAAATTCTAATATTTTCCGTAAATTCAATGTTTTCTGTGCTCGAACCCATCTCACACGGTATTCTTGGTGAATCTTGGGGTTTTTTAATCAATATCCGTTGTTATTGTGGCTTTGTAGGAACTGGATATGATCCACTGTTTTGAAATGGATTTTTAGGGTTCTTGTTGGATGCGGAACTTAGATTCTTCTACTTTTTACATGAATGGGAATTTCATATTGAGTAGTGGAGGAAAAGAAAGGAATTGAAGTGTAGAGAATTAAGGTGTTTGTGTTAGATTAGAATCTGGTATGGTAAATTTTAAGGGATTGTGAGAACTATAAGTGGAATTGATTACAAGTGTTAATCTTTTGGACATGTTCATTTCCATTCATATTGTATTAAATTCATTACCAGATCTGAAATCGTTGTTCATGTTTCGCAACTTAAAATGGCCATGTAAGGAATTAGAGTGATGCAGTGTGAAGCGGAAAATGAGCCTATATTGAATGAAGTGAAATTCATATCTTATGTACTAGATTTTGAACCCCAATTTGATCTTCAATGCAGAAATTCACTTGTGGGAATTGAAAAGAGAGGTAATGGGAGAAGATATATGCAAAGGATAGATCTAGTGCATCACACCATTAGCTTATGAAGGATCAGACCTCACAGTATAACCCATCACAAACTTTGGAAGGGAGAGTCTTTGATCATGAAAAATAACCACAACAAACCATAGGCTTGACCTTAACACGCATCTTCTTCCCAGTTCAGTCATAACACCACTTGCTGCTTGGGAAGTTAAAAGAACTAATAACACCCATGCATGTGGACAGTGACTAGATGAACAATGCACATTTGCTAAAAAGTGGATCAGACCATTAGCTTATGAATGACCATACCTCGCGGTATAACCCATCACAAGCTTTGAAAGGGAAAGTCTTTGATCATGAAAAAGACCACAACCAACCATAGGCTTGCTGATAGAGAACAATCGACCAGTGCACCAAAAGCTCCAGAGCTGATGGGGAAGGACTGGTTTATCCCTATATGCATAACTTAAATGCAAATTCAACTAGATGCACCAAAACCCATAATATGTTTGATGAAATCTCAAAGCCACTTGCACTGAACCTGTTTTCAAGTTGTAGAAAAATCTGTTTACAGGAAATTCAGATTGCAGAAAATCTATTACAGAAAATCTGGTTGCAAAAAATTCTGAGTGCTAAAAAATCTGTTGCAGAAAATCTGATTGCTGAAAATCTGTTTATAGAAAATCAGATTGTGTAAACCAGTAGGCACAATAGAGAATCAGGTTGTGCAGAGAATTGAAAATAAGTGAGATTTCAATAACATAGGAATTTCCTCAAACATATGGTACGTATGAACTAGACTTTTTGCAAATCCTATATTAAACCTGCTTTGATACCAAAATTGATGAAGGTTGAATATAAAACAAGAATCTCATGCAAAAATTCAGCAAAAGTGGAATCAGTGTGAACGTGAATATATAAAATCTACTAACTTATCCACAATTTCAAGTAATAGATGAGCAATAAAATCAAGGATCAAACAATAATTAGAAAGTTTCAGCATGTTAAACACATTCCATCCTACATGCATCATTGTATAAGACCATCATACGTAGGAACTAAGGGAATGGGGTTTCCCAAACTAGTATTGGGTTGATTTGCGCTTCAATGGATAGATCTAGGGATTTAGGGTTCTCAACGGGTAGCTTAGGGTTAGGGTTTTAGGTTTAGGGTTTATATAAAGGGTTTAGATAGAGGAACATTGGGGAAAATCAAATAGGAAAAGGGTCTAAACAGGTGTGATGTATGGCCGTCCATACGGCTGTACAACCCCCTCCCTTCCTCCCATCTCGTTCCCCCCTTCTTAATCCCTAAACCCCAGCACTCTAAACCCTTTTTTTCTCTTACCATAACGCTAATCCTCTTCTCAAAACTCTAATTCCATATTTACCTAAACCCTAGCCTTGCCAAAACCGTAAAATCCTAATTTCCCAGATTTCATAGAAACCCTAACCTCCTAAACCCTAATCCCTTAACCCTAGGTTGACTTAGATCCTCCCAATTGAATATAAACTCAACATCTGTTAATGTGGGGATTCTATCTCTCATTGGGCCTTTAAATTTCATGAGTTTTATGGTTACGCTGTGTGATGTAGTTTGCATGTGAATATGAATTTTACCACTCTCTTGTTAGTCTTTTTTATTGTGGTAGAATAGTATTATTTTGTGATTTTTCTAGTTCATTTAATCCTCTCTTCTATGCTCTTTGCATCATACTAGTTGCTCATGTCATCCTGCATCAAATTTTGGTATTAGAGCAAGTTTAGTATAGGATTTGCAAAAAGTCTAGTTCATGCATACCATATGTTCAATGAAATTCCTATGTTACTGAAATCTTACTTATGTTGAATTCTCTGCACAACCTGATTTTCTATTGCGCCTACTTGTTTACACAATCTGATTTTCTATAAACATATTTTCAGCAATCAGAATTTCTGCAATCAGATTTTCAGCGTTCAGAAATTTCTGCAACCAGATTTTCTGCAATATGAATTTCCTGTAAATAGATTTTTCTGCATCCTGAAAACAGGTTCGGTGCAAGTGGCTTTGAGATTTCATCAAACATATTATGGGTTTTGGTGCATCTAGCTGAATTTGCATTTAAGTTATGCATATAGGGATAAACCGGTCCTTTCCCATCATCTCTGGAGCTTTTGGTGCGTTGGTCGATTGTCCGCTATCACTTACCCTTAACACGCATCTTCTTCCTAGTTCAGTCATAACACCATTTGCTGCTTGGAAGTTAAAAGAACTAATAACACCCATGCATGTGGACAGTGCCTGGATGAACAATGCACGTTTGCAAAAAAGTGGACAGTAACGAATGGCGTGTAGATGAGCAATTCTCACGTGTGAATGTTCCTCACTTGTGCGCTCCGCAATTTGAATGGACCACCTATGGTGCCACCAATATTATAGGATTACCTGTGGAGCTACCAATCTGATCTATCATCTATGTGATTGTGGAGCCACTAATCTGATTTGTTTCGGTACATTGGTTTAACCTGGTTATTAAGTCAATGAGATCTCAACACCTGAATTACAAACAAATGGACCGGAGTACACTCACAAGAACATTGAAGTCGAGGGAGGAATTATTTATTGATATCGAGTTTCTTCTTACAAAACTTAAGAAAACTCACACTTGGAAATTTTTTCCATTCCTACCTCCTACACCATCCCTCCTTTTTGTAGACCAGAAGAAAATCTTCAATGAGAATCTCCCCAACTCAGAGATTGATTTCAAATCAACTAATCAACCTAGATGGTAAAAGCTTAATAATAGTAAAAGAAAATCTAGGAAATTATCCTCCAAATCTTCAATCACATTTTCAAATTAGCCCATATATCTTCAATGTAACGGCCGTTACATTGAATTTTTTTACAAAACTAAAATAAATCTATTACGATTGATGCTCGAGTAGGATGGGACCCTCTGAATACTCTCCTTTGCCCATGTCTTGTTCTTCCTGAAAACCTGCAAGAACTGTGGTGATTTTGGTAAGCTAAAAGCCCAGTGAGATCATTTTCAACATAAGGAAATTCCAATTGATTTAAGATAAGATCCTATACAACACTAGGAAAATTCGCTTTCATGTACCACCTAAATAGTGTCGTGACTTTTGTCTTTTGAATGATGCTTGTAAGTATTATGATGTCATGGATGCGCATGTACGATGCATGATGCAATAAATATATATATGGGCAAATTAACCATGGCCCCCATCTTCAACTGAGTAAATCAAGCATGCTCAACATCTCCAACCAGGCAAATCCTTGGGCAAATCAACCATGCTCGAGGAACAGATCCCTCTGCCCCTGGATGTTAGCGTACCTATTGCAAGTCAACCTTGCTCACCTAACCCAGAGCACAGCGAGGCGACAAATCAACCATGCACGCCAGGAGTCAAATCAACCATGCTCCTGTTCCGTCGTCCAACCAAATAAAGCATATACATAAAAGAATGCTTATTAATGTCATGAGTCATGAGAGCACTTTTCCGGCCTACAATGCATATTAAACTCCAATCACACCATGCATGCATTATCTTTACTCAAGTAATTTCTTCATCTAAACTAGTTTCAATTTATTGATGTTAACGACTAATGATCACTCCTTACCCCATTTAGTTCAAGGAAGCTCAAGGTCAGGCTTAGTGTCCCATACCACCAAGCCTAGCTCATGAAACTTTGCATATTTATTAATCTCATTCCTCATAGGGTTCATCACATGTAACATATCTTAACATCAAACGGTTACATCAGTATGGGGTTAAGGGGCATTCATCAATGTGTGAGCTTTTGGTGTTTCGATGATTTGCTAATGTCTTCCTAAAGAGACGTCTTATACATGATTTGAATCCAAGCTAAGTTGTTTACGAGTTCGATATGTGTGACTAGGAAGGAAAATTGAGAAAATCAACGAAGAGGAATGAATTGAAATCTGGAATTCGAAGATAGAAATAAGAGATGGATAACTTAGGAAGTAATCTAAACTAGACAACAGAGAAAGTGGAGTTTCTAAACGACACATGAAAGTGTAAGTAAGAGGGGAATTTAGAAAAATCAACAGAAAATCAATAGGAAGAATCACTCACTTGAATATGTAGGATCCCAAGCTCTAAGAAAATCGAATTCGGATTTGAGTTGGGTAGTGAGTCGACTCAGCGAGTTGACTCGCTAGGCAGACTTGGATTAAGTTTCCTTCTTCCTCTCTTTCTTCTTTCTTCGTCTTTCTTCCTTTATCCTACGTTTAGAATTTAAATGTTGAAAACGACTCAGCCAACTTCACTCATTGAGTGAGGTTCGGTTGGTTTGAACCGATTCTCTCTCTCTCTCTCTCTCTCTCTCTCTCTCTCTCTCTCTTCTCTCTCTCTCTCTCTCACTGGCTGCGACTTGAATGCCTCCGGACCGTAAGGGAGACAAGCTTTTATAGACACTCTGTTAGCACAGCGTCGACCCGACGCGTTTGAGTTATGCACCGTGCGATTTTAATGCAATCTTTTTGTTCAAATCTAGACAGTCTACGTACTACGATTCTTACTAACATTTCAGGGTTCTAATAATATCAATGTGGCCCATCTAATAGACGTGTTTGATCTCTAGATTAATCTCCCCACAAGATCAAACAGTACTCGCATAAACGATAAGGGTGTCGACCTATGGACTCAGAGGAGTCCTAGTTGAATCATGCAATAGCAGCACTATTTACGTTTTTTAAGAATCTTCCTACGCAAGGCTTCTTGTGTTTGCACTCGTGAAGGCAACGACGCATATCCAACCCAAGTTCTGCCATAGTACTATTCACCACCCTCATACGCACGTGATGAACAGTCCAGATATTTGGATTAATCACAGAAGGTGGCCCACACTTGAAACCAAAGTGGACAGCGTCCGATTAGTCCGTCCCTGATGGAAACCAGCAGAGAAGGAAACCTTCTCTTTTTTTTTTTTATCTACATATACATATGCATAACTTACTGTGCACACGCCACTACACATGGCCCACTCAGGTGTACCTGGACCTCATGAACCGTCCAATCTGTTCAAGTACTCAATTCATCCGTCCTTCCCAAAACTGGCCCAGATCGGATTTGAGATGGCCCATTTATTGGCCAATTACAGATTTGGCCACTTTCACAATGATCCAACGGATGAAATTTGAGTTGTACAGTTAATTTGGTCCAAATAAGTGATATTACAAGTTTAGAGTGGAATTGATTGGCAGAAACTGGTTTTCTTAAAAACGGGCGTGTAACTTAGTGGTATTTTCGTAATTATTATAAATTTTTGAGTTTTATAAAATCTAACACTTCTACACTGTTCTAGGTTTTATTCTGAGAAACTTTAATAAAGGGACCATACCCTAATTCCCTAAGGATTATTTATTATTAATTTATCAATATTGAAAGTTATTTAATCCATTAAGTAATTAATTAAATTGTAATTTAAATTATTCCAGAAACCTAGGGTGTTATAAGCACGTCAGAGAAGGTCCATAGGGCCGGAAAATTAATGATCTAAACATATTCCGAGTGATGGATAAGATGTACGGATTAGATTTATGGACAGATGTGTATAAGATGATGTGGAGATTGTACGGCTGGTCTATGTCGATCGCGTAATTCAGAATCGGAGTGTACAGTTAGATCTTTCAATCTGGCAATGACGGATTATTCTAACGTTCAGTTAATTGACTTAACTAAGTACACTAAGTTTTTCAGAGGCCTAGAAGTGTCAGGATACATATAGAAGTGTATGCGTGTGTTTCACACGGCTTAGAATTTAATTTCTTACGTATGAACACGCACTCGTGTACTTACTCGTGCGTCTAAATTTTCGGGGTATTAGATTCTACCACTCTTAACACAGAATTTTGTCCTCGAAATTCAATCAAACCCACTAAGCTAACAAATGAATACTACGGTGTGTCTAAGCTTCTTCTCTGCCCTACAAGCCATGGGCTTGCGTGCTCACAAGTGTATTTAGTGACTTATATGAATTCGGGTTCTTACAGTTACGGCCCGTATCGTAACGGTAATGGTGGTGGCCGTTACGGCCACTGTTACCGTTATGGAATACCTTGGCCGAAGCTCACCCATTTAATTAGTGAGATTGCCTACTGCATACGTGAGTTGATCTACTCACTTTGTGAGCTTGTGGATCAATTGGATTACTTGCACAATCTCTTCTTGGTCACCTGGACGTTAATTGCCTACGAGGCTAGAACAGGGTGTTGCAGCAAGTTCGTGCACTTGGAAGCTAAGTGGGGCCCATCGCATTGTTTGTGAGAAATCCACCTCCTCCATCTATTTTTCCAGCTCATTTTAGGACGAGACAAAAAATGAGGCGGATCCAAAACTTAATGGGCCACACAAGAGGAAACAATGGGGATTGCACAATTACTACCATTGAAAAATTCATAGGGCCCAAGAGTTTTGTATTATGCTAAGTTCTTCTTGTTTTCAGTTCATCCCCACGGGAATGGCCTTATGAACAGTTTGGATGGCATAGAAACATCAAGGTGGACCCCTAGAAGTGGTCCACTTGAGTTTTGGATCCACCTCATTTTTGGTCTCATGTCCTAAAATGATCATAAAAAAAATGGTTCGATAGGGTGGATTTCTTACAAACATCACGATGGGCCCCACTTGGCTTCCGAGCACAGGAACTTCTTGTGACCCCCTGTTGTAGGCAATCCGCGTTCGTGTCAACCCATTTTGAAGCCATTTGGAGATGATGTACAGTTGGTAGTCCCCCGACAGTCATCCGCTTTGAAACCAAAATGGTGCAACTAGATTGTCAGGTTAATAAGATCTTAACACCTAAATTGCAAAGAAATGGACCAGAGTACACTCATAAGAAT
The DNA here is from genome assembly GCA_003013855.2 of Liriodendron chinense. Lineage (NCBI taxonomy): Eukaryota > Viridiplantae > Streptophyta > Magnoliopsida > Magnoliales > Magnoliaceae > Liriodendron > Liriodendron chinense. The sequence continues at coordinate 8,251,233 of ML058429.1, forward strand.
ATTTGAGTAGAGAGGGAGGAATTCTTTATTGATATCAAACCTCTTCTAAAACTGAAGAAAACTCACACTTCAAAATTTTTGGAATGCCTACCTCTTACGCCAACTTTCCTCCTTTTATAGACTCTATATGAATTTTAATGAGAATCCCCCGAACTAAAAGATTGGTTTCAAATCAATCTAATCAACATAAAATGGTAAAAGCCTAATAATAGTAAAAGCAAATTTAGGAAATAATCCCCCTAAATTTCAATCACATTTTCAAATTAGCCCCAAGGTATTTAAAAAATGGTTACATAATGGTAACGGTACAAGCCATTATGCGAATTGGGGGTGTAACAGTCACCCTAAAAAAAGGTTGAGTTAACGACCATTACATGCGTTACAGTCTAGAGACCGTAACGACTATTCTAGACCGTAACAACTATTTTTTTATATATAAAAAGCCCCATTTGCTCTCGATTCTTCACTTCTCCTTTCTTTTTTATTCCTAAATTGATTCTAAGCTAAATCTGATTACTTTTGTGCCATCTTTGAGGATTAAAAGTTAAAATTGAGAAGGATTTAACGGATTGAAGCTCAACTAGGCCATTTTGGGCATTTAAAAAAATTGAGGTTAGTACCTTTTTTGTGATTTCTTGCTAGAAATGATGAAATCAAAGGCAAAAACACCAAATTGACATAATCTTGATGAAGTTTCTCTCGATCTGGTGTACCATGTTCCTTTTTTAATTTTTTTTATTATTTTCGAAAATGGACTTTTTTATAAAAGAATATAGACAAAGTTTTTTTTTTCTTCTATACTTGATGATTGTAATGCTTGTAGAATGCTTGAATGTGGAATAATATACAATAGATCAGATTTGGTTATGCGTTTTTTTTTTTTCACAACTATTTGTCATGATTTTTGAGAAATGCAAAAAAAAAAAGAAAAATTATTATTATTATTATTATTTTCAATTTCGATGCTTGATGGTTACTTGAATGTGGAATAACATGCAATAGGTTAACATTTGGTTTCCTGTTTTTTATTTCTGCACCTATTTTTCCTGATTTTTGAAAATTGCAAAAAAAAAATAAATGAAAAAAAGAAGCAAAGATTGCTTCTTCTTTTTTTTTTTTTCCAGTTTTAATGCTTGATAGTTGTAATGTATGTAGAATAACATGCAATAGATCATATTTGGTTATGCATTTTACTAATTATTTTATTTTTTTTATTTTCACACCTATTTTCCATGATTTTTGAAAAATGCCAAAAAAATAATAATAAAAGAAAAAGTTGGTTTATTTTCGATTTCAATGCTTGGTGGTTGTAATACATATAGATTACTTAATGTGGAATAACATGCAATGTCATATATCAGATTTGATTATGAAATATAGGAGTTTTGCAACCAATCCAAGCCCATCTGGTTCATAAAATCAATAGAAAGGCTGTGGTAGCATTCTTACCGAAGAGTGAACCATCACGCCATTATAAACATGTTCAAAATAAAATAAAGAATATATATTTGCAATCCTCTAATTAAATGGGATTTTTCCAAAATTTTCTGGCTAAAGAAAAAAAAGAAAGAAATCCAACTGTTACGAGGGGGTGCAGTGTCCATTACAGGTCCCATTATCGTTACGGAGTACCTTGTTAGCCCCTATATCTTCGATCACATCTGCCCTCTCTCTCTCTCTCTCTCTCTCTCTCTCTCACACACACACACACACACACACACACACCCCCATATTTTTCACAAATGGTAAATTGCAAATCTTGATATTGAGGCTTCAAATCTATAAATAAACAGTCCAAAACTAGCACATGCTGGGTCCTGTGGTGGATCCTAAGCCTGCATCACACACCAATCTAATCCGAGGTTTTCCGTAACGGTAACGATGGTTGCAATGGCCACCACCGTTACCTTTATGAAGGGTGTAACGACTGTTATGATCTCCTTTTTTTATTGAAAAAAATTCGAAAAACCTATATCGGCCCCATAACGACCCATTATGGTGCCTTTACGGGGCATAACGGGCTGTTAAAGGTCATTTTTTCCATAACGGCCATTACAGCCTTTATGACCTCGTAACACAGTGTTTTAAATAGCTACGCTATGCAATGTTGTTAAAATCGTACGATTTACGATTCAAATTGTATCGTACACTCATACAAGTGAATCGAAAATCCCATTGAATCGTACGATTCGATGGTGGTGTTAGAAATCTTTTTTTTTTTTTCTTTTCTTTTTTCTTGCAAATTTTTTTAGGGATTTCTCTTTAAAGTGTATTTAGGCCCACCCTCATTAGAAAAACACATCTTTTGCAGCTTTTGAGAGATTTTAGGGACTTTTCGAGCTCGTGGGGGGAGACCCCCCACACCCCCCCCTTGTCAAAGTGCACTTAGAAATCTAAGGAAACATAATACAAGACATAATCAATGCCACCTTTATATTAGAATATCTCGTTTTTTCCTTGTTCAATCTTTTCTTTTTCCTTTCTTTATTTTTTTAAAATAAAATATCATTTGGTTCATGTCTTTTAACTTGATTATGATATGATACAACAAAATGATACATTTATACAAGGATACAGACATACAATTAATGACGAGAATCATGTTATGGTTAAATTGTTTTTTTAGCATATACATGAGAAAATGGATGAGTAATATGTTTTTTAATTTTTCTGATTTATTTATAATTTTTTTGTATTTTGTTATGATATATTTATGAAAATCTGAAAAAATCTTACGATTTACGATACGATACGATTTAAACCCGATTATGATTCACGATACGATTTGACAACATTGACTCTATGTAGCGTGTAGCTTACGCTACGTAGCATAGCTTAGCCTTAATGCTGCATACCTCATGAAAATAGCTTAAGTCACGTGTAGCCTATGCTACATGATAATTTGCATACTCTACATGCTACATAAACTAGGTAGCTTAGCCTTAACGCTACATAGCTCATGAAAATAGCTTAAGTCACGTGTAGCCTACGCTACATGATAATTTGCATACGCTACACGCTACATACCTCACATTACAAGTTATTTTTCATTACAACATTAAAATCAAATAATATTTTTAATGATTTGTTACATTTTTCTATTTTCAATATTTAATGCTTTTAGTAAAAATAACATAAGTAACAATATTAAATTAGTTTTGTTGCTCTTTCTTTACCTATATACTTAACGATTACCCTTTTCTATTACTTTAAGCCGCGTTTGGTTGCACCAAATATTATGAAAATTTGTTAAATTTCATTATTAATCAGTCTAATTTGGTGAATATCATGGAATTAGTGCAACCAAGAACAACCTTAATTAAAAATCTAGAAGTAACGTGGAGGGGTGAACGCTATGCTACACGCTATTCGCTATTTAAAACGCTGCCGTAATGTGTAACAGTTGTGACCGTTACCTTTACATAACGGCTTTTATGACACACCATGGTCTAATCATACATGGCAGATTGTTGCAATCCATGGCTTAGCCACCTCAATCCCCCCTAGCTGGGAAATAACTCACCCTCAGGTGCGATTGAGTGCATTACTGGTTTGGAATTAGGGACTAATGGATGGAGAGATTAGGTTGGTAAGAACTAGAATGGTGGCCTTATGGGCTGATTATGGATGAACAGGAAGGTAATTGGATGAAAAGGCAAACGTAAAAAATGGGAACTCCATTTGAAACATTGAATGGTGTGGACTAGACAATTTCAGTGGAAACAATACCCAATGGATCAAATTACGGGCAATGACTAACAAAATCAGGTTGTAAAGGGCTGATTATTCAGGAAGGTTGGTCTATTAAGTTGTTCTGCAACTTTCTTTAATCATAAATTTTTTGTCGGATCAAAATTCAGAAGCTAGATTCTAGAAAAACCACGAATAAATAGATCCTAAACAAATCCTTCAAAAAAAGGTCATAAACAATCATATGCTCTGCCTAAAATTGTTGTTGTATAAGCATGAAAACAAAGATGAACAGATAGTTTAGGTTGATGTTTAATCTACTGTTGTAAAGTATAATATGATCAGATCATGGTTTCAGACTCGGGGACTTTCCCGGGTCCAAGACAAATCGGACCTGATGTAACTCAGCCTTGTCAGGTCGACCCCCTGTGCTTTATTTATTTTTTTTTAAGGGAAAAATAAGAAAATATAGAAAAGGTCTTCGAAAAGAAAAGAAAAAAAGCATCGTAGGCTAGTTTTTAGGTAATGTGTAGTTTTTATAACCTAAAAATAAAATAAATATCAATTCATCATGCTGAACTGGTATTCAACCTCTATCTGAGGGATAAAATTTATATAATCTATTTATGCAATAAAGTTTTAAAAAGATGAAGGATCAAACACCAATCCAAACAAATAATAAATTGTTCCTGTCTTTGTAACTATGTACTTTGGGTGTTGTTGGAAGTTTTTTATGTAGGCCCGCCAGTCAAATTCCGAGACTGTTGTTGGACCCCATATCTGTGCACAATGCCACCTTTTCTGTCTTTTTGTGGATTGGATTCAATTGGGTCCTCCATCTCACCTTGAATATTCCCCCCATTCCTTTAATTGATCCATCAGATGGTCCCTCCCATAATCCATCATCTTCATCATCTTGTCATTGATTTTGTTTGTGATATCATTGTGCCTTTTCTTAATTTTTCTTGGAAATTCTTAGATTCTTCATAGAAGTTGAGGCATGAGAAGATCTCTGCTCTAAAGAAAACCACCTTTCTTGGTTTAATCACTCAAAAACCATAAGGCATCTAAAAACTACCTTTCTTGGTTTATACCTTTCTTGGCCTTTTGGCTAAGATCAAGTGTAAAAACATTGTATATATAAAGAAAAACCTAACCAGCATTTATTCTCAGCCACTAAACATTGCAAAATCTAAGTCTTTGATCTTCCTTAAAAACAAAAGTAACTGTTGGAAAATCATAGGGGTGTTTTAGAGAAGCCGTGCTACATACTTTGGCAAGCATCGTAGTAGGTTACTGTAGCATGCCCCTTTATAGAAAAACTATTTAAATTACCAAAACCATAATAAAAACTATAAATACTCAACTATTGCCTACTCTATGAATAGAGACCCCACTCCCACAAGGGAAGTATCTTGATCTTGAATTCCAATCTTTTTTAATGTATATGGTTGCAAAGAAATTTCTTGATTACATGATCATTTATTTTAATTTGGTGCAAAATATCGTGAAATATCATGATATTTGGTGTAACCAAACGCCAATGGTGTCATCATCATTATTGTATCACAAATCGTAAAAGGGTTGAATTGAATCATATCGTAATTCATAAGATTTTTATGAATTTTATTATAAAATCTGAAAAAATATAAATGCAATAGAAAAATAAGAAAACATATCAATTATCCATCTTCCATCAATATGCATTGAGAACCTGTTTAATGGGTGTATACATGTCATGATCACTTATAATAAGGTTTATATCATTCCAAAAAAGTATTGCCACCAATCTGATGGACTTCAAAATAATGTTCCACTCAGAGCATAAATGCTATCATGTTTTGAAGTCAAAAGCCATAAAGTGCAAGTTCCTAATAGTGAGAGAGAGGGAGGGAGGGAGGGAGGGAATGCAAAGTATTGGATACTTTATGTGAGGTGTTGAAGCATTTTCTGCACAAAGATTTTGTTTCTTCCTTGATTTTTTTGTTATTTAAATTTATATTATTTTGTCAGGTCAAAGGTCTCCCATTCTTAGCCCTCGAGCTTGCCTCCATTCTTTTTTTCTTGCAGATTACCTGTAAGGATTTTCTCTCTATCTAGATGCCAATTCATTTTCCATTATAGGCACCAATGATTCTTTTGTTTGGGTTCTAATATTTTAACAGAACAAGTGATATTCATAAGAACTATTATTTCCTAAGATGATTATCTGTGTTTTTTTATTTTTTGTCAATCAAGTGTTTGTTGGTTTAAACTAGTAGTAATATGTTCATATTGGAACTACGTGAATATGCTTTCTAGTTTCCTTTGTATTTAATATTTCCATTGTTTTATTTAAATTTGTTTATTTACTTAAGTTATTATTTATTTGTCCATGGAAGTGTCCCCGTGCCTAGATTTTTGAAGTTAGCCGTGTTGGACACTTTAGGGCACTTTGTGACTTGGCATCCGTGCCACCTGTCTATGTAACACTAATGGTTGCTTGAAGTCCATGGAAACAATGGTGCCCTCAATCACCTATTCTTAAGAAGCAGAGCGGAGCTTCTTGGCAATCCCCCCCACCTCACCATGCACACATTATTTTTTATCATTAGGTCTGGAGCTGATTCCCATTCCCTCGTGTACTTGTGATCTTATATTGCACTTTCCACAGGCAATTTTTGGCATTTAGTAAGATAGGAAACTTCATCATGGAATTCCCTCATAATTGATGAGGCCAGATAAATGTATTTAGTGTTGCTGGATATTAAAGAGTCAGTAAGTGATTAGAACTGTATCAATGTGTTGAAGAAGATTGATGTGTTTGCATCTTTATTTCTTTTGATTCTGATGGTCCAACTTGTGTGCATGAACTTGGGTTGTTGTCCTTTTGAGTGGTAAAGAGATCATGTCAGATAATTTCTTCATTCATAAAATGTTTCCAGCCAAATTGCTGCCCTAAGTGCCCTAATCATTTCTACAACACCTTATTACATGATTTAGTGGTTTTGGTCTGCAATGAAATGAATCTCCAGACTGAACAGGACTGAAACGACTGAGACAGACTGAGTTGGGCTGAATTCTACCAGTTTTGGTCCCTAATGCAAGTTGTTGCACTCTGAAACCACTATTCAAATCCACGTCTTGAGTATGCATCAAATACTGTGCTACTACTGAAACATAATGTGTATGGCATGATAACTATTTAACCATGTCTTATTAATTTTATGCCAATATCCAACTCCCCTCATGGTCTTAGAATCCCCATATGGCTCTGTAACTATAGGTTGTATTGGATATGAGTATCCTTATCCACATTTTTGGAAAGTGCCAAGTTGTATTTGTAATGAATCTAATGATAAACATTCTGTATCTTGCACAGTAGATGCCATCTTGTTTTCCCTATGTTTAGCAAGCATGCTCATTATGGATATTGTTCTGAAATGCTAGCATTGAAATCATTCGCTTCCTCACAAAATATCATTGCTTTTCAGGCTGGCTTTAAGGAACTAATCCTGCGCTGGGGAACCTGACTATCTTCTATGGTTGCGTTTGTAGCTGAGGGTATCCTTACCATGGTTATTGCTCTACAAATCTAGCCACGAATATGTTTTAGCTAGTCAAATTCTTTTTGCCGTCACCATGTGGAGTTTTGCTTCCAATGCTATGGCTGGAAGCACAGGCCCAAAGAACATCTCTGCAAAGCCAAATCAAGCTTGCTCTGAATGCTCAGATGACGATGTTTCTTCGAGCACTAGCAGAGAAGAAGGCCTGGAATGCCCAATATGTATGGAATCCTTCAATATCGTTGAGAATGTACCCTACGTGTTATGGTGCGGTCACACCCTCTGCAAGAACTGTGTCCTGGGACTCCAATGTGCCATTGTGAAATTCCCCTCTCTGATCCAGCTACCACTCTTCATCTCTTGCCCGTGGTGCCACTTCTTATCATTTCGGCTGGTGTACAAGGGGCATCTTGTGTTTCCACGAAAGAACTTTTTCCTACTCTGGATGGTCGAGAGCATGAACGGTGACAGGGTGAAGTCTGATTCTGCTTTTTGTGGAGACCATCAAGGGGGCTGGTCTTCAAGCAATGGGCCATCCATAGGGAATCAAGCTAGTCACAGTAACCTCAGAAGGACTTTATATGAGCATCCCGAGCAGTCCCCAGACCCGAATTATGCTAGCCTTGTTGCAGACTATTTGAATGTAGGGATGCTCCACGATTCCCTGCGCAAGTCGGTGGTTTTCTTTGTTAATTTGACGACGAAGTTCCCTTTGGTCATCATATTCCTCCTGATTGTCTTATATGCAATTCCTGCCAGTGCTGCCATCTTGGCTCTGTACATCCTTGTTACTGTTTTGTTTGCTTTGCCATCCTTTCTGATGCTGTACTTTGCGTACCCTAGTTTGGACTGGCTGGTGAGAGAAATCATCACTTGAAATGCCCCTTGTGTATAGAAGTTGGGTACTCCAATTCCCAACACATTGATTCTCTTCCATCTACGAAGGTGTAATTCGACGACATCCCCAATTTCAGGGCTAATCCCACTGTTATGTGGGCAGCCAAAAATTCTTAATTTTGCTGGCTTTTGTGTCTTATCACTGCCCTCTGTCCTGATACTCAGCTCAGGTCTGGTGGAATTTGGCTTCTACGTTGATGGTGATGAAGGATCTCTGAGTCGGTGAATCCTACAAGTTTGTTATCGAGCTTGGCTGTTGTGGTTGTAGCAAGTTCCCAAGGGTTGAATCTTATATTGCTTTGGTAAGTGGTTTACTGTGTATAAGAAAAGTTCTTGCTCAGGTATCTAAGTTCGTCATTTCTATTCAGACTTTTATGGATTTATGATTTTAATCTTTAGCATGTGGGTATACATATGTTCTTTTTCATTTTGTTATCTTTCTCAGGACTCTCTGATTTTATTGTAGTGGATGTTTTAATCTCTTTTTTCAGGCCTGGGTGGACAAACAGACGCACATGCACACATGCAGAGAGGGGGAGAGAGGTCTCAAGTCCAACTGGATGACTTTGAAACTGTTTAGTGCTTGGGACATCCAATCCTCCTAATAGTGGACATCCAATCGGGTGTAAACTTGTGGTCCGGCCGGTTGGACTTGAGACCTCTCTCTCTCTCTCTCTCTCTCTCTCTCACACACACACACACACACACACACACACATGGAGAAGGTTTCCATTTATGTGACATGAGAATGTGGGAGTGTTTGGATAACAAAGAAATTATGTGGCCATTGTTTAAAAAAAAATAGGATTTTCACTTGCCATTTGAAAACAAAGTTGGAATCAGAAGGAAAATAAGTGCTTGGGGAAATAAAAAATTTTTACCCCTTCTCTTTCCATATTTCCGGGCAATCCTAACATGTGCTTTTCCAGCCCCATCATCTCTCTCATTTATTATGAACTTTAATAATTGTGCACTCCCGTGGAAAATTTGGTTTGGGGTATCAGTCCTTTCATCTCCAACATTCATTTGGCAGGATACATGGTGGATGGCCCCGAGTCCAAAACACAATTGCTGGGGTGGTGGTGGTGGTGTTGACCATTGAATTGACAGCCTCCATGCAATACAGTAAAATGACCATTGGCCGTCGTTTTAACAAAAGATGACCTCGTGTGGAAACTCTTGTGAGTTTACCACTGATGCATGATAAGGACCCTTGTGTGGCCTGCCTGATAGCTGAGCATCCTGAATTTTCCGTTCGATCTGATCACAGCCCTGGTGTGCGAGAGGTAGATCGTAGCCTATATATGAACAAGTACATAGCATCTGTGGAAACCATAAAGAAACTGTGCATCCATGGAACATGTCATGTGTGGAAGATAAACCATAGTTTTATTTGCAGGAAATAGAAATGACTAATTGGCTCATAAACAGCTAATTATAATAACATCAAAGTGGACAACCTATGCAGTTTCAGCTGATTGTTAACCATGGGTTTATTTTCTATACTAAAAATCTATTTGTTGAGCTTCCCACGGAAGGGTTAGGATTTTTCATACTTTTCATGTTTTTGGTATTTTTTTAATTAATTTAATATGATCTTTGTGTTGACTAGATTGGATCAAACCATTTTCAACCTGAGCACTCGACAAAGACAGACATTGGTTCATACAGTACTGAAAAATTGTACACGTTGCATATATGAAACTCAAATCAAGTAATTGAAATTGTGGGCCCAATTTGTAGAAAAACATCCGAGATCTTAAAATAAGATTGAGAGGTCTACATTGCCGTACCAGCATCCAATCTCTCAAAGTGAGACCCAATCGTCCAAATTTCTCACTATGAAATTAGAGGGTGTGAAAACCACTAGTTGGGCCAAGATAAATGTTGGATGTCAATGATCATCAATCACCGGTTAGTCCATGGATCCATCAACAAGAGACATGTTAGAGATGAATGGCGAGAAATGATAGGTTAATGAGCCCTGATCGGGTTCAATTTTGGTATCTTTTTCTTACTGCATCCGTTGGCAAATTTGCCCAGCTTGGTCTAGATTCAAAATTTTGAATAACCCAGCCCAATCAGTTCTCCATCTCGGCTTAAATGAACCTAGGTCCTGCCCATTGACAATGCTATTGAAGATCCACCAGATCTGGAGTTTAGGCCCATTCACAATTGTGACTAGCTGGAATTGGGTCCGAATTTCAGTCCTATAAGAGGGCCTTGTGCTTAATTTCAGGCCTTCAGAATAAATGGGCTATGTTTGTGCTTATACAGCCAACTGATAGCTCTAGATGGGATCAAGCCTTTCAATTTAGAGCCCTACCCATCCTATTTGTGGTCAGTTCAACAAAGGGTCAGTCTATGTTGGATTGGACCAAGAATTGTCTGATGGGTGTAATTTCAAACGTTCACCCAATCGGTGGTTGGCCCACCAGCTGGAAGGTCCCAGATCTAGCGTTGTTTCTCTTGTTTCTAGCATGTCCTGTAAATTATATAAGGAAATAATGAGCTCTAAATTGTGTGTGGTGTGTCCTACATGCAAGCAAGGAAGATGATTACCCATGAAGAAGTCGTGTAGGAAAGAATATATGCGACATCTTCGTGCATTTAGATAATGTAGATGCAAGGTATGAGGATGCCAATGCCAATGTAATACAATGTAACGCATGTGCATCATGACTGTCCTCCGAGTTATATAACTAATGCTACCAGCACCACTTTGTCCCCACCTGGCATCCCATGCCAATGCCATAGCAAACAGTCAACCAGTCATAATCGCTTCCGCATGGCATCCAATGCCCAAATCCATATCATATCATTTTCAGAAATTATTCGGGCCATACCCACGCATCTAAGACTATGAGTAAGATCTTGAATACCCGTCACGACGGTGTCGACACCAACCCGGCATGCCATTAGCAGACCCCATTCGCACTTCACCTTATTGGTGGGTCAAGTCGGTCCTTGTTCTCACTTCAGCCTTAAAGCAGGTTGGACACACCTTTTCTCACTAGACTTTGACAGTAAGAGTCAAAAGCATCATGACCCATGTTTCTACTTGGCTTGACAATGAGGCATCCCTAGGTAGCATTGGAGTTAAGGGACTTTCAACCCATGGGGCCTTTCCCTCCCTAACTATTATTACATTTCTGATGTTCCATAACCCCTCATACATCTATGCTATCCAAGCCATAAGTCATAAGATTTCCATCCCATGCAATTACGAATATAATTGTGGTGCTCTTATCTATACCTCCATGTCTCACCAAAATGTCCATATTCAAATGAATGCCAAGAGTATGCATGATGGCAAACATCCATGTGATATGATTACAGGCTTCAAATGTACCATGCACCTATAGTGCGTACTCCTAAGATGACTCATAACCAAGTAGCCCCTTGGCTAATCGTGTCCATGCATAATCCGTGGTCATGTAGACCAGTATACGCCATCATGGCTATCAAGTGATCGTGGCCCGATGGCCCATTTCATGTTTATAAGTGATCCATATTGTATGTATGCACATAATTATGCCGTGATCAATTCCACACATAATATGCCACACCTCATGATACATGCATGAGCATGATCAATATGTCTATGTCATTGGGTTAGCATGCTAGGATATAGAATCTGGTTCAAGGCCCAATATAAATGGGCAGATTAGATGGTCTCCAACACATATTACTCAGAAATATTTTAAGGATTGCTACATGCACCACAATCGGCTCATTCATGGGCTTTTCTGTAACATCTTTATCACACATTTGTTTGGGCTTACTGAGGCCCCATTTTATGCATCAAGTGGGCCCTAAGTTAGCCCTGTACATATCACAAAGTTTAATATTGTGTTAGTCAAATAGATGTATGGCATAAGGCTACGAGACGCACATCAAGTGGGTGTCCCTAGTGGATAGCATGCATGGATAAAGCGGATACATCAAGGTAGGTCTCATGGTAGATGGGCCCTCCCTTTGGCAAAACAGGCGGACGACATGGAAAACACATACATTAGGGTCAGTTGCAGGAAGGTTTCTATGGTGAGTATCAATCCCCACTGCTTTCTGGAGACAGGGCCCACACGTGCGGGTCCCATGAAGTTTTCAATGGTGGACGATCAGTCTCCACTGTTTGCTATGATGTGGCCCACTTAATATTCGGATCTCATTCATTTTGGGATCATGCTCTAAGATAAGCTATCAAGGTGGCTGGACAACGTAGATATACAACACATACCTCATGGTGGGCCACACAGATGGACCTCAAGCCCTACGGTGGGCTGTCAATACGGATGGACAGCATGGATATACAACGCATTCGTCAGGGTGGTCCATTCATAAATGGATGGTAGGGATCATCCACCATATGTCAAAGTGAGCCATCCAAGTTGGACCCCAGTCCATCATCAACATCATCATCATCAAAGTAAAGAAAACAAACATAGTGGGGAACTGTACTCACCTTAGTGAAGGCCAGGATCTTCTTGAGATGGATGGTTGAGATCTCCTTGATGGGTGTGCCACCTCCTCTCTCTCTCTCTCTCTCTCTCTCTCCACCTGAATCTCTACAATGCTTGTTTACCCAAAAGATCCTTAGCTTAAGGTTTTGAATTTTATTTATAGAGAGAAGAGTGATTAAGGAAAGAAAGGGCTAGAAAGATCAGGTGGCACAACCTCCTCCATGCATTGGTCAAATAAGGATCTCAATTAAGGTGTTTAGGCCCTTAATGAGGTAATCTTTAATGATGCAACTTTTTAAGAAAAATGCCTCCCTCTTAGGTGGCCATCTCCCCTCATTTTAAGGAGTAAAAGGGGGGCTCTTTTTTACTTTAAGAAAAATGCGAGGAGATATTTTTGTAAATTGTGGTTTTAGGTTAATTAATCATGACTTAGAGCTAATAAAAAACATTTAGCTTTACTTAATGGTTTTCTAGAAAAAGGTGAGGTGTCTACCTCCTCTTCGATTTAAAGAAAAGAGAAATGATTTCTTTACTTTTGATTAAGTTTTTTAATCAAGGGTTTAAGGGGTTAATAGGGGTGTTTAGTTGGCTTAATGATTTCTAGAAAAGATGGTTTGGTGGCATCACCCATGATATCATTTTGATGACATGCACATTACTAGGTTCTTCATGTTGTACCGCCCAAACGAGTTATCACATCAACGTATGAAGGGTATTGTTGTGCTTATGGTGGCAGGGCAGTCGCTATGACATAGGTTTTGGGTTCTTAAGGTTTAAGTCTCTTAGTTGTGCACTACACGCGTAGTCTGAGCCCAATGGAGGTACTAAACAACATATAAACATGCATGGAAGGTTTGAAAGGTACTGAAATTGTGTAGGATAGTCTAACACGACACCTTAACATATTATGCGCTTTGCAGAAGCTTGACAGAGCTACTAGAATTATGGCTAAGTCTCAGAGAGGGTGATTAGGAACTTTGAAATTCTTTTCACTTACTTAACTAATTTAATAATTTAAACTAAGTAAGCAAGAACACTTCAGCTTCCAAGCCTTAGTGAGTCCAATCACACAAACTAACAAAGACATAACAATTAAGCAACTAGTCTAAATGCATAGATTACGGATAATTTAACTAATTAAACAACTAATCTATGGAACCTATGTAGACTATATGAGATGCAATCATATAAGATTAAGTCTACACAACTAGTAAAAATACATCTTGTGTGTGAATGTGCCTATCTAGTGCCTAACATATATTCCAATTAAGCATTTATAATTAAGCAATTAAATATACAATGCATAAGTAGAAATATGTTTAAATACATCATAAATATAAGCATGTATAGTGGTATGACTACTTGTCTACTCCACTCACGGTTGTCCTACTCATTCAATGAGTACACCGAATTTCACTAAAAGAGTTTAAATCAGGTTCCTCTCAACCTACGTGTTTTAAATCGGTTCCACCCTACCGAGGTGTTTAAGGGTTCCACCCAACCCAGGAGTTTAACAAGGTTCCTCCCAACCTATCAAACATACGTGTACTCACGTCAGTGGCTCCCCATGAAAACTTGATACAACCCTTACAAAAGGGCCTAGGTCCTACAACCGAACCTATCGAGTTTGACAATTTAAACTCTACACTCAATCTTTCACAGGAAGAGAGTGATTGAACTCTACAAATTGACAACCTTACTTGTCGGATTTGAGCCTTGTTGATGCGCCGCTTGGGTTATTTGATCTCCTCTCTCTCGTGCTTCAATCAGCTCTCCATGTGTTCTATCGATCTTGTTGTCAATACGTTTTCAATGCTTCAACTCCAACAATCAATCTCCTTACATTTTATCTTCTTGAGATGTCCAAGGTGATGAGAGGTGGTGGTTAATTCTCTATAACTAGTAGGAATTGGTTGTCTAAAGAAATTCACCAATATGGATATCTTAGAGATGTTTAGACTAAGGTTTTAATTATGGTGGAGTTGTCTAACCTTCTAGAATTCAAGATGGACAAGTCCATACTCTAAATGAGCCTTGAATGTTCCATTTTTATAATGAATCACAAGAAAGATGACTTACTAAGGTTAGGATTAGAGCTTAATAATGTTGGCTATGATGGTGGCTTCTAATACTCTAAAATTCCTCTGTTATTGCCAAAGACTTAGTCTCCTTATTTATAAATGAAGCTCCAACGGCTATAAAACGGGAAAAAAACGGCAACTTTGATGGCATCGAAGTCATCTTTGATAGATCGAAAAATACCTTCGATGGATCGAAACCCAACTTTAATGGGATCAAAGAACTGTCTAAAGAGTTTTTGAAGTTGCTAGACATTCAGTTCGATAGATCGAAACATGTTTCGATGACATCGAAAAAGGTTGTTCGATGGGATCGAAAAACTGTTCAGAGAGTTCATAAATGTTGTTGGACATATGTTCGATGGATCGAACTGGACTTCGATGGATCGGAGTCCAATCGAAAACTGTTATATGGGCTGGTTTGTTTATAACAGCTTGCACCTCTTTTATTAGCCTAACTTATCATATTTTTCTAAGTGTTCTAAGGCTAATGAAGATGACTAAGGGTTTTACTATATGGTCCAAGTCATTTAGAGGTTATGGTTGTTTTGGTTCTAAGGGTTGGGGTCACCAAGGCATCTTATTTACCCGTTTTTTCTTCCTTGATGCTTCTTGTCCACTTAAATCTTCAGTCTTCTGTCTTCAACTTGCTAAGGCTCAACAGACATTACAACACATGGACACATGTGATTGACAAATAAGGTATACTAGTATGCCACAGAAAAGTGCATTAACAGGTACCAGGCCTTACAAGAGCAGATATTCATAATCCACCTACAGGTATCAAAGTTACTCTACAACAAATAGATTATGCCTCCTATACCACGCTTGTTAGATACGAAGAATCTTGCTTGGGTTTAGGATCAAGTATCTCAATTGATTCAGCCAATTAGAGAATGAGTCATATCATTAAATTTATTGAGAAATATATTAAGACAAAGACATGGGAGCATTTAGATGCCAGAAAGTCCTTTAAAATGTAAGTGACTTACGAGTGGTGTTTAGTAGTGGGAATTCAGTTGTAAAGGACTTATAACCTATAAGTCACTTACAGGTAAATCTTCCATATAATTCACATGATTGTCAGATTTCACTTACAGTAAATTATTTACAGCCAAATGAATGGAAATTTGAATTCAAAAGGTGGAAGAGGGAAATGCACCAATGGATGCCATTATGCCATTAAAGCATCTCTCCCCCCGAGCTCCAGCAACAACAATAGCTTCAAATCATTTTTTTCCTTTTTTTCTTATTTAGGGCATCGAGGTTGCTTAAGGTTTTTTTAGGGACTCTTGATGGACAAACACGTGCCTGTGGAACCCACCTTAATGTTTGTGTTGTATATCCACATCGTCTATCCATTTTGCCAACTCATTTTTAGGCATGGGCTCAAATATGAACTAGATCCAAATCTAAGGTGGATTACACCCCAGAAAATAGTGGTGACTAAATACCCACCATTAAAAATTCTTATGAGCCACAAGTTTTGGATCAAAATTATATATGTGCTTTCCCTTCATCCAGTTTCATGTGATCTTATCAATCGGTGTGATAGCAAATAAATATTATGATGGGCCCTAGGAAGTTTTTAATAGTGGGCATTTAATCACCACTGATTCCTATGGTTTGGTTCGATCCACCTGAGATTTGGATTTGCTTCACGTTTGGGTTCATGCCCTAAAATTAGTTGGCAAAACAGATGGATGGTGTGGATATACAACAAATATCAAATTGGGCCATATAGTTTGGTCTATCTGTGTGATCTTTTACTTTAAGTGACCAGGCTTTAGACTGGATTTAGATATATGAAAACCATTTTATTCAATGTGGCCTGGCCTAACTTGCTTTGGGCTTGATTTAGCTATATGCAAGCCATTCATTTAGTTGGTCATTGCTTGAAAATCATGCAACAGATAGTAATTATACAAATTGGACAAACTCAATCATGTTAATCCAAACAGGTTGGGCCTAAGAAATTAGGCATGGTCATTTATTGGGCTTAAGACTAAAAATAAATGGGCAAGAAGAATTTATCAATGGTCCACATTGATTGTAGATGACTAGCCCACTTAAAACTTACATCCTGAATCTCATGTGCACAAGCCACATTGGAATTTGTGGAAGGATTAGAGTTAAAAAATAAATAAAAAATAAAAAAAAAACTTTCTAAAAGCTTGCTTTTAATTAAGATGTAACTCATAGTTTGAAATTATATGATTTCAAGATGCTTTAGGTCTCAAGATAGCATATTTTCTACTTCTGTTAGCAGTCCTACTTCAAATATACATTGCATGGTTGATTTTTCATGCCTTTATCTTGTCGATGGACCTCATTTTTCATGAACATGCGTAGGTGCACCCATAATCTTTAAAGTAGGAAATGCCAATACTTTACTCGTGAATTTAGTATTGTTCGGTTCTTTTATTTAATTTCTGAATCCCAAATATCATGAATCTCCATAGCCTAAAAAAAATATCTAAGGATCATAAAACTCCTCTTATATATGGTAATCATATTGCTTGACATTATAAGTATATTTATCTTACATTGGTATTTTGAAATGAATTTCTTAAATACACCACATTTGATTTATGGCTTACAAGATCTTTTCTTACCTGTGGACATTTTTATTTTATCATAGAACCCATTTCTTCTTGTGGCTCCCATAATTTGCGGGTAAGGGTATGAGCATGGCATATATTCCAAAGCTATGGAATTGAATATTAATATTATCTCATGCTGCATAACATATGTTTGGATTGATTATTATATTTTTAGTTTCCTTGTTGCTTACCTTAAATTACTGTTTTTCATTACAAATATTTTGAATATATGAGCCTACTTTTATGGCCTACCTGTTGATTGGTTTAGCCTAAGAATTAACTCAACTATTTATCTGAATGGGCTTAATAAAATAATATATTGTGTGTTAAGCTTCTTTATGTATCAATCAGATTTTGCAATGATTTCCTACTTTAAGCTCTAGTTAGTGTGAATATACAACTTCTTACCATTACTAATTTATAAGTTACCCAAAGACAGAAATTTGTTAGAGAGCCTTCAAACATGTGCGAAGTTTGGGTGCTTAGATCGGTCAAGCGACCGTTCTGGCTGTGTAACCCAGATACATGGAAGGCTGCTTGACAGTTTTTGTGTTGCCCTAGACCGGTCGAGCGACCGGTCTGCAGGGGGCTCCGATCGGTCGGGCGACCGGTCGGTGGTGAGGCAGTGTGGATGTGTTTCTCCCTAGACTGTTTCTATGCAAGGTACGACCAGTCGACTGTGCACGTGGTTTCTTGCGCATTACGCGGTAGTGCGTAAGATGCTTCTATTTTTTGGATTCTTGCTATATATATGGCATGTATCCAGACTTAGATGGTATCCTAAGGTGTCCAAGGTTTCCTAATTGCGTTAGAAAGAGGGGAGAGGTGTTTGTAAGAGAGAGAATGTGGGTTTTCTCTATTTTCCTTGCTTGTGGGCTGTCAATCTCTATAATCTTCTATTTATCATAGTGGATCGCTTTGTGCCATGGTTTATTTACCTGTTGAGGGGGTTTTCCATGTAAATTTGGATTCTCTTGTGGTGAATGCTTGTGTGTAGTTTGATTTCATATTGTTTCTCGTTTGATCTAGCATTACTCTACGCATTCGGCTTTTGCTTTTGCTGCCGGTTTTCCCAACAAGTGGTATTAGAGCTAAAGTTGGGGTGGAGTAGCATTCGGATCTGAGATGAGAAGATGGGATCAAGCACAAGGTTCAAGGTAGAGAAGTTCTCCGAAAAAAATAACTTTGAGCTATGGAAGGTGAAGGTTGAATCCTTCTTAGTTCAGCAAGGGCTTGATGAAGCTCTTGGAAAGTGGCCCGAAGCTATGAAAGATGATGAGTGGATGAGTCTTGACAAGAAAGCTAGAACCTCAATCCTGTTAAACCTTATGGATGATGTTCTCTATCATTTCATAAAGGAGAAGACTGCGGCTGAAACGATGGCGAAGCTAGAGAATGTTTATGCTAAGAAGTCTCTAGAGAATCGCATGTACGTGTTGATGTAGTTGTTCACCTTGAGGATGGCTGAGGGAACGGAAGTGGAGTACCACTTGAGCACGTTCAATAGGCTGGTTTGCAAGTTGGTGGAGATCGATGAACCGATGAAGAATGAATATCAAGCATGCATCCTATTAAATTCTCTTCCAGATTCATATGAGTCATTCAAGGACTCTGTGTGCGTAGGGAGGGAAACCATAAACGTCGAGACCATTATCTCAGTCCTCCAGTCGAAGGTGATGAGAAAGAAAAGCGGTGACGTGACTTCCCGTTATTCCTCAAAGGCACTAGTTATGAGGAGAAGAAGTTCTGAGCATGGAGGATATCGAAATCGGGATCTAAGGCTAAGGGTAAAGGGAAGGCTAAAGTGAAGTGTTGGAATTGTGGTCAGGAGGGCCACATGAAAGGGGATTGTCAAAATCCCAAGTTAAAGCAAGAGAGGTACGAAAATTCTTCTGGAGAGGGAGCCAATACCGTAGAGGACATTGACGATCTTTGTGAAGTTCTGACTGTATCTGGCAAGGGATCTCACGATAGTGAGTGGATCCTAGACTTAGGAGCTTCATGTCACGTTTGTCCTGACCAGAGTTCATTCACGACATACAGGGAGTATAGTGGTGAATTGGTGTTTGTGGACAATGGCTACGCTCATAAGGTGATGAGTATTGGTACAGTGTGCATCAGGATGTTCGATGTGATTGAATGAGTCCTGGAAGATGTGAAGCATATCCCCAAGATGAAGATGAATGTGATTTCTCATGATGCACTCGAGGCGAAAGGGTGCGTGTTTATCGACCGCGATTGTTGTTGTGAAGTGTTGAAAGGGACACTCGTGTATATCAAGGCACAAAGGTGTGGCCATCTTTACAAGTTGATAAGGAGCACAATTCACGGTGGAGCTGTGGCGGCGGCGAGATCCACGATTGCTCATATGTGGCAAGTGCCCAAGGGCCACATGAGAAGAGCGGAAGAAGGTATGAATGTGCAAGGTTAGATTCGATGGTAGCACGAGAAGCGGTGGAGCTATGATTGAAGATGAGATGACGTTGCGAGGATTGTGTTGATTCGACGTTTGAGGCCTCGGTAGAGATTGTTGGAGAGCCTTCAAACATGTGTAAAGTTTGGGTGCTTAGATAGGTCGAGCGACCGGTCTAGCTGTGTAACCCAGATGCATGGAAGGCCGCTAAACAGTTTCTGTGTTACCCTAGGCTGGTCGGCCTACTGGTTTGTAGGGGGCTCCTACCGTTCGGTGGTGAGGCAGCGTGGATGTGTTTCTCCTTGGACTGTTTTTGTGCAAGGTGTGACCGGTTAGGTGACTGGTTGACTGTGCACGCAGTTTCTTGTGCATTACGCGGTAATGCATAAGATGCTTCTATTTTCGAGATTCTTGCTATATATATGGCATGTATCCGGACTTAGATGGTATCCTAACGTGTCCAAGGTTTCCTAATTGCGTTAGGAAGAGAGGAGAGGTATTTGTGAGAGAGAGAACTTGGGTTTTCTCTGTTTTCCTTGCTTGTCGGTTGTCAATCTCTGTAATCTTCTGTTTATCATAGTGGATCGCTTTGTGCTGTGGTTTTTTTTTACCTGTTGAGGGATTTTTCCACGTAAATTCGAATTCTCTTGTGGTGAATGCTTGTGTGTAGTTTGATTTCATATTGTTTCTCGCTTAATCTCGTATTACTTTGCGCGTTCGGCTTCCGCTTCCGCTACCGATTTTCCGAACAAAATTAACCTACCTATAAGTGAAGTGACTTATAGCTTACATCCAAACAGGATTACCTGTGAGTCACTTACAACTTAAAGAACTTATTAGCATCCAAACGCCCCCATAGGTAAATCAAGGGGATGACACTTATAGAAAGATCCTGGAGAGAGTAGTGGTGGGGATGTAAGTCGAAATGATATTGAGCCTTTCCTATGCTAGCTTTCTTACACTTTTATGGACAGTTCTAATAGTGTGGCGAGCCTACTAAAAATAGAAAGAGAAACACATTGATACTTTGTAAAGTTGATCCTTGGATAGGTAAGCAGTAAAAATTGTAGACCACTTTAAATGGGGGCATGACCCCAAGATTAGATCAATTAGGAGATCCTATCATTCGATCCATGGACATTGTCCATTTGTCCACTGAATTTTTACTTTTTACATTTTTCTTCATTTTAGTTGTATGCTTGATCTCCTCTTTGGACTATATCTCGTCCATAATGGTTCCCAACATTTTGAATGGTTTGGATTGATGTATATTAATTCAATGTATATGTTGAAATTATGTCAGTAGTCTAACATGACACATTAAGCATATACGTGGAAGCTTAAAGTGGAGCTTGTAGAACTATGGCTAAGTTCTAGAGGAAGGTGATTTAGACCATTTAAAAATCCTTTTTGAAAACCTCTTGCTTAATTAAACTAATTAGCAATTATAAACTAATTAAGCAAGAGAACTTATCTTCCAAACTTAAGTGGGTCTAATCACAAGGCTAACATATAATAAACAATTAAACAACCTAGCCTAAGCATTTATAGATAATCAAATGGTTTAAATAATCAAGAATCTAATCTATGCAACTTATGTAGACTATATGAGAATGGGTCATATGAGCTCAAATTTACACTACTTAGTGAAAGTACATCTTATGTGTGAATGTGCCTATCTAGTGCCTAGCATACAGTCTTATCAAGCATTCATAATTAAGCAATTAAACATATAATGCTAAGATAACAATGTGCTCAAATACATCACAAACACAAGCATATATAGTGGTTTGACTTTAGGTCTACTCCACTTCCGGTTCAAGTACTCATCCCTCAAGCACACTGGCATTCACTAGAGAGTTTAAATCAGGTTTCTCCCAACCTAGGTGTTTTAAATCGGTTCCACCTTACTAGGGAGTTTGAAAAGCTTCCTCATAACCTATGACAGAGATTTTACTGGTTCATCTCTCAACCAAGATGTTTATGGGTTACATCCAATTTAGGAGTTTGACAAAAATCCTCCTTACCATTCAGTTCTAATCTTAGAACCTAGGTACGCTTCCGCTGGAAGCTCCCTCTGGAGACTTGATCGAGTTTGTAATTCCAAACTCTCACATTCAATCCTCCATGAGGAAGGAGTGCAATCGGACTCTCACAATGACACCTACTTGTCGGATGAGCCCCTTGTTCAGCGCCTTCTTGGGTTGCTTAATCTCTGCTCTCCTGTGCTTCAATTAGCTCCCCTTTACTCCCCCGATTGTGTTGCCGCTACATTGCCAATGCTTCAGCTCCACTAATTAATCACCTAGCATGAGATTCTCTTGAGATGCCTAAGGTGATAAGAATGGTGTGAATTCTCTATAACTAGTAGAAGTAGGTTGCTTAGAGGAATTCCACTTAGTAGGATCTTTAGAGAGGTTTAGACGAAGCATATACCTATGATCAAGGTGCCTAAACTTCTAAAGATCAAGAGAGAGCAAGTCCATCTTCATAAGCTTTGAATGCTCCATCTTGTCATCAAAAACAAGGAAGATAGCTTGAAATGCTTAGAATTAGAGCCTAATGGTATGAGGAATAAGGGTGACTTCTAATGCACTAAAATCTCTCCCCATCCCCCCAAAATCGAGTCCAACCTTTAAATAAAGAAAGCTCTAACGCCTATAAAATGGCTACCAACGGCTCTTTGCTGACCAGTCGCAAGGGGTCTCCAACCAGTTGGTCGTTAAGGGATAACTTGTCAAATTTAAGGGCCTGGACATAAAATTGTTGTTGTCCTGTTTTTTCCCTTTGTGGACCGGTCAGGACGACTTGTCGGTCAGGCCAGACGATTGGTCGGGCGACTGGTCGAATTTGCCCCAGAGATTAGCTTTTTATCAGTTTGGTTGTTGTCCCAATTGGTCCTTCTTCCGATCGGTTGGATAGACCTGCCGACCAATTGGACAACCGGTCAAATAATCCTAGGGACAAGCTTATACGATCATACTGTTACTATCCCATTTAGGGTGTTTGATGACTGGTCAGTGTTCGCTCCCCTCAAGTGCAAGGCCGCGATGTAGTAATAATTCTTGGTAAGACCGAGGTCGATCCTCAGGGATTGTCGTGCAAGGCTAATATGTAGTAATAATTCTCAGTAAGACCGAGGTCAATCCTCAGGGATTGTCGTCACAATTCTAAGTTTTAGAACTAAGATAGGCTAAATTCAGATTTGTATCGATGGGTGAAAATTAAGAACATAAAACTATCTATTTTATACTTAAATCAGGGAAATAAACACTAGAGCGCTAAGGATCCACTAATAATCATTCACAATGCCAATTCAAACCATTCAAGCTAATAAGACATTTGGAATCGAAGTTCTATCCCTATCCAATCGGAATATAGAGCAATCAAATCATCATAACGCATCTAACATAGATGGATCATCCACTGATATGGTCCTCTCATAATCAATTAAGGCATTGGGTGTATTCAATCACACAACCCAATCCTTCGCAAAACAAGCAAGATCACATTCATGATTCTTCCTCAAGCCTTGTCACTAGACTTGATTTAGAAGCATGAATTGAACTTCGATTGAACCAAAATCAATACATAAACACCTATCTCGGATTAAATCAAAAGATAAGAACCCCTTCTATTTAGTTCTAGATAAGCTCTCAGGAAACTTAGTTTGTAAGATCCCCTAGCATCCAACATATCATGATAAATCTAGGATCTCTACAACCCAAAATCCTATCAATCAACACCCCATTAAGCAATCTCAGTAATAAAAACATCACATGTAAGAGAAATCACAAGAGATAGAAGATTAATTAAAAATACTAATTTTATTTCAAACTAGAACTAGAAGTGTTTTTCATAAAATCCAAAACTACTTGAACGAATTCAAATTGAACATTGCAAACAACTAAAAGCTTCACCTCTTAGCCCTAGCTAAGAGGTTTAGCCAACCATTAATAGGTTAAATTAAAGCTCAAAGGAAAAACTAATAAAAACATAGAAAAACTGAGTTTGGAGGAGTTGCAGACGCTCTACAGCGATCTCCTTCACCTCCCATAACTTCCCAAGCCTTCTATGATGTCTTTAGATCCACCCTAGGTGTCCTTTTATAGTAGGGAGGCCCAACCACCTCAGAATCTTCCAGAATTGCGCAATACCTACGCACTTGCGCCTCAAAAATCGGAGCTTGCTGAAGAAGTTGCTGAATTTCAGCAAATTACACTGGCTACCTGTTGGCCGACCGGTCTAGACCGGTCAAGATGGCTGGCTGACCGGTCTAGACCGGTCTAGCAGAGGTCCAGAGAGTCCAGAGAGGTGCCCGACCTATTGGCCGACCGGTCTAGACTTGTCGGACCACGTTGGTCCTTGGTCCAATGACCTATACAGAGGGGTAAGAGGGTGGCTGACCGGTCAAGACCGGTCGTGGCTCCCTTGGCCGACCGGTCTTGACCGGTCGGAACTCATTTCTTCACAATTTCTTTCTTTCTTTCTTCCTCTTTCTCCTCTCCTTGCTTTCTTATTTCTTTGGCCCACCTTGGGTCTTCATCAAAGGCTTCTAAATGTGTCTTTTAAGCATCAATGGAGTGAAGTCTCTCTCTTAATCCTACATTCACACAACATGCATTAGAAGGGTCTTTTAAGCACGCAAACCATGCATATAATGTGATGTAATGGGTTGACAAATGTATAAATTGGAGGTTCAAAACACCCCTAACCAGCTTTTTGCTAGTCTCGAGCAAAACATGGGTGAAACAATCCCTTTCTCCGAAAACTCAATTCTCTCTTGAAAACTATGGTTCTATAGACTTTAAGACATATAACTGCAAAAATAAAAAAAAACTAAATGATGAGAGATTGAAATCCTAAATTTTCCAAACATAATAAGTGTTCACATAGAGTCCTCATCGATTATTGATAAATAGACAAATCTGAACATGAATGGTCTAGTGTGCATTGTGCATGTTCATCTCATGACTTTCCAGGATTACTTTATTTATAAATCAGCTAAACCAAAGATCTAAGAGTGTATAGATCAATCAATTGCCTATGACAGGAATTTGCCTTACTGTCCTTCTGATGGCTTTCACATTACGTCCCTTTTCCGGCTTTGGTTACGGGTAGACCATCCCCCGGTTGGTAATAGGTAGCCCTTTTCAAAATTTTCCACCATATTCTCAATCATACCCATATTTTCCTTCATTCTTTCCTTTTCATACACATTAGATAGGATTTTTAGAAATCCATATCTTTTGTTATTTTCCCATGGACAAGGATGAACAAAGTACCTCGGCTTGGTTCCTAAACACTTCAAATCTTCAGTCTCACCAATCTACAAGTCTAGTAATCCCTTTAAATCACGAGAATCGTATAATGTGGACTAGACTCAAAAGTGATTAAATGTTCTATCGATCATATAAATAGGGGAATTCACATGTAAAACTATCATGTTTAAGTTAATCTAGAGATTTCAAAATCATATCATTTTATCTTTCATCATTTCATACTCATGACATCTCAAGTGCATAGAAATGAAGTTTTCCAAAATAGTTTGATATTTTAGAAAAATTAAAAATTTCCTACAAAAACCTTGCTCGAAATGTCACAAATTGCTAGATTCGAAGAATCTCACCCCCAACCAAATCTTGCATTGTCCTCAATGTAAAAAGATATGCAATGAGCATGAATTATGTGAGCAATGATAAAATAAAGGAGAGTGAGAATGAGAGTACCTGAGAGAGTCGATCATGGAAGTTTGCAATTCTAAACAACTAAACAATTAAAATAAATGAACTACTCTCTACCTCCGTTAGACTAGGAGGTTAATCTTGATACACAAGATCATCCAAAGGAATGGAATTTAGCAGAATTAGTAGGTGGAGTAAAAGATTTTTCAGTAATATCATCCACCATCCTGCTTCATAGTGCACATGAGTGATGTTTGTCATTCTAATCCATTGAAAATCTTGTTGAAAAAATTCAGCAGGTTTCTCAAAGTTATCACTCCATGTGTTAGGAAATGAAGATTTCTTCGGTTGGAATTCATCAAATATGAATCTCCTTTCCAACTGTTCGCTTGCCTCAAGTGTAATGCTGCGACGTAGTAATAAAACTCGGTAAGACCGAGGTCGATCCACAGGGAATTAAAAACAGATCCCAAACTATTCCAGCAACTCAGTTTGCAATGAATAGAAGATTCAACTGAGCAGTTAAGGTAAAATAGAAACTTAATGAAAAAAACAGTAATTTAAAGACACTAAGGCATTCAAGGATCCACTTGTAGCAATCCTATGTCAATCCAATCAATCCAAGCAAGATACACAACTAGATTTGAAGTCCTATCTCTCATCTAGTTGGAAAATAAAGCATTAAACACATTCAATCCCACTCAAGTTGAACTTCCAAGTTCTAGTCTCATTCAACAATGTAGATTTCAAAATCATAGCCTTCGGAGTAACAGCCATGCCTATGGACTATGGCATGCTCAAGGATTACTATAATTCGAATCTAAACAAACACAATGTGATAATCTCAGAGAATTGCAAGGAATCCATGTCCGGAGCACACGAACTCTCATAAAACATCTAAAACTATCAACTTTAAGAACTATAATAGGTAAAAATCCAAACTTGAAGTAGAATTACTTGAATTGAACTGAATTAAACATGAAATCAGCTACAGGCTTCACCTCTCAGCCTTAGTTGAGAGATTCTAGCCGAGCATTGTCATACTACAACTAAAACTCATGAAAGAACTAGAAAACATAGAAAAATCAGAGTTTGGAGGGTTGCAGACGCTCCACGACGGCTTCCTTCCTCTCCCATGACGTCCCTTAGCTTCTATGATACCTTAGGAAGAACCCCTAGGTGTCCTTTTATAGTGAGAACGCTCGGTTGCGTCAGAATCTTCCAGAAACCCCATAAGGTTACGTAGTGCGCAATAATTTTCGGAGCTCAGAATAGAAAATACCCGTTTTTGTATGTGGCAGACCGATCGTGACCGGTCTGGCTGCGTATGTCAAGCATCCAGAGAGTATAGGAGGGATTTGGCCTGTTGGCCGACCGGTCTTGACCGATCAGACCATCTTATTTACATGTCCAGTGAGTTCAGCAAGGTCATCGACCTGTTGGCCGACCGGTCACGACCGGTCGGACCAACTGGTTCTAGTGTCCTGTGATCTGGGAAAGGATGGCTGACCGGTCTTGACTGGTCGGACTGCTTTGGCCGACCGGTCAGGCTTTTATTCTTCTTCTTTTTCTTCCTTTCTTTCTTCTTTCTTTGGTCCTTCTTCAACCTTCATCCAATGGCTTCAAATGGCTCTTTTTAGTCTCTAATTGGGTGAAGTCCTCTCTCATTCCTACAATAACAAAACATACATTAGATGGTCCTTTTAAACATGAAAACCGTGCATATAGTGTGATGTCGTGGGCTTTGTAATGTATAAATTGGAGGTTCAACACTACGTCCCATTTCTGGCTTTGGTTACAGGTAGACCATCCCCCGGTTGGTAATAGATAGCTCTTTTCGGAATTTTCCACCATTTTTCCATCATTCCCAATTTCATCCTTCATTTTCCTTTTTCTTTTAAATTAGATAGGATTTTTAGAAATCCATATCTTTCGTTAATTTCCCATGGACAAGGATGGACAAGTACCCCGGCTTGGTTTCTCAACACCTTTAAATCAAAGTCTAGCTAATCCAAAAATCGCATAATCCTTTCAACCCATGAAAATCGTGTAATGTGAACTAGGTGTAAAGGTGTTCAAATTTTCTATCAATCACAACAATAGGGGAACTAACATATAAAACCATTATGTTAGGAGAAGTTCAAGACTTACCACATCACACACTTCATATCTCCTCTTCTTATACTCATATCATC
This sequence comes from Liriodendron chinense, assembly GCA_003013855.2. NCBI lineage: Eukaryota > Viridiplantae > Streptophyta > Magnoliopsida > Magnoliales > Magnoliaceae > Liriodendron > Liriodendron chinense. The sequence goes on from ML058429.1 coordinate 8,278,801, forward strand.
TCGAATGCATATAAATAAGATTTTCTAAAAGAGTTTTAAAATTTTAGAAAAATTAGAAAAAAAATTGCACATATGATGCTCGAAATGTTGCAATATGCTAGATGAGGAATCTCATCTCACCCCCCAACCAAATCTTGCATTGTCCTTAATGTGAAAAGATATGCAATGAGCATTAACATGAGAGCAACGGTAAAATATAAGAGAGTGAGAACAATAGTACATGTGAGAGTCGAACATGGGAGTCTACAACCTAACAACTAAAGCTACTAAGCAAGCAAAACTAAATAGCAGAAATAACTAAACCTACCTATGCTATACCTCCATCAGACTAGGAGATCAACTATCCTGATACACAGGATCATCCAGAGTGATGGACATCTTCTCTGAATCAAATTTCTTAACAAATGGTTTAAGGCGTTGTCCATTAACTTTAAAACAGTTACCATTCGCTACATTCTCAATCTCAACAGCCCCATGAGAGAAAACTTCTTTGACAATATATGGGCCGGTCCATCGAGATCGTAATTTTCCTAGAAAAAGATGAAGTCGGGAATTATACAAGAGCACTTTCTGTCCTTCATGGAAGGATTTCCTGAAGATGTGCTTGTCATGAAAGGCCTTCATCTTACTCTTGTAAATTCTCGAGTTCTCATATGCATCGTTTCGGATCTCATCAAGCTCATTTAATTGGAGTTTGCGAAGCGAGCTAGCCTTGTCAATGTCAAAATTTAATGCCCGAATTGCCCAATAGGCTTTGTGTTCAATCTCCACAGGCAAGTGGCAAGCTTTCCCATAGACAAGTCTATAAGGGGACATTCCAATGGGTGTCTTGTAAGCGGTACGGTGAGCCCAAAGTGCATCATCTAATCTTAGTGACCAATCTTTGCGATCCGGCCTCACCGTCTTTTTCAAAATCTCTTTGATTTTCCGATTAAAAATTTCAGCTTGCCCACTTGTCTGTGGGTGGTAGGGGGTACTCACTTTATGCCTAATGCCATATTTCTTCATTAAAGCTTCAAAAGGTCTGTTGCAAAATTGAGAACCACCATCACTAATGATGACTCGAGGCGTCCCAAATCTAAAAAGTATGCTTTCTTTAAGGAACTTGAGAACCGTACGATGATCGTTGGTTCTACATGGGATAGCCTCTATCCATTTAGACACATAGTCTACAGCAAGCAATATATAGACATGTCCAAAAGATGAGGGGAATGGTCTAATGAAATTGATGCCCCAACAGTCAAAGACTTTAAGATGTTGAATTGGGGTAAGAGGCATCATATTTCGACGGGATACTCCTCCTAACTTTTGGCAACTCTCGCATGCTTTGCAAAACTCGTGGGTGTCCTTAAATAGCGTGGGCCAATAAAAACCACACTGCAGAATTTTTGTCGTGGTTTTCTTGGCAGAAAAATGACCCCCACACGCTTGATCATGGCAAAAGGAGATGACGGAATTATATTCATCATCAGGGACACATCTCCTTATAATTTGGTTTGTGCGATATTTAAACAGTAAAGGTTCATCCCAAAAAAATCTACGCACTTCCCTTAGAAATTTACGTTTGTCCTGCGCAGTCCAATGAATCAGTATCACACCTGTGGATAGATAATTAGCTATATCAGCGTACCATGGTGGATGCGTAGAAACAAAGAGTTGCTCATCAGGGATGAGTCCTCTATAGGTGACTCTTCAATGGAATTAGGTAGTACTAGGCGGGATAGATGATCCGCCACCGCATTTTCTACCCCCTTCTTGTCTTTGATCTCCAAATCAAATTCTTGAAGGAGTAGGATCCATCTAAGCAAACAGGGCTTAGCATCCTTCTTAGAAAGAAGGTGTTTCAGCGCCGCATGATCTGTGTAAACGATGACCTTGGATCCTATTAAGTAAGGCCTGAATTTGTCCAAGGCAAAGATGACTGCTAGGAGCTCTTTCTCCGTAATCGAGTAATTAACTTGGGCAGGATTCAAGGTCCTACTTGCGTAGTAGATAACATGGGTCTTCTTGTCCTTCTTTTGGCCTAACACCGCCCCAATAGCATAACCGCTCGCGTCACACATCAACTCAAAAGGTATGGACCAATCTGGTGGTTGCATTGTAGGAGCAGTTGTCAACATGTCTTTTAGCTTTGAAAAAGCTAATTGACATTCGGCACTCCACTCAAATTGGTTCTCCTTTTGTAGAAGGTTACATAAAGGCCTTGAGGTATGACTAAAATCCTTTATGAATCTTCTATAGAAACCGGCGTGTCCAAGGAAGGACCGCACATCACGAATACTTTTGGGTGGTGGTAGATTGGAAATAATGTCAATTTTTGCCCGATCTACCTCTATTCCATTGGACGAGATGATATGTCCAAGGACTATTCCTCTTTGTACCATGAAATGGCACTTTTTCCAGTTTAAAACGAGGTTCTTCTCCTCACACCTCATCAAGACCAACTTCAAGTGATTGAGGCACTCGTCAAAAGTACAACCAAAAATAGAAAATTCATCCATGAACACCTCAAGAAACTCACCCACCATGTCTGAGAAAATACTCAACATGCATCGTTGGAATGTGGCGGGTGCATTACATAGCCCGAATGGCATTCTTCGGTATGCGAAGGTACCAAACGGCATGTAAATATGGTTTTCTCTTGGTCCTCTGGGGCTATCTCAATTTGGATGTATCCGGAATAGCCATTTAGGAAGCAATAATAGGAATGACCAGCTAATCTCTCCAAAATTTGATCCATGAATGGGAGAGGGAAGTGGTCCTTTCTAGTAACCGTGTTGAGCTTCCGGTAATCAATACACATACGCCAACCGGTGGTTACTCTAGTCGGTATAAGCTCGTTGTTGACATTTTCTACGATGGTAATACCGGATTTCTTGGGGACAACTTGGGTAGGACTCACCCATTGGCTATCCGAGATGGGGTAGATGATACCCACATCTAATAGCTTAACACCTCGGCTTTGACAATTTCCGTCATGTTTGGATTTAGCCTTCTTTGAGGTTGTCTAGTCATTTTTGCATTTTCTTCAAGGTGTATATGGTGAGTACAAATCGAAGAATTTATCCCTTTGAGATCCGCTATTGTCCAACCTATGGCTCCCCTATGTTCTTTGAGTAGCTTAATCAACTTGAGCTCTTAGTCTTTCTCTAGGTGAGAGGCAATGACAACCGGGAAAGTTTTCTCTTGACCCAAATATACATATTTAAGCTCGGATGGCAATGGTTTAAGGTCAAGCTTCGGTGGTTTGATGTTAGACGGTAGAGGCCTTGATGTTGTTGGTGGCAATTTTTCAAAATGGGGCCTCCACCGGCCAGTACCAACTACCGGTTTCTCTATATTCAATGCTTGCACTATTTCTCTAATTATGGGGTCTTTGTAATCCACGAAATGTGCCAAGCACGTCTCCAAGCTTTCTAGTGGTTCAAGTTGGAGGAGTTCTTCTTCTTCAAGAGATTCGAGCATGTTTACCTCAAAGAACTCGTCATCATCAACATCCCTATGTCTTTTGCCCAAGTGGAACACATTCACCTCTAATGTCATGTTCCCAAAGGATAATTGTATCACCCCATTCCGGCAATTCATGATAGCGTTTGATGTAGCAAGGAATGGGCGGCCTAAGATCACCGGTATTTGAGTGCTAGCATCTAAAACCGGTTGTGTCCAAGACGATAAAATCTACCGAGTAGTAGAATTTGTCAACTTGGACTAGAACATCCTCAACTATCCCCCTTGGTACACGGATAGATCTATCAGCGAGTTGCAACGTGGTTTTGGTGGGTTTTAATTCACCAAGACCCAATTGCTCATATACCGAGTATGGGATCAAGTTTACGCTTGCCCCCAAATCTAGCAATGCACACTCAATCTGGTAGTCTCCAATGATACATGAGATTGTGGGACTACTGGGATCTTTGAATTTTAGGGGGGTCTTTTGAGTGAGAATGGCACTCACTTGCTCATTTAAGAAGGCCTTTTGCTGCACATTATATTTGCGTTTAGTTGTGCATAGGTCTTTTAGAAACTTGACATAAGAGGGAATTTTTTTGATGACGTCAAGCAAAGGAATGTTTATCTTGACTTGTCTGAAAATCTCTAAAATATCATGAGAGTTTGGAAGAGATTTTGGGGCAACCAATCTCGAAGGGAATTGTGCTATGGGCTTATAGATGCGTTCCTTCTCTTGTGGAGCTAAGTTGGATCCATCCTCATCCTCAGAATTTACCGGATCATTAGGCTTGTCGGCCTTCATCGGAATAGATTCGTCGATTTGTTTACCACTTCTAAGAGTGGTGACGGATTTGGCTTGCTCCATATGTTGGTTGAAGGGATCAGGAATGGTTACTTCATGTACTTGTTTTGGATTGGGCTGAGGTTGGGCTGGAAAGGTCCCTTCTCTAGCATTCAAGCGTCCCTTAATCTCATCAACCGAGACTTTAAGCTCTTGGAACATTTGCTAATTCGTTTGATTAATTTGCGTTTGCCCTTATATAAACGCTTTCAAGGTATCCTCCATTGAGAATTGTGGTGGGGCCATATTTTGCATGGGTGGCCCTCCTTGAGAGTTGGTAGGATTGCCCGTGGGAGCATTCTTCCAACTGAAATTTGGGTGGTTCTTCCAACTAGTATTGTACGTATTACCCACCGGTCTATTGAAAGGTCGTTGGTACCCATATGTGGCATTTGCATGTTCATGTAACACGTCTTGAAATGCAGGAATTGTAGGACAATCTTGCGTAGCGTGTAAATTGGTGAGATAAATCCCACATATGGTCTCAATAGCTTCATTGGACTTTGGAACTCCACTCTTACTAAGTTCCATGGCCTCGATCTTCCTTGTGAGGTTGGTTATCCTTGCATTCACGTCGTCTTCCTCCTTGAGAATATAGATCCCTCCTTTCTCTTTCTCTTGAGTAGGCTTGGGGTTATTAGGTTTATCCGAGGTATCCCATGATTGGGCATTCTCGGCCAACATATCCAAATAACTTCAAGCTTCATCTGGATTTTTGCTCTTGAACTCGCCGTTGCACATCATCTCTACACATTGACGCATATTGAAACTTAATCCATCATTGAAAAAGTTTATAATTCGCCAACTCTCATAGCCATGATGTGGGCAAGCAAGTAGGAGGTCCTTAAATCTCTCCCAACATTGGAAGAAAGATTCACCCTCTTTAGCCGAAAAATTCATTATGGCTCTTCGAAGGTTGTTCGTTTTATGAGCCGGGAAGAACTTTTTCAAGAATTCCTAGGTCATCTCATTCCATGACCCAATCGAATGTGATCTAAGAGAGTGAAGCCAATTTTTGGCTCTTTCTTTCAATGAAAAGGGAAAGAGTTTAAGCTTAATGGTATCTTCAGAAACATTGGTGTATTGCAAGGTAGCCACCACTTCTTCGAATTCTTTCAAGTGTAGATATGGGCTGTCAGAATCTAGCCCATGGAACTTCTGTATGAGTTGAATCACACCCGGCTTGATGTCAATGTTTCCCCCGTTTGGTGGTAGAACCACGCAAGAGGGTGTAGTTGCACGGGCTGGTTGTAGGTAGTCCCGTATTGATCTCATTGGATCATTGGAGGAACGTTATGTACCTCATTCTCTCCTATTCCCTCTTGATTTGCATTTGTAGTTGGGGGGGGGGGGGGGGGGGGGGGGGGGGGGGGGGGGGAGAGGATTTCTTAAAGGTGTTTGATCCATACTTCCCAAATTATCACAATGTTCTACAGATTTTCGGATTCGTCTATGAATGGATAATGGTCCAACTAAACCACCTTCAGATTGGAGACGATTGTTGTGGTCTCGTTCCCAACGGGACATAAACCACAAAATCCAAAATCTGACTAAACCTAAATCCTAAAATCTGAAAAATAAAAACAAAAAACTAAAAGAGTTCAAGTTGGAAGGATAGTATCGATTCGCTTGAACTAGAAGAACTTCCTACAAAATAAAACAAATTGGTTAGTTCTAGAATTCAGAAAAACTAATCCTAAGAAAACAATAAATCCTAACTACTTCTACTTTATAGCCACTAAAACAATTCAGAACCGTTATCTAAATTCCCCGGCAATGGCGCCAAAACACTTATTCGCTCGCCTCAAGTGTAAGGTTGCGATGTAGTAATAAAACTCGGTAAGACCGAGGTCGATCCACAGGGAATTCGAAACAGATCCCAAACTATTCCAGCAACTCAGTTTGCAATGAATAGAAGATTCAACTGAGCAGTTAAGCTAAAACAGAAACTTAATGAAAAAACAGTAATTTAAAGACACTAAGGCATTCAAGGATCCACTTGTAGCAATCCATGTCAATCCAATCAATCCAAGCAAGATACACGACTAGATTTGAAGTCCTATCTCTCATCTAGTTGGAAAATAAAGCATTAAACACATTCAATCCCACTCAAGTTGAACTCCCAAGTTCTAGTCTCATTCAACAATGTAGAATTCAAAATCATAGCCTTCGGAGTAACAGCCATTCCTATGGACTATGGCCTGCTCAAGGATTACTATAATTCGAATATAAACAAACACAATGTGATAATCTCAGAGAATTGCAAGGAATCCATATCCGGAGCACACGAACTCTCATAAAATATCTAAAACTATCAATTTTAAGAACTAGAATAGGTAAAAATCCAAACTTGAAGTAGAATTACTTGAATTGAACTGAATTAAATATGAAATTGGCTACAAGCTTCACCTCTCAGCCTTAGCTGAGAGATTCTAGCCGAGCATTGTCATACTACAACTAAAACTTATGAAAGAACTAGAAAACATAGAAAAATCGGAGTTTGGAGGGTTGCAGATGCTCCACGACGGCTTCCTTCCTCTCCCACGACGTCCCTTAGCTTATATGATACCCTAGGAAAAACCCCTAGGTGTCCTTTTATAGTGAGAACGCTCGGTTGTGTCAGAATTTTCCAAAAACCGCATAAGGTAACGCAGTGCGCAACAATTTTCGGAGCCCAGAATAGAAAATACACGTTTTTGTATGTGGCCGACCGGTCGTGACCGGTCTGGCTGCGTATGTCAAGCATCCAGAGAGTATAGGAGGGATTTGGCCTGTTGGCCGACCGGTCTTGATCGGTCGGACCATCTTATTTACATGTCCAACGAGTTCAGCAGGGTCATCGACCTGTTGGCCTACCGGTCACGATCGGTCGGACCAAGTGGTCCTTATGTCCAGTGATATGGGAAAGGATGGCCGACCGGTCTTGACCGGTCGGACTGCTTTGGCCGACCGGTCACGACCGGTCAGGCATCTATTCTTCTTCTTTTTCTTCCTTTCTTTCTTCTTTCTTTGGTCCTTCTTTAACCTTCATCCAATGGCTTCAAATGGCTCTTTTTAGTCTCCAATTGGGTGAAGTCCGCTCTCATTCATACAATCACAAAACATACATTAGATGGTCCTTTTAAACATGAAAACCGTGCATATAGTGTGAAGTAGTGGGCTTTGCAATGTATAAATTAGAGGTTCAACACACTTATTTGGGAAAAAATTATTTAGATAAGGATCATCCCAAAGATGGTGCTCTTCGGTTTGTATAAACCAAAGAGATGTGGAGACTTGAAATTCTTCTTCACAAGTCGTTATGGTCTCCACATTTTCAGATTCTACCGGTGCCTCCACTATTGATAAATCGATTTTATATACTGTTGAAGGAGTCTTTGTGGGCATCGGTGAAGTTTCCCTTAAGGCATTGACAATGTCACGGATCATAGGATCATCTCAATCCTCAAAATATGCCAAACACTCTTCTAGAGTGTAGGAAACTTCGACCTTCTTGGTCACTTGTGTAGGTTGGAATACGTCCTCAACCATTACACTTTCAGAAATTGGCCTCTCCATAGGCAAATCAAGCACCAATCCATCAAGTTCCTGCATAACAAAATTATTCGACTCAGCGATTAGTGTCTTATCAATCAATTTATACAATTTTGGCTCTTCCAAGGCCTCATTAATATCCACAATTGTATCTATGAAATTAATCATGTGGATATCATCTTCATCCTCATCCTCATCCTTATCCTCTTGTTGTTTGTGTAAGTGAAACACATTCAGCTTCATAGTCATATTTCCAAAGGATATTTTCATAACCCCATTCCTACAATTGATTATAGCATTGGCGGTTGCTAGGAATGGTCGGCCTAGAATGACAGGAACTTAAGTGCATGCATTTGTAACCGCTTGTGTATCCAGAACGATAAAGTCTATCGGGTAGTAGAACTTATCGATTTAGACTAACACATCCTCAATAACTCATCTCGGTATTCTAACGGAGTGATCCGCAAGTTGTAAAGTTAGCTTGGTGGGTTTAAATTCACCAAGTCTAAGTTGCTCATATACCGAGTAGAAAATCAAGTTAACACTAGCCCTTAGATCGAGAAGTGCTCTATTGATCCGAAAGTTACCTATCATGCAAGAGATTGTAGGGCTTCCAGGATCTTTGAATTTGGGGGAGTGTTATCTTGTATGATGGCACTCGTTCCATCAAAAATGCTCTCTTGTGCACGTTTTGCTTACGCTTTACGGCACATAAATCCTTTAGAAATTTGGCGTATGAAGGAATTTGCTTAATTGCATCCAACAAGGGAATGTTAGTTTTGACTTGTTGGAAGACTTCTAGGATGTCCTGACTTTCACTTGGCCTTTTTGTTGAGACAAGACGTTGGGGGAATGGGGCCACAGGTTTATACACACGCTCCGGCTCTTCATCTTGTAGAGCATTGTTCAATTCACCTTCACTCTTAGAATCAACCGGGTCATTAGGCTTTGTGGCCTTCACTGGTTCAGATTTTTTAATTATTTTTCTACTTCTAAGGGTGGTGATAGCTTGAACATGTTCCCCATGAGGATGGGTTGAAGAATTGGTATTTATTTCCAATTGTTCCTTAGGGTTAGGATGGGATTGCGTCAAAACAGTCCCTTTCTCCCTAACTCCTAAGTGTGTCTCAATTCTTTCAACCGAAATTTTAAGTTCATTCATGGCTTGCATGTTGGACTGATTTATCTGAGTTTGTCCAATCATGAACGCGTTCAACGTATTCTCAAGAGTGCTCTTTTGAGGAGGCCCTTGGGACGCATTATATGTATTTACCATAGGTCCATTTCTCCCATTAAAATTTGGTTTACACCGCCACTCAGGACTAGTCAAGTTAGAATTTGGTCCACTAAAGGGGCGTTGGTAAGGATTTGTAGCATTCAATTGAGTTTGTAAGATATCTTGAAATGCAGGAATTGTTGAGCAATCTTTTGTCAAGTGAATATCACTCTAAAAAATACCACATATACTCTCAACAGCCTCACCGGTGGTTATCATGTTAACACTCCTCAATTCTATGGCCCCAACCTTCTTTGTGAGACCCGCCACCTTTGAATTTAAATCATCCTCCCCATCCAATACATGTATTCCTTTCTCTCTTGGGGTTGACTTGGGATTACTAGTCGGATTAGAGATATCCCAAGATTTGGCATTCTTGGCTAGCATATCAAAGTAATCACAAGCATCATCAAATGTTTTGTTCAAAAACTCACCATTGCACATCATTTAGACAAATTGGCGCATGTTTGAACTCAATCCGGCATGAAAAAAGTCAATCAAGCGCCACTTTTCATAACTATGGTGTGGGCACTCTAATAAAAGATCCTTGAACCTCTCCCAACATTGAAAAGATGTTTCATCTCCTTTTTGGGAGAAGTTCATGATAGTCCGTCTTAGTGTATTGGTTTTATGAACCGGGAAGTACATTTTAAGGAACTCCCAAGTCATTTCAGCCCATGTCCCGATGCTTCTAGGTTTAAATGATTGAAACCATGCTTTGGCTTTGTCCTTTAGAGAGAAGGGGAACAATTTCAGTTTGATTATATCTTGGGAGATATCATTAAATTGAAAGGTGTTGACTATCTCCTCAAATTCACAAAGGTGCTCATATGGACTTTCAGAGTTGAGTCCATGAAATTTTGGGAGTAACTTAATAATTCCCGGTGTAAGGTCCACGTTTCTTTCATTATTTGGAAAAATAATGCAAGGAAGACGTGGTTGTTCTCTCCGGTTGTAGATAATCTCTCAATATTTTAACCAGAGGAACATAATGTTCCTCATTCTCATTACGTTCCATCCTAATTGGTGGTGCATCATGCTCAACATCTTCAACATTATGTGGTTCATTCTCAGCCACGATTTCAAACATTCAGGATTGTCTAGACGTTTTTTAACTCGTCCGTGATAGACTAGGCCTTCAACTAAATCTCTCCTACTTGGAAGTCGCGATGTATGATCACGCTCCCAATGAGGCATAAAACACAAAAAAAACTAACTAATATAAAATCTAAAAATAAAAACAAAAACTAAAAATTAAATGAGTCTAAGTTAGAACGGGGTTACCAAATGGAAGAACTATGTTAGAGAAGAAAAATCCTACAAAACAAACAAGATCTGTTAGTAGTAGAAAATTATGACAAAAACCTATTAAAATAATGAATCCTAACCTAACCTATTTAACCTAACTATACCCTAATTACAAAATTCAGAACCGTTAACTTAATCCCCGGCAGCGGCACCAAAAACTTGTTCGCTCGCCTCAAGTGCAAGGCTGCAATATAGTAATAATTCACGGTGAGACCAAGGTTGATCCTCAGAGATTGTCGTCACAATTCTAAGTTTTAGAACTAGGATGGGTTAAATTTAGATTTGTATTGATGGGTGAAAATTAAGAACATAAAACTATCTATTTTATACTTAAATCAAGGAAATAAACACTAGAGCGCTAAGGATACACTAATAATAATTCACAATGCCAATTCAAACCATTCAAGCCAATAACACAATTGGAATCAGAGTTCTATCCCTATCCAACCAAAATATAGAGCAATCAAATTATCATAATGCATCTAACATAAATGGATCATCCACTGATATGGTCCTCTCATAATCAACTAAGGCATTGGGTGTATTCAATCACACAACCCAATCCTTCGCAAAACAAGCAAGATCACATTCATGATTCTTCCTCAAGCCTTGTCACTAGACTTGATTTAGAAGCATGAATTGAACTTCTATTGAACCAAAATCTATACATAAACACCTATCTCGGATTAAATCAAAAGATAAGAACCCCTTCTAATTTAGTTCTAGATAAGCTCTTAGGAAACTTAGTTTGTAAGATCCCCTAACATCCAACATATCATGATGAATCTAGGATCTCTACAACCCAAAATTCTATCAATCAACACCCCATTAAGCAATCTCAGTAATAAAAACATCACATGTAAGAGAAATCACAAGAGATAGAAGATTAACTAAAAATACTAATTTTATTTCAAACTAGGACTAGAAGTGTTCTTTATAAAACCCAAAACTACTTGAACGAATTTAAATTGAACATTGCAAACAACTAAAAGCTTCAACTCTTAGCCTAGCTAAGAGGTTTAGCCAACCATTAATAGGTTAAGCTAAAACTCAAAGGAAAAACTACTAAAAACATAGAAAACCCGAGTTTGGAAGAGTTGCAGACGCTCCACAGTAACCTCCTTCACCTCCCATGACTTCCCAAGCCTTCTTTGATGTCTTTAGGTCCACCTAGGTGTCCTTTTATAGTAGAGAGGCCCTACCGCCTCAGAATCTTTCAGAATTGCGCAATACTTACGCACTTATGCCTCAAAAATCGGAGTTTGCTGAAGAAGTTGTTGAATTTTAGCAAATTACATTGGCTACCTGTTGGCCGACCGGTCTAGACTGGTTGAGATGGTTGGCCAATCGGTCTAGATCGGTCCAGTAGAGGTCCAAAGAGTCCAGAGAGGTGCCCGACCTGTTGGCCGACCGGTCTAGACCAGTCGGACCACATTGGTCCTTGGTCCAATGACCTATACAGAGGGGTAGGAGGGTGGCCGACCGGTCAAGACCGGTCGTGGCTCCCTTGGCCGAACTGGTCGGACCTCATTTCTTCACAATTTATTTCTTTCTTTCTTCCTCTCTCTCCTCTCCTTGCTTTCGTCTTTCTTTGGCCCACCTTGGGTCTTCATCAAAGGCTCCTAAATGTGTCTTTTAAGCATCAATGGAGTGAAGTCTCTCTCTTAATCCTACATTCACACAACATGCATTAGAAGGGTCTTTTAAGCATGCAAACCATGCATATAATGTGATGTAGTGGGTTGGCAAATGTATAAATTGAAGGTTTAACAGTTAGCTAGGGGCTGCGACCGTCAACAAACACATGAATTGTGTTGTTGGGTTTGGCTTGTTTTACAGCAGCTCATGCAATCTCTATGGCTAATCTAAGGGTGATCATTTGGGACACTTATGGCCAATCTAAGATGACTAAAGGCTTGCCTATTAGTGTTAAGGTCATCTAGAGGTTAGGATTTTGGTTTGGTTCAAGGTTCAAGGCTCACCAAGGCATCTCTTTTACCTATTTCTTCTTCCTTGATGCAGCAGGTCCACTTGAGTCTCCAGTCTTCATCTTCTTCAAGCTCAACCGACACTAGACTAGCTGACCTTCATAATTAACAAATAAGGTGCACTTGTTTGCCCCAGAAAAGTGCACTAACATACATTAGTTATGTTTGTGAGTTCGCTAGATATATTCTAACGAAATATTAAGAGGGATAATATAGTGCAGTGGGAAAACCAAAATATGGTAGAGCCATCTCGTTATAGCACACTAGTCAAATAAACTATCATTAGCTTCCATTCATCCACTAGAACCTATTATGGATAGCTTATGCTTTAAATCCATTCAAAAATCCTATCCATCACTTCCTTTTTAATTTCTTTACTAAATATTTAACCATGAACCTGTTCAGTTTCACAATCTATCTGATGGTTGGGATACATGCATTTTTTTTGTAAATCTTCTACCATTAACGATGTGGGTAACTAGATGGTCCACCATAACTAATACATAATCTTCACATGGGTACCAGGAGAGATGAGCATTTTTAAATCCAATTGGAGGGCATTAAGATAGTTTACAGAATGAAATGTTGGTACCTTATCTCCTCATTGTGACATTATGACAAATATCACTCTCGATGCGGGCCATTCCTATTAGTGCTTCCTCGATGGCTATTCCGGCTATAACCAAATTGAGATAGCCTCGGAAGACCAAGAGAAAACTACATTTACATGCTCGTTTAGCACCTTTGCCTATCGAAGGATGCCATTCGGACTATGTAATGCACCCGCCACATTCCAACGATGCATGTTGAGTATTTTCTCGGACATGGTGGGCCAGTTTCTCAAGGTTTTCATGGATGATTTCTCAATTTTTGGTTGTATGTTCGATGAGTGTCTTAACCACTTGCGATTGGTCTTGACCCAATGTGAGGAGAAGAATCTCATCTTAAACTGGGAGAAGTGTCATTTTATGTTACAAAGAGGAATAGTCCTTAGATATATCATCTCGTCCAATGGAATAGAGGTAGACCGGGCCAAAATTGATATCATTGCCAATCTGCCAACACCCAAGAGCACACGCGATGTGCGGTACTTTCTTGGACACACCAATTTTTATAGGAGATTCATAAAAGATTTCAGCTAAATCTTTAGGCCCTTGTGCAATCTCATCCAGAAGGAAAATTAATTTGAGTGGAGTGCCAAATGTTAAGTAGCTTTTTCAAAGTTAAAGGACACGTTGACAACCGCACCCATCATGTAACCATCAGATTAGACCCTTCCTTTTGAGTTGATGTGCAATGCTAGTGACTATGCTTTTAGGGTGGTGTTAGGATAAAGGAAAGACAAGAATCCCCACGTTATCTACTATGCGAGTAGGACTTTGAATCCTGCCCAAGTCAATTACTCGACTACGGAGAAAGAGCTCCTAGCCGTGGTTTTTTCCATGGACAAATTCAGGGCTTACTTAATAGGATCCAAGGTCATTATTTACATGAATCATACGGCGTTGAAATACCTTTCTAAGAAGGATGATAAGCCCCGTTTACTTAAATGGATCCTACTCCTTCAAGAATTTGACTTAGAGATCAAAGATAAGAAGGGAGTAAGAGAACGTGGTGGCGCATCATCTATCTCGCCTAGTTTTGCCCAATTTCATTGACGAGTCACCCATTAAGACTTATTCCCTAATGAGAAACTCTTTGTTGCCATGCATCCACCATGGTACGCTGATATAGTGAATTATCTTTCTATAGGTGTGATGCCAATTCATTAGATTGCGCAAGATAAACGAAAATTTCCAAGGGAAGTGCGTAGATTTTTCTTGGATGAACCTTTACTTTTTAAATATTACCCAGACCAAATTATAAGGAGACGTGTCCCTGATGACGAGCAAAATTATGTCATCTCCTTTTGTCATACTCAAGCATGTGGTGTTCATTTCTCCGCCAAGAAAACCACTGCCAAAATTCTACAGTGTGGTTTTTATTGGCCAACTATGTTTCAAGACTCCCACAAGTTTTGTAAAGCATGCGAGCGTTGTCAAAATCTAGGAGGATTATCCCGTAAGAATATGATGCCTCTCAACCCAATTTAACATATCGAAGTATTTAATTGTTGGGGCATCGATTTCATGGTACCATTCCCCTCATCTTTTGGATATGTCTACATATTGCTTGTCGTAGATTATGTGTCCAAGTGGGTAGAGCCAATTTCATGTAGAAACAATGATCACCGAATGGTTCTACAGTTCCTAAAGGAAAACATTTTATCTAGATTCAGAATGCCTAAAGCCATCATAAGTGATAGTCGCTCTCACTTTTGCAATAAGCATTTTAAAGCATTAATGAAGAAATATGACATATCGCATAAAGTGAGTCCCCGTGCCACCCACAGATAAGTAGGTAAGCTGAGATTTCTAATTGATAAATTAAACACATTTTGGAGAAGATGATGAATCCAAATCGTAAAGATTGGTCGCTAGGATTAGTCGACGCATTTTGAGCTTACCATACGGCTTATAAGACCCTGATTGGAATGTCTCCTTATAGACTTGTCTATGGAAAAGCTTGTTACTTGCCCGTGGAAATTGAACACAAATCCTATTGGGCAATTCGGGTATTGAACTTCAATATTGACAAGGCTAGCTCACTTCGCAAACTCCAATTGAACGAGTTTGACGAGATCCGGAACGATGCTTATGAGAGTTCGCGGATTTACAAAAGTAGGATGCAAGTCTTTTACGACAAACACATCTTAAGAAAATCTTTTCATCAAAGCCAAAAAATACTTTTGTAGAACTCGCGGCTTCATCTTTTTTCAAGAAAATTGTGATCTCGATGAACCGGCCCATACATTGTCAAAGAAGTTTTTCCTCATAGGGTTGTCGAGATAGAGAGTGTAGCGAATGGTAAATATTTTAAAGTGAACGGACAACGCTAAAAACTATTTGTTGAGAAGTTTGATTCAGAAGACATGTCCGTCCCTCTAAATGATCTTGTCTATCAAGATTATTGATCTCCTAGTCTGACGGAGGTATAGAGTAGATTAGGATTAGGTTTATTTTCTTTCATTAGGATCAGTTGGTGGAGGTAGATTCCTATTTTTCACTCTATCAGGTACTCTCGTTCTCACTCTCCTTCATTTATATCATTGCTCTCGTGTCATTGCTTATTGGATATCTTTTTACATTGAGGACAATGTAAGATTTTGGTTGGGGGTGAGATTCTTAGATGAATCTCGTATTTTTGACATTTTAGGCAATTATGTAGAAAAATTTTAATTTTTCTCAATTCAAAACTCTTTTGGAAAACTTTGTTTCTATGTACTTGAGATGATATGATTATGAGAGGAAAAGAGATGAAGTGATTTAATTTTGAAACTCTTAAAAGTCCTATAACATAGTAGTTTTCTATATGAGTTCCCCTATTTATTTGATCGATAGAAATTTTAAACACTCTTGGATTCTTGTTCACATTACATGATTATCATCATTGAAAGGATTAGAAGATTTTTGGGTTGATTAGACTGAAATTTAAAAGTGTTAAGGAACCAAGTCGGGGATTTTGTCCATCATGTTTATGAATGAAAAGAAAAGAATGTAAAGATATGGATTTCTAAAAATCCTATCTCATGTTTGATATGAAGAGAAAGAAAAAAAAAAGGGATTAAGTTAAAAATATGTTGAATACCGAAATGGGCTACCTATCCCCAACCAGGGGAGGGCCGTTAATCCAAGCTGGTAATGGGAAGTAGAGTGAAAGATGTTAGAGAAACGGTAAGGCAAATTCCTATCTTAGGCTTGTGTTGATCTGTACACTTTTAGATTTTAGTCTAGTTGATCCATTAGAAGGTAATCCTGAAAATTTATGAGTTAAACATTCACTATGTACACTAGACTATACTTGTTCAGATTCTTCTATTTATCAATCAATCAACGGGGATTCTAGTTAAAATGCTCATCATGTTTAGGAAGTTTCAGATTTCAACTTCTATCGCTAAGTTTCTCTGAGTTTGTACTAGTATGCCTTCAAGTTTATAGAAGTATAGCTTCTAGAATAGAGTTGAGTTAAGGAAATTGGATGAGTTTCACGCATATTTTGCTCGGGACTAGGAAAATGCTAGGGGGGGGGGGGGGTTGTTGAGCTCTAAATTGTGCATATTCTAACCCCAATTCATCATACACTATGCATGGTTTGTATGTTAAAAGACTCATCTAATACATGTTTTTGTGACTATATGAATGGGAGAGAGACTTCACCAATATGATGTTAAAAGAGCCACTTTGTATGCATTGAAGACTAATAGAAGAGTCAAGAAGTGAAAGAAAGAAGCAAGAAAAATTGAGAAGAAGAAAAGAAAAAAATCCAAAAAACATAGATTGCTCAACCAGTCAATTATAGGCGTCGGCCGGTCGATAATTGAAGGGGAAGTGGTTGAACTCGCTGGACTAAAAACGTCTATTCCCGACCGGTTGGTGGGAGCTTCGACCGGTCGACTGACCGATCTGAAAATCAGAACTAAAAGTGGATTTTTGCAAAACCTTGCTGGATAGAAAATACCCATTCTCGACCAGTCGACCATTGCCCATACTGAAGTGAAGATTTTTAAAAAGTTGTTAAAAGTTATTGTTGTTTAAGCGTCGACCAGACGACCATTGCCCATACTGCATAATGAGTTATGCACTTCTATAATATTCCAAGTTGGTGGGTGATTTTTGTTATAAATGGACACCTCTACAATCATCCTAACGCATCCTAGGGGGGCTCTAAAGTTGTTGGAGGTGGAGAAGATCACCATGGAGCGTCTACTACTCCTCCAACTAGAGTTTTTCTTATGCTTTTAGTAGTTTTTCTTTTGTTTTCTAGTTTAAACATGACAATGCTTGGCTATAACCTTTTAGCTAAGGCTAAGAGGGGAAGCTTGTAGTTAGTTTTAATGCTTAATTCATTTATGCAAGTACTGTAAGTTTGATTTTGGATTTTAAAGTTTTAATTTGAATAAAGTTGAGATTTTTAGACAATTTTGAGAGCATGTGTATTTCGGACATGTGTTACTTATAAGTTTCTGAGAATTGTTATTATGGTTTGATGAGAATTGAATTGTTGTAACCCTGGAGCATGCCATGATCTCTTTGTATGGCCGTTACTTTGAAGGCTACAAGTTCATCTTCTCCGTGCTTCATTAGAACTAGAAGTGTGATTTCCATATTGAGTTTGGACTGTTTATGTTTGAATGTAATATCTTCCAATTGGATGAGAGATAAAACTTCAATTCCAATTGTGTTTGTGCTTGGATGAATGGATTGGCATTAACCTACTATAAGTGGATCCTTGGCACTCTAGTTAGATTTTAATTATCCAATTTTACCAATTTAATTTATTGTTTTCATCCTAGTTCTAAATCTTGAACTTCCTGAACTTCTTAATTCAAGTTGTTAGAGTAGTTTGAATTAGTTTTACCCTAATCCCTATGGATCAATCTCGGTCTCACGATCGAGTTATTACTACATTGCATCCTTGCACTTGAGGCGAGTGAACAACTTATGCACGTTGTCAAGATCATATGTTGGGTGATTGTATCTAAGGAATAGCTCGTTGGAACACTACTGCATTACAGATATTCTACCAAGGGGCACAAATTATCTCAAAGAAACTAATTGAGTCCATATTTCATCCTGTAAGAAATAAGGTTCTTCATTGGTTTCATTACGACTTCGTGATTGTCAAAACAATTGCGTCATTAAATATTTATCTGATTTATTATTATTATAAAACAATTCAAGTGATGATTTAAAAAAAATTGTGATATGACCCATATGGGTTGAGGAAATTCATTAAACGAGAATAAACTAGTTCACCCTTAGAATTTCGATGGCCAACACTTTAAGAGGTAGAAGCAAAAGATGCACTACCCCATGACTCTTATATTAGTTGAAGCCCACTGATCTACAAGAATTAGAACTTTCTACTATCTGCCAGGAGTGAGGTAACGATGATTACCTCTACAAAACTACATTCTTAATGCGTTGTAAAATCAATTATATGATGGTTTATGTGAATTTAAAACATCTGTTAAAATCTAAACTACCTTAAAAATAATACAAAACAGATGAGGCAAGTGTAAAAAGTATGCAGTTAGTGAGCAGTTCAAGTTCTAGATAGCAAACGATATGTGAGTAGTACAACAAGTAAATCAGTCTAATCCAATCACCAATGAAATTGTGTTCAAGGGCATCAAGATGGACAAACTCTTTCCAGTGGCAACAATAATAGAAACAACTGTCACTAACTTGAGCTTTAGAAACTCCATTTGATATAAAATTAAGGAGTTATCGATGGCTCCATTTGATATAAAACTAAGCAGTTATCGATGGAACAACTTATTATACGCCTACGGATTGAAGAAGATTATCGTTGTAGGATAAAAATAAAGATAAGAGTAAAGAATTCTTCAAAGTGTACATAGTGAATAATAAGAACTAAAATCCTCATAAATCATTTGGAAAGCTAATGAGACTTAAATATTGCATATTCAACCCCTATTATGCATTGTTTTCCCTGACATTTGTATGCTAAAT
This sequence comes from Liriodendron chinense, assembly GCA_003013855.2. Classification (NCBI taxonomy): domain Eukaryota; kingdom Viridiplantae; phylum Streptophyta; class Magnoliopsida; order Magnoliales; family Magnoliaceae; genus Liriodendron; species Liriodendron chinense. The sequence goes on from ML058429.1 coordinate 8,297,773, forward strand.
CAATCTAATTAGATATGTTTTCAATATGCAGTATGATTTGGAAGTCCAAGTCGAATAAGTGATTAAAGTGATGATTTAAAGCTTGAAAGAATTCAAGCCGAAGAATTGATGTTTGGGGGTGAAGTTGAAGACATAAAGTCACTAAAGATCTATGGAAAAGAGGTACCAAAGCTGAGAAGAATAAAAATCAAATACGTAATCAATGGAAGAAAACAGCAGAGTTTGAGTGATTGAAACAGGTTCGATTAATCGATAGATCCTCGAGCGATCTTGATTGATCAGTGGAAGTATTAAAATTCGACATAATTCTAAAGAAAAATCATTGGACATTTTTTCCATGTTCGATTAAAAATTCAATCGATTGACACTATAACTTATTTTTGAATTTGTTCACTGGATGTTTTTGGAAAACTTCGGTTGATTAACCCAATTGATCGACGGTTTTGCGGGAATTTATGAAAGTGCAGAATTTATTTCTAACTTTGATTAGGATTCATCCAAGGCAGTGTAAAGTCAGTTTCTATGGTTATTTTAATGGTTCTAGACTCATTTTTAGGGAGATATAGTAAGGGGAGAGAGGGAGAGAGAGAGAGAGAGAGAGAGAGAGAGAGAGAGAGAGAAGTTTTACTTCGAGTTTTTCTTCCTAATTTATTTTTATGTTTTATTTTTATTTAGAGATAGTTATGCTAGGATAATTTCTTAGCTAAGGCTAAGGGATGAACCTCTTAATAAATTCTTCTATTTAATTCATTTTTAATTCAAGTTATTAATTCTTAATATTGAATTGTGATTGTGTTTATTGTATTCTTAGATTGAAGAAGGAATTTATCTGTAAAATCGATTGATCTATTGTTAACTTCGGGTATAATATATGCTTTTGATTCCCTATAATAGATTGCCTAGATATTCATGAGAGATCAATCTATCTTGATTCATATATCTTGTTAGATGCTTATGACTGAATTTATAAAATTATCTTCTAATTAGAAAGAATTGGAATTCGATTCTAGTTGAGTTATTTACTTGAATAAATGAATTAGTTTAAGAAATTGTTAAGTGAGATTTCTAGATCTTTAATGCATTTTAATTATTCTTTAATCTTTTTTAAATCCACTAAAAATCATAATCTTAATTACCATTTAGTTCTAGTTGCATTCTCAACCACGTATATCCTTATGAAAGAATCTCAATCTCACCGAGTTATTACTACATCACAATCTTACACTTGGGATTGGCGAACAAAAGTCTAATAACCTAAAACCAGACTAAAAAGCTCAGTTAAAAAATAAGTCCAAATTTAAATTCAAGAACTAACAATCTAGCAATTGAGAAAAATTGACAAGCTACTTTATTTGCAGGAAGGCTGGATACTTTGTAAGAGAGCCATCATAAAAAAAATATGCAGAAGAAGACTTCAGTATCTCAAGTAACATGATTGAAAGACTCAAATTGTAGTCATGGTTACAAATATTAACACGGTCCATGTGGAGCGATGTGATGGATGGTGTATTAACATGGGTGTTAACACACACACACACACACACACGTATTATGATCATCACTAGTTTAAAAGCTATAAAGAAGTCGCACCAATAGGAAGATTCTGATGGACAATGTTATCACCATGAATATGATTAGACAAGAAAAAGTTAAAAAATTATGTTCATCTTTGGGAAGACCATTGCTCTTATCAATGTTCTTCACATTCCAAACATGCACAAAAATATAGTTTCGGGCTATCTTTTGAACAAGGTGAGTTTAAAACAAGTTATCAAGTCTAACCAGATTGTAATAACTAAGAAATGGTTCATTTATAGAGAAAGGTTATGTTGATCATAAACATGTAACGTTTAAATTTAATGTCAAGTCAAATAAAGCTTCTTCTTTCACTTACATGTTGTGCACTATTTTCTTATGACATGGTAGGCTAAGACATGTGAATGTTAAATTCATGAACATATAGCAATATGTGTGTTGAGCTCTTAATTTATATATATTCTAACCCATTACATCACATTGCATGCATGATTTGGATGTTTAAAAAACCTATCTAATGCATGTTTTGTGGTTGTAGGAATAAGAGAGGGACTTCACTTAATCCATGTTCAAAAGATCGTATTTAGAGGCCATTTCAATGATGATTGAAGGTGGGCCAAAGAAGAAATAAAGAAGCAAGGACAAGAGAGAGAGAGAGAGAGAGAGAGAGAGAGAGAGAGAGAGAGAAAGGAAAGAGTGGAGCCACAATGGGCTAGACTGGTCAAGACCGGTCAGCCAAGGAGGCCATGACCAGTCTCGATAGGTCGGCCATCACTGCGGCCTCCTGTATTTCACGCTAGACCCAAGGCCAGACAGGTTTGACTGGTCAAGACCGGTCGGCCATGAGAAGCCTCTCCCTTCTACACTCTCTGGACCAACGTCTAGACCGGTCGGCTAACCCAGTTCGACCGGTCAAGATTGGTCGGCCAATGTATTTTGCAAAATTCCAGTAGCTTCTCTAGCAAGCTCTGATTTTTTATGTGCTGCGTAAGTACTACGCGGATTCTGAAAATTTCTAAGTCGGTGGGGCTTCTCCATTATAAAAGGACTCCTAGGGGTATTCCTAAGGCATCATAGAAGGCTTGGGAACTTGTGAGAGGTGAAGAGGATCGTCGTGGAGCGTCTATAACTCTCCCAAACCCGATTTTTCATGTTTTTCTTTAGTTTTTCATTGCTTTTAGTTGTAGCATGATGATGCTCGACTAGAACCTCTTAGCTAAGGCTAAGAGGTGAAGCTTGTAGCTAGTTCTCATGTAGAATTCGTTTGATTTAGGTACTTTACTTAAAGGTTGGATTTTTAAGTTCTAGTTTGAATAGAGTTGGTATTTTGGATGTTTTATGAGAGTTCATGTGCTTCGAACATGAATTCCTTACAATTCTTTGAGATGGCCATGTTGGATTGATTAGATTCGAATTGTAGTAACCCTAGAGCATGCCATAGTCACTTGGCATGATTATTACTTCGAAGGCTACACGTTTGAATTTTATGTGCTTCATTAGTACTAGAATCTTATTTTCTAACTTAAGTGGGATTGTTTGTGTTTGAATGATTAATCTTCCAACTAGATGAGAGATAGAACTTCGAATCTAGTTATGTTTATGCTTAGATGGATGAATTCACATGGGACTACTACAAGTGGATCCTTGAGGCCTTAGTCTCACTAATTATCAGTTTTTTATAAAAGTTATTGTTTTTACTTAGTTTTTAAAACTAAACTTTAAAATTGCTAAAATTGAAGTTGTTAGAATGGTTTAAATTGGTTTACCCTAATTCCCTGTGGATCGACCTCGGTCTTACCGAGTTATTACTACATCGCAAGCCTTGCACTTGAGGCGAGCGAACAAGTTTTTGGCTCTGTTGTCAGGGAATCTATGTTAAATGATTCTAAATTGTTCTAGTAGCTATAGAGTAAAATTAATTAGGGTTTATTGCTTTTTAATGACTATTTTTTCTGAATTCTAGAACTAACAAAGTTTGTTTTATTTTTGTAGAAAGTTCTTCTAGTTCAAGCAAATCGGGTACTACCCTTCTAACTTAGAGTCTTCAATTCTCAGTTTTTAGCTTTATTAGAATTTTAATTTTATTTTTAGATTTTGTTTTTAGGATCTAGGATTTAGTTCAGATTTTTATTTGTGCTGTTTATGTCCCATGGGGAACATGACCACCCAAACCAAATGAGGTTTAGTTGGACCACTCTCCATCCATAGATGAGTTAGAAAATACATAGAACATTGTGAAAGTTTAGGGAGTATGGATCAAACACCGTTAAGGAATCCTCCCCCTCCTACTCCACCTACAAACGCAAATCAAGAGGGAGTAGGAGAGAATGAGGTCCATAATGCTCTTCCAATGAGAGCTTTACGTGACTACTTACAACCGGCCCATACGACTACACCCTCATGTGTGGTTCTACCAACCACCGGGGGAAACATTGATATAAAGCCGAGGGTAATTCAACTTTTACTAAGTTCCATGGGCTAGATTCTGAGAGCCCATATCTACACTTAAAAGAGTTTGATGAGGTTATTGGTACTTTGCAATACAATAATGTGTTAGAGGATGTCATCAAACCATATAAAACGAATTAAAGCATCTTAGATTCACTACAAGCTTCACCTCTTAGCCCTAGCTAAGTGGTTTAGCCGATCATGATAAAAGGAAACATGAATCAACTAAAAACATGAAAAGTAAAAAAAACAAACTAGAGAAGGGAGTTGTAGAACTCCTAATCCATCTTTCTCCGCCTCCTACCGTAGTAGATCTCTTATAGGATAGCTTAGGAACAAGGTAGAGGAGTCCTTTTATAGGTTTTGAGCCCTGGCTGCGAAGAAACTTTGAGAAATCCCGCAAAAATAGCGTTTTGCGTAGAGAAATTCAGACTCCAGAAGTTTCTGGATGTTAGCTGGCCGGCCGGACCCCCTTGGCCGGCCGGCCGACCGGAGAAAGTGCCTCCAAATAACAAAAGCTCTGGACATAAATACACTGACCGACCTACCAGCTGGTCGGTCAGTGGGTCGGGCTTCACATAAACAGTCTAGAGAAATCTCTATTTCTTGAGGGTTTGGTCTGCTGGCCGGCCGGTGGACATGTAAAATGATGATTTTTCAGCTTTTCCTCCCTCATATTCAATGCACCTTTGCTCCACCTTTGGTCCTTCACTCCTTTGATCTTTAAGGCATGTGAGAAGGGCTTCTAAGCCTCCAAATGACGAAGACTCTCTCTCATTACTACAATTACAAAACATGCATTAGAATAGTCTTTAAACTTGTGAATCATGCATAGCTAGTGATAAAATGGGGTTAGAATATACACATTTAAGAGCTCAACACACCCCAACCAACATTTTACTAGTCCAGAGCAAAACATGCGTGAAACAAGTTCAATTCTCTAAAACCCAACTCTCCTTCAGAAATTACGCTTTTATTCATTCCAAGACATGCAAGTAAAAAAATCAGAAAAACTCGGTAATAGAAGTGAAAATCCTCAAACTCTCAAAACATAATAAGTGTTCATATGGAATTCCCGCTGATTGATTGATAAATAGAAAAATCCAAACAAATTTAACCTAGTGTGCATAGTGAATGTTCATCTCATGAATTTCTGGGATTATATTCCTCATGAATCAGCTAGATCAGGGATCTAAAAGTGTACAGAACAACAACAAGCCTAAGACAAGCATTTGCCTTACCGTCCCTCTGACAACTTTCACACTACTTCCCATTTCCAGCTTTGGTTACGGGTAGACCATCCCCCGGTTGGTAATAGGTAGCCCTTTTCAAAAATTTCCACCATATTTTCAACCATACCCATATTTTCATCATTCTTTCCTTTTTATACACATTAGAGTGGATTTTTAAAAATTCATATCTTTCTTTCTTTTCCCATGGACAAGGATGGACAAAGTACCCCGGCTTAGTTCCCCAACACCTCAAATCTAAACTTTGCTAATCCACAAATCTATATAATCCTTTTAAACCATGAGAATCGTGTAATATGAACTAGGTGTAAAAAGTGTTCAAAATTTCTAACAATCATAAAAATAGGGGAACTCACATAAAAATAATTATCTTAGAGATAGTTCAAGATGCTCAACATCACTCACTTTGTATCTCTTTTTCTTACACTCATATCATCTCGAATGCATAGAAACGAAGTTTTTCAAAGGAGTTTTGAATTTTCAGAAAAAAAATTATTGAAAAAATTTCTACATACCATTGCTCGAAATGTTACAAAACACTCGCTTCATCTAGAAGTCTCACCCCCAACCAAATCTTGCGTTGTCCTTAATGTAAACGATATGCAATGACCAAAATATGAGAGCAATGATAAAAATAAGAAGAGTGAGGACTGAGTGTACCTGAGAGAGTACGAGTTGGAATTCTACCTTCTTCTAACAAACCTATGAAAAATAAATAAAGCAAAAAGCAACAAAATCCTAGTCCTAAACTACGCTATACCTCCATCAGACTAGGAGATCAAATATCCTGATACACAAGATTAATCAGAGGTATTGACATACCTTCTGAGGGAAAGTTCTCAAAGAACGGCTTTAAACGCTGACCATTTGCTTTAAAAATGTTGCCATTCTTTGGATTCAACAACTCGACAGTCCCATAAGGATAAACAGTTTTCACAATGAAGGGACCGGTCCATCGAGACTTCAATTTCCCTGGAAATAAATGTAGCCGAGAATTATACATAAGGACCTTTTGATTAATCATCAAGGTCTTACGAAGGATGTTCTTATCATAGAATACCTTCGTCTTGTCCTTGTAAATTCTCGCATTTTCATATGCCTCGTTTCGGAGTTTCATAAGTTCATTTAATTGAAGTTTGCGCAACGAGCTTGCTTTGTCAGAATCAAAATTCATTTTTTATAGCCCAATGTGCCCTTTGTTCCAATTCCACAAGCAGGTGACAAGCTTTCCCATAGACAAGTCTATAGGGAGACATTCCAATGGGGGTCTTGAAAGCTGTACGGTAAGCCCAAAGCGCATCTGTAAGTCGAAGTGACCAATCCTTGCGATCTGGGTTTATTATTTTCTCTAAGATATGTTTGATTTCCTTATTGGATATCTCAGCTTATCCACTTATTTGTGGGTGATAAGGAGTGCTCACTTTATGATTGACACCATATTTCTTCATTAAAGCTTTAAATGGGCGATTACAGAAGTGAGACCCTCCATCACTGATAATGACTCAAGGAGTTCCAAATCGGGAAATAATGTTTTTTTAAGAATCTAATGACTGTTTTATGGTCATTATTCCGACATGGAATCGCCTCGACCCATTTTGAAACATAATCGACGGCAAGCAAAATATATAAATTTTCAAAAGAAGATGGGAATGGACCCATGAAATCGATGTCCCAACAATAAAAAATTTCGATTGGTAAGATGGGATTGAGTGTCATCATATTTCTACAAGATATTCCTCCAAATTTCTGACAAGGCTCACACATTTTACACAACTCATGGGTATCTTTGAACATGGTGGGCCAATAAAACTCACATTGCAGAATTTTGGCTGTGGTCTTCTTAGCCGAAAAGTGGCCACCACACACCTGAGAATGCTAAAAGGAGACGATACTCTATTGCTCATCATCCAGTACACATCTCCTTATAATTTGATTGGGACAATACTTGAATAAGTACGGGTCGTTCCATAGGAATTTTCTCACCTCATTGAAGAACTTATCCTTATCTTGCTTTTTCCAATGTGTCAGAATTGTACATGTAGCAAGATTGTTAGCAATGTCCGCATACCATGGTAATTGGGAGACTTTGAAAAGTTGTTCATCAGGGAACATGTCATTAATCGCAGTCGTCTCAGGAGAATCAGTGAGGCTAAGTTGTGAGAGATGGTCAGCCACTACATTTTCTACTCCCTTCTTATCTCGTATTTCTGTGTCGAATTCTTGAAGTAAGAGGATCCATCTCAACAAGTGCAGTTTAGCATCCTTCTTAGAGAGAAGGTACTTAACTGCAGCATGATCAGTAAATATTACGATCTTTGATCCGATCAAGTAGGATCGAAACTTGTCCAAAGCAAATACTACGGCTAAGAGTACCTTTCAATAGTGGTATAATTTGCTTGAGCTGACTTTAGAGTTCTACTTGCATAGTATATGACGTATGACTTCTTTTCTTTTCTTTGGCTTAACACTGCCCCAATAGCATAGTCGCTCACATCGCACATAATTTCAAAAGAAAGGTTCCAATCAGGTGGTTGCATTATAGGAGTACTTGTCAACATACCTTTAAGTTTTACAAAGGCATTTTGACAATCCTCATTCCACTCGAATGAGGTTTCCTTTTCAAGGAGGTTACATAAGGACGAGAGAGTGAACTAAAGTCCTTTATGAACCTTCTATAAAATCCGACGTGTCCTAAAAAGGACCACACATCTCGTACGCTCTTGGGTGGTGGAAGGTTAGAGATAAGATCAATTTTAGCCTTGTCCACCTTGATTCCTTTTTCTGAGATGATGTGACCAAGGACTATTCCTTTTTGAACCATGAAATGACATTTCTCCCAATTCAAAATGAGGTTCTTCTCTTCACATCTTTTTAAAACAGTTTTTAAGTGCATAAGGCACTCATCAAAATTACAACCAAATACCGAGAAATCGTCCATGAAGACTTCGAGAATCGATCCCACCATATCAGAAAAAATGCTCAACATACAACATTGAAACGTGGCAGGGGCATTGCACAGTCCAAACAGCATCCTTCTATAGGCAAAAGTGCCGAATGGGCATGTAAATGTTGTCTTCTCTTGGTCCTCTAGGGCGATCTCTATTTGGTTATATCCTGAATATCCATCATGGAAGCAAAAGTGGGAATGACCCGCCAACCTTTCTAAATTTAATCAACAAATGGTAAGGAGAAGTGGTCTTTCCTCATAACTGTGTTTAGCTTCTGGTAGTCAATGCACATTCTCCAACTGATAGTAACTCTGGTTGGCATGAGTTCATTGTTGGCATTGGCTACGATGGTTATTCTGGATTTCTTAGGCACCACTTGAGTTGGACTCACCCATTGACTATCGGATATTGGGTAGATGATACCCACATCCAATAGTTTCAACACCTCGCCTTTAACCACCTCTTTCATGTTTGGATTAAGGCGTCTTTGCGGTTGCCTAGATGACTTCGCATTCTCCTTAAGGTGTATGCACTGAGTACAAATCAGGGGGTCTATGCCTTGAGATCTGCAATTGACCACCCAATGACGCTCTTATGCTCTTTTAGAGTGGCTATCAGCCTACTCTCTTGTTCTTCATCCAAGTGGGAAGAAATCACCACCGGATATGTCTCATCTCGACCTAAGTATATATATTTCAAATCAGTAGGAAAGGGTTTTAGGTCGAGCTTCGGAGCCTTGATACTAGATGGAAGTGGCTTATTTTCAGTTAGAGGCAAAGGCTCAAATGGTGTCTTCCTTCTTTTATTATCAAGTACCGGTATAAAATCCAAAATGGCGTCCATCTCTCTTATCATGTCATCATCAATCTAATGAGAGTGGGCAAAGCATGCCTCCAAGGGATCAGAATAGAATGTCAAGAGAGATGTGTCTTCCACGAATGATTTGATTAGATTTATTTTGTGGACCTCATCATCAACTTCCCATGGTTGTTTGCATAAATAAAAAATATTCAGCTCGAGTGTCATATTTTCGAAGGACATTTGTACTAGCCCGTTTCTAAAATTGATAATCGCATTTGAAGTGGCTAAGAAACGCAGCCAAGTATAACAAGAATTTGAGCACCAGTTCCCATCACAGGATGTGTATCCAAGATAATAAATCCACTGGATAGTAGAATTTATCAACTTGGACAAGGACATGTTCAATCATCCCTCTCGGTATACGAATAGATCTATCAGCAAGTTAAAGTGTGGTTTTGGTGGGTTTTAATTCACCTAACCCAAGTTGTTTATAGACCGACTATGGGATGGGGTTAACACTGGCCCCTAAATCGAGTAGAGCTTGTTTGATCCAGTAGTCACCTATGATGCATGAGATGGTAAGACTACCTGGATCCTTATATTTATGGGGGCACCTCTTGTTTGATGATGGCACTCAAATTCTCAGTCAAAAGTACTTTGTTGTGTACATTGTGATTCATTTTGACTGTACATAATTCCTTCATAAATTTGGCATATGATGGTATTTGTTTTATGGCATCCAACAACGGAATGTTGATCTTCACTTGCTTAAAAACCTCTAGGATTTTCAGATTTTTATCTAAAGGTTTGGGTGAAATCAACCTTCAGGGAAACGGGGGAATCGGCTTGTATTGCCTTTCTAGTTCTTTCTCATGTGGAGTGTTGTTCGAGATATCATCCTTATTGGCAATTTCCGGATCATTAGGCTTTGGGGCCTTTACTGGATTGGATTTATCAATTGTTTTGCCACTCCTCAAGGTAGTGATAACTTGAACATGCTCTGTATTTTGAGAGGATGAGCTGAGGTCTTGTATCTCAAATTGGGTTCTTGGGTTAGGGAGAGGTTGGGCAGGAAGTGTCCCTTTCTCCCTAACACTAAGGTGAGATTCAACTCTAGCCATTGAAGTTTTCAAATCATTGATGGCTTGAGATGAATTCTAGTTGAATTTTAATTGTTCTTTCATGAACCCATCGATTTTCTGAGAGTTAGTCTTGTTGTACTTAGCTTGGGCTGAGACGAATGCACCCAATATCTCCTCAAGCGTAGCTTTTGAGTTATTGTTTGCATTCTCTGATGGCCCATTCCTCCAACTGAAGTTAGGATGGTTCTTCCAATTAGAATTATACGTGTTCGAGTTTGGATTACTGAATGGTCGTTGATAATTATTTATGGCATTTGATTGTTCTTATAAAACTTCTTGAAATGCAGAAATTGTAGGACAATCCTGTGTTGCATGTTGGTTCTGGGAACAAATTGCACAAACATTCTCAACTTCCTTAGTCTTTTCCCCCTTTCCTAATTCCATGGCTTTAACCTTTCTTGTGAGGCTAACCACACGTGCACTTATGTTGTCTTCTTTGGAGAGGACATAGATTCCTCCCTTTTCTCTTTGTTGGCTTATCTTGGGATTTGCTGGTTTATTTGTATCCCAAGATTGTGCATTCTCGGTTAAGATATCAAAGTAGTTCCATGCTTCCTCGGCTTCCTTTTTCATGAACTCTCCATTGTACATCATCTTTACGAATTCGCGCATAGGCGAAGTTAGTACTTCATAGAAAAGCTTATTACCCGCCAAATTTCATAGCCATGATGTGGGCATATGTTTAATAAGTCTTTGAACCTCTCCCAACATTGGAAGAAGGTCTCATCATCTTTTTGAGCAAAATTCCTGATTAAGCGCCTCAACATGTTTGTTTTATGAATAGGGAAAAACTTTTTAATGAACTCCCTAGTCATCTCAGTCCATGTGCCAATTGATCTTGGCCTTAATGCATGAAGCCAAGCCTTAGCCTTCTCTTTCAAAGAAAAAGGAAATAACTTAAGTCGCACGACATCGTCAGATACATTGGCAAAGTGCAATGTGGCTATGACCTCATCGAATTCCTTAAGATGTTGATATGCACTTTCACTGTCTAATCCAAGGGACTTAGGATGGAGTTGGATTACTCCCGATGTTAAATCAATATTCCCTGCATTGTATGGAAAAATTATGCATGAGGGAGTACTCACTCTTGCAGGTTGCAAGTAATCATGTAGAGTTCTAGGTCGATGACATTCTCAATCTCATTCTCTCCCGTTTCAGTTTGGTTTTGGCCCAGATTTTGATTAGCCACTGGATCGGGTTGATTTTTAGCCATACTTTCAGAAAAAAGTTTAGGATTCTATACGTTTCTTAGCACAAGGGTTCCATATCAAAATCCCCTCAACAATCCCTCCTTCACTAATTAGTCGGTTATTAGAATCCCGAACCCAATGTAGCATGCAAATCTCAGAAAAAGAAAAGATTAAAAAGAGTTAGAAAAGCTTGATTGAAGTGACTACTTCGACTCCTAGAATCCATGTAAAAATAAAACAAAGCAAAGAAAACTAAGTTAGTAAGAACTCCTAAAAATCTCAAATAGAAACTATTTTCAGAATTTTATGAAAAATCGTAAAAAAAGTCCCCGGCAACATTGCCAAAAACTTGTTCGCTTCCCTAAGTGTAGGGTTGCGATGTAGTAATAATTCGGTAAAGACCGAAATCGTTCTCAAGGACTAATTTAGTAATTCACAAAACCACTTCCAATATTCTCTAATTGAGACAAACTAAACAGATTTTGGCAATTTGATATAGATGAGAATCTGAAATTAGAAGTGAATATAATTAATATAAAAGAGCACTAGGGGTTCAAGGATCCACTTATAGTAATCCTTGATGCATAATTCGCTTTGGTTTCCCAATTCACAACTAGAATCGAAATCAAATCCTATCTAGCCGGATGATAGAGTGGTTAATTCAGCAAAACAGTCCAATTCATGTGTTGTTCATAAACATGATTCCCTCAATTCAAGTTAGGACTTGAGCACCCTCAATTGCATAGGTCAATCCTAATTCAATAGGTTAAGATCACAACCATAATAATCATCAAACCCTGTCACAAAGTTTAATTATATCATGATTTGAACTTCATTCAAATCACATGCATAAGCAACACCTAAATCAGACTTTTGGAACAAAGGTAGAACTTTGGTTTAATCAGGTTCTTGAGCGTAATGAATCCAATTCCTTTGAATGTACAGGTCTAGATCCATACAAAACAACTAAGAACTAAAGCAATTCTTCTAAACATCCATGAGCCATCATAAGATTAAGAAAAACTACTTAAAACTTAATTCAAACTTCCATAAACCATTATTCTTCGATAAGAATTCAACTAGAAACCATATAAAATGAATTAAAGCATCTTAGATTCACTACAAGCTTTACCTCTTAGCCCTAGCCAAGAGGTTTAGCCGATCATGATCAAAGGAAACATGAAATCAACTAAAAACATGAAAAGTAGAAAGCAAACTAGAGAAGAGAGTTGTAGAACTCCGAATCCGTCTTTCTTCGCCTCCCACTGTAGTATATATCTTCTAGGATTCCTTAGGAACAAGGTAGAGGAGTCATTTTATAGGTTTTGAGTCCTGGCTATGAAGAAACTGTGAGAAATCTCGCAAAAATAGCATTTTGCGCAGAGAAATTCAGACTCTAGAAGTTTCTGGACGTTGGCCGGCTGGCCAAACCCCCTTAGCCGGCCGGCCGGAGAAAGTGCCTGCAAATAACAAAAGCTTTGGACATAAAAAAACATTGACCGACCTACTAGCTAGCCGGTTAGTGGGTCGGGCTTTATATAAACAGTCCAGAGAAATCTCTATTTCTGGAGGGTTTGGCCTGCCAGCCGGTGGACATGTAAAATGATGATTTTTCAGCTTTTCCTCCCTCATATTCAATGAACCTTTGCTCCACCTTTGGTCCTTCACTCCTTTGATCTTTAAGGCATGTAGGAAGGGCTTCTAAGCCTCCAAATGACAAATACTCTCTCATTCCTACAATTATTAAACATGCATTAGAATAGTCTTTAAACTTGTGAATCATGCATAGCCAGTGGTGAAATGGGGTTAGAATATACACATTTAAGAGGTCAACACCAGCTCATAAAACTAACACCCTTCGAAGGACTATCATGAACTTTTTGGGTAAAGAGGGTGAGTTGTTCTTTCAAAGTTGGGAAAGGTTTAAGGACCTCTGATTCACTTGCCTATATCATGGCTACGAAAGTTGACGAATTATAAACTTCTTTTATGATGGATTGAACTCCAATGTGTGCCAATTTGTAGAGATGATGTGCAATGGTGGGTTCATGAGTAAAAATCCAAATGAGGCATGGTGTTACTTAGACATGTTGGCCAAGAATGCCCAATCATAGGATACCTTGGACAAGTCTAGTAACCCCAAGCCTCCTCAACAAAAACAGAAATGAGGGATTTATATCCTTAAGAAGGAAGATGATGTAAACGCAATGATAGCCAACCTTACAAGAAAAGTTGAGGCCATGGAACTAAGTAAAAGTGGAGTTTTTAAGTCCATGGAAGCCATTGAAAACGTGTGCAGAATTTGTGCCACTAATGTACACTCTACGCAAGATTGTCATACAATTTCCGCATTTCAAGAGGTGTTATAAGAGCAAGCAAGCACCACATATGCGTATTAACGACCTTTCAATGGACCGGTAGGTAAACACGTACAACTCTACTTGGAAGAACCATCTAAATTTCAGTTGGAGGAATGGTCCCATGGCCAATCCTACCAACTCCCAAGGAGGGCCACCCATGCAAAACATGTCCTCACCTTAATTCTCAATGGAGGACACTTTAATGGCGTTTATGCGAGGGCAAACGCAAATAAATCAATCAAATCAGTAAATGTTCCAAGAGCTTAAGGTATCGGTTGATGAGATTAAGGGACACTTGAATGCTATGGAAGGGACATTTCCGACCCAACCTCAGCCCAATCCTAAACAAGAACATGAAATAAGGACCCCTAATCTCCCCAACCAACATGTGGAGCAAGAAAAATCCATCACCACTCTTAAAAGTGGTAAACAAGTGGATAAATCTATTTCGGTGAAGGATGAAAAACCTAATGATCTGGTAATTTTTTAGAATTAAGATGGACCTAATTAGCCCTATAAGAAACAGAACACGTTCACAAGCCCATAGCACCATTCCCTTCGAGATTGGTTACTCCAAAATCTCTCCCAAACTCTTATGACATTTTAGAGATTTTCAGACAAGTCAAGATCAATATTCCATTACTTAATACCATTAAAAAAATCTCCTCTTATGCCAAGGTTTTAAAGGACTTATGCACAACCAAACGAAAATACAATGTGCAACAAAAGGCCTTTTTGAATAAGCAAGTGAGTGTCAATCTCACCCAAAAGATCCCTACAAAATATAAGGATCCCGGTAGTCTCACAATCTCATGTATCATTAGTGACTACTGGATTGAGCGCTCATTACTAGATTTAAGGGCAAGCGTAAACTTGATCTCGTACTTGGTATATGAGCAATTGGGCCTTGGTGAATTAAAACCCACCAAAACCACATTACAACTCGCTGATCGATCCATCCATATACTGAGAGGGTTGGTTGAGGATGTATTGGTCCAAGTCGACCAATTCTACTACCTGGTGGATTTTATTGTCTTGGACACGCAACCGATTATGGATACTAACACTCAAATACCAATGATTTTAGGCCGCCCATTCTTGGCTACATCAAACACGATTATAAATTGCCGAAATAGAGTGATGAAATTGTCATTTGGGAACATGACATTGGAGGTAAATGTGTTCCACATATGTAAAAAGCAAAAGAATGAAGAGGATGATGAGCTCTTCGAGGTAAACATGCTCGAGTTCTTTGAAGAAGATGAGCTCCTCTAACTTAAACCACTCAAAAATTTGAAGACATGCTTGGCACACTTTGAAAATTCTAAAGATCCCATCACGTGTGATATTGTGCAAGCATTGAGTAGTAAGAAACCGGTAGTTGATACTAGCCGGTGAGGACCTCATTTTGAAGAATTGCCACAAACCACATCAAAACCTCTACCGTTTAATATCAAACTACTGAAGCTTGACCTTAAACCATTGCCATCCGAGCTTAAAAATGTATATTTAGGTTAAGAGGAAACATTTCCGGTTATCATAACCTCTCACCTAAGAAAAGATCAAGAGCTCAAGTTGATTGAGCTACTCAAAGAACATTGGGGAGCCATAGGTTGGATAATAACGGACCTCAAGGGGATAGACTCTTCGGTGTGTACTCACCATATACACCTCGAAGAAAATGCAAAAATGATTAGACAACCTCAAAGGAGGTTAAATCCAAATATGATGGAGGTTGTCAAGGCCGAGATGTTAAAGCTACTAGATGTGGGTATCATCTACCACATCTCGGATAGCCATGGGTGAGTCCTACCCAAGTTGTCCCTAAGAAGTCCAGTATTACCATCGTAGAGAACGCCAACAACGAGCTTATACCGACTAGAGTGACCACCGGTTGGTGTATGTGCATAGATTATCGGAAGCTAAACACGGTCACTAGGAAGGACCACTTTCATCTCCCATTCATGGATCAAATTTTGGAGATGTTAGCGGGTAATTCTTATTATTGCTTCTTAGATGGCTATTCCAGCTACAACCAAATTGAGATAGCCCCAGAAGACCAAGAGAAGACCACCTTTAAATGCCCGTTCGGCACCTTCACATATGGAAGGATGCCATTCGAACTATGTAATGCACCCGCCACATTCCAACGATGCATGTTAAGTATTTTCTTTAACATGGTGGGTGAGTTTCTCGAGGTATTCATGGATGATTTTTCTATTTTTAGTTGCACATTCAATGAGTGCCTCAATCACTTGAAATTAGTCTTGACTAGGTGTGAGGAGAAGAACCTTGTCTTAAACTGGGAAAAGTGTCATTTTATGGTACAAAGAGGAATAGTCCTCGGACATATCATCTCGTCCAATGAAATAGAGGTAGACTGGGCTAAAATCGACATTATTGCTAACCTACCACCACCTAAAAGCATACACGATATGCGGTCCTTCCTTGGACATGCCGAATTCTATCAAAGGTTCATAAAGGATTTCAGTCATATCTTTAGGCCTTTATGTAACCTTCTCCAAAAGGAAAACCAATTCTAACTTTTGCAATAGGCCTTTTGAAGCCTTAATGAAGAAATATGGCATTAGGCATAAAGTGAGTACCCCTTACCACCCACAGACAAGTGGGCAAGCTGAAATTTTCAATAGCAAAATCAAACAGATTTTGGAAAAGACGATGAGACCGAATTGCAAAGATTGGTCGCCGAGATTAGTCGATGCTCTTTGGGCTCACCGTACCGCTTATAAGATCCTTATTGGAATGTCTCCCTATAGACTTGTCTATGAGAAAGCTTGTCACTTGCTCGTGGAACTTGAACACAGCCTATTGGGCGATTCGGGCATTGAACTTTGACATTGACAAGGCTAGCGCGCTTCGCAAACTCCAATTGAATGAGCTTGACGAGATTCGGAACGATGCTTATGAGAACTCGAGGATTTACAAGAGTAAGATGAAAGCCTTTCATGATAAACACATTTTTAGGAAAAATTTTTATAAAGGCCAAAAAATACTCTTGTACAATTCTCGACTTCGTCTTTTTTCAGAAAAATTGAGATCTCGATGGACCGAACCATACATTATTAAATAAGTTTTTTCTCATGGGGCTGTAGAGATAGAGAATGCGGCGAATGATAATTATTTTAAAGTGAATGGACAACGCCTTAAATCATTCATTGAAAATTTTGATTAAGAAGATATGTCCATCACTCTGAATGATCTTGTATATCAGGATGATTGATCTCCTAGTCTGACAGAGGTATAGAGTAGATTAGGTTTAGTTTATTTTTTTATTTTAGGTTTATTTCTTTAGTAGATTTAGTTGCCGGAGGTAGATTTTCATGATCGAGTCTCTTAAGTGCCCTCATTCTCACCCTTTTTTGTTTTTATCATTGCTCTTATGTTATTGCTCATTGCTTATCTTTTACATTGAGGACAATGCTAGATTTGGTTGGCGGGTGAGATTCCTAGAATCTAGCAATTTGTGACATTTCGAGCAAGGTTTTTGTAGAATTTTTTAATTTTTCTGAAACATCAAAACTCTTTTATGAAACCTTGTTTCTATTCACTTGGGATGCTATAAGTATGAAAGGATGAGAGACTAATTTATATGATTTTAAGATTTTTGAATTATCTTAAATGTAATTGTTTTCTATATGAATTCCCCCATTGAGTTGATTGATAGAAAATTTTAACTTTTTTTAGTCTAGTTCACAGTAAACGATTCTCATGGTTTGAAGGGATTATTAGATTTGTAGATTGGGTAGACTGAAGATTTGAAGTGTTTAAGAGCCAAGCCGGGGAACTTTGTCCATCCTTGTTCATGTGAAATAAGAAGAAAAGAATGAAAGATATGGATTTCTAAAAATCATATCTAAAGTATATGAAAAGAGAATGAAAATATGGTTATTCATTGAATATTTATGCAAATTTCGAAAAGTGGTACCTATTACCAATCAGGGGATGGTCTACCCGTAACCAAAGCTGGAAATGGAAAGTAGTGTGAAAGTCGTCGAAAGAACGGTAAGGCAAATTCTTGTCACAGGCATTTGGTTGATCTGTATACTTTTTTATTTTTTGTTTCACTGATTTATGAAGAAGGTAATCCTGAAAATTCATGAGATGAATATGCACAATGCACACTAGACCATACATGTTCGGATTCTTCTACTTGTCAATAAATCGATGGGGATTCTATGTGAACACTTATTATGTTTGGAGAGCTTAAGACTTAAATTTCTTATCATTCAGTTTTTCAAAATTTTGCACTTATGTGTCTTAAAGTTTATAGAAGTATAGTTTCTAAGAGAAAGTTGAGTTTTTAGAGAAGTGAATTGTTTCACGCATGTTTTGCTCAGGATTAGCAAAATGCTGGTTGGGGGGAGGGGGGGGGGGTGTTGAGCTCTTAATTTATACATATTCTAAGCCATTACATCACATTACATGAATGATTTGCATGTTTAAAAGACCTATCTAATGCGTGTTTTACGGTTGTAGGAATGAGAGAGGGACTTCACTTAATCCATGTTCAAAAGATCTCATTTAGAAGCCATTTCAATGATGATTAAAGGTGGGCCAAAGAAGAAATAAAGAAGCAAGGACAAGAGAGAGAGAAAGAAAGGAAAGAGTGGAGCCACAATGGGCTAGACCGGTCAGCCAAGGAGGCCATGACTGATCTTGATCGGTTGGCCATCACTGTGACCTCCTGTATTTCACACTGGACCCAGGGTCAGACAGGTTCGACTGGTCAAGATCGGTCGGCCATGAGCAACCTCTCCCTTCTACACTCTCTGGACTAATGTCCAGACCAGTCCGACCGATCAAGACCGGTCGACCAATGTATTTTGTAAAATTACAGCAAGCTCTGATTTTTCGTGCGCTTCATAAGTACTACATGGATTCTGAAACTTTTCGAGTCGGTGGGGCTTCTCCATTATAAAAGGACACCTAGGGGTCGTTCCTAAGGCATCATAGAAGGCTTGTGAACTTGTGGGAGGTGAAGAGGATTGTCGTGGAGTGTCTACAACTCTCCCAAACCCGGTTTTTCATATTTTTCTTCAGTTTTTCATTGCTTTTAGTTGTAGCATGATGATGCTCGGCTAGAACCTCTTAGCTAAGGCTAAGGGGTGAAGCTTGAAGCTAATTCTCATGTAGAATTTGTTTGATTTAAGTACTTTACTTAAAGGTTGGATTTTTAAGTCCTAGTTTGAATAGAGTTGGTATTTTTAGATGTTTTATGAGAGTTCATGTGCTTCAGACATGAATTCATTACAATTCTCTTAGATGACCATGTTGGATTGATTAGATTCGAATTGTAGTAACCCTAGAGCATGCCATAGTTGTTGAGCCTCTAATTTATACATATTCTAACCCTTATCATCACACATTATGCATGCTTTACGTGTTTAAAGTCTAAATTAATACATGTTTTTGTGTTTATAGGAACAAGATGGAGATTTCACTAATTCAAGGCTTAAGAGAGCACTTTACATACATTGAAGATCAAGGAACCAAGGATGGAAGAAATAAGTAAGGAGAAGAGGGATAGAAAAGAAGAAGATTCACCCTGGCCAATTGATCGGTTGGCTTGACCGATTGTCGTCAGTGTGGTCGATTGATCTACTAGCCTGGCCGATTGATCGGCCACTCTACATACATTGCTGGACTGAAGGATGGACCAGCGATTGATCGGTTTTCCAAATGATTGATCGCTTAAGAGGCAGGATTTTCAGATATGTTGCCGGACAAAAAGAGGTCCCACTGATTGATCGCTCAGCCCAGGCGATCAATCGCTTAAGCCATAAAAAATCAGGATTTTTCGCTAAAGTCTTTGGACACTTTTTGGATCGGGCGATCAATCGCCTAGCCACCTGTGATCCATCGCTCACTACAAGCAATCAATCGCCTAGCACAGTCGATCAATCGCCCGTGTGCCCAAGTCCAGAAACTTCTAAATTCGATCCAATTTTCTTTGCGTAATTGCGTAAGCTTACGCAAATTCTGGAATATTTTGCGATGCTAAGGCTGAATGGCTATAAAAGGACTCCTCTAATTCGATCTAAGGGCATCCTAAAAGAAATCGAAAGTCATAGAAGGTGAAGGAAAGCTCCGTGGAGAGTCTGCAACTCCAGTGTTTCTAGTTTACATGTTTTTATTTAGTTTTTCTTTCAATTCTAGCTGTGGTATGACAATGTTCGGCTAGAACCTCTTTACTAGGGCTGAAAGGTGAAGCTTGTAGCTAATTTCATGTTTAATTTAGTTTGATTCAAGTACCTTTACTTTAAGTTGGATTTTTGAATGTTTTAGTTTGAATAAAATTGATATTTTTAGAAGTTTTATGAGAGTTCATGTGCTTCGGACATGGATTCCTCGCAATTCTCTGAGATTGTCATGAATGTTTTGATTAGATTTGAATTGTGGTAACCCTTGATCAAGTCATAGTCCATAGGTATGGCTGTTACTCTGAAGGCTACATATTTGAATGCTATATGTTTGAATAAGACTAGAATTTGAATTCCTAACTTAAGTGGGATTGAATGTGCTTCAATGCTTTATCTTCCAACTAGATGAGAGATAGAACTTTGAATCTAATTGTGTTTTTAAGCTTGGATTGAATGGATTAACATGAGATTGCTATGAGTGGATCCTTTAAGCCTTAGTTTTCCCTCTCGTATTAATCAGATTTATTGTTTAAGTTGTTGTTCAGCGTTAGTTCTCATAATTGATATTCCGAATTGTTTTAATTGAAGTTGGTAAAATATATTAAAGTTGTTTACCTAATTCCCTGTGGATCGACCTCGGTCTTACCGATAATTATTACTACATCATAGCCTTACACTTGAGGCGAGCGAACAATAGTCACTTGGCATGGCTGTTACTTCGAAGGCTACACATTTGAATTTTATGTGCTTCATTAGAGCTAGAATCTTATTTTCTAACTTAAGTGGGATTGTTTGTCTTTGAATGCTTAATCTTCTAACTAGATGAGGGATAAAACTTTGAATCTAGTTGTGTTTATGCTTGGATGGATGAATTCACATGGGACTACTACAAGTGGATCCTTGAGGCCTTAGTCCCACTAATTATTAGATTTTTATAAAAGTTATTGTTTTTTACTTAGTTTTTAAAATCAAACTTCAAAATTGCTAAAATTAAAGTTTCTAGAATGGTTTGAATTGGTTTACCCTAATTCCCTGTGGATTGACCTTGGTCTTACAGAGTTATTACTACATCGCAAGCCTTGCACTTGAGGCAAGTGAACAATATGGTATGATTTCCAATTTAAAAATGATGAATCCAAATATTGTTAATCTTATTCGTCTTGCTCGTAGTCCAAATTAGCCAGAAAATGGCGGTGCTCCTTCGAGTGAGCAATCATTATTTCTTATTATTATTTTTCCCTTCTTTTCTCATTATTCTTTTCTGATTCGTCTTCATAGCTTCTTATTTCCTTATTCTTTTTCTATTTTCATGTCTTAACAAATGCCCCCTTTTCAATCTATTTTGAAGAGATACTCGAATCGATACGAAAAAGATCGAAATTCTATTCAATTATTAACTCTTGGACTACTTTTACGCCGCTCACGTAAACGCGAACCCCGCATTTATATGTAGGTGTTAAGCTCCGAATTGTGCATATTCTAAACCCAATTCATCACACATTATGCATGGTTTACATGTTTAAAAATTAATCTAATACATGTTTTTATGTTTGTAAGAATGAGAGAGAGACTTCACCTATATGATGGCAAAAGAGTCACTTTGTATGTACTGAAGACCAATAGAACAAGTGCCAAGAGGTAGAAGAAAGAAGCACGGAAGATAGAGAAGAAAGAAGGAAAAGGGCAAAATATTGCACTGTTGACTGGTTGGCTGATGGTCACTCCCCAAGTGTAGGGTTGCGAAGTAGTAATAATTCGGAAAGACCGAGTATCGTTCCCACAGAGATTTATGAATGGGTATTCTCAGAATTTGTCTAAAATAACTAAGAATTAAGATCCTATTAAGAACTAAAGCTGGAAAATAATGATTTGGGTTTAAACAGTGAATGTGTAAGGTAATATAAAAAAAGGCACTAGAGCGCCAAGGATCCACTTTTGATAAGTTTCAATGCATCAACACAACTAGATCTCACATAACCCAATCGTAATCGAATTCATATCTCTATCTGATCGGAATATAGAGCGGTTCAATCAACAATTATCTAAAACAGTTGCTCATTCATTGATTCGATTCTCACAACAATGCTCAGGCCTTAGGCACACTCAATTGTGTAGGCCAAGCCTCTTTCCAATCTAGTTGAGATTCACAACCATGCTTTCATCAAATCCTGTCACTAGACTTGATTATAATCAATGATTAAAACTCTAATTAAATCAAAATCAATCAGCAAACAACTGATTCAGATTATAACAAAAGATAAGAACTTTAGTTGAATGAGTTCCCATATGAAGATCAAGCCATTGTACACAAGGCAATCAAAGGGTCTACCATGCCCGGAGTCGATGATAGATCAATGAACTACACAAGCATAACCAATGCTCAGAAGATAAGCTACTAAGTTTAGAATCACTAAGAATCACATGAGCTCGGAGTCATCAAGAGATCAAAGCAAAACCAAACCAGTTCTTGATTCAAACTCATATTGAACTAAATTCTTCAATTAAATCATAAAAAGGAAACCTAGGTTGCATCAATCCATCAAAAATAAATCAAAAGCTTTACCTCTTAGCCCTAGCTAAGAGGTTTTAGTTCATCTCTAACATCCTTGAACTAGAAGCCTCAAAAACATAAAAACAACTAAAACAGGAAGAAAAACTAGGAAAACTTGAAGTAGAATCCGTCTCCTAAGCCTCCTTGATGATCCCCACGTCCTAGCATGCCCTGGTATGAAGAGGAGAAGTCCCTTTGATAGAGTGGTGTGGAAGATTCCAGATTGTGCAAGGAAATACGCAATTGCGCAGAGAAAATCGGAGCTTTCCCGCACAAACTGTTACGCTGACGACCGATCGTACGACCGGTCTGAGCCTGTGGACGATCGGTCGCACGATCGATCTTAAAACCACCAAATTTGTCCAGAGAGTTTTCACAATTTCCTGTTGAACGCACGACCGGTCGTACGACCGGTCTCAACTGGTCCAGTGAAGTTTTGGCAATGTAGCCTCTTTTGTTGTGTAGTCCGACCGGTCGGACGACCGGTCTTAAATGTGTTTTCCTGTCTTCTCTTCTTCTCTCCTTTGCTTCTTTCTTTCACCCTTTCATGCTTAGTCTTGTGATCTTCCATGCTTGTAAATAGCATCTTTAAATCCTCAATCAGTGAAATCTCCATCTTTTTCCTACAATCACAAATCATGCATTAGAGTAGTCCTTTAAACATGTAAACCGTGCATAATGAGTGATGAATTGGGGTTAGAATATGCACAATTAAGAGCTCAACAGCTGACCAGTTAGCCATGACCACCGACCGGTCGCAAGATTGGTCAGAAATTCACTGCAGAGGGCAGATTTCCTGCTGAACTCGCTGGACTAAAAGTCCTACCTTTGACCGGTCAGCAAGATGCTCTGACAGTTCAACAGATGGGTCTACAGGAC
Organism: Liriodendron chinense; assembly: GCA_003013855.2. NCBI lineage: Eukaryota > Viridiplantae > Streptophyta > Magnoliopsida > Magnoliales > Magnoliaceae > Liriodendron > Liriodendron chinense. Next base: position 8,321,042 of record ML058429.1, read on the forward strand.
TTTTAGATTTGAAATATTGTTAAGTTTGTTGGGTTTTTTAGCTCCGACCGGTTGACCATAGGCTACGACCGGTCAACCACCGCCTCAAACTGCATAAACACTTACGCAATTCCAGAAGATTCCAAGTCAGTGGCGGATTTTTACTATAAAAGGACACCTCTACGTTATTCCTAAAGGATCATAGAAGGCTGAAAAGTTTGTGAGAGGTGGAGAGGATCGTCGTGGAGCGTTCACAACTCCTCTAACTAGGGTTTTTATGATTTTTCTATGCTTTTATAGTAGTTTTCTTTTGAGTTTTAGTTTAACCTGTTAATGGTTAGCTAAACCTCTTAGCTAGGGCTAAGAGGTGAAGCTTATAGTTGTTTATAATGTTCAATTCGAATTAGTTCATGTACTTTTTAGTTTAATGAAGAACACTTCTAATTCAAGTTTGAAATAAAGTTAGTATTTTTAGTTTAATCTTCTATCTCTTGTGATTTTGCTTATATGGAGTGTTTTGATTTACTGAGATTAATCAATGGGGTGTTGTTGATAGGATTTTGAGTTATAGAGATCTTAGATTCATCATGATATGTTGGATGCTAAGAGATCTTACAAACCAAGTTTCCTAAGTGTTTATCTATAACTAAACTAGAAGAAGTTCTTATCTTTAGGATTGATTTGAGATAGATGTTTATGTATTGATATTGGTTTAATAAAAGTTCAATTCATGCTTCTAAATCAAATCTAGTGACAAGACTTGAGAAAGAATCATGAATGTGATTTCAATTATTTTGTGAAGGATTGGGCTGTGTGATTGGATACACCAAATGCCTTAGTTATTATGAGAAACCCATATCAGTGGATGATCGATCTATGTTAGATATGTTATGATGATTTGATTGCTCTATATTCTGATTGGATAGGGATAGAACTCCGATTCTAATTGAGTTATTGGCTTGTATGGTTTGAATTGCCATTGTGAATGATTATAAGTGGATCCTTGGCACTCTAGTGTTTTATTTCCCTGATTTAGTTCTAAAGTAGATAGTTTTATGTTCTTAAATTCCATCCATCAATACAAATCTGAATTTAGTTCATCCTAGTTACTTAGTTTAGAATTGTTACGACAATCCCTAAGGATCGACCTCGGTCTTATTGAGAATTATTACTACATTGCAGCCTTGCATTTGAGGCGAGCGAACAAAAGGGGCGCTCAGTGCCCCCTTCACTCTTTACTTGGTGATTTGTGACGAAGCTCTGTTGGAACCAGACCCTTCTACGTGACTTGCTTAAACAGAGTTTTTAACTCTTTTCCTTTTGAACAGACCATGTTGCTGAAAAAGAAACCCTCAGGGGCCTCTATTGAGTTCTGAATTGTGCATATTCTAACCACAATTCATCACACATTTTACATCGCTTATAGTGTAAAAGACCCATCTTATATGAGTATTTGTGTGTGTAGGAAAGAGAGAGAGACTTCGTGATTTCAATGCTAATAAGATTGCTTTAAAGCACCTTGAAGATCAATGGAAGAAGAACCAAGAGGTGGAGGAAAGAAGTAAGGAAGAAAGGGAAAAAGACAGAACAAAAATTATGAAGAGACAGTCTCTACGACCGGTCGGCCGAAGCCCAAGACCAGTCGCTTGACCGGTCGAATTTCAGAAGCCAGGAGACTTTGCTCGCTAGACTGTTTTAACTTACCACAACCGGTCGCCCGACCAGTCGTTGAGGATCGCTGGACCGATCACTCGACCGATCGAATTAGGAAGATGGAAGGCCAATTTTGTCCTAACCTTGTTGGACTATTTCAGAGCATCTATGACCGGTCGCCTAACCTGTTGGCCAGGGGGCTGCGACCCACCAACTCGACTGCGTAAGTGCTGCGTAAAATCTCGAAGATTCAAAGGCGGTGCTCGAATTTCTCTATAAAAGGACACCTCCATAAGCTTCCCAACTCATCTAAGAAGAGTCCTAGTAATGATAGAGGGAGAGAAGATCAAAGTGAAGCTTCCACAACTTCGTTTTTAGGGTTTTTCTAGTTCTTGTTCATGTCTTTATTAGTTTTTATTTTGTTTTCTAGTTTAATCATGTCTCTAATTGGCTAGACCTCTTGGCTAGAGCTAAGGGGTGAAGCTTGTAACTATTCTTAATGCTTTTATTCAATTTTAAGTTTTATTTTTAAATTTAATGTTGAATATGGTTTATTTAAAGTTTGAATAAAGTTCTAAGTTTTAGGTTTTCTTTAATGTCTTGATGGCTTCGGTTTCATGTAATGCTTAAAAGATCTAAACTTAAATTCTTACTTGGTTTACAAGGTCTAGACCTGTATAATTCAAGGAATTGAATTCCCTGCACTCTAAAACTTAAATCTTAATGTGGGAACTGTTTTAAACCAAAGTTCTAATCTTTTGTAGAATTCTGAGATAGTTGTTTTGTTTATTGCTATTAATTTGATTGAAGTTCAGATCATGGTGTTAATCTAATCTAGTGACAGGGTTTGAGGAAGATTATGATTGTGACCTTAACTTATTGGAAAGAGAATTGGCCTATACAATTGAGTACGCCCAATGCCTGAACTTTATTGAGGGAATCATATCAATGGATAAGCATCTGTTTTAGACTGTTTATGAATTAACCCCTCCATATTTTGGCTAGATGGGATTGGATTTCGATTCCAATTGTGTAATTAAGAAACCTAGTTAAATTATGCATTGAGAATAGTTATAAGTGGACCCTAGACACTCTAGTGTCTTTAAATTATTGATTTCATCTTTCTACTTTAGTGTTTTAAACCATTCATTCAATTCAAATTTCTAAATTTAGTTTCTCTTAACGTGATTTTAGTTTAGATTATTTTGAGAAGTTTTGAGAATACTTATATAATCCTTGAGGGTGATCTTAGTCTCACCAAGTTATTACTACATTGCAACCTTGCACTTGGGGTTAGCGAACAAGTTTTTGGCGCCATTGCCAGGGATCGACGGTGTTTATAGAATTTTTTGAAAATAGTCTTTAATTAAGATTGTGTTAAGATAGGTTTATGATTTGTTTTGACTCCTAGAATAAGATTTTATTCAAAGACACTAGCTTAGATTCTTTTGCTTTTGCAGGATTTTAACCTAGGTCTTCAATTCAAGTTCTATCTTTCTAACCCCTCACTTTTATTTTAGTTTCTCTTTTCAAGAGGTAGTAAGTTAGATTTTAGGATTGAGTTGAGTGGTTCATGCCCCATTGGGTCCATGATCGCACTCACCGCTTGTTAAGTGAATGAGGAATTTTCGAAGGGATTGATAAAGAAGCACGTGTTGGGAAACGTTTAAACTTTCCAGATTTATCTAAAAGTATGACTAAAAATCAACCCATCCAGAGGGCTAACCAACAACAAGATTCAACCTAAAATCAGACTGAAATAGGAGTGAATGAAGTAAGGGATGTTCTTCAACCTAGGACCCTATGTGATTATTTACAACTTGCGAGAGCGATGACTCCTTACATAATCTTCCATATAATGCATGGAATGTAAATTTCAAGCTAGGGGTAATCAAACTCCTTCTCAAATTTCATGGACTCGACAATGAAAGTGCCTATCAACACCTTGAAGAGTTAGATGAGGTAATAGCTACATTGCACTTTGCAAACATGTCGGATGACACTATAAGACTTAACTTATTTACATGTCGGATGACATGTAAGACTTAAGTTATTTCCCTTTTTCCTTAAAGAGAAAGCAAAGGCTTGGCGTCATACATTAATGCCACGGTCGATTGGTACATGGGCCGAAATGACTCGGGAGTTCCTTAAAAAATTATTCCCAACTTATAAGACCAATACGCCGAGACGATCAATCATGAATTTCACATAAAAAGAGGACGAAACCTTCTTCCAATGTTGGGAGAGGTTTAAGAACCTTTTGAATACATGCACACATCATAGTTATGAAAGTTGACAGATAATAATATTTTTCTATGATGGATTGACTTCACCTATGCGTCAATTTGTAAAGATGATGTGCAATGGGGAATTCATACTAAAGAAGCCGATGATGCGTGGGATTATTTTGACATGTTGGCCGAGAATGTGCAATCATGGGATACATCGAAGCCAACAAATCCAAAATTGGCCAACATAAAGAAAATGAAGGTATTTATGTCCTTATGGAGGAAAACGATATGAGCGCAAGAATAGCTAGCCTCACTAGAAAAGTTGAGGCCATGGAATTGAAGATAAGGGAGCCGATTAAACCTGGTGAGATCGTTTACAGTGCTTGTGGTATTTGTGCCACTAATTTACATGCAACATAGCAATGTCCTACAATTCCTGCATTTCAAGAGATTTTATAAGAACAATTAAATGCCATAAACAATTATGAACGACCATTTAGTGCTCTAAATTCAAACACATATAATCTAAGTTGGAGGAACCATCCCAACTTTAGTTGGAGGAATAGACCGAACGCGAATGTAAACAACAACCCTCAAGCACAACCTATGGTAGGGCAATCTCTAGTGGTCACACTTAAGGCTACACTTGAGAATATGTTGGGTGCATTTGTATCAGTCTAAGCTGAATGTAATAAGAACGATTCTATCAAATTAGATGGGTTTATGCAAGAATAACTAAGATTTAACCAAACTATGCCACAGGCCATTAACGACTTGAAAAATTATATGGCAAGAGTTGAATCTCATCTAAGTGTTAGGGAGAAGGGCACACTTCCTACTTAACCTCTCCCTAACCCGAAAACCCAATTTGAGATACAAGATCCCAGGTCATCCTCCCAACATATTGAGCATGTGAAATATATCACCACTCTGAGGAGTGGTAAAATAATTGAAAAGTCTAGTCCAGTGAAGTCCCCAAAGCCTAATGATCCGGTAATTGCCAAATGGGATGACGGACTTAGCATGAACCTACAAGAGAAGATCCGAAAAAGCAATATAAGCCGGTTGCTCCTTTTCCTCAAAGATTAATTCCACCCAAACCTCTAGAAAAAAATATGGACATTTTGGAGGTTTTTAAGCAAGTGAAGATTAACATCCCGCTATTGGAGGCAATTAAATAAATACCATCCTATGCCAAATTCCTAAAGGACCTTTGCACGATCAAGAGAAAACAAAATGTAGACAATATAATGTTTCGTGTTAGTGCACTTTTCCATGGCATACTAGTGCACCTTGTTAGTACACGTTATTTTGTCAATTGTCGTCCCATTTGGTCGCGTCCTGTCTTGTGAGCCCCGGTCGAAGAATTGAAGCTCAAGACCTGAAGTGTATGCTACTTCCCTTACTCAAGCTCAATCAGAAACAAGATCTCTGGTAAGTTGCCGTAACGCCCCCAAAATTCGACACTCGAGTATATAGCTCAAATCTCGAAATCACGGGTGTTATGGATGAATCCTTTACAATCACAACTGAAACTTTTATCCTTTCCATTCACAAGGTACCAAATATATAGAATTGAATTAAACCAAGCTTTGAAAATTAAACTATTAATTAATGGGTCTATGAAATTGATCCAAACTATCTCAACTAATGGCCATCTAATGGGCCTTATTACATCAATACTTTCAAACCAAAAATCAAATAACTAATTCAAATAAAAATCTTCTAGAGTATTTCCTCATCTGGAACCGCTTCCTCGAAGTCCTCTAAATCATCACCTGTCACTACGGTTAATCGCATAACACTGCGTCAGCTATAAAAGCCGGTGAGAAATCTCGTACAGTTTATCACATGTAATCAGATATATATAATCACATAAATAAATTTTCTCAACCACAACGCATCAAGTATCCAAATCCCAAACATATCAATCAAGCCAAAAAAAATAATGTGCACGTAATGCAATGCAAGCCAACACACATCAACTATCTCTGTATGGTTATCAGTAGAACCTCCAGTTGGTTAACACTATCATCTGGAACATCGGTCCCTAGCGGCATAGCCAACTCGGATCACGAACTGTCCCACACCTCCGCCTGGCCTGCGTAGCTGGTCTGTTGCACACACTTGGGTGCTCACCCAACCGGCCTCGATCAACGGAGCCTCCACCTGGCCTGCGTAGCTGGTCTGTTGCACACATTTGGGTACTCACCAACCGGCCTCGATCAATGGAACAACGGTCTATTGCAACACTCACGTGTGCTCAACCCGAATCAACTCAAGTGATCAACCATATACTGGAGTCCTTAATCTCATGGAATGCATGGTTTATGTCACTCCTTTTCCCCAAATAATTCAAACAATTCATACATCTTTCCAACTTTCCAAGGTACCAAAATACAACCATGTATAAACTTATGTAATCACATGATTTCACAATATGCAATGTTAACCAACCAAGATTTACATGATTACCAAAATCACTATAGAAACTAAACCTTCAAGTTCAATTTGAAATCGAACGTAACGTAACAAAAGTCCAGCCCTTCAAGGTAACAATTTCAATTTTAGAAAACTACCGAGTTCATGATATCACGTAATTCCCAAACTAAAAAGTTGACATCTTCAAAAACAGATCAAAGCCCGATTTAACACAAAATAATCTTATGAAATTAAAACAGTATAAATTGAGATTAATGTAAGAAAAGGTACGAGGACAACTCACATTCCTTTTTTTCTTGTTCTTTTTTCTTTTTTTTTTCTTTTTCTTCTTCTTTCCTTCTTTCCTTCTTCTTTTTCTTTCTTTCCCTTTTCTTTCTCTTTCTTCTTCTTCTTCTTTTTCTCCTTACTTTTCTGGAATCTTGTTCCAGCAACCGGAACCGCAAACAGCAATAGGAAGCCCCCCCTCCTTACGTTAATCTCTCTCTCTCTCTCTCTCTCTCTCTCTCTCTCTCTCTACTCTCTCTCTCTCTCTCTCTCTCTCTCTCTCTCTCTCTCTCTCTCTCTCTTCCCTCTCTTTCACGGCTCTCTCTCTCTCTTTCTCTCTCTCTCTCTCTCTCAAAAGTTTCTTTTTGAGAAAACACTGCCGAGAGTCGGCTCTTATAGCCAACGACGAACACCAGCGTATTATACGGACGTTCGACAGTTTTCGAATCCAAGTTGGATTCGAACTCCGATTCTTTCATGATAAATCATGAGTGAAACGTTAGAAATCTAGGTGGGGCCCACGCAAACAGTCCCTTCGAATTTCGGGAACCCATGCGAAGAATCAGCTCCGATCTTGCGCGTTCTACCTCGTTTAGTTCTAGGTTCTGACAGATTTTGCAGCCCACTCTAACCACTGATCACTAGGATAACACCTTCCCTTAGTAGACCCAAGAGAGGGCTACTCAATGAGCGGACTGGATCTATGGATGGGGCCCACAGAGATGGATGGTGTGACCCGTCCCACGAACAGCGGACGCTGCTGTTGCAGCGTCCAGGCGAAGAAGACGCCCGTCTTCTCATAACACGCGGTCAACGCGTGTTGACCGGGTGCGTGACGTGCACGCAGTGCACGTGGGTACGACCATGATGTATGTGAAAAATCTATACCGACCATCATGTAGACCACATGATTTTAAGGCATGACACAAAAATTGAGGTAGTTCCTGAGTTCAGATGGCCCACTTATGGCCCGATTTCTGATTAGGGTACTTGTAGGATGATCGGAGGGCTGAAATTTGACGTGTATGGTTAGATTAGGTCTCTAAACTATTATATGAAGTTTTGCATGAAGCTGATCATCAGAAACTGTTATACTTAAAAATCGTCAATATAACTTAAGTTTTAACCAATAGAAATTTTCGTAATTATTGTGAGTTTTTGAGAAATCTGGCACTTCTACCCTGTTCTAGAGTTCATGTTGAGCAACTTTAATAAAGGGGTCCTACATGAATTCCCTATAGATGATTTATTATTAATTTATTAATGTATTAAGTCATGTAATTCGCTAAATATTCAATTACATTATTATTTAACCTACTCTAAAAATTTGCAGGGCATTTATTATGAATTTATCAATACTAAAAGTCATGTAATTCATTAAACAAATATTTAAATTATTCTAAGGACCCAGTTCATTATAATATATAAGTTTATGATCGGTAATTAAGCACTTAGTGTAAATAGACAATTGCAATGGCAAGATTTATGGTTTACACATTTGTATTAGGTATATGTAGCCATTTGTACTCTCATGTAGGTATACACGCTCCTAAAATCTCGGGTCATTACAGTTGCATATAGATAGACCTTAGGAATCCCAAAACATCATTGAATGACGTAATTATCAACCTAACTCAACCCATTCCTTCTCGACCCTATAGCTCAAGTTGATCAGACTTGATTTTTCATGGCAAGTGCTAATATCATGATTGAAAATATTGGCCAACCATTAGACTCAAAGCACAAATATTCCTAGCTGAAAATACAGCTGCGTTGCCAAGGTTCCAAGGCTGCCGACCGGTCATGACCTGTCAAACAGAACTTTGAGAAGTCTGCTGCATGAGTTGTATAAATTCCAAGGCAGCCGATCGGTCGTGACCGGTCGGATTGGCCTTTCCATTCTGTTCAGCAGCCTCCTCTTGGAAATCCTGTTTTGCCGAACAGGTAGCAGACTGGTCTTGACCAGTCGGTCCATAATGCAAAATGAGTGCAACAAGCTTACTGTATTAAATGTAACAAGACATCTGACCGGTCTTGACCGATCAGTCAGCATAGCAAAACATGTCCAGCAGCTGTGCTGCATTGACCTAGTAAGACAGCAGACTGGTCTTGACCAGTCGGACAGACACAACAAAAGTGTCCAGCAAGACAGCCAACCGGTCTTGACCAGTCTGAGAGACACATCACAAGTGTCCAGCAAGGTATTCTTCAGCTGGCCAGCCATCCTACCGGTCTTGACAGGTCAGTCAGCTCTAAAAGCAAGTTCCAGCAGCGCTTCTAGCTGACCTATCCGACCGGTTGGAGTTTCTCTCTGACAGGTTGGATATGACCGTTTTAGATCCGTTGGGGCCATCCTTTGGGGCTCTATAAAGTCATATTTTAAGGTCTTTCATGGTATGCATTCAACACCCATCAAGAGCCAAGAGAGAGAGCGTTTACTCACTCCTTCCTACCCTCCTTGCTCTTAACTCCCTTGAGTTCATCATTCAAACCTAGCCATTAATGGCTTATCATTGAGTATTCAAAGCTTGGTTTGAAGTATGAACTCAAGATTTGCATTCATGGCTGACCTACCTTCAAAATATCTTCATGAGGTCTTTTATAGCCAATGAATGCTGAAGTTTGGTAGTTCTTTCATAACCATTGCATTGAATAGGCAAGAGGAACTTGACCATCTCTCTCCCAACTACCCGACATAATCATACATATATCATTTGCATCGGTAGCTGATCTTGGGAGCACAAAGAGAAGCTGAAGCACATGGAGCTGAAGCTACTCATCAAAGGCATCAAATCGGGGCTCAATCGTTTAGGTATGTCTAGTATTCGGAGTCCATTTATTGAGTTATTATTCCCTAGATTGGGAAACTCCGGCGGGAGTGTACGTAGCCGTCCTTGGGTTAGGATTGGTGAGAGTTTGAGATCCAAACTCGTCAAGTCCCTGGTTTAGGCCATCGACGGATGGTAAAACGTGGTCCTAGAATATAGGATATTAAGGTTGATGGTTAACCTGATTTAAAACCACGACTATAGTGAGATCCGGTGTTCTCATAGGTTGAGATCGTGAACCGGGAGTGGAGTAGGGAAACCGAACCACTATATATCGTTGTGCATTGTGAGATTGAATGATTGCTATGTGTTGAACTTATGAAATAGTTTAGTCAATCATGAATGTTAACTGTTTGATAAAATGCCTATGATAGTCTTTCTTGGAAATTGAACATGTATTTGCCTTGAATGTTATTGTGATAATCATGATTGGTGAGATCGATTTGATTTAGCTTTAAATTGTAATTGGAAATTCAAAAAGTCCTATTCACCCCCCTTTAGGACATTAGGCATATCTCCAAGTATCTCTACAAGCGGTAAAAAAGCGATTTCAATTGGTATCAGAGTGGGTTCCTCCGCTCAGGTTTTAAAACCCGGAGTAAGATCCTAAGACAACTTGAAAATATGTCTAGAGAGGACTTCACATCGATTACTAAGTCTCCCTTCTTTGATGGTTCAAACTATCCATATTGGAAAGCCTGAATGAGCATCTTTTTAGAATCCATCGATTCTGACGTAAGGGACATGGTTGATATTAGATATAAATCCCCAATGGATATTATAAGTAAGGAAGGTGAACCGGATGTCCTCAGGCCAAGAGAGAAGGCTATGTGGACAGATTATGATAAAGCTCAACGTGTTCATAATGCTAAAGGCTTGAATGCCATTTTTTGTTCAGTGTCTAAAGATGAATTTGGTCGCATTCAAAATTACCTAACCAGTAAGCAAGCTTGGGATATTTTTGAAGTTACACACGAAGGAACAAGCGTTGTTAAACGCTCAAAACTTCAACACCTCACTACACAATTTGAAAACATAAGAATGGAGGAGCATAAAACGTTTATGGACTTCTTCACCAGATTGAATAAAATCACAAATGACATGTGTGGTTTAGGGGAACTCGTTCCAGAAAATAGACTATGTAGGAAAATTCTGAGGTCCTTACTGGAACGATTCTCTACCAAAGTTATTACTTTAGAGGAATGTCGGGACCTAGATACCATGAAGGTTGAAGAGTTGCTAGGGTCCCTTTAAACCCATGAGTTACACTTCAAAACTCCCTCCAAATCCAAAGGTACTGCATTGAAATCCTCTCATAAGAAACGAGACTCTAAACATGAAAGTGAAGAAGATCTAGATATGGAAGAAATGACACTTATGGCCAAGAAATTTCAAAATTTCTTCAAAACTAGAGGGAAATACTTCTAGCAGGAAACCCTATCAAAAGGGTAAACCTTTTGAGTCTAAGAACAACAAAGGTAAATTTTTTAAGAAGTCAAAAGATCCTCAATGTTATAAGTGTAGAGGATTTGGTCACATTGCCTCCGAGTGCACCGATAAAAGACCAAGAAAAAGGCAATGGCGGCTACATGGGATGATAGTGAAGAATCTGAATCAGAATCAAACACATCCCAAAGTGATGACGAACAAGGCTCAATCAAAATTTTAATGGCTTCCATCACTGAAATTGTGCCTCAAATTGAGCCCATTGTAAAGATCACCGGAGACATTAATGATCATGAATCCTCCAACACTGAAAATGATTCTTTAAGTGATGATGAGGATGGCGACAAAGACCTTCAGGAGGTATATAACCAACTATACATTGAAAATATGAATACCATTAAAAAGTTTGGCCAAATGAAGGCTGAAAATGATAAATTGACAAAGAGTCTTGACGGATTGAAAATTGAGAATCAAAAGATGGGACAAGATCTAGAAGAATTGAAAACGAAGAATGATGAGCTTGAACAAGAAAAGAAAAAATTCATAAGTGGTGAATCTCTAGATAAGCATGCTAGACTTGAGAAAAAACTCAAATAGGCGAACACTGAAATTGATCATCTTAAATGTCAAGTTGTTGACTCTAGAAGACGTTTCGCCCAAGGAGAAGAAAACCTTGAAAAGCTCTTGGGTATTGTAAGATCACCAGTGGACAGAAGAGGTTTGGGCTATGACAGTCACACTTCGAAACTACCTCTGTCCTACCAATGGTAACAAAAGATCATGGTGCATCGGGGAGTAGAACTAAAGCATCTCCTGTTTGCCATGCTTGTGGTGACATTGGCCACCTAAAATTTGAATGCATAGCTTACAAAAATCTGGTCAGAAACTTGAAAGGAAAATTTGTATCGACCGGAAAAAATGTGCAATCTAATTGGAATCCTCCTATGCATACTTCACCAAAACGAGGAAACGTGAGAAAGAATTATCCTACACTTCCTAGGAAGGATAAGAGAATGGATGAACTGTTGGAGCAAGTCAAAATGTTGAATTTGAAAACTGTTATTCTGTTACGTGAAAAAGAAAAACTGCTTCTCCCAAGAAAACTAGAGAATCACACTATAAGAATATCACTCATAAAAGGACAACAACTCAATGGGTAGTTAAGAACAAGTGTTTGGTCATTCATATTGCCCTAAAAGCTGGGAATAACCCTAGATGATACTTGGATAGTGGTTGTTCTAGACACATGATAGGTGATAGATCTCAATTTTATGCATGTGACGAATTTGATGGTGGGTCTGTCACATTTGGTGATGGGAGCATGGCTAAAATCATTGGTAAAGGAACCATCACTGGGCTAGGACTGCCCGAAATAAAAAATGTGCTTTATGTTGATGGTCTTAAACACAATCTTCTAAGTATCTCACAAATTTGTGATGATGAGCACTCAGTAAGTTTCTTCAAAGATATGTGCAAGATCCGGAACTCCACAGGAAAATTAGTCAAGAAAGGTCTACGCACAAAAGACGACTGCTATGTCATTGAAAATTACAAAATCCAAGCTCCCCCACCATGTGTCACATGGCCATTAAGGATGAAACAGAACTGTGGCACCATCGACTTAGTCATGTTCATTATAGAAATCTATTTAAACTGAGTCAGAAAAAATTGGTGAGGGGATTGCCTAAGATAGGCAAAAGACCTAAAGCTGTGTGCATCGCTTGTCAAAAGGGTAAACAAATTAAGGTTGCATACAAGAGGACCTCTATTCTGGTTACATCAAAACCTTTTAAACTACTACACATGGACCTAGTTGGTCCTACAAGGGTTCTTAACCAAGGTGAAAAACGATACTTCTTTGTAATCGTTGATGATTACTCTAGATTCACATGGGTCGCCTTCCTAAGAGAAAAATCTAACACTTTTGAAGAATTCTAGAAATTAGTAAGCGACTTCATAATGAGAAAGGATACATGGTAATAAGAATCAGGAGTGATCACGACGGTGAATTTGAAGATCATCATTTGAAAGATCTATGTGATGAATTGGGAATTCGTCGTGAGTTTTAGCACCCAAAACACCTCAACAAAATGGGGTTGCTGAAAGAAAAAAATCAGGTGTTATTGGATATGGCCACAGCTATGCTTAATAATAAGAATCTTACGAAAAATTTGTGAGCTGAAGCAGTAAACACTGCCTAGTATATTATAAATCGAGTTTATTTGAGGGCAAGTCTAAACAAAACTGCTTATGAATAGTGGTGTGGAAAGACATCAAATGTGAAATATTTTAAGGTCTTTGGTAACACATGTTATATTCTAAGAGACCGTGAAAACTTGGGAAAGTTTGACTCCAAGAGTGATGAGGGTATCTTCTTAGAGTACTCATTAAATAGTAAAGCCTTCCATGTCTACAACATTCGAACCTCATCTGTTCAAGAGTCAATCAATGTGACCGTAGATGATCAATTGGATGACTCAGTGTCTCCAGGTGATGAAGAAGAAGATGAGGGTATGTGCGAGATAGGCAAATATGATAAACAACCCTCATCTCCAAATGCCCCCACTACTCCTAGTGATGTATAAGTTGTCGAGGATCACCCCCTCAATCAAATCATTGGGGATCCTAACACTGGTGTCAAAACTAGGAGACAGTTGGAGGCTATCAATAGTCACCTGTGTTTCACTTCTAAAATAGAACAAAAAAATGTTGATGAAGTGTTGAGTGCTTAAATGTGTATATTCTAACTCCATTTTATCACTAACTATGCTTGAAATACATGATTAAAGATCCAACTAATGCATGATTTTGTGGTTATAGGAATGAGAGTGAAGATTCATCAATAGAAGGCTTAAAGACACTAATTATGGGCATTGAAGATCACAAGATTAAGCGTCAAAGGATGGAAGAAGGAAGCAAAAGGAGAAAGAAAAGAAGGCAGGAAAAAGCAGCCAAGACTGGTCATCCGACTTGTCGTCCGTAGCCCAGGATCGGTCGTCCGACCGGTCCGAACACTCATCAGAAGGGGCCTCATTGCAAACCTTGCTGGACCATCTAAGACCGGTTGTGCGACCGGTTGTCCACTGCTCAGACCGGTCGTGCGACCGGTCCTTGAATTAAAATCATGAGCTCGAAATTTATGAAAACTCTCTGGACGTTTTTTGCGTTTTTGAGACCGGTCGTGCGACCGGTCGTCCAGGAGCTCAGACTGGTCGTGCGACCGGTCGTCTGCGTAACAGTGCGTGTTCTACAAGCTTCTATTTTCTCTGCGCAGTCCGGGAATCCGTGCGCAATCTGGAACTTTCCGCACTATGCTATAAAAGGGGACCTAGGGCTTCTTCCTAAGGCATCCTAGAAGAGACTAAGCAAGGTGGGAGACGGCGGAAGTTGGATTTGGAGTTCTACAACTCCTCCTAGTTTATTTTTCTAGTGTTATGTTTTGTTTAGTTGCTTCCATGTTTCCTTGGATCATGAACGTCTAAACCTCTTAGCTAGGGCTAAGAGGTAAAGCTTGTAGTGAATCTAATATATTTTAATTCGTTGAGTTGGTTTCAAGTTGAATTATTAGTGAAGAACAATGGTTTGAAGTTTAAATAAAGTTTAAAGTACCTTTTTCTTAGCCTTATGATGGCTCATAGATGTTTAGAAGAATTGCTTGTGTTCGTAATTGTTTTGAGCTAGTCTAGACCTGTATGATCCGAGGAATTGGATTCGATACGCTCTAGATCTATGATTCTCATGTGGGAGCTTCATACCAAAAGTCTATTTTTCTGGAAATTCTGAAGTATGTAAGATTGTGTATGTGATTTGGATCAAGTTCAAATCATGATCTAGTTTTATCTTGTGACAGGATTTAATGATGGTTATGCTTGTGATCTTAACCTATTGGAATTGGGACTGACTTATGCAATTGAGTGTGCTCAAGTCCTAGCTTGAATTGAGAGAATCACGTACATGATTCATACATATGACAGATTGACTGTTTTAACTGCTCTATCATCAGGCTAGATAGAACTTAATTTCGATTCTAGCTGAGAAAGTGAGAAACCATAGCGAATTGAGCATCAAGTATTGCTACAAGTGGATCCTTGAACCCCTAGTGCCTTTTTATTAATTGATTACATTCAGTTTAGTTCAAAGTTACTATCTACATCAATCTTCTACAAATCTGTTAGTTAGCTCTTCAGTAGAACTATTAGAAGTGTTTTGTGAATTCCTACATAAGTCCCTGTGGATCGACCTCGGTCTTACCGAGATTATTACTACATCGCAACCCTACACTTGGGGAAGCGAACAAGTTTTTGGCGCCGTTGCCGGGGACTTTAACAGTTTTTACAGAATTTCCTAAGATAGTTTCTATTGAGATTTTTAGGAATAGTACTGACTTAGTTTGTTTTATTTTGATTTTTTTTCTTTTTGCAGGGATTGTAGGAAGTTGAAGAAGTGAGGGATCTTAAGTTCTCAAATCAGGTTATATCTTTCTAACCTTACTCTTCTTCTTCCCATATTCATTCCTATCATATTCATCTCTTGTAGAGTGGGTGGAGATTCCTTTTTGGATCTCTGATAGGTTGGCCTTGTGCTGCCTTGATTTCTATTGGTTGGCACTGCGGTCTTGGATCACCTTGTGCTCAGAGATTTCTCTTCTCAACTCTATTCCTCTTTATTCTTTTTCTGCACTTTTCTCAAAAGATTCAAAGAGTGGGTGGGGAGTTCTCTGAACTCCTATTGACTAGGAGAAATCGGTCTCTATCCTTGCTTCTGGCTCAGCCATTGCAAGACACCTTGTGCTTCGGTCTTAGAGAGAAGTAAAAGAAGGAAGGAAGAATTCTTTTTTGTTTCATTCTTTTAGGATTTGCATGCCACATTGGGCTTGGGATTCTAATAACCGACTCATTAGCGAAGGGGGAATAGTAGAAGGAATTGACAGAGAACCACGTGCTGGGAGACATTTAAATTCTCCAATTTTGTCTGAAAGTATGGCTGTAAATCAACCCAATCTTATGGCCAATCAAAATCTGGGCCAAACCAAACCGAAACGGGAGAGAATGTGGTTGAGAATGCTCTCCGACCCAGTTCATTACGTGATTACTTGCAACCAGCAAGAGCGAGCACTCCCTCATGCATAGTTTTTCCACAAAATGTAAGGAACGTAGATTTGAAACCGGAAGTAATCCAACTCCTTCCAAGATTCCATGGATTAGACAGTGAAAGTGACTATCAACACCTTAAGAATTTGACGAGGTGATAGCCACCATGCACTTTGCAAACGTAACTGATGATGTGGTGAGACTTAAATTATTTCCTTTTAGCCTTAAAGATAAAGCTAAAGGTTGGCTTCATGCATTAAGGCCACGATCAATTGGCACATAGACTGAGATGTCTAGGGAGTTCATTAAAAAGTTCTTCCCTACTCACAAAATGAACATGTTGAGGCACCTTATCATGAACTTTGCCCAAAAGGAGGATGAGACCTTCTTCCAATGTTGGGAGAGGTTTAAGGACTTGTTAAATGCATGCCCACATCATGGCTACAAAATTTGGCGGGTTATAATCTTTTTCTATGAAGGACTGACTTCACCCATGTGCCAACTCGTAGAGATGATGTGTAATGGGGAGTTCATGAATAAGGAAGCCGAGGAAGCATCGGACTATTTGGAGGAATTGGCCGAGAATGCACAGTCTTGGGATACATCTAGACCAACAAATTCCAAGACTAGCCAACAAAAGGAAAAATGAGGAATTTATGTCCTCTTAGAAGAGGATAACATAAGTGCACGTGTGGCTAACCTCATAAGAAAAGTCGAGGCCATGAAATTAAAGAAAGGAGAGATAATCACCTCAAAAGACGTTGAAACTATTTGTGGAATTTGTGCCGGAAATCAACATGCAATACAAGATTGTCCCACAATTTCAGCAGTCCAAGATATCTTACAAGAACAATCAAATGCCATAAACAGTTATCAACGGCAATTTAGTGCTCCAAATTCTAACACGTATAATTCTAGTTGGAAAAATCAACCCAACTTTAATTGGAGGAATGGAACCACTGCGAATGCAAACAATGCTCCTCAAGTTCAACCTTTACTAGGTCCATCTCTAGTCATTACACCAAAAGTTACGCTAGAGGAGATGTTGGGTGCATTCGTATCAGTTCAAGCTAAATATAACAAGACTAATTCTCTGAAAATAGATGGGTTCATGCAAGATCAATTGAAATTCAATTAAAATTCAACTCAAGCCATCAATGAATTGAAAACCTCAATGGCTAGGGTTGAATCTCACCTCAGTGTTAGGGAGAAAGGCATACTTCATGCCCAACCTCTTCCTAACCCAAGGACCCAATTTGAGATACAAGACGCAGGCTCATCCTCCCAACATACGGAGCATGTTCAAGCTATCACCACTTTGAAAAGTGGGAAAATAATTGATAAAGCTAATCCGGTGAAGGCTCCAAAGCCTAAGGATCAGGAAATTTCCAAAGAGGATAATAGCTCGAACAACGCTCCACAAGAGAGAGAACCGAAAAGGCAATACAAGCCAGTTGCCCCGTTCCCCCAAAGGTTGATTTCACCCAAACCTTTAGACAAAAACCTGAAATTTTAGAGGTTTTTAAGCAAGTGAAGATCAACATCCCGTTGTTGGATGCCATAAAACAAATACCATCCTATACCAAATTTCTAAAGGAATTGTGTACAGTCAAAAGGAAAGACAATGTTCACAATAAAGTACTTTTGACTGAGAATTTGAGTGCTATTATCAAACAAGAGGTGCCCCAAAAATACAAGGATCCGGGTAGTCCAACCATCTCATGCATCATAGGAGACTACCGGATTAAATAAGCCTTACTCGATTTAGGGGCAAGTGTTAACCTCATTCCGTACTCGGTTTATGAACAACTTGGGTTAGGTGAATTGAAACCCACCAAAACCACACTCCAACTTGCTGATAGATCTATTCGTATACCGAGAAGAGTGATTGAGGATGTCTTAGTACAAGTTGATAAATTCTACTACCCAGTAGACTTTATTGTCTTGGATACACATCCCGTGATAGGTACCGGTGCTCAAATTCCCGTCATACTTGGCCGCCCTTTTCTTGCTACTTCCAATGCGATTATCAATTGTAGAAACGGGCTTGTACAAATGTCCTTTGGAAATATGACTCTCGAGCTGAATATATTTGATTTATGCAAACAACCACGGAAAGTTGATGATGAGATCCACGAGATAAATGTGATTGAATCATTCGTGGAGGATACATTCCCCTTGACATTATATTCCGACCCTTTGGAGGCATGTGTGGCCCACTCTCATGAGATAAATGATGACACAATACGAGAGATGGATGCTATTTTATATGTGATGCCGGTACTTGATAACAAAAGATGGAGGGCATTATTTGAACCATTACCCTTAAACGAGAACAAGCCCCTCCCATCCAATATCAAGGCACCAACACTCGACCTAAAACCATTACCAAGTGAGTTGAAATATGTATACACAGGTCGAGATAAGACATATCCGGTGGTGATTTCTTCCAACTTGGATGAGGAACAAGAAAGTAGGCTAATAGCCACTCTAATAGAGCATAAGAACGCCATTGGATGATCGATTGCGGATCTCAAAGGCATAGACCCACTAATTTGTACTCATCGCATACACCTTGAGGAGAATGCGAAGACATCTAGGCAACCACAAAGACGACTCAATCCAAACATGAAGGATGTGGTTAAGGCCGAAGTGGTGAAACTATTAGATGTGGGTATCATTTACCCAATATCCGATAGTCAGTGGGTGAGCCCAACTCAAGTGGTGCCTAAGAAATCCGGAATAACCATCGTAGCCAATGCCAATAATGAACTCGTACCAACCAGAGTCACTACCGGTTGGAGAATGCGCATTGACTACAGGAAGCTAAACACAGTTACGAGGAAAGACCACTTCCCCCTACCGTTTGTTGATCAAATTTTAGAAAGGTTGGCGGGTCATTCCCATTTTTGCTTCCTTGATGGCTATTCAGGGTATAACCAAATAGAGATCGCCCTAGAAGACCAAGAGAAAATAAAATTCACATGTCCATTCGGTACTTTCGCTTATCGAAGGATACCATTTGGACTATGTAATGCCCCTGCCACTTTTCAACGTTGTATGTTGAGTATTTTTTCTGATATGGTGGGGACAATTCTTGAAGTCTTCATGGATAATTTCTCAGTATTCGGTTGTAGCTTTGATGAGTGCCTTATGCACTTGAAATCTGTGTTGAAAAGATGTGAAGAAAAAAACCTTGTGTTGAATTGGGAGAAATGTCACTTCATGGTTCAAAAGGGATTTGTACTTGGTCACATCGTCTCACAAAATGGAATCGAGGTGGACAAAGAAAAAATTGATCTTATCTCTAACCTTCCACCACCCAAGAGCGTACGGGATGTGCAGTCCTTTTTGGGACACGCCGGATTTTATAGACGGTTCATAAAGGATTTTAGTTCACTCTCTCGTCCTTTATGTAACCTACTTCAAAAGGAGAACTCATTCGAGTGGAATGAAGATTGTCAAAATGCCTTTATCAAACTCAAAGGTATGTTGACATGTGCTCCAATAATGCAACCACCTGATTGGAGCCTTCCTTTTAAAATTATGTGTGATGCAAGCGACTATGCTATTGGGGTTGTGCTAGGCCAAAGAAAAGAGAAGAAGCCATGTGTTATCTACTATACAAGTAGAACCTTAAACTCAGCCCAAGCAAACTACACTACTACAGAAAAAGAACTTTTAGCTGTAGTTTTTTCCTTAGACAAGTTTAGGTCCTACTTGATTGGATCCAAGATTATCATATTGACCGACCTATGCCGCGCTTAAGTACCTTCTCTCTAAGAAGGATGCTAAACCACGGTTGTTAAGATGGATCCTTCTACTCCAAGAATTTAACATAGAGATATGTGATAAGAAAGGAGTAGAAAATATAGTGGCTGACCATCTCTCTCGACTTATTTTCACCGATTCTCCTGAGACGACCGCGATCAATGACATGTTCCTTGATGAATAACTTTTTAAAATCTCCCAATTGCCATGGTATGCGGACATTGCTAACTATCTTGCTACAGGTACAACTCCAACACATTGGGAAAAGCAAGATAAAGATAAGTTCTTCAACGAGGTGAGGAAATTCCTATGGGACGATCCTTACTTATTCAAGTATTGTCCCGATCAAATTATAAGGAGATGTGTGCCGGATGATGAGCAACACAATATAATCTCCTTTTCCCATTCTCAGGCGTGTGGTGACCACTTTTCGGCTAAGAAAACCACCGCCAAAATTCTGCAATGTGAGTTTTATTGGCCCACTATGTTCAAGGACACCCATGAGTTTTGTAAAACATGTGAGCCTTGTCAGAAATTGCGAGGAATCTCCCATAGAAATATGATGCCACTCAATCCCATCTTAATAATCAAAATTTTTTATTGTTGGGGCATCGATTTCATGGGTCCATTCCCATCTTGTTTTGGAAACGTATATATCTTGCTTGCCGTTGACTATGTGTCTAAATGGGTCGAGGCAATTCCATGCCGGAATAATGACCATAAAACAGTCATTCGTTTCTTAAAAGACAATATTCTTTCCCGGTTTGGAACACCTCGAGTCATCATAAGTGATGGAGGGTCCCAGTTTTGTAATTGCTCATTTGAAGCCTTAATGAAGAAATATGGCGTTAATCACAAAGTGAGCACTCCCTATCACCCACAAACAAGTGGACAAGCTGAGATATCTAATAGGGAGATTAAACACATTTTGGAGAAAACGGTGAACCTCGATCGCAAGGATTGGTCGCTTCGACATACCGATGCACTCTGGGCTTACCGTACCGCTTTTAAGACCCCTATTGGAATGTCTCCCTATAGACTTGTCGATGGGAAAGCTTGTCACTTGCCCATGGAGTTGGAACATAAGGCGTATTGGGCAATAAAGAAGATGAATTTTGATTCTGACAAGGCAAGCTCGTTGCGCAAACTTCAATTAAATGAACTTGTGAAAATCCGGAACGAAGCATATGAGAATGCGAGAATTTACAAGGACAAGATGAATGTATTCCATGATAAGAACATTCTTCGTAAGACATTCACGATTAATCAAAAAGTCCTTATGTATAATTCTCGCTTACACTTATTTCCGGAGAAATTGAGATCTCGATGGACCGGTCCCTCCATTGTGCAAACTGTCTACCCATATGGGACCGTCGAGTTGTTGAATCCAAGGAACGACAATATCTTTAAGGCGAATGGTCAGCGATTAAAGCCATTCTTTGAGAAGTTTCCTTCAGAAGGTATGTCCATACCTCTGACTGATCCTTTGTATCAAGATGTTTGATCTCCTAGTCTGATGGAGGTATAGAGTAGTTAGGATTAGGATTTTGTTGTTTCTGTTTACTTTTTCATAGGTTTGTTAGAAGGAGGTAGAATTCCACTTTTCATTCTCTCAGGTACTATCATTGCTCCCTCCCCTTATTTTCGAATTGTTCTCATGTTTTGCTCATTACATATCTTTTACATTGAGGACAGTGCAAGATTTGGTTGGGGGGTGTAGGATCACTAAGATGAATCCAGTGTTTTGCAACATCTCGAGCAATTATGTAGGAACTTGTTAAATTTTTCAAAAATTCAAAACTCCGTTAGAAAACTTTGTTTCTATGCATTTGGATGGTGTGAGTATAAGAAAAAGGAAAAGTAAAGTGAGTGAAGTTGATTATCTTGAGCAATCTCTAATATACTAGTTTTATATGTGAATTCCCTATTTTTATGATTGATAGAACTTTTAAACACTTTTACACCTAGTCCACATTACACGATTCTCATGCATGAAAGGGATTATGTAGAATTGTGGAGTGATTAAGTTTGGATTTGGGGTGTTGAGAAACTAAGCCGGGTTATTTTGTCCATCCTTATCCATGGGAAAATAACGAAAGATATGGATTTCTAAAAATCTTATCTAATGAAAAAGAAAACGGAAAGGAATGATGAAAATAAGGAATGATGGAAAACATGGTGGAAAATTCCGAAAAGGGCTACCTATTACCAACCGGGGGATGATCTACCCGTAACCAAAGCCGGAAATGGGACGTAGTGTGAAAGCCGTCGGAAGGACGGTAAGACAAATTCCTGTCTAGGCTTGTTGTTGATCTATACACCGTTGAATCCATACCTTAATCAATTCACAAGGAAGGTAACCTCGAAAATCCGTGAGATGAGTATTCACTGAGCACACTAGGATAAATTGTTTGGATTCTTCTATTTATCAATCAATCAGCGGGAATTTCATATAAATACTTGTTATGTTATGAGAAGGTGAAGGTGTCACGACCCAAACCCGGGGACCGGGCTCACTAAATTCCCGATCGCCTACCTTGGTGCCAACAGCCTCCGTAGTACCCCATTCTCGGCTCCTAGCTCTCATATGCCAGGTTCCGATCCTGGGATCTTACCAGGAGGATTTTCAGGGTAAATTTGTTTTTTTGTAAAGGAGCTAATCAATACCATAAAACATCATCAAATATCCACTATAAAGTTTGTTGAGTACAGTGCTAGAAAGGGAAATACAAAATGTAGCAAAGGCTGGAGATTTGCTCCTCATCATCGATGTGTGTCTTCATTCTAGCGGCCATTACCTGCCACCGTCCAATGTAAGCTGATAATGACTCATCATTCCCCTGCCTTAAGGCTGCAAGATCCGCCCTTCTAGGTGCTAAGTTAAGATTGTATGCGAATCTATCAACGAAAGCTTGAGAAAGTTGTTCCCACGTCCTAATACGACGGCAGTCCAATGATGTATACCAGTCTAGGGCATCGCCCTTCAGAGATTTTTGAAATAGGCGGATGAGGGCTCCATCATTGCCCACTATGGCATCAAGCTCTCCATAGAAAGCTCATAAGTGGTCTAGAGGACACCCTGCCCCATCATATCTTTTAAATTTTGGTACTTGAAAGCCTTGAGGTACCATCGCATCGGGAAATGGACATAGGTCCTTGAACTTAGTGGATGGAAGATCCACCCCTTGTTGCTTCTGCAACTTCCTCTTCATCTCTTGCATCTACTCTCGGAGTTGCTCTATTTCGGAGGGACCAGATGAGGGAGATCTTCCCCCTTGCCAGGCCTGAGCTGGCCCCCTTTAGTAATAATTGGTGTCATTAATGCTCCTATGATTCTTGCTTGAAGGAGGTTTGGCCTGATAATTACTCACATTATAGAGACTTTGTTGGACGGAGGATAAAAAAGGAGACTGCAGAGAAACCCCGACCACATGGGCATGTTGAAATTGACTGGAACTCTCATTAGTGAAAGGATGTTGGAATTGGTTGGGAGTCCGTGTTGCGGGATGTGACTGAAAATGACTCCCATTTGTAGGAGGATATTGGAAGAAACACCCTGGGGTTGATGGTTGTTCTTATTGAAGGCCCCTGTTAGGAGGGTATCGAAAGTCCTGAGTGATCCTTAGCGGATGTGGTTGGGATGAACTAGAGGCCGGGAGGGCCTTGGATGGTAGTTAAGGTTGCTGAACTAGGCCAACTTGATTGCTGGCTGTTGTAGCTTGTGCTTGCATGAATTGCAAGAACATTTCTTGTGCCAATTCTTGCATGATTGGTGTGTTCTCAATTGGTTGTTGCGCTGGAGGTTGTGCTTCGGTCATGTCCAGGACGGGGAAGAGGTGACCTTCCTCTTCATGGTCTGATATGACTTGATGAGCTCTAGTGCGGATTATGCTGCGGTAAGGAAGCTGTTTTTGAAGACGTTGAGCCCAAGGAGGCGCAATGGTGAGAATATGCTCTACTTTGTTTTTTGGGGTTTTGGGATTTTTTTTTTTGGATGGAATGCTATGCAGATGAGATTGTATGAGGACTAATGACTTTCGAGTACAGGAGGGATTTTATTTTTCAAGTTGGATCACGACTAGTGGGACTAGCATATCCCCAACAGAGTCATCATTCTGTGGACGCTCGCCTTTCCGCGCTCCCGACCCTCCCTTTCGAAAAGGGGTAAGCGCGAATCGCCGTTGTGCCACTGGCTCGCCTAGTTCTCGAGGGTTTTTTGTCGGTTGTCGTGTTAAACTGGATATGTTTGGATGAGTTCGTATAAGACCAGAGTCGCCACTAGCTAGTTACTTTGAATCTATAGTCAGCTAGACCCCATAGAAATGTTAGAGAAGGGAATCTGAAGATTCCTTCATCTAAAATGACTCCTTTTGATATGCGGTCAGATATTCAAGGTAAGGGATCATGGTTACAGGGTGGGAATGTGTTAAGCACCCACTCTGCCCGTACCGGATTACGGTCTCTACTTCACAGAATCGAACTAATACTTGAAAGTCTGATTTAATCCTTATATATTCTCATGAATGATATGATGCATGAATGTAGGTTTGAACAGTAAGAGTTTTTGATGAACATGTTTCCATTAACAGGCAAGCCCATAGCATACGCTCGAACTAACAGGTGCTTTATACGGGATGCATGCCGTGTATTTGATAAATCAAAGTGCTTGCAGTGAGATCATAAGCAGGGGGGTTGGAAGAATAGTAAATGTTGCGCTTATGCTAGATGCGAATGAGATGATGCTAATAAAAGAGTAGCTGGATGTATGGAGGTGTCGCAAGGGTTTGCTTCGAGTGGCTAAGATTGTGACTTAGGTAACTTGGGAGACTTTGACCAGGGTCAGGCTAGGCTGGACCAGGGACTAGACTCTTCGCACTCGGGCTCTCCTTGATGGAGGAATGAACTAAAGGGGGATGGAGATGGACTCGGAGCTCTCAAGCTGGAGAGGTGAGGAGTGGATGCTAAAACAAGGGAGGAGTGGGGTATTTATAGCTGCGAGCAGTGGCAGCTTGTATAAATAAGCTTGGGCGGCCCCTTGGGGGCCGCCCATACCGACGCGCTGCTCTAGCTTCGGAGCATATAACCCCTGAGCCTGAAGCAAAAAAGCCCGAGGTTCGAGGTTCGGAGCTACTCCAAAGCTGCGGCTCGGAACCAGGTGAGTTAACTGGGTTTGAAAGATGGATTGACACGATGAGTTGACTAATTGCAGGGGTTGGACTGACCCAGTGAGTTGACTTAGTGATTTGACTCAGCGGGTTAACTCACCAAGTTTGACCTTTTTGGGATTTTTTTATTGGTTTTTCTTATGGGGGGTTTTTCAGGCTGATGTTTAGGGGTGAGTCAACTGGGTTCAGGCTTGAGCTGGGTTATGGATTGGGGCTTACAAGGGTGAGTTTGGCTGGGTTTGGACATGGGATTTGGGAGTATGGACCTTCATTCATTCAGCTATCTATACGAACATTGTAGTCGAAGGTGGGGTGTCTACAGGTCCTAATGAATTCACAAGTGGCCCTTTGGCCGCTTATGGCTACCCACCCATCAACTTGTATCAGCAACTTCTCTTGAGCAACCCATAATTATCATCTTAAGAATGTTGGAAGAGACTTCAAACTTGCCGTTTTGGGGTGTCCGACCGATATGGGTTTCGGCCAGGAAGGCAGAAAGGTCTCTAAATGGTTTTCATGGGTCACAACCGATCAGATAGTGGGGTAACTTCCTCTCTGGCCTATTTTTGCGTGGTCCGATTGGTCGGCTATATACGCGGTTCCTTACATAGTTACGCGGATCTACGTTAGTTGTTTCTAATTATGGGTTTTTGCCTATTTAAAGGGTTGTAATCCGGGATTAGGAGGTATCCTAAGGTGTCCAAGGTTTCCTAATTGTATTAGGGTGAGGGGAGAGTGTTTTGAGAAAGAGAGAGCTTGGATTTTTTCTTGGTTTTCCTTGCTTGTGGGCTGTTCATCTCTATAATCTTCTGATTCATAGTAGATCGCTTTGTGTCGTGGTTTTTTACCCATTGAGGGGTTTTCCACGTAAAATTGGATTGTTTCTATGTGGTTGAATGCTTGTGTGATTAGTTGCATTGTGTTGCTCGTTTGATCGCAATATTCTACGATGTTGTTGTTCGGCTTTTGCTTTCGTTGCTGGCGTTTTTCCCAACAAAGAAAGTGTTGTGTGCAACCAGGTAAATTTGATTATTTTAAAGAAAAATATTGAATATACTTTTTGAAATTACATATTGTGAGATATTTTCTTCATTCACATGTGAAATTTATATGCAATTGTCATCACAACAATCTAATAAGAATTGATGGGTGGGATGTGAAGAGACTCACCTAGGTTCGAATATTTTGCCAAAGGTGAGTGTGTTCCAATTAGTTTTCCTTCGAAATGAACTGAATGAAGTACAATTCAGCTCTCGCTTGAGCATCCCAACCTAACTTAAAATGTGATAAATAAATTACTTACAATAACTTTATATTTCTGACATATGATCTTCCATTCTCTTGTGGTTAATAGTTTATTTCATCTTACTTTTCAGAAAACGAAACTAGGTTAGGTATGGGCAGAGGTATATTGGAGCTTAAACTTAAAGCAATTAGTGCAATGATTGACAAGTTAACTGGAGCAATATTTTTTGTTTCAAAAGGTTAAATGCATTTTATTCATTCTTATTCATTAATGGAATGTATGGGCATCTTGATTTAATTTCAATTACATATATTAAATGCATACAAATTCAAGTGATTGAAATTTCTACTTTATATCAGGTGTATGTTTTGAACCGTTGACGCTAAGGTTTCTATGGTTGCTTGGCTTAGGTGAATGTTTTGGAGTTATTTTGTGAGTTGCAGCTGTTAGGCAGGTTGCATATTTGGACAATAAGGGTAATTCTTGATTAGGTGTGGACCTCTTCTTTTTACCAAGGGCAAATTTATGCAATTGTAGAGGAGATTTGTTTTTTGTGTGTGCTATATGATAGGTGGGGCTCTTTTTTCTTTTTGTGGATCCCGCTTGAATTTGGTTGTAGAGAAAAGATTTGTAAATGTTTTGTTTTTTTGTTGGAGCCCACCCAAATGCTTGTCCATTGGGAATTCAAATCAACAATGTTTAAAAAAAAACATATTGTTTGTATTAGCTATGTTTGGTGTGTTATGTGACTGGATAATTTGATATGTTTCTCTTGGTTTTGATAATTAAAATTTTCATTAAATCATTTGAATGCCAATGGCCAATTCTACATGCCAACCATTCATTCAACGAAATATTATTATAGTGGTTCATTTTTTATTGGCAACCAAATAGGCCTTAAAAATTCATTTATGAGTTTAGTTTCATGGTGATGGAAACATCTGGTAATGGGGCCGGGCCTAAGCTTGGTAAAGGCTTGGCTTGGCCTGGCTGAGTATGCATGTTCCTCCTAGACAATGGATTGAGCCACAAATAGGATAAAATCTTTACCGCTCACAAGCTGGGCTTGGATAGTCCTCATCTTGGTGCAGCCAAGTTCATACATGGCATTTACTATTTTCTTTTGTCTACTAGCAATGCTTCTGTGCATCCATATAACTAAATATTAGTAGGACAAAAAAATTGCCACAATCGGTTATTCAAGACCATTAAACAATGCAATATAATAGGATGAGATGATTTTTTTTTAAAAAAGAAAGGCATTTTTAAATAATTAGCATGAAAGCTCTATATTAGATAACATAAAAGAAGAGGTTTGCTTGTATAAGTCCAAATATATACAATGGGACCTACCGTAACGAACGACTGATCTTGTGGGATTGGGAATCATTTCTAGCAATGGATTAATCGGGAGGCAGATTTTATGTGAAAGCCTTTCGCAGAAAGTTCCTAGGCTGAGATGCTAGGTGGGCCACACTAGAGGGAAAACTAGGGAAAGAGTTTCCTACCATTGAAATGTCCCTGGGCTCCACCTAGATGTTCATATACCATCCAAACCGCTTATAAGTTCATTCCCATGGGGATGAAGTGAAAACACAAAAAAACTAACATGATATGTAACTTATGTGGCCATACAAATGTTTCAACGGTTGTCACTGAATCACACTCTTTCCTCTTGTATGGCCCATGTGAGTTGTGTATTCACCTCATTTTTTGTCACGTCCTAAAATGAGGTCACAAAACGGTTGGATGGGGTGAATTTGTCACAAACATTATGGTGGACCCCACCTAGCAGCAAAAGGCTTTCCCAGAAATCATAGTCCATTAGAAGAAAATCCGCCCCGTTATTTGGAGTAGAGGTTTTCTTGTATACATTCCTGAAGTATTGCAATGTGATACGTCGGGACTTTAAGGGCCTGCTTGGTTGGCATCTGGAAACCCGTTTCCAGCTTAAAATCTAGATTCCAATAGAATCTGATTTTAACTAGGGTGTTTGGTTGCAAGTTCCAGCCTAAGAGGATTCTATCTGGAAACCTAAATTAAGTGGAACCGGGATTAGTGGAAACGGTGTGGGCCACCGATTCTACGGAAGGGAAAAGATGCGGAAGTGAGCGTCACCAGCCTCCATGGATGCGTTGTACATCTATGTTTTATATGTTTTATATCTCCACAGTCCATTAGTTTTGAAATCTCAATTAAGGGCATTGGACAAAAAATGAGGCAGATCTAAATCTCAAGTGGGCCACACCACAGGAAAACAATGTTGATTGAATGTCCACCGTTAAAAACTTCCTAGGGCCCACTATAATATTTATTCGCCATCCAACCTGGCCATCTGTCTTGCAGGACTATAATAGGCCAGGGGTAAGGTTCTCAGGTGGATTTGAAGCCCAAGTGGGCCATGCCACAAGCAACGGTTGGAACACAATCTGAATTGCAAAGTTTTCAACCAAACACCAAGTTACGGATGAAACCTAGGTTCCACTCTAGTTTCTACAATTTTGGATTCCAATAGTGGAATCTAGATTTTCTCTAGAATCTGGGTTCTACAACCAAACAGGCCCTAACATTTGAATTTGGATCGCCTTCCAATGATCCAAACCGTTTATATGATGATCCTCAACTTGCATAGTAGATAGGCAACAAATAAATATCTTTAAAATGAAAAATTTAAACCATTCGATTTTGAGTCTTTTGCTATGAAAATAGATGATCACAATAAATTTTATATAATTAGAGGGTTCAAATATTTCAATTAGATAATTATCTGAACATCTACACTCAATCTATCCCTACCACATGAGCGGTTTGAATCATTTAGAGATTCTCAGATCGAATGGATAAAGGCCGATGTATCATTACAATACATAGGATGCATTCAAGCATCACTTTGCAATATGTTGGATGAATGAGTTTTCTAATTTTGTTTTTGTCAATATAATGCGGCACCTGAATTTGACCGGAAATCCTTTCGTTTAAAAGTGTGGGCCCTGCATCTTCCGCCAGCCAATGCGGTTTGTACACGCACCAGTCGGAAGCTTAAAGGTCCCACTGGAGTCGAACGCAATTCCCGTTCAATATGAGCGGGCAAAACAACGTGGATTAAACTCATCCATTATGGTGGGTCCCAAAGAGATTTTTATTAGCACATAGTAATGACGTCAGTATCCTTTGCTACCTTACGCAGCCTAGTTCTGAAATTGCGACTTTGTTGCAGCCTCGAATCTAATTGTGAGGGCTACCTTGATGTATGCATTTTATATCTACGACACCTATCCTTTTTGTAAGCTCATTTCCTATGGTGGGTGAAAAAATTAAAGTAGATCCAAATCTCAGGTTGACCACACCACAAGAAATAGTAGTAATTGACCGTTAAAAATTTTTTCTGGGCCACAAAGGTTTTGGGTTAAGCCGATATTCTTGTTTTTCCTTTTGACTTTATCAACAGAGGCTTTGGATGACAAATAAAGATGACGGTGCACACTTTTAAGTTTACAATGGTTCCGTGTCAATGACCTCTGTTTCCTGTGGTGTGGTCAACCTGAGATTTGGATTTGATTCATTTTCTTGGGACAATGCGCTAAAATAATATGGAAAAACGGACGGTTCCTGTGGTGTGGTCTACCTGAGATTTGGATTTGATTCATTTTCTTGGGACAATGCGATAAAATAATATGGAAAAACGGACGGATGGTGTATATATATGTAACAGCGGCCCACGGTCAAGGTCCCACAGACAAGAGTAGCCTCTAAGACGCGTCATTGAATAAGGTACTGGAATGTAACGTTTCTTGGTAATCAGGCAGTAATTTGTAAATTTTTTTTTATCTTACTAAATTGCTGCAGGGAAGAGGAAATCTCTGTTCCGAAGTGGCGGTGAACTATCACAGGAGTCTTTCCGCTTGCACCTATATATAGCTCTCCCGCTGTAGCTATTGCATTTGGAGAGAGAGAAGAATGGGAGAAGGAAAGGAGGAATTTCTGAAAGAGTTCGGCGAAGATTATGGATATCCTCACGCTTCAAAGAACATTGATGAAATCCGAGCTACCGAATTCAAGAGATTGGACGGTTCGGGTTCTCTCCACCAATCTCACACAAACTCGTTTCATTTCTGATAATTTCTATTACTCTTCATTTTTTTTAAAAGATAGAATAATTTCCTTTTTTTTTTGGGAATTTTTAGATCTTGTTTACTTAGATCACGCGGGAGCAACTTTATACTCAGAATCACAGATGGAGTCCGTCATTAAAGATCTTACGACCAATGTCTACGGAAATCCTCGTATCCAAACACTTCAATTTTTTCTCTGATGTCGAAGAATTGGGTTTAATTAGCTGAGTTGCATTTAGGTTTTAGTCTAGCTTTGTTTGGACCATTAATCCAAGAAAACTGATCGCCTACAGGCAGGTTGCCCTGCCATTTTTTCTGCCAACATGCCATTTGTGCAGTACATCAGCACCATTAAAAGGGTCAGCCCTGCCTTGAAGATTACCTGGCACAAAATCATACCGTTCTGATCATCATGTGGGCCACACCTAGTTTGAATCAGTCATCATTTTATAAGGGTCATCTTCATGAGGGGAGCTACCATTTTCATGGTGCTGATTTCCTGCACAAGTGGCATGTTGGCTGGAAAGATAGTAGCATAAGTTGTGACACCAGTGCATGTCGGTGATCAGTTCTTTTAATTCGATTCAAGAACGAGTAAACTATGGATGTGGCGTATTCCAGATTGTATTCATTATTAGGGACTAGCCTTCGAATTGCGAGATTACTTCCCTTTCGTGTCGTACCTGAAAATTCATTGAATTGAAGCTGGGGTTTGGTTATCTTTATGAATTAAATTGTGCTTCTCCTGCATTTATCGTTTTCATGTATTATGTGTTGACTGTTGCATGAGTAGCGGTTGAGTTCAGTTGAGCATCCAAAGCGTTTTGGAACATTTTGTGGTTGTTGAGTTTTGAGGGTTTTTTTTTCCTTTCGTTTTAGAGTATTGGCCTTGAGTGATATTTTATTTGATTAACTTCATGAACTTTTTGCTCAGATTGTGTAATTTTGGAAGATAATTGGGAGAACACTTTAGATGAAGATATTTTCAATTTGAGTTTCCTTGGTTTGGGAGATATACATAGAAACAGTGGTCCTTTTATTTAGGTTTCTTTAATTTCGGGAAATTGTTATGGATAACATTATTGTGATTGGATTTTTCGGAAAAAAAACAATATTGTGATTGGATTTGCTTAACGTTGGGAATTAGATAGCCAAAGTGATTCTAGCGTGGCTACTTCTGACATTGTAAGGATGGCACGCCAACAGGTATTAATTCGTACCTTCTATAATCGTAACCTGAATTGGTTGTTGGTTTTTCCATTTCCTTCTTTCTTCCTTTTTTCATTGATAGAGTTGGTTCCTGCATGGAATTGTATTTTACTGCCTGTATATGTATGAAGTTTGTATTGTCTAAGTGAAATTTGTATTCCATTGTATCAGTGTTCAACCAGGATGATACGCTTCCCGATACCGAACCTTGGTTTGTTCTGATGAGGACAATTCTTTAAAGTAACAATACTAAAATTCAAATCATTGATTGATATTATTGAATATCTTAGCCTTCATACCTTCTTTACTGCCAATTTGAAATAATTGTGCATATGAAGTTTTACATGTCTTGATGGAGTTGTAATGCAACTAGAGTTGCAGGGTGAACCAAAACTTGAATGAATAAAGAGGGTGTTAATGACTGTGAATATGGGCCGTATGACTATACAATCTATCTGGATGAATGTAATAAGGGGCAGTATGGTAGTACAAGCACGACCCACTTAGTCTTGAGTTTTGTCCATGTGTCCCTTTATTTAGTCTATTGGGTGCACTTGTCATATATATTAAAGAAGAGAGGGAGGACATGTAGCCATAATTTACTCTCTCTCCATTATCTTTTTCAATCTCTTTTTCTTTCTCTTTTCTGTTTTCTTTCAATTCTAGGTGGTATAAGAGTGGATCTTATTCTAATTTGCAGAACTTTCTTCTCTTCCATCTCTTCGATCTCATGAACTCTTCTTTTTCTTTTCCTTTTTGCTCTTCATATCCCCCTTATATCGAAAGTTCCCCAAGGAAGCTAGGGTTTGTTCTTTCTGGTATGGGCCTTCGTCCACATGTGAGAGTATGAATATTGTGTTTGTGATCATCGTTTCCTTTGTGTTTGGTTGGAATGTGTGGGTTGATTGTTTCGTCAAGTGTGTGCGTACATCGTGTGGACTGTGCAATTGGAGTGTTCTTATATTTGGAAGAGTAGGCCCTCATTTGTGTAAGCACTGTGGTATTTTCTTTTACTTCTTCTAATGGAGATGAAGGATGATAAAAAATCTGGGTTCCTAAATCCATTTGACTTTCTAGGGGTTCAAATAACCTCTATAAAACTAAATGAAGCATATTATCTCTAATGGTCTAGATCAATCCGAGCATCTTTTTACGGTCGAAGGCAAATTAAAATAGCTTAATTTAGAGAAACCAGATGGAAGTGATGGCACATATAATCAATAAATCCAAGAAAATACTCAGATCATGATGTGGTTATGGAACAATATGGAAACATATATCAGTGGGATTGTAATGTTTCTAGATACTTTAAAGGGGGTATGGAATGCGTTACGAGAAATGTATTCGTTTGGGTTTTTTTTTTCCTTATACATATAAGTTGTTTGAAGAGATTTTTACATTCCAACAAGGGGATAAGTCCCTTGGTGAATGTTATTCGAAACTCAAAGGAATGTGGGAGGAGTTGAATGTGTAATAGTCACTTACTAGGGATATGGAGAAACAATGTTAGCAATGTGAGGAGTTCTGTGGCTAAATTCTTCTATAAACTAAAAATAGAATATGAGCTAGTGCACACAGATCTTGGGTGGCAAAGATGTTCCATTTCTAAATGAAGTTTATGCTTGCCTTAAACATGTATTTCTTGGCTCTAAAGGAGGGACTCAGTGATAATTTTGCTACGACATCATTTGGTAAATAGGGTAAAGGTGGCGGTGCTGGCCAAGGTAATAAAGGAGGTGGCAAAGGTAGTCAAGGTAGTTAACGTGGTCATGGTGATGCAGTGGGAGATCGTCATAGTGGTTAAGCATACTCATTGTGGGCTTATAATCATACTGTTAAAAAAATGTTGGGACATCTATGGGAAGCTAGCTTGGGAAAATCAAGCAACTTATTTTGAAGAGAGTGATGGGTTTCATTCTGTTGGTTTTGCTCCTATAACTCAGTAGCCAAGTACATTTAGTTACATAGTCACACTTAGCAAAGATGAGTATTCCAAGTTATTAAAGAATCATCCTGTGTCTGTTGCTACTCTCACTTTTACAGCCACATTCGTGAACTTAGGTGTGACTTGTTTAGGGTCCAAGTCTTTTGCTCCATGGTTCAGACTCTAGGGCCTCTGTAACGCTCCAAAATCTGGCACTCGAGTACGGAGACTCAGATCCCGAATTCGAGGGTGTTAGCTAAATAATGAACAAATGCCTTCATAAACACACCTTATTATTTTTTACCCCAATCAATTCACTTTTCACATTCACATGGTATTCATTACACAAAAGTAAAATAAGCTGAATTTTGTAATTAGAGTTCTTAAACACCACATACATCACCACTTGTCCACTTAGCTAATGACTTATTACAAAATAACTTAATCCACTA
Source organism: Liriodendron chinense (assembly GCA_003013855.2). Lineage (NCBI taxonomy): Eukaryota > Viridiplantae > Streptophyta > Magnoliopsida > Magnoliales > Magnoliaceae > Liriodendron > Liriodendron chinense. The sequence continues at coordinate 8,354,854 of ML058429.1, forward strand.
AATATCTAAAGTTCGACTGGGCACAATAATCGTCTATCAATTGATTGAGCTCCAATAGCTCATGTAGGGCATTTTGTCCACTGGATCCTTAAACTGCTCTTCAAGCGTACCTGTAACTTCTAGTCTCGCATCAATTGGTTGATTGTTTTCGATATAGAAAGGGTGAGTGGCTAACTTAGTGAAAACTCTCCCACAAGATTACATATCCATCATCACAGTCCAATATAGTTTAAATTACAAATAAAGTGGATACAATATTAACTTCACAATGTTAATCTTGATTAATGCATGGCAGTGTAAGTAAAACCCACGATGCAAAAGAAGCGACCGTATAATGATCTGTAATAACAAGGAGCATACATCGACATCATGATCTGGAATCACAGAGGACATACATCAACATCATGACCCGGAATCCCAGGTGACATACATCAGCATCACGGCCAAGAATCAGAGAGGACATGCATCGGTGCCAATGGTAAATCCAAACAATGACCCGTAATCACAAGAGATGTCATCGGCATTACCTGGAATCTCAGGTAACATACATCGGCGTCATTATGTACCATGAATGCATGATTAAACAATCTGTTATTTATCCGGTTTACAAAGCAACCAATTATGGAGAACCTTTACGCTTAGTGGCCTATTTGTATTACCATCCCATGAAGTCAAGATAACCAATATAAATAAAGTACAATCATCGACACCAAACAATGGATTCATCATCCATATCACGTAGGTAGACATAAAATAATGGCTTGTCACCCATACCACTTAGGGTATCAAATAAGTCACAAAGTGACATTCAAATTCATAAACCATCACGGTATTAGGTCCATAACAATATAGGCGAACTAAGTTTCAAGGTATAGTCTCATGAAAAGTGTTCTCATCAAATTAACAGTGTTCTCATAATTAGTTTTCCACACACGTCCTCCACATGGATCATGTCTCAAATTGAGTCCTTGACGTGAGTAACCATACCACATGTCCCAAGGTATACAAATCAGTTCATTATGATCGTGAATTCATTCATTAGCATAAATTGTGCAATAATCCCCACTGTAAAAGAATCAACATGCATAGCGAACAATAAAATATAACTTGTAAATAAATAATCTAAAGCATACCTTGATGGTTCTTGCTCATGTTAGTACATGTAAAATCTTATGAATTGCAAGAAATAAACTTTAAATAAAAAAAATAACTTAAAATAACCAAAATCAACGAAGTATAGCTATTCCATGATTCAGGTGGAAAGCTTGAAGGGGTTTCCTCACCTCTTGGGTCGGATCGCCCTCTAAGGTTGCTAGAATTTTGTGTTCACACTTTAGGTCTGAAATCACGTTCAACGCCTACCCTCAGCCTGACAACCCGTAGTTCAGGGATTCCCTTCGCTGAGTTGACTCATTTCGACTGGCTATTGAACAATCTACAAACGTTTGTTTGAAATTAAGGTTTGGATGAAAACTTAATATCTATAGGAGATCACAAGGAGAGATCTAACTAAACGACCTACCTCTAAGATTGTGGAACTTGACTTGAATCAGGACCCAGTTCGGATGACTCAGTGAGTCACGGCTCAGTACAAAATGCCCGTTCCTCTCTCCTTTTTCGAATTATTTTCTTCCTTCTCCTTCTCCTTCTTTCTTTTTCTTCCCTTTTTCCTCTGTCTTGGTGCATCCAACAAGAATTCTGGAAAACCAGATCTCACCCTGACTTGTCAGGTTCGACTTACTGCAGCCGCGTGCATAATGTGATCTCACGCCTTCTTCTCACGTTCTTTCTCTTACATTTTTTTTTTGTTCTATTGTTGTAACTCTCATTTGCCTTCGAAGGAGGATTTTATACAGTTTTAGGATTTCCGAAGAGGTCTTTACGTAAAGGATTAGTGTCGACTCGACGCGGCAATGAAACACGTGCAAATAACATGAGCCGGTTTTGGTTGTTGAATTCATTAGATTGCTGGACACAACTCCTGATGTGGTTCTTTGTTTGAATGTATTTCAGTTGGCCCACCAGGTGGACGTTTTGGATTTTGGGTCGGGGCCCACCTATGGTCGCACAGTTCGGATCAAAATGAGGAAGATAACTGGTGTTTTATTGGTAGATTTCACCCAGTCACGTAGTTCTTCAAACTGACTCTTATGCACAATCTGGATTGGCCCATAGGTGCTTGTGCACGTCGATTTTCGAAGCTCCGGGAAGATTAGATCAGTGGTTTGCGTGATTGAAATTTTCGAGTGTTTTTCGCGACCGTCGCAAGTAGAGCGAGAAAACCGGGAATCCAATGCCCGTGGTTGGATGATCTTGGATTCTTACCTGGATGTGGGAATCTCTCTTTGAAGATTGGACGGTCTGGATTTACTCTAGATCTATGATTTCGAGAGGATGTGTGAAGGCAGCGTGTGGTTTTCTCAGTTGTAAACTTCAGTTTGACGCTGATCCATGAAAGCTCCAGTTTGGACGGCTATGATCTCCTCAATTAAATGGTCTAGATCGAATGGAAATAACTCCTCATTGCTCCGCACTTAGATTCCGTTGTGAACAAGGGAGGAAATAAGCAGTTTCCGTTTTTTAATGGGTTCGTTTGCACGCTACATCAACTCCCAGTTCTGAGTTTTAAGGTTACGTGTGTTCTTAGAACTCCTTGATATCACAGTTGCAGATGGAGAAGGAAACTCTTGTAGCTGTTGCCGGTTTGCTGCTGGTCTTCGACGAAGAGCTTTGGACGGCTGTGATACACTTCATGGATGGTTGAGATTTGGGGAGAAATCCTCTCCTCAGATTCGTAGTCAGATCCTGTCTTGTACAGAAGAGGAAACAAGAAGTTTCCTAATTTGAATGCACCACACGTGCGGTTTTGTGCGTACAGATTGGAGGTGGTTTGCGGATGCGGGTCCTCTGTAGGGTCCAGGTGGGGTCCACCATGATGTTTGTTTTGAAATTCACTCTGTTCATCTGTTTTAACAAATCATCTTTGGATATAACTCCAAAGATTAGGCAGGTTCGATGCTTAGGTAGGGCCGTGAGACATGAAACAGTGGGGAAGAGGCTCACCATTGAAACTTTCGTGGGGTCCATCTTGATGAACAGTCTGGATCAGATGATGATTGGACCTATTCCAGTTATAAGCGTTGTGATCTTCGGACGAAGCTTCTTCCTTGCTGGATGTACGCTGGAAGTTTTTCCTGTAGCATTAGCTTTCATATACGCACGATTATTGGTGCATTCAGATTGGGTTTAATCGTGTGAACAACCCAAAAGTTGGGTTCGAACGTTGATCATAGGCCACGACTCTCAAAGGTCCACCAATCGTAAGATTTGAATCGGTGACAATCGGTTAGTTTCCTAAGACAGATGGTTAAATGAAAACATGTTGAAAATCAATGGTAGTATCGCCTTCAAATCACAAATCCATGGTCCATGGAGTACGTTGGAATGTAAATGCGTAGGTGTAAGGTCAGACTTCTAAATCAATCGGCAGATTGTGTTCTCCTGAGGTGAAAGTGTACGAAGTAGGTTGCACTCGCAACTATCAAATTCTTTTTGCTTTAGGAAACTGTTACACGCATAGGATTCTTCTTAGATGACTTGGATCTTCCAAAAGTGGGTTTAGACATGTACTGATGAATAGTGGATTAAGAACTTCTTGAAAATTTTAGTTGGTTGGAGCTGAGCTGCTGTTTGCTGGCTAATACAATCTTCGAATGCCTGCTTATCATCATTGTAGCTGGAGTATCAAATCACTCCCTTGCAAAAGAAAGGCAACTCGGTGACCATTGAATGGACGACTGTACGAAGATTTGGCCTCGTCATTATTTTGGGGACACACATGCACACATGGACAGAACAAGCGGCACGCGTGTACCTTAATCCAGAGCATCCAAATTGTGGGCCCCTTCTTTTGACGGGGTATTCAACCAGAAGTTATGGTAAGAAAGCTATTCTATTCTGTTTGCCTAACTGAGGCCATCAAAGGGTTGGTCAAGATGATTCCTGTTCTACGGTCCGAATTCAACATGTAGATATCCATTAATTGGAGGTTAGGGCAATCCTCTGAATCTAGTTTTGGTTATAGTCCCTATGTAAAGTGGGCCCCACCATTTGTATGGTTTTGATTTACGTGCGTGTATGCCATTAAATGTTGGGCTGGGCGATTGCCATGAAAATCAGCACCGTTTACCGCTATGGACGACCACATCTCTTTTTAGTCGGTGGAGAAAAAGTAAAAAAGCAAAAAAAAAAAAAAAAAAAAGAAAAGAAAAGAAAAGAAAAGAAAAGAAAAAAAAGCTGAAATACTTAACCAATTTTCAGCAAATAAGTAATGATAATTATTTATTAACCGAACTAACTTATCTCAAATAAGTTAATTGCTACCATCAGCAAGAAAAGAAACTTATTTGGTGGTATCCAAATGGGCCCTAAATCACTTTCAATTGCTGATTAGGCTGCAACGACTCTCAAACTAATTGAAAAATCCAAGAAGAAGAAAGAAGAGGAGAAAAGAAGAAGAAAAAAAAAGAAAGAAGAGAAAGGGAGATCAAGAAGGGAGGATGGGGAGAAAACCCTAGGAGCTCTTTTGCTTTGGTACAATGTGAGAGAGGGAAAAGCCTATAGGAGACCTTTAAAAAGAAGAAGAAAAAAGCCTATAGGAGAGGGGAAACTTTAACTAGGGGTAGACTTCTAGCCCCCTTCTTATCTATATTAAGCATTTAAGTGATGTCCCAAATTACATAAAATACCCTTAGAACCAAGGTGTTCCATTTCTGTTACGATATGACCATAAAGGTTGATACATATAGGTAACAGCTGTGACCGTTACACGATATAAGGGTGAAACGGGTAGTTGGTTTTCTGGGATCGTATCGGCCGTTATGTTGTGGGGCATTATGACCATTACCCCCGTAATGGTCGAAAAACAACCATTAAATCTATTTTCTCCTCATTTTTCCACTTTTCTCATCCCAAAAACTCTTCTAGATCATCTACAACAGATTTCAACCACTCTTACTATAATTTTTAGGATTAAAACCGTAGATTGAAGTGATTTGAGAAAATAAAAGCTCCGAAGGCCATTTTTTAAAAAAATTGAAAAGGTGGTATTTTATGCATTTTTTCCGATTTCTAGTTCTAATGCTTGATTGTGATGTGTAAACATTAGAGACATATAACCATGTTCATAAGTTCACCAGACAACCTGATTCAACACTCACCAAAGAGTGGACCGTTACACTACCATGAACTTGTTCAAAACAAAAATGAATACATATTTGGAATATTTACATTATTGTGGATTTTGTAGATATTTTTCCAAAATTTCTTGGGCAAATTTTTTTTTCAACCGTTACAGGTGTCGTCACAGTCACCCTTGTATTGGTAATGGTGGTGACTGTTACGGTCACTGTTACCGATATAGAATACCTTGCTTAGAGGAAAAACAAAAGAAAGAAAAATAATAATAGAAATAAGAGGAGAATAAGAGATGGCCCATGGTCTAGAGACAGAAGGCCCTCGGCCCATAAATATCTACATTTTTGAAATTCATCTTTGTTTCAAAGTAGTTTTAATCTGTTTCATTTCCATGTTCTGATGAGAATGGAATGGTTTGAAATGTCAACATTGGAAATTTTCTTAAATTTTGAATCTTCATGATTGATGCGGGTGAAATATTTTATTCTTTTCTCTGAGTTTTGCGAGGTGCATGAAAATGCACTAATTTTTTTGGTTGGGTTTTGGTGAAGTTTGAATTTTCTTTTTTAATCAGTAGTGAATGGCAAGTTACATGCACGTGAGAAACAACAAATTAGTTGAGTGGCCTGATTTTTAGGCCAGAGAGTTCACTGTGGGTCCCACTTCCAGCGCACATGTTCCAACCTGGCGCATCTGGGAAGCATGTGGTTGGGTGTTAAGTAGAGAGGGGGAGGGGGAGGGGGAAGGGAATGGGTTACGGCCTACTTTTTGTGTGTGAGATAGTCCTGTGAAGCATATATCAGAGGGAGGGAGGGGAGGCCACCACCTACTTTTTGTAGACAATTTTCGGAAAAAAGGCAACTCAGGTGCTGCCTACATTTTGCAAGAGCATTTTTGGAAAAAAAAAGAAGAAGAGATGACTTAGGTGTTTTCATTGTATAAAGTCTATATATTGGGATGAGATTGGATTTTGATCTTATCTGTCAAAGATCTTTTTCTTGCCATGGATCTGTTGAATTTCGCATGGTAAAACCTGAAGTTTCAGTTTATGTTATTTCTTATCATTTTGGCTTCATTGAAACATTTTTTGTGGCCCAGGTTCTTGACTATTTTAACGCATCGCCAGAAGACTACAAATGCATATTCACTTCTGGGGCGACAGCAGCTCTGAAACTGGTTGGAGAGGCCTTCCCTTGGAGCAGAGAGAGCTGTTTCATGTACACAATGGAGAACCATAACAGTGTCCTTGGAATTAGAGAGTATCCTACTGACATATGCAGCTTAGACTAGCAAACAGATTAACTGCTAATGAGGGCAGTAACTGTTTGATACTATATTGTTACTGTTGTGGAGTTGATCAAAGCATGCCTTTTTTTTTTTTTTTTTTTTTGAAAATGAGTGTTATTTTATCACTCTCCAGAGTTAGGTGCAGATCTTGTAGCTTTTGGAGTTGTTACACTATCTCTATTTTTATTTTTATTAATTTTTTTTTTTTTTTTTTGAGCCCAATCGTTACTCTATTGCACAGGATAGCTATCTTTCCATGCAGCAGCAGGGTACCTGGTTATGCTATATGCTCTTTTTTTTGTAGTGGTTGTGCAATTCTTGTCTTTCTTAAGAATTTATAGATATGCTCTTAACCAAGGAGCTACAGCTCTTGCTGTAGATATTGAAGATGTCGAACATCATAGTGGTCTCTCTAAAACTAAACTATCTTCTCTTAAGGTATCACAGCACCCTGCACAACAAAGAACTGAAGCTAGATTGACCGGGACAGTGGTGAATGGTGACACTTTAGGTATATTACCGAAGTAATTTATGTGGGAAGGCATAATTTTATTGAATCATTTATAGATTGATTTGAAAATTGTCGTTTCAATGCTTTGATAAGCATGCTTGCTGTTCCTCAGAAAAGCCCTGATATGCATGCTGGGTAAATGCATGTCTGGATATGGATATCACTCCTCACTTCCTTTTTGCTGAATGGATACATGCCTCACTTTCCAAAGACACAGATGTGATATTGCCACAGTAGTAACATATCCAAATGATGATGCTCCAACTAAACGGTTAGATGTATGCATGCTTGCCATTCACAGAAAAGTCCTGATATTGATGCTGGGGAAGATGCATGTGGATATCGATATGATGCATCACTTTCTGAAGACATCAATGTGACATTGGCTCATTAGTAACATATCCAAATGATGGTGCTTGGAACAGGTGGGATTTTGTGGGTTTCTGTTTCTCACAAAATACTAGTCTATCTGTGTCTACTTAGACTGGGCTATGTTTTGTCTGAATCACCAACAAGTGAGATTTTGATGAGATTATTTCTTTTTAAGGGAATAATCAATTATGCCCATCACATATACAAGGCATGACTAAAGAAGTCTCCTCACATCATGTATCAAAGCTCACAGCCAATGTATGTACATCGATATTTTCATCACATGCATTGTATGTAGTATGTACATGTATTAATGCATCTTAATTTTATAGAATGGTTGCTTACTTGTTGCATTTTGTTGCCTCATGTATATTGCTGATTGTAGGTACTGTTTATAACTTATTTGCGTTTCCATCGGAGTGCAACTTTTCTGGTGTGAGATTCAGCCTCGACTTGGTGAATATTATCAAGAAGGGCACCAAAGTTGTTCTGGAAGGCTCACCATATTGTAGGTATATTAGGTTCATGAATTTCTTGCGTTTTTCTTGATTGTAGTTTTTCTCTGTAGGAAAGGTCATACTTTCTATTTTCTGATGACCCCACTTACAAGTGGAAATGAGAAACTTCTTTGTACATAAGTTATGTTCGAAATATCGATATCGCATTATGCATTGCATCATTGGGATATAGATATGTATCGGTCATCGCACGGGATATATTGTTTGTATCGGGTAATTTATCGCACTTTTTGGGAAACATGGGAAAACATTGGGAAAATGGTTGCATTTTTCAATGAAACTTCAGAGATTGTTAAGAAAGACATTAATACACACTTTTAAATCATAACATCTCAAAAAAGAAGTGCACATAATAGGTTTCCTTTGTATAGGGTCCTAAGCTATGCGCTGTCTGACTGAACTAATACAACTATATTCAAATTGAATGCATGACATTTAGAGTATATGTGATGATCATTTCATCAAACACTCTTAAGTACTTCGAAATTAGTCTCAATTGACAATTGGTTGAAGGGAAATTTCAAAAAAATTAATATTTTAATAATATTTTATTAATTTTTAATTAAAAAGTGATTTTTATTTTTCAAAAATTGACGAGGACTTAACAAATCAGTAGATCAACCCTCATACATGCTTGATTTCATATTTGGAGAACATAAAGAACCAATGGATATCGAAATCAAAGCTCCAACTCCATGATTTTTCATGCAAAACAAGATAAACCGATGGATTTGTAACCATTCGATGCTGATTTAATATAATTTCGACAAAAAAAGGGATCGGAAATTGAAAACGCTCATCGGATCGAACATGTGGGATATATTGGCACTACCTATGTGTTTCATATCGCACAGGTGGGATACAAGATATATCGTGGGATATATCGGCCGATATCATCGATATTTAAAACATTGTACATAACTACCTCCTCCATGCAGTTAAACTTGTATAAATTATTTATTTATTCCAACTTTTTTTCCCCAACTACATGTTAAATAATATTGTCCCTATGGATAACTCTTTAAAGAATAGTTTAACAGTGATGGCTTAGGAGCAATAGAAGAGGATAATCCTACATGTTTTTGCTAGGATGTTGATGTTCAATGTTGGTCTTTTAGATCTTTTTTTATGAAGTGGTATGAAGGGGCATCTTGATGATCATTTCTTTATTTATCTATTTTTTACTTGGATGACTAGAGTTTGATGATTTTTTTTTTAAACAGAATTAGTGTCATTTTCAATTGATGTAGTAAATTGAAGGAAATTGAAAGTGTCATTTTGCAACACGGACGCTAGTTCAATTCCCCTCCCCGTGCTTTACCCGATGCACGTGATTTGTGGGTGATTGCATGCATCTGCGGGGCTTAGTTTCGCCTTAAAAAGGGGCAGGGACGCCTTGTCGTCATTAAAAAAAATGAAGGAAATTGAACCTAGTTGAAGATTGAAGTATACATACCACTTTAAGTTCAATGAGATCAGTCTCTCCTCTAATAGTTATAAATTAGATGACCTTCACATGCATTAAAAATTGAATAAAATAAAGGTAAAATGATAGAACAGTGGGTTCCCACCACTGACAAACAACCCTAAGGAGTCACCAATGGGATCTAGAAGAGTCTCACCTCTAGGTGAAAATTTCCATCTCAGGAAGAAAAACAAGTTTATTTAACATAATGTTAATTAATTATTTATTTATTTATCATCGTGTATTTGATCTTGCATGGATGGCCTTATGTGTTGGAACATTTTTCTCATCTTGTAGGGGTTTATTTATAAATATGCAAAGTAGTGGCCTTATGTGTAATTTTGTGTTTATTAGTATGTTATTTGTAAATAGGGGAAACCCTAAATATAAAAAGATAATAAGAAAGAATAGGGGGCTAATGTTTTTGAGCTCCTTAATTTCCCATCTCTCTCTCTCTCTCTCTCTCTCTCTCTCTCTCTCTTCAATCTCTCTACATTCTCTACAAAAACTTCATGGTATCAAAGCGGAAGGTTAAGTGTTCGAATCCTGGAAGTAGCAAATATGCCACCGGAATATATTCTCCCACGGGGGGCCGTTTATGGTGTGAGTTGTCAGTGTCCCTCCACCCTTGCCCAATATGTTCCCGTTGGAGTTCCACCCCACACGTGCGGGGGAGTGTTAGAGTCCCTTGATATACATTGATACACCATCCTCTAATAGCTTGAGCTTTTAGATCAAGTGGTGATTTGACATTTGAAGCTTTTCTAGAGAGAGAGAGGGAGAGAGAGAGAGAGAGAGAGAGAGAGAGAGATGTGAAATTAAGGAGCTCAAAACGTTAGCCCCCTATTCTGTCTTATTATCTTTTTATATATAGGGTTTCCCCTATTTACAAATAACATCTTAATAAACACAGAATTACACATAAGACTCCCTACTTTGCATATTTACAGATAAACCTCTACATAATGAGAAAAATGTTCCTACACTCCTCCCCAAGTTAGTGTATGAATATCTATCATACCCAATTTGCCAGACATGTATTGTAGCATAGGAGAACTGAGAGCCTCTGTGAAGATATTTTCTAGTTGTTCTGTTGATTTGACAAATGGTGTACTTAACGCCAGAAGAAATCTTCTCCTAAATGAAGTGAATATCGACCTCAATATGCTCGGTCTTCTCATGGAGAACTGAATTAGAGGTAATATGTATAGTAGCTTGATTGTCACAATGAAGTGGGCTAGTAGAGGAAATGGAGAATCCAAGTTCTACCATTATGGATCTCAATCACATGCCCCATGGGCCATAGCCCGATTTTTTGCTTCTGCACTTGATCTAGACACAATGGACTGCTTTTTGCTTCTCCAAGTCACCAAGTTCCCTCCAACAAATGTACAATAGCCAGAAGCAACCTGCCTAGTCAGCATTAGAGTACCCAATAATATCAACATGTTCATGATTAGCATAGAGAATGCCGCGTCCTAGACATAACTTCAAATATCTTAGAATACGATACACCGTATCTAGATGAGATGACCTTGGTGAATGCATGAATCTGCTGATAATGCCAACTGCTTGAGTAATGTTTGGTCTTGTGATGGTTAGATAGATCAACTTGCCAACCAACCTCTGGTACATACCTGGATCAGTCAGAATATCACCTTCAGATGCATGTAATGAGTGCTTCTGATCTATTGGAGATGAAGCAGGACAGGCTCCAAGTTTGACAGTCTCACTCAATAGATCAAGAGCATACTTCCATTGAGATATGAAGATGCCCTTGGACGAACAAACAACTTCAATCCCTAAGAAGTATCGAAGAGGACCAAGATCCTTAATGTCAAACTCCTTGTCCAACATCTGCTTGGTATGTTCAATAAATTCCAAGTCATTGCCAATGATGACAATATCATCCACATACACGAGTATGAGAGTGCGACCTTCTCGCCGAGTATGAATAAACACAGTGTGATCTCTTGCTTGAATCCAAACGAGAGAATCGCAGAGCTAAATCGTGCAAACCACTCTCTTGGAGATTGCCTAAGGCCATAAAGGGTCTTTTTTAGCTTACACATTTTATCGATCGGTTATCAAACTTGTCTCTCTTGGGGCCCAGTGAGTGAACAAAACAAACACAACCAAAAACCTTGGGAGGAATAAGAAAAAGATGACAATCAGGTTTGAGTGTATGAAATGGAGTTTTTACCTTTTAAAACACGTGAAGGCATACGATTGATTAAGTAGCATGATGTCAAAAGAGTAGCAAACCAGTATGACTTAGAAACCCTCATACCAATCAAAAGTGCGCGAGTCACCTCAAGAAGATGGTGATTCTTGTGCTTAGCCACCCCATTTTGCTGGGGTGTGTAAGCACAACAGAACTTATGAAGAATGCCATGTTCTGGAAGATAAGATGTAAAATTTTTCAATATATACTCACCCCCATTATCAGAACAAATTGTTTGAATATTACAATCATACTGTGTTTTGATCATTTGATGGAATGATCAAAACAAGTGTGGAAGTTCATCATGCCGCTTCATCAAGTATACCCAAGTAACATGGGAAAAATCATCAATAAAGGTGACAAAATAAGAAAAACTATCAAGAGACATAACTGGACTAGGACCCCAAACATCAGAATGTATTAAAGCAAACATTTTATTAGTACATTGTGCAGCAACAACAGGAAAAGAAGTTCGAACACATTTACTAAACTAACATGCTTCACATCGAAGAGACATCATCCAACTTATTAAATGTAGGAACTAAAAAACGTAAAATCCGAAAAGACACATGAGTAAGATTGTGTATGCCACAATGCAACAGACGCCTTTTAAGGCTCCAAAATACTAGAAGTAGAAACAAACGAAGAAGATGGAGCAGAAACACTATCAACAGAAAGCTCCCCATGACGCAAAAAGTAGAGATCACTACGCTCATAGCCCACACCAATAGTTCTCCTCGTACTCATGTCTTGAAAGAGACAATAAGATGGAAAGAAAATCACATAGCAGTTTAAGGCTTTAGTAAAACTGCTAACAGAGATCAAATGTGCACTAAATTTAGGAACGTAGAGGACATTAGATAAGGTGAGAGAAGGAGAAAAAGAGACAAAACCAATATATTCCACTGGTGTGGAGGTTTCGTCAGCAAGATGGACTAGACGATGGCAATTAACGAAATTGGAAGGGATAAGACAACTATGCTCACTAGTCATAATCTGAGGCTCCCGAATCAATATCCAGGTTGCAGGAGATGAAGATGCATGAAATGTAGTACTTGTGGTCGCAATGAAGGAGGAGGCAGAAGGTGCTGACTGGGCCTGAAGTGTCCGGAGTCGCCGAAGATCGAGAACATCAACTTGAGTCATGGTGACAGTACAATATCTATCTGATCTGAAGCAAGAGATGAATAAAGGGAAAGGCCACCAATAATATCAGATGTGGCTTCAACCTCATTAGAAGTCGTCAGCATGAGCAATAGGGTGACCATGTAATTTAAAACACTTGTCCCGAGTGTGTCCAAATCGATTGCAATAAGTGCACATAAATCTCCCACGACCATGACCACGTCCTCTGCTGAAGGCCCCTCGAGTGTTCAAGCCACCATTGCGACTCTCAGATGGAATGGTGGTAGATGTAAAGGCAGTCTTTTCCTGGGTGAGAACTGGTGCTGTCATCACTCGTTTGCGTGCCTCCTCAGTATGAACGATGGAATAGGTTGTCTGGAGTGAAGGAAATGGATGTGTACCAACCAATTGAGTTCCCAGTGCCTTATACTCACTACTCAGGCTTGCCAAGAACTTATCAGTTTTGGCTTCATCTTCTAGTGTCTTCACGATTTATGCACTACAACTGTCTTGTAGTTCACTCAGAGGTTCTAGGTGGCTTAAGTTTCTATTGATAGTGTTTCTACTCTATCTTCTTTGTTTGTTTATGCTTTTAGTACTTTAGAGTCTTGAAAGATGTTTACTGCATTGTGACACGCACGTCTTGGTCATGTATCTTTTCAGACTTTACATTTTTAAATTCCTACATTTAATAAGTTGGATGATGTGTCTCTTTGATGTGAAGCATGTCAGTTTAGTAAGTATGTTCGAACTACTTTTCTTGTTGTTGCACAATGTACTAATAAAATGTTTGCTTTAATATATTCTGATGTTTGGGGTCTTAGTCTAGTTATATTTCTTGATCGTTTTTCTTATTTTATTATCTTTATTGATGATTTTTCCCATGTTACTTGGGTATACTTGATGAAGCGGTGTGATGAACTTCCACTCTTGTTTCGATCATTCCATTAAATGATTTAAAAAACGGTATGATTATAATATTCAAACAATTTGTTCTGATAATGGGGGTGAGTATGTATCGAAATTTTTTCCCTCTCATCTTCAAGAACATGGCATTCTTCATCAGTTTCTCTTGTGCTTACACACTCCAGCAAAATGGGGTGGCTGAGTGCAAGAATCGCTATCTTCTTGAGGTGACTCACTCACTGTTGATTGTTATGAAGGTTCCTAAGTCATACTGGTCTGCTATTCTTTTTTTTGGGGGGGGGGGGGGGAATGGTAACAAGTAACTGGCCTGCACTACCCCCTCCTGTTGCTCTTTTGGCATTATTCTACTTAATCAATCGTATGCCTTCACGTGTTTTAAATGTAAATGGTAAAACTCCGTTTTATACACTCAAACCTAATTGTCCTCTCTTTCTTATTCCTCTTACGGTTATTGGTTGTGTTTGTTTTGTTCACTCATTGGGCCCCAAGAGAGACAAGTTTGATAACCGATTAATCAAGTGTGTATTTCTTGATTACTCTCTTCAGAACAAAGGTTATACGTGTTATGATCCATGTTCTAAATTTGTTTATGTTTGCATGGATGTCACCTTTTTTTAAGAACATTCATTCTTCTTTGTATTTGATTCCATGGATGTTGTTGACATGCAAGTCTCTTTGCCTATGCTTTTCGTTGATGCTCCACCTGTTACTTCTGCGACGGTACTTTAGTAGATACTTACCTATGTCCGTCGGAAGTCGAGGCCACCACCTGCATCACCAGTAGTTTCTCTTCCTACCTCAGGTAACTCTCTCAATCCTATTTCTCCATAATTACCTGTGGCATCTTGCACTTATAGTCATCATCCAACCTTGCATCCTATCTCTAATTTTCTTTCTTATGCCATTGTGTCTCCATCGTATCGTGCTTTCCTTGCTGCTATTTCTTCTTCTTCTCTTTCTAAGTCTGTTCTTGAGGCTATTGCAGTCCCTAAGTGGAAGCATGCAATGGAGGCCGAAATGGCTGCGTTGGATAAGAATGACACCTGGAACCTTGTTCCCTTACCCATGAGAAAGCATACCGTTGGATACAAATGGGTGTACTCTAAGTTTCGGGCGAATGGTTCAATTGTAAGGTACAAGGCTCGCTTGGTTGCTATTGGTTACACTTAGAACTATGGCGTAAATTATCTTGAGACGTACTCTCCTGTTGCCAAGTTAAATTTTGTTCGTCTGATTATTTCTTGGCGGCGAATCTCTCCTGGTCGTTATTTCAGCTAGACATCAAGAATGCCTTTCTTCATGGTGACTTTACTGAAGAGGTGTATATGGATCTTTCGCCTGGTTTTCAACTTAAGGGGGAGCCAAGGAAAGTGTGTAAGTTGAAAAAGGCCCTTTATGGACTAATTTTAAACCCTTACCATTTCACTGATTCATTTGCAGGACCGACCCTATAAGGCTAGGGCTAACCTGCCCATTGCCACTCCTAAATGATATCTCCTTTATCATCTCTTGATACACCACCATTGACACATGAGCCTAGATTACCCAGTGGTGAACCGTCAAAGTTCAATTTCCAACTCATCCTTGGGAGAAATTTCCAAGATCTTTTGACTTTTGCTTCTTCACTGTTCCTCACAAGCACCAATCTTCAAGATTTCTTGCTACTAACCCCTGCAACTTCGCTCTTATTAGACCGTATTTAATGACATGTGATCCGATGACCTTCTCCAGCGATGATGTTACATTGTGGAAAATCTGGATATTCCTTTCTCAAAATTCTCAACATATTGCATTTGGTAGTATGCGCTAAAGGATTCTCTCTTGTGAAGGGTTGCAACCCCATCGATGTCATGCGACTGTTACCATTGTTAGAGTTGTCATAATACTTTCTTTTTTTTGCGTTTTGTTTTTTCACAGCAAGGGAGTCACAATAATATTTGGTTTGATGATTTTGATATTTCTACGATGTATCGAGTTAATGAGGTATTTATAGATTCTGTGGCATGGTAATAAAAAAACTGGCTACAAAATAGTTGTTACGGGAAAAAATGGTTTGTAAGGCCCATTATGGGGCCGATACATGTTTTTTACAAAAAAAAAAAAAAAAGAAGAAAAAGAAAAAGAAGGAAAAAGGGCTGTAACAACAATTACAACCTACATCGTAATGGTAATGATGGTGACCGCTATGTCTACTGTTACCATTATTGAATACCTTGTTCCTTAGTGTATGTTGTTTTCCGATGACATAGTTTTTATTGACGAGATGAGGGAGGGGTAAAACAAAGTCTTTATTGAACCACAGTGACAAATCTCTATCTTGGCAATTTCTTGGCACATAAATTTTCTTGGGCAATTTTCAAATTTTGAGTTTTTTCTCAGGATGTTAGGGGGAAAATCTAGTTGAAGATAAAATTACTTAAAATATTTGTTTTAATTAATAAATAAAATTAGAAATATATATATATATATATAAAAGACAAATTCCTTAAGGTTTTTACATTTTTTTTGAGTTAATATTGTGATAAAAATGTGATATTTAATACTTGTTGAGATTTTGAAATTCTCATGATAGTACCTTGATATAGTGTATTTTTCATGATATTATCTTGAGATTTTCAAATCTTGGCGATATTTATCACACTAGTTAGAAGTTAGAACTACATAGGGATGCTTTAGAATTTATCTGTTTCTAAAACTAGCTAGACTAAAATAGAGCATATGAAATGCCATTTTAGTAAAATCGGAGTGGAAACAAGGAGTTAGTTAAGATTTTTGACCAAGAAGCAGTGTTCAGAGTATTGGCATTAGATGTATTGATCATTGGGGATATGAAAACATGTATCGGTATTGCTGATACTCGGAAAAATGTCTCCATTTGAGGGAAGCGTTGGGAAAAAGTTAGAATTTTTCAGAGAAACTTCAGGAGATGTTAAAAGACGCATATTTACACATAGGAATCAAAATATTGTAAAATACAATTGCATAATAAGTTTTTATTTTATAGGGGGCCTAACTATCTGTTGTCGCAAAAACTAGTAAAAAATAAATATATAAAATTTGTAGCCAATCAATAGATTGGCCAACACTCATTAATATAAAATTTTCACATCAATTAACAACAAAGAACACATTTTCCACTATAAAATGGAAAATTTAGGATTTTCCCAAAAATTCCAAAATTTCACTTAAATGTTAATTTTTTTTTCCCTTTCAAATAAATGCATGAGAATCATGCATAGACATGGATTTCCATTGCAACCCATGTTAACATTGAAAAAAAATGTAGTTAATGGATGTTCTCCTGGTATTGGAGATTATCGTTGGTATTATCGATGCCAGGGAATTTTTATGAGGGACTCTTCTCAAAGTATTGTTGATATCTTCGATATTTAGAACATTGCCAAGAAGTATTGTCACGTGACCGGGCTCACTGAATTCCCGATCGCCGACCTTGGTGACGACAGCCTCCGTAGTACCCCATTCTCGGCTCCTAGCTCCTATAGGCCAGGTTCCGATCTTGGGAACCCAAAAGGAGGATTTTTAGGGTGTGTGTTTATTTATTTTTTTTTTTTTTGTAAAGTAGCATAACCACAAGTATACCAAAACCAAACACATCATCACATATCCACTATAATATCTGTTTGTGTACATTGCTGGTAAGGGAAATGCAAAATGAACAAAAAGATCAGGTACATGCTTCGGGCTCAACGCTGTTGATACTCTCTAGTGCCTGCAGCATAAACAAGCACGCATAAGCTTCCTATGAAGCTTAGTAAGTGCGTGTATGCATGTGCAATGTATATGACAAATATACAGATATTAGAGTGAGCGGAAATGATGGAGGGCTAAGTTGCCAAGTCCATGAATGCTATTAGCCTTCCCAAGTCTATGCAATGCAAGGGCCTACATGGCCGAGTGTCATGTGCTAAAGATGCAATGTAAGCATGCCAATTCTCAACTAATCCACATATCATAACGGTTTACAATAAGGACATCATCGGGGTCTAGTACACTCCCGATGTTGGCTACCGCTCGTCGCGTGCATAACCAAGTGAGTGGAAGAGACCTCACCATCCACCTTGTCAGTAGTATGCCAAAACCTACCCAGCTCATCGATAGCGAACCCATTTAATGAGCTGGTTAGACTCAACCTAGTATATAGCCCCCTTCACCCGGGCGGGTAAGGTCACACCCCATTCCAACCGACCCCGACATAGTGGGAGGCACGACCTACTGGTATTTGGCCCTCATGCACTCATAAATCCACTAGGTCTAGACATTGGAGCATCCTACTGGTACCACAGGGTTTAGGGACTTTCACCCAAGGATATCCATAGCGCCCAAGTGTTAGAATATATTTTCGGTGTCCATTCCTCCCAGCCATGGTGTGACTTTGGTGGCTACAACCCCAATGCCTCTAGGGTGTGAAGGTGATCGTGGTATGCAAGATGCATATGCATGAATCATACTATCAAAGTCATGCACCAAACTTGCGCATATCGCGCGATCATGTGGGGCGACCCTATCTCATACGGGTCCCCTAAGTATATTAAACCAAAGAGCGTATGCTATGATCAACCGTAATCCATAACAGGCATACAGATGATGTGTATAGGCATATGAATGAACATGGTATCCATTACACTAAGCATATTATCAGTGTGACCTATCAGGCTAAATACATTAGCATGTTATCAAATATATCATGTGGTAGTCAGCCTTAAATGGCCTAATATATGTAGAGAGTGAGACCCGATCGGCGAGCCCCACTAGCAAATGTAAAGGTCTAGGTGGCATGGCCCACTTGAGACTTGAATCGGTCCATCATACGGTCTGTATACTAAAGTGATGTTTGCAGATAGATGTACGACATGGGTGAAATCCATACATCAAAGCGGGTCCTACTTGGGACGACCCGGATTGAACATATACACCAAGGTGGGGTCCATAGCGGCCCCGCCTATAGGTTTGATGACAAATAAACATCACTATAAGCTTTAGGAAGGTTTCATTGGTAGGCATTCAATCATCACTTTATCAATTGGTGGGGTCCGCCGAAAAATCAGGCCCCATGCCCTTGCCAAGATGGACGACAGGGTATACCACACATTCATCAAGGTGGGACCCCAAATTAGGGCCCACAACCCTTGATTAGCTGGCAAATAAGCATTACAATGGGCCTTATGGAAGTTTCAATGGTGGGCGTCAATGACCACTATTTCCTATGGTGCGGCCCATCTAAGCTTCAGATCAGCCTTATTTTTTGCCCCAGGCCCTAAAATAATCTGGCAATTAGGTATGGACAGTGTGGAGTAAACACACATCAAGGTGGATCCCACGAGGTGGGCCCCTTGCTGGTCAGCGTGCCAAGGCATGTTGCCATGCAACGGGGTCCCCCAAGTGGGGCCCCTGACGTTTTGGCTCGAGCTGATATTTGTGTTTTCCCTTCACCCAGGTCCACGTGGCTTGGTGCCACAGGTAGGATGACAAATAAACATCAAGGTGGGCCGTAGGATGGTTTCAACATTGGGCATCATTATCAGCATTGTTTCTTGCAGTGAGGTCCACATGAGATCTGGATCAGCCTCGTATTTGGGCCCATGGCCTAAAATGATCCGGCAAAAGGGATGGACGGAGTGGATGAAACATATACATCATGGTGGATCCCATGAGTGGGGCCCAATCCAGCTACTAAAAGGGCAGCGCTCCTGGCCACTGTTGACTGTGGTGTGGTCCACCCGAGTTCTGGATATCTCTCATTTTTGGGGCCATGGTCTAAATTAACTTGGCAAAACAGATGGACGGTATAGATAAAGCACAAACATTAAGGTGGGTCCCACGAGTGGGACCTTGTTCACGTCTAAAAAGGGGCTTACGCCCCAACGTTGTTGGGCAGAAGCGTCCTTTGGATGTTGTTTGCTCTAGCACATTTAAAAAAAATATATATTTTTTTGAAATAAACTGCTAGGTGTGTCCCACATGCGAGATCCACTCTGTCTATTAGATTTTTCAGATCATGGTGGGCTTATAGAGCCCTATATTGGCTGGGTTTGGTTTCATAGAAACATCATGGTGGGCCAAGGTTTTGACAGTAGACATCATTATCTCCACTATTTCATGTGGTGCAAGCCAGCTAAGATCTGGACCTTCTCTCATTTTTGGGCCCAACCCCTAAAATGATCTGGCTAAATGGATGGATGGTGTGGATGAAACACATACATCATGGTGGGTCCCATGAGTGGGGATCCCACTTCCACACCCCTTGCTAGTTGACGCTGGACAATTCCAGCGTTTGGACTCTTTCATCTTTTTTTTTTGTTCATATTCAGGTGGTGGGGTCCACATGTGGATGATCCACTCCATCCATCAGTTTGCCTATCACGTGGTGGGCCCAAAAAGCTTTGGACCAATCTGATCTATGTATTTTCCTCCATGTAGATCTATATGATAAGAAGAAAAGGAGATGAAATGGAGATGAGATCCGGCCACTGGGTGGCCCCCGCCACTATGGGGTTCACCATATGAATCTAACCACATCAAACGCATCTCAAGGTTGGTTCCACCCTTGTGTGCCCATGGAAATGAAAGAAAGCAAGGAAAAAGGGAGAGTTTGTCCTCCCTTGCACTCATGACGAAGACAGACAGTTGGATCGTCGATCGGATAGTTCGGATGGTCTCATCTTCACTCCTAGCTCCTCTAACTCTCCAACCCTCTTCAAGCTCTCTCTTAATCTCTCTTTCACTTAAGAACTCTCTCTTTTTCCTCTAATCTTTCCTAATCTCTCTCTCTCTCTCTCTCTCTCTCTCTCTCTCTCTCTTCTTATCTCAAACCTTAGCAAATGGGGGAGGTTCATACGTATGGACCCTTTGTAGGGTAGAGATTTTGGGACATGTTTGGGATTTTAGAAAGGAAGATAGTAGAAAGGGAGGGAAAATGAGAGAGGAATGATGGTTTCTAGCTAGGGTAAGGTAGGTGTTGACTTTTTGGGCCTTTCTTGCATGGGGAATGAGAGAAAAGTAGGGGTAAAATGGGGCTTGGTAGGGTTTAGGGTTACTTTGGTAGAGGCATTAGGGTAATTAGGTTATGGTTGATGGATTGATGGGAAAAATGTGATGGGGGTAGGTGGGAGGTTGATCGACTAACAAAACTATATCGGGATTCGTGCAAGTGGGGCCCGCCCCACGCGTGTGTTGTGCGATCCACCTCGGATTGCGCAATTGATCATAACTCCCACACTGGGTATCGCAATGTGGCGTGCCGCGCGACGTTGGAATCACAGCGCCTACGCGGTTGCCAGGGTATAGGTCTCAGGTAATTGCGGTACTAAAATAGGACGTCTGATTGAAATTCTCCAATCCAGTCTGTCCGGGACATGCCGGTGCTGAAAACTAAGCATACAAAGGGTAAATTAGGGTACGGGTCTTACAAGTACCTTAAAGTAACCATTTTTGACATCTTGGGTTGATAACATGGTGTTAAAAATGGTTACATTATGGCTGTTAAGTAACGGTAATGGTGGCTGCTGTTACATGATACAAAGCCGTAAAGGCCAATTTGAAAAATGGCCTGTAACAAGGCAATATGGAACTGATATAGGGCTGGTATTGGGCCAATACTTTTTTTTTTTTTTTTTAGAACCATTATAGGGTTTTTATGACCTGTATCTTAACGGCCATAAGTCTGGCTGTTATGGCCATCGTTATTGTCATTGAATACATTGGTTGATAATTTGGGAGAGCAAATTGATTGATAAGGATGTTATTCATAGCATTTGAGCCAGGTGGATGAGTGATGATTTGTTTTATGTGATCACCTCATACCAAGGAAACTGAAGGGGGAATTTTATAGGATTGTTGTACGATCAGCTAGCTTTAAGGCAAAGAATGTTGGGCAGTCAAGGAACAAAATGTTCATAGGATGAGCATAGATGAAATGAGGATGTTGAGATGGATGAGTGGCAAGACAAGAAATTATTATCTTCATCATCTAAGCCTTTTCCCAATTTTTGAGATGGGTAAGTGGCATGACAAGGAATGATAGAATTAGAAATGAATGGTTTCAAGGGAACTTAGGGGCATCACTAGTAGGTAATAAGATGAGGGAAAATAGACTTAGATGGTTTTTGGCCATATGCAATGAAGAAACCAAAAGCTGCATCGGTTAGGAGTGAGTTGTTTCAGGTTCAAGTCTCTAAAAGAGCAAGGAAAAGGCTTAAAAGGACATGAGCGGAGGTAGCAATAGAAGACTTGATGGCATATGGGTTAACTTGAGATATGGTCCTTGAGAGAATGAATGGTGGAACAAGATTTGTTTACCTGACCTCAATTAGTTGTGAAAAGGCTTAGATGATGATGATTGTGATATTCTTTCGAAAGTGGTAATTACCCATGCATGAATGCTATTTTTTCTTACGTTCGTGAGGTATCTTTGTTCCAGCTGTTATGATATTGCAGCTCTAAATTATAGTTTGTCTTCTGTTTCATTTACTGCTCAATGAATCTTTAGTGAACCAAAGACTTCTAGATCAAAAAGTGTTAGTGACTGGTTTGGCTGTCAAGCGGCCAGGCCTAGGTTGTTTGAGGCCTGGATATTTAACTAGTTGCCTGGCCTATTTAAAATTTTGATTGTTTTTGGCCTGTGCCTATTCAAAAGTTTGGTTTTGTTTGGCCAGGGTTTGTAATGTTAACACTTCAACTGATTGGCAGTTTTTTGCTTGCAAATGTAATCAGCCACTTTTTTTTGGGGATCTTATACTTGTCCTCCTTTATGTTTTGGAGGCAGGGGGCAATGGATGGTTTTGATCGATGCTGCAAAAGGATGTGCAACCCACCCACCAGATCTAACAAGGTTTCCTGCTGATTTTGTCGTCGTCTCTTTTTATAAGGTATTGGTTATCTTCATTAGTTTTCTCAAGTCCACGTGCACCCATACATGCAGCGATACAGTCCAACGTTGCAGCTGTGTGGGACATTCGATCTGTGCATCATCTTGGTCTACTATCGGCAATTATTTTGATATATACTGTTTATTGCTTTTGTGCATGATGGTACTCATTTACATGCTGGTTTGACTGATGCATAAATCAGTTGTCCCAAACGCGTGCCAGGTTGCCGTCTTTGTCAACGTGTAGAGGTCAACATGGGATCAACAAAGCTTTTTTTTTCCCTAGTGGAGATGCAAGTGCAACTGCAGTTTTTTGTTGGTGACCATTTTTTTTTCTTGTCGTTCTTGTCCAGATATTTGGCTATCCCACTGGGCTCGGTGCTCTTATAGTCCGAACTGGTATGCAACAATCTGATCCATTTTCTATGATATGATGTACATCATGTTTTTTTTTTGTTCTACTGAGTCCATGTTTACTTATTTAATTTGTTTGTTTTGTTCGGTTTAAACCATAGTCTCTAGACTGCAAAACAGATGTTGGAAATAATGCATGAAATGGATGTGTTGAACCTCTTATTTAGAACTAATATTATACTAGTTAGCGCAAGTGTGAAAAGGATGCTGGGAAAAGGGGAATTCAGGAAAGTTGTCACTTCCAAAGGGGAAATGGGGTCGCTGGTAACTATGGTGTAAACTATGTGAATAGCTTGCGCAGTCTTGTGTTGTATTGATCTTTTGAGTTATATTTATGAAGTGTCAGATTGTTCCTGAATGATTTACATGAATTTGCTAAGCCCATATCAATCAAGTTATCTTGGGCTAGTTTCCATTTGAATTGACATGCTTTTAGTAAATATGTTCGAACATGGCTTGCTACTTGGTGAATCGGTTCTCGTCTACAGCAATAGGTTGTAAAATTTTGGAGTGGTCATGATGTAGACTACTAGGTGCTACGAGTATTTGTTTGTGACGCTTATTCTCATGTACCGTCGATTGAGAGAGATAAGCTAGACCAATAGGTGAAAACGTGTGTATTTGTCAGTTATGGTGATGGTGTGAAGGGGTATAACCTATATAACCGGGTCACATGGAGGATCACGCTCAGTCTGGACATCAGGTTTGATGAGGACTCCTTGTTCCACAAGGATGAACACAAGGAACCAGAAAATTTAGTTGTTGACGTTGAAGTTGAAAAGGATGGATACTGAGATGTAGATAGAGGTACAGGATCAAGTGGAGCAACCACCTGTGAGAAGGAATCCACCGAGGAATCGTAGGTTACCAACAAGATACAGGGATGACTCGAATGTTGCATTCGCCCTCTTTACGGATGAGGGAGATTTGGCTACTTTTTAAGAGGCACTTGACGATATAGATGCTGAAAAGTGGAAGGCAGCGGTGCAAGATGAGATGGACTCCTTGTACAAGAATGAGATGTGGGAGCTGGTGGAGTTTATCGTCGAGAAAGAAACAAGATAATTACAAGGCAAGGTTGACAACAAAGGGGTATGCGCAGAAGGAGGGTGTCGACTTCAGCGAGATTTTTACACCGGTAGTGAAGCAAGTATCTATCAGGTTCATGTTGTCACTGGTTGCCCAATACGACCTTCGGCTAGAACAAATGGATGTGAAGATTGCTTTTTTGCATGTGGAATTGAAATAGCAGATCTACATGAAGCAACCGGAAGGGTTCGAAATAAAAGGGATAGAGAACAAGGTTTGTAGGTTAAGGAGGTCGTTGTACGGCCTGAAACAATCGCCTAGGCAATGGTTCAAGAAATTTGATTATTTCATGGTGAGTTAGCGGTTTACTAAAAGCGAGTATGATCATTGTGTCTACTTCAAGATGCTAAGTGATGAGAAGTTCATTATTCTGGTATTGAATGTTGATGACATGCTTATCACTAGCCATAACATGTTGGAGATTGACATACTGAAGACTCAGTTATTAGGGACATTTGAGATGAAAGATCTGGGGGCTGCAAAGAGGGTTCTTGGCATTGATATACACAGAGACAGGAAAAGGAGCACGCTTTGGTTATCTCAAGCAGAATACCTTGGGAAGGTATTTGTGAAGTATGGGATGGACAAGGCAAAGCCGGTTGGTGTTTCTCACACAGCTCATTTTAAGCTTTCTTCAGAGCAATGTCCTAAAACAAATGAAGAAAAGCAGGTTATGTCTCGTGTGCCTTATTCGAGTGCAATTGGTAGCTTGATGTATGCCATGGTTTGTACAAGATCGGATATTTCATATGTAGTGGGTGTTGTGAGCAGATATATCTCTAATCTTGACAAGCAACACCGGGAGGCAGCGATATGGCTACTTCATTACATTAGAGATACGTAGGACTACGTCTTGACATTTGAGAAACCATGGGGCAAGTTGATAGGCTACGTGGATTCAGATTACGTAGCCAGTGTGGACAATAGAAGGTCGACTTTCGGGTACTCGTTTGTGTTAGCAAGTGGAGCGATTAGTTGGATGTCGAAGCTTTAGTTTGTGCTGACGCTTTCCACAATAGAAGCTGAGTACATGGCGGTGACTGAAGCATTCAAGGAAGCGTTTTTGTTACGGGGAATGATAAATCAGTTTGGGCTTCAATAGGAGGCTGTGCCGGTTAATTGTGACAGCTCAAGTGCTATCAATTTGGCGAAGAACTTGGTATACCATTCTAGAACTAAGCATATTGATGTGCGTTATCATTTTCGACAGGTTCTTGAGGAAGACGGTGTGACTCTTGAGAAGATCCATACAAGCGTGAATTCGACCGACATGCTTACAAAGGTGATCCCTGCAGAGAAGTTCTAGTTCTGTGCGACTTCTCTGGATCTGGCAATGGTTTGATGAAGACGGATTGTACATGAGAAGCGATGGTGGAGCTATGATGGAGACAAATTAGAGATGAAGGATGGAGCTTTGGAGCAGCGGAGCATGAGGATTGAAGCCATGGTGGAGATTGTCAGAGATGTCTTCAATTTATGATTTTGGGGGTCTTCGGTCGACCGAAACTCCTTAGGTTTGGTCAGTTGCTCTCTGGACATATTTGGCCGAGTTCGGTCAACCGAACTCTCAAGCCGATCGACTGACGGTCGCGTGTTGTTTTACACGGTTTTGTTTCCTAATTCGGTTTATTACTATATAAGTGGGCGTAATCGGGATTAGGGTTTAACACTTGAGTTCTAAACGTGTGAGAGGGTTTTGGGAGAAGAAAAAGCTAGGGTTTTTCTCTTTGGGTTGATTTGTAAGTGTTCTCCATCTCTTGTACTTTCGTTATTTCATAGTGATTCGCTTTGTGCCATGGTGTTTTCCCGCAAGAGTTTTTCCACGTAAAATTCATTCGTCTCTTCTGTGGTTGGATTTGCTTGGTGTGATTGTGATTTCTTTGTTTGATTCTCCTTTGAGTTGCTTCCACAGTCCCAACAATTTCATCATAATCATCATCATAGCCTTATCTCAACTAATTGGAGTTGCCTACATGGATCCTATTGTGCTGTTCCACTTTATTAAGGGCCATAACTTCAGTTAGACCATAGGTTATCAAATCATTTCTTACTACCTGCACCCACGTCTTTTGAGCTTTCCTTTGCAATTTTAAAGCTTTAAATTGTCCCAACTCCCTCGTAATTGGCATGGTTCTCGGTCTCCATTACACATGACCAAACCATCTAAGTATACTTTCCCTCATCTTATTACTTACTGGTGCTACTCCTAAATTCCCTCGAATGCATTCATTTCTTATTCTATCATTGTCTTGTCACTCATCTATCTCAACATCATTTTTCTTTGTCTTGAAGATTTTTGGAGTTGGTGGAAAAGTGAAATTACGTCGGATCGTCTAACACAACACCCTACTCTTTGCACGAAAGCTTGCGAAGCTTATAGAATTATGGTAGATGGCAAGTCCTTTGAGGGGGTAGTATTAGGACCTTTTAAAAATTCTTTTCGCCTACCTGAATTAATCTAGCAATTCAAACTAAGTAAGCAAGAACACTTCGATTTCCAAGCCGTAGTGGGTCCAATCACATAGACTAGAGATGATTAAGCAATTAAGCAACCTAGTCTAAATACATAGATTAACAAATGATTTAACTAACAAACACCTAATCTATGCAACTAATGTAGACTATATGAGCTGTAATCATATAAGCTCAAGTCTACACTATTAGTGAAAATACATCTTGTGTGTGAATGTGCCTATCTAGTGCCTAGCATACATTCCTATTAAGCATTCATAATTAAGCAATTAAACATACAATGCTAGAAAAACAATGTGCTCAAATACATCACAAACACAAGCATGTATAGTGGTTCGACTGCTCGTCTACTTCACTCCCGGTTGCCGTACTCACCCCTTGAGTACATCGAATTTCACTAGAGGGTTTTAAATCAGGTTCACCTCACAACTTAGGAGTTTTAATTAGGTTCCTCTCAATCTGACAATCCTACACAAGGACTGGGTCCTACTCAAGAACCGCATGTACGCACCCGTATTGCTAGACCACGTACACATCTATGTTGGTGGCTCCTTTTGGAAACTTGACAATTAATGCTCTACTCAAGAGCTAAGGTCCTACAATCGAACCTCAATTTAGGCTTCACACACAAGCTAAGGTCTTACAATCGAACCTCAATGGTTTTAGGCTTTACAATCGAGCTAAGGTCCCACAACCGAACTTAGCCTATACTCTCGCCAGAGGCTCCCCACTTGGAGACTTGATTCAGCCCTACAACCGGGCCTAGGTCCTACAATTGAACCTATCGTGTCTAGCAATTCAAACTCTACAATCAATTCCCCACAAGAAGATAGTGGTTAGACTCAACACAAATTGATAACCTTACTTGTCGGATTTGAGCCCCGTTGATGCGTCGCTTGGGCTGCTTGATCTCCGCTCTCCCGTGCCTCAATCAACTCCCCTTTCCTTCCCCGATCAAAGATGCCGATGCGTCGCCAATGCTTCAGCTCCAAGATCAAACACCTTGCATGCGATGCTCCATTGAGATAACCAAGGTGATGGGAGGTGGTGGATTCTCTACAACCTAAGGATAGGATTGGGTTGCAAGCTGGAGAATCACCTAAATGATCTTTAGGGTGTGTCTAGACAAAGGTTCTACCTATGATCAAGGTGTCTAAATTCCTAGAGATTAAGAGGGAAGAAGTACATCTTCATCTAAAGCTTTGAATGCTTAATCTTGTAATGAATCACTAGGAAGATTACTTGCCATGGGTTAGTGATGCGGGACAGCCTATTATAAGCATGTATGCACATGAAACATGTAGAAATAGCAGAATAAAGTAATTAAATCAGTTTAACACTAAACTAACATCATCATAATCTAGAAAAAACATAAGGGAACATGCAATAGAAGGGGCCATCATCACAAACACATTGTACAAGGTTCAAATTCATGCGTGGATTGGATCCCGCGAGGAATAGAACCCTCGAACTTACATGGTTATGTCCAATCAATCAACGTGATTCTCTAGTCTAGGAAATCGGGTGATTTCTGGGTTAGGGAATCACAAGAATCTGAGAAAAGGTGTTTAATTTGAATTCGTAGGATCTAGGATGATGGAGAAGGTGAAAGAAGGTTTAGAAGAAAGAAGAAGATGAGAAGAATATCTTAAAAGAAGAAAATTCAGAGAAAGAAGAAGAAAATATGAGAATTTGGGATGAATGAAGATCCATAAGAGAGAAGGAGCCACCAAAGCGGTTTCTTTTCTTTTATCAAAACATAACATAATGAGAGTTAGGGCTTCACCCTATTAATAATCCGAAATTTAAAAATGACAAAACTACCCCTAAAAATAAAAAAAGTTTGCAAAAATACGAATTCCCATTAAAATCTGCGTAGGGTCGTCGGGCGCCTGATGACCAGTGGTCGGGCGCCCGGCAATGATCCAAAATAGTCCAGTGAGCAAACTTATAAATCGGATGAATTTCGGGCGCTCGATGAATAGTTGTGCAGCGCCCGACGATGCCGACGGCTCAAAATCGTCGGGAAACCGTCGGGAATCTGAATTTCCTGCTCCTTTGCCGATGGTCCAGAAGTGTCAGGAATCCGAATTTCCTGCTTCTTTTCTGCAACACTTTCCTTGTTCCTCTTACACATGTCTTCCCATAGTGGGGCATTCTCAAAGGTCCCGAACCACATGTGTAAGGTCTTCATTGCTCCTCAAGTATTCAAGTATGATCCTGGCCATCATCAAGCCATAGAGATATGGGCGAGGCGAGCGACTCCTGCGCTAAAAACTCTGAAGGGTCTGATGTCCTCATCAACTCCTCTCGGCTGAGAAGAGCTCAACTCTAACGAGATAAAACTCCTGTGCTTGTCTAACACGTCTGGATCAAGCCTCTGTAGTGCTGCTTCCATAAGCCATGTACAATCAGATGGTAGCCTATTCTTCCATTTTACCAAGTATCGTTGGAAGCCTCCATCTCATGCGGATACGATTTCTTCATCCACAATCCCTTCAATTTTTTTATCTTTGTTCAGGTAAAGTTGGGATAGGTGGAACGAGCTGGGAAGAAAATTCAGAATATGGTCATGGATGGGGAGAATGGTCTATAGAAGGATTTGGGCAAAGAACTAGATCTTCCACATTAATTGTTGGATTGAGTTCCATATCAGGTGGAAGGTCTATCCTGTACACATTGGATCCATTTTTCCGTAAGACTTTGAATGGTCCAACACTTCGCGCTTGTAATTTTTTGGCTGCACTCTGAGGAAACCGCTCTAGCCTTATCCTTACCATTACATAATCTCTCATTGTATTCTTGAATTTTACGATGCAAGTCAGCTGAATGTTTACAACTTTCGTTGCTTACATTTATCCACTTTCTAATTTATGAATACAAATCATGAATGTGACGGGCAAATGCATTGGCTGACTCTGAAGATCTTTGGGTGACTGACATAGGTAATAAGTATATAAGCATTCTAGGCTTCTACCCACTAACTATTTCAAAAGGACTCATACCTGTAGACCTATTGACAGAACTATTATATGCTAACTAGGCTATAGGTGAAACTAAATCCCAAGTCTTGACATGTTCACCCATGAAGCATCGTAACAAGTTTCCAAGACTCCGATTAACCACCTTAGTCTGGTCATCTGTCTGAGGGTGATATGTAGTAGAAAACTGCAATATGGTGCCCATGCCACAGTGTCTTCCAAAAATAACTGGTAAATCTCACATCACAATCAGACACTATAGTCTTAGGCAACTCGTGCAAGCGAACCACACCGTCGAAAAAAACTCGAGCAATATTAAACGCATTGGATGTTTTAGAACATGGGAGAAGTGCGTCATTTTTGAGAAACGATCAACAATCACAAAAATGGAATCATGCTTTTTTATTGTCGTGGGAAGCCCAAGCACGAAATCCATACTGATGCCTTGCCACGACGCGTGTGGCACTGGCAATGGCATATACAACCTTGTATTTTACTTTCGTTGCTTTGCCAATTGACACGTACGACACTGCCCTAAAATCTTGGCAATGTCTCGCTTGAGACTCGGCCAATAAAAACGATCCTTAACAAGGGCAATGGTCTTATCTCGACCAAAATGGCCAGCTATCCCTCCCGAATGAAGCTTCCAAATGAGGAAATCGCGGAGGGAAGTACGGAGAATACAGATGAGATCTCCTTTAAAAAGAAAATCATCTTTCAGGATAAATTCACTCGTGCTACGCTGGTCACTAGAGAGTGATGTAAGTACTCTCAAAATCTGGACATGTGGGATACTCATCTTTCAATTGCTCAAAATCGACAACATCTATACTCAAGGAATTGAGTAAGGTCACTCTTCGACTAAGGGCATCGGTTGGTTTGTTCTCGACCCCGGCCTTATGTTTCAGGACAAATGAGTATTCCTGAAGAAACGTTACTCACTTAGCATGCCTTGGGTTGAGCTTCTTTTGGGAATGCAGATATCTCAGGGCCTTATGGTTTGAAAACAAGACAAATTCTTGCGGTAAGAGATAGTGACGCCAATGTCTCAAGGACTGCATTACCGCATAGAATTCCTTGTCATAGGTGGAGTATTTCTGCTTCGCCTCATTCAGTTTCTCACTGAAATAGGCTACTAGATGACCTTCTTGACTCAATACTCTGCCTATACCAACATCGGACGCATCATACATTACTTCGAAGACTTTAGAAAAGTCTGGAAGGCGCATGACAAGGGCTTCTATCATTCTGCCCTTTATTTCCTTTAAAGCCTTTGCCGCGGCTTTAGACCACACGAATTCTCCCTTTTTCATGCACTAAGTGATGGGAGCCATGATTGTGCTAAACCCTTTGATGAACCGACGATAAAAAGTTGATAAGCCAAGAAAACTTCGTACATCATGAATATTCTTCAGTTCGGGCCAATCGACAATTGCTTTAACGTTTTCTAGGTCTGCACGCATACCATCGGACAACACAATAAACCCTAAGAACATGACTCGATCTGTCATAAAGGAACATTTCTTAAGGTTAGCTTATAACTTCTACGTCTTAAGAACGCTACAGACCTGCTTCAGATGCTCAAGGTGTAGTTCTTTAGTGGTGCTATAGATCAAAATATCATCGAAATATACTACTAAGAACTTGCCCATAAAAGGTCTCAAAACTTGTGTCATCACTCGCATAAACGTACTAGGTGCATTAGTCAAGCCAAAAGGCATGACCAACCATTCATATAACCTATCTTTCGTCTTGAAGGCCGTCTTTCATTCATCACCTGGGCGTATGCGAATCCGGTGATAGCCACTTTCGAGCTCTATCTTGGAAAAGATGGTGGACCTGGCCCTCATGTCGAGCATATCATCAAGTCTAGGTATCGGGAACTTGTACTTGATCGTGATCTTGTTTCCTGGCTCGGCCGTCCACATACATCCGCCACATACCATCTTTTTTTGGAGTCAACAATGTAGGTGCGACACACGGACTCATGCTTTCTTGGATGAAACCCTTTCGTAGGAGCTCATCCACTTGCCTCTTCAACTCTGCGTGCTCTGCAGAGTTCATCCTGTAGTGAGGAAGGTTCGGTAAAATCGACCCTGGGACGAGATCAATGGCATGGTGAATGTCCCGCATTGGTGGCAACTCATCTGGTAAGTCCTCAGGGAATACATGTCTGTACTCCTAAAAAGCTGGGGTCACCTCAAGGGGTAACTCTACAGGAACCTCTGGTGTAACCTCTCTCGCCACAATGGCGTACACCGTTGAATCCTCCTTAGTCTCCTTTTCAAATTCTTTTGCATTAATTATATGCAGAGACTTAGGTCAGGACCTCCTTACCTCCTTAGGCTTACTTGCCCTCTCATTCTTCACCCTGTTTGAGGTGCTCTTAGGTAGCAATGGCTTAATCTTGATCTTTTTGCCCTCATGCATGAAAGTACACACATTTGAGCGACCAAAGATCATGATATCCTTATCAATCAACCACGGCCTACCTAGAATGATGTGACCTACGTCCATTGGTAAAACATCGCACCAGAGAGATTCTTTATATGACCCGAACTCAATGGGAACCAAACATTGATGGGTGACTGGGAGAGAAGTCTTGTCAACCCAAGAAACTTTGTACGGGTCAGGATGAAGGGTGGCCTTCAACTTTAGGCGATCCAAAGTGTTAGTGGAAATCACATTCTGACAGGTTCCACTATCCACTACCAATTTGCAGTTTTTGTCTCCACACTTGGCGTAGGTATAGAAAATTGTGTTTCAACGTCAGTCAGCATTACCCTAATTTTGAACTACGGCACATCTGACAACTGCAAGTGCTGCTTCGCCAGTCGCCTCTTCTTCATCACTAATTCCTCCTACGGGGTGATACTCTTGCACTTCATAATCACCCTGGTCGTCTGCAACCTCATTGGACTCGCCCATAACTAAGGCTTTTCCACGGTTCTTCATTGGGCACTGGTTTGAAATATGACCGATATTCCCACACTCATAACATCGCACTTGACTTCCCCCACTGGGACCAGCACCAAGGACACCTTTGCCCTTATCATCCCTAGGCTTAGGAGGACCACTCGCTTGCACCTTGGGCTGACTGCCAACGATAGATTTGGCTCCTTAGAAACCAGTTCTAACATTAGAGTCTCGGGACTCAAAGCGTCGCGTAACAAGAGACTTTAGGTATTGCTCTAACTCCTGCACAACTTGGTATGCTTCGTCCAAGTCAGTAATTGGGTGAGTTGGAAGCTAAAAAACGTGAAAGCATCAGCAAAGGGTCCTCCTGGATATCACATTGCATCATATGCTCTTTGAACTTAGCGATGTAGTCAACGACAGACATTGACCTCTGGCGTAGGGATTGCCATTGGTCAATGAGCTTCTGTCGGTAGGAGAGAGGAAGGTATTTCTCCTTCAACAACTCCTTCATCTCCTCCCAATGTGCGATTGGGGCTCCTCCAGCTCTATCAACTTCCACTCTGTGTTGGCCCAAAACAACTTTGCTTAACCCACAAGCTTCATCTTGGCAAAATGCACTTGCCGATTCTCTGACATATCATACTACTCAAAGTAGTGATCTATGTTAGCTAACTAGTCAAGGAATGCCTTGGGGTCAAGGCGCCCATCAAAACTTGGGGCCTCTACTTTCACGCTCCTTAACACACGGTTATCAGGATCGTAGCGGTCCTGATACTCAAATGTGGGTTGCGGGTCTCGTGCCCCACCACGACCTACCCCACGGCCTCTAACTCCATGATCTCTA
Organism: Liriodendron chinense; assembly: GCA_003013855.2. Lineage (NCBI taxonomy): Eukaryota > Viridiplantae > Streptophyta > Magnoliopsida > Magnoliales > Magnoliaceae > Liriodendron > Liriodendron chinense. Next base: position 8,388,082 of record ML058429.1, read on the forward strand.
GCACGCATAGGGGCACGTTCCTCGACGGTCCTCCCACTTGGGATTGTTCATCGCCCTCATTATCGGGGTTCTCCCTCTGAGATGCTTCTAAACGCTTTAGTCTGTTCATGGTAGTGGTGACTTGGGTGCCTAATTGAGCGAATGCATTATTACTTGCTGTTTCCATAGTGGTTATCCTTTGGATCAATTGAGCGATTTGCTCGGATAACTGTTTATTGCTCATTATGGGGTGTAATCCGAAACCTTTTCCGATTCTAGTGGGCATACACGGTAAGACTTGTCCTTAGCTTTCTTATACTCGACTCTACGGACCGGGTGACTCACAATATGAATGCTATGATTCCAAACCTATGGTGATGCATGTACTTGAAAAAATTCAGATTTGAAGACAATTAGGATATGAATCTGAAAAATTCAGATTTAAGTCTCTAACTTGCGCAAATCTGGAAAATCAGGATTAAGCACTAGAAATCTGAAAATTCATATTTAGATCGCACGAAGATTGCAAATCTGAAAATTCAGACTTGTAGTCTACGTTAGACTCAAATATGAGAATGTCTAGATTGATCAAGACCTATGCAGATCAGAAACTTGGAAACCCTATGATCCAGATAACTCGAGTTACATTAACCATGCAAGGATCCTAAGCTCCGATACCAAATTTGATGCAGGACAGCCTATTCTAAGCATGTATGCACATGAAACATGTAGAAATAGTGGAATAAAGTAATCAAATTAGTTTAACACTAAACTAACATCATCATAATCCAGAAAAATATAAGGGAACGTGCAAGAGAAGGGGCCATCATCACAAACAAGCTCTAGAAAGTTCAAATTTATGCGTGGATTGGATCCCACGAGGAATAGAACCCTCGAACTTGCATGGTTATGTCCAATCAATCAACGAGATTCTCTAGTCCAGGAAATCGGGTGATTTCTGAGTTAGGGAATTACAAAAATATGAGAAAAAAATGTGTTTGATTTGAATTCTCAGGTTCTAGGATGATGGAGAAGGTGAAAGAAGGTTTAGAAGAAAGAAGATGAGAAGAATATCTTAGAAGAAGAAGATTCAAAGACAAAAGAAGAAAATATGAGAATTTGGGATGAAGGAAGATCCACAAGAGAGAGGAGGAGCCACCAAAGTGGTTTATTTTCTTTTATCAAAACATAACATAATGAGAGAGTTAGGGCTTCACCCTATTAATAATCTTAAATTTAAAAATGACAAAACTACCCCTAAAAAAAAAGTTCGCAAAAATATGTATTTTTGCAAAAATCTGCGTAGGGTCGTCGGGCGCCCGATGGCCAGTGGTCGGGTGCCTGACAATGGTCCAAAATAGTCCAGCGAGCAAACTTGTAAATTGGATGAATTTCAAGCGCCCGATGAACAATTGTCGGGCACTCGACAATGCTGACGGCTTAAAAGCATTGGGAATCCGTTGGGAATCCGAATTTCCTGCTTCTCTGCCGACAGTCCAGAAGTGTCGAAAATCCAAATTTCTTGCTTATTTTCTGCAACACTTTCCTTGTTCCTCTTACACGTCTTCCCATAGTGAGGCCTTCTCAAACGTCCCGAACCACATGTGTAAGGTCTTCATTGCTCCTCAAGTCTTCAAGTACAATCCTGACTTATCATCAAGCCACAGAGATACGGGCGTAGCTTGCCTCCCGCGCTTATAAACTCTGAAGGGCCTGATGTTCTCATCAGTTAGGATTGAAGCTTAAGGATATTTACAATAATGGTGGCTTTTAAATCTCTAAAATCCATCTCTTAAGCCCAAAAATCGCCTCTCCCACTTTTATAGATAAAGCTCCAACGGTAAAAAAAGGGTAGATTCGCGATACTTCGATGGATCGAAATACCCTTCGATGGATCGAAGGTATTCTTTGATGGATCGAAGATCCTACTTAGATGGATTGAAAAACCCACTTTGATTGATCGAAGGAAATTGTTCGATGGATCAAAAAACCGTCTAGAGAGTTCACAATGTTGCTATGCATATGTTTGATGGATCGAATTGGTTCTTCGATGGATCGAAGTCCTATAAAAAACTGTTGTCTAAGCTAGTTTATTTACAGCAGCTTGCACCTCTTTTATTAACCTAACTTATCATGTTTTTCTAAGTGTTCTAAGGCGAATGAAGATGACTAAAGGTTTTACTATATGGTCCAAGTCATCTAGAGGTTATGGTTGTTTTGGTTCTAAGGGTTAGGGTCACCAAAGCATCTCTTTTACCTGTTCTTCTTCCTTGATGCTTCTTGTCCACTCGAATCTTCGGTCTTCAGCTTGCCAAGGCTCAACCAACGTTACAACATATGGACGCACGTGATTGACAAATAAGGTGCACTAGTATGCCACAGAAAAGTGCACTAACAAATAGAAAGTCATAAAAGTCTCAAACTTGATTTCTTGTTGGATGGTAAAAGGGTGATAAGCATATAAGTCACTTATCAAATGGGAGGAGGTTCAAAAGTCCAAGAAAAAATCAACGATTTGGGTAGGAAGATTAAGAGATCAAAATTGGAGCCTACATTAGTAAATAGTGATGAAGAGTCATGAATGAACTCGAAGCGCTCTGGAAACTCATCATCGGGATGTATGCGAAGAGGGGATCCTAAAAACTGGTCAGGGGGGAGCTTTCTGGGGTGTGGCATAACATAGCGAAGATCGGCTGAGTCTAAATCTCATAGATACAAGCGCTTGCTTCCAGAAGAGTGTTAGGTTTGTGATCAACAGGGGGATTGTGTTTGCTTTTGGAAAGGTTTATGAGTTGGGAAGAAACCTCTAGTTACCGAAGTCCTGAGGCATTTCAATGTGGCATAAAAGAATAGGTTGGGTCTCCATTCATGGTTCAATGGTGGACTCACGAGTTTCAACACTGAGACCAGGGATCGAGTGCCCATGTGGTGTGAGTGTGTGGGGCGTGGGTGCGTGTTAAAAAAATGTGGCATAAAAGAATGATGAAAATGTTATCAAATGTGGTGGGGGAATGGAATTGACAGGAATCTGGCCTTTTGAATAAACCTTAAAGAACATGAGTTAAGAGGAATTGATAAGTCTTATGGGAAAGTTAGAAAAGGTGTATGTTCCGACCTTGGAAAGGACACTAGGGTGTGGAGTTATAATCCTAATGGTGAATGCAAATAAAGAGGCTTCAGGACCAGGCACTTCTTCTTTTCCAAAGCTTCCACCTTTGCAGGAGAATGTTGATCATGAAACTGTCAAGACTCGAGAGTTGCAAGAATAACTTTCCTTTTTGAAGAGATTCTTGTGGAAGTCAACAATTATCTTCTTGATTTCCTCTTACTCTCCGTCAACTCTCTCCTCCACTTTGATTCTTCTTTCTACAGCATTATACCTGCTTGCATTTGAAATGTGAAGGAAGAAAGAAGTGGTTGTCTCCATATTTTAAGCCACAAAGCCCAGTATCTTTTTCTCCATGCAATTTGTTCCAATTTTATGATTTCACAATACTCCTTTCAAGGCTATATGTTTAACCCTCATCATTTGTTCATCTTTGGAATCTTCCTTCAGATTCTAGAGGGCAAGATCTCTCAAAATACTATTTTCCTGACTAATCAAAATTTCTCCACATTCTATTCATCGATCTAAATGCAGCCCACCCTTCTACATGAATATTCTTCCACCGTTCTTCTAGAAAATCTGATCATATTAAAATTGTTGCCGGTGCACCATGGGGGAACACCATTTCTCCGTAATGTCATCCAGCTCCTGCCAAAAAGCCATTCGCTTTCTTTCTTTAGTTGGCCCATCAATTGCTATGAACACCCAACAGAAACTATGAAGATTCAGCAATATTGAAAATGCTCCAACCAGACTGCTGTCTGCACCATCACTGTCAGTATGCCATGTGATCAGAACTGGTAAAGGAATTAAATGAGATGAAAAAGCATACTGATTTGATGATTAAAAATTTCAAGATGCCACTGAATTCATTTGTTCCACTTGCAACAGAAAATAGAAAGAAGGATATATATGTATGTGGAGAGGGCGTTTCTAGAGATCTCTAGTAATTAATTATAGGGTTGTAGGGATTTTCCATGTTTTCTTTTCTTTAGCCAACCCTAATTAGTTGGGAAAAGGCTTAGATGATGATGATTGTTTTCTTTCCTTTCCTGTTCTAATCTATAGGTTTTTTCTAGTTCGATTCGGGTATTGCCTCAGGGTTTGAGGTTGAAGAACAAGATTTAGAGGAATCTAGATTTGAAGCCAACTTTCTCGGTTGTGCTAGGGGATGCTAATTTGATACCATAATCATTTTGTGGCACACCCTAAAGATCTACTTTGCAATAATGTCGCTATGAACTTCTTTCATGGTTCAAACTTTCTTTTCTAGCTTTAGGATATGTCCAACTTCTGAGAAAATTTGTTCTATGATGCATTACTACAGAAGCTGCCAGGTTACTCAGGAAGACATACTTCAGTGGAGGTTGGTGTATCTGCTTTTGTCGTTATCTAATAAGGACTGCCCATGTGAATGGAACTCACACAAGTGAGATGGAGTCAGCCCTTGGCACACTTGTACCAATGGTGCATGTATATGAGATTTGGGTCACTCATATGGAGGCGCCCACCATGAACACGCCCTGACCCAAACCCAGGCCAGTCCACTCATAGTGTGAGCTACGCATGTGCATTGAAAATGGACATTTGGCCATGTTTCCTCAACCAGTCCATTTTTCTTATACAAGAGTGGACCAGCTCAGTTTTGGGCAGGGTATGGTCACCTTGGGCTCCACCAGGTGAATTGCCTACATCTCACACGTGCAGTGAGGCTCCTTCATCTTGCTTGTGTCAGTTCCATTAGTAGGCTGTAGTCTGATAGAGTTACCAGCTTGGGTTTGCTACTGCAATTTTCCAGGTACAGTAGCTGCATCCATTGCCGACGTTGACTTTGTAAGGAGAAGGGGAGGTATTGAGGAATCATTTGAGGATGGCACTCAATCATTCTTAAGTATAGCTGCCATCATCCATGGGTTCAAAATAATCAACACGTTAACAATATCTTCGATTGCCCGGTATGTTCATGAATTGTTTAAATGTTATGCTTGATTAGGAATATTAGCTCCATTTATTTCATGCATCTGCAGTAATGGTTTGTGCATTCTCTCTCTCTCTCTCTATATATATATATATATATATATATATAGAGAGAGAGAGAGAGAGAGAGAGAGAGAGAGAGAGAGAGAGAGAGAGAGAGAGAGAGAGAGAGAGAGAGAGGAATGCTCATTTGCCTCTCTCTGCTATGGCCCACCAGAGAGAGAGGAATGCTCATTTGCCTCTCTCTCTGCTATGGCCCACCAGAGTTTTGGATCAAGTTGAAAGTTGGGCCCTGGGGGTTTTTTGGGGTGCTGCATCACGTGGACGGTTCAGATATTGGGCTCACATCATGTGTGATGAGTTTTCAAAAAGTGCTCATGAGTTCTTGTGAGAACTGTACGCAAGTGAGCATTCCTATATATATTTGATCCTTGGTTCCTTGCCTGGCCTTGTTGCTATCTATTTGTTCATTTGCAATTTGAGCATGATCCATGCATTTCCATTGGTAATTGTACTCATGAGAGTATGATCTTGAATCCTATTCTTACCATGTGCATGCAAGATCCAGCTGTTCATTCTGTGGATGGGAAAAAAGGCTCGTCCAATCATCAGGAGGGCCATAGGGACGACGAGCAATGTTTAAAAAGAACCAAGTAACAGTTCACATTTGGCATACACATACAGTCCTCACATGCCACATACACATACGGTCTTCACTACACATATGGTCCACTTTTGATCAATGGCCTGATTTTAGATGGCACTTACATGATTGGGCCCACATGACGAACAAACTGTATCTGCACACACATGCCAATATTCGGAGAGTAGGAACTGCAATGCTCAATTCATCCAGGCATCATCAGTAGGGCCCATTTGCTTTTGTTAGTATAGGAAGTCTGGTCTTTTGCAACTCTTGTTTCTTTGTAGCGTGTTAAGCAATTGCTACATTTCTTACTAGTTACTACTGCACTTTCAGTATGCAATTTGATAAAAACCCACTGTCAGCTGAATTAATACTTCCCTATGGAATTCATGTTTATTTGTGAAAAATCAAATGTGCATCACGAATCAAGTTCGCGAAAGGAGAATTTTACAGATGTTCCAAAATTTGTTGCAGGCTGCAAGTTCATGATGATCTGCTTCCAGTTCGCTACTTGCTCTAGCCAAAGAATTTAATCATTTCCCCACTATACGGCCAGTAGGTAGCCTTGGACTTGTTTCGACTTAAAAAGAAAAGTTCTCTTGAACTTGTTTTATGTAACACTTAAACATGAAGCTAGCAGATTGACAGTTCATCAAATTAATTGATCAAAACTGCAGAGGAAAGCGCTACTATATCAAATTCAAGAAAAACACCTAACAAGCCTTTTCTTTTATCATTCTAACAGCAACACACTTCTTATTTTTCTATTTGTCTAAATTCTAATCCATGCAACCACATCTTAAAAATGTCCCCAGTTATGAGTAGTGGACAAACCCCCTTATTTTCTCTCATCTCACTAACTCCCTAATTGGGATGTTAAAAGTAGTCATAAAATATCTGGCTTTTCATTCGGGCTAGGACGTTTTTTTTTGTAACCTTTTTGTCCCTATGCCATTGGCCGTGTTTTGGATCCCTGTTTTAGTTTTCTTCTTGCTCTAAATAAAATCATGTCTTATTCATAAAGAAAAAAAAAAATTGAAATTGCATGCTTATGGACTCTTTCAATCCTATTAAATAACAAACTTAGAATCTGTCTTATTCCGGGGTTTCCAAAACTCAACCCTGTTGATGCATTATGACCACATGTGTGTGCCACCCTAGTCACACGTGGTCCTGCAGTCACTCATGTGATCTTCATATTGTTGAGTTTATGTTGTGCCTCTGTCATGTGCTTGGACTATAGTCTTCGGGCTCATAAGTCATTGGTTTATTTTTAGTCAGAGGGGTATAACTATAATTTTCTTGGATTACGTGATTGCCCTAATTATAATAAAAGAGATGTGGGTGTGTGCGGAGCATTCTAAGCTCTCTCCTCTCCTCCTTTTCCTCTCACTTTTCATCTTTCCTTCTCTTTTCCCTATCATTCACTACTTGGTATTAGAGCATAAGTGATTTGATACCTTGCTCTTATCTCACCCTCTCTATCGTTTTCTCTCTCCTTTGTGGGAAAACTATGTGCTTGGGGCTGACCTAACCTAATCCCTTTCCCTTGTTGTATCACCACTTGGATGGTGGTGTAATCATGTTCAACAAAGGCATGTAAGGCCCACTTGTATATTCTAACCGTGTGGTGGGTCAAAGTGGGCCATCTCTCATCTACAGTTGGATCTACGGTTGGATTTGAAGACAAAATATGCGTGAAGGTTGTTGATGGTACAAATCGAAAATAAAACATTCGGGTGAAAGTAAAAAAGCAGGTAATAATCTAGCTGCTTATGTTTGTGGATATATACATCCTTGTGTGACATGTTATTTAGTTGAAACTTTTCTCTAGTGTGTATTCAAAGTTCTTTCCTTTGTTAAGATAGATACCAAGAATGAATCAAAGAATAGCATTGTCTCCATTTGATTCGATGTCTCTCCACATCACATCGACTAAACTAAATGGAGCAATCTATAGTGGGTTGCATCTGTAGTATGCTCTCCTGATAGGAGAAAAAAAGGGTGAAATATCTGACTTTGCCCAAATCTGATGAGATTGCGACGAACTACGATGACTTTGCCCAAATCTTCTCCAAGATCGCTAAAGAAGTTTGGGATAACTTGAAGGAGGTGTATTTGGGTGAGAAACCTAACTCGTATCTATGAGCTTCTACAAAATATATTTTCATTCCAACGAGGAGATATGAGTGTGGGAGAGTGCTATTATGCCCTGCGAGGCATGTGGGAAGAATTGAATGTGTATCAGTTGATGTCAATAGATGTGAGTTCGAGCCCAGGAGGTATGCGAAGGTAGAGAGAGGACTTCTATATTTCCAAATTCCTCTCTAGCCTCCGACGTGAGTTCGAGCCCAGGAGGGCTCAGATTCTTGAAGGAAGTGAGATTTCATCAGTCACAGAGGCATTCGCCAAAGTTTAGCGTACAACTATTATGACCCACAGGGTTCCTCATAATCTGATTGGTCTGTATTTATCTTTGCATCTGAAAGAGGTGATGGAGGGAGCCGAGGTGGTCGTGGTCGCGATGGTTGGTTTAGAGGTAGAGACTCAAGGGGAGGTCGGTTTGGAAGCAGGAATACTTGGGGTGGTAATGGCATAGATTTTGATAGTGGTCGTGGTAATCTATATTGCACACATTGTGACTTCAACAATCACACTGTTGATTCATGTTGGGACGTAGTGGAAAAGTGAGCTTGGGCTAATCCAGTCCATTCATTGGATGATGGTTTTGAAGGGTCTGTTGTCCAAGCCTGCCACTCCTGCTAAGCCGAGTACTTCAAATGACACAGTTACTATGTCTGAGGAAGAATATGCCAAGCTTTGAGAGATTATTCCACTCATGCCTTTTCCTCTACAACTAATTTTTCTTAGTCAGGTAGAACTTCTTTTATTTATTCCGAGAGTGTTCCTTGGATTATTCATTCTAGTGCTTCTAATCACATGACTGGTAAATGTAGTATGCTGTCTCAGTTAGTCCAGTTCTCATCCATCTTTTCTGTGACACTAGTTAATGGTACATTAACTTGTGTCTCTGGGATTGGCACTGTCTTTCCTACTTCAAATCTTTAATTATCTTTAGTTGTGTACATTCTTAAGTTTCCTTTAAGTTTATTATATGTTAGTAACTAACCAAGGCCCTAAATTGTTCTGTCGAATTCTATCCTACGGTACGACCTTGTAGCAAATGAAGACTGTGGTTTGGTAGATCTTGATTTTAGAAGGGTTATGGTGATTTTTATGGATTTTTTGAGCAAGATTAAGGTGAGTTTCGAAGCCCCCAAGGTATTTTTGTGGAAATGGCCCATTTCGAGTTTTTTTTGAGATTTCTTTCAATCGGATGAGTTTTTTCTGAGGAAGATCAAAAGGGGGTTGGTCGGTTTGACTGTTATTGACTACACCTAGGACTTTTTTGCATGAGTGGAGGAGGACTTTATTGACTACACCTATTGACTACACCTAGGACTGTTATTCCTACCTATTGTGAGTTTTGGGATCTAAAGACGGGGAGGGTGATTGGAGTAGGACATGAATTAAATGGACTTTATTACCTCAATCGTGGAACAATAGGAACTAGAGCTGCATCATAGACCAATGTCTCTCCACATCAGTTGCAACCCAGGCTCGGTTACCCATCTTTGAATAGTTTGTAGAGTCTTGTCTCGTCTTTGTCATATGTGTCTAGGCTAGAGTGTGAATCTTGCAAGTCAAGCAAGCATCATAGAGTGTCTTTTCTTTCATGTGAGGATAGAGTTAGTGATAAATCCTGTTACTTAATATGTTCAAATGTTTGGGGTGCAGTTCATGTTTTCAGTTTATTTGATTTTAAATACTTTGTTATCTTTGTGAATGATTGCTCTAGAATGACATGGTTATGTTTGATGAAAGACCATTATGATGTATTTACGTGTTTTAAAGAATTTCATATGCAAATATAAACTCAGTTTGATGCTGAAGTGTGTATGCTAAAATCTGACAATCCTAAGGAATACACATTGATCTGTTTTCATCTTTATCTTTTATCCCATGGCATCAATCATCGAACATCAGAATGGAGTTGTAGAGTGTAAAACTTGTCATTTACTTGAGGTTGCTAGGGTATTATTGTTAAATATGAAAGTTCCGAAGGATTTTTGGAGTGATGTAGTTCTGATTACATGTTATCTCATAAACTGGATGCCTTTATTAGTCCTAGGTGGTAAAATTCCTTTTTGTGTCATATATCCCCAATGTCAACGGTTTTCAATTCCTCTTAAAGTTCTTGGGTGTATATGCTTTGTACATTAATTTGACCATGTTTCTGAAAAATTTGAATCTAAAGATGCAGCGTGTTTTTTTTTAGATACTCTTATACTCAGTGGGTACAAGTGTTGTAATTCTATCACTCATAGACGGGTATGTGTTGGCTGGCGTCACCTTTTATAGAAGTACTCCATATTTTTCTGAGGGAGGAAATTTTTTGCAACTTGCTGAAGGTTCCATGACTCTTCCTATGGTGTTAGACACAACTTCATCGGTAGACTATATAGTGAGATTTTGTGCAATATTTAGATCTCCCACCACTGCAGGTCTACTCTAGACGTTCCAAGTGAGGTGATGAAGTGCATGCCAACATGTCCTCTATCAATCTTGCACCCCATTTGAAGATCATTCACATGAGCCTTCACCAGTATTGTCTAATGATGATGATATGCCCATTGCTCTGCTTATGGGTATACGCTCTTATACCCACCATCCTAAATCAATTTTTTTTTTTTCTTTTGACGACTTTTCTCCTTCTTTACAATATTTTTGTCTTTGTTATATGTGTTTGTTCCATGCTCTTTCCTAGAGGCTCTTAATCAGTGGTAGCGAGCCATAGAAGAGGAGATGGCTACACGTCATCAAAATCAAACTTAGACTTTAGATGAGCTACCTCTAGGGAAACATGCAGTTGGATGTAGATGGGTATATACCGTTAAGTACAATCCCCATGGCTCGGTGGATTGTTTAAAGGCTTGACTAGTTGCAGAAGGATACACTTAGACCCTAGAGGTTGACTACTTTGAGACGTCCTGTGATTAAGCTTCATTCCTTACGTGTGGTGATCTCTATTGCTGGACATTTAGATTGGCCTCATACCAACTTGATTTGAAGAGTGTCTTTCTTCATGGGGATCTGCTTGAAGACGTGTATATGGAGCAACCGCTCGAGTTTATTGCTCGGGAGTCGGATAAAGTAAGTACTCTAAAGAAATCAATTTATGGATTAAAATAGATTTGCCCTGCTTGGTTTAAAAAAATTAATAAGGTGGTGCTTCAGTTTAGGATGAAACATAGTTAGGCAAATCATTCGGTTTTTGTTCGACAAAGCAAGAAAGGTAATATCATGTTAGTTGTTTATGTGGATGATATCATTATACTGGCAGTGATAATACATGGATTTATGAGTTCTTGCCGCAACACTTACAAAGGATTTTGGTTGCCTTCGATACTTTCTAGGTATTAAGGTAGCAAGGTCGAAGGCGGGAATTAACTTGTTGCAGCTGAAGTATGTGGTGCATTTATTAGAAGAGACGGATCTAGGGCTGTAAATGGGTCAGCGGACCCGATGGGCTACCCAGATCCAACCCATTTAGACCCAACCCAGACCCGGCCCATTTGTTAAATGGTACGGGTCTGGGTCCAAGAACATACCCAATTGCTAAATGGGTCTGGATCCGATTTCCTTTATATTAGGCCTGACCCGACTTGACTCGAACCCATTTAGCAAATGGGCAGGTTTGGTCTATGTTGCAAGGGAACCATTGGGCTCGGACCCGTCCAGACCCTGGTTTTAAACCTGGTAAAAATACTTGCATACAAGATCCAAACCCCAACCCATTAGACCCGACCCATTTATAAATGGGCCTGGGTGGATCTCCCTCTACCAGACCTAGATCCAGTTATAAATGGGTCTAATGGGGTTGACTCAGACCCAACCTAGACCCGCCCATTTAGTAAAAGGGTCCGAGTAAAAAATTTAGACCCAGACCCGTTTAGTAAATGGGTGCCGGTCTGGTTTTTGCTAAACCCACCCCAAACCCGACCATTTACAACCCTAGACAGATCTGCTGGCAGCCAAGCTAGTTGAATCTTCCATGGATACTAATTCGATGCTAAGTATAGATGAAAGGGAACTATTTGATGATCCAGGGAGATATCGCAGGCTAGTTGGTGCATACATTATATGTTTAAAGGGAGCTTTTAGTTGTGGAATTCTGTACAAGCGAAAATGGACATCTTAGAGGAGAAGGGTTTTCTGATGCAGTCTGGGTTGACTCTCCTTTTGACAGGCGGTCGACCATGAGTTATTGTATGTTTGTAGGAGGAAATCCAGTTGCATGGAAAAGAAAAATGTTGTCACTCAGTCAAGCGCAGAAGCAGAGTATAGAGCTATAGTCCATGCAACATGCGAACTTATTTGGCTGAAGTCAGTAATGTACAAGCTCGGGTTCATGGTGGATGCTCCTATGAGATCGTATTGAGATAATCAAGTAGCATCTCACATTGCCAACAATCCAGTCTATCATGAAAGAATCAAGCATATTGAAGTTGATTGCCACTTCATTAGGGAGAATGTTGCTACAAGGAAATATGCTCATCATTTATTAAGTTCCACGAGGAAGCATCTCTAAAAAAAAAAAAAGAAAAAGAAAGAAAGAAAGAAAGAAAAAAGAAAAGAAAAGAAAAAATCCCAAGATCAAGGGGCAGGCATGTTTATGAAGGCTTTAAGATGGGCTCATCTAGACAGATTCCTTATCAAGCTGCGCATCCATGATATATATGGTCTGGTTTGAGTGGGAGCGTTGATGCATTATGACGATGTGTGGGCCACCTTGGCCACACGTGTGGTCCCATTGCCACTCATGTGGTCCTTGTATGTTTGGGTTTATGTTGGCCCTTTGTCCTTGGCTGGGCTGTATTCTTTAGGCCCAAATGTCATTAGTTTATTTTACCTTTTAGTTAGAGGGGTATAACTATAATTTTCTTGTATTATGTCATTGCCCTAGTTGTAATAAAAGAATGTGGGGGTGTGTGTGGAGCATTCTAAGCTCTCTCCTTTCCTTCTTCTTTTCCTCTCACTTTTCTTCTTTCTTCTCTTTTCTACATCATTCATTACAAACCTAAAATGACTGATCCCCTCAATTTTCTTTCCTAGAAAATATGGATCAACCTTCACTATTGAAAGCAACATGAAATCACAATGATTTCACAATGACATCATCATCTTGGGGTCTATGTAACCCTCTTTCTTGAGAATTCTTGTTCAATCTAGTAGGCTTCACACAAGGGATATGTGGGTGTACTCGGTGTTCGAAATATCGATATTGCATTACACATCGCATCATTGTGATAAAGAAATGTATCAGTTATCGCACGAGATATATCGTTTGTATCGGGTAATTTATCACTTTTTGGGAAACATGGGAAAACGTTGGGAAAATGGTTGAATTTTTCAATGAAACTTCAGGGATTGTTAAAAAAGACATTAATAATAATACGCACTTTTAAATCATAACATCTCAAAAAAGATGTGCACATAATAGGTTTCCTTTGTATAGGGTCCTAGGTCATGCGTTGTCTGACTGAACTAATGCAACTATATTCAAATTGAATGCATAACATTTAGAGTGTATTTGATGATCATTTCATCAAACACTCTTAAATACTTCGAAATTAGTCTCAATTGACAATTGATTGAAGGGAAATTTCAAAAAAATGAATATTTTAATAATATTTTATTAATTTTTAACTAAAAAATGATTTTTATTTTTCAAAAATTGACAAGGACTTAACAAATCAGTAGATCAGCCCTCATACATGCTTGATTTCATATTTGGAGAACATAAAGAACCAATGGATATCAAAATCAAAGCTCCAACTCCATGATTTTTCATGCAAAACATGAAGAACTGATGGATTTGTAACCATTTGACGCTGATTTAACACAATTTCAAAAAAAAAAGGGATCGGAAATTGAAAATGCTCACCGGATTGAACATGTGGGATATATCAGCACTACCTATGCGTTTCATATCGCACAGGTGGGATACAAGATATATCGTGGGATATATGGGTCGATATCATCGATATTTAAAACATTGGGTGTACTTTGGCTGCATCATTTAAACTGTTGATTTGTGTGCTGAGCGGTTGGTACTTGCTGAAATATGATAGGAGTTTCTTATTGAATTGTTTCTGCATTGTTGCATCATATGATATTTATTTTCATTAGTATATTCCTTCCATGCTTGAAAACTTAAGTGTTGATGCTTTGTTGACAAAAATGGAACTTCTGAATATGATCTATCTTGTTTACTTGAAGGCACACTGCTTCTCTAGCTGTTTATGCGAGGAGTATGCTTTTGGCATTGAGGCATGATAACGGAGCTAGTGTTTGCGTACTCTATGGAACAGATGCTGCCCAGGTTGCTTTCTACTTAACCAAGAAATGGGGATTTATATATTTTGAGTTGAATTATATGCATGCCAAATATTGTAAGATAAAGTATTTACTCTATTTAATATGTCATTGTCTGGTGTTGATGGAAACTCATGTAATGTAATTGCGTAGTCCATAGGAAGGACTTTTTATGTTTGATGCTCAATTTTTGTTGGAGATAGATGAAATGGTTGGATCTGTTTCACACAAAACATGTTGAAAGAGGGAGTGAATTCTCATTTGTTTAAAGATAAAACTACAAGATGCCCATGTATTATATTAGCATCCAAAACAATTTAAGGTATAAAAGTCAGCAAAGTATGCACTGAAAATTCCATAAAGTACTTCTAGTAAATGAGATTGGACAAATCCCAACTTAACTTTAAAGCTAATGAATCCTCTCTTTTTTCAGAGATTCCGTGAACCCATCAACAACTTGGTATTTGGCCAGTATACTGATAATCTGAATGTCTCTAAGAGCTATCTTCTCATTAATGAGGCAGTAATCAAATTTTATATGCTTTGTGCATGCACTCACCACTAGATTTGCAGCAACGTTTACATTGTCATACCGAAGAAGGATGGGCTCATACAAATAAATATGAATCATGAAACAAAAAACTGGGTGAGGTAATCGGTTACACAGAGCTTGAAATTTCTATTATGGCAATGGTAAAATCTGATCTTTGTTTATTTGTCTTTCTTCCTATTCATTATAACTCATCCACATCATCATCGCATCATCATCTAAGCCTTATCCCAATCAATTGGGTTCACTACATGAATCTTGGTATGCAATTTCACTTTATCAAGGGCAGACCTCTAGTTGGACTATAGGTCATCAAGTCTTTTCTTTCAACCTCCATCCATGTCCTTTGGGCCTTCCCCTTGCCCTTTTATAGCCTTCAACTTGTACCAACTCACTCCTAATCGGTGCAGTTCTTGGTCTCTGTTGTGCACAACCAAAGCATTTAAATCTACTTCCCCTCTTCTTTTACCTATTGGTGCTACTCGTAAGTTCCCTCGAATGCATTCATTTATAATTCTATCCTTCCTCGTCTTGCCACTTACCCATCCGACATCCTTGTTTCAGCTACACTCATCCCATGAATATGTTGTTCATTAATTTTCCAACATTCTGCCCCCATAAAGGATGACTGGTCTTATAGCCATCCTATCAAATTTCCCTTTCAGTATAAGTGGTACACGATGATCACATAGAACTCCAGAGGCACATCTCCATTTCTTCCACCCAGCTTGAATTTTGTGGGCAACATCCTTCTCATTATGCAGGTTTGAAACTGTGGAACTGGTACATTTGATCTTTTAAGAAAATATAAATCATCCGTATTGCTAAATAAATATAAAATATCATGAGATAACAGAGAATCACCTTCATATTGGGAGGTTTAGATGCTTCTAACTAATGCCATTATCATTATCATTAGGTTTAGTGATGAGGACATCAGGCCCTTGTGTCTTTGTGGCTAGATGATGGTACGTGAGATGGTAGAGCATTGATGGCCTACACATGTGGTTTGGCACGTAGAAGACCCCACAATGGGAAGACACGTGTGTAAGAAGAACCCAGGAAGAGCATGGAGCATGGATAGA
This sequence comes from Liriodendron chinense, assembly GCA_003013855.2. Classification (NCBI taxonomy): domain Eukaryota; kingdom Viridiplantae; phylum Streptophyta; class Magnoliopsida; order Magnoliales; family Magnoliaceae; genus Liriodendron; species Liriodendron chinense. Next base: position 8,403,864 of record ML058429.1, read on the forward strand.
GGAGGAGCGAAAAGAAGACTCGACTGGTTGTCGTCATGCGGCCGACCACTAGTCATTAGGCACCCGAAATTCGCCCGATTTGTAGATTTACTCATTGGACAGTTTTCACTGTCATCCGACTCCCGATGATCAATAGTTGGGCGCCCGACCGATGGTCACCGGGCATCTGAAATTCATAGTTTTTCCAAGTTTTGTTGTTGGACTGTTTGGACTACCATCAGGCGCTCGACCGATAGTCACTGGGCGCCTGACGACCCGCGCAACTTGTTTTTTTTTTAAAGTGCGTTTTCTTAATTTTTAGGGGTAGTTTGGTCGTTTGCCTTTTTAGTTAAGTGTTAGATAAGGGGTTAAGCCCTAAAACGAATGAGTTAATTGATTTATTATTAAGAAAAGAGCTTTGGTGGCTATCTTGTCCTCCTTCCTTGGTGATTATTCTCTCTCATCCCTTCTCTCTTTTCTCTTCTTCCTTCTCTTTCTTCTTTCTCTTTCTTCCATATTCTTGCAAATTCTTCCATCCTAAGGTAATCTTCTTCTTTCTCTTGCCCTATAATTTGAGATTTCATAATTCATTCATCCCAAAATCCGAGACTTGATCCCAAAACCCGTTTTCTCAGATTTTAATTTCCTAATCCGAGAAATCCTTCGATCTCCCAGACTAGTGAATCCCATTGCACGATTGGATCATAACCATGCAAGATTGGGATGTTTCATCCCTCGCCGGATCCAATCCACGTGATATTTGAGATCCATACTACATGGTTGTGATGATGGCCCATATCATTGCATGTGTCCCTTTTGATTTTCGTAATTACGATGATGAATGTTGAATGTTTTACTGTTATTGCTTATGTTATTCCACTCGATTATCCATGATCACATGCATGCATTATAGCTAGGCCGTCATGCATCATTTAGACTTGCCCCCATATCCCCCTCCATGTTTTAATTATCAGTATCGATGCATTAATAGTACCCTTGGGATACAAAAACATATCCATCTCATGTATCGGGGAATGTATCCTTGTAAGAATGAAACATTGGGAAAACGATGGAATTTTTCAGTGGAACTTCAAGAGATGTTAAAAGAGACATGATTACACTAGAATTTAAAACATTACAAAAACAAAGAATGAATAATAAGTTTCCTTTGTATAAGGTCATAAACTATGTGACCCTTCCAATTTAAAAAGGCCTGGTTGTAAGCTTTGTTTGGGCAATGCCATGGAAAAGTGGAGTGTTCCTATCACCTTCATTGTTCCAAGTAACCCTAGAGCACTGCTTCCAAAAGACCTCTTCCTGTGTAAGGGCATTGTGGCATGCTGCCAAAGATTTAGAATGAATAAAATGCTAAAAGCATCCATATCACCGTCCACTACTTCCCACCAAAAGATTCCCTAAAAAAATCCTTAGGGGATGATTTTTTTCACCTCCACATGCTAGCGCTGCCTCGATATCATCAATGCACATCACATGTATTGACCTTATTGGGGAACTTTATAAAGGAATCATAATGATATCTTGTGGTATTTCATAATATCACGCGATATTGTCATTCAAGAATGTAAGATCGAAGGCAAACGTGAAGTCGAGGGTGGGAATGGATGAGGGTAGATCTCTTCAGAGGAGACAAGAGATTCGACAGAGGATCTTCTTGGAGCCATCCAAGGTGGGCATGTGGAGTAGAAGGTCCGAGGAAGAGCAATGGGACGTGGTGTTTGGAAATAGAAGGGAAGTGAGAGTTTCTCGAGGGGTGGAAAGAGAGACAGAGGAATGGAATTTCTTAGGGAAGGGAGGTGGAGGGTGGTTTCCACAAATTTACACAAACATTTAATAATCCTTTGAACAACTTGCCAATTTTCCGAGCCTGGGTTGTTGGCACATCTGCTCTCTAAACCAACATCATAGGCTATGCTGGGCTGAATACAAGCCACTGTGTGCATGTGGCTTGCCATCACATTTTCCCAAGGCACGTCTTGCATTTTTCTTCCGTGAGATTAATTTTCTTTTGGACAAAGCTCTAATTGGAGTAACAACTGGAGTTCAATACTTTCCATTGACTCTCAACTAACTTTCAGCATGGGTGGGACAAGGCAATGGTTTTGTTCAACGTAGCTGACCATCTTTGGCCTAACTGAACAAATTGCTTGTCTTTTGTGCTTGATGTCAAAACTCTTTCGTAACTAGTTCTTCACTTCATCCATGAGTCTAAAATGTCATTTCTAGCCAATAAGATATCACTACATATACAAGGATGACACAAATATAAACCTCCCCAAGACTTGTAAAGATTCATTGATATCTGAGAATTGTAGTAAACCAAATGCTTTATATGCTGGTTTTGAACTGTTCATATCACAATTCACACATGAAGTTCCTGCTTCAGCACATATAAAGACTTCAGAAATACGCACACTGTTTTCTTGTCCTTCAACAATGTGGCCCTCAGGTTGTTTCATAAATTTCATAAATTTCTTCATGGAGTTCGCTGTTGAGAAACATGATCTTCACATATGGTGCAATTCAAAATCCAGATTTGCAGTATCCACAACTGAACGGATTTGATTCAAGCCACAGGTGCAAAGGCTTCAAAGTAGCCAATGGTTTCTTTTTTAGCATAGCCTTTTAAGTTTGACTTTATACTTGTTAGTTGATCCATCTGGGTTAGCTTTTCCTTGGAAAATTTCACCTCTCATAACTAGATCCCAGCTTTTTTGTTCAGAAAACAAATCATCTTTCTTTGAGCCATCTGTGAAACCCAGGTGGAGAACATCTACTTCCCAGAGCTATTTTATGTACATTTATGTTGGTGTGCATGTATTTATGGATTTTTATTAAGCCATGCGCACCTCTCTGCTTGCATCTCTACCTTCAACCACTAGTGCCAACTTGGCATGTGTGGGACATCTTGCTATGCATTGGATGGCTCATTCCTTTAGATGATTGACAAGAAGTCAGGCTGGTCAACTCACTAAGCGGGTCATACATGTATGTTGAATGTGGATTGGAAATTGTTTTCAGACATTTCATCATTATTTTGTCAATTGTTCTAATTTTTGAGCTAGGTCCATGATTGACCCACCTGATGCATCTCTTGCATGCTCCACCAACATGCCAGGTCACATGTACAACCGCTTGCAAAGCTGTATCTAGGCTGAGTAAATCTTGTATAAGTTTTTGATACATTCCATATTTCAGAATGGGAGATCTATCCAGACAGTGACATTATAAAGGTTGGCTAGGTAGCTGACCATGTTTGTCCTTTTTTGCAAGAGTAGGATCATATTAATCTTTATCAAAGAAAAGACAGTTTGAACTGGGGCAGTTGAAATAGTCATTGGTCAACTAAATGGTGTTCCCATAGCAATTGTAGTAGTGCATTTTGAGTTCGAGGGTGGTAGCATGTTAGTCCGTAGTAAGCGAGAAATCATCCATTTGATCGAGCATGGTACTAATAGATCTTGACCTATTATTATGGTGTGCGCTTCTGGAGGATCACGCATGCAACAAATTTGACTTGATGCAAATGGCTAAAATATCTTGTACATATGCTTCTATATGTCTTTTATTTGTTCTATGCTTTTGTTGTAGTTTGTCAGTTTCTTCTATACTATCTGTAGATAAATTTGTGATGTGTGTTGAAAATTTTCTCCTTTTAGGCATTATCTCGTGACATGGGCCCTACAATTGCGTTCAATTTGAAAAGATCGGATGGCTCTTGGTTTGGTTATCGTGAGGTGGAAAAATTAGCTTCTTTATCGGGGATACAGCTACGGGTAATTATTAGGAAATACTAGTTCCTCCTGTTTAACTGTTGTTTTTATTTTTTATTTATTTTTATAATTGGTACTTCATTTGAAGGTCATTTTAGCAAATCATTAATTGCTTTATAATATCTACTTTTATGTGTTAAATAAAAAATAAAATTTGCAAGAATGACTCAGATCTTGTTGCCTCGTTAGTCATTGCATAATATTGAGGTTTGACTGCTTCCTTTTGTGATTGAGTAGGATGATACCTTTCCTCTAGCAGTATTCTTTATGTGAAGCATGATCAATCCATGAACTACCATTATGTTAGATCTAGGTAAAATCTTTGTGCTGATGTTGGGGATTATAAGGGTTGACTGGTGATTAACCTTCACGTGACACGAAGATGGGTCAACATGTTTTTTCTTTTTGAAAAGATAATGAAAACTTTATTAGAACCAAAAGAGAAATGCATCATCAGTGTGGAAAGATGGAGCCAGTTTATGTCATCGGGTGGATTGCTTGCTTTCAATTCTGGGTGGGATGTAAATTTTCTGTTAATAAGGCCTTTGTGCTCATTATTATCAATAAAAGACAGGTCAATTTTCAACAAAAAAAAAAAAAAAAAAAAAACTGGTAGCCAGTTTCAGGTGACCTGCTCATAACTCCGTCTTTAGCAAGAGATGGATAACACATTTGCCGTCCTAGGGATACAAGAAGAAAATGGTCCTGTCCTCCAAGATGGATCTAAATTTGGATATAATACAATTGTACTTCCAGTGACCATCTCCTTGCTGGAAGTCTACAAAATTGCATTATAATGGGTCAGCGTACCTTAGGACATAATTGTAGTTTTGTAGGAACTTTCTACCTGCCTAAGAGGCTCCCTCTGCTGCTTCTCCCAATTCAGAACTCACTGCTGCTGCTTGGGCATCTCCAAACATTCTGATAGTGACACCACCCTGCTTCCAAACCTGAATGCACTCCTGTTTACATGCTTTGGGAAAACAATTGACAACAAAATCTTAGATTTGGATGTTAACCTACTTTCGTCACATAAAGAGTGCAATAAAACTGACAATGTCATGGCAACTTCATCTTCTTTTATGTTTTCTTGTTGTCGTCTTCTAGGCTGTCTGATTAACCTCACAACAGTTTACTTTGGATCAGGTAATTAAAATTGTTAGTTATGGTTAAACAGATGATTTGCCATCATATGGTGAACGTAGTTCAGTAAGGGGAACATGTTTAGAAGTTGAAGGTTTTGCAGGATTTAAGTTATGTCAGAAGCTGAGACTACTAAAAGATAAATTTAAGAGTTGGAAGGCTGAAGAGTTGGGTAAAAGGGAGGCAGAAACTGCTTCAATTCTGTCTCAGGTTCAGTCTTTGGACGCCATGGCAGAGGATGCTTCTCTGACAACGGCAGACCTTCAGAGAAGAGTTCAGCTGATACAAGAGTATTCAGTCAGACTGCAGGAGGATGAACAGAAATGGAGGCAAAGAGCGAGGAATAGATGGATCAAGGAAGGTGATAAAAACACAAGATTTGTTCACAGCTTGGCGAGCGCTCGGGCAAGAGCAAATAAGATTTCTAGCATTGTGGTGGACGGTAACCGAATAGAAGATGTTCAAAGCATATCAGAAGAGGTGGTTTATTTCTTCTCTAATCTCCTCAAAGGGGAAGGCTGGAGAAGGCCAATTCTCGATCCCTCCATTTTGACAGCCTCTCAACGGAGGAAGCATCTTTTCTCGAATCTCCTTTCTCTATGGAAGAAATTAAATCAGCAGTGGAGGATTTAGAAGGAGACAAAGCTCCTGGGGCGGACGGGTTTCCGATCTTCTTCTTTCAAAAGTTTTGGGAAACAGTCAAGGGGGATGTGGTGGATTTCATGAATGAGTTCTTCAAAAGAGGTCGCCTCTCAAATCATTTAGGAGCTTTCTTTGTAGTGTTAATCCCGAATAGATCAGGAGCTGAATCCATGAAGGATTACAGACCAATAAGTCTAGTCGGAGGCCTGTACAATATTTTATCGAAAGTGTTGGCAACTAGGATGAAGAATGTGATGGGGAAGATTATATCGGAAAATCAATGTGCGTTTATCCTGGGAAGACAAATTATTGATAGTGCCCCTTATAGCGCATGAATGCTTGGGTTCCAGACGTAAAGCGAAAGTCAAGGGAGTTGTGTTTAAGCTGGACCTTGAAAAATCTTACGACCATGTTGACTGGGGCTTTCTCCAGTACATGCTTCAGCGTTTAGGCTTTGGGGATAAATGGAGGAGGTGGATGTGGGAGTGTGTTAGCTCGGCGCACTTCTCCATCCTCCTTGATGGTGCGCCTAAAGGTTTCTTCAAACGTTCGAGGGGATTGAGGCAAGGTGATCCGCTATCCCCCTTCCTATTTATCGTTGTAGTGGAGGCCCTCTCTAAAATGTTGAGTAAAGGCCAGGCGGAAGGGATTTTCAGTGGTTTCAGAGTGGAAGGGTTGGAAACTCCGGTGTCGCACATTCAGTTTGCGGACGACACGTAGCTTTTTTGTGAGGCCGACTCAAAGAAAGTCACTAATTTGAGAACGATTGTCTGATGCTTTGAAGCGGTTTCGGGATTAAGGGTCAATATGGCCAAAAACAAGATGTATGGGGTTGACATGGAGGAGGAAGAGCTAAGGGATCTGGCTGAAGCCTTCGGATGCGTGGTGGGAGTGCTCCCGACGGTGTCTATGGGCATTCCTTTGTGCATTGGTAAGCCTCGATGTGAGACAAGGTGATCGAAAGATTCGAGACTTATCTAGTGAAATGGAAGTGTAGATACCTTTCCTTAGGGGGGGGAGGATCACCCTTATAAAAGCAGCTTTATTGAATCTTCCTTTATATTTCATGTCGGTGTTCAAATGTCTAGCCTCTATCTTGTCCAGGCTTGAAAAAATTAAGGCGGGACTTCCTTTGGAACGGTATAGAAAATAAAAAGAATATCCACCTAGTGGACTGGAAAGAGGTTTGCAAACAGTTTAAGGAAGGTGGGGCAGGAATAAAGGACCTAAAAAACATAAACCGGGCGTTGCTAGGTAAGTGGACCTGGAGATTGGGAACTGAGGAAGGAGCATTATGGAATAACATTATCAAAGGAAAGTATGGGAATGAAGAGGGTGGCTGGTGGACGAGATTCGACGACGTATAAGGCGTCGGCTCCTTGGAAAGGCATTTTAGAGATCAAACCCGAGGTGATGAAAGGCGTAAGGTTCGTCTTGGGGAATGGTGAGCGTGTTCATTTTTGGGAGGATATTTGGGTGGAAGAAACTCCGTTGAAAGATGATTTTCAGCGCATATATCATTTAGCTCCAATCCCGAAAGTATGGGTAGCTGGTTCTTTCTCTTTTCCTGAAGGAGAGTTAGTGTGGGAACCTCAGTGTAGAAGATTTTTGAGAGACGAGGAGGTCGTTGAGTACGTGGCACTTCTTAATCGCATTCATCTTCTTCGGCCGGATTTAACTGCCTTGGACAAGATCTGTTAGAGATTCGAAAAGTTGGGCCTGTTCACGATCAAATCTTTCTATGATTTCTTGAGCAAGGACACTACGGTGACGGATTTGGCAATGACGGCTCAGATTTGGAAGTATAGAATCCCTCCTAAGATTGCTGCCTTTGGATGGCTAGTTGGTATAAAGAAGGTCCTTACGGTGGATAACTTGCGAAAAAGGGGAATGTGTAGCATGAACATATGCTTGTGTTGCATGAGAAGTGAGGAAACTGTGGACCATCTGTTTGGCCATTGTAGCTTCATTTCTCAGATTTGAACAGATATCCTGTCCCGTTTCCAGATGAATTGGTGCTTTCCCTTATCGACAGGGGATCTTTTAATGGCCTGGCATGGGGTGAAGATGGGTAATCATCGAAAAAGACTTTGGAGGATGTCCATAGCGGCTGTTTGGTGGTGCGTGTGGGAAGAAAGAAACGGGAGATGTTTTCGCGGGGAAAGTAAGGCAGTGGATTCCGTAGCTCTAAGGGCCAGGAAGCCAGTAATTGAATGGGCAACCAATGATGACAAGTTAAAGGGATGTAATCTTATGTTTCTAGGAGTGTAGTTGGATTGCTCCCTCAGCGATTTAGATGTCCTTTTGCCTGTGTTTTCTTTTCGTTTTTATTAATAAGATTCATCATCTTTTAAAAAAAAAGGGGGGGGAACATGTTTAGGAGGAGAGTAGAAAGGTTACCGACGAGCTAAGCCATTGAAGGGTGGGTAACTAAAGAAACATATTATCATTGATGTCATGTCACCTAGGTAACCTTGACTTAAATCTTTCCTTTCACAGGAAAGTACTTATTTCAAAATTTCAGTAAACTTTGGAAGTAGAAGGGCCAATCAACTTGGGACACAAATTATTGTTTGGGTATCTGGAGTTTACTTCACTCATCCGTGGAGAAAGCAACTTGCTTGAGTTTATTGGTAAACCATTGAGGCTTTACTATGATCAACATCTTCTGACAGTTTACAGTTCTGTGATAAAGTTGCTGGTCCCTGTTCTTGCTATGGTTGTTACTGGAACCAAGTATCCAATCTCAGGGGGTCCTTTTTGTTGAGGTATCAACATACCTCAACACCTAGGCATAAAAACTATGTTTAAAAACTCAGGTTAACATAACTTCTTAATTAAAGCTGTTAGAGTTTGCTAAACTCTTTTCACCATGTTCATGGCAAAAGATAAAAACACACATTTAACTCTCCATGCGAATCTTCTCTTACCTATTTGAAAACAAATAATATATTCATAATTGAGCAGATAAGTTTCAGAGTATCTCAGGTTTCATGGGATTTCTTTACCCTCAACCTTTTGGCATGTTTCTCTTTTCTTTTTTTTTCTTTTATTAAAAATACTTGAGCATTAACGAGCATTATTCCAAATTATTAGCAACTTAATAGATTTGGAAAGCAGAAATGTGTGCGTTATGGATTCTTACCTAAAGCATTGCTGAAAAATCATCCACACCCAGATGGGATGCATTGGAAAACTCACCAACATGCATATTGGTCTTTAGTAACATACACTTAAAATGTCTCTATATGTATTGTTCCAAATCCTGGCTTGTTTTCATATTAAAAGAAAAAACTTGAATGAATGAGGACTGAAGCAAAAAGAGAATTCGATGGCAAAGGCAACAACATATAATATGATGACATTGTGCTTTCTAATTCTTCCATGATTTTTCTATAGACAGGATGCTTTTGCAACCCGGGGGCATGCTCAAAATATCTCAGTTTATCTCACTCTGATCTTCTTTTGAACATTGAGGTACCTCTTGCGCTTCCATGTTGCTTTACATGTTGTCACATTCTAAACGTATTCTCATGATGACATACTGAATGGTGTTATTCTTTTTTCTAATATTATTTCAACTATATGCTTATGAATTTCACGCTTTCTGAAGTCAGGCTGGGCATGTTTGCTGGGATGATAATGACATATTACATGGGAAACCAACTGGAGCTGTTAGGATATCCTTTGGTTATATGTCGATGTTTGAAGATGCCAAGGTTGCCTGTCTGTCTTGTCGTCTTTTTATATGCGGATTGTTTTTCCCTGTTATCAACTCTTATATATTCATGCAAAATCTTTTTCCATAGTTTTTAGCATTGCTACAGTACGAAACTTTTTAAAGTTGTGTTCTTAGTTGAAGTATGGAGCCTAATTTCCAATGCCTTCTCTGGAGGAAGCGTCAATGGAAGCGTCAATGCATTTTGTTTTATACTTCTAATCAATTAGAAGCAAAATTTTTCAAATACCTGAAATTTACAGAGTCCACCCTCAGAATACAAAAGGTAAAGAACTATGAATATGGTATTCATTTCCAAGTTCTGCAGAAAGTGTTAAACGACAAAAGTTATGAATGCCCAAGAAAAACCACTTGAAGTAAAGAATATTATTGGATTTCAAGATAAAGGAACTCCCCTTGGATCAATCAATTATTTCGAAATGTTTCACTGCTTACCCACAGCCCAGGAATAGGCAATTTGTTAGCTGTCAAATTTTCTTCCTTTACAACAAATGCAATTTGTTGATGCCCTTGTTCCATACATGTGTATCCACAGTTTTGTTATCTAGACTATTGATTTTATGGGCCAGACCACCCGCATGGGGTTTGGGCGAATGGCTAGCGCCGTGGGTTTGCTCCCCACAGACGCGAGTTCGATTCCCCTCCCCGGGATCATCCGATCCATGTGGTTTGCGGGTGATTGCGTGCATCCGCAGGGATTAGTCTCACCCGCAACACCCTGTTGGTTTCGCTACTGATCCTGACCATTGGATCAGTTGACCGCATAGAATGTTTAGGGGAGAAAAAAAAAATACTGCAAGGGTCCAATTTAATGGAAGAAAGGTTGCTGATCAAATGGTTAGGATGTTTGTTCCTTTCTGGTTGAATTTTGGATCCCATCAGATCAGCAGTCCCGATGAGCAAACCATGGGCGTAAATTTGCAGAATCTTGCGCATCAGCAAACTGTGCATGTATTGGTGCTCAAAACCCAATAACTCTGCCCCTTTAGATATGAGATGCATCTGTGGTACTTGCCACTGTTTATAGCTTCAAGATGCATTGTTCACAATAGCATTCATGGGCTTTGGGATTCTAGTGATGGCAATGGAGGTTTGATGCAATGAGATTGGATTGGTTGGGGTTTTAACTAGTGTATGCAATATCGATACTATCGATATCGCTAGCCGGCGATACGAAAACCCCCAGAAGACTAAAAAATTTCACTTTTCTTGTGCATCGATGATATTATGGGCCAATATCAATAATATCGTGCGATATATCGATATTGGCTGAGATATCTCAATATCTCCTTTAGTATGTGCCTGATATTGGCGATACCTGGACGATATCGTCCAAGTATCGTCCTGCCACACAAGAGTCCCAACTCTGCGAAGGGGTCATTTTGTTGAGCCTAGTTAGCCATTTTCTAGGTTTTGTTGAGTCCCTATATAGATCTAAGCTATATAGGGTAACTTTCATTGCGTTGAACTAGGATCGTCAAAATTGCATTTTGAGGATACCCAAGTCCGTTGCATCATCCATAAGTATATTTCTCAACTCTCTTGCTTGTTTTACTTTGTCGATGCATTGGTTGTGTTTTCATTAATGTCTTGTTACATTTGTATATCTTATGGAATCAATTTAAACAATAGTTGTATCAGTTTAGTCAGATAGCGCATAGCTTAAGATCCCTTTACAAAGGAACTCCATTATGTGGACTTTTTTTTTTTTTTTTTTTTTACATATTATGATTTAAATGTGTGTATTGAGGTCTATTTTAACAATTCCTGAAGTTTCATTAAAAAATTCAATCAATTTCCCAATGTTTCCCCATGTTTACCAAAAAGTACGATACATTACGCGATACAACTGATATATCCCTAGCAATATGCAATATGTATCTGTATCCCAAGGGTGCGAAACGTAACGCGATACCGATACTTCGAACACTGGTTTTAACAATGTGTTTTGAGCATGGTGTGTAGTAACAACCATTTTAGGGCAGCATCAACCATTACGTAACGGTAACGGTGAATACGGGAAAAAATGACCTGTATTGGCCTTGTAATATCCATACAAGGCCGATACAGTTTTTTTTATTTTTTAAAGACCATAACACCGTTACAGCCCGTATTGTAATAGTAATGGTGGTGGCTGTTACATCCACTATTACCGTTATGACACACCTTGGTTTTGAGTGGAGCAATAAATTTTTAGTGAGGTGTGGTAGTGACTCATGATATGAGATCTACAACTAATCCACAAGAACGATAATGATGCAAAGGGTAACAAAAATCTTGCGGTATGAGATCACTTAGGGAATTGAGGGAAGATTAACAAAAACCTTATAGTATGTGTGCGTGCGTGCCAATGGCAATTCAAATTTTTTTTCTTTTTATTATTATTATTTTTTAGAGGAAACAACATTTTATTAAAAAGCCTGCAAGCGGGAAAAGAATACAAAGCTAAGAAGAAGAGCAAGAAAGATTAACCGTGGTTCTAGCAGCTTCCGTGTGGGGGACCCATCCCAACAAAAGATTGATGATTTTCCAAATCAGATTGTCGATGGAAGTGTCTCTGTCCCGAAAGCATCGGTCATTTTGTTCCTTATAGATGGTCCACAAAACCTACATAATAAGCAACCTCCAAGCTATTTTCCTAACTTTCGTACTACCTCTGCCGTGCCATGCACAAAGGAGAGCGTCCACCAACTTCGGCATTAGCCAAGCTAAATGCATGATGAAGAAGAACTCCCAAATTGTCCGAGCAATGGGGCCACGAATAAACGAGTGATCGATAGACTCCATGTCCTTCAAGCACATCAAACATATATTGGGAAGAATTAGGGATCGTCGCTGTAAGTTTTCGACCATCAAAATTCCTTCTCTTCCAACTAGCCAAACGAAAACCGCCACTCTCGAAGGCGCCCCATAACTAGTGATGGTAAGGATGAGATGGCCCTGTGCAGTTGTTTGTGTTGGATATCGCATGGAACAGAGATCAGACCAAGAATCTCCCGGAAGGGTGGACTCTCCAAATCAAGCAATTCGCATCTGACGAAGGGGCTGAAAGCTTTAGAAGATCCTGAAGAGCAATGAAATCAGACACCTCAGCATCATTCATGCCTGCGACAAGGGGGGCTTCAAACAATCGCGCCTGCCACATTGGAGTAACAAGTGGCCACAAAAACATGGCGGTCTGGAGCAAGAAGAGCCAACCAAGGAAAAGCCTCTTGGAGACTCGTGTCGCCGCACCAAATGTCTGCCTAGAAACAGATGTGAGACCATTCCCAAGAGCATATGCAACCCTGCTATTGACAAAATGTTCCGTCGCTGCAATCCCTTTCGATATACCCGAGGCACGTTATAGCGACGACTGCTTCACATACCAACCGCACTCATCCACTCCATACTTGTTTGTGGCGATTTCCCTCCACAAGCTCCCATCTTTGGTACCGAATCTCCAATGCCATTTCCCGAGAAGAGCGAGATTCATGACGCTCAAGCTTTTAATCCCCGCCCCTCCGTCCGACACCGATTTGTAGACCTCCCCCCATTTAAGAAGATATAATTTTTTTCTCCTCATTGGCCCCCTTCTGAAAGAAGTCCCGTCTCAGCCTTTTGAGTATGTCAACCACCTTGGCTGGGCATTTGAAGAGCGATAGGATGTATAATGGCATGTTCGAGAAAACAACTTTAATAAGAGTAAGCGTTCCCCTATAGGAAATATACCTACTCTGCTACGTTGCAAGCTTATTCTCTATCATTTCAATTACCTTGTCCCAAAGATGGACCCGTATCTTTCCAATTCATAGGGGGAGGTCTAGATATGTAGATGGGAACGAACCCATCTTGCATCCAAAAACTCTAGCAAAGAGAAGAAGATCCTCCCGCGGAACATGAATCCGTAACATTTCGCTTTTGGCTACATCAACCTTCAGGCTCGGCACCGCTTTGAAGCAAATGATGACCTTCTGCAGGTGGTCAAGAAATGTCGGTATCGAATCGCAAAATAATAGGGTGTCATCGGCATACTGCAAGTGAGTGATAGAATCTCCATCATGCACCACCTTGAAGCCCTTGACTAAACCAACCGTCTCAGCTTTATACAACATTTTACTAAAAGCCTCCCCAACAACCACAGATAGGTAGGGAGATATGGGATCCCCTTGCCTAAGCCCGTGGGAAGCCTTGAAGAAACCATGAGGGGACCTGTTGACCATAACCGAGAAGGATGCAATCTGGATGCAAGCTCGAATCCAACTCCACTTGTCCCCAACGTCCAACCAATGCAGTATTTAGTCCAGGAATCCCCAATCGACATGATCGTACGCCTTCTCGAAATTGAACTTGCACACCAACCCGAGCTACTGCTGTCTATGTCTTACATCAATACATTCATGAGCTACTAAAGCAGTGTCGAGAATTTGTCTGCCTAAGACAAATGCCCATTGATTCTTAGCTATGACCTTGATCAAGACTCCACGGAAGCGCAATGCAAGCATTTTAGCTAGGATCTTATAGGGGCCCCCTATAAGATTGGTCAGCGTAAAGTCTTAAGCCGTTCCGCACAATCGGTCTTAGGAATAAGAACAATGAATGATGCCCCCATCTCCACTGACAATCTGCTGCACCCATGAAATTCAGCCACAAAGTCCATGATGTCAGAACCGAGAACATGCCAAAAAAAACTAAAAGAAAGCCATGGGGAAACCATTCGGGTCTGGAGCTTTATCTCCACATATCGAGTCTAATGCCGCTTTGACTTCTTCAATCGAAAATGGAACTTCAAGGGATGCAGCTTTCGCTTCCAAGATAGAATTAAACACCAAGTTGTCTAGGCGCGGTCTATTCCAATTTTCAGACGAAAGTAAAGATCTATAAAAGGGGATGATAGAGTCACATATTTTCACCGTATCTGTAGTTCTCTCGCCATTTTGTAACTAGGTTGGAAATTAGATTAACTCTTGCCCGCGCACTAGCTACACTATGAAAGCATCGAGTGTTTTTATCCCCTTCCTCTAGCCACACTTGTCTTGACCTTTGCCACCATTTTGATTTCATCTTCCTTAGCTTTAGAAGTGTAAGGCTGGGACAGAGCTGCCCTTATAATCCTCCCCTCCTCTGTGAGGCTACCCACCTCTTCTAAAAGAAATAGGTCATGAATTTCTTTGGCCATCACCTCAAATTTAGCCTCCCAGGTCCCAAGAACTTCCCTTTTCCAATCTCTAAGCTTTTTCTTTCAATATTCTAAGTTTCTTAAAAAGATGAAAACAAGCAAATCCCTCTACCTCAAAAGACTTCCACCATTAGGCAACCAACTCTCTAAAACCTTCGATCTCCATCCAAGCCAACTCAAAACCTGAAAGGCCATGGATCCCAATTGTCTTGTGGGACCTCTAGCATAATAGGCCGATGATTCGAGATAGTGTGAGGCAAGCTCCGCCGAGCTATCAAAGGGAACTTGTCAACCCAATCTAGAGACACTAAAATTCTAACTAGGAAAGAATAGCGTTTTGCTGACCATTTGACCTTGTGAAATTAGCCCCCTGAAGAGGCAAGTCGACAAGGTTGTTCTTAGACACCCAATCAACAAAGTTACTCATGCTGCAAGTAATGTGGCCCCCATTAGATTTCTCATGAAGGAAGTGAACCACGTTGAAATCCCCACCAACGCACCACGGTTCGCCCCATTTGCTCCTGACTGTGGCCAACTCAAGGCAAAAAAGGTTTCTACCAGCGGGATTGCAAACACCATAAATAGCTGTAAAAACCCTTTGATATCCCGTGGCCACCTCATTGAACTTAACTGGTAGAGAAAAATTCCCTTGGAATAAATCTACCTTCTTCCAGATGTCTGCGTTCCAAGCAACAAGGATGCCCCTCGACACCCCATCCGCATCAACCATAGCTCAGTCTTTGTTAGAGATGCCCCACAAGGAATCTAACATACCTCTGTTGAGACGTTGCAACTTTGTTTCTTGCAATGCGATGATTTCTGCTTTAGTTCTTTTGCACATATTTTTCACCTGAGCTCGTTTATCTTTGCATCCCAAACCCTTGATATTCCAAGACAGAACAATCATTGAGAACTAGTCTTACCTGATCTTGCCCTCTTACCTGCGCTTGCTTTGCCATTAACATCATAGTTGATTGAACACTTGAGGCTAGGAAGTTCTCTCTAACCCTTAGGGGACTTCTTACTCACAGACATCTGAACTTCCCGCGTTCTCTATAATGCTTTCTACCTGATAAAATGGTAAAAATCAATTACTGTAATAGTCCGGAATTTCAGGGGTCGAGTACAATCTCGATCCCTAATATCTTGGGAGTCACTCATGTGTATGCGGATGCGTGTTATGTATGTATTTTATCCACGTGGCATCAAATCTTAATGATAGGTCAAGCGAAGCAATGGAATAAAGACATAACTGAAATTAGATGAACTAAATCCAAGATATACAGTACCACATCTCATAAAAAGGGTCCACCCAACGGTCTAACTAAGCCTCATCTAGTGTGTTTGCTCATGGTGTTCCTTCATCAATGAAATTGCCTGGTTGATGTTTTAAAACACCGTCCCAGAGTGGGAGTGAGTCGCTAACTCATGGCACAAATATAGTCAAATGTAGGTAATGAATCAAACATACACATATAACAGTCATAGGTATAGACATAGTACCACATCTTGCAATCTTAATGCATGAATGCAATGCATGCCCGATCACCGTTTTGGTCACAACCGACAGTGAGTGGCACCACCACATCACCCGCTAGGACCTGAGCCGCCAACGAATGTGGCACCACCCCATCCAAGGTAGGCCAAAACGGTTACGTATCGGCCGTATCGGCTGATATGTAACGGAAACGGCCGAAGCCTTTAAGCGATACGGGGTCCAAAACGGGGACCCCCAAATTTTTGGCCCGTAACGATCGGAAAACGGATTTTTTTTTTTTATATAAATCTGATGTTTTTTTTATTTTTTCACACTTTTCTTCTTCCTATTTTTTTTCTAATCCATTCTTTTGCTAAAAATCAGTGTTTGCAGATCGGCCTATTTTACTATATTGGTTAGACACACAAGAGTCCCCATTTTGTAGAAAAAAATGACTTTTTTTTTTTTCGATTTTCTTCTAGTTTCTCCTCCTTAAAAAAAAAAAAAAAAAAACCGTTGGGCTTTCGGGCGCTTCGCCCCGAACCCCGGGCAGGGGCGCGCCGCCCCCTGCACCCCCGGTGAGCTGACCGGTCAGCTCGACCCGCGTTCCAACTCTGCGTAGGGGTCATAGTTTGTTGAGTCCAGTTAATTATTTTCTAGATTTTATTGAATCCTCATATTGATCTAGGTCATATAGGATAGCTTGCATTGCGTTGAAGTTCAATAGTCAAAACTGCATTGGAGGATACTCATTCAGTCAAAACTAGAATATTTCTCAACTCTTTTGCTTGTTTTACTTTGTCAATGCATTGGTTGTGTTTACATTAATGTCTTGTTACATTTGTATATATTATGGAATCAATTTAAACAATAGTTGCATCAATTTCAGATTAATTTCGGAATAATTTTAAAAATTAGGGAAATTCATTTTTTTCAAAAAAAAATTCTGGTTTAAATGTTGGATAATATGTGTTACTTATAATAGACAGTTAGAAATTTGAATTTATAAGTTTTGCAGTTAATTCCAGGTTATCAGCTTCATAAATTCATCAGACAGCCCGATACAGCTTTCTCACCAAAGAGTAGACCGCTTCACCACCATAAACATGTTCAAAATTATAAATGAATGCATATTTGGGATGTTTGGAATTTTCTAGATTTAATCCACATTTTTTAAGAATTTTTTGGCAAAAAAAAAAAATTTAGACCGTTACGGGGGGCGTATCGGCCGATACGGCCCGTATCCGTATCGGAAACGGTGGGCACCGTTACGCCCACCGATACCGCTACGGGACACCATGACCCCATCGCCCGAACAATGCATGCCATGCCGAACTATGCATGATAAGCCGAGTTGTTAATTATTCTATTTAAGCATTTAGCCGGTTGGCGAAGCCACCATACCTACATCTTATCACCCGGCCAACATGGGACCATTTGGCTCCCTGCACAGCAAACGTATATCATCACCAGTAACCCCTTGATCCAACCTCGAGTTATTAACCTGAGGGCCTGATTTGGCCGTGACTCGTCAGCCACGTCCAAGTCATAGCAGATGGGTCGTCACCCAACTACCAAACACAAATAATAAATCCAGAGGTGTAGGCTTACTACTCAAAATAAATCAATACAAAGAGGACTCGTCACCCAAATTTAAACCAATTCACGCCCGGGTTGTCCGAGCGGTACTCTGGCATGCAACAATCGGTCGGGTATTTGATGAGGCCGCTCGAACAACCATCTCTCACCTCTATCTATGCTCAATGGTCACTACAGGGAGGCACCATTCCAGCATAGGCCGATAGCTCGAACATAGGTCCCATACCACCATGCCCAGCTCATAAGACTTGGGGTTGATTCGCAGTGCAATTTATAAGTGGGTTGATCCAACAGTGATGTTGGTACGTTGGATTCGATAGAATAGCGTCAGTAACATCACACACGTAAGTCCAGCCTGGCATTAGGCCGGTACCTTTGATTGAGGAGAAGAAAGGGAAGGCCGGCCTTCACGCATGGCCCGTGTGGTCCTTAAACCACAGCCGGTCCCCCCACCTTCCATCTCAAATCAACCTTCCCAGCCATATGGTGGCCAACGTCAAGCGGCCGCCCCAATTCTGTCAAGTTTGCCATGTTGGATGAATCATGCAAGACAAATTACATGGTCTAGCACACATAGATCTGATGTTGTACAGGTCCAAACTACATAGCATGCAGAAATCAACATTTCAAAAGATAGTAGAAGCATAATGTAAGAGAACACTCAAGATCCCTAGGCACACAACTACATTGGCATCACACCATCATGGAAAACCTTACATCACAACAGGTATTGCAATCTCCAAACATCTTTGAGGAACATAGAGCATAAAGATAAGCATGCAAGTCATCCCAAGCATACATGAAGGCTTTAGGAGTTCAATAAAGCAAGTTTCAGCATACAAACCAACAATTAGGCATGGTTTAGCATTTCTACAGCAACTCAAGCATATCAAGCTAACAAACTAAGGCATTGACTACATCTAACTACATTTGGGTCCTAGGCAACTTAGAGATAATGGTCCGCACCTTAGTTTCTTGAAGAAATTTTGGGGAAACCTACATAAATCAGTCTTGCATGTTAGAAATTTGGAGAAATCTAAAGAAAACTTGGTAGATGGGGTTGTAGACCTAGATTTTCCTACCAATGGGGCTGGAGAAGATGACTTGGGGTGCATTATGGTGTCTAAGACGTCGTAGGCATGATTGGGGAGAGGTGGAGTGGCATGCAAGCTCAACACCAACCTCCTTCTCCTCTTCTCTACTTCCTCTCTCTCACTCTCTAGCTCACTCCTCTTCTCTTAGCAAAATTTCTGGAAATGGAATAGAGAGGGGGTGCTGGAAATGGAGTTTTATACTTTACAGATTTGCAAAAATGGCCCTGGCTATTGAATTTGCATGAAAATGGCCCCATGAGGGGTTGTTTTAGTTGTGTGGGGCCCACCTGGACTAATCCAATATGTTAAATAGCTTCCCCAAGGCGAGATCCACCTATGGTTACAATTTCACGTCGTTCGGATGTGGGGTTTATTGGGTGTATGGTGAGGATCGTTCAATGGTTACCGATCATCGATCGGGGCCATAGTTTTGGGGACAGGGTTGATGTTATATTTAGAACCTAGACTCTAAGTTTCATGAACATGCAAGGGTCCTGATCGCCCACCTAAGAAAAGGTGAAATTTGCAATGATTACTTGGGTTAGTTTATGTGGGTGTGGATTTGCAGTTACAAGCGTTGTTGCTGATTCTTACAACTACGCCATTTCTGGCACTGATTTCCCAATGGCGTCCGTCCATGGTCGTCAAGCTCGGCGAGAGGGCCGTCCTATTTAAGTTTCGGGTCCGGTGGTCCACTAACGAGCGGTCCAAAACTTGTTTGGAGATTTTAACTATTTCTAGAATACAGTTGAAGGTGGGATTTCTTGGGTATAATATGTGGGATTTGATCTACTTATGTTTAAAGTTTGGCTGCTAGAAAGTTAGTGGAATTGGTGTTCTAGCCAAATCCCTTCTCGCCTCTTAATTCCTAAGTCATACGGGACATTGGTCTAATTTGGGTTATGAGTGTGATCTAACCCGTTAGTTGTGCGGTTCTTAACTAAATGTTCATTATGTTGTGGTTAGATGGATTTACTGACGGTGATGTCTGCTAGATCTTAGCCCTAGATTCCTAGATTACATGATTAGGCCCAAGATTCAGATGATCAAGTGCACTCATTAGCTTTCTAAAGGCGTTTAATTGAGTTTGTATGGTTCTTCAGTTGTTCCGAATAATTTAGTAGTTGGTTTCTTAGATATCGGCTCTCGACTCATCGATCTCAAGGTTAGGACCAGGATTGAGCGATCAGGTGAAGTTAGTGGCTCTCTAAGGATGTATAACCGAACTTGTACGGTTAGATTTTGCGTAGTAGAGTAATCCTCACATTCTATTGAATTTGGATTCTCATAATTGAGGTTTCCTAGGCACTTTCTAGATATTTCGAGTCTGAATACGGGTACATGCACCTATGTTTGCCTAACAATTCAGAAAAATTTCTAGTGACGCCCGAGAACATACAACACCCGAGTTGGAGAAAATCCGGGGGGGTTACAGTTTTTTTCTTTTATTATTATTATTATTATTATTTTAGTCATGCAACGCACCCACCCTGTTAAGCGGGCAACACACCGACTTGGTTAGTCACACGATGCACCCACCCACTAGTGGGGTTAGTGTGTATCCTTAGCACTCGAACCTGAGACCTGTTGTTGAAACGCCTAGGCGTCTTCCGGCTGGGACAAAGTGATCCTCCCCCCACCCCAACTCGTTCGAGCATTTCTTTCGACCACCTATGTTGTTCTGCAGAAATCACCTCACTTGCCAATTCAAGTTGTAGGCTGTCCCCCTCTGCTATACTTTCCTCCCTGTCATCGATTGCATCGGGCGCAACTAAAGGGGACCTTGTAGATATGAAGATTTGTAGAGGAGAGGGAGAAAGAAGAATGAAGTAGAGAGAGGGAGAGAGAGATGCACGGCTGCTGAACTTCTGTGTTATTGTAGATTAGAAAACCTACACAACACACATGTATACATTACTTAAAAGGAAAAGATATAGTGCTCCACTGGGGTACATAAAATCGTACACGCGCACAACCCAAGTACACATATTTCCACACTCCCCCTCAAGTTGGTGTATGAATATCTGTCATTCCCAATTTGCTTGAAATCTCTTGTAACATAAGATGTAACGCCCTAGATTTTCGAGATTTATTTGAAAATTTTTGAAAATTGATTTTTAATTTATTTTTTATTAATTATCGTACATTTACCGTTGATTTACGAATAGCGGGACATCCGTAGGAGATCTGATAGGCGACCCTCTACAAAAGTTGCTTAGAATGATCCCATAAACATCGTAGAAAGATCAAATTTAAAAAAATCACGCACTTTTTAGATAATTACGAAAATGCCATTAATTAAACTTAAGTTAAGATGCCATTTTTAAGTATTATAGTTTCTGACGATCACTTTCATGCAAAACCCTGGATTTAAGCTTTTGGCCTCATATTAACCATACACATCAAATTTCAGCCCTTAAATCATAGTAGAAGTGGTCCGATTGTCAAATCAGCCCCTTAACCCTTGATTTTCATGTCCATCGAGTGAGGAAAGTAGATGGTTAGTCGTAGTCGAATATTTCTCTTCATATGAGTGACTTGGATCGTCTTTATCATGGACCAATAGTGTGATTTGAGTGCCCCACCTTGATAAGCATCTTTCTTATGCGCGAAGTTATCCCGTTTTAGAAATTAATGAGTTACCAACTCTTTTTAAATCTGAACCTTTCAATTTACCCACTTATCACCGCCAATCGCTTCTCAAATTTGGACCACCCATTATACTCATATGACTACGAGTTTACACAAAGTTTGGACCTCGATCTATAATCCTACACCGTTGAACCACAAAGCCAGCACCTTCCTTTTCCGCCAAAAGTTGAAATTTCAGATCTAGGCATTTCTCACCATCAATCAACCACTAAACTTTGTACAATTATTTGCCTATCATGACCATATATTTTTCTAAAATTTGGGCCCTGATCATCAAGCGTAGACCGTTAATTGAGATTAAGCCCATTTTAGCACCCGTCAGGCCATTTTCAAGGATCGGCCAATCTAGAATGTGGATCATCAAGAAATTTACGTATTCTGACTCTAATCATTTAGCTTAATAAGATGAACGGATTGGAATTGATCAAAGATCATCCGAATATTGAGATTTGAGAAACCCACCTCAACAGGTTGTTACACAAGACCTCGCGTGCACATCCCTCTCCATATTTCTACTACGCACCCCCAAATCCTTCTCCTAACCCTAGCCTCCATGCCCTAGAGAAGAGAGAGAGAGAGAGAGAGAGAGAGAGAGAGAGAGAGAGAGAGAGTTCTTTCTCATATTTTTCCAGCGGCTAGGATCTTCTACAACCCTCTTCTTCTAAGTCCATCCTAAGGTGAGGATTTTCCTTCAAGCCTTTCATTAATAATATCACGATTATCATAAGTTTCTTTTGTGGCATGTGAAGTTGTTTTGTTTTGAATTACTTATCCATATAACGTGAAGTTTGATGTGAGATATGTAATGAATATCATTATATGGTGATGTGATTCCTTTTTTTTTAGATTTTTTATTAAGAAGCCTGTGTATTTGTGTTATTTTTTTGAAATCTATGCCCTTATTTTCGTAGTCCATGTATTACAAGTAAGATTGATTTTCATATTGTGATATGAAATATGTGTATAAGATCATCATATAGACATCCCATTATTATATACTCTTTGTCCCTAAGTTGGTAAAATTATTCGATGTAGAGAGATGGAATCCGTGAGAGGTGTCCATGATGGAAGAATATATCTTGACTTAACTGAGAGAATGAAGTGATTGTTTGTTAATGGATCCTTACATATACATGATGCTTGATTTGATCCATTTACAGTACATGGGTATTTTAATGAATTTGGTCATGATGTACAACATTGGCTTTTTGGGACATGATGAAATCATAAAACGGGAAAATGAGTGGACACTAATGGTATACAAATTCTCATGAGCCGGGGTTGGTGCTATGGACACTAATCTTGTGCTGTCGGCCTATGCTGGGTTGCTTGCGACTCCCCACAGTGACCATTGAGTTTTATTGAAATCGGTTGTATGCGAAAACACTTAAATAAAGGTGAAACTAAAGTCATGCATTCACTTGGCTCCATGTGGGTGTACAGAATTGAGAATAGGCTAGAGCGTCCTACTTCTCCCGTACACTGTCAAGTGTAGATTTGGGCTATGAGCGTCCCGTTTCTCACGTGGTCGGGCAAAACTATGGGCTTGTGCGTCTCAGGAACCTCTGGTGACTAGTGGCTAGCATGGAGTCGTAACAGGGAGTCTCCCACTTTATGGATTGTGATTCTAGCCAGGGTGCCTTAGCCAGAGCATGCATTCCATGCATCGCATTAACAAAGATTTTTAGTTGGTTGTTTTGATTTGATTAAATGATAATATACTGCTTGCGTTTACTCTGTACAGTTATTATTATTCTTGATTGTCTTGGAGGAAATATTCCCCACTATGATAGCGTTTAACGCTATCCCAAACACAATTTAGGTGACGCTGGTGAAGATCCAGGTATTGAACCCGATTTTTAAGGAGAAGAGTTCCATGGTTCGTATAATCACATGGCGGACGACGATGTTAGAGAAATTTATTAAATATTTCTTTTGAGTAGTTGATACATTTATGGAATTGTAATAAGTCTTCAAGAGAAGACATGATTTTGTATTTTAATTAATCAGTATGGATATTGGTTGGTTCCTTTATTTAAACATTGATGATGACGTAGTAAGTTTGATAGAATAAGATGATAATTGTTTCCGCCATTGTGCTTGAATGCTATATTTTATTATTTGACAAATTAGTTATTCCATAAGTTACTTGGGAATTCGACTGTTGTGTTATACACGAAAGTCGAAAATCTCGGGACGTTACATAAGAGGACTGAGTACTTTGGTGAAAATGTCAGGTAACTGCTCAGTTAACTTGACAAATGGAGTGCACAGCATTCTAGAGGAAATCTTCTCTCGAATGAAATGGAGATTGACTTCAATATTCTTCTTTCTTTCATGAAAGACTGAGTTAGATGCAATATGATTGGCAGTTTGATTATCACAGTAAAGAGGAATAACAAAGTTGATAGGGAAACCAAAGTCTACCATAATGGATCTCAACCATAGAATCTCACAAGTCCCCTGAGCCATAGCTCGATATTCGGCTTTTGCATTGGATCTAGACACCACTAATTGTTTTTTACCTCTCCAAGTCACCAAATTACCTCCAACAAAGGTATAATAGCCAGAGGTTGACTTCCTATCAGTTGGACACCCTGCCCAATCAGCATCAGAGTATCCAACAATCTAAACATGCCCATGATTAGCATACAAAATACCTTGTCTTGGGCATGATTTCAACTACCTCAGTATATGGTACACAACATCAAGATGTGACGATTTCGGTGAATGCATGAACCGGCTAACAACACTCACAGCATGAGTGATATCTGGTCTTGTAATAGTTAGATAAATCAACTTCCCAACCAATCTTTGATACATGCCAGGATCTGTCAGACTATCACCCTCGGATTCATGTAAAGAATGTTTTGGATCCATATGTGATGAAGCGGGATGAGTACTAATCTTACCAGTCTCATTGAGCAAGTCTAGAGTACTTTCTCTGAGATATGAATATACCCTTGGATGACCGAGCAACTTCAATCCCTAATTTCAAATTCCTTGTTCAGCATTGTTTGACGTACTCTATAAAGTCCAAATCATCTCTAGTGACAACTATATCATTCACATATACAAGTATAATGGTTCGACCTTCACGTTGAGTGTGAACAAACATAATATGATTTGACTGGCATTGCCTAAAGCCAAAGGAGAGAACAACAGAACTGAACTGGGCAAACCACGCTCTTGGAGATCGTTTAAGGCCATAAAGAGCCTTTTTCAGCTTACACACTTTCCTAGTCTCCTCCTTCAGCTGAAATCCTGGAGGGAGATCCATATAGACTTCTTCGGTGATATCGTCGTCGAGGAAGACATTCTTAACATTGAGTTGATATAATGGGCAGGAAAGACTAGCAACTGAGGAGATGATCAAGTAAACAGAGTTTAGTTTGGCCATAGGAGAGAGTCTCATGATAATCAGCTCCATAATTTTACATGTAACCTTTAGTGATGAGCCATGCCTTGTATCGTTCAATAGATCCATCAACCCGATACTTGATAGAAAACACCCACTTGCACCCCATAGTATGCTTCCCTGCAGGTAAAGGAACAAGATCCCATGTGCCATTATTATCTAGTGCAGTCATCTCTGTCTCCATCGCTTACTTCCAAGCAGGAACTACAAGAGCCTCACCAATTGTTTTGGGAATAAAAGAAGAAGAGATGGAGGCAAGAAAAGCACGATGTGTAGGAGGTACAGAATCATAAGAAACAAAGTTAGAAATAGGATGCAAGGTTGGATGATGGCTACAAGTTCGAGAAGCAATAGGAGAAGATGGATGAATAATGGTGGGAGAATTACTTGATGTAGGAAGAGAAGCTATTCCGAGCATTGCTGGTTGCCTTGATTTCCTACGAACATAGGTTAGAATCTACCTAGGTGCCGCAGGAGGAGAAACAGACTAATCGCTAACTACAGGCATAGGCAAGGTGTCCCATAGCGGTATCGGTGGGCGTAATGGTGCCCACCGTTACCGATACGGATATGGGGGCGTATCGGGCCGTATCGGGCGATACGGCCCCTGTAACGATTGATTTTTTTTTTTTCCAAAAAAATCTAAAACAATGCGGATTAAATCCAGAAAATTCCAAACATCCCAATTATGCATTCATTTATAATTTTGAACATGTTTATGGTGGTGAAGTGGTCCACTCTTTAGTGAAAAAGCTGTATCAGGCTGTCTGATGAATTTATGAAGCTGACAACCTGGAATTAACTACAAAACTTATAAATTCAAATTTCTAACTGTCTAATACCAATAATAGGTATATTAGAATAAATGTAACATCAAAGTATTTCAATTTTTACATGTGGAGTGAGGATTGGGGAATGAGGACTTGCAAAAAGTAATGTATAAGACTTCTTCTATCTTGAATCTATGATTCTTGTTCTGCCAATTTGTCATTCTAAAGTAGAAAAAAAAATTAGGACTTGCAACTTTATATTATTTACATACCTGAGGAGTGAGGATTGGGGAATGAGGACTTGCAAAAAGTAATGTATAAGACTTCTTCTATCTTGAATCTATGATTCTTGTTCTGCCAATTTGTCATTCTAAAGTAGAAAAAAAAATTAGTAGTACCTGATATACTCCCCTGCAAGCACATTGATTAAAGATTACTTGACTGGCTATCACTTGTCAGGGGAGTTATTTTAAACACAAGTTCAACAATGTAAAGTGTGTGTTTTCTTGGTGAATGTGTGACCATGTGGGTAATGGAAAAGACTCACCAGACCGAACTCACCACCAAAATGAAAATATGCTTTGTTGTGGTTGCTCAACCTCCACGTCTTCGTCATTATCATCGGGTTGTTGCGGTTGTGGAATAGTTGTTGCATATCCATAATATCCAGTGCCGAAGGGAAAGACCAGGTTAACGAAACCCGATGATGACTGATCCTGACTAGGCAAAGATTCTGACCCCGAGTAAGGATATCCACTAGTGCCCGTCGAATAGCCGTGCCCATAGTGGTACTCGTATTCAGGCTGTTGAGATTGAGATGAATAACTAGGATTTTGTTCATATGGTAGATGTGGATCAGCGTGAGGACTACTCCAACATAAAAGTGGTGGAACAGGTTCCCTATAATCCCATTGTTCGACCCCTCCGGCCCCGCCTACTTTGTCGATGCTTATAAGCCTCGCAATCCATAGACGGTTGTATGGTGGTATCAGTGGCCTTAGTAGGTTGAGCAATGACAGAAGTGGGACCAGCATTAGGTGCATCATCATCGTCATCATCATCATCATCATCATCATCATCATCTGTTTCAGTAACGCTAGAGCTCGCAGTCTTCTGCTGACTTTGCATGAAATCCGCCCCCCTTTCTAGGTCCAACACAAATGTACGACTCTCTTGCTGCGCCTTGCATATTTCTTGGTCTTTGTAACACCCCAAGATTTCGGCTCTCGTGTACATCACGACGGCCGAATTCCCAAGGTTATTTGGAATGTGTGAGGGTTATACCCCTTACATAATTTTCACACAAACATGCACATTTCACACTATTTGGAAACCATGAGTAAGACGGTGGAACCAAACTTATATATTATTTCATTAACTAAACTAAATCATCAAACCATGTAATCGTCATTTAATCAATCACCATGTTCACAACTATGTCCTCCCGTTGGGACTTATCACAATTCAAATACTTAATAAATGCTAGAACTATGAATGACTATGCGGTCTCGTCTTCCACCATCTGCTCCCACGAGCCATCATAATCGTCTCCTTGAGGCTCGGGCTCCTGAGGATCGTTACCTACATGTTCTAAATTATTTCCACAAAACATTGTCAAAAGCGGCATAGTGAAGAACTACTTTAAAGTTGGAAATAATAATCGCATAAAAATCATAACAAAACATATGTTACTCTTTCTTAATGCAATGCATGATAATGCATGACCCAGCGTAGGAATCCTTAGACATGCCGCCAGGGGTTTTGGGACAAGCAAGCCCATAATTTTGCCCGACCACGTGAGAAACGGGACGCTCATAGCCCAAATCTACACGTGACAGTGTATGGGAGAAGTAGAACGCTTCGGCCTATTCTCAATTCCATACACCCACATGGAGCCACGTGTATGCATGAATTAGCCATTCTTTATTATTATTATCAATTTACACCAAGCCACTTAACGTCTAACCAACCTTTGGTACCACCACATCGTTCCTTATAGTTCATCACTCATCAAAATAGTCGTAACCGACGCATCACATCCCAGGATGGCGGCCTGTACTACTAAGCTTCATAACAACCATGCTCAACTATAGTCTTATGGAGATCTTTAACAACTTTAGGAATAATAATAATAATAGTAAATATAATAAATAATAGTAATAAATTGATTTAACAACCACTTAATCGGGCGATCTTGATACCACCACCACAGATCAGGGTGGCCACTTAACCGGACAAGCTAAAAGCATCGTCTCAGGTTATGGCAACCTCTTAACCGGGTGTTCCGATATTCACCACCACAGATCAGGGTCCATCCATATATATATAAAAGGAATATAACAATATAAGAATCTCCATTAGACAATCACAACTATTCTTTATACAATATGGAAGGAAAGGTGGTCCTTTTAAAGATGGTTACACAAATCTCATATGTGCAACAAACATAATTCTATTCCTTACTAGTTCTCTAAGTCTAATGAATGTCCTTATCACCATGAGATGGAAAAAGTATCTAAAAGCATTCATATATAGTTAACTAAGGAGACAACAAAGAAACACATGTAAACAAAAGCATATAAGAATTATCAATCTACAAAACATGAGATTATTAACCCAATCTTAAAGAGTCCTCACCTTCTGATCTTCGGCTAATTAGAGATATAAGATGATGAAATAATAGCAAGATGATACTCTCTCTCTCTCTCTCTCTCTCTCTCTCTCTCTCTCTCTCTCAAATTCGTGATGGGGTTCACCTCTGGCTAAGAGAGGCCCTATATATAGAGGTAGGGTCGGAATTAGGGTTTTAAGGAAGCTACACCATCCTCGGATGAACGGTTGCGGTTTAAAGTAGAAATACATCATCTTTCGAGCCGTTTTGGAAGGTGTACACAACATGGTTTGAGGAGAGATTCCACATGTTTGTTAAGTCAAGTATGGGCTACAAAATGGTCGTGACGGATTTTGGAATGAGGCCCACTAAGTGATGAACGGTCCACGAGAAGAAAATAGGAAATAATGAGTTTAGAATTAGGAACTTTTGAACGGGCGGTTTATCTGACAATCGGACACCTATGGTGGGTTTAGATGGGTCCAATGAGGCAGGTAGGGTCCACAAACTGAGGGTTCGCGGCCGTTTGATAGGGTTTTAGCGCAAGAGGAGATTCTAGAGAATTCCTGCACAAGGTGGGAGAGATTTCCGTTTTTTGAGGTGATTCTTAACGTTGATTAGCTAGAAATGATCATTAAGATCCTCTAGAAGCTTTCCTAAGATCCCATGCGAAGAGGTTTCCTGGATTGGAAGATCCAAGTTTCCAACGGTTGGAAGGGAAGATGAGATCGGGCTCGATTCGCGAAGAAATTTGGTAGGAGGGGGTTTTGGAGGGTAAGGAAGAAGATGGACGGCTTGGATTTCTGAACCGAGGCCCACATGATGGACCGTGGAGAGGGCAGCGGTGGCAGCAGTATATGTGAAGAATCATTGCCCACGTTCTTGTTTTAGAAAGCACGGTCAAACGTGCATTGACCGTGCACTTTAACGTGCATGTTGTGCACGTGGGTCCCACCATAATGTATATATGAAATCCATTCTGACCAACAGGTCGGCAACGTAGTTTGAAGGGGTGCCAAAAAAAATTGGCCAGTTTCGAGATCGAATGGCCCACTTATAGACCGGTTTCTGATTTACCTATTTGTGGGATGATTGGAGGGCTGAAATTCGACGTGTACGGTTAAAATATGCCCAAACGCTTATACGTAAGGTATTGCGTCTTAATGATCGCTAGAAAATAGCGTACTTAAAAATGGCATGTTAACTTAAGTTTAACCAATGGCATTTCTGTAATTTTTGCAAATCTTCGAGTTTAGTGGAATCTAACCCTTCTAAGTTATTAATGGGATTATTCTAAGCAACTTTAATAAATGGTACTCCATATGATCTCCTACGGATGTCCCGTTATTCGAATTTTAATATTAACGGTCGATATTTAATATTACAAAAATAGAAATAAATTTCAAAAAAAAAAATTTAAGATAACTACGGTAAATCCGGGGCATTACAGTCTTCAACTTATATTTCTTTACTATCCTCTCCTATTTCTTTTTCCCTTGCTTCCAACCAAGTTAGAAGTTGGTCTTCTTCATCATAAATATTGTCCAAGTTTATTGGATGATAATCCACATCACCGGCATTGTTGGCGCTAAGCCTCCTTTGATACATGCGCATTCTTAGTCTCATGTTGTAATGCATAAAGACAAGTCTATCTAACATCCTAGTCTGCAATCTATTTTTATTCTTTGTATGAATAAGTGCAAAACAACTCCAATTTCTTTCACAACTAGAGGAAGACGCTATCTGGCTCAAAATCCTCACTGCAATTTTTTGGAGAGCTGGTGCAGTCTCTCCGAAATGCATTCGGCGGGTTACAACCTGGATACTGCATGTTGTGCAAGAGTATCTGAAAAGCTACCCTGACGACTTCCAAATATATCCAATTCATTCAAAGCCCTTATTTGTGCATCTAAGTCAGGCTCTAATCTCTTTATCACATTCTTTAATCCAATAAGAACCCATCATCCATAACAATATAATTGGGCATATCTATACCTAGGATTTAGGTAATAACCTGCAGTATGAATATCGTGCTGGAGCTGCTTTGTCCATATTTTGTTGATCAAATTCCAGTAAGATTGCTAGCTTGAACAATTACGTTGAATTGCCAACTTCGCCTTATCCATGACATTGTAGAGGAAGCCCATCGTAGGCGCTTCATCGGTTTCAACAAGACGAAGTACCCTGATTAGTGGTTCTATCACCTTCAAAATTTTCTTAACCCTCTTCCAATATTTTTTGTCTCTTATGGTGTTTTCAACATCAACCGGCATCCCTGATGTCTTCTTCCATGTTTTGTGTTGAACCATTGTTGGGAAGCAAACATTTCATTTAACTCTCCCCTATACTGATACAAACTCACTAAAGCTATAAAGTTGCAAATCTTGTCGCCGCTGGCTTAAGCAACTCTCGTCCCTTCGTGAACTTCCTCATTATTGTGACTATGTGATCATGGTTGTCAATAAATGTTGTCACTTCTTTTGCTTTTTCAACCATTTCTTTGACATTCATTCTCTTTCCAATATCTTCCAATATAAGATCAATACAATGTACAACACACAGTGACCAAAATAAATGTGGTCTCTTTAGCATCAACATATTTTCTACAGACTTATATGTTGCTTCATTATCTATCACAATGTGCACCACATTCTCCTCCAAAATCTCATCCACTATTTTATCCATCAGGCTAAAAATATATTTAGCATTCTTTATTTCATTTGAAGCATCAA
Source organism: Liriodendron chinense (assembly GCA_003013855.2). Lineage (NCBI taxonomy): Eukaryota > Viridiplantae > Streptophyta > Magnoliopsida > Magnoliales > Magnoliaceae > Liriodendron > Liriodendron chinense. Next base: position 8,434,669 of record ML058429.1, read on the forward strand.
TTGACTTGTAGTACACTGTTTCCAAGTGGCAATACACCATGAAGTTGATCATGTTCCGTCTTGTTTGGCCAGTCCAACCATCACACATGATTGTGCATCCCCTAGCTTGCCATATGAGTTTAAAGGTACTTATGTATGCCTTTGTATCCGCATACTCTGCATTTGTCCATTTTCCCATAATCTCCTTGGTTGTGGGAGCTTTAAGTCATTCGCCTACTTTTGCTGCTGCATCAATTACCACTTGCCAATATGGAAAATTGGCTGCATTAGGGGGTATGTTGGCATGTATAAATAACTTTGCTGCTGCCTTACCCAGTTTCTCAACAAAAGTTCTACTCTACATTTGTTTTATCTTCTTTTGTTTACTTGATTCTTTCCTAAAGAGGATCGGATCAACAGAGGGTCTCCTAGGCACATCTACTTCTTCCACATCTACATCTATAGGAGCTGCACGTGATGATGTCTCCCGCCGGCTATTTAACATACGTCTTAATCCACCAAACCTACCCCCTCCAACCCTGGCTGCAGCTCCCGTTGGGGCTGCAGTTGTACTCCCCTGGCCACTCCCACTCGCACTCGCACTTGAACCAAACATGCGTCAACGTTCTTCCTCTTCATGAGCATAGCGCACGCTCTCTCCTAGCTATAGTCATTTCTCGATCATAATCTTCCTCAGAATCAATGATATCTTCGCCATGAACGCCCATATATTCTGGACCAAACGCCTCCTGTCAGGCCGCATTCAGGATATCATCTTTCTTTTTCTGCACAGCAACTCGTTTCCCCTTCGACTCATCTAAATTGGCGTGCATCATGGTCATTATCTCTTTGGGAACTCGGGTGCATCCCGCAACTTGACCCTTTTGATGTGCCAAATGTTGTTTAAGTCGTGTAATTCCACCACTTAATAGTTGTATTTTATTTAGTGCCTTCCACCACCTACCCTCTGACAATGTTCCCATCCAATATCCTCAATTGCAGTTCCACTTCCAGTTCCTTGATGGCCAGACCCAGACATTTTTTAATTAGAGATGGCCTATGTTATATACCGAGTCTGAGATTGAATTACTTAGATTTTGAAACTTATAAATGTAATTGTAAATATTAAATACAACTAATGAAATCAAGTACTAAATTCAAATACTAAACCCTATGGGCTACGAAGCTCCAAAATGGCAAAAACTTGTATATATATATATATTAGTCATTAATCTGTAAATATAATCAAATAAAAAAATAGCAAATCATGTGCATAATCTATAAAATGCACATGATTGTATTCTACTATAAGTAACACATGTTATCCAACCTTAAACCAGAAAAAAATTTGAAAAAAAATGATTTTTCCTAATTTTTAAAAATATTTCAAAATTAAAAAAATACAAAAAAAATAGCAAATCATGTGCATAATTTGTAAAATGTACATGATTGCGTTCCACTATAATTAACACATGTTATCCAACCTTTAAACCAGAAGTATTTTTTGAAAAACATGATTTTCCCTAATTTTTAAAATTATTCTGAAATTAATCCAAAATTAAAAAAATAGCAAATCATGTGCATAATCTATAAAATGCACATGACTGTGTTCTACTATAATTAACACATGTTATCCAACCTTTAAACCAGAATTGTTTTTTGAAAAAAATGATTTTCCCTAATTTTTAAAATTATTCCGAAATTAATCCAAAATTAAAAAAATACAAAAAAATAGCAAATCATGTGCATAATCTGTAAAATTCACATGATTGTGTTCTACTATAAGTAACACATGTTATCCAACCTTTAAGCTAAAAATATTTTTTGGAAAAAATGATTTTCCCTAATTTTTAAAATTATTCCAAAAGTAATCCGAAATTAAGAAAAATACATAAAAATAGAAAATCATGTGCATAATCTTTAAAATTCACATGATTGTGTTCTACTATACGTAACATATGTTATCCAACCTTTAAACCAGAATTTTATTTTGAAAAAAATGATTTTCCCTAATTTTTAAAATTATTCCGAAGTAATCCGAAATTAAAAAAATACAAAAAAAATAGCAAATCATGTGCATAATATGTAAAATGCACATGATTGTGCTCTACTATAAGTAACACATGTTATGCAACTATTAAACCAGAAAAAAAAAAAAACATGATTTTTACTAATTTTTAATATTAATCCGAAAATAGTCCAAAATTAAGAAAAATATATAAAAATCAGTTGCATAATCTTAAAATGCACATTTAATATTTTACAATGGTTAGAACATCATATCAAAGTGAAAAAACAGCGATTAGAGAAAGAAAAAAGGTATCAATACCTATTTTCGGATTTCTTTGGAAAATGGTCCACAGAGCTTCGATTCATCCAAATCGTAGCAATTGATCGTTTTAATCCTCCAAAATAGACTAAGAGTGGTTGGTTTTAGTAAAAGAATAGAGTAGGAAAGAAATCAGAGAAGAAAAGTGTGGAAAAACAAAAAAAACATCAAATTTAAAAGAACAAAAAAAAAAAACTAGCCGTTTTCTGATCGTTAAAGTTCGATTTTTTGGGGGTCACCTTTTTTACCTCATATCGTGTAACAGGTTGGGCCGTTTCCGATACATATCGGCCGATACGGCCGATACGTATCCGTTTTGGGACACCTTGGGCATAGGGCATAGGTAAAGGAGCATGGGGGTTAGCCAAATCTGAAGAATCAGACAAGGTAGAGAAAGGGCGATTCTAAAACAATGTGACGTCCATAGACATGTAGTACTTTTTATTGCATGGATCATAACACTTACAGCCTTTGTGCTGCTCAAGAAAGACGCACTTGATGGACCGATTTGAAAACTTGTCTCGGGATTGACCTAGGGAATGAACAAAACAAATACATCCAAAGACCTTACCTTGGGAGGAATGTTAAACAAGTTACAATCAGGCTCAAGTGTATGAAAGGGAGTCTTGCCGTTTAAGACATGAGAGGATATGCGATTAATTAAGTAGCAAGAGGTCAACAAGGCAGCAGACTGGTATGATTTGGGAACTTTCATTCCAATCAAAAGAGAGCGAGTAACTTCCAAAAGATGGCGATTTTTGCACTCAACCACTCCATTTTGTTGTGGAGTGTAACAACACATGAAAACTGATGCAAAATACCATTTTGTTGAAGATAAGATGTAAAGTTTTAGAGTATATACTCGCCCCCATTATCAGACCGAATGGACTTAATATCACAACCATGCTGAGTTTTAATTAGTTGATGAAATGTTTTAAACAAGTGTGGCAATTCATGACGCCTTTTCATTAAATAAACCCAAGTAACACGCGAGAAATCATCAATGAAAGTCACAAAGTATGAAAAACCATCAATTGAATTTACTGGATTCAGACCCCAAATATCAGAATATATCAAGGTAAGCATTTTATTAGCACGGTGTGATAATGCAGGAAATGATGTTCGTTCATGTTTGCTAAACTAACATGTTTCACATTGAAAAGAAAAATTATTCAACTTATTAAACTTAGGAAAAAAATTGTTATGTTTTAATTGACACATGACCTAGATGTGCATGCCATAAGGCAACGGACTCCTGACTAGACTTGAAATCCTGAGACGTGCATGCCATAAGGCAACGGACTCCTGACTAGACTTGAAATCCTAAGACGTAGAAGTAAAGGAACTCGATGCAGCATCACTCCTAGCAGATAGCTCCCCTTGATGTAAGAAGTAAAGACTGCCACGCTCATTGCCCACACCAATAGTCTTCTTTGTACTCAAGTCCTGAAAGATGCAATGAGAAGGAAAGAAAATCACAAAGCAGTTGAGAGCTTTGGTAAGGCTATGTACAGAAATCAAATTTGTACGAAATTTAGGAACATAGTGAACATTGGACAGAGTAAGATTAGGAGACAAAGACATAGAACCAATAAATTCTACAGGGGTAGAAGTTCCATAAGCTAGACATACCAAACAGTTACAAGTAAAAGAACTAGATGGAATCAAGAAAGTGTGCTCACCAATCATATGATCCGATGTGCTTGAATCAATAATCCAGGTCGCAGGAGTAGAAGAGGCATGAAGTGCAGTACTTGTGGTCGCAACAAATGAGGAGAAAGATGGCTGTGAAGCAGTAGGGGCAGGAGTCACAGACTGAGTCTCAAGTAATCGAAGGCACTGAAGATCCATAGCATCTGCTCTGGTCATGGTAACTGTGTTTGACTGATTAGGAACAGGTGATTGGTCAGAAGATCGACCACTAGAATGATTCGAGATAGTCTCAATCGCATCAAAAGTCGCAACATGAGCAGTAGGACGCCCATGTAATTTAAAGCACTTATCTCGGGTATGTCCAGACTGACTACAGAAGGTGCACATAAACCTGCCACGACCACGGCCACGTCCTCTGATACTACCTCCTCGAGAATTTGAACCACCACCTCGGTCACCAGATGGAACAATGGTGGAGACGAATGCAGTCTTTTCCTGAATAGCAACATATGCTAGTATCACTCGCCTATGGGCTTCCTCTGTATGAACGATGGAATATGCTGCTTGAAGAGAAGCAAATGAGGTAGTAGCAACCAGTTGAGTACGAAGAGCCTCATACTCACTGTTCAATCCTGCCAAAAATTTATGCCTTTGCTTCATCTTCCCTTAACCTTGCAATCTCTGCACTCTGGCTGTCTGGAAGATCACTCAAGGGTTGCAGATGACTTAGCTCTTCCTACCGACTCTGTAATGCACCAAAGTACTCAGTAACTGACAAGTTTTCTTGAGTGAAAGAATAAAGTTCAGTGGTTAACTGATAGATACGGGGCTAGTTAGAAATGGTCCCATATGTCTCATTTAGGGATTTCCACAAGTCGGCAGCAAAATCATATAAGAAATAGGAAGAAGCAATTCTCGGTTCCATAGAATTGAGGATCAACCCCATAACAATAGCATTTGAGGAGTCCCATGCATCAATCTTTGATGAATCACCAGAAGACGGCCTCTTGGGTTGAATGGGGAAGAAGAAGAAGAAGAAGGCGTTGAATGGAGAAGGAGAGCAGAGAAGTTGTAGAATCCACCACCAAGCTAGATGTTACCCTTCCACAATATGATTGGAAGGGAGGGTTTTCTCACAAACTCTAAAGGAAGATGAAGAAGAAAACTCTGTCAAGGATGGAAGCCCCTTTTCTCTTGCTTTGCTCAACCGTACCATGGGGTTGGACGTCCCCCCCTTGGCTTTTATAATAAAACTTTAAAGAAATTACAAATATGCCCTTACTTAAAGTTCAATGGACCATACTCAAAACTAGACATGCAAATCAACTAAAAAAATCTAAACCGTCCAATAAATCTTAAAAATCACATAAAATATAAATAAAATAAAAATCAAGGTCTAAGGGGCCTAGATCAGGAAGATCTGACAGTCCAATGGACCCCAAATTAAAAACCTATGGCTAAGAACTCCCAAAAAGCAGCCCACATGCATCATCCCGATATGGGGGTTTTTTTATTGACGTCCAATGCATGTGGGGTCTTCAAATTGGCCCGACGGGCGCCACCTGGAAGTCGTCTCCTATCTATAGAGAAAGTTGTGATGATATTGGTGGTCACCTTCATCTTTGGTACACTCGAGTAGGTCCTCTGATGTCCCCATCAACTCTCCCCAGCTGAGAAGAATTCGCCACTGGCGAAATAAAACTGTAGTAGCGCTCGAGGAGGTCGGGATCAATGCTCTGGAACTCTGCCTCTGTAATCCAAGTGTTATCTGACTTTGGCCTGTTCTTCTACTTCATGAGGTATTTCTGGTATCCTCCATGGTGGGTGGAAACCGCTTAGTCATTCAAACATCCTCGATCTCCTTTCTGTCTAGGTAGTGATGGAAGAGAAGGCAATGGGTGGGAAGTAGGGTCTGGCAAAGGCCATGGGCTGTGGTCGGGGTCAGGTACACCATCATCTGGAGTAGGAAAAAGGTTTGTAGGAGGGCTAGAAGATGGAGGTGTGGGTCCGTCACAAAGCACAAGGTCGTCCATGTTGAATGTGGCACTAATGCCCATGTCAGATGGAAAATCCACCAGATACGCATTAGAGTCCACTCTTGTCAAAATTTGATATGAACCTGCGCAGCGTGCATGCAATTTCCTCACGATTCCCTGTGGAAATCGTTCGAGCCTAATACAAACCATGACGTAGTCGCCCACATGAAATTCCTTAAACCTACGACGTGAATCTACAGAGGGTTTTTAATGTTGATTACTAGCATTAATGTGCCTCTTGATCTCACTATGCAAGTCATGAATATGCCGTGCAGATGCTTCTACGGACTTAGATGACCTATGTGAAACGGACATGAATGAAACTATAGGACGCTCCGGTGAAGCAATGGACTCAAAATAGACAACTCTATTATCTAGAACTCGGAAGATTATAACAAAAGAACACTTCTTGTGGGTAACATATAATTTCTAATTTTTTAGTATCCCACAAACTTGCTCTAACTGATAGAGGTATTGCTCATTGTAAGTGTTATAAACAAGGATAATGTTTAGGTATCCCAATACCTGAGAACACACACTTTTGATGCCAAGTCTTGTGTAGATCTTGGCATCGACCATTATGTCCAACATGTCACCAAGATGTGGGGTAGGGGATCTGGCTATACATCCATCATGTCGTGAATATGTCGTAAAGTGAACTGACATTTGACTGAGATTTTGTGGACAGCCAGAATTTGCCCACAGGTGCATCACGTGCCATCGTTCTTAGAAGTGAACGCGGGGGGGGGGGGGGGGGGGGGGGGGGGGGGGGGGGGAGTGAACTCTTCACAAAGAAGCTTATCAAATTGCCTCTGCATTTTCGCATGCTCCGTGGGGTTCACTTGGTAGAGGAGAAAGCTCGTTAAAGTCGACCCAGGGACAAGATCAATAGCGTATTGAATGTCCCGCTTGGGTGGAAGTTCATCCCATAAGTCATCAGGTGTGGTATCACAAGTCCTTTCCAAGTCCACATCACTAGTCATGTGGGTGTCCATCATCGTATCCACACTAGTCTCTTTTTCAAACCCATTCGCATTCACTATGGTAAGAGACTTAGATTGGGACTCCAAATTATTCAAGTCACATATGACAATTGGAACTGGTGCAGCCTCAATTTCTCTGACCTCTTCGTCACCAACACCCACTCCTTCATATTCAACAATGGTGAGTGACACCTCGATTTCTTCTTCGTCATCACTATCAATTTCAGGCAAGTACTCTACCTCTTCTTAAACAACATGTTTAGACCATTCCATCTTGCTACTCACCAAGACATTATCTCGCTCCGAAGGAAATATAATTGGTGGTAAACACTCTTCAAGTTGCTCAAAAGCTGAGATTCCCTTAGTGACAGATTGGACCACTTTACAAGAAGGTGGCCATATGGGTTCTCCTTTTGGATGGTAAGGTGGGACAACTCTTTCTTGAGCTTAGGGCTTCTGATGATAAGAGATGGGGAAGATATTTCACTATCAAATGTTCTTTCATCTTGTCCCACTGTGAGATCGGAGCTCCACCTTTCCGCTCAATTCTTTGCTCCAAATCTGTGCAAAACAACTTGCCTTGGCCCACCAATTTCGACTTGGCGAACCTCACTTAACGATTGTCCGACATATCATACCAGTCAAAAAATATTCCAAGTCTTCAAGCCAATCAAGGAATGTCTGTGGGTCCATGTGACCACTAAAATATGCCAAATCGTCAGAGTTCAGCTTTCCATTGGGTCTCAAGGGCCACATGACAACACTTAACGACCTTAAGTATCTTGAGCGCCTATACTCCATTCATTACAGGGAGACTCGACAACTAAATTCTAGGTGCAATAATAATGAAAATAAAGATATGGTTCACCTAGATGTAACAATATGGATCCTAGATTCTATATGAACTATATTGTGAATGCAATGCAAAATTCACATTTGAAGCCTCCTAAATGTAACTCTAAACAAATTTCAGATTTGATGATGCTCAAAGCAATACTGATTTAGGCATGCAATGAGAACACTAACCTACGCTCAAGCAAGGCTAATCATGCAAAGCTTTAGATACAAACCTATATGCAAAATCAACTACATGCATCAAACCCAAATATGCTGCATGAAATAAGATTTCTGTTGCGCAGCTTCAGATGTACGCACAAAAGAAACAGCTTGCTGAAAATCAGATTTGCACACAAAAATCAACTTGCTGAAAGTTAGATTGCTGAAATTCAGATGGTTGAAAATCAGATGGCTGAGAATCAGATTTACGCACAAAATCAGCTTGCTGAAAATTAGATTGCTGAAATTCAGATGGCTGAGAATCAGATTACGCACAAAATCAATGCTGAAAACTAGTGCTGAAAATCAGATTTGCCCACACTGATGGCACAGAAAATCAGTTTTCACAGAAATTGTTTGCGCAGAAAATCAGATTGGCACGCAAATTTAGGCATATGCAGTAATATTATTCATGCAGAGATTTTATCAAACACCTAATATGTAAGAAACTAAACCTATGCTAGACCTAGGCTTTGATACCAAATTGGATGTAGGACGAGTGAAAACTAGCCTAAGATGATTATGATGAGATCAAAATATGAATTAACCATGCAATCAACATGTAAACCCAAACAAATTCACAACGCAAAATAAAAATTTCAGATTAACTAATAGATGGTTGTAGGTTAGTCATATGCACGGTGCACGAAATATAAAATGCTTCAAGAATGGCCGACTTGGAAGATAGAACTTCCAATCTAGCATAGGTAGTACCACATTCACGGGAATAACCAAGGTACCGTTAAAATTTAGATTTTGGGTTAAAGGTTTTGGCTCAAAATCAGAATTTCCTAAGGAGTTTTGGTCTTCGGAATTGGGGCTTTGAGAATTTTAAAGTAGGGTTAAGGAGAATTGGAAATTAGGGTCTTGGGGATTAGGATTAAGGATTTAAGGTTAGGGTAGGGTTTTAGGGATTTAAGGCCATGGGAAGGCTGAAATTCATTTGGGTGAAAGGGGGTAGTCGGATTTGAGAATTGGCGTGGAATTAGGTTAGGTTTGATGGATTCAGATGGGAAAAGGTTAGGGTTTTGTGGAAAAATGAAGTTTAAGGTCACGTGGGCCTATGCCGAATGAATAACGGTTCAAGGATTGAGAGTTTTGTTGGATTGAATGGGGAAGAAGAAAAAGAAGGTGTTTAAGTACCTTGAATGGAGGAGAGAAGAGAAGTTATACAATCCACCACCAAGCTAGATGTTACCCTTCTACAATATAATTGGAAGGGAGGGTTTTCTCTCAAACCCTAAAGGAAGATGAAAAAGAAAACTCTCTTAAGGAAGGAAGCCCCTTTTCTCTTGCTTTGGTCAGACGTAACATCGGTTGGACGTCCCCCCCTGGCTTTTTACAATAGAACTTCAAAGAAATTACAGGTATGCCCTTACTTAAAGTTCAATGGGCCATACTCAAAACTGGACATCCAAATCAACTAAAAGTAATGTAAACCGTCCTATAAATCCTAAAAATAACATAATATAAAATAAAATAAAAATCAAGTTCTAAGGTTCCCAGATCTAGAAGATCTGACAGTCCAATGGACCCCAAACTAAAAACCTATGACTAAGAACTCCTAAAAAGCAGCCCACATGCATAATCCCAGTGTAGGGTCTTCCTGATGCACGACCAATGCATATGGGGTCTTCAAATTGGCCTGGCGGGCCCCACTTGGAAGTCGTCTTCTATCCATAGAGAAAGTTGTGCTGATGTCGGTGGTTGCCTCCGTCTTTGGAACACTCGATTAGGTCCTCTGATGTCCCCATCACTTCCTTTATATTGATGCCGCACTTATGTCATGCTAGATGTAGCATTAATCGTACGCTTGATATAACATTGCTCCTATGTTTGGTGGTATGATGATTTCGCTTGTGTTGATGTGGTGCTTTCTTTATGTTAATATGACACTTCATTTATATTGATGTGGCACTTACGTCATGCTTGATGTAGCATTAGTCTTACGCATGATATAACATTGCTCTTATGTTTGATTTAGCATCGCTCTTATGTTAATATGTTACTCTCATACTGGATGTGGTGCGACATTACACACCACATGCATCGTTAGCTATATGAGTGTATATCATCATACGTCATCCACATCATGTGTGAATGACTTGGATATTGGTTTGATCATGGTCGAGTACAACCGAATTTGGGACATTGTCCAGTAGGTGACGTCCCTGTTGGCCAACGGACTGCAGTTGGTACTCATGTCATGTTTTTGGCTTGCCTATGTGTGGCAAGGCTGCTTTGATGACCCTATGGTTTAGGGCTCTTTAGGGGACCTGTATGAGATGGGGCCGCGCTGCATGTATGCACGCCTTGCATGACATGGTTGCATGACTCGGATTGTGGACTCATGCATTCACGCATTTGCATAAGGCAATTGCATCTACATCTTAGCAGCAGCATCAGGGTTATAGCATACACCCTAGCGACATCAGGGTTGTGGCCATTGCAGCTTTGCTATGATTGGCGTATATGAGTTTGGACACTGAAAATCTGTTCTAGCATATTTGGCACGTAGGATGTCCTTGGGTGAAAGGCCTTAAACCCTGTAGTCGCAGGATGCTCCAACGTCGAGATCGAGTGGATAATATGAGCGCTTGAGTGTCGAATACCAGTAGGCCGCATCTCCAACTATGCCAGGGTCGGTTAGAAGGGGGTGTGACCTTACCCGCCCGAGTGAAGGGGGCTATATGCTAGGTTGAGTTTGACCAGCTCGTGAAATGGGTCTGGTATCGGCGAGCCAGCTGGGCATTGGCATACTACTAACGAGGCGGATGGTGAGATCTCTTCCACTCGCTTGGTCATGCGCACAATGGACGGCAGGCCAGTGATGGAGTATGACCCCAGTGATGTTCCAGATGAGAACCGTACTGAGATGTGGATTAGACACCAGGGTTGACATTCTTGCATCGCATGGCTGCATACGACATTCAGCCCGATTGGCCTTTCGCATAGCATATATGCATAGCCTTGGCATGGCTGGTTGCACGCATGGACATTGGCATGATTGGCCCTCCATCTTTGTTGCTTACTCAGATATTGATATTGATATTGATGCGATATATGTCATATGTATTGCGCACGTATACACACACTCTACTAAGCCTCGTTGGAAGCTTATGTGCGTTTGTTTACACTGCAAGTTATGCGTGAGTGTATCAGCAGTATTGAGGCTAGAGCGTGCGCTTGATCTTTTGGATTTTGTTATATCATGTATTTATTTTATCAGCATTGTACCTTAAACCATTGTTTAGTAGAGATGTATATTCATCGTGGAGTTCTTTTGGTTATGCTCAGTTATTTAAGTTTTCCCTAAATCCTCCTTGTGGGATCCTGCTTTCGGAACTTGGCATATGGGAGATAGGAGCTAAAAATGGGGTACTATGGAGGTTGTCACCTCTGGATTCGGGTTCCGGTGAATGGGAGTTGGAAAACTGAATTTGGGGCCTGACACCATGCTTGGTTAGACATTTAGTATGGTGGTGCTTCAGTTTGGAATGGAAAGTAGGTAGGCAGATCTTTCGTTTTCTGTTCAACTAAGCTAGGCCGGTCCTATCGTGTTAGTTGTATATGTGGATGATATCATTGTTATTAACAGTGATAGTTTAGGTATTTTTGAGTTAAAGAAGTTCTTTTAGCAACACTTTTGCACTAAGGATTTAGGTTGCCTTCAATACTTTCTAGATATTGAGGTAACAAGGTCAAAGGTAGGAATTAACTTGTAGTGGAAGTATATGATGGATTTATTACAAGTGACAAGTTTCTTGAGGGGCTAAGCCAATTGAAACTCCCATGAATGCAAATTCAAAATGAGTATGGATGAAGGGGAACTATTTGATGATCCAGGAAGATATCACCAGCTATTTGGCAAATTGATCTGTTTAACGGTTACACGATCGGACATCACTTATCCAATCAGTGTAATTAGTCAGTTTATGTAGGTTCCTCGTATGTATCATATGGACTTTGATAATTAGAACGAGCTCTTGGATATGGAGTTCTCTACAAGAAACATGGACATCTTAGAGTGGAAGGCTATTCTAATATAGACTAGGCTAGCTCTCCTTTTGATAGGAAGTCTACCACAAGTTATTGTACATATGTACGGGAAGTCTGATTACGTGGAAAAGTAAGAAGCAAATTAAGCGTCACTCGGTCAAGCATAAAAGCATAAAACTGGGCTATGGCCCATGCAACGTGCAAACTTATTTGGTTGAAGATGTTAATGTGGAAGCTCGGGTTTGTCGTGGATATTCCTATGAGACTATATTGTGATAATCAAGTTGCATCTCACATCACCAATGATCCAATCCATCCTGAAAGAACCAAGCACATTGAAGTTGACTGCCACTTCATTAGGGAGAAGGTTGCAAACAAGGAAATATGCATATAGTTTGTCAAGTCCTAAGATCAAGTGGTAGACATGTTTACGATGGGTTTAAGTTGGGTTCATCTTGATAGATTCTTTGTCAAGATGAGCATTCATGATGTATATGCTCCAGCTTGAGGGGGAGTGTTGATGCTTTATGACCATGTGTGGTCCGCCCTGGCCACATGTGTGGTCCACCGGTCACTCATGTGGTCCACATAAGTTTTGGTTTATGTTGGGCTTGGTCATATGTTTGGATTAGAGTCTTTAGGCCCATATATCATTGTTTTATATTATCTTTAAGGGAGCTATAATTGTAATTTTCATATGACAAGTGATTACTCTAATAATATAATAAGAGAGGTGGGTGTGTGTGGAGTGGGATGAAGCACTACCCCATATTTTGCTTCTTTCTGCTCATCTTTCTTCATCTCGTCTCCTCGTTTTCTTCATGATTGACTAGAGTTACATTCCAAAGCACTTTTTTCCTTTTCATGAGGGCTCTTCTTTCCAATTCAGGAGTAGAGATTCCATCAATCTCGGCATGACCCACTTCCTATTGAGAAGGGCCAGAAAACATCCCCATAGAAAGCATGCAACCTTGCGCCAGATGAAAATGTTATTCGCCGATTCCACAAATTTGAGACATGAGGGGGGCAACTGTTTGTGACGTTCATGTTCCTCTTCCCAAGATTGTTAATCATCGGGATCATATTGTGTGCATCGAGCCATCCGAACTAATCTCGGGGTGGGGGTGGTTAGTGCCACAAGTGGGCTGATGGAGTGGTTTAGCTCAAACTTCTTCAATGCTTCAGCATATGGTAGAGAGAATTAGTCATAAAAATGCTTGAGCTATCTCCTTTCCACTTCCAACATTGTGTGCATCCCAACTAAAGAACAATGTCTCGTAATCTATCTTGCAGTGTTTTAAATAGCGATTAGCGTGTAGCGTAGCCTTCACCCCTTTGAAGCGTGAGGCGTAAGCTACATAGCGTGTAGCGTAAGCTACACACTACTTAGATTTTTAATCTAGATTGCACCAAATTAGATGATTAGTAATAAAATTTGACAAAATTTCATAACATGCTAGATAAAAGTGATTAAATATAAAAAACAAAACTTATTGAAAACTATTTCTTATATTATTTTACTAAAATCATTGAAAAGACTAACTAATTTTCATTGAAATAGAAAAATGTAACAAATCATTAAAAACATTATTGATTTTAAAGTGAAAAATGACTCGTAATGTGAGCTATGTAGCATGTAGTGTATCCAAATTAACCATGTAGTGTAGGCTACACGCAACTTAAGCTATTTTCATGAGCTACGTAGCGTTTAGGCTAAGCTACGCTACGTAGCGTAAGCTACACGCTACATAGCGTAGCTATTTAAAACACTGCTATCTTGAAGACACATGAAATTGCCTATTTCCTCATTATTGAGATTTCTTGAGATTTCTCTAGAAAAAAAGAGACCAGATTGTCTCATTCGCCACCATACTAAACTGGCTACAAACTGCTCTTTGTTAGAGGACATCCTGTATAAACTTGAAAATTCTTGTTGTATGGTGACTTCCTTGAGCCCTGCGTCATCCCAGAATCCAATATGAGAAACATCACCCATGACATAAAGAGCGGTGTTCCATAAACTCTTGTGATAGTCCATCACTGTCTTCGACATGGTTGAGGCTTGGGGTAAGGAAGAAGCAAGGGTATATCATCTGCCCTGTGACATGCCATATTGATATTAAATAATTCGCTTCCACGAGTGATTGTCATCTGAATTGAATCTCCCCAACCACTTCCCCAAAAGCGCATGACTCATCCTAATATTATTAATTCCCATGACCCCTTATCCTACGCGAGCAAACTGTACTCTACCCTATCAAGTGAAACTTCTTTTGTATGAGAACTTTTTTTATCTCCTTTGGCCTCATGTGAAATCCCATCGGATCTTTCCAATTTGATGAACCACACTCTTGGTGCATTGGAATAAGGAATTGAAGTGCACTGACATGTTTGATAATGCAACTTTAATAAGAGTGATGCGGCCAACTAGTGATAGATATTTGATTTGCAATGCTGATAGTTTCCTCTCAATTCTTTCAATCATAGAGCCCCCAAAGACATTTTGTTGGTTTGCTTATGCAGACTAAAAGACGAAGGTAAGTCGAAGGAGAACTTCTTGCCTTGTAGCTAAACTCCATAGCAAGGTTACTTCATTTCAAACATGAATTCCCATCATTTTGCTTCTTCAATCATTAACCTTTTGGCCTAAAACAAATTCAAAGCATCTTAGCATGGAATGAAGATTCACCACCTGCTCTTTGCTTGCCCCACATAACAGCAACGTGTCATCTATTGAGATATATATGTAACTGTGAACTGTGTTTATTTGAGCGCATGTGTGTATATGTTTTGTATGCTCTTCTGGAGCACCATATGTACATTTTTATAAATAATATGAGGGCTGTGTCGATGGACATACACAACCCATTGCCCTAACCATCCTTTTCCCCTTTTATCTCTTTTCTCTCTTTTTACACCTTCCCTTCCACTCGTCCTACTGATTTCTTCGCAAACCTAACTCAACTTGGTATCAAAGCTTGGATTTAGCATGCTCTGTTGTTTGTAGCTGTCGCATCTTGTTAACGTTAGCTTCCGTACAGCTGATGTCAGCGTTTGTACTATTCGTACGACCAGTGTTCGAAATATCGGTATCTCGTTACGTATCGCACCCTTGGGATACAGATACGTATCGGTTATCACATATGATATATCGGTTGTATCACGTAATGTATCGTTGTTGTTGGAAACATGGAGAAACATTGGGAAATTGGTTGAATTTTTCAATGAACCTTCAGTGATTGTTAAAAAAGACATCAATACACTTACAAATCAAAACATTAGAACAAACAAGTGCACATAATAGGCTTTCTTTGTATGGGGTCCTAATCTACGCGCTGTCCAATTGAATTGATGCAGGTATATTCAAAGTATATTCATATAATTTAGAAATGTAAGAAATGTGAAAACACAAGCACTACAATCAAAAGCAAAAGAAGAATCAGTAGAGCAGGTTACATACATATTTGATTTTTTGTTTGGACACAGATTGCAACCGATTTATGAGAAATTGGGAAATTTTTATTTTATTTTTTTCAATTTTCCACAATTCGGCCCATCTTCTCCAAATCTCAAAATCGAAGCTCTCAATCATGGATTTGTAACAATTTGATCCTAATTTAACATGATTTACAGGAAAAAAAATGAACAAAAAACGAAAATGCTCACTAGATTGAACATGTGGAAAATATCCCACTACTTGTGTGTTTTGTTTCGCACAGGTGGGAAACAAGATATATCGTGGGATATATCGGCCGATATCGTCGATATTTAAAACACTGCGTACGACCATGTAGCAAATGAAGAGTATTGTTTGGTAGATCTTGATTTTAGAAGGGTTATGGTGATTTTTATGGATTTTTTGAGCAAGATTAAGGTGAGTTTCGAAGCCCCCAAGGTATTTTTGTGGAAATGGCCCATTTCGATTTTTTTTTGAGATTTCTTTCAATTGGATGAGTTTTTCTGAGGAAGATCAAAAGGTGGTTGGTCGGTTTGACTGTTATTGACTACACCTAGGACTTTTTTGCATGAGTGGTTTTTCCGTGGTTTTTGGGGAAGATTGGGGTACTAGTACGATTATGACTTTTTTGCCCTTTTCTTCCTTTTTTTGTGCGAACTCTGCTTGGGGCTAGTGTCCAACACCCTTTTTGGCATGTTTCTAGCTCTTCCTCTTAAGTTTTTGTCTTTGGTATGTGGAAGTTCTGATTTTTTATCTATGTGGGTTGTTGGCTATACACTAAAAAGTTGGGTGTATTTGCCATTTTGGTGTGATTTGGATTCTTCTTGTGGTTTATATATCTGGTCATTCTCCATCTTTTTTTTTGACTAAGTACGGAAGATAAGCTTTCTACTGGAACTTTTATTGGGCCTTCTAATGCTTGCACATTGTTGATCACAACTGTCAAGTTAAATGGAACAATTACTTGTAATGGGCCCAATCCGTCAAGCTTTTTCTAGGAGGAAGGGAGCGCCTTTCCTATATCTTGGATGATCTTCCAAATTCAACTGATGATGGATTTAAAACCTTGACTAAAGAAAATTACAAGGTCATGGCTTGACTTCTAAATAGTATGGAGAGCACCATTAGCAATTTTGTTATGTTTTTAATGTCGGCTAAGAAGATATGGGATACTATCCAAGACATGTATTCTAAAGATCGTAATATATTTAGGGTTTACAAGTTGATTTCAGGCATATCTAAGTTTCAACAAGAATCTAGAAGCTTGAAGGAGTACTTTACTGTCTTACTTGGTATGTGGGATGAGTTGGATATGTACCATTCTCTGCCATCTCATTGTAGTCAAGATCACGAACTCATCCGATGACAATGTGAGGAGACTCAAACATGCAATTTCTTTCTGGACTCAATTCAAAATATTGGAGTACTCATCGCCATATCATAGCTATGGAGCCCTTCCCCTCTTTGCCAGTTGTCTACTCTCTTGTTCAGAGAGTTACTGACCCGTCTTCTGCACCTGCCACTTATGTTGATGATAGATCTGCATTCATAGTTGGTAATCGCCTTTCGAGCTCTACTTCTCTAGCTTCAAGTTCCAGTCGTGCTCCTAGGTATGGCAGTAGATCCAGAGGCTGAGTCCCTGAAAGAGGTGATCGTGGTAACTACATTTTTTGTGGCCATGGACGTTGTTGTAATGGATCTACCCATGTTTGCTCTCATTGCGGTGGCACTAACCATACCATTGATCGATGTTGGGATATTGTTGGTCGCTCTTCATGGGCAGGTGCTTATATGACAGGTGCCATGTCATCTAATTATGAGAAATCTCATTAAGAACCTTCAGCATTGCCTCACGAGGTGTTGGCTTCAGGCGATTTAGTTACCATCTCTCGAGAAGCATATGATGCCTTGATGCACCGCCACTCATGTGACCCGATCTCTTCCTCCAGTGCTAGCTTAGCCCAGTCAGGTACAACACTCCATGTGCCCTCATCTCCCTTCTGGGTCATTGACTCTGGATCTACATCTCACATGACTGGTAAGCTTCATCGGTTCCAATCTTATGAACCTGCTAGTCAATCTAGTTCTGTTGCAGTTGCCGATGATAATCACTCGCCCATCTCTAGGTTTGGATCCATTATCCTTTCTCTTACTATGCAATTATCTTCTGTTCTTCATGTTCCTTCCTTTCCATTTAATTTGTTGTCTATTAGTTCTCTTACTAAATCATTACAATTTTCTATAACATTTTTTCCTTCTCATTGTGTGTTTTAAGATCTCCAGACAAAGTAGACAATTGGTGGGGATTGTGAACGTGACTAGATTTACTTCCTCCATGATACCCCCGCTAGTCCTAGCAGTGCTTTGTCATTAGATAGGGAATCCGTGTCTAGATGGCATTGCTGTTTAGGGCATCCATCTTTATCAAGATTGAGATTTATTTACCCTTCTATTTCTACTATTAAACTATTATGTTGTGATACTTGTGAGTCTTCTAAGCATCACAGAACTGTGTTTCCTCCTAGCTCGACTGTAAGGAATTCTAGACCTTTTGAATTGATTCACTCTGATGTTTGGGGCCCTGGGCCTGTTGACTTTGTTCTAAGTTACAAATATTTTGTCTCTATCATTAATTTGGGTACACTTCACTACTTTCTTGGTATTGAAGTGGCTAGATCCAAGTCTGACAGTGATTGGAGGTTGGTCTCAAAATACCATATAGCGATACCCACAGAAATCTTTACTCCCATGTTATAGCATATTAGCTCAAGTGACTGCTTAAGATAGATGAAAAGTTTAACCTGATATGTTAGTTTCCAATAAATAAAGAAAACAGAAAATCAAATCCTTAAGATACAAGAAACTATCATCTTAAGTTATTGGACAAAGACTAGCACCCATAGTGGCTCATAATAAGTAATTTTGTTAGTCACCTAAATTCCCTACTTGAAAATAAAACACAATTAAGAAAAGTCCCCTTAGATTAGTGGGCTTTTGTAAGCAATTCCGCATAACAATTTACACAGGGTTATTAAGTTATACTTTACACATTCTGTAAACATTTGGCTCCTGAATTTTGTAGTAGAAGGTACATGTATGATTCTCGCATTGTACTTGTTGTGTGGTATAATCTTTGATGTATTTTAAGATCGGGACCTGTGACCTGGACACTTGCATATACTTTGGGATGAGGACCTTGACATGATGTCAGCCATGATGTCGGCCATGATGATCTTGATATTAGTTCTAGTTACCATTCATTTTTTTTTTATGCATCACTGGAGGCCATTATTCCGAGTAATGTATTCTTCATGAAAGTTGTTCCTTGTAAACTTGTTCATTGAATTTTGTATTTGGTTTAGTGCTTAGTACTTGAGAGTCATTTTTCTCTTGTATTTTTTTAGACCACATCTAATTTTGGCACACTTTATGATTCAGTAGATATTATTCTTATGATGCTTCCCCCCCCCCTATCATTTGCAGAAGTTTATCAGCTTTGTCGTTCGCTCTTTTGTATCAATGCGAAATCCATCGGGAAATGGATATCCACAAAGAACAACAATAAGCTCCTTATCAACCGAAGGTTAGTATCTAGCCATTTCTTTGTTTTAGCACTTTTGAGTCCCGATTCTTGCTTGTTTATTGTTATTATTTTTTTAAAGGAAACACAAATTATCAGCACAAAAAACAAGAAGGGGATGCAAAACTAGGCAAAATTGAGGGATGAGGATCATCCCTTACACCTAAAAAGAGACAAAGGCAAATATGAGGACAACCCCCTCAAAGGAGGTTGAAACACAACCAACCACCAAGGAGAACAAATTATATAATATTTCAAATTAATGAATTTCAATCCCTCGTAAGATTAGATAATGAAATCTGTTCAAACTTAGCAGCATGGCCCAGGAACTAGTCATAGAGAAAATCTTGTTGCTTGACAATCAAAACTTCTCTTTCGTTAAATATTCTTCGGTTCTCTCTTTGTAATTCCCCCATTGAATTGTAGCTAGCGCTAACACCCATATAATATTTCCTCCTAGGATGAATGGTCCTAATGGAACCGATTGAATGGAAAAGGATCCACCCAAAGTAGGCACTTCCAACCTAAGCTTAAAACAAAAATCACAACTAAAGTAGAGAATAAATCGAGAATTTTATTGAATTCAGAAGTGCCTTGAGAATACTCGTGTGAGGCCCATAAATAAACTTCTTGGACATACAAGGAATGAAAGTAAGTTTGTTAGTGTCATTTACAACTAGGGATTTGTCATAAAAGTAGAAGACTACTAAAAGAAAGATGCTAAATCGATAAGAAAAATCTAATGGGATCCTATTGTATGATTAATTGATTGGTTTTGCATAGCTTGTTGATTGGATTATGCTGCCTAATTAGGAGGCTTGAGCCTCCTTGCTGATGAGCCAACTATGGAGCCTGGTCTTGGGCCTAATGGAACCATGCCTAGCCCATGGGTTTTAGCCTAGTTGATGTGGCTTGACCTGCATCCATTATCCTTGGATTGAAAGCACTAAACTCCGATGAGTTAATGGCTTGATATTTCTCAGAAAAGTTTAGGATTCAGACGATGAAAATCTATAGTTATAATCCACACAGCATCGAAGAGAGGCCTCCCTTACCTACGGACAAGAAACTTCAATCTGGTCATCAAGAACATGAAATGCTCGTGTCTGTAGGTGGCGAAATGGCCGGGAGTGTGATAGCTTGTTGCTTGATACCATCATCATTATGGTGCACATGATAGATAGAAAGATCTTCCACATTGAAAGTAGGACCAATAGGTAAATTTGGTGGGAGATTCAAGACATAAGCATTAGCACTAATCTTCTTTATGAATTTGAACGGTCCTGTACAAGGATGGAGCTTCTTCGTGGATTCAGAGGGTAATTTTTCAGGACGAATATAGACCATAACCATGTCGCCTTCCACAAATTTGACAAAACAACATCTTACATCTACATGCTGCTTATAACTTTCATTTCTTGCATTAATATTACGTCGAACTTCGTCCTGCATTTCCTGCACATGGCAGATGAAATCGTCAGCTTCTGCGCTTGGTCTTGACTTTATGAGTAGAGGAGCAAATCGACTGGAAGACACATACATATTCCTCTCACTGCTTCGAAAGGTGACATCCCCATGAACATGTTATTATATGCAAATTTAGTTATGGACCCACGTAGCTATATGCAAGTATAACTAACTTAAATACTTGATCATATGTTGGGAGCCACATGGTCACGCATATGATCCCACATGGGGCCCACATGAGACAGAGCAGTTTTTTTTTTAAAGATTATTATTTAAAATAGGGGGAAAATATCAAGTTATCCTCACTGCTGGGCTATTAGTGAAAGATATCATAAGGGAGGGCATTCACATCTTTTCTTCTCGATAGGGTTTTTAATCGTTGAAGGGTATGTGAGTCCCATATGGGACATGTGACTCTGTTAGAGCTTAAGTTTGAGTAATTCTATCCCTTATGCATGTCTTGCATTGATAGGTATGTTTTGCCATAGATCTTACCTTGGCTGATAGGTTTCTTCCCCATCATACCTCATTCTGGTACTCCCGGCTGCATTGCAAACGCCTCTTGAGATGATGAGATCTACCTATCCTTCGCAAGTGCCCCTTGTGACAATGAGATGACTTGGCTCATGACCCCCTTGGCTTGATTGATAAGCATTTTATAATACTTTTGTACAAACCTTTGACTAGGCTAACATGCCTAAAATCTTGTAAGTGGATTGCCTCCTCAGTTTTAAGGATAAGAGTAATGAAGCTATTGTTGAGGTCTTCCTTGTTGAGGTGATGTCCCCCTTAACAATATTCCAACTCTCATGGAAAATCCATTCGGGCTTACTGCCTTGCTCGTATCCATTTCACCTTCTAAACTTCCTCCTTCTCAAACCCCCTCTCTAGCAACATAGCTGATTACTAAGTTAAAACCCCCTCTCTAGTAACGCAGCTGATTACTAAGTTAAGCATTTAAAATTCAGCCCATCAAGCATCGGTCTTAGTATCTCTTCTTAGAATATAACTTTTTGTAGAAGTGAGCAATCTTTTCCTTGATTACAGTAGGGTTCCCCACCCTTCTTGGATCTAGAGTTTGTGAATGTGGTATTGTATGCCTCCCTCTTGTTTGTGATCTTCTGAAAAAAGTATCTTTATCCCCGCCTTTCAACCTATGTAGCCTTGAATTTCTATCTCCACGTTGTCGCTTCCCCTTTTAATATAGAATAATATTCGTGTTTTAGCTGCTCCTTATTCACCTTCTCTTTTTCTTCTTCTTCTTCTATTTGACCACTTTCATCTTTGTCCAGGTCCTCAGTTTAACTAGGATCGCTTCCTTTCTGATGTTATCTGCTATGAAGGTGGCCTTGTTCCAATCCTTAGATTCGATGCACTGAAGCTCATAAGTTTGAAACTTGCCTTGCGTTCCTCCTACCATGTTGCCCCATATCCAGGAAGCCTTCCTGGTCAAACGACCAATTTTGAAACCAGAAAGGAATGGGTCCCATGGATCTACCAGAAGAATCCAGACAGATTGAGAGACGATCCGAGGCCATCACTTTGGATATCAATAAAGTCTTGTTTATCACTTTTGTTACCCATTATTGGTCTCCTTTTGGTCAAACTCATTATTTATCGTCTTCTGATTCATTTATGTCGTCCATTTTCCAGTTTCTTTTCATGGGTGTTGATATTAATTATAAGCAATGTTTCTCATATCATTATTGCGTAATGTATCGCACCCTTTGGATACAAATATATATCGGTTATCGCATGGATATATCAGTTGTATTGTGTAATGTATTACTATTGTTGGGAAACATTGGAAAATTTATCGAAATTTTCAATGGAACTTCAGGGATTGTTAAAAAAGAGATCAATTCACACTTAGAAATCAAAGCATCACAAAGAAAAAAAAAAAAAAAAGTGCACATAATAGGTTTCCTTTGTATGTGGTCCTAATCTATACGTTGTCTGACTAAACCGATGTAAGTCTATTAAAGGCCTATTTATATAATTTATAAATGTAAGAAGATATGTATGGAAACACAAAAAATACATTTAAAAGCAAAAGAAGTAGAAAAACTAGAAATATACTTGAGAATAATGTGTGGCTGTAGCTCAAACCTATATAGTGCTGTGTGGTGGATCAAAATCATCATCTCCATCCTGATGAGGCTGGGCATAGTATTATTGCTCCACAAACTAATAATAATGTGCCTAGTTCATAGTAGAATGATACCAGTGAAGATAACTCAATAACATAACACTAGCACTCATCCTCTTTGATATGAGAAATTTTGGGAAAATTTGAATTTTCCCTAATTTTCAGTAAATCGGCCAATCTTTTCGAAAATCCCAAAATTAGAGTGTATGTGATAATGTTTTTATCAAATACTGCTGAATACTCTGAAATGGGGGACAATCGACCACTAATCAAAGTGGAATTTTGAAAAATATATATTTTTTAACATTTTAATTAATGTTTAATTAAAAAGTTTTTTTTTTTTTTTTGAAAAATCCCCAAATTACCAAGAATCACTAGATCAAGTTACATGTTTGATTTTTTTGTTCGGACATAAAGATTGTAATTTGCAACCGATTTGCGAGAAATTGGAATCTTTTTTATTTTTTTTCCAATTTTCTGCAACTCAGCCATCTATCTCGAAATTGATGCCCCGAATCCTTGATTTTCATGCAAAACATGAAGAATCATGAACTTGTGACCATTTGACACTGATTTAACATGATTTATGGCAAACAAAAAAGGATGGAAAATAGAAAATGCTCACCGGAATGAACGTATGGGATATATCAGCACTACCTGTGCTTTTTGTATCGCATAGGTAGGATAAAAGATATATCGTGGGAAATATCAGCGATAACTGAAATATTGATTATAAAAACAAGAGCATTGTCTATTCTAAATCAATCTGTGATATACTCATGTCTTCAATGATACATGTTCACTGTTGTTGAAAATGCAGGCATTGAAAGAAGTCGCTTGATGAGTCTGAAAGCCATCACTATCTACCCAATAAAATCATGTGCGGGATTCAGTGTCGACAGTTGGCCTCTAAGCAGTAATGGTACTTCCTAAGGATGATACCTTTTGTTTTGAGTGGACTAATTTTGTAATTTATCTGTCATTCCATAGTTATAGCTGTAAAATAGGCCAAGAT
This sequence comes from Liriodendron chinense, assembly GCA_003013855.2. Taxonomy (NCBI): domain Eukaryota; kingdom Viridiplantae; phylum Streptophyta; class Magnoliopsida; order Magnoliales; family Magnoliaceae; genus Liriodendron; species Liriodendron chinense. The sequence goes on from ML058429.1 coordinate 8,458,372, forward strand.
GGTCAATGCATGATGTTCAATCGAAGATAACTTGGATAATGAGCTACTAAAAAAAGAAGGTGAAACTCTTGCAAATCATTTTCCGTAAAATTAATCTATTCATTGTCGTGACCAAGCTTGATATGCACTTGATTGTCTCACCCATATTTTCTGCCTAAATATTTCATGTCAATTATGCTACCGTTAAGTGGATATGATACTTACTATTTCCAATAAATTTATTTAGTGAAAACCTTTTGCTGAAGGTTTTGCAACATTTTGGGTGGTGGTTAATTTATATCACCCAGATTACTATTTGCATTTTCTGTCATTTCTTTAGAGGTCATGAATGATCCTCTATACATGCGGCTAAATGTACATTGATCCAGACCATCCAACTCACTGGCCCCATTGTGGTGGACATCTACAAAAATTACAGTGTAATGATCCTATGTATCTCGAGCCCGAACTCCCCCTGCTTTTCTTCTCAAGGTGAGGCCATTGCGTTCATGAAGCCCTTTGTCTTATTAACCAGCCTTCCCTGATCCTTATCAAAGGGCAATCTAAGTTGATTCTCCGGAGGGCTATGGCAAATCCTGAGCCGTGGGGTCTCTGGAGCATCTTCAAGGACATTAGAGTCTGCATTTCTAGATTAAACACTTTGTTTGCTCTTGTATCGAAAGTGACAAAACCAATACTCTTTTAAGTCTTTAGCTGCTGAGGGAGCTACCTATGCTTCCTTCTTTATTGGGAGTTTTTTCCTGTTATCTTTTTAATATATTTTCCTTTTGTTGTTTGCTCCCCCCCAAAAAAAAACAGAGAAGGAAATGAAAGAAAGATCCTATCCATTCAATAGGTGACCAAAAGTAAACAATTGAAATTAAAATGATCAGCAGTCTAAATTCAATGGCCAATATCAGATGGTTAAGATCATCCAGGGTGAATCCTTCCACAATGGGACCCATGGTTTGGGTAGTCTGCATTGATGTACATTTGTGGCACATTGCAGTGGATGAGTAACAACACTAAAGAAATGGTGGGAAACACATAATAGTCTGGTGCACTCGTACCAAATCATTGAACAAATTATTTGTTATTAAATTCTTCTTAATGTATAACGAGTGTCATACATTAGAATAAAGGCATGGGCATGAGGAGGATTATAGAGCTTCACTGTAATCAATCATATAAACTTTAGATAATTGTACTCCTAGAACTTCTTTTTCTTTTTATTTTTTTGGCGTTGATTCTTCTGTTGGCTCTTTGTTGTGGCTGAGGACACCTAATTTTGAAGCATTTATGTTGATGATTGTAGCCAAAATCTTATATTGTTCACTAAAAAATTATCCAAATTTAATTTGTTAAGATGTTGATGACAGATTTATGATTGAGTTTGTTTTCCTCTAATATTATGACATGATGTTGGAAAAATCTTATTGGAGATATTTGCTTTTTAGACGTTAAATTCACAATTGAATGGTTGATGCTGGGAAACAACCTGATGTTTTCACTTGGCATTAGCTGTCCAATTGTCTTGTACACTGGTCACTTGAGGTTTCAAACAGCCTGAATTTTAAGATATAAAATAATAATAAAAAAAAAGTATGATCCAGCTGATGAAAAGCTCTGATCTTACAATGCCATATTGACATGTGTGCTTGCGTGTCGATGGAAGGGCTACATGCTTGAGGTTTCACAAGCCCACATGCACCTCCTGATTCTAGTCATTAACCTGAAGACTATACTTCTTACAGTAACTTGAGATTTTACAGGCCCCCATGCACCTCTACACACAGCCAGACATTCTATTAGACCAATGTGTGTGGTAGATCAGAGCTGTGCATTCGTTGGGCCTAGTATGTACACGACCTGCTCCATAATCAGTTAGTTCACTCATTAGGTAGGCTACACATCATGCACATTTGATGTGAACCATCAGCAAATTTTTAAATCATTCATTGTTTTTGTTACTTGTGGCCAATCTTATCATTGATCGCCCTAATGTTTTAACATAGTCATCCACATAGTGGGGCTCACTTGATGTTTGGCTTCGATGTCCCATACATGTGCTACGTTGGCATGTGCCTTCATGTAGAATTGTGTGCAGGCTTAGTACGAATCATGGTAAATTTATAGAAACGGTGGTTGAGATGGGTTTTAGTGTAACACACATGGTTTCAGTGTTCTTGGTATTATTGATAATGTCAGCAATATTATTGATATCGTTTAACAATACAGATACTATGATAATTGGGGAGGCCATGTCATGGATTTCAATAGTAGCTGCGGTGGTGGTTGTGGTAATCTGTATTGCACTTGTTGTAGTCTTAGTAACCACATAGGCGATACGTGTTGGGGCTTTATTTTTAAGCCTGCTTGAGCGAATCAGGTTTGTTCTACCGATGATGGCACTGGGGGTTGTGTCTCCAAGCCTATCTCCTCCGCTTCTAAGTCTAGTATTACAGGCAAGGTGTTCTATATCCGTTATGATACAGCCGTAAAGGCTGATACGTATAGTACGGGTGTGAAACGAAGCAGTTTTTTTCTTTGGGGCCATATCGGCCATTATGGGGGCTGTAACAGCCGTTACGAGGCATAACGACCGTTACCCTGTACAGTCGAATAATGGGCATTTTGTTCTATTTAAATCCATTTTTCTCCTCATTTTTCATTTTTCTCATTCAAAAATTCTCTTAGATAGTTTTACAGTAGATTTCGACCACTCATACTATAGTTTTTAGGATTAAAACCATAGATTGAAGCAATTTGAGCAAATAGAAGCTTTGATGGCCATTTTTAAAATTAAAAAAAAAAATTTGAAAAAAGTGGTATTTATGCCTTTTTCCTGATCTCTAGTTCCAATGCTTGATTGTGATGTGTAAACATTAGAGACATAACCGTGTTCATAAATTCAGCAGACAGCCCGATACAACACTCTCATGAAAGAGGGACTGTTACGCTACCATAAACATGTTAAAAAAAATGAATACATATTTGGAATATTTACATTATGCTGGATTTTCTAGATTTTTTTTTTTAGAATTTTTTGGGCAAAATAAAAAAATAAAAAAATCAACAGTTACGGGGGTCGTAACGGTTGTTACGCCCCCTTATCAGTAATGGTGGTGACCATTGCAGCCACCGTTACCGATGCAGAATACCTTGACTATAGGTGATACAGTTACACTGTCCAAGAATATGTGAAATTTCTAATGAATCATTCTACTAATGCATCATCATCCACAACTATTTTTGCGCAACCATGTATCATTTTTCTTGCATCATTTGATAATGTTCCCTGGGTCATTGACTCTGGAGCTTCTATGACCGCTCAGCATAGGGTGTTGTCTCAGTTAGTACAATCGTTATCCATTTCTTTTATCACACTAGCAAATGGTACTTCAACTCTTGTGTCCGGGTTGGGTACTGCTTGCCTTACCCATCGCTTCAATTGTCATCAGTATTTTGCATCCTTAAATTTCCTTTGATTTTATTATTTGAGAGTAAAAGCTAACCAAGTCCTTAAATTGCTCTATCACAATTTATACTTCTTAACGTGAATTATCTAAAGACGTGGAGGATGATTGGTGTTGAAGTATAAGATTATAAGAGCTTGTTTGTAATAAAAGGGTATTTGAGGGGCTTATATGTAAATTTGTTATAACTTGTAAGTCTTTATAAAAGTATGAGAAGAGGGCTACTGACCCTAACTCTTCTTTTTATTTTCCATTCTACTTCTTTCTTCTTTCTCTTCCTATCTCTTCTACCTTTTCCTCTTCCAATCTTTCAATCTTAGCACCTACACCTCATCTTATACTTGATATCAGAGCAAGGTCCGAAAGTTTTTTTGGTGGGACCTACTACTGACATCATCATGCCGTACAAGTGACATCAGCAGTGTACCTTCTGATAGATCTTTTAGAAGATTTTTTTGTGACTTTTTCAGCATTTATTGGTACACTGAGAACTGTATTTATGATTTGTAGTTGTATCTGTACCTGGCGTTATCATGGTATCTCCTTTTTAGTTCCTAAGAATAAGAGACCGCAACTAATGCTTCGTTGCATGGAGTCTACAAGCCATGACATAACCATCAAGTTGTCATTTTCCTAGTTGTTGTGGGATGGATCATTAGATGATGGATACTCCCTCTTTCTTGTAATGTGACCTTGTTTCCTCTTGCCTCCTATATACAGTTTGGTGGACAGACCATTCCAAAAGTACCTTCCGTCAAGTTTGACAGTGGTTATTACAAACTCGGGATGATCAATATGATCGTTTCTCATTATCAATGAACTTCTATGATCTCCTCTTGTGGTGTTATCTACCATGATGTATGAAGCCACGTAAAAAATAAAAAAATAAATAAAAACAAGAAGAAGAAGAAGAAGAACACGTAGCCTAAGAATAAGAACTTCATATTAACACACACCTTATAAAGGAACTCGATACGAATGGTGGGAAACCCCTAGATGCAAGCGAAAACCATCCACACTAGTTGAAGAAATGAAACAACGCCTAAGGTGGCCGATGCAAAGAATGACAGTCTACTCGAGGAACTAGAGGCTTCCAAATAGGCTGTTTAGATAGAAGAGAGGCTAAGATGGCCCTTAAAATCAATGTTGATGCTCCAAGCACTGCCGGTGAATTCTAGAGAAATCAACAAGCCCCAACAACTGTCCTATGGCCTAGGAGAGGGTTTTGGCATTTGGAAGGGCAGGTGGGCCCCTGAGACTAGATTTGTGGGCCCTTAAGGGACTATTTGGTACCATCAAGGGTGCCAACTGGCACCTACGGCTTCTCTGGTGGCTCCTTAAAGGGTTGTTGGCACTATGAATGGGACTACCTGGCCCTTGCTATAAAGTTGGTGGCCCAAGAATGGGCTGCTGACACTGGGTATGTGGTGGAAACCCTAGAGGGGGTTGGTGGGAGAAAACAAAAGAGGAGAGGAGAAGAAAGAGAATAAAAGAAAAAAGAAATGTAATGATCTTACTCCATTCCCTGCTCTGATACACTGTCTACATAATAAAAGAAGATAGAGAGAGAGAGAGAGAAAGAGAGAAGAATGGAGAGAATAATAGCCACACATGGTACGTCCTCCTCTTATTATTAATCTAATGAAGCCCTAATAAATAAATAAAAAGACTGGTACTGAAAGAGTATTATTACACACGAGCAACACACACTCAGTATCTCTCATTATTTCCTACAATTAATTCATATGTTGGTTGAGTACTATTATCCATAATACAAGCATGCAACATTGTTCCCACAGTACACATGTACCTCAATTTAAACCATCCAAACCATGGGCTCCTTTATCGATTGTTTGGTCATGCTAGTGGATGATTGTAACGTTCCCTTGGCGTATCATTGTTGGTAACAATCAAAACTCATCAAAAGGAACCAATACCTATACTGACCTTATTATATTTTGTAGGTTTAATTGTTGACCATAAACTTGATTCTCTAAATGGGGCCCAAATGGAGCAATAGATGACTCGATCTGTCCACCATGGTACTTTGTGTATGGGCTATGATCCAAGATCATCCTTAAGGGTTTTCTTCAAGTCATTAATAAGTGGCATTCATGGACAGTTGAAAACAAAATGGTAAGAGTCCAGGTACATCTGTTCAGAGCGATTTATAGACCATGGCCCATCCACAACTTTCCCAATAGATGAACGATTAAATCATTGATCATCATTTCATGTCAGCCCCATCTTGGGACCCATGTAGGATGGTAGAGTCAAAACACATGGAATACTAACTCTATCTGTTTTTATGCATCCACAAAGTGTAAGTAGAAAGACAGTGGCATGGACCATCCACAATGAGGCTCAACATGTAAAGGCCCGTGATTTAGACATCTGGATTGAGCCAGGACAATTACAATAGGGATGAAGAAACAATGCCATGATTTAGACATCTGATTGGTATCTATGAATGCCAAGTCTATGGTTCAAATGCATTAGACGCTTAACATTCTCTGATGTGGATGCACTTAATTCCATTCATCCTTTTTTTTTTTTTTTGCCGTGTTTCTTTGGTTTATGAGAAAGAATTTTCATGCTATAGTAGTAGAGGTATTTTTTGTTGTTTAATAAGCCTGTGTTTAACCTGTTTTTAATTTATTGACCAAAGCCCCTTTGAAGGAGCTCATTATCAGTCAGTGTACACTGTGAACATGCCCCACAAATAAGGCTTGTCTACTCATATGATGGCGGCATGCATACCTTCATTATGGACCATAGGCTGCTATATTTCAACTTTCCTTTTCTTATGCCTAAGCATCACTTAACGAGTTGACTGCCCCCCCCCCCCCCCCCTTTTGGTAAGGAGATGCACACCGTGTGCCCACCTGAGAGGTGGCTCCATTTTCAAACATGTGCCATATCTCAATGGATCCTCTCCATCTCACTCGGGAGTCTAGTGTGGGTTCTTGGGACCCCATATCCAATCTCCACATACTTGCCTTTTACTTGTTGTTACATAGATGCCCTTAGGAGTTATATGATTAAATCATTGGAATGCTTGTCGCTTGATACTATGAACTACACAAACTATAGTGCTGTTGCGGCACAATTTTATTTCAGATTTGTAGGAGCTTTGGATGTAATTGTTTGGATTATCCTTTGGAAACTGCAAAAATTATATACTTCTCTAATTTGAGGAATCATAGGTTCTTCTCCTCAGCAAACTCAAAAAATTTGCTGCTAATTTCAGTTCCATACATTTAGGTTCTATGGTGACCTTTCAATAAAACAGGTTCCATGGTTCAGTTATCCAGACTGTTAATGTGATATGTTCCCACTGTTCATGAGAGTCCCAAAAACCTCTCATATTAAAGGATCTTAACCTTTCAATTCGTGGTCAAATAGACAGTTAAGAAAAACTGCAGCGATGGTCAACATTAAATGGAGATGGGCCAAAGATTGAAGGTTTAGATTATCCAATTCTAGAAGAGTTCGCTAAGTATTGCCAATGTATCGTCAATATTTTCAACTGTGTAAATTCCAGTTGTCACCTGTATTGCCATTGTACCAATTTTGCCAAAAGTCTGTTTATTAAAAAAAATTTCCATTTCAAATTTTTTTTATGGGTGCATGGTTTTATGATGAAATGCATGTTTGTATGTGTGTATATGTATGCATGCATGGATGGATGGATGGATCTTGGATAGATGTATGTATGCATGCATGGATGGATGGATGGATCTTGGATAGATGTATGTATGCATGCATGGATGGATGGATGGTTGGATGGATGGATGGATGGATTTGTATGTGTATGTGTACATACATCTATCCAAGACTCCAACCGATCGGACTTTGAGAGCTTCTCAGATATATAAATAAAAGGAAGGGAAGGACTTGAGTTCACCTCTTACCAAAGTGGCTGTACAGTCCAACTGGTTGGACTTTGAAATATATAGTCATGCTCACCTGCACACGTCTCATGGCCCCAAAATCCAAACGGTCCATGTGATGCGGCACCCCATGAAACCCCTAGGGCCCAACTTTCAACCTGATCCAAAACTCTGGTGGGCCCTAGCATAGAGAGGCAAATCAAGGGAGGAAATTGTTTCCTTTTGCCTTGGCCCACCAAAGTTTTGGATCAGGGTGAGGGTAAAAGTTACGCCCTAGGGTTTCATGGGCTGCTGCATCATGTGGACTATTCAGATTTTGGGCTCATATCACGTGAGATGAGTGCTAAAAAAGTTCTCACGAGTTTTCCTGAGAACTGGTGCGTAGGTGAGCATATATATATATATAATCTTGCTCTCCCACGCACCAGTGCTCACAGGAACTCGTGAGCACCTTTTTGAGGACTCATCACACGTGATGTGAGGCCAAAATCTAAGCCATTCACGTGATGAAGCACCTTAAAAAACCCCCAAGGCCCAGATTTCAACCTAATCCAAAACTTTGGTGGGGCGTAGTAGAGAGAGAGGGGCAAATCAAGGGAGGAAACTGTTTCCTTTTTCCATGGCCCACCAATGTTTTGGATCAGGTTAAAATTTGGGCCCTGGGGTTTTTTTAAGGAGCTTAATCACGTGAATGGCTCAAATTTTGGGCTCACATCACGTGTGATGAGTTCTCAAACCGGTGCTCACGAGAACTCGTGAGCACCAGTGCACGGGAGAGCATCTCTCTCTCTCTCTCTCTCTCTCTCTCTCTCTCTCTCTCTCTCTATATATATATATATATATATATATATATATATATATATATATATATATATAATCTTTGTTTTGTGTGAATGCACTCATGCATGGATGATGCATGTGTTTGTATGTCTGTATGTGCAAGCATGGTTGGTTGGGTGGATGGATGGATCCACCATTTCCCCAATGTTCCCCTGAGTCAATGATACATGCTTTTAGGTCCCATTAAAGGGAAACTTATTATTTGATTCCTAAATATGCAAAATATGTGTCTTTTTCGCTATTATTTGATTCTTAAATATGCAAATATGTATATTTTAGCATCTCTTGAAGTATCATTGAAAAATTCCACTATTTTTCCTGTGTTTCTCTACTGCCTTCCTGTGTCAACGACAACGTTACATGCCTTTAGACCCCCATTAACAAGAAACTTATTATGTAGCGTCTTTTTTGCAATTATTTGATTCCTAAATATTCAAATTTGTATTTTAGCATCTCCTATAGTTTCGTTGAAAAATTCCTCCATTTCCTCGTGTTTTCCCAATGTTTCCCTTGGTCAGCGTTATATTTCCGGGTATCAGCAATTATATCAGCGATATCAATATTTGTTTCCATATTCCTAGCCAGCGATACATGTAACAATACCTACGAACACTGGTTGATTCATCGATTCAGATCAGATTTCTCAACAACCACATTCCAACTTAGGTCAACCATTACTATGTTAGCATTGTAATGGATCTTTTAAAACATTCCTTCATAGGCTTATGAAGAAGAATGTGTATGAGAATCTCTCCATGACAATAGCACGATCTCATCACTGAGGCGACAGAATTTTCAATATCTTTTTGTACATAGGATCTAAGAAATCTCAGCAAATGCAGTTTACTTTTTAAAAGCTGATACTCACTCTTGCTCTGTATGAAGGTCCTTTCTAATAATTTACGACATCATCGCCATTAAAGCCTTATACCAATTCCCAACTAATTGGGATCAGCTACATAATCCTGTTCCACCGTTCCACTTTATCAAGGACCATATCCTCAGTTAAACCATAGGTCATTAAGTCTTTTCTTATCTACTTTCACCCCCATCTTCTAGGCCTCGTGCTTACCCTTTTAGAGCCTAGCGCGCAACCCCACCCACCCACCCCCCCCCACCCCCCCCCCCCCCCCAAAAAAAAAAAAAAAAAAAAAAAAACAATTTCTGTGCCTTTGCTGGAAGATCTGGCCAGTGCAGTCCCAAGGCAGCAGAGGCAATTATGTTGATTGTGGACAGTATCAAGTTTTTAGTGTCAAAATTTTCATAGAACATCCTACACTTTTACCGGAGAACATGCTTGGTGGGGCCCACACCTGATAAGTGACCTCAATCTTGCACACATGCCAAATTGGCACATGTGAAGAGAGCTCATGAGTTCTCAATTGCATGCCACTTTACTACGTTTATTTCTGAGTTTCAAGTTGATTTGGCTGGTCCTCATTTATATCTGATGTCTTATATAATGCATGCAATGCATATCCTTTTTGGGAATTGACATAACTGTTACAGGAATGATTTGGTTGGAATTTAACCATTAAAAAAATTCGAATGGAATTTTCATACGTTTTCTGCTAATGTTTGGGCAGGTCTGCAGCATGATCGAGAATGGCTTCTGAAAAGCCCTAGCGGTGAAATTCTTACTCAAAAGAAGGTTAACTTTGTGCCCTAGTCTTACCCTATAATAGTGCCTTTATTTAGCAAGAAATTTGCTAATTTTTTTGGGGGGAAAATCCTGTTGTCCTATCTGTTTTGTTGGTGCATTACATTACAAATATTTTGTCAATGCATGTTTATGTTTTCTGAGCATGCACTTAACTGTGATCTCTTCGAGGAATTGGTCCTGATGCATCAGGACACAAATAGTTTCCTCATTCACCTGTCCATAAAAAGTGAGGCTCATCGTCGGTGATCCACTCTATTTCAATCTAAAATCATTTGGGGAATCTCCCATCCAACATGGATCCCATTATATCAAAGATCTTTGACCATCTTACCATTGGCCCTACCTGTACCAACTGGTTCGAGACACATTCATGTCCTGATGCATTAAGCTTGATAATTCTTCATTTCTTGAAGTAGGGATGGTTAGGGGGACAAACCTCTCCCTTGACTTATCGAAGTAGCCTAAAATTGCTTGGTGCTCAAACTTTATAGTATTAGAGCAAGTTGGCAATCAAGAATCAGGCCTCTCCAAGACTCAGATGGGCCGTACTATAGGGCAACATGTCAAATCGCCTAAAACTGCTACAATCACATGGCATGAGCAGTTGGTTTGGATGAATTTAGGGAGAGAATGGGAGGAAAGAAGAAAAGGGAATAGGAAGAAAAGTGTGTGAGCAAAGCTTGTTTTTGTGTGTTAGAGTTGGAAACCCTAACACATCCCTTTTATTATATTGCTAGAGATACACTTACATACTCCAGAGGAGCACACAGACATATACACTTGCACACACCTAAAAAGGAACATAATGAAAATACACAACTTGCATTCTCCATGCTCTATACTCCCCCTCAAGTTGGAGCATAGATATCGATCATGCCCAACTTGCCAGATATACGAAGATGAGCACTCGAGTGAGAGACTTGGTAAGAACATGAGCCAACTAATCTCCAGAGCGAACAAAAGGAGTTGCAATTTCCTTGTTGGCAACCTTTTTCGTGAATGAAATGACAATCAATCTCAATGTACTTCGTGCATTCATGAAACACGAGATTGTCGACAATGTGAATGGCAGCCTAATTGTCGCAATGCAAAGAAATGAGACTTGAAGGATTATAGTTGTGTTCTTGTAAGAAGGATCAAAGCCAAATAATTTTACATGTCGCATGAGCCATTGCCCGATACTCAGCCTCGAAGAGGATTGCGCCATGACAGACTATTTCTTGCTTCTCCAAGTGACAAGATTGCCACCAATAAACGTACAGTATTCGAATGTAGACTTACGATCATAAAGAGCGCTACCACAATTAACATCAGAGTAACCTAACAGGTGAAGGTGACCATGCCGTTAAAAACATAGACCTTTCCCTGGAGAAGATTTAAGATATCAAAGGATATGATACACAGCTGTGAGATGCATGGTACAGGGGTCATGCATGAATTGACTCATTACTCTCACAGTATAGGAAAGATCCGGTCGCGTGATAGTGAGATAGATAAGGCAACCAACTAACCTCCAATACATGCCTGGATCACATCCCTGGATCAGGAAGAATCTTTTAATACCCCGATTTTCCCAGTGGCCGGTGGCACTCGTATGCAACCTTCGCACCCTTTGTAGCACCCTGGTACCCCACATCTCTTCTGTGCATGAGTGCGCATCATCTAGTGTCCCGTAGTAGGACTCGGATTGTCTGTGCATAGTACACACCCAGGTGACCTGAACCAGGAGACCTCGAAACCCTCACCATATTGAACGACACGTCGCTCCGATTACGGAGGTGCCATCCGTTTGTCCGTGCAACGCTCTGTTTGTTGGATACGTTGCGTAAAACCCAAGTTTCGTGTGCGGTGCGCACCTAAATGACCCAAGCCCCGAGACCTCGAAACCCCGCCATATTGACTGCCATGTCGCCACGATTGCAGAGGTACCATCTGTTCGTCCGTGCAACACTCCATTTGTGAGCTACGCCGCGAAGAACCCGAGAGCAAAAGTGCATAAAGAACCGCACATGCACACTCCTCATATTGGCTTGGGCCCTTAGCCCATGGGCCCATTTTAGGATGCCCATTTCATACCTTCATGGAGTATGTCAACATTCCACTCACTTAACCCACACATGAGCATGATGTCATGGTCCACTAACACCACATGCACATGCTTCATGTGACACCTCACCCCACTCACACCACATGCACATTCTCCATGTGACACTTCATCCTACTCATACCACATGCACATTTTTCTTGTGACATATCACTCTCCCATACATGAGATGTGGTTATGTAATGTCATCATACCCCACTAGCTAGCTAACCTAAGTGAACTAATCCCTCTCCCCGAACCTATGGTTAACTCTTTACACAAAAGAGGGCTAACCAAGGTGGTTAGCCATTTCTAGGAGTGGCAGCAGGTCTACACTCGAGCATTCCAGTCTTAGAAAGAAGATCAATGGCATATTTCCTTTAAGAGAGCACAATGCCAGATTTAGATCATGCAACTTCAATGCCCAGAAAGTAGCGAAGAACCCCAAGATCTTTCATCTCAAACTGAGCCTTGAGGAAAGATTTAACTGCCACCATTCCTGCAATATCATCACCGGACAACACAATGTCATCTACATAGACAATCAGCACCATAATCCTGGTGGGTCAACGACAAATGCAGCGAGTGATCGACTTAGCTACGAACAAATCCAAAGTCTAGAAGTTCACGACTGAATTTGTTGAACCAAGTACGTGGGGATTGCTTGAGACCATAAATGGACTTCTTGAGACGACATACGAGAGGCGAAGTGTGACATGTAGAGAACCCGGGGGGGGGGGGGGGGGGGGGGGGGGGGTTGATCTCTATATACTTCGTCAGCAAGATCACCATGCAAGAGTGCATTCTTTAAATCTAATTGAAATAGGGGCCAAGACAAGTTAACTGCCAAGGAGATCCACATGTACATAGTTAAGCTTGGCCACAGGAGAGAATATCTCAAAGTAATCTACTCCATACGTTTGAGTATAGCCCTTTGCAACTAGTCGTGCCTTATACCGATCAACTAAACCGTTAGAAAAATACTTGATAGTATAAACCCATCGACATCCAACCGTCTGTTTTCCTAGAGGTAATGGAATAAGCTCCCAGGTATTGTTCTTTTCCAATGCCTGCATTTCTTCTTTTAAAGTACGTGGGGATAACAGAGGAGGGTATGGAAACTACAAAAGACTGGAAGGAAGATGAAAGACAGTTATAAGAAACAAAATTTGCTAATAGAACGCTTTGTGCATGACCGGGGAGGTTTGCGCAAGGCAATAGGAAGATTGGCAAGAGATAGAGAGCTTATACTTGGACCAATAGCTAAAGTGGATGAAATGATGGATGGCTGATTAGTAGGGTTGTCATCAAAACAAGTGATAGGAAGAGGTATAGAGCTAGACTAAGGCTCCCTCTAACTAGTTAGAGGGTTATGTTGAGATTTTTCTATATTAGAGAAGTACGAAACATCTTCAAAGGTCACGTCGGCCGATACATATTTCTTACAAGTCAGGAGGTCGTAACACTTGTACCCTTTTTGTGATTGAGAGTACCTTAAGAACACACACTTAATGGCCCATGGGCTCAACTTATCATTGCTACCATCAAGAATTTAGACAAAACATGTGCATCCCAACACCTTAGCGGGTAAAGGAAATGGTTTATCATGTGGATGTAAAATTTCAAATGAGGACTTGTGAGATAATATTCTAGATGGAACATGATTAATCAGAAATACAGCAATAAGCAAAGCATCATCCCAATATTGTTTTGGAAAATTCATACCAAAGTAAGAGGGCACGGGTGACGTCGAGAAGGTGGTGGTTCTTTCTCTTAGCGACGCCGTTTTGTTGAGATGTTCAAGGACATGAAGTACAAGTGGTCCTGCAAAAATGATAGAAAAGGCATGCGACCTGTACACCAACACCCCCCCCCCCCCCCCCCCCCCCCCCACCCAAATTATTAGAGTGAAGAAATTTGATAGTATAATGAAATTGAGTACCTCATGATAGAAGACCTTAAACATATCAAACACTTTATGCTTAGATTTTAGAGGATAAACTCATGTCATTCGGGTGTAATCATCAATGAAGGTGACAAAATATTTATACCAAAAAAAGAGACAACATGCGCAGGGCCCCAAACATAGAGTGGACTAACTCAAATGGTTTGAGTTTCTTCTCAGACAAACTAGGAGGAAAGGTAGTCCAGTGATGTTTAGAGAGCTCACAAGTTTCACAACATAAAGGAATGGATCTAGAAATTGAAGGAAATAACAATTTTAACCTAAACAAGGATGGGTGCCCTAGGCAACAATGCCATCCAGACACTGACTCTCCTTCCAAGGACAAGGCACTAGAAGCTATCGTAGGTGCATTGTCCAGAACAAAACACCGTCACGTTCACACCCCTCACCAATCATCTTCTTCGTCTGGAGGTCCTGAAACACACAGTGGGAAGGAAAGAAGGTTACTGAACAATTTAGAGATTTCGTAAGTAAACTGACAAATAATAGATTAAGAGGAAAACTAGGGACATGTAAAACTGATGACATATGCATAAAGGGAAAGAGCTTAACGAAACCCATTCCAGTTATAGGAGTTTGGTTTCCATCAGCAATAGTGACAAAGGGTGATCGACTAGAAGGAAGATAGATAAGAACTAAATAGATGATACTTACCAGTCATGTGAGAACTGGATCCAGAGTGAATGACCCATGGAGAAGGTGAAGAGGACACATTAAGAGAAGTACGTGACTGGGAAGTGATGGCTTTGGAAGTATCAAGAACATTATGAACCTGTAGCCGCATCAATGCATAGTAAACCTCACAAGATCAAAGAACCGAATCACTCGAGGAAGGCTTCTCCACTATAAGCAGCAGTGAAGTCTTCTCAGAGCTAGTGGAGGCACTATTGGCTACAGATATAGCAACCCAAGACGGACGGCCAACAAGATCCCAACATCTATCAACAGAGTGATTTGTTCCCCCACAATATGAACAATGGCGTGGTTCGTCACATCCTCTTCCTCGTCCACCTCAGCCTTGACTACCATGGTTACCCTGATCAATGTTGCGACCATTGCCTTGAGTACGCGATCCACTATTACATCCATATCCCTAACGGCTCCACATTGGAGCTTGAGTCCCGTGGCTAAAGGAAGGTCAGTCCCCAGCAGCATGAGCGGATCTGACTCTGGATACAGAAGAGGTTTTGTCTTCCATAAGTTTAATGGTATGGCTCATAAGTTTCATGAACATCAGAAAATCATGCTCTCACAAAGTTTCATGGTATGGCTCATAAGTTTAATCCCATGATAGTTAGTCTCTCTCTCTCTCTCTCTCTCTCTCTCTCTCTCTCTCTCTCTCTCTCTCTCTCCTTTTTTCATATAAGTAGTTACCACGGTGCTTTTCCTACATTCTTCTGCCATTTTCTTCGATCTTACAATCTTGTTGATCAACTTTTTCAACTAAAATAACCTAGTATCTCCCATACACTTCCAAACCTCTATTGGCACATCTAGTCCGAGGGCCTTCATGTTTTCATCTTTCTCAAAACCTCTTTGACTTCATTGACAAGTTCTGAAAATAGCTTCTCCACCTTTTATTGATCTGATTCTCTTTTTCTAGTACCCTCTTGTTATTCCTCTCAATACATCTAACATAATCTAGGTCTTTACCCTTCCTCTTTCTCATTTTTGCAAGTTTGAAGATATCTTTCTTTCAATCTCGTCCCTAATCTATTGTAAAGATCATCATAAGCCTTACGTTTTACCCTCACTAGCTGCTTTTTTAGTAGTCTTTTTGGCATTTCTATATCGTTCAAAATTTTCATCATTTCTAGTCCCTTATCAGGCTTTGAAACCTGAACATTTCTCTTGAACTCATGTGTAGACTTATGATCTTGATTATATATTAATATTTGATATTTTGAAGCCTAAATATGGGAGTTTTTTGCTGTTTTAGAGCCAGTCTCAGGTTAATATTATCAGGTAGCCCAAGTCAGAATTCTTACTAAAGAATGGCCTGTTACACCATCAAGTGTATGTTTAAAACCAGAAAAGAATACATTTTTCCAATCCTGGCATTTTTCTGAATATTTCCAATATCTTTTAACCTTTTTCCCTTTTAAAAAAATCCAACCATTGTAGGGTCGTAATAGCAGTTATGATACGAATCATAACGGTCACATGGCTTGCCATTACTGTTACTGAATACCTTGATCTATTTTTGTAAACAATCTTGACCATCCATGCTAATGGCCATTGATCAATAGTTAATATTTGTTGGATTGGTGTGATGTTTGCATGGTGACTCATGAAATGTGTGTTGGACCTAATGAACAGTCTGGGTCAATGAATTGGACAAAGTGTCCTTATGCAACTATGAGCAGTGTAACTTATAGTGTTCTGAGAATACCGGAGCATTTCTCTACGCGCACACATAGACACACCTTCATGGGGAAGTTATCAATGTCCCCAAAGCTTTTGAATGATACCACTAGGAGCAAGACATGGTGCTAGGCTGATCAGGTGACCCAAACCGGCTAGCTCTTTCAATGCTGGCAATGCTTTTATTACCATCCGTTATTTAATGAGGAATGGGTCGGATGGGTACCATCATCTAACCAAAGTGCTTCTGTAGAGGCATCAGCAATGCATGGTGGGGCCTATTGAATACATGGTTCAATATATTGACTTACTTTATCTCTGCTCCATCTGGACTGCCCATTTTTATTACTTAATGGGACTACTTATCATCTACAAATGAATATTTTCTGAGTATGATCCATCTCTAACATTTCTTTTAGTATCCATTTGTATGGCACCAGTTGAAGGGCTAAGAACGTCCAAGTAGTGTGATTTTTTTGTCTATGGTGCATCACTATTGGACTAATTGAATAAATGGTTTCGTTCTTGTCCATGATATAACTGTGTATGGCACCCGTTGAAGGGCTAAGAACGTCCAAGTAGTGTGATTTTTTTATCTATGGTGCATCACTATTGGACTAGTTGAATGAATGGTTTCATTCTTGTCCATGATATAAATGTGCAGCAACCACATGAAGGCACGGTCCCTACCAGGTGATCTCCTTGGTATGGCCCACAGTTTGCACTGTTTAGATGTCTTGCAAGTGATGGTGGTTGGAAAGATGAGGCTGTATGCAAAAGGTCACACAAAATACATTCATGTGATCATTCATGTGTATGTCTTCAATAAAACAATTTCCCATATGGTACTTGTGAAATGACACATGTAATGGATGTGGAGTGCGGCTAGGGAATAGGTAAGAAGACATGGTAGTTGATTTTCAACCACCTCTAATTGCGACTTCCATACGCCCACCCTTAGTTGCACACTTGCACTAACCTTCTATCTAGGTGCTGCTACTCTTTCAAATCATGCTTTGGATTTGCTATCCTGCTATGGCATCCCTAGCTTTTCGTACTTAACATTTCGGAAACCAATACTTCCCAGCTCCTACACTCAAATTTGTTGCCGCTTTGCTTCACACCTTGTGCAACTACAGGCCCACCACACAAGGAAGCTGCTTTCAGAGATCAATGTACATTTGACTTTCCACCTGTTGATTGAGAAAAGGATTGCAAGAATTGGACAATTCTAACCATCTGCTTGCTTGCATACATATATTTTCAAAGGGGTTATTGGTTTTCATGTGTTCGCTTGGCGCTTGCAATCTTCTTTGTTTTTTTTTTAAGATTCTCATGTATCAATATTCACAATCATAAATGTGAGGATAAAAGAACATGATTTTGCAGCCTATGAATGTTTCTTACATAAAAACTATAGTTAGCAATGATGATGGGGTTGCATTTTTATTTTTATTATTGTTTGTATGTGTTGGCACTCAGTTGGTTATCAGCTCAATTTTTTGCCACGTGTGTGTGTGCGTGTGCGAGCGTGCCAGAACCGACTGTGCGGCTCGATTCCAACCGATTAATGTTGACCCTAAGCGCCAAGATAGATAGATACGTCGTGCTCAACCATATATGACCGAGATCTGAGTAGATCGGCCGCCTGTTCAGCCACTCACAAGATGTTATCTAAAACGATTAGGCGATTATCGGATGGTGGGGTTCATCCTCCTCAAATGGGTTGCACCTTGCCTTCCCTAAGAAAGGACTTTTCAAATAAATAAGAAGGAACTACTTAAAATCGGCCGTGAGGAACATCGACTGCAGAAAATTTATTCTAAATAGAACTGTTTGTATTGAAATTGTGTCATCCAGCGTATGAGCATAGACTTGCATTACAGCTAGAGATTATCGCTACTCCTAGAGAACTGATTACACTAAGGATAAGCTAAGAGATAAGTTTGACTTGATTTGGTTGGTGTGAGACGACTTGCTCCATTGATTTCTTTCAGTATTTATAGGCTTTCCTGGAGAGAAAAGAAGCCTCTAGATTCCTTCTTTTCTTCAGCCGTTACTGTGACTGTTCAGTATCTCACGTTTCTTCTGACTCTTCCTCTTCCTCAATCGTTTGTACACCACGCTCGGCCACCACGTATCTTTAAATGACGTGTTCCAATCATATGACACCAGCTGGTGTCCAGCAAAATCCTCTCCACATATTTCTGCAGACAGCATGCATGTTTGTACAATGACATGTATCCCTTCCTAATTGGTTCCTCTAAGAACGGCCAAAGTAGGGTTCAACAGTATGCCTATGTGAACTGTATGCTTATTACATTTGTTACTTTTACTGTATATAAAAAAGCCTTCTTATCGATCATTGGAAATACTATTGTGAAAGAGCAGTTTCATATCACCCATATTTTGTTTTGTAGGTTCCAGAAATGTGTCTTATCCATACATTCATTGATCTCAGTAGGGGTACATTGTTTGTAGAATCACCGCATTGTAAAGAGAAACTAAAAGTTCCTCTTGAACAGTCCTCGTGTTATCAGAAAGAAGAACTGCAGTTATATGGTAAGAGGTATGTGTTTATCAGGTCCTGTTCTTATCCTTGTTGAGATATTGTGTGTGCACGCGCGCTCGTGCGCGTGTATTTAAAATAGATTCCTGCATGCATAGCCCCGCTTCCGAATTACCAATCACCACGTTGTGTATCATATGTAAGGATGCCATCCCCATGACCATGTGCATCTTTCAGTTCATCATCTGCGATGACATCATTACTGGCATAATTAGTGCCATCAGCACCACAAGAATCAAATTTGATAGCACTACTGCTACCGGAAGTACGCCTACATAGACAGTATGTGGTCATTGTCAAGTGCTCCTGGCTGAGACTATGAAGTTCTTTACTACCTCTAGCAGCACCTGACCCTTCTCTATGTGGCTGCTTCATTTCTTATGTCACAACAGTTGGTATGTCTGTATTAGAGGTGCAACTTGGGTTGGGTCAACCCATACCTGATTGGCCCAAGCTGAACTTTAAGTTAGGTTGGGTTGAGGTGGGTTGGGTTGGGCTTGGGATGAAAATCCTCAATAAACAATACCCATCAACATATGTATGATTGTTTTACAGGGCACACATATCTAACAGAAATGATATAGAATCCATTCTTCTGTTCTTTTTCCATTTCTGTGTATGGTAACTTCTCTAATCCCTACCGTGTATATCTAGGAGTAGTAATTGGCCAGGTTTGGGCCAGGTTGGCTAGGCTAGGCCTGGGCCCGGCCTGAGCCTAGCCCAAGCCCAAAAATTTTGGTTAGGCCCAGGCCTGCTCGATCTGAGAATTGATAATTTGTTTCCTACGTGAATGTTCATATTCCATCCATTAATTAGGGGGGCTGACCTATCTCTCACAAAAAACTTTAGTGGCCCGAAGTTGAACAAAGAAATAGGTCTATGTTCATGATTGATGGGTTGCCTGATCAAGTATTTGAATGACATATTTGTGAAATATAACACATGTACATATAAAGTTGGGTTGGGCTGGGTTGGGCTGGGTTGAGCTAGTTTGGGTAGGGCTTATTTTACTTGAGCCCAAGGCCAAAAATTGATCAGGCCAATGCATACAAAGCCCAAGCCCCCATGAGTCAAGCTAGTTGGGACAAGCCTAGCCCAAGCTGGGTCGGGCAGGCTACTCAGCCCATTGCCACCTTTATGTATATCTTTATTGTGATAAAACAAATGTAAAGCATATGAATAACGCCCCTCCCTTTCTCTTGTATATTTTGGCATATTTTTGGCACCTACCTGTTGCTATTCTTCTGTAAAGAATGCACCTAATGCAGCTTTCACACCAATAGCATGCTTGAAATGTTAAGATTCATCTGATGCAACATCTGATAGCAGCATTTCATGTAACTATTTTTAACACCTGTTGTTTGATATATAAAATTGAATGTCAATTTGACATGAGTGTAGATCCTGGCCTCTATACCAATAGCATACTTGAAATGTTAACATTCCTCTTTAGGAATCTGATGCGCCATTGGATAGCAGCCTTTCATTCAACTCTTGCACATGTGCCATCTGGACACATGGTGACATGTGATAGACCTCATTCAACTTAAACATGTTAAAAAGGAATTATGCAAATTTAATTTGATAATATGTGCTTCTTTCTTCAAGTGCATTGCATTAGATTAAACAAATGCCATAGTTATATATAATAATTATGTGTTCAACTTCATCTGAATTCAAGCGTAGAAGTTCTTATTTTCTAAATTAGTAAGGCAATCTAATGGTGGGCTTTATTTTAAACTAGATACGAAGTGCAGGGCTATGATAGTGAAGTTAATCTATGGTTCGCAGAAGCAATTGCCCGTCCTTGTACGTTGATGAGATGTTTTGGTTCGGAATATAGTTGCTGCATGAATACGAGTGGCATGGTAGGCAAGTGTAGAGATGTGGAGAGCAAATTGAATTTCGTCAATGAAGCCCAATTCTTATTAGTTTCTGAGGAAAGCATCTCTGACCTCAACAAGAAGCTGAGCATAAGTATGTCACCTAGCATATATTCTTTCATTTATATTTCTTGCCATGTTGCTGGTTCTCTTCACCTGGTATCTATCAAGAATAGAAAAAGCTTCTAAAGGCACATGGTGCAAAATATTGGCTGATATGTAGTGTATTGACTGGTATCTATCATGTTCCAACCAATGTTGATAGAAACTTTTTATGATAATTGGCCACACCCAAATTCACATTGAATAGCCAATTTGATAGATATGAAAGAACACACAATGTTCAATGCTCGTGAGATTTTTTTCTTCTTCTTTTCTTTGTTGTTTTTGGATTTTCCTCTTATGTGGTGTTTGGATTGGTGGAATCCAAAAAGTAGATTTGGAAAGAAAAACGTCACATCTAAGGAAAATTGATAAGGAAATTCTTGGAAAAGAACCTAAAGAGGTTTATTTTAGCAAAACTAAGGGGGCGTTTGGCACCTCTACTCTAATTCAATAAGAGCTTTTTGAATAAGAGGTACTTCAATAAGCTCTTTTTGTTCTAGCTCGTTTTAAATAAACTTGTTTGGTAAAATCTCAAAAAAAAAAAAAAAAAAAAAAAATTCTTATTTAAAATAAGCACGTTTGTAAAACTTTCAAATAAGAGCTTTTTTTAAGGGTAGTTGACGTCATTTTTAAAGATTACAACAACTTTAATATAAGACCAATCCAAATGGTTGTTTTGGTGGGCTGTTCATGTGGGGCCCAACATCAATGCTAATTGTCCTTTATGTCGGGCAGCCCAATGTCCACTACCCATCACCATCACATGGACTCCACATTTGACGTGTCCATAGTGTGGGCCCTACCTTTGAAGTGGATTGTCCATCATGAGGGGCCCACTTTTGATATCCACAATTCATCGTGTGGGATGCACCTTCAATGTGGATCATCCATCATACGACCCACTTTGGATATGGGATGCATCATGAGAGACCTTGGATGTGGATTCTCCATTAGGTGGGGTCCACTTGATGTGAACAGACCTAATTGGATCCAAGTCATCTAGAGGTTTAGGTTGTTTTGGTTCTAAGGATTAGGGTCACCAAGGCATCTCTGATGTACCTGTTTCTTCTTCCTTGATGTTTCTTGTCCACTTAAATTTTCGGTCTTCAACTTGCCAAGGCTCAACTAACTTTACAACTCAAGGACGCACATGATTGATAAATAAAGTACACCAGTATGCCACAAAAAAGTGCACTAGCACAATCATGCAAAGCCCACCTTTGATATGGACAGTCCATCATGAGGGCCCCATCTTCAATGCTGGTTGTCCATCACATGGGGCTTGCTTTGGATGTGGGCCATTCATCATTAGGGGCCTACCTTTGATGTGGACAATCCATTTTGTGGGCTCACCTTGATGTCAGTCATCCATATGTGGGCCCCACCTTTCCTCCTTTGATATGGACATCCATCACATAGAGAGAGAGAGAGAGAGAGAGAGAGAGAGAGAGAGAGAGAGAGAGACTTTTACAATGGTGCTTACCAAACTAACTTGGTGGTATCCAAATGGGCCCTAAGTTTTTCTTACTACCTCCAAATGGGCCTTCCTCTTGCCCTTTTAGAGCTTTCAACATGCACCGACTCTTCCAAACAGCTCAGTTCTTGGTCTCTATTGCACAAATTGTTGCATACTTTTGTTCTTCGTATTGAAGGCTAGAAGGACAAGGAGAAGGCCTAAAAGGACATGAGGGGAGGTAGTAAGAAAAGACTTGACCTATGGTTTAACTGAGGATATGGTCCTTGATAGAGTGGAATGGTGAAATAGGATATGTAGCCAGCCTGAAGTAATTGGGATAAGGCATAGAGGATGATGATGATGATAATACTTCTATTCAAAAGATTGTTACTATGACTTGGTTTATCTTTTGTTGTCGTATTTGAAGCATAATGTAATTGGAAGAATTTGAATGCTAATTCAGTAAAGAATTTTTATTTTTTATTTTTATTAATTATGATAATGTTTAGACACATGATACCCAGCTGAGCTTGCAATGCGTGCCAATGTGGCAGATGTGCGAGATCAGGGCCATTTTCATCAGGCAAGTCCTGCGTATATGTCCCCTGTCCACCTAAACTGGTTCATTCACTAACATGCCACTACAACGTATACATCGAATGTAGACCAAAGGTCATTCTTTACTACCCATCCTTTTATTTTGTGCACATTGCCCACTGTAGTGATCCGACTGGCCTGATTTTTGGACCATTACATGTGCATGGTGGAGAAACTTGAGGAATGCCTCGGATCCCTCCTGCATGCTGCACATTGATGAGACGAGTCGAGATTCGTTTCTTGGAGATTGCCTATGCATTTCTTTTCAAGATAAATAAGTTATATGTGCATGCATATCTTATATGTGTCTAACCATCAAAATTAAGTGTTAAAGCATGCTCTTACCACATCATTGCCACATTCATGCCATATCTGGGTATCATAGGTTTCGATATTGATAAATGAACATTTGTACTGAGTTATAGGAACTAGCAAACTTGTTGCCTACAGCCTATATATTAACTTGTAGTTTCTTAGCAAAAATTCCTGAAAGACATGTTTTCTTGGTTTGCAGACCCACAAAATAGAAGTCCCGGTTATCAACTGCCAGTTCATATTGATTCAATGAGGTTTCGCCCCAATCTCGTCATTTCAGGAGCCGAGCCATATGCAGAGGATAACTGGAGGAGTCTTACTATAGGGAAGGCGCATTTTACTGTAAGCCTTTGGAACATCTGTTAGTTATAATTTTTCTTATTGATAGCAAAACATTTTATTAATGCACAAAAGATGAAGAAATTCATCAAGGGAATGGATACAGAAACCCAATTGATAGGTTATTCTGAGATACACCTTAGCTAAAGCATGCGATGGAATGAGCTTCTCTCATAACAAGGCTCAAACAACGGTCTCAAAGTAAAACATCTTTCTTTAATCTCATTGATAACAAAAACCTGCTCCCAAGGGAATGAACTACTACTGGATGCTCGCAGCATTTCTAAAATCTCCTCCAGTAATGATAGGTCCAGTGAAATTTTTTTCAGGGAAAAGGGAAACTACAATTGCTGTCAATTTTGCTGAATGTGCATCAGCAGATGCTGTTGGGCCTAAATATGTTAACTTGATCTCCCCTGGGTGGTTTTGATCACAACTGATTCAAAAGACCGGGGTTCACCAACAAACAACTGTCAACATTCAACTTCTGCCAACCCATACACAGAGGCTACCAAGAAACCAACTTGTCCAAAACACCATCACCTCCCTGAATAACTTCGCTCCAGCAGTCTTGTTGATAAGCCAGTTCCCTCCAATAAAGACCTAGGAAAGGATGCCCAACCCGCGAGAAAGAATTTGATGCATTCAACCAGCATTAGCAGGATCCTGGAATTGAAGACTCTTCTCTCATTCCAGTGCCCCACAGAATTTCAAAAGAAAGAGATGTCCACAACAAAATATCTAAATGCTGTTAGTGTATATTTTAAACCATCTATAATGTTACTTTTTGTCATGTATCTAGTTAACATAGCTATTGTACCAGGTTCAATAGCATTGGCACCAAATAGTGCATGGATACCCCTAAGATATGGATTGATTATCTCTATTCGGTTCGTCATTTTTTGGGTAGGAACTTTATCATGTCATTGAAGTATCAAATGTCATATTTGGATGTGTCTTATGTCATATCTCTGCTTCCCACATCCTTGTCCATATCCATTAATGGGCATCATAAAATAGCATAATTGGAAGGTAAAAGGATTCTTGTAATTGTAAGAGATTCATTACCTTTGAAGACATTGAATTTTTGTGCCTCACATATTTTGTATTGTACACATAGCGGTCCTTGGTTGCATCGAACCATCTTCCTCGGTGCCGCTTTTGATGTAGGACGAGTGAAAGCTAGCCTAGGATGATTATGATGTCATCTAAATACGCAATAACCATGCAATCAAACATGTAAACCCAAACAAATTCACACCACAAAATAGAAATTTCATATTAACAACTAGATGATCCTAGGTTAGTCACATGTATGGTGCACGAAATATAAAATTCTTCAAGTATGACCCACTTAGAAGATAGAACTTCCAATCTAGCATAGGTAGTGCCACATTCACAAGACTAACCAAGGTACCGTTAAAATTCAGATTTTGGGTTAAAGGTTTTGGCTCAAAATCAGAATTTCGCAAGTTTTGGTCTTTGGAATTGGGGTTTTGGGAATTTTAGGTTAGGGTTAAGGAAAATTGAAAATTGCAGTTTTGGGGATTAGGATTAGAGATTTAAGGTTAGGGTTTTAGGGATTTAAGGCCATGTAAAGGCTGAAATTTGGATTTGGGTGAAAGGGGGTAGTCATATTTGAGAATTGGCGTCAGATTAGGTTAAGTTTGATGGATTCGGATGGGAAAATGTTAGCGTTTTGGGGAAAAATGAATTTTAAGGTTGCGTGGGCCTACGCCGAATGAAAACGGTTCAAGGATTGAGGGTTTCGTTGGCTTGAATGGGGAAAAAGAAGAAAAGATGGGATATTGTAGGTTTTAAGATATGAGTTGAAGAAGAAAGAAGAAGAAGAAGGTGTTTGAGTACCTTTGAATGGAGAAAGAGTGAAGAGAAGTTGTAGAATCCACCACCAAGCTAGATGTTATCCTTCCACAATGTGATTAGAAGGGAGGGTTTTCTCACAAACTCTAAAGGAAGATGAAGAAGAAAACTCTCTCAAGGAAGGAAGCCCCTTTTCTCTTGCTTTGCTCAAACATATCATAGGGTTGGACGTTCCCCCTCCCCCTCTGGCTTTTTATAATAAAACTTAAAAGAAATAACAAGTGTGCCCTTACTTAAAGTTCAATGGGCCATACTCGAAACTAGACATCCAAATCAACTAAAAATAATCTAGATCGTCCAATAAATCCTAAAAATAACATAAAAGAAAATAAAAGAAAAATCAAGGTCGAAGTGGCCCAGATCCGACAGATCTAACAGCCCGATGGCCCGATGAAGATGATTCAACGGTCCAATGGACCCAAAACTAAAAACCTATGGCTAGGAACTTCTAAAAAACAGCCTATATGCATCATCCCAGTGTGGGGCATGTCCAATACATGTGGGGTCTTCAAGTTGGCCCGGTGGGCCCCACCTGGAAGTCATCTCCTATCCATAGAGAAAGTTCTGCTGATGTAGGTGGTCGCCTCTGTTTCTGGTAACTCAAGTAGGTCCTCTGATGTCCCCATCAACTCTCCTCGGCTGAGAAGAATTCACCATTGGCGAAATAAAGCTGTGGTAGCGCTCGAGTAGGTCGGGATCAATGGGCTGGAACTCTACCTCTGTAATCTAAGTGTTGTCTGACGCCTATCTATTCTTTCACTTCACGAGGTATTTCTGATATCCTCCATGGCGGATAGAAACTGCTTGGTGGTCCAGAACATCATCGATCTCTTCTTTCCGTTCATGTAGTGATGGAAGAGAAGACA
Organism: Liriodendron chinense; assembly: GCA_003013855.2. NCBI lineage: Eukaryota > Viridiplantae > Streptophyta > Magnoliopsida > Magnoliales > Magnoliaceae > Liriodendron > Liriodendron chinense. The sequence continues at coordinate 8,484,647 of ML058429.1, forward strand.
ATGAGTGGGAAGTAAGGTCTGGCAAAGGCCATGGGCCAAGGTTGGGGTTAGGTACACCATCATCTGGGGTAGGGGAAAGGTCTGCATGAGGGCTAGAAGTTGTAGGTGTAGGTCCGTCACAAGGCACAAGGTCCTCCACGTTGAATGTTTCACTAATGCCCATGTTAGATGGAAGATCTACCACATACACATTAGGGCCCACTCTTGTCAAAAGTTTATAAGGACCTACACCACAGGCATGCAATTTCCTCACGGTTCCCTTTGAGAATTGTTCGGTTCAAATACGAACCTTAACATAGTCGCCCACCTGAAATTCCTTAAACGTACGATGAGAATCTGCAGAAAGTTTATAATGTTGATTACTGGCATTAATGCGCCTCTTGATCTCACTATTCAAGTCATGAATATGCCGTGCAAATGCTTTTGCGGACTCAAATGTCCTATGTGAAACGGATATGAATGAAATTATAGGGCGCTCCGATGAAGCAATGGACTTAAAATAGACAACTCTATTATCTAGAACTTGGAAGATTATAACAAAAGAACACTTCTTACGGGTGACACATAATTTCTCATTCTTTAGTATCCCACAAACTTGCTCTAACTGATAGAGGTATTGCTCATTGCAAGTGTTATAAACAAGGATAATGTTCAAGTATCCCAATACCTGAGAACACACACTTTTGATGCCAAGTCTTTAGCAGATCTTGGCATTGACCATTATGTCCAACATGTCATCAAGATGAGGGATAGCGACTCTGGCCATCACATCCATCATTTCGTGAATACGTCGTAAAGTGAACTGATACTTGACTGAGATTTTGTGGATGGCCAGAATGTGTCCTCACATGCACCATATGCCATCGTTCTTGGAAGTGAAAAGGGGGGGCACGGCACACGGAATAAAACTCCAACACAAACTCTCTTTAGTGAACTCTTCCCTAAGAAGCTTGTCAAATTGCCCCTACATTTCCGCATGCTCCATGGGGTTCACTTGCTCCCAAATATGCTTTCACAGATGCCGCACTCATCTCTATAGTGGCACCACTAATATCTACTACTACCACAGCATCTTCTCTAGGCTTTCGATTTACCATCTACATCATCTGATTTTTGTTGCATCTGTTTGTGATGCAGGACAGCCCTAAATATGATGCATGCTCATGATCACAATTATCCAGCGGAAGTAAAAGCAATAATAATAATGAAATCTAGCATTAATCATCATAAACTAAGAAAACCAGAAAGAAAACATACAATGGAACGGGCCATCATCACAACCATAGAGTATAGGATTCAATTAGTGCCTAGGTTGGATCCGGCGAGGGATGGAACCTCCCGATCTTGCATGGTGTTACCCAATCGATCAATGATGATCACTAGTCCGAAGAACCAGGAGGTTTCTCGGATTAGGGATTTGAGAATTTGGGGGTTTAGGGTTTGGATCGATTCTCAAGGTTTAGATCGTGGGGAATAGCAAAACAGAAGTTTAGAAGGATAACAATAGGAGATAAAATACCTGGAAGAATTTGGAGGGGCACCAGAAGAAATCAGAAGAAGAAGATCAAGGAGAGAGAAGAAGCACCATGAGAGAGAGAGAAGAGAGAAGCCACCAAAGAGGTTTGTCTTTCATTCATAATCAACTAATCATGTTATTAGGGCTTAGCCCACTTAAATAAGCAAGAAGAAAACATAAAAGTACCAAAATACCCCTAAAACATTGGTAAAAAACAACTAAAAAAAAAAAACAGTTCGTACGCTGGTGGGGCGCCTCGTGACCAATTTGGCCGGGCGCCTGGCTAAGACAGAAACTGTCCAGCAATGGAAACTGAAAATCTGTTGATCGGCCGGTGCCAAATTTGGTCGGGCGCCCGACCACCTTCAGAAAAGCATTTTTCTATACTTTCAGTCGGGTCTTCTTTCATCCTACACACGTGTCTTCTATGTGCCAAATCACGTGTGTAGGGTCTTCAATGCTCCTCAATCATCGCCTAACCACAAGGATGGAACTTGTGGGTGGCGCTTTCTTCGTTGGTACACTTGAAATGGTCTTGTGTCCTCATCAACTCCCCTGGGGTGAGAAAAACTCGACTCCGACGAGTTAAAACTCTTGTGGCGCTCTAGTAAGTCTGGATCAACACGCTGCACTTCCGTTTCAGTCAACCACGTAGATTCAGAAGGTGGTTTGTTCCTCCATTTGACAAGATACCTCTGGAAACCTCCATCTCGCATGGAAACTATCTCGTCATCCAAGATCTCTTCAATTTCTTCTTTATGGACAATAGGTGGAGGGAGGGGTGGAAGGGGTTGTAAAGCAAAATCAGAATAGGGCCATGAATGAAATGATGGATCAATGGTCGGGTCAGGGGAACGGACTAGATCTTCTACATTAAAAGTCGGGTTAATGCCCATTTCATATGGAAGGTCAATCCGATACGCATTGGACCCAATTTTCTGCACTATCTTGAATGGTCCAGCACTACGTGCTTGTAATTTCTTAGCGGAACCCTGTGAGAACCGCTCTGGCCTTACCCTCACCATTACATAATCTCCTTCTTGAAAATCTTGCAGTTTATGATGAGAATCAGCTGAAATTTTATAATTATCATTACTCTTACTTATCCGCTGTCTAATATGCGTATGCAATTCATGGATATATCGTGCAAATGCATCGGCTGATTCAGAAGACCTTTGGGTGACAGACATGGGTAAAAGATCTATTGGCATTCTAGGTTTATACCCACTGACAACTTCAAATGGACTCATCCCTGTAGATCGATTTACTGACCTATTATAAGCAAATTCAGCAGTTGGTAAAATTAGGACCCAAGTCTTAACATGTTCACCCACTAGACAACGTAGAAGATTTCCAAGACTACGGTTTACCACTTCAGTTTGACCCTCTGTTTGTGGGTGGTAAGCAGTAGAGAATTGCAAACGAGTTCCCATAATGTGCCACAGTGTCTTCCAAAAATAGCTAGTAAATCGAACATCACGATCAGACACTATGGTTTTAGGTAACCCATGAAGACGCACCACACCATCAAAAAAGATACGAGCGACATGAGACGCATCCGACGTTTTCGAACATGGGAGAAAATGAGTCATTTTAGAAAAACGGTCCACCACGACAAAAATGGAATCGTGCTTTTTGATTGTCTTGGTAAGCCTAAGCACGAAGTCCATACTAATGTCCTGTCACGGAGCATGTGGCACTGGCAATGGCGTATACAGCCCGGTATTTTGCTTTTTCTGCTTTGCCAGTTGACATGTACGACACTGCCCTAAAACTTTGGCTACGTCTCGCTTGAGACTTGGCCAATAGAAACGATCTTCCACAAGGGCAATGGTCTTGTCACGACCAAAATGGCCAGCTATCCCTCCTAAATGAAGCTCCCAGATGAGGAATTCACGAAGGGACATACGGGGAATGCAAAGTCTGTTTCCCTTGAAAAGGAAGCCCTCTTTAAGAACATATTCGCCCATAATACGCTGGTCACTAGAGAGCGACGCGTAAGTACCCCCAAAATCAGGACATGTGGGGTATTCATCTTTCAGTTGCTCAAACCCGACTACCTCTACACTCAAGGAGTTGAGCAACGCCACTCTTCTACTAAGGGCATCCGCTGGTTTGTTTTCAACCCTGGCTTTGTGTTTCAAAACAAACGAAAATTCCTAAAGAAACGCTACCCACTTGGCATGCCTTGGGTTGAGTTTCTTCTGATAATGCAAATATCTCAAAGCCTCATGGTCAGAAAAAAAAGACGAATTCTTGCGGTAGGAGATAGTGACGCCAATGTCTCAGGGATTGCACTACCGCATAGAACTCTTTGTCATAAGTGGAGTATTTATGTTTTGCCTCATTCAATTTCTCACTAAAATAGGCTACAGGATGGCCCTCTTGGCTCAACACTCCACCTATACCAACACCAGACGCATCACACGCTATTTCAAAGACTTTAGAAAAGTCAGGTAGACGCATGACAAGAGCTTCTACCATTTTTCCCTTAATCTCCTTAAAAGCCTTGACTGCGGCTTTGGACCACACGAATTCTCCCTTTTTCATGCATTCTGTAATGGGAGCCATGATCGTGCTAAAACTCCTAATGAACCGACGATAGAAAGTTGCTAGGCCGTGAAAGCTTCGCACTTCATAAATGTTCCTCGGTTCTGGCCATTCAACTATGGCCCTGACCTTTTCAGGGTCTGCACGCATCCCTTCAGATGACACTATAAATCCTAAGAACACAACTTGGCTAGACATGAATACACATTTCTTAAGATTAGCGTACAACTTCTCCTTCCTAAGGACGCTACAGACCACCTTTAAATGTTCAAGGTGTGATTCCTTAGTGGTACTATAAATAAGAATGTCATCAAAGTACACCACTAGGAACTTTTCCATAAACGGCCTCAAAGCTTCTGTCATCACCCGCATGAACGTACTGGGTGCATTAGTCAAGCCGAAGGGCATGACCAACCACTCATACAACCTATCTTTTGTTTTAAACGCAGTTTTTCACTCATCCCCTGGGCGTATACGAATTTGGTGATATCCACTCTTGAGGTCTATCTTAGAGAATATAGTGGACCTCGCCATCATGTCAAGCATATCATCAAGTCTAGGTATGGGAAACCTATACTTGACAGTAATTTTGTTTATGGAACGGCTGTCCACACACATGCGCCATGTGCCATCTTTCTTTGGCGTCAACAATGCAGGCACGGCACACGGGCTCATACTCTCTTGGATGAAACACTTTTGCAGAAGCTCATCAACTTGCCTCTTCAATTCTGCATGTTCTGCAGGGTTTATCCTGTAGTGAGGAAGGTTCGGTAGAGTAGACCCTGGGACAAGATCAATGGCATGCTGTATGTCCCTCATAGGTGGCAAATCATTCGGTAAGTCTTCAGGAAATACATCACTGTATTCCTTCAGGACTGAAGTCACCTCACGGGGTAACTCTAATGGAACCTCAGGTGTAATCTCTCTAGCCACAAGGGCATACACCATAGAATCCTCCTTAGTCTCCTTTTCAAACTCTCTTGCATTGATTATATGTAGAGACTTAGGCTTGGATTTTCCCACTCCTTTAGGCTCACTTGCCTTCTCATCCTTTTTCTTCCCTAGTGTGCTCTCAGGTGGCATAGGGTTAAGTTTGATCTTTTTACCGTTATGCATGAAGGTATACGCATTGGAACGGCCAAAGATCGTGACATCATTATCGAATAGCCATGGTCTACCTAGGATAACATGTCCCACATCCATAGGTAAGACATCACACCACAAGGACTCCTAGTATGACCCAAACTCGATGGGGACTAGACATTGATGGGTGACAGGTAGGGATGTCTTGTCAACCCAAGAGACTTTATATGGGTCTGGATGAGGTGTGGGTTTCAGTTTCAATCGCTCTAAGGTGTTAGTGGAAATCACATTCTGACAACTTCCACTGTCCACTATCACCTTACAATTCTTTTCACCACACTTGGCAATAGTGTAGAAGATAGTGCTTCGACGCCAGTCAGCACTACTCCTAGACTGAGCTAGCACACGCCTGACTACTGCAAGCGTTGCTTCTCCATCTAACTCTTCATCATCAGTAAGTCCTCCTTCAGGGTGATACTCTTCAACTTCATAATCACCCTGGTCATCTCCACCCTCGTGGGACTCACCTATAACTAAGGTTTTCCCACGGCTCTTCGTAGGACACTGATTAGATATGTGGCCCAGATTGCCACACTCGTAGCATCTCACTTGGCTACCTCCACTAGGACCTGCACCCAGAACCCCTTTGCCCTTGTCCTCCCTAGGCCTAGGCGGAATGGTCGCCTGTGTCCTAGGTTAACTGCCAACATTAGGTCTCGTTCCCTGGGAACTAGATCTAGCACTGGAGTCTCGGGACTCGAAACGACAGACGACAGGAGTCTTTAGGTATTGTTCTAACTCCTGCACGACTTGATATGCTTCGTCCAAGTTCGTTAAGGGCCGAGTCATAAGCTCGCGCTGAAGATCCGCACGAAGGCCTGTCTTGAAACGCGAGAGTGTCACTAGAGGGTCTTCTTGGATATCACATCGCATCACATATTCTTCAAATTTAGCGATGTAGTCAGCGGCAGACATTGACCCTTGGCGTAAAGACTGCCATTGGTCAAGGAGCTTCTGACGGTATGAGAGAGGAATGTACTTCTCCTTCAACTTCTCTTTCATCTCATACCAATGTGTGATAGGGGCTCTACCAACTCTTTCTATCCTACGCTCAGTGTTGGTCCAAAAGAGCTTGGCTTGACCCACAAGCTTCATCTTAGCAAAACGCATTTGACGGTTTTCTGACATGCCATACCACTCAAAGTAGTGGTCCATGTCAGCAACCCAATCAAGGAATGCCTTGGGGTCCAAGCACCCATCAAAACTTGGGGCCTCGACTCTAACACTCTTCATCGCACGCTCATCTGAATCATAGCGGTCTTGATGATCATATGTGGCTCGTGCTTCTCGCACAACACCACGACCATTACCACGATCTCCATCCTCACTACCTCCACGTATGGCAGTGCGTTCCTCTACGATTCCTCCCACTTGGGAGTGCGCATCATCCCCAACAGCGGGGTTTTCCCTTTGGGACGCCTCTAGTTGCTCGACCTTGGTCCTAGTAGTGGTGATTTGGTTCTTAAGGCAGGCAAAATCACGCTTGTGACTTGCCTCTAGGGCGGTTATCTTTTGTATCAATTGAGCAAGTTGCTCAGATAACTGCTCGTTACTCATGGTAGGCTGAAGTCCGAAACCTCTACCTCTTCTAGTGGGCATACAAATAAGACTTGGACAAAAACCCTACCCAACTAGACACTAGGTGTTTTGACTCACAAGATGAATGCAATGAATGCAAAACTAATATGGACTGACACAATTAAACTAAAACAAAAAACGACTCAAATCTGGAAATTTTCCAAATTAGGAAACTTTCTAAAATTGGAAAGTTTCTAAAATCGGAAACTTTCTAAATCTGGAACTTTCCTAAAACAAACCTAAAAATCAAAACCCTAATTTGATAACTCGATCTAGATACAAACCATGCAAGCCTATTCTCTGATACCAAATTTGATGCAGGACAGCCCTAAATATGATGCATGCTCATGATCACAATTATCCAGCGGAAGTAAAAGCAATAATAATAATGAAATCTAGCATTAATCATCATAAACTAAGAAAACCAGAAAGAAAACATGCAATGGAACGGGCCATCATCACAACCATGGAGTATAGGATTCAATTAGTGCCTAGGTTGGATCCGGCGAGGGATGGAACCTCCCGATCTTGCATGGCGTTACCCAATCGATTAATGATGATCACTAGTCCGAAGAATCAAGAGGTTTCTCGGATTAGGGATTTGAGAATTTGGGGGTTTAGGGTTTGGATCGATTCTCAAGGTTTAGATCATGGGGAATAGCAAAACAGAAGTTTAGAAGGATAACAATAGGAGATAAAATACCTGGAAGAATTTAGAGGGGCACCAGAAGAAATCAGAAGAAGAAGATCAAGGAGAGAGAAGAAGCACCATGAGAGAGAGAGAGAGAAGAGAGAAGCCACCAAAGAGGTTTGTCTTTTCATTCATAATCAACTAATCACGTTATTAGGGCTTAGCCCACTTAAATAAGCAAGAAGAAAATATAAAAGTACCAAAATACCCCTAAAACATTGGTGAAAAACAACTAAAAAAAAAAACAGTTCGTACGTTGGTGGGGCGCCCCGTGACCAATTTGGCCGGGCGCCCGGCTAAGACAAAAACTGTCCAGCAATGGAAACTGAAAATCTGTTGAATTTCGGGCGCCCGGTGCCAAATTTGGCAGGGCGCCCGACCACCTTCAGAAAAGCATTTTTCTATACTTTCAGTCGGGTCTTCTTTCATCCTACACACGTGTCTTCTATGTGCCAAATCACGTGCGTAGGGTCTTCAATGCTCCTCAATCATCGCCTAACCACAAGGATGGTACTTGTGGGTGGCGCTTTCTTCGTTGGTACACTTGAAATGGTCTTGTGTCCTCATCAGTTTGCAACTAGATCTACACTGTAGATCATTCGTTGACCTCAAATCCCTGATGTATGTTCTTTAAATCTAGTTCATTTGTGTCCAACACCCATTTGTCACCATGTAAAACACTCATTAATACCTCTACCACACAACCCCATTCGCCGGTCAAGTCCACCTCTTAGATCCATCATCAATGGTTTGTGATCTTTGCATTCGTCCAATTATGTAATTAGTTGCACCTAGCAAATGAATTACCAACAACCACAGTGCCACCATCCATTGTGACCCTATCTCCATATCCATCTTCTTCACCACCCATTCCTAAAGCAATCTCCTGATATGAACTTGTTGCCCACCCAATACTATCCCAAGTCCATCTCTAAATTCGTCGTTGGACCATTCCATTCCAATAGAAAATCCCTCACCTCCACCTATTACTGCATAAGCGTAGCTGTCGACTTCCATCACCACCATCCATTGGATTGCTATAACCATCAGATCCCATTGCCAATGGGAACTCCTTCCTGCCAAATTCCGACCACCATCTTCATCTAATTCCACTTGTCTTCGCCACCGTTACTGCCACACTATATGGTGGAAACCCACCTCCACATCGGACAACCATCACCATTAATTCCAATAGATCAGCAGCATCTAACAAGTAAACCTTCCCAAACCCCCCTTTGTACTTGCAAAGCCACCAAATCTACCATCCCTGTCTTGCAATTGGCGATCGAACCCATGTGCTAACAATTCTTCACTTTTATTTTGCAACAACCCTATCTTCTCCAGGCATCTGATCCGATCTGTCCACCTCCATCTTTTTTTATCTCGTCTACACAAGGCGTGTCGTTACGGGGCCATAAAATCCATTATGTAAAGGTAATGGTAGCAACTGTTACACATTATAGAGTCATAACAATTGTAACGGCCCTTACAACCCTTGTAACACCCCCCATAAAGGCCATAATGGCCTCGTAACGGTCCATTACAAGGTCGATATAGTTTTTTTTTTTTTTTTTTTTTTTTTTTTGGGGGGGGGGGGGGGGGTGCTTTAATATAAAAAAAAGTCGTAACGGCCATTACAACTTGTATCATAAAGGTGACGGTGGTGGCTATTACAACCACCTTTATTGTTACAGAATACCTTGTGCCTACACCACCTGTTGTAATGCTATCGCCTTGAAACCCATCTCAACCACTGTGTACCCATATGGAAGAAAAAGGGGTATTATGTGTGGTTCATTTGGTGCTTTTGGCTACATCAAATTCGTGCGTGGCTCGTATTCTCTTGCACCTCATTTGGCTTGAATGAAACAAGTTGGGTCATCCTTGACTTGCGTTTCTAAATGAACCAATTTCTTGGGTCGAGCCTTTTGACCAACTTGTTCACCATTGTGCTGGGCCTCTTTGATTAGACCTGTTTCTAATGCCCAAGCCTCTTGACTAGACCTATTTTCTCATGTCCTAGTTTTTTTTCCCTAAACTTGGTTTTTGTTATGCCGGGACTTTTCTGCTTAGACCTATTTCTAGGTCGATCCTTTATGACCGACTCGTTTTTCCTCTGTTATGCAATTTCAATTTGATATGATATTGGTGTTCTGAAATCACCATATCTGTTGATCTGAACCGTTGTGCACCTGAAGCAATTACCAACTGTTATCTGCAAACTTACTCCAACATCTGCATCTGCGTCATCGGTGTCGTCGCTGCTTCAATTTCATTGCTATAAGAGTCATATTTTATTTTTGAATAAATTTGACAATGCCTTCAAACTCAATAGATTAATCTAGATCCTGCATTATCTCCAAAGATTTAAACTATGTTTAGATACCAATTCTCTTGTGTATATTTTGGATTATTATGAATGAAACTTTTTATTTTTTATTTTTGAAAGGCAATGAAATATACATGTAAGATTTCCACAATGTAGCTTCAAGGTGACAATGATGTGTGACTCGTGTTAGTATATAGTGTACTTAACTCGCAAAATTATACTTATGAAATGATTTATCTTTTGCTATTATCATGTATTTTTATGTCGGTGAGTTGAGATCCAATGTGTGACCTCAAGGCTGTGACATTATCCTATAAGTTACATAGAGGTGTCATAAAGGACCTTTTAGGCATTGGATGTAATTGACACATGTATGAAAACACAGGGATGAAAACACATACAGCTGCGATTGTGGAATAGGTGTCATATATCCATAATAACCAAAGCCGGTAGGAAAGATCATGTCGATGAAACACAGGGATGACTGATCACAATCATAATTGGCACTGCCACTGGGCATCTGCTATGTTGAACATGAGTAAAGAATATCCACCAGTTCTGCACGTGGATCCATAGCCATAGTTATACCCGTACTGCCCCTTCAATATTGCTCATACTGCTGAGATTGAGAGTGAGACTGGATGATGAATAACTCAGATCCAGATCCAAGTATTCATATCCATCATATCGACTTACTCCATTTGGATCATATCAACCAGGACTAGTCCAACAAGAAAGTGACTCGAGTTGCCTAGCCTATACATGGTCATATATCCATATCCATAGCTGTAAGCCTTCTAATGTCTTGCCGCTCCATCTCCAATGCCACTGGTGCCCACCTCCTTATGACACTCCTCCCATGGCTAGTCATTCCGTGTTTTGTACACATAAATCCAACTTCTAGTCGCTCGATGCACATCAGCCTCAAATTTTGTAGATGGTTGTACCCAGTGATTGCAATATTGATACTATCGACCGATATATCGGCTGATAGTATCAATATCGCTAGTCAGCGATACAAAACCCCCCTAGAGACACTAAAAATTCACACTATTCCTGTGTATCGACAATATTATCGGCCGATATTGATATCGCATGAGATACCGGCAAAATATCGGCCGATATCGCAAAATATTGACGATGCCGCACAAGAGTCCCCTCCAAAAAAATGATTTTTTTTTCGATTTTCTTCTAGTTTCTCCTCCATAATATAAAAAAAAATTTTAAAAAATTGTAGGGCTTTCAGGTGCTCAGCCTTGAACCACGGGCAGGGGCACACTGCCCCTTGCACCCCCGGCGAGCTGACCGCGCAACTCGACCCATGTACTAACTCTGCGAAAGGGGTCATATTTTGTTGAGTCTAGTTAGCCACTTTCTAGGTTTTATCGAGTCCCCATATAGATCTAAGCCATATAGGGTAACTTGTATTGCGTTGAACTAGGATAGTCAAAATTGCATTTGGAGGATACCCAGTCAGTTGCATCATCCATAGGTATATTTCTCAACTCTCTTAGTTGTTTTACTTTGTCAATGAATTGGTTGTGTTTTTATTAATGTCTTCTTACATTTATATATCTTATAGAATCAATTTAAACAACAGTTGCATCAATTCAGTCAGACAACGCATAGCTTAGGATCCCTTTACAAAGGAACTCCATTATGTGGACTTTTGTTTTTACACATTATGATTTAAATGTGTGTATTGAGGTCCATTTTAACAATCCCTGAAGTTTCATTAAAAAATTCAATCAATTTCTCAATGTTTCCCCATGTTTCCCAAAAAGTGCGATACATTACACGATACAACCAATATATCCCTAGCGATACGCGATATGTATCTGTATCCCAAGGGTGCAAAACTTAACGCGATACCGATACTGCGAACACTGGTTGTACCCCTTTGTGCTCAACAGCACTAGAAGTAGGACCAATGGGAGCAACTTCATTATCATCATCATTGTCTATTTCATTCCAGAAATTGCCCGAAAATAAAAAATATCGAAAATGAGATGTCAAAATCTGATCTAAAGCACGCATGTGTAGATCTAATGATTCTACACGTATTCCAACCATCCACACAAAAGAAAAGGAAAAAACTCCAATTTTGCTGAATTTTATGAACTGAGTCAAACTGACACTATTCATTTTAGAAATTACCTGAAAATAGAATAATTACAAAAAAAAAAATAGAAAATAGAAAATGAGATGCAAAAATCTGATCCAAAGAATGCATGTGTAGATCTAATGATTCTACATGTACTCCAACCATGCACGCTCAAAAAGCAAGGAAAAAAAAATCAAATATTGCTGAATTTTATGTAAAAATGACAAAATTACAAAAAAAAAATGAAATATTATAAATAAATAAACAAAATGCCAATTCGACCATAAAGCTAGCAAGATATGGTTGATTTGTTATTGTAATATTGAAATTTAATTATTTAAAGCAAGAAAAAAAAAATTGATTTTTACCGCTTTTGTTGATTTTCCTCAAATTTGTCCCCCAGACTTTGATTCATCCAAAACGCTTTGATTTCATGTTTTAATCTCCAATGAATTCACAAGAGTGGATGAAATTGAATTAGAATCACTACTACAAGCCAAAACGATGAAAAACAATCGGAAAAAAAAAAAATTTAATTAAAATCCCTCCACAGCGCTGGTTAAAAAGAAGAAAAGTACCCTTTTTTACTGTTACAAGTTACCATTGGAGGCCGACTAGCTTGTTCTGTTGAGGGTGCACCAAATTTCCACGTTTGGTTGGACAGTACTCCGCTCTTGTTGCTCCAACAATAAGCTCCCGTAGCAATAGTAGCGTAGCCCATGTTAGCATCTTAGGGAGCCATGATATAAGAAGCATAAGTCGTGGTGATGTTGTACCAGTCCATGCTAGCCGTAGGTGCGTCGAGTTTGAGGTCGCAGGCTCCCCTGTCATCAGGTCACCAACTTCCTTAACCTTCCAGCACCGGACAGGAATCAGCCCCCATACATGGTCTTCTGACTTTGCGGAGGTTTTGCAGCACCACAAAATTGACCATCGATGCCCGTCATGGGCCGCTAAGGGGGTTGAGATTTTGGACTTAGTTAGGGTAAGGCAGTGGCAGATAAGGAAGAGATTTAGCCATTTAGGCAACTGAACTACGAGCACTAGTTGTCAAGATGGGGATTGAGCAGCCTAGAAGCAAGCACAAAGTTGACGATTCTAAGAAAGTCAAAAGAATCCTCAGATTTCTCATAGAGTGTATTCAGTTCACGTATGAGTCATTCGCATGTGATTGACTTCATTCACTTTTGCGCGTGCTTGAGAATACTGGCTTTTATGACCAGTGATGTCCTTGTCTTTATCGTAATGACCCGTTCCGGTGTCGTTTTAAAGGGGGGACCATTACACTGCCGTATCACCTAACGGGTATCACCAATACCATTATGTAAAAGGCCGTTATGGCCTTTATGTAACCGTTCTTATACACCTTAAGAACCCTTGAACATGGTTGAAGAAATGTTGTACCGGCCATTATAATGGGAAGGATCACTCCATGTCAAATATGTAATAAACAACACCTGATCTCTTTAAAAAGAAGTAATGAATAATACCTCTGTAAATGACAGCCATTAGGTAAATATATTGGCTGACTGTTAAAAAACAACGTCCATAATATACTTGGCATAACAGCCAATACTTGTACTAGATGTATTTAAATATAACATTGTTAACTAACAGAATGCCATCTTTTATCATGTATTTGGTTTATTTTCTTTCTAGCCAAAATCACACTTTGTTTTTGGGTCCTTACTCATGCCTCAGTGGTAGACTCACAAGAGTTTCAACACGAGGTCTTGGTTTTGGGTACCCATTCTGGTATAAAAAAGACACTATGGTGTGAGTGCGTGGGTGTGTGTGGGGTGTGAGTGTGTGTGTAAATAAAAAAGAAAAAGAGAAAAAAAAACATCTGAAACAAAATTCAAGTATAATAATTTCTAAAAAACATCACCTCAAGTGTAACAGGGTAATGCCTGTAGACCATTATTGTTACATAATCCTCTCTTTTGAACTTTTGTCTCAAAGTGCAATGATTCAGACTCCCATGAAATGCAACGAACATGTTCCATAGACCATAATGGTGGTGTATTTGTGAGAAAACTGGTTATCATCAGCATCAAAAGGACAAACAATCGCTGCAACCCCAAGAAAATACCGACATTTGGTCTCCTTAACATAGTTTCTCTCTGCATTTGCCATTTAATTTAACCAATCAATAAACAATTCAATTCAGAAATTATCTATTATCATGCACATCATATCTTTGACTTCTGAAATTGCCTAACCGATCCATTTCTCATAGCTCTACCTCTGCTCTTTTCTTTCCTTGTGTCTCTGCAGTCATTAGGTGGATGCAACCGTTGTCAAATGATAAATCTTAATCCCCAAACTGGACAACTGAAGAAAATGAAGGAACCTTTGGCAACATTAGCATCTTACAGGCGTGTGCAGGTCAGTCGAGATCATGGATAGTTCGAGGGTAATCACATCTGCAGATATGCTTTCTCTAATGAGGAACCTCAAGTCCTTGACCCACAGTATACTCGGGTGTTCCGTTGACAAGTGGGGCCCATGTTTCAGTTATCTTGGCCATTAGTCTGTTGCATCCCACCTTGGATGGACCATGCCTCGAAACTCTTCCAGATTGGAAGATCGCAGCCACCAATCTTGGACCTTTCTTCAGTTGAATGGGGAACATTGCTTTATTTCTCTTTTCTATTTTCTATTGGTAGGCCAATAATTGAAAGGTTAGGGTGGTCCTGTTGAGGTGATTTCGGAGCATGGTCCATCAATGGTGACACCCAGGTAACCAATGATCTAGATTACTTAACCATGGGCCTCATTGGTAGGGGTGTCAATGGGCTGGGTTCGGGTCTGAGAAATTAGAATTTTACACAGGGTCGGCATGATCGCCCGGCCCGATATAGTGCAAACTCCGGGCCGAGACCTACCCCAGGCCCGGCCCGGGCCGGCCCATTGACACCCCTACTCATTGGTCAAGACCAGAAAACTAAGCAATATGCAAAGCCTCAGGTTGAGGATCCCATAATTCATTTGTTGTCGATAGCCATGTGAATTTAAAATAACGCCATCATTGAGATGGCTTAAAACTCATTTCATTCTATTAATCATGAAGTTTTTGCAATGGGCTTTATCGCCAGAAAAATAGCCACCTGCCTTGGGATGCAGATTGGGTACTACCCCCGTCTGTCCCTAGCTTGGAACAGACAGGGGCTCTGAGGGCCACTGTGATGTATGGGTTTTATCCACACCATCCATCCATTCTGGCCTATCATTTTAGGGTGTAAGCCCAAAAATGACGCAGTTCCAAGGCTCATGTTGACCGCACAGTGGGGATTAAACACCTACCATTGAAAACTTTTTGGTGGCCACAGAAGTTTTGGATCAATCTGATATTTGTGTTTTCCCTTCATCCAGGTCTATGTGACCTTATGAACAGGTTGGATGGCAATTAACCACCACATTAGGTCCTTGGAAAGTTTCAAGTGGGTGTCATTATCACCGCTGCTTCCTGTGGTGTGGTCCATTTGAGCCTTGGACCTGCCTCATTTTGGGGCTTGTATCCTAAAATGATGTGTCAAAATGGATGGATGGTGTGGATAAAACCCATACGTCACAGTGGCCCCTCAAAGCCCGTCCATTCCTAGCTAGGGACAGGCAGGGGTATTTCCCGATCCGCATCCCCTGCCTCACTATTGTAGACTGTTTCACAGTGGTTCTATGAACGACTTTGCCAAGTTTGGTTTCCTTAATCAACTGTTGCAAGTGCTTTTATAACATCTGTTGGAGCTGTTATGAGGCCTTAAAATCTTTAAAAATGAACATGTTGCATTATAGTTGCCGTTACGACCATAGTTCATCGTGCTGGCTATTATGATGACAGCATTTTCTAAAGACTGCCATTTAAATTTCTCTAGTAGGCATTATGGCCATCTGGCCTGATTACAACAGGCACTATATACATAGTAAAAGTGGCACATGCAATGCATGTGAAGAGAGGATGGTTTGCAAATCATGGGACAGAAGGGAGGGATGTGATTGGAAAAAGTAGGTTTCTTTTGACAGTGCTAGACTCCTACAGTAGTTGTGTACTTGTGCCACATTTTCAAAAATGGTGGTGATTCTTCAACAGTACGTATTGCATAGTTGTACCGCAATCCAAACCATCCAAATCACTAAACCAAAATTGTGGAAGGAGCATAACCTAAAAATTATTTTGAGACCATGATAGTTAGATTCTGATTGTGCTCTTGGATTCAGACCGCTTACTGTTTTGCTTCTAATCATCCATTCGATAGCCTGCAATTGGAAGATTAGATTGCTTGACTGATGATTTTAGAGATATGCACCATCCACAGTGTGCCCCACAATTTGGGTGGCGTGGGTGTGGATAGCCATACTTGAGTGCTCATCTGTGGATATGAGTCACCACACATCTTCAAAATGATGGTGAATTATCTCAAGAGTCTTGCCCTCCTTTGGTGGAGAGAGGACGGGGCCTGAATTACCTAAATGCCCTTTCAATTGCTTAAAAACCATTTTCATATACCTTCATATTATATATTATGGTTTACGTATTTCTAATAACTAACTGTGTGGATTCTAATCCTTTGTCAATTCTCATTGTCTAGTAGAGATGTAATGACTTTTGTAAGGTCAAGTTTCTTGGAGGGGAAACACAACAGTGTCCTGATGTGTGCTGCAAGTGGAGTTGAATGTTTCTGTAATTGAGACCATTTTGTTCGGATTCGCGCCACATTGGATTGCTTATGCCCCCAAAATCTTGCAGATTGGAGGATCCTAAGCCTTTGATTAGTGGCCAGCAAAGAGATGATTAAGAAGAGAAACAAAGGCTGAGGAGGTTAGGATCTTCAGTGTGCAAGATTGTTGTGGCATCCCCCATTAATAATGGTGCTCCGCGCTTGTCAGATCAACAGTCTTGATAACCCAATATTGGCCCCACTTCTGCAGACTGGACCCTATAAATCCTCTTCCAAGGTTCTTGGAACTCCGGTTGGTGGACAAAATGTCAGTTTGTTAGTTGCAAAGTATGGAAGTATTTATAATCAGGACTTTTTTCTGCATGGAAGCAGGGGAAGATTTTATTTGGGATCTTGTTGAAGTATGAGGAGAACATTAGATTAGGTGGAGGGAAAGACAATGATCCAGAGCCAAGGCTTCAAGTGGGCCAGAGAGTATATCCAGACATCAGCTAGTATAGTAGGTACCAAGCGGCAACTGAAGTTACAGTTTCTTCAAAAGTCCATCATCGATAGGGGGTCAAGATTGCATGCTTCTGCCCCACAAGAACATATGTATAGAAAGATATACACATGGAAAAACTCACATGGTAAAGAAAAGGTCATGGCTAAACCCTGGTCTGGACACAATGTTACCCGTCCTTTCAGGTCAGATAATGTTCAATAAAATAAGATCAAGAGTATGTATTCTGAATGTATTATATTACAAGAGCTTTTGTTTTCTTCAAACTCTGTCAAGTCTCTCATTTTTAGCTTCCAGACAAGGCTGAATTCAACCAGCCAACTCAGGCAACCACAGATTATGAATGAAAATTTCAACAGCCATTCAATGCTTATGCTCATTTTTTTTCACTTGTGGTCCACCCAACAGTATCAGTTTTGACATTTTAGCCAGACGAGGCTTGCATGTGATGCATAGCAATGTAATGCAAAGCAATCCACATGCGACCACACTTTGCATCCCACATGCTGAGCTGGAACATGTGTGCAATATCTGAGCTTTCCATCATGAGGACCAGTCTTTTGGCCTAATAATGTGCACACTGGATCACTAGAATTTTTTATGGAGTGTCAATATCTTATCCATGGAGTGCTCATCAAATGGATGGCTTGGACTTCCCTATTATATTTGTCCACTTGAATCATCTCATCCTCAAACCTAGGATATGTATGGTGGTCCAAATATACCCTTTGGGGCGTTCTTGATGCGGACATCAAGCCCTTTAGGGTTTATTAGCGTAGGAGGCGAGTGACACCTATATTTTTATGGCTCGATGATGACGGGCCTGGATCGTTCGTGACGACTTGAGGAGCATTGAAGACTTTACACATGTAGTCCGAGACATTTGAGAAGGCCCCACCTTGGGAAAACGTGTAAGTTGCTTGGAGGAGATGATCGAACATTTGGATCGCGATGATGATGTGGTCAGATCGTAGGTTTGTCATGGCCCACTTTCATCACACCATCATCGAAGCTCATGGGACATCTTATATTTGAGTTTATTTTTACTTATTTGAGTTTTGACTTAGTGTGCACACATTTTTTTCATACAAATGTCTTTTTTTTTTAAATTTTATTAGTAGGGTTATTTTGGTAATAATGTTAATTCCGAATTTTATAAGGGTATTGTCCTAAACCTTTTTCATTAGTTGTTGATTAATGAAAAAAGAGCAAACATTTGATTGCCTTCTTCATCTCTTCTCTCTCATGGTACTTCTTCCTTTTCCTTGATCTCATTCTTCTCTTTTCTTCTTGTACCCCTCCAACTTCTTCTAGGTATTTCATCTTCTATTCTTATCCTTTTAAACCTTTGTTTTATTTATTCCCTATAATCTAAATCTAAGGATTGATCTAAACTCTAAATTCTCAGATTTCAAATCCCTAATCCGAGAAACGTTTTGATTCCTCGAACAAGTGATCCCCATTGATTGATTGGGTTAAGACCATGCAAGATCGGGAGGTCCCATCCCTCGTCGAATCCAACCTAAGCGATAATTGAATTCCACACTTCATGGTTGTGATGATGGCCCGCTCCATTGCTTGTTTCCTTTATGATTTTCTTAGTTATGATGATTAATGCTAGATTTTTATATTATCATTGTCTTTTATTTTCACTGATTTAATTGTGTTCATGAGCATGCATCATAATTAGGGCATCCTACGTGAAATTTGGTATCAGAGAATAGGTTTTGCATGATTATGTTTAGATCGAGTTACCAAATTCGGGTTTTAATTTTTAGGTCTGTTTTAGGAAAGTTTCAGATTTAGAAAGTTTCCAATTTTAGAAACTTTCCAAATTTTAAAAGTTTTCTAATTTTGAAAAATTTCTAGATTTAGAAAGTTTCCAATTTTAGAAACTTTCCTAATTTGAAATTTTTTCAGATTTGAGTTGCATCATCTAGAATTAATTAGTGTCAGTTCATTGTAGTTTAAATTCATCACATTGATATTGTGAGTTACTCAGTCCGTAGAATCTCCCCGTAGTAAATGGAGTATAGGCGTTTGAGATCTTCAGGGCCATTAAGTGTTGTTATGTGGCCATCGAGACCCAATGAAAAGCCGAACTCCGATGAGTTGGCCTACTTTAATGGTCACATAGACCCACAAACATTCTTTGATTAGCTTGAAGACCTGGACTGTTTTTTTTTATTGGTATAATATGTCGAATTACCGTCGAGTGAGGTTTTCCAAGTAGAAATTAGAGGGCCAAGCCAAGTCATTTTGGACAAATTCAGAGCGAAGAATTGAGCGGATAAGTAGGGCCCCGATCTCACAATGGGATGAGATGAAAGAGCGTTTGAAAGAAAAATATCTTCCCATCTCTTATCGTCAAAAGCCCTTGGCTCAGAAGAGAGTTGCTCCACCTTCCCATCCAAGCACAGAACCAATATGGTCCCCTCCTTGTAAAGTGGTCCAACCCATCATTAAGGAAATCTCGGCTTATGACCAATTTGAGTGTTTAATACTAATTATATTTCCTTGAAAGCGAGATAATATCTTGGTGAATGGCCAATTGGAAGAGTCCAATCAGGTTGTTTATGAAGTGGAAGAGTACGTGCCTAATGTCAGTAGTGAGGAAATGGAAGAAATTGAGGCATCACTCATCATCTTTGATGATGTCGAAGTGTGTGCTAGTGATGAAAAGGTCGAAGAGTTTAAGACCGCACCACTTCCAAGTGTCATGTGTGATTTGATTGATGCAAAGTCTCAATCTACGTCTCTTACCGTGGTGAACATAAATGAAATTGAAGAAGAGACTAGTGAGGATATGGTGGTAGACACCCACATGACTTGTGATATCCCACCAGATGATTTATGAGATAAATTTTTACCCAAATGAGACATTCAACACACAATCGATCTTGTCACTGAATCAATCCTGTCAAGCTTTCCTCCATACCAGGTGAACCCCGCAGAAAATACATAAATGCAGTGTCAATTTGATAAGCTTCTCGAGGAAGAATTCAATAAGGAAAGTTTGAGTTGGAGTTTTTTTTTTTTTTTTTTTTTTTGTCATGCCTACCCTTTTCACATTAAAAAACAATAGCATATGGCGCACATGTGGGTATATCCTGGCCGTCTACAAAGCTTTAGTCAAGTGTCATGCCACCTTGCGAAGTATTCACTTCATGGTGGATATGATGGCCAGAGTCTCTATCCTGCATCTTGATGACATTTTGGACATAATTGCTAATGCCAAGATCTGTTCAAGACTTGGTATTAATAGTGTGTTCTCAAATGTTGGGATACCTAAAAATCATCCTTGTTTATAATACTTATAATGAGAAATTATGTGTCACCCATGAAAAGTGTCCTTTTGTTTCAGTTTTTCAAGTTCTAGATTATAGGATTGTTTATTTCCATAGGTTTGCTTATTTTCAATCCGTTGCTTTTCAGAGCATCATTTAGTTTCACCCATGTCTATCACTCAAAGGTCTTCAGAGTCAGCCAATGCATTTGCACGACACATTCATTAATTGCATACATATATTAGACAGAGGATTAATAGAAGCTATGATAGTTATATGCTTTCAGCTGACTCACATCGTAGATTGCAAGGGTTTCAGGATGGAGGCTATGTAATGGTGAGGATAAGGCCAGAGCGGTTCTCACAGGGTACCGCTAAGAGATTACAAGCGCGTAGTACTGGACCATTCAAAGTATTGCAAAGAATTGGGTTCAATGCATAGATGATAGACCTTCCACCTGAAATGGGCATTAATCCAACGTTTAACGTGGAATATCTAGTCATTTCCCCTATTCCTACCATTGATTTCTCTTCCCTTTCATGGCCATACTTTGAGTTTGCTTCACAATCGACTCCACCATTTGCCCCACCTATTATTCAAAAAGAAGAAATTGAGGAAATTGTGGATGAGGAGATAGTTTCCACGAGAGATGGAGGTTTCCAGAAATATCTTGTCAAATGGAAGAATAAAACACCGTTAGAATCTACATGGTTGACAGAAGTGGAGTTGCAGAGCATTAATCCAGATTTACTATAACATCACAAGAGTTTTAACTCGTCAGAGTCAAGTTCTTCTCACACGAGAAGAATGATGCGGACATCAAGCCCTTTAAGGTTCATCAGCGTAGGAGGCAAGTGACATCTATATCTTTATGGCTCGATGATGACGAGCCTGGATCGTTCATGCCAACTTGAGGAACATTGAAGACCTTACACATGTAGTCCGAGACATTCGAGAAGGCCCCACCATGGGAAGACATGTGTAAGTTACTTGGAGGAGATGATCGGACAGTTGGATCGCAATGATGATGTGGTCCAACCGTTGATTCGTCGTGACCCACTTTCATCACACCATCATCGGAGCCCATGAGACATCTTAGATTTGAGTTTATTTTATGCATTTTTTACTTATTTGAGTTTTGAGTTTTGAGTTAGTGTGCGCACATTTTTTCATACAAATGCCTTTTTTTAAAATTTTCGTTAGTATGGGTATTTTGGTAATTATGCTAATTTCGAATTTTATAAGGATGTTGCCCTAAACCTTTTTACTGATTTTTTATTAATGAAAAAAGAGCAAATATTTAGTTGCCTCCTTCCTCTTTTCTCTCTCATGGTGCTTCTTTCTCCTACTTGATCTCATTCTTCTCTTTTCTTCTTGTGCCCCTCCAACTTCTTTTAGATATTTCATCTTCTATTCTTATCATTTTAAACCTCTGTTTTGTTTACTCCCTATGATCTAAATTTGTTCCTCAAATTTCAAATCCCTAATCCGAGGAACCTTTTGATTCCTCGGACTAGTGATCCCCATTGATCGATTGGGTTAAGACCATGCAAGATCGGGAGGTCCCATCCCCCGCTGGATCCAACCTAAGCGATAATTGAATCGAGGGGGGGGGGGGGGGGGGGGGGGGGGGTTAGTGCACATATCTCACTGTTAGTACATACACCCGCACTGTTAGCCACCCCCCATGTTGGGATTCAATACCAGGACCTCAGTGTTGAGACGAGGTTATCTCCACTCGGTCTACCACTGTCCCAAATGTGTGGGTGTTCTTAGAAATAGATAGTTAAAGAGAAGAAATAGTGGCAATTGCTTTCTACTTTATAAATATTAGAGATCAGGAGAAATAAATGAAGCATCATTTTGGGGCAATAGCTTATCTCACTTAACACAAGAGTGACCGACCACAATGAAATAGACCACAACCCAAAACCATAGCACCCATAGAATCCAAAACCAAGAAACCAAGACCCTAAAACCCTCACAAAAGCTCACCCTAAACTTGATCCAAACGGACCCAAGGCCTCCATCATGCCACTCAAACCTCAACATAGGACTGGATGGAGAGGATAGTGAGAGAGTGAGAAAGAGAAACAACCCCTAGGCCTTAAGAAAAATCCCAGCCATCCAAACTATCCAAACCAATCCACCCCATCCTAGCCCTGCATCCAATCAATCTAGGTCATTGTAGTGTGTGATCTTGCGAAGTACCATCTAGATTTAAAATATCATATAATCTATTCTACAGGAGAGCCTCGTTGAATCTCTTCTTTCCCTCCTCACATCTCCAATGTATATGGTCTCCTTACACATTTCTTCAAATTTTTCTCCTCCTTTTCTCATACATTGCTATAGCTTCCCTCTCATGCACCCCTCACTATATATGCTGCCAAATGCATGCTGTGTGCCTTGTTGCGACCTTGAATCCTGACACATTAGAAATCAGAGATCAATCTTGTCTTTTGTTTTTACTTTTAAGTAATAACCATCTCCTAAGTCTTTGACTGAAGTTGAGCAATAATCTTCCTTGGTTTCATATCCTGTCCATGGTTGAGTCAATCGTCAATCGTCTCATCGGTCTTCAAACTGCAGTCGAGCAATAATCCTTCCCAATTTCGGATCTTGTTTGCAGTTGAGTTGTGCAATAATCATGTAAAGTTTAAAGTCGACAAAAAAAATCCCTAAGTCTCTGTATACACCTCACCTGAAATGGGGTGACTAACCGCATTGGAACTAGACCAAGATTGAAGACTCAAAACTCGAGATTGCTAAAAACCTGAACCCTAGAGCCTAGATTCCCTGAAACTCCAAAGCCAATCCAAGAATCCCTGGAAATCCCAACCTTGCTTTCTTAGCACTTATGAGATGTGTGCACGGCCTAGGCTCATTTGGGGCTAATCCAATTCTCT
Source organism: Liriodendron chinense (assembly GCA_003013855.2). Taxonomy (NCBI): domain Eukaryota; kingdom Viridiplantae; phylum Streptophyta; class Magnoliopsida; order Magnoliales; family Magnoliaceae; genus Liriodendron; species Liriodendron chinense. Next base: position 8,507,935 of record ML058429.1, read on the forward strand.
TTCAGATTAGATCAAGTCCACCTTCAGAGGAGATCCAGTCAAATGGAAATGCTATCTAATTATGCAAGATGTACGCAACTGATCAAGTGGACAATAGAGGATCACGTCACTGTTGACTTTGGGTCAACATTTGACAAGTCAAATGATGTCTGATGGTTGTGATCTATAGCTTGTTGGAAAGATTATTATGTTTTCAATGACCCCAAGATCACGAAAAACAGACTTATAACAAGAGAGACAGGCATTTTGTGAAGATCACGCATTGTACACTGTATAGGCATAAATCAAATTTCCACTAGTGGGAATTGGATTCGTGCTAGAGCACGGATTTAGTACTACCCGAGCCTGTCCCGAGCTCAGGACAGGCTAGTACGAGGCGTATGGGCATTGGGGGAGAGGAGATGTGTCAGGCTTGCTGATGTGGCAGGTCTCTTCTGACAATGTACCCTTCACTAATGCAAATGTGACACTGTACGTGCCACATCAGGTCTGTCCCGAGCTCGGGTAGTACCTAATCCGAGCTCTTCGTGCCAATAAGGTTTTTTAGCCAGAAGTCGCCACATGGCCTCAATTCCTATGTGGAAATTGCACCTCGAAAATCCAGCCTGATACAGTTGTAGGAATCGGATTCCCGCCAAAACAAGAAATCAGCTCCTCTGTCGCACATAGCAGTCGAAGAATGCCTCGGGGTTTAAGGTACATAGCCATGAGCAGGACATCAATTCTCATCGACTTTATAAATAGAACCCACTCCCCTCGTCTAAAGGAAGGAATCAGAGACACCTAGGGAGAGAGAGAGAGAGAGAGAGAGAGAGAGAGAGAGAGAGAGAGAGAATCACCCTGCCTCATCAATCCTCCCTTCCAATCCATAGATGCCATCACTTGAAGTTCTACACCTGCACCATCAACACTCATTGTCCTACAAAGGACATTGTTTGCCAGTGAGATGCCCAATCCAATAATCGTCCTCTAAGGGAGAAGCCCAACTCCCCAATCCAATCCAATAAATTCCAGTTGGCCAGTTATCCTCTAAGGAATCTGGCTCCTTAGACCAATCAACAAGCTCCAATACTCTTATTGTGATTCAAGGTAGAGCACCCTCGCCAGTAGCAATGTCATGTGCCCTAGCTAAATTGAGGCACAGTTCCAGCCAACCAATCATTCTCTTTGGAAGAAGCCCAAGGCCCAATTCTAATCAATCAATTGTCCTCCAAGGGAGGGGGAACCCTCAATCTAGTTTGGCAAAGCCCAAACCTATGGTCCTCCAAGGGGCAAACACCCACAAGGCTACACTAAGTAGGGGCAACCCCTCCACACTTGTCGATCCTAAAGGGTAGGCTAGCTCGGCCTCCTTACTCAGGCTTAAAACCTTAATCCCTCAAGCTCTCATCATTCTCCAAGGGTAAGTCATCCCACCCTACAATGAGCATGAAGCCCCTTGCCACTATTCTGAATGTGCCAAAATGAGAAACATGGAGCCCAATGAGCAGTGCCTCCAGAAGAAAACTAACTGGAGTGCCCTATTCCCGCAGGATCCCAAAGGGCCATTATCAAGGATCACAACAAAGGCATAGGCCACCAACGAAATAGCAGCCAATTGAAATCCATCCGTCCAAATCTCCATTTGGGAACTATTGTGCACGTCACAGTCACAGACATCAAGAGTTGTTCATAAGGATACTTAACGATGCACACATTTCGAGAGCAGCCTAAAATGATTGCCTAGATGATCAAGCAACTCCTCTCACCACACACTATAATGAGGAGCTTCCACCTGGATTTCATTGAACATGGCCGTTTGACATAAGGATTTCAAGATTCCACTCATGCTAATTGACAACAGCTCAAGCCTGAATGTTTCCCACTAAGAACTATTGCTCGCCTAGGGATTAAGCCGTCCACGTTCAGGCCTAACAATATGAACATCAGAGCCTTGGACAACTCCTAGAGACAAGTTCTTGGGGAAATTGATGTCAAGGTCCAGATCGGTCTGAACACATTAATCATCACCTCTCAGGTCTTGGACATCTCAGCCTTGTTCAATCTTCTCCTTGGGAGACCTGGCTGCATCAAGCAAGGGCCATCCAGTAGACCCTTCACTAAAGGTTCTCCTTTCTTACTGATCCTAAGCTTGTCCTTGAGCAAACATTCAAGAACTTGATATCTCAATCATTAACCAACTGACCTGCTAACATTCCAGTATACATTGGTCTATTTACTTTCCAACCTGTACATTCTATTTTTTCAGTTTAAACTGATCCCTTTTAATATTCTGCCTATACATTCTGCACTTTACTTTCTATTATAATTATAAAAAAAAAAAAAAACACTAAAAAAAGAAAGGAAATGGAAATAGAAAAAGAAAAAGAAAAACACAAAAGGAGAACGTGCAATGAACCAATTTCAGGAAGTAGTAGATCGTTCCGCAACCACTGCACCTAAAAAACACTTATGGGTCCGTTGCCCCTCAAAGACAACGTTGTGTACGCTGGATCGCCACGGGGGAGATTGCACTCAGGGGTGTGTAGTTCGCGTTGGTATAATGTGAAAGAAGGGTTATATTTGATCGGAGTTGCCACTGCCAATTACTTTGATTCCATGGTCGGCTAGACCCTATATAAACGCTAGAAAAAAGGATCCAAGGATTCTCAATCCTAAGATGAGACATTGATCTACGATTGAAAGATTCTGAGTAAGAGACCACGGTTACAGAGAGGGAAGGTGTTAGGCACCCACTCTGCTCGTACAAATGTACAATCTCTACTTCGTAGTATCAAACGAACTATTAAGGATTAGGAGGGGTTCTTGCATACTAGTGATGCAAAGTGTATGAAATGTTGTGTTAAATGCAGCGCCTATGATGAGCTTTGGTTTAGGCTGGACAAATCCACCTTGACTTCTCCACTTTTTCAAAGAGATAAATCAATCAGCCCAAATTTCTGATGCGCAAGATCCGACTATGTCGGCAAGCCACAGAGCATACGTTTGACCTAACTAGGTATTGAGTGCTACGTATGTGATGCACATTATGGGAGGTTTATGTATGCAATGTTATATGTCAGCGGTGTTGAATGCAATGCCTATGACAAGTTGTAATTTTGGCTAGATAAATCTACCTCGACTACCCACTTGCCTAAGCAAAAAACCAATCAACCCAAATTTCGGATGGGCGGGATCCGACTATATCAGCAAGCCATCACGTTTGAACTAACTGCATGCACAATACTGATGAATGCAATGCTTATGGATAACATCAGCAAGGGATAGAGAAGGGAATAAGTGTTACACAATGTTTATGCAAGATGGTTGAAGTTGATCTAGGGTTGGATGGAAGATGGTGTCGCAAGGATCGGATTTAGTGACTTAGGTTTAGGCTTTGGTTGCTCAGGTGGTTAAGGTTTGGGGTTGGATTGGGCTGACTTAGGCTAGACTCACTCATATTGCACTCTCCTTTCCTTGGTGGAGGGGTGGATGGCTATGCTAAGGGATATGGAAGGCTTAAGGGTTTGTTGTGGATTCTCCTGAATGATTCTGATGCTTGAAATGTGAAGGAGAGGGGGCTATTTATAACATCCAAGCCCGGTTTTCTTGCAATTCTTATTAAGTTCAGGATCATAAAGGGTTTAGATGGCTTAGATTTGAGATTGCCACATGACGAGATCTCAAATATTGGATTGGATAGCATGAAGTGTAATTTTAGGTTTCATAGGGAGCATCAGAGTCTATTCACCTTTGCACATAAATAGAGGTAGTAAAAGGAGAATTTTTGCTTATGTGGGGGTCTCCTGCCAAATAGGGGACCTGCCACGTGGCCATGGTCCGCTACTTTGGCAGGGTAGCTTCCTCAAGTGTGTGGAAGCTCCTGCTCCTTGGGTGTCTTATTGTTGTCTCCTCAGATTTTCTATGGGCCTTAGGATTTGCGCTTGGACCTATTTTAACCTTGGGCTTGATTTGATGGGTTGACTTGGTGAACCAACTCAGTGAGCTGACTCAATGAGTCAGTTGGGTGAGTTGACTTGGTGAGTTGACTTAGTGAATCAGCTGTTGGGATTTTTAGGGTTTGGGTCATTAAGGCTTTGGGCCAGGGTTTAGACTAGGGTTTGGATCAGGCTTTAGGTTAGTGTTTTGGATCAAGGTTTGCGTTAGGGTTTCCATCCAATTTGATCAACTTGTCGACCTGGGGTAGGGTGTCTACAAGAGCGCGTGTACCAAATCATTCTTCAAGGTTACGCACGGCTAACCATGTTGGTCCAAGGAGACATTCTAGGATCTCCCCTAGAGTTGCCCAGGAGACAAACCCTTCAACCTATGGCTGCTCCCTCAATGGTCGATCTAACCTTTAACATAAGCAAGCTCAAGGAACTCGTGACCCACTTCCTCCAAAGTAGGGTCACCCCATCAACCCAAAGTGTGTTGGCACAGCCTTTGATCGCTCTAGTCAGTCTGTCGGCCCAAAACTCGACTTTACATATAGCCGACCAATTCCAGCCAACTCCCCTTGATGAGAGCCATCTTAGTTTCAACACCTACATGCCAGTCAAACCCAGCATCCTCCCCCTAACGAGAGCCATTCTCATTTCCAACATTTGAATTCCAGTCAATTCCAACATCCTCTCCTAAATAGGAGCTCTTCTCAATTCTAACATTTACATTCTACTCAACTACATTCCCATCAATTCCAACATCCTCCCCCTAATGGGAACCAGCTTCATTCCAATCAATTACATTTTATCCAGTTACAATATGTACATTCCAGTAGTCAGCATCCTCCCATAGGTAGGATTTCTTTCCATTCACAATCTCCCCTCCCAATTCCAGTCCAACAAACTCTCCCTAACTGGATCAACAACTTGACACAACCTCCTTTAAGCGGGAGTCATAGGGGTGTCAATAAGGTCAGCCACTATGAGGAGGCGGCAATGCACTTATCGCAGGGGAAAAATCACTTTTAGTCAGGCGCCTCTGAAATCATTTGACTCAGGAAACATTTCAAGGAACGACTCAAGGCCATGAAAAGTGAACTCTAGAAGCAACATGGGGTGAATCTCCCAACCACCAAATTTAGGGATCTTTGCCCTTTCTTGGACACAAAGATGCCTCAAAACTTTGAGGTACCAAAATTCAAACGATACGACGGTGTGGGATGCCCCATAGCTCACCTCAAAGCATTTTTTAGAGAACTTGATGTTGTGGCAGGTAATGACAAACCATTAATCCGTTTATTTTAAAAGTCCCTAAACGTTGACGTATTAGAATGGTATACGCCGCTTAACTACCATCAGATCAAGAATAGCGAACAACTTGCCCAGGCATTTGTATATCGCTTCGCATACTATCTAAATGCAGCACCCAAAAGAGCAGATCTTGTTACCTTAAGACAAAGGAATGACAAGCCCTTATTAGCTTAGGTTAAACGGTGGTGGGCCATAGTTGCCAAAATGAAAACACCCATTGATGAGGAAGAATAAATCTCCATGATTGTCTACTCGACAATTTCGAGTATATCTAGATACCTCATCTCGTATCCGTGCGCTTAACTTCACCAAAGTGATCCACACTGGGGAACAAGTTGAAGCTGACATAAGAGTTGGAACAATCTCCCCTTGGCAACATCAGGCAACCTTGAAAAAGTGGAGTGAAGTGGATGAAGAGCCTACCGAATATGAGAATCATGATGATGATGTCCCTATCCCCTGTCTAACAGAAGATAACCATCTTGTTGCCTCTGTCTAAGGCACACCATTTGCTCCTCAATAGGGACAATAACAACAGTAGCAACAACTGCAGAAATGGAATTACATGCTATACTCCAATCAAGATCGATAAATGGGTATAGTTCAAGAACCTAGGCATTTCACTCCATGACTCAATCTTATAGTGAAATACTAATCATGCTAGTTTAGAGACAACTTCTTACCCCATCGCAACCTAAGCCCCAACCAAACCCGTTGCCACTAAAAGTATAATGAAAATGAGAATTGTGTGTTTCATCAATCCAGGGGTCACACGACGGATCATTATTTTACATTGAAATATGTGGTCCAAAATTTGATTGACCAAAGGAAATTTTCAATCATGACCTTTGATATGGTTACTGGCAGCATCCTCAAAAATCCTCTGACACAACATGTCAGGTACCCCTACCATCAATTACATCCAATACAACTCCCCATCCTCTAACTCCAACTAATCGTAGACCAATCAGTTGTTGGTCCTTCAAGGAAAGGCCCTCGAGATAACCTATGATCCAGTCTCTAGCCAGTCATGGGCTAATTAGCCATTGGTCCTCCAAGGGAAGGCCCTAGAGCCAGCATGTTCGCCATCTTCCAATTCCATCCAAACATGGATCAATCGGCCATTAGTCCTCCCAGGAAAGCCCCCCAGCTAGTATTCATCGCAGCTCCTTACTACAATCCAAAGTGGTCCAGTCAACCACTCGCCCTCCAAGGTAAGGCATTCGAGTCAAATCTTATGCCACATACCTTGGCAAGGTCGGAATGCCCCACCAATCAATCAGCTTTCTTCCAGACTCGGAGTTCAACTCCCTCCTCAAGTTCCTCAGCATGCAGCGAGCCCATGGTCCCTCAAGGAAAATGCCCAGTAAGTCACTCCAACAAGTCTGCCTCCATCTCTTATGGTCTTCAGCCTTTAGCTTCTCAATCCCCGGTCATAGACATACAACGCTTCGAAAAGAACACGCCATACCGCAATTTCGAACTTGAAACTATAAATTGCATTCCAACTACGTGTCTTATCAGATCAAAGTATGTCTTTTCTCCTACTGAGTACTAAACTTTCTATTATCATTCGAATACCAACGCTTGACCCGAGTCATCGATATTCGACAAAATTTAAGTACGATCAAACTAGGATAACAACCTACTTCAAATACGAGGCAAGTGCATGTAATATTCCTAAAATTTTCCCGCATGAGTAGTAACACAAGGGCTTTTCCTCATGTGTAAATGTGTGTAATTTAAAATCACGTCAGTAGTCTAACACGACACCAATGCATACGTGTGAGGAAGCTTAGAGAGCAACTACAATTATGGCTAAGTCCTAGAAGGGGTGATTAGGACCTTTTGAAATTCTTTTCGTCTACTTAACAGTTTTATCAAATTAAACTAAGTAAGCAAGAACACTTCGGCTTCCAAGCCTAAGTGAGTCTAATCACTAGACTAGCATACGATTAAAGCAATTAACATCTTAGTCTAAGCATGCATAGATTAACATATGATTGAACTAATGAAGCATATAATCTATGCAACCTATGTAGACTTATGAGAATGAATCAATGAGCTCAAGTCTACACTATTAAGTGAAAGTACATCATGTGTGTGTGGATGTGTCTATCAAGTGCCTAGCATACATTCCAATTAAGCATTCATAATTAAATAATTAAACACAGTGCATAATAAGAAATGTGTTCAAATACAATCTCAAACACAATGGTGTATAGTGGTTCGACTTCGGGTCTACTCCACTCCCGGTTCAAGTACTCAACCCCTTTGAGCACACCGGCATTCACTAAGGAGTTTAAATCCAGTTCCTCCCAACCAAGGTGTTTTAAATTGGATCCACCCAACCGGAAAGTTTACAGGTTCCTTCCAACCTATATGTACACACCCGTATTGGTGGCTCCCCTTGGAGACTTGTTTAAGCTCTACAACCAAGCCAATGTTTTATAACCAAACCTCAATTTAGACTCCACTCATGAGTCAAAGTCCTACAACCGAACCTCAATGGTTTTAGGCTCTACAACCGAGCCAAGGTTCGACAACCGAACCTAGTGTTTACTCCCGTTAGAGGCTCCCCACTTTGAGACTCAATTCAACCCTACAACCGGGTCTAGGTCCTACAACCGAACCTATCGAGTTTGAAGACAAACACTATACTCAATTTCTCACAAGAAGATAGTAGAACCGGACTCTTACAAATGACAACTTACTTATCGGATTGAGCCCATTTGTTGCGCCACTTTAGGTTGCTTGATCTTCGCTCTCCCGTGATTCGATCAGCTACCCTTGTACTCGCACGATGTTGATGTCGTTGCATCACCAACGCTCTAGCTCCAACGATCAATCCCCTTGCATATGCTCTTCTTGAGATGACCAAAGTGGATGGGAGGTAGGTTTGAGATCTCTACAACTAATGGGAATGGGTTGCCTAAAGAGTCTCACCTACAAGGATCTCATCATAGAGTATTGGATAGGAATATCACTATCAAGAACAATTCAATATCTAGAGATCAAAAGAGGGACAAGTGCATCTTCATCATGAGCTTTGAATGCTCCATACTTCTGATGAATCACAAGAAAGATCACTTATTTGGGTTAGGAATAGAGCTCCTAAAGGTAAGCAATGGTGGTAGCTTCTATCTCCTCAAAATCCCTCACTACATACCCAAAGACCATCTCCCTCGTATTTAAAGAAAATCTGCAACGGTCATAAAACGGGCAGAAAATGGCCACTTTGATATATCAAAATAATGTTCCGATTGATCAGAGTTATCTTCAATATATCGAAATACCCTGTTCGATATATCGAAGAATCTGTCCAGAGAGTTAGCAAGTGGCTAGACAAAATTCCCGATCTATCGAAATGGGTTTCAATATATCGAATCCACACATTCTGATATATCGAATGTGCAGTCCGATTGATCAAACAAACTGTCCAGAGAATTTGTGCATTTGCTGGACGCTTGAATCGATATATTAAATAGACCTTTCGATATATCGAAGGTCTATCGAAATAGGCTTCCAATATATCGAAGGTATATCGAAAACTGCTGTTTGGGCTAGATTAATTACAACAACTTCCACCTCTTAAATTAGTTTATCTTATAATATTTTTTAAGGTGTTCTAAGACTAATGATGATGACTAAAGGTATTCCTAGTTGGTCCAAGTCATCTAAGAGAGTTTGAGGTGTTTTGGTTCAAATGGTTAAGGTCACCAAGGCAAATCATTTACCTATTCTTCTTCCTTGATGCTTCTTGTCTACTTGAATCTTCGGTCTTCAGCTTGCCAAGGCTCAACCGACATTACAACGCATGAACTCACATGATTGACAAATAAAGTACACTAGTATGCCACAGAAAAGTGCATTAGCAATCTCCCCCTTTGTCAATTACATGAGAAAAACCTAACCTAAGACCTGTGTCATGGTCCATACCAATGACATTACCAAAACACAAATAAATTATATATCAAATGAAAATAAATATTACAACTCAAAACACTAAGATATGTAAACTAGCAATGCTCCTCTTGATTACTCTCTCATAACCTGTCAATCCCTGAAACACAAAACAGAAAACTTGTTTTGGTGGGACTTAATCTTTCTCCCCCTTTTTGTCAGCAATTGACAAATCAATCTCTCTCCCTTAATTGATACATCAATTAAGTAAAGGGTAGAGGGATTAGAGTGTCGCAGTTATAACTATAAAAACATGCTAACTAGAGAAAGTATAGGGTGCATGAACATTAAAACATGGAGCATGCAATGGGAACATGATTAATAAGAAAATGTACTTATCTAAGCATAGTTAATCATGCACAATTGGTCATTTATGATATACATTAATCAATAAACGCTCAAGGGCTTATAGCCCAATCGACCAACCTACCCAACTAGTATATCATGACCAAACCTAAGCAAAGATTAGCATACAATTAAGCATAAAATTCAACAAGATTAGCTAATCTAAGTAGGATGATAGTCTAGCAAGCAAAAACACAAAAATAAAGCAATGCTAAACTACCAAATTTGGGCTAATGAAGCTTGAATCCTCTGATTTTTCCCATACACACAAAAATGAGACTAAAATCCTCAGATTTTCCTATAAAAACATGTCTAGCTACCCTTACTAACTATGTTTACTTTGATAAGCTTAAGGGTAACTAATTTCCTCAACATCCTCATAGAATTGAGCATAAGGTGAGGGGTTGGGAACTCCTTCTTCACCTAGAAGGGAAAATGGTCGGGATCTTCTCTTAGATTAGGGAGAAGAGAGGTAGTGGTGGAAGCCATGAGAGCTATCACTATATATTGGCTCCCATCACTATTGGAGTCACTAGATTTGGATTCAAACTCCTCTGATCATCCCATGTTGCTGCCAAAGCCTTTTTACCTTTTCTTTTAGGCTCTTTTGGATAATCAGTGGCAACATAACCATATTTATCACAGTTGTAACATTAGACTTTCTTTTTTGTGAATTTTCCTTTATATTTATCCACTTTCTTGTCCTTCTTGTCACAATTTTTTCCTTTTTCAAATTTGAGAGATCTCTTGAATCTTTTATCAAGATCATCATTCTCATCATCGCTATCTTCCAACGATTCACTCTTGGTTTTTCCATGCAAGTGTTTGTGGAACGTCTTTAAGGTAATGTCTTTTTACTTAAAGGGAGCCCTAAAGTGTAGTTCCTGAGTTTGTAGGAAACCTATAAATTCTACTTTCACGTTATCTATGTCTCTACACTCTTCTAAGGCCACTACCTTAGGTACCAAATCTTTCCGGGAGGGACCTAAGTATTTTTCTATATATCCTTCCTTACGAAACCCTTTCCCCCAAGACAAACATGGAGTTGCAAATGTCGAAAAGTTTAGTGTAAAATTCCATGAAAGTTTCAGTCTCTTCCATCCTAATGTTTTTAAGTTGGTGGTTAAGAGCTGAAACTTCGAACATCTTACTGTGCTAATTCCCTCGTGGGTTACCTAAAATATACCACACGCTTCTTTTGCAGTTGCGCATGTGAGGATGCGCTAAAATTCTTCCGGAAAAACCATACAGCAAATTGCATTAAGAGATTTGGCATTTGCCACATATTGAGCTCTCTCATTGTCATTTCATTTCTCATCATCTTTGAGAATGACAATGATCTTACCATCAACCTCCACTTGTTCCGTGGGCATGAAATATCCATTTTGTGTACTTGCCCACACGGATTGGTCCATGGATTGAAGAAAAATCCTCATCTTAGCCTTTCAATAAGCATAGTTGGACCCGTCAAAGAATGGTGGATGGTTGACAGTATTCCCATCTCGGGTAGTCATGATGCTAGTGCTCTGGTATCGGATCCTACTCTAGACGGTTAAGTCTTTGATAAGCAACTAGCTCTGATACCAATTAAAATTATGTCGGTAGTCTAACACGACACCAACGCATATGCGTGCGGAAGCTTAGAGAGCAACTAGAATTATGGCTAAGTCCTAGAGGGAGGTGATTAGGACCTTTTGAAATTCTTTCGCCTACTTAACAATTTTATCCAATTAAACTAAGCAAGAACACTTCAGCTTCCAAGCCTAAGTGGGTCCAATCACTAGACTAGCATATGATTAAAGCAATTAACATCATAGTCTAAGCATGCATAGATTAACATATTATTGAACTAATGAAGCATATAATCTATGCAACTTATGTAAACTTATGAGAATGGATCAATAAGCTCAAGTCTACACTACGAAGTGAAAGTACATCATGTGTGTGTGGATGTGCCTATCAAGTGGCTAGCATACATTCTAATTAAGCATTCATAATTAAACAATTAAACACAATGCATAATAAGAAATGTGCTCAAATACAATCTCAAACACAATGATATATAGTGGTTCGACTTCGAGTCTACTCCACTCCTAGTTCAACTACTCAACCCCTTTGAGCACACCGACATTCACTAGGGAGTTTAAATCTGATTCCGCACAACCAAGGTGTTTTAAATCGGATCCACCCAACCGGGAAGATTACAGGTTCCTTTCAACCTATACGTACACACCCGTATTGATGGCTCCCCTTGGAGACTTGTTTAGGCTCTACAACCAAGCCAAAGTCCTACAACCGAACCTCAATTTAAACTCCACTCATGAGTCAAGGTCCTACAACCGAACCTCAATGATTTTAGGCTCTACAACCGAGCCAAGGTTCTACAACCGAGCATAGCGTTTACTCCCGTCGGAGGCTTCCTACTTGGAGACTCAATTCGACCCTACAACCGAGTCTAAGTCCTACAACCGAATCTATCGAATTTGAAGACAAACTCTACACTCAATTTTCCACAGGAAGAGAGTGGAACCGGACTCTTACAAATGACAACTTACTTGTCGGATTGAGCCCCTTTGTTACGCCGCTTTGGGTTGCTTGATTTCCACTCTCCCGTAATTCAATCAGCTACCCTTGTGCTCCCCCGATATTGATGTCGTTACGTCGCCAATGCTCCAGCTCCAATGATCAATTCCCTTGCATATGTTCTTCTTGAGATAACCAAGGTGGATGGGAGGTAGGTTTGAGATCTCTACAACTAATGAGAATAGGTTGCCTAAAGAGTCTCACCTACAAGGATTTCAGCATAGAGTACTGGATAAGAATATCACTATTAAGAATAATTCAATCTCTAGATATCAAAAGAGAGACAAGTGCATCTTCATCGTGAGCTTTGAATGCTCCATACTTGTGATGAATCACAAGGAAAATCACTTGTTTGGGTTAGGAATAAAGCTCCTAAAGGTAAGTAATGGTGGTAGCTTCTATCTCCTCAAAATCTCTCACTACATGCCTAAAGACCATCTCTCCTGTATTTAAAGAAAATTGCAACGGTCATAAAACTGGCAGAAAACGGCCACTTCGATATATCAAAATGATGTTCCGATTGATCGGAGTTATCTTCGATATATCGAAATACCACGTTCGATATATCGGAGAATCTGTCCAGAGAGTTAGCAAGTTGCTGGACAAAATTCCCGATCTATCGAAATGGGTTTCGATATATCGAATCCACACATTCCAATATATCAAATGTGAAGTCCGATTGATCGAACAAATTATCTAAAGAATTTGTGCATTTGCTGGACGCTTGAATCGATATGTCAAATAGACCTTTCGATATATTAAAGGTCTATTGAAATAGGCTTCCGATATATCAAAGGTCTATCGAAAGCTGTTGTTTGAGCTGGATTAATTACAGCAACTTCCACCTCTTAAATTAGTTATCTTGTCATGTTTTTTAAGGTGTTCTAAGACTAATGATGATGACTAAAGGTATTCTTAGTTGGTCTAAGTTATCTAAGAGGGTTTGAGGTGTTTTGGTTCAAAGGGTTAGGGTCACCAAGGCATCTCATTTACCTGTTCTTCTTCCTTGATGCTTCTTGTCCACTTGAATCTTCAGTCTTCAGCTTACCAAGGCTCAATTGACATTACAACACATAGACTCACGTGATTGACAAATAAGGTGCACTAGTATGCCATAGAAAAGTGCACTAACATAATTTGGCATTTAGCTTTTGAAGTAGAGTTGTGTAGATAAACATGCATGTACACACCCTTACTGAAATTACGTGGGTAGTCTAACACGACACCAACACACTATGCGTTGTGGAAGCTTGGTAAAGATTAATTAGAATCACGGCGAAGACCCAAAAGGGGGGGATAGGACTACTTAAAAATTCATGCTTAATTAATAACATTTATCAATAAAAACTTAATCAAGCAATTAACATTTAGACTTCCAAGCCAAGTGGGTCGAATCACATAGGCTACAAAGATTCAACATGATGAGAAACTAGCCTATGTGTGATAGTAAGCTTGTGTGTGTTTATGTATAAACCATATATTCCCTAATATACATCTAAACATGCATTCATGTAATTCATACAATTAAACTCATAAGCAAGCTTAGAAAATCATGCACCAATAACACTCACAAACACAAGCATGTATAGTGGTTCAATTTCCCAACTCCACTCCCGCCTGACGCACTCTTCCCTCGAGTGTACCGGATTTCACTATCTAGGAGATTTTAATAGGTTCACTCCAAAATCTTTACAATTGGTTTTCCATAGGTTTACTAAAAACCTCAGCCCTACACAAGAACCGACTCCCTCAGAGTCTTAGCTGGTTTTCTATCAACTAACCAACAACCACTACACATACACTCCCATTGGAGGCCTACACAAAGACTTGGTTTAGGTCCCACACAAGAACCTAATCGAGTTTGGCAATCAAATCTAGAATCCATCCTACACAAGGAAGGAGTGTGAATGGACTCTACAAATTGACAACCTTACTTGTCAAATTGAGCCCCTTTGTTGTGTCATTCTTAAGATGCTTCTTCATGCTCTCCCGTGTTTAAATTCACTTCTCAATTGCTCCCCCAAACTTTAATGTCGATCTTATTCAGCTTCAACGATCAATTTGCCTTGCTTATGATGCTACGATGAGGTGACCAAGGCAAATGAAGTAAGGTTGAATCTCCTATAACTAATGGAAAGTGTGTTGCAATTAGGAATTCAACTAGATAGGTCTCCTGGAGGGTTTAGACGGGGTTTTATGTATAAACTTGGTGTCTAAATTCTAGAGAATGAGAGAGATTAAGTTCTTCTTCATTTGAGCTTGGAATGCTCTAACGTGTGATGAATCACAAGGAAGATGACTTAAATCTCCTAGGATTAGAGCCTCTATAGATATGGCATTGTGGTGGCTTCTAATGCACTAAAAATCTATCCTAATGCCCAAAGCTTGAATGCCCAATATATATACTTTGATTTGGAACGGTAGAACAATGCACCGTTAATTGCTCAGCTGAGAGTCGTTCATCAATCAAGCTTAAGTTCGGTCGATCGAACTTGAGTCATTGGTCGATCAAAACTCAGCGAAAATAGACGGTTTACTCACTGGACATAATCGAACCTGTTCGGTCAATCAACTTCGATCAATCGATGGATCAACCGAACTCTCCCTGAGTTTCGTTGCTTGGGTAGTTTGGTTTACAATAGCTCAGGACCTCTTTTTAGCCTATCTTTATCATATTCTAATGAGTCTTCTAAGGCTAAGCAAGATTAATAAAGGTTTACCTATCAAGTCCAAGTCATCTAGATGTTAGGTTGTTTTGGAACAAGGGTCTAAGGCTAGGTTTATCAAGGCACCTCATGATTTACCTGTGTCTTCAACCTTGATTATTCTAGTCTTCGAGTCTTCGGTCTTCAAGTTTTCTTATGGAGGCTTAATCGAATTAAGACACAGTAGCTTACGTCATTGACAAAAAGGTGCACAAATTAGTGCACTAACAATACTCATATGCATATTATTATAAACTTCAAACCTTCAAATATCCTAGTATTCTTGCCCATTCATCGAACTAACCATCAAATCAATTATTCATCACTAAAAGAAGATATCTGATTGTCCACATCAATTTTGCACCACCTGATCATACTAAATCAAATACAAGATCTTTATATCCCCTCGTACACAGATCAAAATGAAAATTAGTGCTATGCAAAAATGTAAGTATAGGTATATCTAGTTGATGAGTACCTAATATTGTATAATTAACCCTGGTTGTTAAGGGCGTTATCATTGTATTTCTGGTTAATTATCCCTTATTAGGTGAATTTTCTATCTTCAGGTGATCAGGAGAGGTTGGACAAGATTCGATCCAATCAGGGCATTTAAAGGCCTAAAAAAGAGCAAGATTCGGCGTATTGGTAATCTTGAAGCAAAGCAAGCCATAGAGATCGAAGCCTGGACCGTTTTGTTTATTAGTGGAGGCTGAAGATGATCCGTACCTCTCAGGACGATTTAAGGTCTAAAAGGAATCAAAACCAAGTGTATAGGCAATCCTGAAGGAAATCGGCCGTAAAGATCGAAAGATGGATCATATTGTATGGTTGAGATGAAGTGAAGATGACTTGGAAGGCCTCATCAAGACCACGAATTTTGGAGATCCGGGCTATGCATATTTGGCTGGTCATGATTGGGTGATCATACAAGTTTGGATGGTCAAGATTGGATGTCCACAGGAGGGACCAACCATGCATCAAGACAGTGGAGACATTTCCACTATCACAAGTGAAGTGACCAGGTCTCAACCCTCATACGCGCAAAGAAGTTCCAATGTCCAGCACTCACACATAGAGCGATGTAGACCTCTCCTTTAGATCAGTAAGATGAAGGGCTGCTTTCACACGTGCCAATACGGAGAAGGCTTCAACCTTCTTCACACTTCCAACAAGGTGGGCCACATTTTCCACTGTATTAGATTAGCAAAGCGGACCCCACATCACATCACGTGTGCAAGGACAGCTCGGGAAATTCCAACCGTCATCATCCATGTCCAGCTTACCGTGGACGTTCAACTCATGTGCAGTGTCCAGCGCCCAGCTGAAGGATGCCCGCACAACTAGCCATGGAGATCATCAAGATCGTCCATCCATTCCACCATCACATCTACCAGCCTCATCTTCATCCAACGGCCAGCACTCAACTATGGTGGACCCCACTTTCAATCCCCTCCGTCTATCCAACCAGCTGGAAGTCAAGTCCCGAATTCAACCATCATCCAGCTTAATCCTAGCCGTCCACCACATTCAAACCAGCAACCCACTACTCCAGAGCGTCCATTCAGAACTCCAGCAACATCCTGGTCGCCCAATCTTCAGTAGCCATTCTTCTCAACCATTCATCAGCTGTTCTCCCCAACATCACCTCAATCATCAGCTTGTAGCAGCTACAGCTGGATCGTCCATCCAACGACCAGCAGCTGAAGAATTTCAGCGGTCCATCGCTTCTAGCATGCTAATAATCCAACAATTGGTGGATGTCCCTTCACCCCACACGTATGAGAAGCTGCAACTGGTGGAGATCTCTCCCCACCGTCCATCATCCGGTCCACTTATACAAGTAACTCCTTGCACGAGCAGCAGTAGCTGCTTTCGTCTCCATCCCTCCATTTCAAATGGCCACAGCTCTCCACACCGTTCATCCAGCAAACCTATGTCCTTCATCTCCAACCGTCTATCATCTTCACCAACAGCCAAGCATGGAGACCCTCCTCACGTTTGAGGAAGAGTAGCCACTGGAAGCTCTTCAAATCATCTCCAGCCTGCAGACATCTGTTGGACTTCTTCCTCCAGCACGTGATCATCAAGGGAGTTTCAAACTCTCATCCCAGTCGTCCATCACTTCCATCACACGACCAAGCTGCAACTGATAAATGGACCACTCCAGCATCCAACGGCCAGTAAAGGCCATTCCACCATCAGCTGACCAGTTGTTCTTCACCCAAGCCATCAGCAAGCATCAGCTACAAGTTGCGAACCCCATCTCCGAAGCTTCCCACATGAGCAACAATGGAGACTCTCTCTCTCTCTCTCTCTCTCTCTCTCTCTCTCTCTCTCTCTCTCTCTCTCTCTCTCTCCCCCACACGTGTAAGGCTATCATGCCACCTCATCATCCAAGCCTCACTCCATTCCCAAACCTCCAAAAAAATCTGCTTTGGGTTTGGAGTGCCACCTAGGCTTGGAGTACTTTTCTTGCCACATGTCCATCCAAGCCTAACTCCAAGCCCAAACCTAAAAGAAAAGTTTGCTTTGGGCACTCCAAGCCTAACTCCAAGCCCGAACCTAAATAAAAATCTGCTTTGGGTTTGGAGTGCCACCTAGGCTTGGGAGCCTCCCAAAAGTCTATAAAATGAGGCCTCTCCTCCTCATTTAAATCATCCCATCTCATCCATCTCATTCTCTACAACTCCTCCCTTCTCTTCTTTAGTTTTCTTTCTTTCTTTTGTAGTGTAGAGTAGTTTTCTCCTTTGTAGAGAATTTAGTCTTCCATTGTAGCATGGTTGGCTAAACCTCTAGCTAAGGCTAGGGGTGAAGCCTTTGAAGAAATTTGCAAGCTATGGTTCTTTTGGTTCAACATTGTATGGTGTAAATGTTGGAGTTCTCTTTGGTTGGTTGGTTTGGTGATCCACCTCGGTGGACGCTATTGTTGTGCAAGCCCCTTGATCCATCGTCGACTCCGGGCACGTTGGATGCTTGGGATCCCTTGCACACCAATTAGCTAGTTCATGATCAATAAAGTCCCTTGATCCATCGTCGACTCCGGGCACATTGGATGCTTCGGATTCCCTACGGTCATCTAGCTAGTGCAGGTAAAGTCATCGATCTGTAAAATCCCTTGATCCATTGTAGACTCCGGGCACATTGGATGCTTTGGATTCCCTGCGATCGATAGACGAGATTTTAACGGTTGGATCGGTCAATGAAAGCCTCATATCTTGTAAGTATGCATTTGATTGTATGAATTGTGATCTTATCGGTTGACTTGTTAGCAAAGTTGTTGATCTGTACAATTCCTTGATCCATTGTCGACTCCGGGCACATTGGATGCTTGGAATTCCCTGCGATCAACTAACGAGTGCTTCATGGTCAAATCAATCAGTTCAGATCACCATCTTTTATGAAATATGCAGTGGTTTAACTATTTCATCTTCCGATTAGAATGAATCTTTATTCAATTTTAGTCGAGTTATAGTTGGACCAATAAATCAAATCTTGTGAATGAATCAAAGGTGGATCCCTGATGCCTTAGCCCCTTTTCTATTTTTTCTTTCACCACACACAACTTGCTCCACTCTTGTGGATTAAACCAGATTTCATCTCACTCACGTAAACTAATTCCTCTAAGTGTTCTTAACCCCAATCCCTGTGGATCGACCTCGGTCCTACCGAGTATTTTACTACTTCGCTACCTGCACTTGGGTGTGCAATCTTCGGGTTGTAGCAAGTTTTTGGCACCGCTGCCGGGGATTGGCATCGGTTTAAGAATATTTTTTTGAATTGGTTTATGTATATATATTATCAATAGTATACTAACTTCTTTTATTTTGTTGCTCTCAGGAATCACTCATAGCCAAGTGTTCTTCTTTCCGGGTAACCTCTTTCCTTATCTCCTTGTTTAGTGTTTATGCGTAAGTGGACTCGTGATTACACAAGACGTCTTCTAAGCGACGGAATTTTGGTTGAAGGTCTATCCAATCACTGTGTTAGAAAACTTCCTGATACTTGTGAATTAACCATAAACATGGCCGAGAATGAAAATGAATATGATCAAGATGAGAATGAAGTATACAATGAGCCACCATTTAGGAGTTTACGTGATTACTTACAACCTGCAAGAACGAGTACTCCTTCTTGTATGGTTTTTCCGGTGAATGCGGGCAACATTGATTTCAAGCCTGGAGTGATACAGTTACTTCCTAAATTTCATGGACTCGACACTGAAAGTCCCTATTTACATTTGAGGGAATTTGATGAAGTAATCGCGACTTTGCATTACGACAACGTTTCTGATGACGTGGTTAGGTTAAAACTATTTCCTTTTTCTTTGAAGGAGAAGGCCAAGTCTTGGTTGCACTCCTTAAGGCCCAGAACCATAGGGACATGGCAAGAGATGACTAGGGAATTTCTTAAAAAGTTTTTCCCTATTCATAAGACCAACACCCTGAAATGAGATATAATGAATTTCTCACAAAAGGAGAATGAAACTTTTTTCAGTGTTGGGAACGTTTCAAGGAACTCTTACTTGCCTGCCCACATCATGGCTACGAAACATGGCGCTTGATTAGCTTCTTCTATAATGGATTGAGCCCAGTCATGTGCCAATTCGTAGAAATGATGTGTAACGGGGAGTTTATGAGCAAAGGTTCTGATGAGGCTATGGAATACTTTGACTTCTTAGCAGAAAATTCCCAATCTTGGGACACATCTGACAAACCCGCTAAGACCAAGCCTGGGCCCAGTGAAAAAAGAGATGTTTATCTTTTAACCGAGGATGACGATGTCAATGCAAAGATAGCAGGACTCACACGTAAAATAGAAGCCATGGAATTGAGGAAGGTCAACGCTATTAAAACCAGGGAAATTGAAAGTGTTTGTGACATTTGTAAGAGCGATGCACACTTTACCAAGGGTTTTCCTACAATCCCATCTTTTCAAGAGTTATTGCACGATCAAGCCAATGTCATGAATACTTATCAAAGGCCTTTCAATGCCCCAATGTCAAACACGTATAATCCTAATTGGCGGAACCATCCCAACTTCAGTTGGAGAAACGGACAAACTGCCAATGTAGGCAATAATCCTCAAGTGCCTTCCACTGGCACACCGTATGTGCCCCCACCAAGGAAGACCCTAGAGGATACTTTGCATACATTCATGGAGGGACCAGCTCAAATCAATCAGAGACAAGATCAGAACATCACGCACATCATGCAAACCCTTCAAGAGCTCAAAACTTCTGTTGAAAGAATCGAATCACGACAGAATGTTAAGGAGAAAGGGACCTTTCCGGCCCAACCTCAACCTAACCCGAGAGGACAGTATGAGGTGAATGATTCGGGTTCCTCCAACCCTCATGTTGAGCACGCTAAATCTGTCACCACCCTAAGAAGTGGTAAGGTGATTGAAAAAGATATTCCTAGGACAGTTGATAAACCTAAGGAATCATCTAAATCGAAGAGTGATGACAGATCTAGTGATGATCAACCTGAGAAGGAGACAGAGCATGTTTTCGAACCAGTGGTCCCGTTTCCCCAACGCCTACTCTCATCAAAAGCAATGGTTAAAGCTCAAGATGTCTTGGAAGTTTTTAAAAAGTAAAAATCAACATACCCTTGTTGGATGCAATCAAGCAAATACCTTCATATGCCAAATTTCTAAAAGATCTTTGCACTATTAAGCGCAAGCTCAATGTACAAAAGAAAGCCTTTTTGACTGAACAGGTCAGTGCTATCATTAACCAAAGCTCTCCCCCAAAATACAAAGATCCAGGAAGTCCTACTATTACTTGCATAATAGGGAACTTTCGGGTCGAACAAGCACTTCTTGACTTGGGGGTGAGTGTCAATCTTATACCCTTCTCGGTGTACGAACAACTGGGACTCGGTGAATTAAAACCCACCAGGACCACCTTGCAACTTGCCGATCGATCTGTACGGATACCGAGAGGAGTAGTGGAAGATGTGTTGGTACAAGTCGACAAATTCTACTTCCCAGTAGACTTCATCGTCTTGGATACCCAACCTGTAGCAAATGTTAGCACCCAGATACCTGTTATTCTTGGCCGACCATTCCTGGCAACTTCCAATGCTGTGATCAATTACAGGAATGGGGTCGTGAAGTTTTCATTTGGCAATATAAAGTTAGAGCTAAATGTTTTCAACATGTGTAAACAACAAGGGAATGATGATGAGATCCATGAGGCCAACCTATCGATACCCTCATGGAAGAAGAATTCCTTCTAACCTCTCTGTCCGAACCCTTAGAAGCATGTCTGGCCCACTTTGTTTATTCTGATGATGAGACAATTTTGGAAGTGGTGAATGGATTGTTAGAATCCACCCTTGTGCATGATACAAACCAGTGGAGGCCCCATTTTGAAAAACTCTCTCTAAATGATTCACGACCTCTACTATCAAGAATTGAAGCACCAAAGCTTGACCTGAAGCCATTACCTTTGGAACTGAAATATACATACTTGGGTCAAGACAATACTTTTCCTGTGGTTATTTCATCTCACCTTGATAAAGACCAAGAGGACAAATTGATCAATGTTCTCAAGGAACACAAGGATGCCATAGGTTGGACAATTGCTGACATCAAGGGAATTGATCCTCTGATTTGTACCCATAGGATACACCTCGAGGAGAATGCTAAACCCTCTAGACAACCACAAAGGAGATTGAATCCAAACATGACTGAAGTGGTTAGAGCCGAGGTCCTCAAGCTATTGGATGTGGGTATCATCTACCCTATTTCAGATAGCCAATGGGTAAGTCCAACCCAAGTGGTACCCAAAAAATCTGGAGTTACCATAGTTGCGAATGAAGACAATGAGTTGGTGCCAACTAGAGCCACTACTGGTTGGAGAATGTGTATCGACTATAGGAAACTGAATACTGTTACTAGAAAGGACCACTTTCCTTTACCATTCATTGATCAAATGTTAGAGAGGTTAGCTGGTCACTCCTATTACTGTTTCCTAGATGGGTACTCTGGATACAACCAAATAGAGATTGCCCTAGAAGATCAAGAGAAAACCACACTCACTTGTCCATTTGGCACCTTTGCGTACAAAAGGATGCCTTTCGGATTGTGTAATGCTCCTGCCACTTTTCAGAGATGCATGCTCAGCATTTTCTCTGACATGGTTGGACATTTCTTGGAAGTCTTCATGGACGACTTCTCGGCATTTGGTTGTTCCTTTGATGAATGTTTAAACCATTTACAATTGGTCTTGACAAGGTGTGAAGAAAAGAATCTTGTTTTGAATTGGGAAAAGTGTCATTTTATGGTTCAAAAGGGAATTGTTCTTGGACATAATATTTCGTCCAACGGAATAGAAGTAGACAAGGCAAAGATCGACTTAATTGCCAACCTACCAGCTCCCATAAGTGTACGAAACATTCGTTCTTTCTTGGGTCATGCAGGATTCTATAGGAGATTTATAAAGGACTTCAGTCATATCTCTCGTCCATTATGCAATCTCCTGCAAAAGGATGCTCCATTCGAGTGGACCAATGACTGCCAAGAAGCTTTCACCAAGCTTAAAGGCATGTTGACCAGCGCACCGATAATGCAACCACCCGATTGGACTATACCTTTTGAAATCATGTGTGACGCAAGTGACTACGTTGTTGGGGCAGTTTTGTGGCAAAGAAAAGACAAGAAGCCCTATGTTATATACTACGCAAGTAGAACCTTGAATAGTGTGCAAGTGAACTACTCTACTACGGAAAAGGAACTCCTTGCCGTAGTCTTTGCACTTGACAAGTTCAGGTCCTACTTGATTGGGTCCAAAATTGTGATTTTTACTGATCATGCGGCTCTCAAGTATCTTCTTACTAAGAAAGATGCTAAGCCTCGCTTGCTTAGGTGGATCCTTTTGCTCCAAGAATTCAACCTTGAGATCCGAGACAAAAAGGGAGTAGAAAACGTAGTGGCTGATCACTTGTCTCGCCTAGTACTCTCTGATTCCATAGAGACGACACCGATAAAGGACACTTTCCCTGATGAACAGTTGTTTGAAGTCTCTTGCCAACCTTGGTTTGCTGACATTGTTAACTATCTTGCCGCAGGAAGAATTCCGAGTCATTGGACCCCACAAGATAAAAGGATTTTTCACAGAGGTACGCAACTTTTTCTGGGATGATCCGTATTTGTTCAAATACTGCCCAGATCAGATCATAAGGAGGTGTGTTCCCGATAATGAACAAACCAGTGTCATCTCCTTTTGCCATTCTTATGCATGTGGTGGTCATTTCTCTTCTAAGAAAACGGCTGCCAAGATTCTCCAGTGCGGTTTCTACTGGCCTTCAATATTCAAGGACACCCATATTTTTTTACCGTTGTCAGAAGTTGGGAGGAATCTCCCGTAGAAATATGATGCCTTTAAATCCGATATTGATCATCAAAGTTTTCAACTGTTGGGGTATCGATTTCATGGGACCATTCCCTTCCTCATTTGGATATCTGTATATCCTATTGGCTGTCGATTATGTCTCCAAATGGGTTGAGGCAATCCCGTGTAGAACCAATGATCACAAAACGGTTCTACGATTTCTAAAAGAGAATATTCTATCAAGAATTGGGATGCCTCGAACCATTATCAGTGATGGGGGTACACACTTCTGTAACAAACCTTTCGAGGCTTTGATGAAGAGATATGGTATCACACACAAGGTGAGCACGCCCTATCACCCACAAACAAGTGGTCAAGCAAAAGTTTCCAACAGGGAAATCAAACACATCTTAGAAAAAACTGTGAATCCAGACCGCAAGGATTGGTCTCTAAGACTAACCGATGCGTTGTGGGCTTACCGTACAGCGTACAAAACCCCGATTGAAATGTCTCCCTATAGACTTGTCTATGGGAAAGCTTGCCATTTGCCTGTGGAGTTGGAGCATAAAGCCTATTGGGCTATAAAGAAATTCAATTTCAATCTTGACAAGGCCAGTTCGCTTTGCAAACTCCAGCTGAATGAGTTGGAGGAAATCTGGAATGAGGCTTATGATAATGCCAGAATATGCAAGGAACGAACGAAGGTATTCCATGACAGGAATATCCTTTGAAGATCTTTCGAACCATCTCAGAAAGTTCTCTTGTACAATT
Organism: Liriodendron chinense; assembly: GCA_003013855.2. Taxonomy (NCBI): domain Eukaryota; kingdom Viridiplantae; phylum Streptophyta; class Magnoliopsida; order Magnoliales; family Magnoliaceae; genus Liriodendron; species Liriodendron chinense. The sequence continues at coordinate 8,531,877 of ML058429.1, forward strand.
CTAGGCTACATCTGTTTCCAGGAAAGCTGAAATCTCGATGGACCAGCCCTTTTGTAGTCAAAACTGTTTACCCTCATGGGGCTATCAAGATTGAGAACCCCAAAAATGGAAATGTATTTAAAGTGAACGGGCAACGTTTGAAGCCATTTCTTGAGGAATTTGCCCCAGAGGAGGAATCCACCCCTCTGGAAGATCCTGTTTATCAGGATTGATCTCCTAGTCTGACAGAGATCCCCTTTTGTATACTAGTAGGTTAGTTTGTTTGTTGTATTTTGTTTTAGCAACTTGGAAAATTCTAGCGCTTACAAGTATTCATCCTCTCAGGTACTCTTTACCCTCTATTCTTTACCATTTTGCTCTCATGTTGCATTTGTCTATGCATTCATTTTTCAACATTGAGGACAATGTTACATTTAGGTTGGGGGGTGTGGAATTCTTGTGAAAAATCTTTCCAATTGTCTATCTCTTTGCTATTTTGCCTATCTCTTTGTTATTTTAGGCCAAAAAAAAATTGGTTTTATGGGAAACATCCTGTTCGTGTTGAACGCACCGTGATAGAGGACCTTAGTTGGAAATCGCTGTTGAAACCGACAGATATTCCCTGTTCTCAGAAATCATGAAGGGGATTAAGGCAGCTGGGAGGTGAAGCACACTCTCATGGTATTATGAGCAGCATAAGACCCCAAACTGAATTGATCATGGGAAATGTGAGGATGTGGCTCATGTTGTGGCCGAAGGAGTCTGTCGGATGATACGTGGTCTATGTGCATTGCACAAAAGGAACAGGAAATTTTGTGGTTGTATTGTCTGTAAATTATTATTTCTTTAGCCTTAAAAAAAATCTAGGGATTTATGTGATTTTGAAATAATTTGAATAGTAGAATGAAAAGGCATTTAGTGATGACAATGTTAAAGCTTAGAGTTTAGTCGCTTCAGTAAATTTCAAAATTGAGTTCTTTCCATTAATTTTCTATTAGAAAATGATAAACATTGATTGAGTCATGAATTTTCACAAGTTCACATCTAGCTTGCATTGCCAGGATTTAAGTTTGATACTATAATGTTGACTTGATGATTGTTGAGAGTGATAGGAACCAAGCCTGGAGATCCTTGTTTACTTGGTTCACAAAAAAAAAAGAAGGGAGAGAATATTCATCGTAATTTGGGGCAAGGATTTTCATCCATTGTCGTTACCATTACAAAACATTACCATAGTACGAAGTGAGCCTTTTGGAGTCTTCGGCTATAGGTTTTTGGTTCAAAAAAAAATCAATCAAAAGCTGGAAAAATATTGAAAAGAACAGTAGCGAGGTTCGGAATCAGTGACTTGGTTGATTTGACCATTCTCTTTAATCATCAGTGTTAACATGAAAGTAGAAGACTGAACCCCTAGTTGTGTCAAGGCTAGACTTCACAGTGCACCATGGAACTCAATGTTTAGAATGCTTCTATTGAATGATTAATGCTTTGAACTCAATTAGGTTGTTGACTAAAGTAGCTAGAATCTAGGTTTATATATTCTCAAAACTATATGCCTTGGAAACTCTAATGTTTAGATAACTTGAAGGATCACATCCATTGAACCTTTTCTTCTCTTTATCTTTGTTTCATTAGGAAATAAGAGAAGTCTTGAGATGATTTCGATTGATGAAAACTGTCGAGGATAAGATTTATTGTAGTATTTTGAAAAATCCTTAGATGATTTTCGCATGTTTTGCTCGAGACTAGCAAAATGCTGGTTGGGGGGTGTGATGAGTACCTAATATTGTATAATTAACCCTGGTTGTTAAGGGCGTTATCATTGTTTTTCTGGTTAATTATCCCTCATTAGGTGAATTTTCTATCTTCAGGTGATCAGGAGAGGTTGGACAAGATTCGATCCAATCAGGGCATTTAAAGGCCTAAAAAAGAGCAAGATTCGGCGTGTTGGTAATCTTGAAGCAAAGCAAGCCATAGAGATCGAAGCCTGGACCATTTTGTGATTAGTGGAGGCTGAAGATGATCCGTACCTCTTAGGACGATTTAAGGTCTAAAAGGAATCAAAATCAAGTGTATAGGCAATCCTGAAGGAAATCGGCCGTAAAGATCGAAAGATGGATCATATTGTACGGTTGAGATGAAGTGAAGATGACTTGGAAGGCCTCATCAAGACCACGAATTTTGGAGATCCGGGCTATGCATATTTGGCTGGTCATGATTGGGTGATCATACAAGTTTGGACGGTCAAGATTGGATGTCCACAGGAGGGACCAACCGTGCATCAAGACAGTGGAGACATTTTAACTATTGCAAGTGAAGTGACCAGGTCTCAGCCCTCATACGCGCAAAGAAGTTCCAATGTCCAGCACTCACACGTAGAGCGATGTAGACCTCTCCTTTAGATCAGTAAGATGAAGGGCTGCTTTCACACGTGCCAATACGAAGAAGGCTTCAACCTTCTTCACACTTCCAGCAAGGTGGGCCACATTTTCTACTGTATTAAATTAGCAAAGCGGACCCCACATCACATCACGTGTGTAAGGACATCTCGGGAAATTCCAACCGTCCATCATCCATGTCCAGCTTACGGTGGACGTTCAACTCATGTGCAGTGTCCAGCGCCCAGCTGAAGGATGCCCCCCACAACTAGCCATGGAGATCATCAAGATCGTCCATCCATTCCACCATCACATCTACCAGCCTCATCTTCATCCAACGACCAGCACTCAACTATGGTGGACCCCACTTTCAATCCCCTCCGTCTATCCAACCAGCTGGAAGTCAAGTCCCGAATTCAACCATCATCCAGCTTAATCCTAGCCGTCCACCACATTCAAACCAGCAACCCACTACTCCAGAGCGTCCATTCAGAACTCCAGCAACATCCTGGTCACCCAATCTTCAGCAGCCATTCTTCTCAACCATTCATCAGCTGTTCTCCCCAACATCACCTCAATCATCAGCTTGTAGCAGCTACAGCTGGATCGTCCATCCAGCGACCAGCAGCTGAAGAATTTCAGCGGTCCATCGGTTCTAGCATGCTAATAATCCAACAATTGGTGGATTCCCTTCACCCCACACGTGTGAGAAGCTGCAACTGGTGGAGATCTCTCCCCACTGTCCATCATCCGGTCCACTTATACAGCAACTCCTTGCACGAGCAGCAGTAGCTGCTTTCGTCTCCATCCCTCCATTTCAAACGGCCACAGCTCTCCACACTATTCATCCAGCAAACCTATGTCCTTCATCTCCAACCATCTATCATCTTCACCAACAGCCAAGCATGGAGACCCTCCTCACGTAGGGCTGTCAATGGCACGGATCAAGATCCGTATCCGATCCGTATCCGATCCGATTTAATCGGATTCGGATCAATAATCGGATAATCGGGTCGGATACGGATATCCAAATATGATCCGTTTAATATTCGGGTCGGATTCGGATCAACCTTGATCCGGCCCGTTAACGATCCGACCCGATAAAAAAAAAATAAATAAAATAAAATAAAATAAAATAAAATAAAAACATATGAGAATCTCTCTTTCTCTCTCTCTCTTTCTCTCTCTCCTCTCTCGGATATCCGGTCGGATATCGGGTCGGATCATAATCGGATCGGAAACGGATTTCGAAAAATTTAATCGGGTCGGGTTCGGATCATATACTTGTGATCCGAATCGGATTCGGGTCGGATTCGGGTCGGATATATTCTTAATCGGGTCGGATTCGGATCATCACTGATCCGGCCCGTATCCGACCCGTTGACAGCCCTATCCTCACGTTTGAGGAAGAGTAGCCACTGGCAGCTCTTCAAATCATCTCCAGCCTGTAGACATCTGTTGGACTTCTTCCTCCAGCACGTGATCATCAAGGGAGTTTCAAACTCTCATCCCAGTCGTCCATCACTTCCATCACATGACCAAGCTGCAACTGATAAATGGACCACTCCAGCATCCAACGGCCAGTAAAGTCCATTCCACCATCAGCTGACCAGTTGTTCTTCACCCAAGCCATCAGCAAGCATCAGCTACAAGTTACGAACCCCATCTCCCAAGCTTCCCACGTGAGCAACAATGGAGACTCTCTCTCTCTCTCTCTCTCTCTCTCTCTCTCTCTCTCTCTCTCTCTCTCCCTCCCTCCCTCTCTCTCTCTCTCTCCTTTCCCCACACGTGTAAGGCTATCATGCCACCTCATCATCCAAGCCTCACTCTATTCCCAAACCTCCAAAAAAATTTGCTTTGGGTTTGGAGTGCCACCTAGGCTTGGAATACTTTTCTTGCCACATGTCCATCCAAGCCTAACTCCAAGCCCGAACTAAAAGAAAAGTTTGCTTTGGGCACTCCAAGCCTAACTCCAAGCCCGAACCTAAATAAAAATCTGCTTTGGGTTTAGAGTGCCACCTAGGCTTGGGAGCCTCTCAAAAGTCTATAAAGGGAGGCCTCTCCTCCTCATTTGAATCATCCCATCTCATCCTATCTCAGTCTCTACAACTCCTCCCTTCTCTTCTTTAGTTTTCTTTCTTTCTTTTGTAGTGTAGAGTAGTTTTCTCCTTTGTAGAGTATTTAGTCTTCCATTGTAGCATGGTTGGCTAAACCTCTAGCTAAGGCTAGGGGTGAAGCCTTTGAAGAAATTTGCAAGCTATGGTTCTTTTGGTTCAACATTTGTTGTGTAAATGTTGGAGTTCTCTTTGGTTGATTGGTTTGGTGATCTACCTCGGCGGACGCTATTGTTGTGCAAGCCCCTTGATCCATCGTCGACTCCGAGCACGTTGGATGCTTGGGATCCCTTGCACACCAATTAGCTAGTTCATGATCGATAAAGTCCCTTGATTCATCGTCGACTTCGGGCACGTTGGATGCTTCGAATTCCCTACGGTCATCGAGCTAGTGCAAGTAAAGTCATCGATCTGTAAAATCCCTTGATCTATTGTAGACTCCGGGCATATTGGATGCTTTGGATTCCTTACGATCGATAGACGAGATCTTAACGGTTGGATCGGTCAATCAAAGCCTCCTATCTTGTAAGTATGCATTTGATTGTATGAATTGTGATCTTATCGGTTGACTTGTTGGCAAATTTGTTGATCTGTACAATTCCTTGATCCATTGTCGACTCCGGGCACATTGGATGCTTGGAATTCCCTGCGATCAACTAACGAGTGCTTCATAGTCAAATCAATTGGTTCAGATCACTATCTTTTATGAAATATGCAGTGGTTTAACTGTTTCATCTTCCAATTAGAATGAATCTTTATTCGATTCGAGTCGAGTTATAGTTGGACCAATGAATCAAATCTTGTGAATGAATCAAAGATGGATCCCTGATGCCTTAGCCCCTTTTCTATTTTTGTCTTTCACCACACACAACTTGCTCCACTCTTGTGGATTAAACCAGATTTCATCTCACTCACGTAAACTAATTCCTCTAAGTGTTCTTAACCCCAATCCCTATGGATCGACCTCGGTCCTACCGAGTATTTTACTACTTCGCTACCTGCACTTGGGTGTGCAATCTTCGGGTTGTAGCACTAGTCAACCAACTAAGCATGTTATCACTGGAGGCATGTTGTCATATAAAGATAAAAGAGCACATAATGAATGATCGAGTCGTAGTGCGTAGTATCGTGTACCTATAGGAGCCTCACACCTAGCTAGGGCTACAAAACATGTCAGCCCCATACCTAACATGCGAAGTAATTCCAGGATGATTGACTCCTGATCCCGAATAATCCTATACATATTGGGGACTATGGCCCACGATTGTAAGGCACTTAGATAGTATTTACACATCCACAATCCCAAGTGTTACATAAATCCATAAATACCATATGCGATGCAATATGTCAATCATGATGTTTAATCCATATCTTAGTACGGTTCCCATATGGAATCATCAGGGTCTTGTACACTCGCTCACTAGCCTGCCACCCATTGTGCGCATGACCAAGCGAGTGTAAGATACCTCATTATCTATCTTGTCAGTGGTATGTCAATGCCCACCCAACCCGCCGATAGCGAACTCATTTCACAAGCTGGTCAGACTCAACCTAGCATATAGCCCCCTTTACCCAACCAGGTAGAGTCACACCCCCTTCTAACTGGCCTTGACACAGTGGAAGACTAGTCCTACTAGTATTTGGCACTCAAGCGCTCATGTTATCCACTCAGTCTTGACGTTGGAGCATCCCACGACCACGGAGTTTAGAACTTTCACCACAAGGATATTCAACTTGCCCTAATGCTTAAAACATATTTATGGTGTCCATACTTGCCAACCAAGATATGGTTGTGGTGATCACAACCCTGATGTCGTTAGGGTATAGATGTAAGTGCCTCATGCAGATGCGTGAATACATGAATCCATAATCTAAGTCATGCAACCACGTCATGCAAGCCATGCATACATGCAAGGCAATCCTATCTCATACGGTCCCCTGAAATGTCCTCAGTCATAGGGTAATCAATGCAGCCTTTCCACACATAGGCAAGCCAAAACCATGACGTGAGTACCAATTATGGCACTGGTCAGCAGGGGCATCACTAGTTGGACAGCTTCACAAGATCCGATTGTACTCAGTCATGAACAGGCCATCATCCAAGTCAGGACCACGTGATGCAGATAAGATATGATAATGTACAATCATATAATCACCATGCATAAGGTGTGTAATACCATATCATACATAAGAGCAGTGTTATACCAAATGTAAGAGCAATGCTAAGTCAAGCATAAAATTAATGCTACATCTAGTATTAGAGTAAGTGCAACCTCGATATAAAGAAATTGACGTAAAGGAAGTGTCATAAACATTGCATCAATTATGAGTGTAACGCCACATTAATCATCAAGAAAGTATGGTACGAACACAAATCATCGAGGAAGTATCTTAAGAACACAAACGTGATACCATATCAACACACCAATCACAAGAGGTGGGGCCTACTTGGAATCCAAGTCCAACGGCCCCCATAAGGCTTCTACTTGAGTGGGCTTTCAAGCCAATGAACTCATTCCAAAAGCATTCACATACAAGTGGGCCTAAACGCACTAATACGTCAACTAAAAGGGCGACAATTGTAGGGTCCACAAGCGATCACGGTCAACCCGAGACGGATATCAAAATGGGACCTACAAGTGTCCCCAAGCGAAGGCCCATAGGGCGGCCCACAATCCACAAAAAGGACCTAGGTAGGCCTAGGCACAAGCACAGTATGGAACCCCAACAGCGGGCCCCCCACAACTCCAAAGATGGGTCTCAAAATGGCCATGGTGTGAATACAACGCATACGCTAAGGTAGGGCCCACAGCATACATATAACTCCACATCAAGGTAGGCCTATGGTGCGGCCACACTACATACACTACAATGGGCCTAAGAAAGGTTCCAAATGGTGGTTCTCGTTAGCCCCAGTATTTATATAAAAGTGGACCACCAATTGTCCCATCAATGGGCCCATGGCTCAAATGGTTTGCATAATGGATGGGTCACGTGGCTACAAATATGTACATCACAGCGGACCCCACAGCATGGTCCGCACCTGTGGGCCCTTAAAAGCACCACGGTGTGCGCTAATGAAGGTTAAAAATGGCGTGGTCCAATCCAAACTGTTTCAGGTAGTGCGGTCCACTCCATTTTTGGGACGATGCAGTAAAATGAGTTGCTGAACGAAGGGACTTTTGTGAATATACAACACATACATCAAGCGGTCCCGTTATCCTCATACATCAGGGTGGACCCCGCTGCCCCTGGACAGTGCGGATACGCACCACATTCATTAGGGTGGGCCCACTACAAGCATGTGGCAAATCAACATTTCGGCGGCTTATAGCAGATAGGTGGGGCCCACGACGGTTTAGATGACAAATAAACATTTTCAGTGGGCCTTAGGAGTATTTTGACGGTGGGCATTCCATTGATAGTCTACTATAGTGGGGCCCAGATTGGATGGTAAACGATCATTACAATGGGCCCAACCATAGTGTAGCTTAGGATGTTTTCAAGGGTGGGCGTCCAATCAGCACCGTTCCTTCTGTGTGATCCAGCTGAACCTGGGGTCCAACCCATAAAAAAAAAAATGATTGTAGAAAAATGAATGGACGGTGTGGATTTCACGCACACAGCAGGTGGGCTCCACTGCAATTCTGGGCCCACTCACAAACGGGTTGACAACAGATGGACAGGGTGGATGTACAGCAACATCAAGGTGAGCCTAAATAAAGGTTTCATCACTATCACCGTCGCTTACTGACGTACGTAGTAGAGTCCACCTGAGGTTAGATCTGCCTCATCCAAAGGTGACCTGGAGAAAGAATGGTCGGTGTGGATCTAATACATACATTATTGTGGACCTTAGAAAAAGTGCTAATGGTGGGTGCCAACCCATTGCTACTAGCTAGCGTAGGTCCACCAGAGAATATTATTTGGATCTATCTTAATCGCTAGACCCCAGCCCAGCCTGATCTGGAGAACCTGATGGATGGGGTGGGTCACGTGTCAGGTGGTTCCCACCGCCACACGTGAATAAAACACATGCATCCAGCTGAGCTCAGCAGTGGGACCCACCCGCTAGATATCGTGAATAAGACACACACAACATGGTGGCCCCCCGCTAGGGACGGACTGGATATACATATATAAGATGGTGGGGTCCACAGCGAGCCCCACGAACTGTTTTGGATGACAAAAAAAAAGAAAAAAAGAAGAAACATTAGTGTACGTAGGAAGTTTCAATGATAGGCGTCCGGTCATCATTGTTCGTTGGGTGTGGTCCACCCAAAACCGAGCGCCACACCCATCGCAGGCTGCCAAGATGATTGGACTGTGTGGGTACAACAAATACATCGAGGCGAGACCCCACAGCGTGGTACAGCATGCTGGACAGCAAGGTACATTCCACCAAATATTTGGATATGCTTGAATTTTGAACGGCCCGCAAGGCCCGCGACCCATTCTACTGATCAGATTGGGTGGGCCACCTAGATGGGATACGTACATTATGGTAGTAGTCCACGGTGGGTCCCATGATCCCTGTGGTAATTATAACACCTCGAATTTCAAGGCTCTTAGAGTATGATACTCAAATCCTAATATTCCGGGTGTTATCTAAAATTTTCAAATTCACATTTTATGAAACATAAATCATTCACAATTATTCCACCTAGTATGGTCTGCATCACAAAGTATGATCAACTGAAAATAAGAAAATCAGACAATCCAGGTACAACATTCAGGTTCGTCCACTCAAAATGAGGCATTATTACAATTACAGTACATGAATTTCAAGTCCAACATTAACCAAAGTAGAGGCAACAAAGTCCAACATTAACCAAAGTAGAGACAACACACTGTGCGACTAGATGCATGTTGAGCTCTGAATTATGCATATTCTAACTCCATTTCATCACTCACATTGCATAATTTATGTGATTAAAAGACCTATCTAATGCATGCCTTTGTGATTGTAGGAATAAGAGAGAGAGACTTTACCATTTAGATGTTTAAAGACTCTTCTTATAGGCAATTAAGATCAAAGGAAGAAAGGACAAGAGGTGGAGGAAAGATGCAAAGAAGATGGAAAAGGAAATCATGAAAATCAGCAATTTATAGACTGACCGACCGGTTGTCCGAATGGCTGCCCACTACAGCAAACGGGTCAGCAAACTACTCTAGAAATCACAAACTCGCTGGACCTATTTTTTGTTGGAAAAACCGGCAGCAGAAGCGGAACACCGAACGCGTAGAGCAATTCGAGATCAAACGAGAAACCACGATGCAATTACTCACACACAAGCATTCACCACAAGAGAATCAGAATTTATGTGGAAAAACCCCTCCATGGGTAAAAAACCATGGCACAAAACGATCCAATATTAACAGAAGATTACAGAGATTGACAGACCACAAGCATGGAATAAACAGAGAAAACCCCAAGTTCTCTCACACACACACACCTCTCCCCTCTTCCTAACACAATTAGAAAACCTTGAACACCTTAGGATCATTGCTAAACACGTTTACAACCCACTTAAATATGTAGAAAACCTAAATTAGCAACCTCTTATGCAATCTCGCGTGTTGCGTAAGAAACCGCGTGGGCGCTCGACCGGTCTGCCGACCAGTCACCCAACCCAAAAAAAAAAGTCTAGGGAGAGAACATCAACACGCTGCCTCAAGACTAACCGGTCGCCCGACCGATCGAAGCCCCTTGACAACCAGTCGGTAGACCAGTCGGAGGCACCACGGATTCTGTCCAGAGGCCTTCTGTGCATCTGCGCCAAATGGCCAGACCGGTCATCCGACCGGTCCAAGCACCCAAACTGCACGCGTTTGAAGGCTCCTCCAACATTTTTGCACTAACGGACCGGCCGGTCGGCAAACAGGTCGGCTGAGATGCTATTTCAAAAGTCCAAACTATTGTTGTGCAAGCTCCAACCGGTCAGCCAACATCCAAAAACAGAAATTTCTGTTTTGGGGTTTCGATTTTTGTTGCGCACTGCAAAAGTCTTACGCAACTTCTCAAATCTTCTTCATCGATGGAGCTTCAAAGCTATAAAAGAACACTTCCACTTTGTTCGTAAGGCATCCTATAAGAGTTTTATTGTATTGGGAGGTGGAGAATGAAGGATTCAGAGTTCTACAACCCCTTTACTTAGTTTCTTTTTAGTTTTTCATATTTAGGTTAGTTTTTCTATTTTCTTCTAGCATGGTAGGCTAGACCTCTTAGCTAGGGCTAAGAGGTGAAGCTTGTAGTTATCTTAGATATTTTAATTCATTTTTAAGGTTTTATAGATTGAATTTTCATGTTAAACAATGGTTTGTTTAAGTTTGAATGAAGTTCTGATTTAGTTTTTCTTAATCTTATGATGACTCATGGATGTTTGGAAGAAATTTACTTAGATTCTTAGTTATTATGCAAGATCTAGACCTGTACGCTTCGAGAAATCGAATTCAATATGCTCTAGATCTTGATTGTTCGTGTGGGAACTTCAAACCAAAGTTCTATTTTCTGAGCATATGAGATATATGTTGCATATTAATATGATTTGAATCAAGTTCAGATTGTGGTATTAGTTGAATGTAGTGACGGGATTTAATGATTATCATAGTTATGATCTTAAACTATTGAAACTAGGATTGGCTTATGCAATTAAGTGTGCCCAATTCCTAACTTGAATTGAAGGAGTCATGTTAATGAACAACATATATATATATATATATATATATATATATATATTAGATTATTTAATGCAATAACCGCTCTATCATCCGACTAGATAGGATTTTATTCCAATTCTAATTGTGTAATTGAGAAACCAATACGAATTAAGCGTTAAGGATAGTTATAAGTGGATCATCGATGCTCTAATGCTTCTTTTAGATTGTTAAACTCACTTCAAATTTACAGATTTCTCATCATTGCTCTCATACATCCAAATTCGATATTTAATTCTCTCTACATTAGATTTCAGTTGAAGTTATTTGAAGATATTCTGTGAATTCCTAAGTTAATCCCTAAGGACGATCTCGGTCTCACGATCAAATTATTACTACATCGCAACCCTATACTTGGGGAGCGAACAATGCAACGACATTAAAATTTCTCTAAATCCCCTTAAAAATCATAAAATCTTGTAAAGTAGAGACAACACATCGTGCGGGCATGTGGACGGTCGCCTTTCCACGCTACTGACCCTCCCTTTCGAAAAGGGGTTGCGCAAATCGCCGTTGTGCCACTGGCTCGCCTCTTTCTCAAGGGTTTTTTCAGTTGTCGTGTTATCGTTGGATTAAACTAGATATGTTTGGATGAGTTCGTATAAGACCAGAGTCACCACTAGCCAGTTACTTTGAATCTACAGTCGGTTAAACCCCATAGAAACGTTAGAGAAGGGAATCGGAAGATTCATTCCTCTAAAATGACTCATTTTGATCTGCGGTTAGAGATTCGAAGTAAGGGATCACGGTTACAGGATGGGAAGGTGTTAGGCACCCACTCTGCCCATACCTAAGGTACGGTCTTTACTTCACGGAATCGAACTAATACTTGAAAGTTTGATTTAATCCTCGTACATTCTCATGAATGATACAATGCATGAATGTAGGTCTGAATGGTAAGAGTTTCTGATGGGCAAGTTTCCATTAACAGGCAAGCCCAGAGCAGACGCTCGAACTAACAGGTGCTTTATGCGAGATACATGCTGTGTGTTTAACCGATCAAAGTTTCTGATGAATGAATTTCGGGCAAGCCGACAAACTTCAGAGCATACGCTAAGATCTGATCAAGTGTTTGTAGTGCAATGATAAGCAAGGGGGTTAGAAGAATAATAAATGTTGCACTTATACTAAATGCGAATGAAATGATGCTGATATGAGGGTAGCTGGATGGATGGAGGTGTCGTAAGGATTTGCTTTGAGCAGCTAAGATTGGGACTTAGGTAGCTTGGGAGACTTGAACCAGGGTCAGGCTGGGCTGGACCAGGGCTAGACTCTTCTCACTCGGGCTCTCCTTGGTGGAGGAATGGGCTAAAGGGATGGGATGAACTTCGAAATTTCTAGGCTTTCTCTGGAAGTTGAGGGATGCAGAAACAGGAGAAGAGCATAGGTATTAATAGTTGCGGAGAGTGGCAACTGCCGTAAATAGTTTTGGGAGGCCCCCTGGGGGCCGCCCGTAAGGCCACTCTGCTTCAGCTTCAGAGTGTACGACCCCCGAACCTGAAGCAAAAAAGATATTGGTTCGAGGTTCAGAGCTGCTCCGAAGCTGTGGCTCGGAACTAGGTGAGTTGACTGGGTTTGAAAGATGGACTGACAAGGTGAGTCGACTGGGTGCAAGGGCTGGACTAACCCGGTGAGTTGACTTGGCGATTTGACTCAGCGGGTTGACTCACTAAGTTTGACTTTTTTGGGATTTTTGGACTGATTTTTCTTATGGGGGGTTTTTCGGGTTGATTTTTAGGGGTGAGTTGACTGGGTTCAAGCTTAAGTTGGGCTATGAATTGGGGCTTGCAAGGGTGAGTTTGGTTGGGTTTGGACATGGGGTTTAGGGGTATGGACCTTCATTCATTCAGCTATATCTAACAACATTATAGCCGAAGGTGGGGTGTCTACAGATGCCCCTCTTTGGCAGAGGTTGTGTGCAACCGAATGTCAAAGTGAGTGGACACCCCACTTCTGACCCGGTCATTCATAGATCGTGGTCTGGAATCTTTGCTTGCCTTTGTATCTGAGTCAGTTGATTGTCAGGAAATAGATAACTTGCACATACCGTGGGAGTTTGGAGAAAACGTTGCGATTGTCCCTGCATGAGCTGCAACTTGGGTACCCAATCGCAACCCTTCCGTTCCCGATCGATACTAACATAAAAAAAGGTACAGCAAAGCCTCTGCATCCATGTAGTCTTACGAGGTTACTGACCCTGTGATTGATTGTTCGTTTCATTTCCGGATTACTCCAGGAGTACTTGTTTCGCTTGACTGTCAAAGTGGTTAGCTACCCTGCGTCTGCGAGGCCTTATAGGTAATCCACTACTCCGACTTGGACTCAGTCAAGGTACTTCAGGCATCCACGCCTAGGTATGTGGGGGTGAACTATTTCCACCCAATCTACTGGCTTCGATACTTGGGTCACAATTCATCATTCCCACCGTTCAGATGGTTTCTTTGACCGAGCATTTTGACTTTCATCTTTTCATATCTTAGCATTTGGTACGACTGCACTAACACTAGAGTTCAGTTCAATCGTACTTTAAGCGCATTGGATCCAATGGTCTCCGGGGAAATCGCGAAACATCGGATTTTATTTGATTTTACGTCGGCTCCTACCCTGAAATATGGAAGATCTCTTAGTGTCTTGGAGGCCGAACGGTCTACTGAGAAAATATTTTTGAATTTTGAAAAGATACCCACTCTGGGGAGTAATACTCTGTGGGGTTTTTATTTGCAAATAGGGACATACGTATATTTTTTTATTTTGAAAAGGAAATCTGGCTTGCACGTGCCTCTACTAGGGATGCATGTGGGGTCTTTGGCTAACCGACTTTATTTTAAAAGTAGGTAAACATGATGATTGATGCGATGGATGCTGATGCATGTGGATGTATATTTGATGATGGATGCATGGTTTGGGTCATTCTCTTTCAGTTCAGTGATTTGGCTTTTGCTGGGGATGTAGAGAACTCGAGCTTATTACTTGTAGGGTTTTGTTTTCCTAGAGATTTTCTTACAGATATTTGGTCAGCGGGTTAGTCAAGATCTTGACCCGTGGTCGATCAGGTCCATCATCCCAAGATGTTGTTGCATTTGTTGTTAGGGATGGACGAAGGAGGTTTTAGGTTGCAACCTCAAGATACTCTTCTAGGGAATAAATGTAATTGGAATGGTGTTTGGTTGCCAGTTTTAGTCAAGATTCCAATTTGCGGGCAATCGGATCCATCATCCCAATGTTGTGAAGTGGATGAATGGAGTTCGAAACTCCTGAGGACAGTGATAATTTTTGTGATTTTTACAAGTATTAATCCAAATCTTTTTACCTAAGTAGTCAGGATGGAGATCGGTGTTATTGAAAACAGTAGAAATATTTTTGTGATTTTGCAAATATTTGATCCGAGTCTCTTCCTGAGTGGTCAGGATGGAGATCGGTCTTATTGAAAGCAAAGGAAATATTTTGTGATTTTAAAGGTTAATTTTGCAATGTTTTGGTGTTTTGTTGGATTTTCTGAAATGCAGGAAAAGGTATAGAATTTTCATCTACTTCAAGCTTCTACTACTGGTAAGGCACCCGATCCATTTTACGTCAGCGAGCAAGACGAGTCTCATACAGTTAAGTACCGTAGTTTTACATCTTCGGATGAGTAGATTGAGGGTTTTCAGTCAACACACCCACAAAGTTGCATGTTCCTCATGTGCAATGCACATAGACCACGTATCATCCGACGGACTCCTTCGGCCACAAAATGAGCCACATCCTTACATTTTCCTTTATCAATTCAGTTTGGGGTCTTATGCTGCTCACAATTCCGTGAGAGTGCGCTTCACCTCCCAACTGTCTTAATCCCCTTCATGAGTTTTAGGAATAGGGAACATCCGTCAGATTCAACGGCGACTTTCAAATCAAGGTCGTCTATCACGATGCGTTCAACACGAACAGGATCATGGGGTTTTACCCGCCTCGGCCCTTACTTGTTTAGAGAATTCTGGACACCTATACGATCAAGTGTCAGTCATGTCCGGACAGGTTGGGAAAGAAAGCTCCTGAGAAGTTAATCCTGGTGTAGTTTTAAGTCTTCGGACCGCTGGGGATAGATTTGTGTAATTAAAATCAAATGATAAATCTTTTCTTTTTTTTTTTAGAAAGTTCCAAACCTTGACTCGAGTGGTTGAGACTGGTGCTGGCTTTTATGGAAAACTTAAAAATCTTTTTGGTGTTTTTGAAATTGTTCAAGTTATCGAACCTCGACTTGATGGGCCGAGAATAAGGCCAGTTTTTTGTTCAAATCAGGAAAGGTCCCCCGAGAAGTTAATCCCAGTGTAGTTTAAGGTCTTCGGACCAAAAATATGTACATGATTGCAAGAAATATTTTTTGATGATTTTTCAAAATGTTCTAGGTTGTTAAATCCTAATTGGGCGATCAGGATTAATATTGATTTTTATTGGAAATCTCTCGGGATTTTGGTCTCGATGTAGTTTAAGGTCTTTGGACCATGGTTTTCTACAAATAATGGTGCTTTTTTTTTTAGAAAGGTCCGGACTGTCGGATCGTGACTTGGATGATCGTGGTCGAAGCAAATTTTATTGAGGAATCACTTGAGACATGATCCCGACGTAGTTTAAGGTCTTCGGACCACTCGGGATGGGAGGTAGACAGAAATCAAGGTTGGAAATTCTCTGTGTTTTCTGAAAATGATTCAGGTCATCAAATCATGACTTTGGATGGTTGAAATTAATGTTTGACCAAGTTAAATTTTTTTTCTTTCTTTTGAAAATTTCATGGAGCCTTTTCCACATCATCTTCTAATATCTCTTCAATTTCTCACAAGATGAGATTTTGGTGAGATTCCTTTCTCTTTTTATCATTCTCCTCCTCCATCACTTCACTCTTACATGAAGGTACAAGATTCACTTACAACTACTCTTCACAAGGGGGAATTCTTCCCAACGAGAGAGAGGGAGGAGTCATTTCAACTCGATGCAAGGACGGCTGGCCCCCTGGGTGCTGCTCAAGCCTCCTCTGCCCACTGGTTTTTCCAGTGGGCTGGGTAATGGGGTGCCCTCCCTTTTTTTATATAACATGGGGCACCCCTTGCACCTCCAACGTGCAATCTCTCTCCCTTCTTTCTCACCCTCTCTCCTTCTTCAAGTTTTTCTTTCCTTTTGGTGGTCCTCTTGTTCCTTCAAGTGGTGAGGCTTTGGTGGAGTTTTGGGACAGCAAGGTGGTACCCCTTAGTTAGTGGTGAAGGTATGGACCACTCCCTTTCTTTCATTTCATTGCTTCTCTTTTCACTTTCTCTTCTCATGCTCTCTTTCTTTCCTTCATGTTGGTACTTCAAGAGAGTTTAAGGCAGGCCCAAGCTTTTGGTCTTTCCCACTTTTCAACCTCTACCCAGGTGGTTCATGGAGAGGGACATTTCAAGCTTCATTTCATCTTTCCTTTTTCTCTCTCATACTCTTTCCATGTGCATGTAAAGGGTAATTTTGCCATGCCCATTAAGTGTGCATGATAAAATATCCTATTTTCTTTCATGGGAGTTGGACTTTATATGTGTATCAACTGGGCTCAAAGTGAAGTTAGAGCCCTTGTTGCATTTGATGGGCTTAATATTCATTTTGGGCTCCCTCATGCCTTCTTTTCCTTTTCATGCCTTCCTTAAATGCTTTCTCTTCTTTTTCATCTTCTTTTCAATGTTTGGGCCCATGAGATTGGTAGGGTCCACCTCAAGTTTTGGGCTCACAATGCTCACTTTGGATGGCCCCTTTCTTTCTTCACATGTGTATGGACAAATGGTGACTAGCCCATTTTTCACTTAGATCTCAAGTGGGCTAGATTTCATAGTTGGGCCTTTATGGACAAATGGCCCAATTCTTCCACCATCTTTTGATACATCCTTGGTCTCCTTTCCTTGTGCACAAGGTGTGGTGGGCCCTTTGGAATTCCTCCACATAGATGAGCTTTTGGGCCCCATTAAAACTTATGAATTTCTTTTAGTCAAGGGTGCACCACCACACTTTGTGTATGTAGGATTCTTCTCCTTTATGCTTTTTTCTTTGGATGAATGGAGGACTTAGGTCACTTGATCATTTACAAGGCCCATGAGTGAGCTATTTTCAACAATCTCACTAAATTCAAGTGGTTTTTATGTTGTAAGAAAGTGGTACTCAAGAGTTTCCTTTAATGTCATCACCCTCAAATTGATAATCCTTCTTCAAGTGAGCTATCCATGCGATCATAGCTCCTTGATCCTCTCTTGGGTGGCATTTGGTGGGCCATCCACCATCCTTCTCAAAGATGAGTGATTTTTCAATTTGTGGGAAAGAATGATACCCATAAGTTGCCCAAGTTTGTCTCATGCTTTGGGGCACTTTGGATTTTAGTTTTCAAGTGGGCTATGTATATCATTCTTAACAATTTGCATGATGGTTGGGTGACTCATCAAGCCACGCCCTCTTGTGTTCAAATGGTCTTCTCTTTGGTAAAGAAAGTGGTGCACATAAGTTGCCCAAACTTGTCCTTGCATGGACATTGTCAACTTTAATTCTTCAAGTAGGCTATGTGCACCATTTTCTACCATTGGTTTCCTTGACTAATATGTTTGTGGGTAGACCACCACATTGTATTCCCATAGCCAAAACATTTATCAAGATGATGCACATAAGTTGCCCATGATTGACCCAAGAGTGGGTTCTTATAGTTCTTCAAGTGGGCTATGTGCTTCTTTTAATCCATTGAGGTGGGGCATTTGAGTTGCTTTTGTGGACCAATTTCCTCCTCTTTGTCCATGTACATTTGTAAAAAAGATGGAAACATCTCAAATGAAGGAAGTGAACCAAACCTTAGTCACATGTGGACTTTGAAAAGGGGTTTTTCATATGAAGCTTGATTCTTGCCCCACTTTTATTTTTTATCATGGCCCTTGAATGCATTTGGTGTCCAAAACATGTCCTTGGATGGTACATTTTCCTCATCTAGGGAATGACATGCAACCCTTTTTAAGGTGGGCCTTGCTTTTTTCAATGGGCCCAACACATATCCTAGGTGACACATGGAGTTGGACATTGGACTTAGTATGTTTGCATTTGAATCATGTAAGTCCAAATCCATGGGTCTCCTGGATAAAGATTTGGATTTTAATGGGTAAAGAATAAGGAGCTTGCCTTGCCAAGCTTGTAGGATTTGATAGCAGACGGCACAAGGGGGCGTAGAGTAGTCAGTGAGGATGATCCTGCCTTCATTATTCGTCGTGGGGATCATATGTGTTCCTTAGCCAAGGAACATCAGCCTCTTCCCAAAATAAAAGGCCAGGGGACCCAAGACCTTTGGGACATTTGAGTGGAGCAACCTCAGCCGATGCAAAAACATGTTCTTGCCAATACGCCTTTCGCGAGTCTCCTCGCGTTGCGCTTCCACAAAAATAGTGCCAATCGTATGGTGCTCACAGCCCTTTGTGAGAGATGGAGGGATGAGATCCACAACTTTCAACTTCTTTGTGGCGAATGGGGGATAACTCCCCTGGACATATACATGCAAATAGGTTTTCCATTCCATGGGGCGGTTGTACCCCACGCGGGCTCTCTTGCTCCAGTTACACCCAATGACTAGATGCGGCTTGTGGGTGCCATCCCACCTAAGAGCGAATTTCACAGTAGCCAAGTGAAACTGCGGTGGTTTCATAACACTTTCGCTGCTGTCGTACCTACCACTGAGCTGGAAGCCCTCCATAAAGCACGGGCAATGATCACTTATGCCTTTGGTTCATTCCTTTTCTGTCATGTGAATGAAAGGATCAATCCTAGATTTCTTCATTTGACTGAGGACCTTCATCATTCGTGCAATTGGAATGGGGCCATTTGTTGAGCTCTTAAATGTGTTTATTTTAACCCCATTTCATCACTAACTATGCACGATTTCTATTTAATGCATGATTTTGTGGTTGTAGGAATAGGAGAGAGGCCTCACCAATTGGATGTTAAAGAACATTTCAAATGGACATTGAAGAGTCAAGGAAAGGAAGAAAGAGAGGAAGAAATCAAAGAAATAAGATCCAAAAAGAAAGTAGAAGAAAATGGAGAAATTAGCATTTTCGATGGATCGTCGATAGGTATCTGATCAATTGGAGGAGTTTCCGATGGATGTCCGATCGATCGGACCATCCATCGGACATACCAAAAAAATCAGATTTATAAACAACTCTCTAGACATATTTCCGATCAATCAGCACATCTCCAATCAATCGAAGCGAGGTGTTCGATCAATTGCAACAATGTCCAATCAATCGGAATAAGCGGCAGAAAGAACAACTCTCTGGACTCTTTTACGATCAATCGGAGACCACATTCCGATCAATTGGAGGAAGCTCCGATCAATCGGACCTGTCTGCATAAGCTGCGTAATGAGTTACGCAATTTCAGAAGATTCCAAGTGAAAGACAGATTTGTACTGTAAAAGGGGACCTCTACATCCTTCCTAACCTATCCTAGAAGAGATCTATTGCAGTAGGAGGCGGAGACGGACGATTGTGGAGTTCTACAACTCCTTCTTCTAGTTTGCTTTTTAGTTTTCTTCCATGTTCTTAGTTGATTTCATATTTTCCTTAAGCATGGTCGGCTAAACCTCTTAGCTAGGGCTAAGAGGTGAAGCTTGTAGTGGATTCTGGATGTTTTAATTCGTTTTAGGGTTTCATGGATTGATTTTATTGATTGAACAATGGTTTATAGAAGTTTAAATAAAGTTTTAAGTAGTTTTTCTTAATCTCATGATGACTCATAGATGTTTAGACGAATTATCTTAGTTCTTAATTGCTTTGCATGGATCTAGACTTATACGCTCCGAGGAATCGGATTCAAGACGCTCTAGAACTTGGTTCTTCATGTGGGAACTTCAAACCAAAGTTCTACCTTTTGTTCTAAAGTTTGATTTAGGTATTGCTTATGCATGTGATTTGAATGAAGTTCAAATCATGATATAGTTAAGTTTTGTGACAGGGTTTAATGATTATTATGATTGTGATCTTAACCTATTAGAACTAGGATTGACCTATGCAATTGAGTGTACTCAAGTCCTAACTTGAATTGAGGGAATCATGTTTATGAACAACATATGAATTGGACTGTCTTGCTGAATTAACCGCTCTATCATTCAGTTAGATAGGATTTTATTTCGATTCTAGTTGTGTAGTTGGGAAACCATAGCGAATTATGCATCAAGGATTACTACAAGTGGATCCTTGGACCCCTAGTGCTCTTTTATTAATTACAATCACTTTTAGTTTAAGATTACTTCTCTACAATCAAATTCTAAAATCTGTTCAGTTTGATCTCAATTAGAGAATATTCGAAGTAGTTTTTTGAAATTCTAAATAATCCATGAGGACGATCTCGGTCTCTACAGAATTATTATTACATCGCAGCCTTGCACTTGAGGCGAGCGAACACCATTCTGACTCGCATTTACCAGGGCTTGGATAAGACTTCTCGGAGTAGCAAGTCTTTTATAGGTTTTTGGCCTGTCGTTGAGGTATTCTCTTTAACCTCCCTTGGCAATTTTTGTCTTCTTTCTTTGTCTGATCATTGTGTTTGCCCTTGCCCAGACCTGCTTTTATGATCATTTCGCTCACCTGTCCCCAAGAATACGGGATGACATCGAACCATCTTTGTATCGTTTCATGTATTGGCGTCAGCAAAACCTCCGACCAAATCCCCGAGTGTCTGGGGACAACTGGCGTGCTGATATAGATGGATTGACTGCGGAGGACGTAAGTATCTTGTTTTTCTTATCCGTCATGCTATTCTACAACTGACTGTGAGGTGACTTTCCTTTTTAGTTTGCCCGGATGCCATACGTCTACTTTCCCCTCTATTACACTCCTCAGCTCATGGATGTGTACGAGGCCTCATGTCTTCGGATCATGCTTTCCAATGCTAAGTCATTTCAGTGGTACTTGGGAGAGAGGTTGCTTCGACAGATCATCGGTGTTGCCTGGGTTCCTTGTTCTGCACCACCTCAGGCTGCTCAAATTCCAGTTGATGCTATGGTCGATGCTCTCGCGGGTCAGCCTGGATTTCGCTTCACGATCCTGGATCATGATTATGATGAGTGGTATCTGTTGTATGAACAAGGACCTCTTCTTCCTTCACTATATGTTCCAGGGGGCCGACGTAGGTATGCTGGAGGATCAGTGACAGCTTCTCTGATGGACCTTCACCGTTGGGAGTGGGAGGAGAGGAGAGACGATGATGATTATGTTGGTGATTTGTAGCCCGCTTCTTGACAACGTGTTCTTTTTGTTGATGTATGCCCTACTGACTTTTAAGGCCTTTTGCTTTGCTTTTATGTCAAACCTTCTAAATGAAATGCAACCTCTGTTTTACCTCGAATTTCTTGATGATGCTCAGATGCTTTGATAGTTTTTGATGCTTTGATTTTTTATCCATTCTCTGATGCTTTGTGGAAGATAGGGTTCTCAACTACATAAATGATGACTTGAACGGTTTAAATTGTTTGTTTTGGCCAGTGTGGGCCCTTTTCAAATTTTAGCTTTGCTTTGGAACACCTATCCTTGATGTTTTGCGAGGCTAAGAAGGCTTTCCATGGTGCGAATGATGATTTGAACGATTCAGATTGCTCCTTTTGGCAATGACTCACATAAGCTCTTCCACAGTTTGGATCATGATTATCTAGCCTTTGGATGGCTTAAATTGTTTGTGGGCCCTTCTTGATCGATTTTTCTTCTATTTGACTTGGTCAGACCCACTTTGGTTATGGTTCTTCATGAATGAACAGGTGGGGCACCTTCCAAGTGGTTCAGATCAGATTCGGTCGAAATCCGGAGTCGATCGGAGCGTTGGACGACCCCTAGGGGGCTAGTTGCTGACGTGGACTAACAGTCTCACCTACCAAAGGTTGCGGGGCCAATCCTACGGAGAGAGAAGGAGACCGTCCGTACGGGCGGTGGGGACCACCCAGATCTCTCGCCTATTGTGCGATTCATGCGGGCTCTGGTTTGAACATTCTCTTCTGCTTTCTGTTGTTGTCTCCTTGATTCCTTGCGTACGAGGTTTAGATCCAGCCATGAATCCCTCTTTTATCTCACTTTTCTTCTCTTTTTGTCTTCTTCTCACTTTGTCCTTTCTGAAATTGCGGTTTTACCAGCTACTGAGATAAGCTTGAAGGTATGCTTATGTCCTAGAGGGGGGGTGAATAGGACTTTTTAATTTTTCTTGCAAATTCAAAAGCTCAATTGCATTTATAACATAATTTACCAATTAAGTGCATGTAAATGATAGCAATTGATCACCCAAGATCTAACTCGATTGACAACTTTACTAAGAGAAGTATTTCATCAAACAGTTTATATGCATTCTTGTATTAATCATTCAAGGATGGCATATGAGCATTTTGTCAAACATAAGATGGGCATACAGTTAAGCACTTATAAGATTGATCAACAAAGAACAAAATAAACAAAATGCATTCACTTACATTACACACGATGTATAATGGTTCGGTTTCCCTACTCCACTCCTGGTTCACGATCTCAACCTATGAGACCACCGGATTTCACTATAGTCGTGGTTTTAAATCAGGTTAACCATCAACCTTAACATCCTTTGATCTAAGACCGCGTTTACCATCCGTTGATGGCCCAATCCAGGGACTTGACGAGTTTGGATCTCAAACTCTCACCAATCCTAATCCAAGGACGGTCACATACACTCCCGCCGGAGTTTCCCAATCCAGGGAATAGTGATTCAATAAATGGACTCTCAAATACTAGACATACCTAGACGATTGAGCCCCGATTCAGCGCCGTTGATGAGTAGCTTCAGCTTCTACGAATGCCTTAACTCCTCTCCAAGCTCCCACGATCAGCTACCAATGCATATGATGTTCCTACACTAGTGCCGGGTAGGTGGGAGGAGTTGTTGAGGTTCCCTTTGCCTATTCAATACAATGGTGATGATAGGAACTACCAACTTGAGTATTCAATGGTTATTGATGACCAAGAGATTCAACAAGATGGGTTAGGTCAGCCATGAATACCTTGCTTGAGTTCATTCTTCAAACCGAGCTTTGAATGCTCATTGAAGTGCCATGAATCACTTAGATTGAATGATGAACTCTAAGCAATGATGAGCAAAAGAAGGACAGATGATGTTCTTAATTGCCCCCTTCAATGCTCTCAATGGGTGTGCAAAGAATGCCATTAAAGCCCTCAAGATATGCCTTTATAGAGGCCCAAAAATGAGCTCAAACGGACATAAAACGGTCATATTCCGACCTGCCTGGGACCCCCTCCGACCGGTCGGATTTGAGCTCCGACTTGTCCTCAGATGGGTCGGGTAAATGGTCCAGAAACGAAAAACTCGCTGGACAGATTTTGGCTTAACCGACCTGGTGTCCGGCCGGTCGGATTGGGCAGCCGACCTGCTGTCCGGCCGGTCGGTAGACCTGCCCAATATTATAAGTTTGGACGATATGCAATGTCCGGCCGGTCGGATGATCCATCCGACCTATTGGCCGGCTGGTCATTAGACCGGTCGGCTGATGAGGTTGTTCTTTCAATGCTGGTCCAGGACCAGTGACTGGCAGGTCGGCCGGCCTGGTCGGCAGGCCTAATCTAGCCCAGTTTTAAGCTGTTTTCCAGCTGAATATGTATACCCCACTACGAAGATTTTCCTATTGATTTTCATAGTTGGGCACCTACTTAATGAAGGTCCAAGACTGATCATTTTGACCTTAAGACCATGGATTAAATGGGTGAGATTGGAATGATTAAAATGCCATAAATACGAGTGTTTTGGGATCCTATAGGCTGTCTATATGCAACTTACCTTTCGAGCTTGATTTGGCTTGAACTTGAGTGCGGAAAGCTGCTTTGGTCTTCAAGTCTTGAGTCTTCAAACTTCGTCGGGGCTCACAAAACTCAACCGACTTACATAGTCACGGAATTGACAAAACGATGCACTGATTTGTGCACTAACACTTTCTCAAGCAATGGATGGTGGAGATTTAGGGGATGTGGGGGCTGTCCATGATGAGTCCCACACTTCAGATTTTCAATGGAGCTTTAATGGAGGGGAGATGCCTTTAATGGATGGGGTAGATGGGGCATTAAGAGGGGGCATTGATGAAAACTTATGCTTGGTGGTTGGTGGAGATTTGAATACCTCCGTTAATGGTGGGATGGCTGGAATTTTATATTTGAATGGGGCATTGACTATGGGAGGATTGGATGGTATGGATGAGATGGGGAGATGGGCCATAAGTGAGGCTATGCATCCTTCGAGTGTGGGCCGCATGGATGATGTGATCGATGGTGATGATGGGGTCATGATGGACATAGATGGGCTAATCTCATATTTAGATGGTATGGATGGCTTAGATGACACTTTTGATGGCTTGGATGCTCTTGTTGATGGTCGAGATGCAAGGTACACTTACTTGGGCGGAGTTAATGTGATCATTGATGATGTCCCCTTGATGATAAACGGTGTGGATATCCCGATGATTCCTTCGACTAGGACAGAGTGATGGTTGGATTCCTGACTTTATGCTGGAGAGGACTGTAGGTCCATATCTGACCGTAGATTCTTTGATCGGGGTCACCGGGGCCCTTCTTGATAGTTCAGATGCACTTTTTAGCGGTCAGATTGGTCAGGATGCCACAGTGTGCGGTGTGATCTTTGCAGACAGCCTTCCTGACGAGATTATCGGCATTTTCTTGATCATCGACCCTTTACGCACTCTGCTCATGAGGTGAGCGAGTCTTCTCATGCTTGCTGAGGTCGTGACAGTTTCGGATAGCGACGCAACTATATCAGACATAGTCACTACTGGAGATATTTTAGAGACTGTTGAGTTCGCAGGATTCCAGCTTTTCCTTCTCCTTTGCCCGTTGACCTTCCGATCCTTAAGGAACTATCAATGATCCTAGGCCTTTTGTTCTAGAAGGGATTCCTGTGAGAACTTTCCAGTTGCTTCCTCGTCCTTCTTGTTCACCACGACTGCTTGCTTAACTCGACAGATTATCATCTTATGAGATTCAGGAGCTGGAATCTTATGGCTTTAGCAGTCTTATTCATATGGCCAGGGTTGACATTGATTGGAGGATGCTTAGGGTTGCACTGATTGATTAGGTCCCTTCGTTGAACTTATTTGCGTTCAATGATATGGAGATGGGACCTTCTTTGGAGGAGCTCGTGTGCTTGATAGGTCTCCCTTAGGATTATGCACAGTATTTTTCGCTGAAGACTGCCACTCCACAGAACTGGTTCGGGATTCCGTACCTTATTAAGCCTGCAGCTGACGGTTAGGATGTTGTAGTCTTTTCTTTAGACTCGCTAT
The DNA here is from genome assembly GCA_003013855.2 of Liriodendron chinense. Taxonomy (NCBI): domain Eukaryota; kingdom Viridiplantae; phylum Streptophyta; class Magnoliopsida; order Magnoliales; family Magnoliaceae; genus Liriodendron; species Liriodendron chinense. The sequence goes on from ML058429.1 coordinate 8,557,403, forward strand.
ATGATCTTTTTTCGGGTCCTCGGAGTGTGGCAGGGTCCCTACTTTCTCGGAATGCACTGATGTTCTACTGATAGCTGAGGTGTTATTCTCGGGATGGCGTCGATCTCAGACTCCTTTGCTCTTCGAGGTGATGAGCTAAGTTGTTCGTCGGCAGGGGATTATTTCTCTTGTCCTGGTTGAGCTATTCAACGGGCTGATTGACTGTGCCCTAGGCCGTACCCGTGTCCTTCGCGGCTGCTGTGCATTTCTTCAGGTATTCCTTTTGTACTTTCTTTTTCTTTTTTGTCTTTTAGAATTGTTTTGCTTTGGCTAAGTTTCCTCACCTTCTCATGATTAGATTTGGCTATGGGAGCGTCTTTCGCTGACCGTTCCTGTATCATTTTCCGGCACTCGTCGCCCTAATCTTATGCGCCACATCATGGAGTTTCTTCCGCATACAGCCAGGATGAGCGAGCCCTCATACTGCAGGATGTTCGCTAAGCTACATGACTAGAATGTTCGTTGGGAGTCATCTTGACTTTCACTTCCTCCAGTACTTTGTGATGCTCATTGCCCTCCTCTGATGCTTGTAGGCTTTCGCTCTTATTTCTACTATTATCTTATCCGGTTTCTGCGGCAGTTTGGGTATGAGCAGGATGTCTCACACTTTACTTTCTCGGGTATCGGGCATCGATCACTTCCGGCCAAATCATCTGAATTTACGACTCGGGTTGATGGGTCCTGGGCAAGTCACTTGACTGCTAATTTGCTTGGCTTTGAGCCGTGAATTTTTTCGATGGCGACTATCCCTTATCAGCATTGGGTTGCTGAGCAGTCTCTGTATCGACGCATTCCTTACTGGCACCTGACGGTCGATGATGATGAGATGGATGTTCTTGAGGATGCCAGTTCTTCATCTGGTTCATATGAACCCTTTGGGGAGCACCCTTTTATCGACCCCGGCTTTCTCTTGGCCACTCATGGCCACTTGCTGTTTGAGATTTCTGCGCTTCAGTATCATTGTGAGATGATGTCGAGGAGATTGGCCGTTGATCAGAGGTTGTCTGATGAGGAGACGGCGATCCGTAGCCTTAAGCGAGATGAGGTGCATTACCTGTGTTAGTGCACTTTTCTGTGGCATACTAGTGTACCTTGTTTGTCAATCACTTAAGTCAGTGAGTCTAGTGTCGGTTGAGCTTAATGAAGACGAAGACCGAAGACTCAAGTGGCCCTGCTGCATTAAGGAAGAAGAAACAGGTAAAAGTGATGCCTTGATGTGCCTTAACCTTGACCAAAACCTAACCCTTAACCTCTTAGATGACTTGCATCAACTAGATATACCCTTAGTGATCATCATTAGTCTTAGAACTCTATGAAAAACATGATAAGTTAGACTAATTAAAGAGGTGGAAGCTGTTGTAATCAAAACAGCTCAAACAGCAGTTTTCGATAGGACTCCGATCAATCAGACAAGTGTTCCGATAGGACTCCGATCAATCGGACAGATGTTCCGATCAATCGGAATTTGTTCCAGCAAAATTTGAAAATCCTCTCGACAAATTTCCAATCAATCGGACATACTTCCGATCCATCAGAAGGGGTCTGTCTGATCAATCGGACAGTGTTCCGATCAATCGGAATATCTTCTAGAGACTTCACTGGATAGATTTTCAATCAATCGGACATGTCTCCGATCAATCAGACTGGTCCCCGATCAATTGGATCCTTTTTCCGATTAATCAGAGATACGCGAATCTGCCTGTTTTTTTACCGTTGGAACAAATCTTTTAAAGATAGGGATTCGTTTTTGAGCTCAAGAGAGGGGAATTTTGAGGAGATAGAAGCCACTATTGCTAGAGACCATCAGAAGCTCTATCCCAAACCCATAGCAAGTCATTCTTCTTATGTTTTCATCACAAGCTTGGGCCATTCAATGGCATCTTGAGAATGGACTTGTTCCCTCTTGATTCCTATGGTTTAGACACCTTGATCATAGTTAAATCCCTTGTCTAAACACTACCTAGGAGTTTAAATAGGTGTATTCCTCTAGGAAACCCATTTCCTACCATTTGTAGAGGATTCACCATTCCCTAGCACCTTGGGCATCTCCAATGGAGCATCACATGCAAGGTAGCTGATCTTGGAGCTGAAGCCTTGGCAAAGCAGCTACGTCAAAGATTGGGGGAGCACAAGGGGAGCTGATTCAAGCACGGGAGAGCGAGAAGAATCAACCCAAAGCGACGCTACTGTTCGCTTCCCCAAGTGTAGGGTTGCGATGTAGTAATAAACTCGGTAAGACCGAGGTCGATCCACAGGGACTATGTAGGATCTCACAAATTCATCCACAAGTGTCTATTTAAGTCTACTAATCAGATTGTTGTATGAAGTTGATATGAGTAACAAAAGCTGAATTAAATCGAAAGTAATTAATTATAAGAAGGCACTAGGGGTTCAGAGGATCCACTTGTAGCAATCCTTGATGTTCAATCCGCTGTGGTTTCTTATTCTCTCAACTAGAATCGACATTCCTGTCTATCTAGTCGGATGATAGAGCTGTTAAACCAAACATTCTATAATATGTAAGTTCTATGCATAAGATTCACTCAATGTAGGCGGAGCTGAGCATGCTCAATTGCATAGGTCATTCCCCTTTCCTATAAGTCCAGTTCACAATCATAGTCATCCTCAAGTCTTCTCACTAGACAAGGCTAGATCAGGATTTGAACTGGATTTAAATCACAAGCACAGTCCATACATATTTCAGAAAAACAGAAAAGTAGAACTTTGGTAGGAAGTCCCTTCATGAAGAGCTTAGTACTAGAGCGCACTCCGATTCCTCGGATCATACAGGTCTAGACCGTTGCAAACGAATTAAGAAGCTAAGTAATTCATCCAAACATCCATGAGTCATCACAAGACTAAGAAAAATTACTTAAAAACTTGTATAAACTTCAAACCTTAGTTCATAATCATGAATTCCAAACTGAAAACCACTTAACTACGAATTAAAACATCTTGGATTCACTACAAGCTTCACCTCTTAGCCCTAGCTAAGAGGTTTAGCTGCTCATGATCCAAGGAAACATGAAACAACTACAAAAAGCATGAAAACAGCAAAGCAAACCAAAAGGAGTTGTGAAACTCCAATCTCCACTTCCACCGTCTCCAACCTCGCTTGAACCCTTCTAGGATGCCCTAGGAACAATCCTTAGGTGTTTTTTTATAGTCTGGAGGCTCCACAACTTCGGAAGAATCGAGAACTTGCGTAACACTTACGCAGCGCAGAGAAAATCGGGATGAAATTAGAAATTTCTAACTTCTTTCGCACAGCCGACCGGTCATGACCGGTCGGCTTCAATAAACAATCACTCCAGCAAGCATGCCCGACCGGTCAAGACCGGTCGGGCCTATTTATCTTCAGTCCAGCAGTGATGTCTGACCGGTCATGACCGGTCGGACGTTTCTTCTTATGTTACAGCAGCCATGGCCGACCGGTCATGACCGGTCGGCCTTGTTCATTCACGTTCCAGCAATCCTATCCGACCGGTCATGACCGGTCGGACATCCTCAGTACCTCCAAACACGCATGGCTGACCGATCACTGACCGGTCTGGCTTCCTTGGCCGACCGGTCACGACCAGTCAGCTCTCTTTTCTTCTTGTTTTCTTCCTTTCTTTCTTCTGCTTTCTTTTCTTCTTTGGTCCTCAAACGTTCTTCATCAGAATGATCCCAAGTGAACCCTTTTTGTCTTCAATCGAGTGGAGTTCCCTCTCAGTCCTGTAGTCACAAAACATGCATTGGATTAGCCTATAAACCATACAAACCTTGCACAATGAGTGATGAATTGGGGTTAGAATATGCACAATTAAGAGCTCAACACACCCCCCAACCAGCATTTTGCTAGTCCCGAGCAAAACATGCTTGAACTAATTCCATCCTTCAGAACTCAACTCTCTTTTAGAAACCATCCTTCTATACATTCCAAGGTTCATGAGCTTATGATTCAGAAACATTAGGCAACAGAGGTTGAAACCGTAAATCCTCAAAACATAACAAGCCTTCATATGAAATTCCCGCTGATTGGTTGATAAATAGAAGGACTTGAACTAAATTCAACCTAGTGTGGGTAGTGAAAATTCATCTCACGAGTTTCTAGGATTATCTTCTTCATAGATCAAGTAGACTATAGAACTCAAGGTACATAGAGCCGCATCAAGCCAATGACAGGAATTTGCCTTACCGTCCTTCCGACGACTTTCACACTACGTCCCATTTCCGGCTTTGGTTACGGGTAGACCATCCCCCGGTTGGTAGTAGGTAGCCCTAATCAGAATTTTCCACCGTTTTTTCACATTCCCAATTTCATCCTTCCTTTTCCTTTTTCTTTTAAATTAGATAGGATTTTTAAAAATCCATATCTTTCATTATTTTCCCATGGACAAGGATGGACAAAGTACCCCGGCCTGATTTCTCAATACCTTAATTCAAAGTCTAGCTAATCCATAAATCACATAATCCCTTCAACTCATGAAAATCGTGTAATGTGAACTAGGTGTAAAAGTGTTCAGGTTTTCTATCAATCACAAAAATAGGGGAGTTCACATATAAAAACCATTATGCTATGAGAAATTCCAGACATCCAGCCCCATACACTGCATATCTCTTCCTCTTATGCTCATATCATCCTGAATGCATAGAACCGGTGTTTTCCAAAAGATTTCGAATGTTTGACAAATCGAAAAATTTCCACATAATTGCTTGAAATGTTGCAAAACGCTGGATTCATCCAAGCGATCCTACACCCCCCAACCAAATCTTGCATTGTCCTCAATGTAAAAGATGCGCAATGAGCAAAACATGAGAGCAATTTGAAAATAAAAGGGAGTGAGGAATGATAGTACCCGAGAGAGTGAAAATTGGAAATCTTCCTCCTTCTAACAAACCTATGAAAAAGAAAACAAACGCAGCAAAATCCTAATCCTAACTACTCTATACCTCCATCAGACTAGGAGATCAATCATCCTGATACACAGGATCATTCAGAGGTATGGACATATCTTCTGAAGGGAATTTCTCAAAGAACGGCTTTAATCGCTGCCCATTTGCTTTAAAAATGTTGCCGTTCCTCGAATTCAACAGCTCGACAATCCCATATGGATAGACAGTTTGCACAATGTAGGGACCGGTCCATCGAGATCTCAGTTTTCCCGGAAATAGATGTAAGCGAGAATTATACATGAGGACTTTTTGGTTGATCATGAATGTCTTGCGAAGAATATTCTTATCATGGAATATCTTCGTCTTGTCCTTGTAAATTCTCGCATTCTCATAAGCTTCATTCCGGATTTCTGCAAGTTCATTCAATTGTAGTTTGCGTAGCGAGCTTGCCTTGTCAGAATTGAAATTCATCTTCTTAATAGCCCAATATGCCCTATGTTCCAACTCCACAGGCAAGTGACAAGCCTTCCCATAGACAAGTCTATAGGGAGACATTCCAATGGGGGTTTTAAAAGCTGTACGGTAAGCCCAAAGCGCATCGGTGAGCCGAAGCGACCAATCCTTGCGATCGGGGTTCACCGTTTTCTCTAAAATGTGTTTAATCTCCCTATTGGATATCTCAGCTTGTCCACTAGTTTGTGGGTGATAGGGAGTGCTCACTTTGTGTGTTACGCCATATTTCTTCATTAAGGCTTCAAAAGAGCGATTGCAAAAGTGAGACCCTTCATCACTTATGATGACTCGAGGCGTTCCGAACCGGGAAAGAATATTTTCTTTTAAAAATCTAATGACCGTTTTATGGTCATTATTCCGGCAAGGGATAGCCTCGACCCATTTGGAAACATAGTCGATGGCAAGCAAGATGTATAGGTTTTCAAAAGAAGATGGGAATGGGCCCATGAAATCGATGCCCCAACAATAAAAAATTTCGATAATTAAGATGGGATTGAGTGGCATCATGTTTCTACGGGAGATTCCCCTTAATTTCTGACAAGGTTCACATGCTTTGCAAAACTCATGTGTGTCTTTGAACATAGTGGGCCAATAAAACCCACATTGCAGAATTTTCGCTGTGGTCTTTTTAGCCGAAAAATGGCCACCACATGCTTGAGAATGACAGAAGGAGATGATGCTTTGTTGCTCATCATTTGGGACACATCTCCTTATGATTTGATCGGGACAATACTTGAATAAGTATGGGTCGTCCCATAGGAATTTCCGCACCTCCGAGAAGAATCTATCCTTATCTTGCTTTTTCCAATATGTAGGAATTGTACCTGTAGCAAGATAGTTAGCAATGTCCGCATACCATGGTAATTGGGAAACAGCAAAGAGTTGTTCATCAGGGAACATGTCATTGATTGCAGTCGTTTCAGGAGAATCAGTGAGGACAAGTCGAGAGAGGTGGTCAGCTACTACATTCTCTACTCATTTCTTATCACGTATTTCTATGTTGAATTCCTGGAGTAGAAGGATCCATCTTAACAACTGTGGTTTAGCATCCTTTTTAGAGAGAAGATACTTAAGCGCGGCATGGTCAGTGAATACAATGATCTCGGATCCAATCAAGTAAGATCTAAACTTCTCCAAGGCAAAAACTACAGCTAAAAGTTCCTTTTCAGTAGTGGTGTAGTTTGCCTGGGCTGAGTTTAGGGTTCTACTTGCATAGTAGATGACACATGGCTTTTTCTCTTTTCTTTGGCCTAACACAGCCCCAATAGCATAGTCGCTAGCATCGCACATAATCTCGAAAGGAAGGCTCCAATCAGGTGGTTGCATTATTGGGGCACATGTCAACATACCTTTAAGGGTGGTAAAGGCCTTTTGACATTCTTCATTCCACTCGAATGAATTTTCCTTTTGAAGTAGGTTACATAAAGGGCGAGAGAGTGAACTGAAATCCTTTATGAACCTTCTGTAAAATCCTGCGTGTCCTAAAAAGGATCGTATATCTCGTATGCTTTTGGGTGGTGGAAGGTTAGAGATAAGATCAATTTTCGCCTTGTCCACCTCAATTCCATTTTATGAAACGATGTGACCAAGTACAATTCCCTTTTGAACCATGAAGTGACACTTTTCCCAATTGAGCACAAGGTTCTTCTCTTCACATCTTTTTAGCACAGATTTCAAGTGCTCAAGGCACTCATCAAAGCTACAACCGAATACGAAAAAATCATCCATGAAGACTTCGAGAATGGTCCCCACCATGTCAGAAAAGATGCTCATCATACAACGCTGAAAGGTGGTAGGGGCATTACATAGTCCAAACGGCATCCGTCGATAGGCGAAAGTGCCGAATGGACATGTGAATGTAGTCTTTTCTTGGTCTTCACGGGCAATTTCTATTTGGTTGTACCCTGAATAGCCATCAAGGAAGCAAAAGTGGGAATGACCCGCCAACCGTTCTAAAATCTGATCAACAAACGGTAGGGGGAAGTGGTCTTTCCTCGTGACAGTGTTTAGCTTCCTGTAGTCAATGCACATTCTCCAACCGGTAGTGACTCTAGTTGATACGAGTTCATTATTGGCATTGGCTACGATGGTTATTCCGGATTTCTTAGGCACCACTTGAGTTGGGCTCACCCATTGGCTATCGGATATTGGGTAAATGATACCTACATCCAATAGTTTCACCACTTCGGCCTTAACCACATCCTTCATGTTTGGATTTAGTCGTCTTTGTGGTTGCCGGGATGTCTTCACATTTTCCTCAAGGTGTATGTGGTGAGTACAAATCAGTGGGTCTATGCCCTTAAGATTCGCAATTGACCATCCAATGGCACTCTTGTGCTCTAATAGAGTGGCTATTAGCCTGCTCTCTTGTTCCTCATCCAAGTGGGAAGAAATCACCACTGGATATGTCTCATCTCGACCTAAATAAACATATTTTAGCTCACTTGGCAATGGTTTTAGGTCGAGTGTAGGTGCCTTGATGTTAGATGGGAGAGCCTTGTTCTCATTTACAGGCAAAGGTTCAATTGGGGCCCTCCATCTTTTATTGTCAAGTACTGGCATCATCTCTAAAATGGCATCCATCTCTTGTATTGTGTAATCATTTGTCTCATGAGAATGGGCCATACATGCCTCCAAAGGGTTGGAAAATAGTGATAAGGGGACTGTATCCTCCACGAATGATTCGATCATGTTTAATTCGTGGACATCATCATCAACTTCCCGTGGTTGTTTGCATAACTCAAATATGTTAAGCTCAAGGGTCATATTTCCAAAGGACATTTGTACAAGTCCATTTCTACAATTGATAATGGCGTTTGAGGTAGCTAGAAACGGTCGTCCAAGTATGACGGGAATTTGAGTACCGGTGCCTATCACGGGATGTGTGTCCAAAACAATAAAATCTACTGGGTAGTAGAATTTATCAACTTGGACTAGAACATCCTCTATCATTCCTCTCGGTATCCGGATGGATCTATCAGCAAGTTGGAGTGTGGTTTTAGTGGGTTTCAATTCACCTAACCCAAGTTGTTCATAGACCGAGTATGGAATGAGATTCACACTTGCCCCCAAGTCGAGTAGAGCCTGTTTGATCTGGTAGTCTCCTATGATGCATGAGATGGTTGGACTACTTGGATCCTTGTATTTTTGGGGCACCTCTTGTTTGATGATGGCGCTCAAATTCTCAGCCAAACGAACTTTGTTGTGAACGTTATGTTTCCTTTTGAATGTACACAATTCCTTTAGAAATTTGGCATAAGATGGTATTTGTTTTATTGCATCCAACAGCGGAATGTTGATCTTCACCTGCTTGAAAACTTCCAGAATCTCCAGATTTTTATCTAAAGGTTTAGGTGAAATCAACCTTTGTGGAAATGGGGCAACCGGCTTGTATTGTCTTTCCGGTTCTTTCTCTTGTGGAGTATTGTTTGGGTTATCATCCTTTTTGAGAATTTCAGGATCCTTAGGCTTTGGAGCCTTCACCGGATTAGATTTGTCAATTTCTTTCCCACTTCTCAAAGTGGTGATAGCTTGAACATGTTCCGTATGGTGGGAGGATGAGCTTGCATCTTGTATCTCATACTGGGTCCTTGGGTTAGGAAGAGGTTGAGCAGGAAGTGTGCCCTTCTCTCTACCACTAAGGTGAGCTTCAACTCTAGCCAGAGATGTTTTCAATTCATTAATGGCTTGGTTTGAATTTTGATTGAATTTCAATTGCTCTTGCATGAACCCATCTATTTTTAGAGAATTTGTCTTGTTATACTCATTCTGGACCGATACGAGTGCACCCAACATCTCTTCTAGTGATACTTTTAGAGTGTTGTTTGCATTTGCAGTGGGTCCATTCCTCCAACTGAAGTTGGAATGGTTCTTCCAATTAGGATTAAACGTGTTTGAGTTTGGAGCACCATATTGCTGTTGATAACTGTTTATGGCATTCGTTTGTTCTTGTAAGATGCCTTGGACTGCTGAAATTGTGGGACAATCTGGTGTAGCATGCTGATTTCCAGCACAAATTCCACAAACAGTTTCAACGTCAGTGGAGTTGATTGTTTCTCCTTTCCTTAATTCCATGGCTTCGACCTTTCTTGTGAGGCTAGCCAACCGTGCACTTATGCTATCTTCTTCTGATAAGACATACATTCCTCCCTTTTCCTTTTGTTGGCCATTCTTGGAACTTGTTGGTTTAGATGTGTCCCAAGACTGTGCACTCTCAGCCAATTCTTCCAAATAATCCCATGCTTCATCAGCTTCCTTATTCATGAACTCTCCATTACACATCATCTCTACAAATTGGCGCATGGATGAAGTCAGTCCTTCATAGAAAAAACTTATAATCCGCCAAATTTCATAGCCATGATGTGGGCATGCGTTTAATAGGTCCTTAAACCTCTCCTAACATTGGGAAAAAGTTTCATCTTCCTTTTGGGCAAAGTTCATGATAAGGCGCTTAAGCATGTTCGTTTTGTGAGTAGGGAAGAATTTTTTAATAAATTCTCTGTGCATATCAGTCCATGAACCAATTGATCTTGGCCTCAATGCATAAAGCCAACCCTTGGCTTTATCCTTAAGAGTGAAAGGGAAGAATTTAAGTCTTACTACATCGTCAGTCACATTTGCAAAGTGCATGGTGGTGATTACCTCATCAAACTCCCTAAGGTGTTGATAGGCACTTTCACTGTCTAAACCATGGAATTTAGGGAGAAGATTGATCACTTCCGGTTTCAAATCCACATTCCCTGCATTTTGTGAAAAAATTATGCATGAGGGAGTGCTCGTTCTTGCAGGTTGCAAGAAATCACGTAAAGTCCTTGGTCGGGGAACATCCTCAACCACATTCTCCCCTGTTTCAGTTTGATTTTGGATCGGGTTAGGTTGATTTGTAGCCATATTTTTAGATAAAATTGGAGAATCTAGCTGTCTCCTAGCACGTGGCTCTCTATCAATTCCTTCTACTATCCCCCCTTCACTTATGAGTCGGTTATTGGAATCCCGAGCCCAATGTGGCATGCAAAACAAAAAATAAGAAACAAAAAGAAAGAAGAATTCTTCCTCCCTTTTCTTTACTCTTCTCTAAGACCGAAGCACAAGGTGTCTTGCAATGGCTAGGCCAGAAGCAAGGATAGAGACCGATTTCTCCTGGTCAATAGGGGTTCAGAGAGCTCCCCACCTACTCTTTGAATCTTTTGAGAAAAAGTGCAGAAAAAGGACAAAGAGGAGTAGAGATGAGAAAAGAAATCTCTGAGCATAAGGTGATCCAAGGCAGCTGAGCCGACCAATAGGAATCCAGGTGGCAAAAAGGCCGACCTTTTAGAGATCCAAAAGGAATCTCCACCCACTCTACAAGAGATGAATAGGAATGAATAGGAGAAGGAGAAGAGTAAGGTTTAGAAAGATAGAACCTGATTCGCACTTGAAATCCTTGAATCTTCTTCAGCTTCCTAGAAATCCCTGAAAAGAAAAATCAAATAAACAAACTAAGTTAGTCTAAAAATCTAAAAAAAAAAATCCTAAATAGATACTAATTTCAGAAATTTGTGAAAACCATCAAAAATCCCCGGCAGCGGCCCCAAAAACTTGTTCGCTTCCCCAAGTGTAGGGTTGCGATGTAGTAATAAACTCGGTAAGACCGAGGTCGATCCACAGGGACTATGTAGGATCTCACAAATTCATCCACAAGTGTCTATTTAAGTCTACTAATCAGATTGTTGTATGAAGTTGATATGAGTAACAAAAGCTGAATTAAATCGAAAGTAATTAATTATAAGAAGGCGCTAGGGGTTCAGAGGATCCACTTGTAGCAATCCTTAATGTTCAATCCGCTGTGGTTTCTTATTCTCTCAACTAGAATCGACATTCCTGTCTATCTAGTCGGATGATAGAGCTGTTAAACCAAACATTCTGTAATATGTAAGTTCTATGCATAAGATTCACTCAATGTAGGCCGAGCTGAGCATGCTCAATTGCATAGGTCATTCCCCTTTCCTATAAGTCCAGTTCACAATCATAGTCATCCTCAAGTCTTCTCACTAGACAAGGCTAGATCAGGATTTGAACTGGATTTAAATCACAAGCACAGTCCATACATATTCCAGAAAAACAGAAAAGTAGAACTTTGGTAGGAAGTCCCTTCATGAAGAGCTTAGTACTAGAGCACACTCCGATTCCTCGGATCATACAGGTCTAGACCGTTGCAAATGAATTAAGAAGCTAAGTAATTCATCCAAACATCCATGAGTCATCACAAGACTAAGAAAAATTACTTAAAAACTTGTATAAACTTCAAACCTTAGTTCATAATCATGAATTCCAAACTGAAAACCACTTAACTACGAATTAAAACATCTTGGATTCACTACAAGCTTCACCTCTTAGCCCTAGCTAAGAGGTTTAGCTGCTCATGATCCAAGGAAACATGAAACACTACAAAAAAGCATGAAAACAGCAAAGCAAGCCAAAAGGAGTTGTGAAACTCCAATCTCCACTTCCACCGTCTCCAACCTCGCTTGAACCCTTCTAGGATGCCCTAGGAACAATCCCTAGGTATTTTTTTTATAGTCTGGAGGCTCCACAACTTCGGAAGAATCGAGAACTTGCGTAACACTTACGCAGCGTAAAGAAAATCAGGATGAAATTAGAAATTTCTAACTTCTTTCGCACAGCCGACCGGTCATGACCGGTCGGCTTCAATAAACAATCACTCCAGCAAGCATGCCCGACCGGTCAAGACCGGTCGGGCCTATTTATCTTCAGTCCAGCAGTGATGTCCGACCGGTCATGACCGGTCGGACGTTTCTTCTTATGTTACAGCAGCCATGGCCGACCGGTCATGACCGGTCGGCCTTGTTCATTCACGTTCCAGCAATCCTATCCGACCGGTCATGACCGGTCGGACATCCTCAGTACCTCCAAACACGCATGGCTGACCGGTCACTGACCGGTCTGGCTTCCTTGGCCGACCGGTCACGACCGGTCAGCTCTCTTTTCTTCTTGTTTTCTTCCTTTCTTTCTTCTGCTTTCTTTTCTTCTTTGGTCCTCAAACGTTCTTCATCAGAATGATCCCAAGTGAACCCTTTTTGTCTTCAATCGAGTGGAGTTCCCTCTCAGTCCTGTAGTCACAAAACATGCATTGGATTAGCCTATAAACCATACAAACCTTGCACAATGAGTGATGAATTGGGGTTAGAATATGCATAATTAAGAGCTCAACAGCTACAAAGGGGCTCAATCCGACAAGTAAGGTTGTCTTATTAGGAGTCCATCCACTCAATTCCCTGTGGGAGTTGAGTGTAGAGTTTGTTTAACAAACTTGATCTAGGGTCGTTAGCCAATCCTTGGCCTGTTAGTCGGCCTAAATTAAGGGACGTCAGCCGTTCCTTGGCTCGTTAGTCGGCCTAAACAAAGTCTCAAAGGGGGAGCCACCAACACGGGTGCAAACGTGTAGGTTGGGAGGAACCTGTAAACTCCCCGGTTGAGTGGATCCGAGTTAAAACACCCTGGTTAGGAGGAACCATATTTAAACTCCCCAGTGAATGCCGGTGTGCTTAAAGGGGTCGAGTACTTAAACCGGGAGTGGAGTAGACAAATAGTCGAACCACTATACATCCTCGTGTTTGTGATTGTTCTTGAGCACATTTCTTTTTATGCATTACGTTTAACTTGTTAATTATGAATGCTTAGTTAGGAATGTATGCTAGGCACTTAATAGGCACATATACACACACATGATGTACTTTCACTCCTCATGTAGACTTGAGCTTTTGTTGATCCATCCTCTATAGTCTACATGTGTTGAATAGACTAGGTAGTTATTGCATATATCATTTACTAGTCTTTTGATTGGACCCACTTAGGCTTGGAAGCCGAAGTGTTAATTGCCTTCGTAAGTTAAGTTGCTAAATCTGTTAAGTAAGCGAAATTTTTTAAAAGGTCCTAATCCCCCCTCCTATAGGTTTAGCCATAATTCTAGTTACTCTTTAAGCTTCCGCACGTGTATGCATAGGGTGTCGTGTTAGACTACCCGAAGCAATTTCAATTGGTATCAGAGCGGGTTGCTCTTCAAGGACGTAACCGTCTAGAGTAAGATTCGGTACCAGAGCACTAGCATCATGTCTACCCAAAAAGGGGAATCTATGTTGCCTCATGTTGAACTATAAGTTAAATGATTTGTTGAGGTCAACAATAACTAGGGTAGGAACTATTGTCATATCTCCTACCGAAAATTGCTCTCCAAGTTGGAATGAACCTAAGGGAGAAAAATCTAGGATAGATGAATTCCCTCCCAACAAGCATGTTGGGTCCAATTTATCATACCCAAGGGGGTTGTAATCTAGGTTAGGTGACCTTAGGAGACCATATTGAGCTCAAATAAATATCTGAGGATCAAGCCTCATTTTGAGCAAATTGATGAACTTGAGGAATTTAGCCTCTTTGGATCTATAGGAATATCTGAGGATTTCAGCCTCATTTTTGTGTTTATAGGCAAATCAGAGGATTCAAGCCTCATTAGCCCAAATTCGGTAGTTTAGCCTTACTTTAATTTGTATATTTGCTTGTTAGACTATCATCCAGCTTAGATTAGCTAATCATCTTGAGTTTTATGCTTCATTGTATGCTAATCTGTGCTTAGTATTGGTCTTGATATACCAATAGGGGAGGTTGGTTGATTGGGCTATAAGCCCTTGAGCTTTAATGCTTAATGTATATCATAGATGACCAATTATGCATGATTAACTATGATTAGATAATTACATTTTCTTGTTAATCATGTTCCCATGCATCTCCATGTTTTAAAGTTCATGCACCCTATACTCTCCTTGTTAGCATGTGCTTATAGTTATAACTGCGACATACTGTCTACTCTTACCTTAACCTTATTGATATATCATTAAGGGGGAGAGAATAGTTTGTTAATTGCTAACAAAAAGGGGGAGAAAGATCAAGTCCCACCAAAACTAGTTTGCTATGTTTTGTGATACAGGGATTGACAGGTTATGGGGGAGCAAACTGAAGAGGAGCTGCTTAGTTAGACATGTCAAGAGTCCTGTATTTAATTTCATATAAATGTAATCTCTTGTACATGTATTTTGTTTTGGTAGGTTAGGTTTTTGTAAGTAATTGACAAAGGGGGAGATTGTTAGTGCACTTTTCTGTGGCATACTAGTGTACCTTGTTTGTCAATCACTTAAGTCAGTGAGTCTAGTGTCGGTTGAGCTTAATGAAGACGAAGACCGAAGACTCAAGTGGCCCTGCTGCATTAAGGAAGAAGAAACAGGTAAAAGTGATGCCTTGGTGTGCCTTAACCTTGACCAAAACCTAACCCTTAACCTCTTAGATGACTTGCATCAACTAGGTATACCCTTAGTGATCATCATTAGTCTTAGAACTCTATGAAAAACATGATAAGTTAGACTAATTAAAGAGGTGGAAGCTGTTGTAATCAAAACAGCTCAAACAGCAGTTTTCGATAGGACTCCGATCAATCGGACAAGTGTTCCGATAGGACTCCGATCAATTGGACAGATGTTCCGATCAATCGGAATTTGTTCCAGCAAAATTTGAAAATCCTCTCGACAAATTTCCAATCAATCGGACATACTTCCGATCCATCAGAAGGGGTCTGTCTGATCAATCGGACAGTGTTCCGATCAATCGGAATATCTTCTAGAGACTTCACTGGATAGATTTTCAATCAATCGGACATGTCTCCGATCAATCAGACTGGTCTCCGATCAATTGGATCCTTTTTCCGATTAATCAGAGATACGCAAATCTGCCCGTTTTTTTACCGTTGGAACAAATCTTTTAAAGATAGGGATTCGTTTTTGAGCTCAAGAGAGGGGAATTTTGAGGAGATAGAAGCCACTATTGCTAGAGACCATCAGAAGCTCTATCCCAAACCCATAGTAAGTCATTCTCCTTATGTTTTCATCACAAGCTTGGGCCATTCAATGGCATCTTGAGAATGGACTTGTTCCATCTTGATTCCTAGGGTTTAGACACCTTGATTATAGTTAAATCCCTTGTCTAAACACTACCTAGGAGTCTAAATAGGCGTATTCCTCTAGGAAACCCATTTCCTACCATTTGTAGAGGATTCACCATTCCCTAGCACCTTGGGCATCTCCAATGGAGCATCACATGCAAGGTAGCTGATCTTGGAGCTGAAGCCTTGGCAAAGCAGCTGCGTCAAAGATTGGGGGAGCACAAGGGGAGCTGATTCAAGCACGGGAGAGCGAGAAGAATCAACCCAAAGCGACACTACAAAGGGGCTCAATCCGACAAGTAAGGTTGTTTTGTTAGGAGTCCATCCACTCAATTCCCTGTGGGAGTTGAGTGTAGAGTTTGTTTAACAAACTTGATCTAGGGTCGTTAGCCAATCCTTGGCCTGTTAGTCGGCCTAAATTAAGGGACGTCAGCCGTTCCTTGGCTCGTTAGTCGGCCTAAACAAAGTCTCAAAGGGGGAGCCACCAACACGGGTGCAAACGTGTAGGTTGGGAGGAACCTGTAAACTCCCTGGTTGGGTGGATCCGAGTTAAAACACCTTGGTTGGGAGAAACCAGATTTAAACTCCCCAGTGAATGCCGGTGTGCTCAAAGGGGTTGAGTACTTGAACCGAGAGTGGAGTAGATAAGTAGTAAAACTACTATACATCCTCGTGTTTGTGATTGTTCTTGAGCACATTTCTCTTTATGCATTGCGTTTAACTTGTTAATTATGAATGCTTAGTTAAGAATGTATGCTAGGCACTTGATAGGCACATACACACACACATGATGTACTTTCACTCCTCATGTAGACTTGAGCTTTTGTTAATCCATCCTCTATAGTCTATATGTGTTGAATAGACTAGGTAATTATTACATATATCATTTACTAGTCTTTTGATTGGACCCACTTAGGCTTGGAGGCCGAAGTGTCAATTGCCTTCGTAGGTTAAGTTGCTAAATCTGTTAAGTAGGCGAAAATTTTTAAAAGGTCCTAATCCCCCTCTTATAGGTTTAGCCATAATTCTAATTGCTCTTTAAGCTTCCGCACGTGAATGCATAGGGTGTCGTGTTAGACTACCCGACGCAATTTCAACCTGCACATGGAGGTGAGCGGATTGAGTCGAGGATATTTCATTATGAGTCAGAGGACTTATCTGACGTGGCCGAGGAGGAGGGCAGAGGTTGATTTTTTTACTTTTGAGACCTATGTTGGCCGCCTGTACGTCCCTTTTTGCATAGTACATGATTGGTGATAATGTATATTTTTTTGTATTTTGAAAGAAATGATATGATATATGGAAAAAAAATACGATGTATTAATGGAAAGATAAAACTTTTTGAGAACCTATTGTGCCATGAGTTATCTTATGAGTGTGTGTCTGGATTTTGTGTTGGAACGTAGGAATTAAAACTGAGGCTTAGCCATTGCTTTGACCGATGTTTCGAGATTGACTTCTGGGGAATCCCTTTAGTTCCCTAAAGGTGTAAGCAATTGAAACCGTTACTTTTTTAGAGTTTTGTCAGAGTTTGTAGAGTTCATGTCCCTGACTGTACTTCTTCTTGCTCTTGATCTGGGATTTATCTGAGCTGATCTTGACTTCCTTGTCTCTTGGTACCTACACTTTTTATTTTTATTTTTATTTTTTAGCCATTTTTACCTGTAGCGCTCTTTCGAGTTTTCACCACAGCCGGCGTTTTCCCGTCATTTTTACCCGTGGCGCCCTTTCGGGATTTCACCACGTCCCGGGTATTTGATCTTACCTGCCCCTTGGCAACTATGTTGTTTTTACCATCAGTGCCCTTTTGGGTTTTCACCAAGTCCGCTGTGTGCTCACTGTTTTTACTCGAAGTGCTCTTTCGGGTTTTCACTCCACCCTCTTTGTTTAGGCACACACTTTTCCTTTTTTCTTTTTCTGGATAACTGCAGCGACTAGAGGTCGAGAATCCGTCGTTGCCGGCCGATGGTGGCCTTTTAGCCCTTATCTTGAGTTACGATGGTAAAGCTGTCGGTCTTAGCTATAGACCCTTCTGAGATGAAAGGATGGATGACCGTGTTTCCTTTCGGGTTGATTTTTTCTTGGATGCCTTATTTTGGCTTCCCCATTTTGTTTCTCTTTTTGTTCTTTTCTTTGTACTCTCTTTTTTGTGCCTTTTTCTTCTCTCTTTTTTTCTTTGAATCCCTTTATTTGGAACACTTATTGATTGACAGAAATGATTTCTCAGATGTCTTAACTTCAACCCCTTGACTTCAGCTTTACTAATGTAACTCTTGATAAGGTCAGAATGACTTACCCATGAAAGATATTCACTTTGTTGGCATTAATTAGCTCAGGAAGATCCATTCTGTTAGTGCACTTTTCTATGGCATACTAGTGCACCTTGTTTGTCAATCACTTAGGTCAGTGAGTCTAATGTCAGTTGAGCTTAATGAAGACGAAGACCAAAGACTCAAGTGGCCCTGCTGCATTAAGGAAGAAGATACAGGTAAAAGTGATGCCTTGGTGTGCCTTAACCTTGACCAAAACCTAACCCTTAACCTATTTGATGACCTTGACCATATTAAGAAACCTTTAATCATCATAGATTGGCCCTAGGTGTCCCAAAAGATCACCCAAACCTTGGCTATATAGTTGGGGTTGTGATATAGTGGGTCAGTAAAATGACCATCCCCTCTTGATCTCTAGAGTTTGGATCTTCCTTGATAGGCATATCCTTATCCAAATCTCTAAGATGAGATCGTTGTAAGTGAGCAACTCTAGGCAACCCATTCTCATTAGTTGTAGAGTTCTAAAACCTACTTTCCTATCACTTTGGGCATCTCAAAGGCATCACAAACAAGGTGATTGATCGAGTGTAGATGAGGCATTGGCGACGTAATGGCAACACGATCGAGGGAGCAATGGAAGCTGATTGAAGCACGGGAGAGCAGAGATCAAGCAACCCGAACCAGCGCTAAACAAGGGGCTCATCCGACAAGTAAGGTTGTCTTTGTTGAGAGTCCATCCACTCAATTCCCTGTGAGAATTGAGTGTAGAGTTTGTTTGTCAAACTCAAACTAGGGACGTTGGCCGTTCCTTAGACTGTTTGTGGGCCTAAAGACTAGGGGTTGTTTGGCACTCTTTCGCCCATTTACCGGGCCTAAACAAAGTCTCCAAGGGGGAGCCTCTGACATGGGAGTGAATGTGCGTCGGGTTGAGAGTTAGCCTATATCCAAAACTTCATTCAGGTTGAGAGTTAGCCCTTTGTCCAAAACTCTGGTTATGGTTGAGAGGTGAACCGACAAAACCTCCGTGTAAAGCTTGAGAGGTGAACCTCATTTAAAACCTCCGATAGTGAATCCCGGTGTGCTCAAAGGAGTTGAGTACTTGAACCGGGAGTGGAGTAGACCCAAAGTTGAACCACTATACATGCTTGTATTTGTGATTGAATTGAGTACATTAATATCTTAGCATTGTATGTTTAATTGTTTAATTATGAATGCTTGATAGGAATGTATGCTAAGCACTAGATAGGCAAATTCACACACAAGATGTACTTTTACTAAGTAGTGTAGACTTGAGCTCATTGATCCATTCTCATAAGTCTACATAGGTTGCATAGATTAGGAGCTTGACTAGTAAAATCATTTGATTGTCTATGCATGTTTAGACTAGGTTGTTTATTTCTTAACCATATGATAGTCTTGTGATTGGACCCACTTAGGCTTGGAAGCTGAAGTGTTCTTGCTTACTTAGTTTAATTTGTTAAATTGTGTAAGTAGGCAAAAAGAATTTCAAAAGGTTCTAATCACCCCCTATAGGACTTAGCCATAATTCTAGTTGCTCTTTAAGCTTCCGCACATACAAAGGTGTCGTGTTAGACTACCGACGTAATTTCACATTCCTCTCATGCTAGTGAGTCTGAGGGCGCCTCCAGGAAGTACTTCGCTGATGATCAGCGGTCCGTCCCAGAATGGTTTGAATTTTCCTCTGGGATTTGGAAGGTGTGACGGTGGAATCTTCTTCATGACCATGTCACCCACCTTGAAACTTCTTTTTCGGACTCTCTTGTTGTAAGCCCGAGCGATCCTTTTCTGATAACACTGGGAATGACTTAACACACGCATGCATTTATCATCTGCTAGCTGTAACTGATCGAATCTAGCCTGTTGTCATTTTCCTTCTTCAATTCCGCTTTCCAGTAACACCCATAGTGACGGTATTTCTACCTCGACTCATAGAATTGCTTCCATTCCACTAGTAGGTTGTGCCCCCTGATCTTGAAGCTGTTGTATTTGATCTTCTCGTTCATTTACATCCTCTTCCTTTTCTTCTAGAGGCTTAGATGGTTCAAGAATCTAATCCCATAAAATGGGGGGCCATATGGCCCAAGCCAGGCCATCGGGAGACCTTTATGTAATGCGGTCGGTTGATTTCTTCTTAGATCTCTGTAAGGCTCTCCTGGCCTGATGAATTGAATGGGTGAGCACTGAAATTTCTTTTTTCCTTTTGTCCATGATGACTGACCTGTACCTGAGTCCCCATTTGCATTGATTATATACCAGCGGCATCTTTCTAAACTTGAAATGATTCTTTATACGATACTTGAGACTTAGACGTCCTGCTGGTGAAAAGACATGATCTATACTTATCGGTTCCGGATTGGAGATAACGTTCACGGTCTCGAACTTGAAACTATGAAACGGGACGTCTTCTTCAGAGTGTTAGATGTCGATGACAGGGATATCGGGTTCAATCGCAGTAATATTGGAAGGAATGATGAGCTCCTTCTCTGCATGGACAGAGATCACTTGGTTCCCACAGATATACTTCACCCGTTGATGTAAAGTTGTGGTACGGCTCCAATCTTGTGCATCCAAGGTCGTCCGAATAACATGTTGAAAGAGCCCGATATATCCAGAATTTTAAATGTGATAATGGAGACTTCTGGACCTATTTGTACCTCTATGTCGACTTCTCCTTCCACTGATTGGCTGGTGTTGTCGAATGCTCTGATGTACATGGTGTTAAGTCGGAATGAGTGACTGATTCTCAGGTGTTCTGCAGTCTTGAGCTGGCAGACATTTAAGCTTGAGCTATTATCGATAAGGACCAACGGGACACAGGGGTCTTTATATCATAAGGCTATGTTGAGGGACCGCCCATAGTTGTGTCCTTCTGGTGGTAACTCATTATCAATGAAGGTGATGGCGGGCGGAGCCAGGAGTTGTCCAATCATCAATGCTATCATTTCGGGTGCTATATCTGAGGAGATGTGGGCATCGCTCAGGGTCTTAGTGAACATTTCTCGGTGTATTCGAGATGTGTAAAGTAGCTCCCATACCGAGATTTGGGCAGGGATTGACTTGAGTTGTAACATCATATGCAGCTTCGTTTTTGTTGCCGAGGCTGTGAGAGCACTTTTAGGATCCCCTTTGTTCTGATTATCTCTTCGGATATAACACCCATTGGGGTTCATGTTCCCTACCTCTATGCATTCTGGGTAGTGCCATGGGACTTCTTTGTAATCTTCCCCTCCTTTGCTTTTCAGGATTATTGGTTCTTTCAGCTGTGCTGGTGCGGGTACCAGATCTTCCTCATATGAAGCTTTTGCCTTAAGGACTACATTGTTGCCTGTGCTGAAGATCACATAAGGTCGCGGCATTGTTGCCTGTGCTGAAGATCACATAAGGACTACATTGTTGCCTGTGCTGAAGATCACATAAGGACTACATTGATGCCTGTGCTGAAGATCACATTGTTCCTTCCTCATATCGAGGCTTATCTTCATAGATCACATAAGGTCGCGGCCCTGACTTGATTGTTCCTAGAGCAGGTAGTTCCCATGGAATGAACACTGGTCCTCTTGATATGGCAAGGGGTCTCTCTGTTCGACCCAGCTGCTGTAGCGTAATTGATACCCCTCCAGGATGTCTTTGTGGCTCGAGGACAGGATTTACCCCTTGCAATATGACTGGCTTGACTGGGGGAGCCCCTTCTAAGACAATGGGTTCTTGCTGCTGATAGTTATAATCTCTCCATTGCGGATTGAATTGTTCCTGAACTGAAGTTGCCCCTTGCAAAATGACAAGTTCGTATGCTGGCTCAATGTATGACTTGTGCTCCTTCCAGAACGACCGGCTCCCAACATGAATGATTGTAAGGTGCCCCTTGTGAAAGGACGGGCCCCTTGACGATTGGTGCATCATATGGAGGTGCTCCTTTGAGTACTAGAGGCTCGAAGATTGAAGCAAGGAAGGGATTTGCCCCTTGTAGGACTGGAGAAGAGTTTGTTGGTCCATAAGTGTAGGCATGAATAAACTGGATAGGGGAGAAGAAGCGATCGAGGCGCTCTCCCTCTTCTATGCTGTTAATGACAGGGCCGTGAGACGAACTGGGGTCCGTCGGATGCTGAGGTAGAGGATTCTGAAGGATGTTGGTAGGAGCAGCTGGAGGAGTTCTAGGGACCGAGATGACAATCTTGCTGTCGTCAATTAGATTTTGAATGGTATTCTTCAGAGTCATGCATCGTTCAGTGGTGTGGCCACGTCCTTGATGGTAGGCACAGTACTCATTTTCTCGGTAGTTCGGAGGTAGATGATTTGGAGGAGGCATGGGCTCCATTAAAGTGAGCAATTGCTTTTGTACTAGCATAACTATGACTTGACTAAGTGGCTGAGTGAGAGGAGTGAATTTCCTGAACTCCCTATAATTTTGCCTGTTCTGGTATGAGTATTGGTCATTCCCCCTGAACCGCTGCTGCTGTCGAGGTGGTTGCGGCTGTGGTTGAGGACTTGGTTGTAGTGGGGGTGGCTGCGGTTGGTACCTCTGAGGTTGATGTTGAGCCTTATTCTACTGATATGGTTGACATCCCTGTGGGGGAGCATATTGGTTGCCCTGAGCAGTGGCGATGATGTTGTTTACCTCTGTCGGGCGAGGTGGAAAACTGCTGCGGTTTCTATTCCCGTATCCAGTAGGTCTTCATTCCACTCTATTCCGTTTGATCGGGGTGGCCTGATGAGGCTATGGGGAGATTGTCCCTGCACGGATTCCTGCTCCGACTTGCTCTTCATCACGGATCAACTGAGAGAAATTCGCATATGGATGCGAGATGAGATATTCAGATATGTCAGGATATGTTGAATGAACAATCATGGAGATTTGTTCTTCGTCGTCGATGGGTGTCTGCATTCTGGCCGCCATAGCTCGCCAACGTCTCACATAAGTTGACAATGTTTCGTCACTCCTTTGCCTGAGAGCTGCAAGGTCCGCTCTCCTGGGTGCCATATTGAGATTGTATACGAATCTGTTGACGAAAACATGGGAGAGCTGCTCCCAAGTCCTGATGCGATGGCAATCTAATGATGTATACCAGTCTAGGGAATCGCCCTTCAGAGATTTTTGGAATAAGCGAATGAGGGCTCCTTCATTTCCTGTGATTGCACTCAGCTCTCCACATAAAGCCTTGAGGTGTGCTGTGGGACAACCGCTGCCGTCGTATCTTTTGAATTTTAAGACCTCAAAGTTTTGAGGTATCTGAGCATTTGGAAATGGACACAAGTGTCTTAACTTGGTCGAGGGCTAGATCTATTCCCTATTGTCACTGTAGTTGATTTTGCAAGGTCTGGAATTGCTCCCGCAACTCGTCCAGTCTTACATGATCTACTCGAGCGATTGGTGCCTCTCGTAGTAAGGAAATTTCTTCTTTGGCATAGTGGTCAATGTCTTTGACCCTATGGGCTTGTTGGAAAGTAACTGTGGATTGCTGAATTTGATTCGATGATTGAACTGGATTCTGACGAACTTATGCTTGAAATGACTGTAATTGAGCTAGAGACTGAAGTGAAGGTTGAACTGGAATTTGCTAGAAATTAACTGGAGACTGCTAAATTGAAGATTGCTCGAAATTAACTGGATTTTGTTGAATTGAAGATTGTTGGAAATTAACTGGAATCCCATCTGTGGGGATGTGCTGGAATTGAAAAGTGCTCCTATTTATAGAAGGTTGAGATGTTGGGAAGTGACCCCCTTGTTGGGTATTTGCCACTGTCCGCTAATTAATGTGGGCTTGACACTGACCCCCATTGTGGGCATTCACCACTGTCCGCTGATTGATGTGGGCTTGACACTGACCCCCATTGTGGGCATTCGCCAGTGTTGTCCCTACTGCTGAAAATTGAATTAAAATCCCATCGACGGGGATGTGCTGAAATTGAGTAAAGGTTCCATCGGTGGGGATATGTTGAGAAAGAAAAGGGGTCCCATTGATGGGGACGTGCTAGAATCTACTTAGATCATTGCTTGCAAGATTAACTGAAGTTGAATGGAAGTCCCTGTGGTGGGAATGTTCTAAGACAATCCTGTTGTAGCAAGAAGGTATTGAGAAGGATGCCCCACAACAGAGGGCTGAGATGGCTGTTGTCGATAGTCTTGGGTAGACTCCGATGGTTGTGCTTGATTTGAACCAGAGGCCAAAAGGGCCCGGCATGGCTACTGAGATTGTTGAATTGGGCCAACTTGATTTATTGGCTGCTGCAGTAGCTTGTGTTTGCATGAATTGCAAGAACATTTCTCGCATTGCTCTCATTTCTTGTGCCAATTCTTGCATGATTGACGTATTCTCAATTGGTTGTGCTTCGACTATGTCGAGGGCAGGGAAGAGGTAAGCTTCTTCTTTATGGTCGGACATGGCTTGCTGAAATCGGGTGCGGATTATGCTGCGGAAGGGAAGTTGTTTTAGAGGACGTTGAGCCCGAGGAGGCGCAATGGTGAGGAATATGCTCTACTCTTTTTTTTTAATTTTCTAATTTTTTTATGGATGAATGTTATGTAAATGAGATTGTGTGAAGACTATTGACTTTCAAGTACAGGAAGGATTCCGTTTTTCAAGTTGGATTACGATTAATGGGACTAGCATATCCCCAGCAGAGTCGTCATTTTGTGGACGCTCGCCTTTCCGCGCTCCCGACCCTCCCTTTCCAAAAGGGGTTACGCGAATCGTCGTTGTGCCACTAGCTCAGCTCTTTCTCAAGGGCTTTTTCGGTTGTCATGTTATCGTTGGGTTAAACTAGATATGTTTGGATAAATTCATATAAGACCAGAGTCGCCACTAGTTAGTTATTTCGAATCTACAGTCGGCTAGACCCCGTAGAAATGTTAGAGAAGGGAATCCGAATATTCCTTCCTCTAAAATGACTCCTTTTAATCTACGGTCAGAAATTTGAGGTAAGGAATCACAGTTACAGGGTGAAAAGGTGTTAGGCACCCATTCTGCCTATACCGAGGTACGGTCTTTATTTACTTCACAGAATCGAACTAATACTTGAAAGTCTGATTTAATCCTCGTACATTCTCATGAATGATATGATGTATGAATGTAGATCTGAATAGTAAGAGTTTCTGATGGGCAAGTTTCCATTAACAGGCAAGCCCAGTGTATACACGTGAAATGACAGGTGCCTTATGCGAGATACATGTTGTGTGTTTGACGGATTAAAGTTTCTGATGAATGAATTCTAGGCAAGCTGGCAAACTTCAAAGCATACGCTAAGATCTTATCAAGTGTTTGTAGTGCGATGATAAGCAGGGGGGTTGGAAGAATAATAAATGTTGCACTTATGTTAGATGTGAATGAAATGATGCTAATATGAGGGTAGTTGGATGGACAGAGGTGTCGCAAGGACTTGTTTCGAGCTGCTAAGATTGGGACTTAGGTAGCTTGGGAAACTTAAACCAGGGTCAGGCTGGGCTGGACTACGGCTAGACTTTTCTCACTTGGGCTCTCCTTAGTGGAGGAATGGGCTAAAGAGATGGGATGAACTTCAAAATTTCTAGGCTTTCTCTGGAAGTTGAGGGATGCTAAAACAGGATAGGAGCATGGGTATTTATAGTTACGGAGAGTGGTAACTCCCATAAATAGTTTTGGGCACCCGTACGGCCACTTTGCTTCAGCTTCGAAGTGTACGACCCCCGAACCTAAAGCAAAAAAGTTGTTGATTCGAGGTTCGAAGCTGCTCCGAAGCTGTGGCTCCGAACTAGGTGAGTTGATTGGGTTTGAAAGATGGACTGACAAGGTGAGTCGACTGAGTGCAAGGGCTGGACTGACCCGATGAGTTGACTCAGTGATTTGTCTCAGCGGGTTGACTCACCAAGTTTGACTTTTTTGGGATTTTTTGACTGGTTTTTTTTATGAGGGGTTTTTTCAGTGAGTTGATTGGGTTCAGGCTTGAGTTGGGCTACGGATTGGG
Source organism: Liriodendron chinense (assembly GCA_003013855.2). Lineage (NCBI taxonomy): Eukaryota > Viridiplantae > Streptophyta > Magnoliopsida > Magnoliales > Magnoliaceae > Liriodendron > Liriodendron chinense. Next base: position 8,583,047 of record ML058429.1, read on the forward strand.
GCTTACAAGGGTGAGTTTGGCTGAGTTTGGACATAGGGTTTAGGGTATGGACCTCTATTCATTTAGCTATCTCTAATAACATTGTAGCCGAAGGTGGGTTGTCTATAGGGTGATAAAGGGTGCCTTTCTTTTCCGTAACTTAAACCCTTACTTAAAATCTACGGTTATAGACTAACTATAGAGTCACTTGAGTTAACCTTTAAGTAATTCTACGGTATCTAGTCGGTTATAACTTTAAAGCTTCATTTGGCTAGTAGTGACTCCAAGTTAAATATATCTTTATATCTGAGTCAACCCATATTCTAAGTGCAACAAAATTAGAGCGACAGAGTGAGAAATCCAAGAAGGTGAAGCATTGGGCATCTCCACATGGGGGGAGCGTTTCCAAGGTGTTTCCCAACCTCAGCAAATCACGAATTGCATATTGACACCGCAAGTTGCGACCTTCTCAGTGGATGGTGCTCCATGGGCTGCACTATCCACACAATCCATCCATTTTGGATCATTATTTTAGGGGATGAGCTATAAAATGAGGTAGATCTAAATCTCAGGGGACCACACCCCACGAAAACAGTGGTGATTCAATACCCCATTAAAAATGCTTCTTAGGCCCACTGTCATGTTTATTTTCCATCCAACCTGTTGATTAAGTCGACCTGGATGAAGGGAAAACACAAACATTGTTGCTTACTATTCTTCGGCCACGCATGTGAGATGTGTGTGGGCATGCCAGAACTGATTGTGCGACTTAATTCCAACTGAAAACGATGACCCCAAGCGCCAGAATTAGCAGATACGTTGTGATAAACTATATATGGCCATAATCTGTGTAGATTAGCCGCCTATTTAGCCACTCGCTTAGTTGTTCAAATAAAACCAGGCATACTTGGAGAATGTTATAGTCAAAATAGCGGAGATCAGCTATTCACAACTCGATATTCTCACGATGTCCTGATCCTGCAAGCACATTTATTCGACTCTCGAGATCATCTGCTCGCGGATCGCATATTGGATAAATACGGAACACAGTTACCGAGGCTTCGAGCTCTTATGGTCAATGGTCGAATATTACAAGGCAGGAAATTTCCTTCTCGACCTGCGAGCAGTCCTTCTCGCAAGTCGTTAAAAGGAGTCACATCTCAATATGCGAGCACCTGGTCTCGCGAGCATCTTCCGTCGTGCGAGCAGCTTTTATTGATGATCGGCGATGACATCCCTCAGCCTTTAGTACCAGCAGCCCGTATAGGCCGATTTTGGGCTTATATTCGTCTAGGGCTCCGAGTTTCAAGGGATCGTTATCAAGGAACGTAATTGACCAGATGAGTAATTGGATTAGATTATTCCTTTATCTGAGGATAAGCAGGATAAGCATCTTATGCCATGAAATCAGTAGATGATCTCGATATGTTATGTAACAGAATGGGACATTCAGATCGATATAAATAGATGGTTTCATCAATGAGAAGGTACACAATACTCAATCCCTAACCTCCGTCGTTTATTGGTTCTCCTTCCTTACCCTATCTAACTTAGGCATCGGAGGGCCAACGGCTGGACGCCTACCACCCTTAGTTATTTTTCTGTCCCCTTTCAGGTCCAAAGAAAAAATTCGCTTGGAGGGAAGGTGAACCTTCCGAAGGATCCTGTTACAAAATTCGACGTAAACAGATTGGCGCAGTCTGTGGGAACGATTTGATCATCATAATCAATCATTTTTACCACTGATCAAAATCCTTCCACCATGCCTCCTAAAAAGACTGTTCATCCTTCCACATCAAAACAGACGTTACCTCCACCTGACGTTACAGAACCAGTACCCATCCCTCCAGCCACTTCGACGGGCATCCCTCAAAGGGATCTTAGCGTGCCGTCACAAAACCCATTATTTGAGGCTTCCGGAAGTCAAGAAGATGTCATGCGTTTCCTAGGGAAACACACTTCTAACTCTCAATGCTAGGTTTCAAGCCTTGTCTGACCGACTTGATCAACATTTACTGGAGCCTCAGAAGCTACCTTCCGGGGAGTTGCCGGCACAGCCCATACCGATGGCTCCAGACACTCTGTGGACGAACCACAAGTTCAACCAAATCATCCTCCATCGAACCGAGTGCCAATCGGCAACCAACCCCCCGTACTATCCTCACATTCCGTACATTTCAGTGCTTCCCGCTAACAACAATCTCATGGGTCCACCGTCAAAGCCTCAGGTTATACTTTACCATGGGAAGGAGACCTTAAGAAAATCCATGATCGTTTTGATGACATAGAGCAACGATATCAGGCGAATCGACCATCAGCCACTGTGGCGTCGATACATCGATCCGAGTCCCCTTTCACCAGCGAAGTCATGGAAGCACCTCTACCAAGAAAGTATCGTACACTCGTCGTCACCCCATATACAGGTACCAGCGATCCTCTCGAACATCTGGAAACTTATAGGTCTCTTATGGAGCTGGAGGGTCATGGGTCGGAAATCATGTGTAGGGCCTTTTCCCTATCCTTGAAGAAAGCAGCTCGTATTTGGTTCCGGGGGTTAAAACCTCGATCTATCGGTTCCTTTTTACAGTTATCAGAGCTGTTCCTCTCCTAATTTATGGGAAGCATCGTACCAAAAAATCGGCGTCTCACCTAATGGATTTGAAACAGCAGCATGGGGAAACAATAAAAGAGTTTACAGTACGGTTCACAACCGAAGCAGTCCAAACTGAAGGCTATACTGAGGAGAAAGGCCTCACCGCCCTAATAGCTGGGATCACCAGCGAAAAATTCAGATTCGCCTTGGATAAGAATCTTCCCAAAACTATGACAGAATTTCAAGTTAAAGCTCAGAAATATATCAATGCAGAAGAGGTGGCATTAGCACGTCATGGTATACAGGGCAAGAAACGCAAGCCGGATGAAGTCTCTTCTTTGAATAAGAAGTATAGGCGCAATCGGCGAGATCACTCTCCCAAGAAAGTTTACTCTGGTAAGTACCGTAACTACACTCCCCTTAATCGGCCTCCGAAAATGTGCTAATGGAGATTAAGCATAAACCATATGTGAAATGGCCCGCGAAAATAAAATCTGACCCTGAGAAAAGAGACAAGAGCAAGTTTTATTATTTTCATAAAGATCATGGGCACACTACCCAAGACTGTATAACTTTGCATGACCACATCGAGGCTCTTATTCGAAAAGGTCATCTTCAAGATTATGTTGTCCGGCAAGGTCGCTCATCGAAAAGGGGGGAAGCCTCGTTAGAACAGAAGAAATCACATCATCGACATACTCCGCAAGAAGACATTGAGCCCACCGGGGAGATACGGACGATCGCCGGGGGACCAGCTTGCGGGGGAGATTCTCGAGCTTCAAGAAAAGCATACGCTCGTAAGGCGTCCAAGAAGCCCCAGCATATCTATTGGCTGGAACAGACGCCCAACGCATCAAGAACCAGTCATCCTCCAATTTCCTTCTCCCTCGAAGATGCTGAGGGAATTCACTTCCCTCACGAATACTCCATCGTGGTCGCACTAAAGGTATCAAATTATTTGACTCATCGTATTATGGTGGATACAGGTAGCTCTGCTGATATCCTATACCTGGAGGCTTTCAACAAAATGGCACTTGCCAGAAGCCTACTCAAGCCAGTCTCAACTCACCTCATCGGCTTCGGGGGCGAAATGGTAACACCTGAAGGAAGCATTGACCTCCCAGTCACCTTTGGGGAGAGTCCAGCAAAGACGACTATCTTTATAAATTTCCTCGTGGTGGATCGAAGATCAGCATACAACGCCATTTTGGGGCGGCCATCTCTTAATAAGGTTGGGGCAGCTTTACATCCTTTGTATTTGTGCGTCAAGTTTCCTGCATCGAATGGCGTTGGGGTTATAAGAGGAAACCAGAAAGAGGCTCGGTCTTGTTATGAGATAACCCTACAAGATCGAAAGAAAGTACAAGCGACGCCAGTTATGATGGTAGCATAAGGTTCATCCAACTCCTCAGCGGATACCTCGCTGGACCCAAGAGAGGATGCTCTCCAATCAGGAACTCCCGGGGAAGAGACAGTAGCGGTTCGCTTAAATGAAAAATGACCCATCCAAAGTTGTTTGTGTGGGATCCTATTTGAGGAAGGTCATTCGAGCAGATTTGATCGGCCTCCTCACTGAATATCAAGATGTGTTTGCCTGGTCTCACCGAGACATGCCTGGCATTGACCCTAATGTCATCGCACACCGTCTGAACATCGACCTGGAAGTATAAACCCGTCCACCAGCGCCGACGTGCCTTCACTGCAAAAAGACAAATGGCGATCAAGGCTGAAGTCGAGAAGCTGCTTACGGTCAATTTCATAAAGAAGCTGACTACCCAGAATGGGTCGCGAATGTAGTTCTCGTTCGGAAATCTAATGGCAAATGGAGAATGTGCGTCGATTATTCAGATTTGAATAAAGCGTGCCCCAAAGATAGCTTCCCGACCCCACGAATCGACCAGTTGGTTGATTCAACAGCTGGGCATACTTTGCTCAGTTTCATGGATGCCTATTCCGGCTATAACCAGATCATGATGCATCCACCTGACAGCCAACATACAGCCTTCATCACCGACCGTGGCCTATATTGCTATCAGGTAATGCCTTTTGGCCTTAAAAATGCAGGGGCCACTTATCAGCGTCTCGTCAATAAAATGTTCTTCGCGCAAATCGACAGGAATATGGAAGTCTATGTTGATGACATGCTCGTGAAAAGCGTCCTAGAAAACGATCACCTTTCAGATCTTCGAGAAGCCTTCGACCTGATGAGGAAATATCAGATGAAGCTAAACCCAGAAAAATGTGCGTTCGGAGTGTCTGCTGGAAATTTTCTTAGATTTATGGTCGGCCAACGAGGAATTGAGGCAAATCCTGAAAAAATAAAAGCGTTGATAGAGATGAAGTCCCCGACCACTCTTAAGGACGTCCAACGTCTGGCTGGTCGCATTGCATCGTTGAATAGGTTTATCTCGCGAGCATCTGACAAGTGCTTACCCTTCTTCAAGCTCCTCCGTGCCATAACCAAGTCTGATTGGGAGTGGACATCACAGTGCGAAGAAGCTTTTCAACAACTGAAGCAATATATGAGCACACCCCCTGTTTTATCTAAACCTGTGCTACACGAACAACTCATCATTTATTTATCTGTATCCTCCACGGCCGTTAGCGCCGCTTTAATAAGAGAAGATTCCGGGATACAAAGGCCCGTTTATTATATCAGTCGAGCAATGGTAGACGCTGAAACTCGGTACTCTGATATGGAAAAGCTGGCTTTGGCTTTAGTCATGGCAGCGCGAAAGCTGCGACCATACTTTCAAGCCCACGCTATTTTAGTACCAACGAATCATCCGCTACGGCAGATCCTTAAAAAACCTGAGGCTTCCGGACGATTAACTAAATGGGCGGTCGAGATCAGTGAGCACGACATATCGTTCTGCTACAGGACTGCAATCAAGGGCCAAGCCGTAGCTGACTTTATCGCCGAATTCACATATTCCTCTTCCGAAGAAAATGTCGTGATCAGCGACCAGCCTTCCTGGCCACTCTTCGTGGACGGGTCCTCACGGGCCACTGGTAGTGGAGCGGGCCTTATTCTAGTCGCCCCAGACGGGTCGCATTTCCAATATGCCTTACGATTCGACTCTCGCATCTCAAATAATGAGGCAGAATATGAGGCTTTAATTGTCGGTCTCGAGCTAGCCAGCGTCCTCTCCATTCAGAATCTGCTCATTCACAGCGACTCTCAGCTCATTGTAAATCAGGTTCTCGGTGAATTCGAGGCAAAAGAAGAAAGGATGGCCTTATACAAATCTCGAGTGCTCATCTTGCTCGCAAAGTTGAAGAATTATGAAATAATCCACATCCCTCGCGAGAAGAATAAACTCGCTGATTCGTTGGCAAAACTCGCCTCTGCACCAGAATCTGAGTTACCATATTCAATTCCCATCGAGCACCTTCAAAACTCGAGTATCGACCAAGCAACTCTCGAGCAGGTGATTACGGTACATCCGTCTCCATGTTGGATGGACCCCATCCTCCTTTATCTCAGAAAAGGATACCTCCCAGACGATAAGAAAGCCGCCCGACAAATTCATCATCGAGCTGCCAAGTACACCTTACAAGATGGAATATTGTTACGTAAGAGTTTTTCCTTGCCTTATTTAAGGTGTCTTCACCCAGAAGAAGCACATCGTGTTCTAGCTGAAATACACCAGGGGGCATGTGGTAACCACCCAAGGGGGCGATCCCTAGCATATAAGGCGATGAGGCAAGGATATTATTGGCCCACTATGAAGGAGGACGCAATTGAATTCTCCAAAAAATGTGACAAGTGCCAGCGATACTCTCCTATACCTCATGTACCGTCCGAGCAAATGACTCCAATTGACATCCCTTGGCCTTTCGCTCAATGGGGGGTCGATATCATCGGGCCCTTACCTACTGGAAAAGAACAAAATAGGTTCGCAATAGTGGGGGTCGATTATTTCACCAAATGGGCCGAGGCAGAACCATTAGCCAAAATCACTGAGAAACAAACTACTAAGTTCATATGGAGAAATATCATATGCCGTTATGGACTCCCCCACACTATAATTACCGACAACGGAACGCAATTCGACAACGCAGCTTTCGATGAATTTTGTGAAAAGTAGAAGATACGCAACATCCGCACCTCTCCGTATCATCCTCAGGCAAATGAGCAAGTTGAGGCAGTGAATAAAATCATTAAGCACCACCTAAAGACCAAGCTTGGTGAATGTAAAGGTATATGGCCAGAACTTCTGCTAGAAATATTATGGGCATATAGAACTACAACTCGCACATCAACAGGCGAAACTCCTTTCTCCCTAGCATTTGGTGTTGACGCAGTAGTACCAGTTGAAATTCAAGTGCCCTCGTATCGAATCGAGCAGTATGACCTCGCATGTAATCAGGAAAGTCTTCGACTTCATCTCGATCTCTTGAAAGAACGGAGAAATGCCTCCCAGATGAGAGCAGCCGCATATCAACAATGTATTGCTCGCTACCGAAATGCTAAAGTTCGGCCTAGATCTTTCCAGCTCGGTGATTTAGTCCTCAGACAGAACCTCGGAGTTCCTGCTCGGTCGCTTGATCCAAATTGGGAAGGCCCGTATCGAGTCATCAAAATTGTGCGACCCGGCACTTACTATCTTAAAGATATGCAGGGAAGACCTGTACGTCGCCCTTGGCACGTAGAACACTTGCTACAATATTTCCCTTGATTCGATGTATCTCTTAACGACGTTCAAATAACAAAGGATGGAAGAAACCTTTTGGTCGCTATGCCATTTACTTGGACCATGATAGCCCCAAAGAGAATATTCATTCTCTTGACCAATCATCTACCCTTGGTAGAGTTAGAACTACCTTTTGGTCGCTACTCCATTTGCTTGGACCAGAATAGCCTCGAAGAGAATATTCATTCTCTTGCCCAAATTGTCTACCCTTGGTAGAATCAAAGTCTCAATCGATAGATCAGTCTATTGTTAGTGCACTTTTCCGTGGCATACTAGTGCACCTTGTTTGTCAATCACTTACAGCAGTGAGTCTAGAGTCAGTTGAACCCAAAGAAGATGAAGAAAGAAGACTCAAGACGTCCAGCCGCATCTAGGAAGAAGATTCAGGTAAATGAGATGCCTTGGTGCCTTAACCTCGACCAAAACCTATCCCCTTTGTATCCTTGATGACCTTGACCATATTTAGAACCCTTTAGGCATCATAGATAGGCCCTAGGTGTCCCATTTGTACACCCTAACCTTGGCCTTGAACTACATGCTGAAGAAACACATGTATCAGCAAATACATTGGGGTCCCAGGCTGGTCCGACCGGTCAAGACCGGTCGGCCAGCATCCCTGCTGGATGTACAAAGGCCAGCCGACCGGTCAGGACCGGTCGGCCTTCACAAATGAAGGTATACAGCAAGGTGGGCCGACCGGTCATGACCGGTCGGCCAGTGTTGGCTTCCATGCATGTTTCAGCCATCCAGCAAAGGGGGCTGACCGGTCATGACTGGTCGGCCAGTATGGCTTAGGCTGTCCAGTGAGGGGGTCCGACCGGTCATGACCGGTCGGCCCATATATGTGGCCTATACACTTGAGGTTCTTCAGCAGGGGAGTCCGACCGGTCATGACCGGTCGGGTCAGGCCGTTTTATGGCCGTTTTATGACCGTTGGAGCCTCTTTTCTATAAATATGGAGCTCCATTCTTGGGTCATTGAGAGAAGTTTTTGAGAGCCCATTCCATACTCATCTTATACATCATTTGGGGCCTCAAAGAGGAGGTTTTCAAGTCATATCCCTTGTGTTTCAAACACAAGTATGGGCATTCAAATGCTATCAAGAGATGACTTGATTCCTCTCTCAAGTCTAGAGGTGTGACACTATTCCACATAGGTATATCCTTTGTCCAAGACCTCTAGAAGACTCTCTAGGTGAATCTCCTAGTTGGAACAACCTACACATCCCATGTATGAGATTCACCCATCCTCCTAGCACCTTGGGCTTTTCAAGGCATCGCATGCAAGGTGTTTGATCGAATGTGGCTGAGGCATTGGCAACGCAACGGCGGCACGATCGAGGGAGCAAAGGGAAGCTGATTGAAGCACGGGAGAGCCAAGATCAAGCAACCCAATACGGCGCTAAACAAGGGGCTCATCCGACAAGTAAGTTGTCTCATTTGAGAGTCCATTTTAGAGTTTGTTTGTCAACTCGCCTTAGGGACGTTAGCCGTTCCTTGGCCCGTCAGCCGGGCCTAAACTAAGTCTCCAAGGGGGAGCCTCCGACACGGGAGTAAACGTGCGATAAGGTTGAGAGTTAGCCTATGTCTGAAACTCCGGATACGGTTGAGAGGTGAACCGATAAAACCTCCGTGTAAAGGTTGAGAGGTGAACCTCATTTAAAACCTCCGATAGTGAATGCCGGTGTGCTCAAAGGGGTTGAGTACTTGAACCGGGAGTGGAGTAGACACGTAGTCGAACCACTATACATCCTTGTGTTTGTGATTGTTATTGAGCACATTGATATCTTTGCATTGTTAGTTTAATTGCTTAATAATGAATGATTGATATGAATGCATGCTAGGCACTTTTTAGGCATCCTTGCACAAGATGTACCTTCACTACTTGTGTAGACTTGAGCTCATTGATCCAATCTCATAAGTCTACACAAGGTGCATAGGTTAGTAGCTTAATTAGTTGAACCATTTTCTTACCTATGCATGCTTAGACTAGGGTTGGTTATTGCTTAACTCTTGCTAGTCTTGTGATTGGACCCACCAAGGCTTGGAAGCCAAGGTGTTCTTGCTTACCTAGCTTAAACTTGTTGAATTGCATAAGTAGGCGAAAAGAATTTTAAAAAGGTCCTATTCCCCCCCCTTCTAGGTCCATAGACATATCTCCGAGTATCTCTACAAGCGGTAAAACCGCACTTTCAATTGGTATCAGAGCGGGTTCCTCTTTAAGGGCTTAATTGCCTAGAGGTAGATCCTGAAGAGAAACTTGAAAATATGTCTAGAGAGGACTCTTCATCCGTCACTAAGCCTCCTTTCTTTGATGGGTCAAATTATCCATATTGGAAAGCCCGAATGCGCATCTTCTTTGGATCCATTGATTCGGATGTGAGGGACATGGTTGATTTTGGATATGAACCCCCAATGGTTACTATTTCTAAGGAGGGTGAGCCAGATGTTCTCAGGCCAAAAGACAAGGCATTGTGGACTGCTCATGAAAAAGCTCAACGTATTAATAATGCCAAAGGCCTGAATGCCATATTTTGTTCAGTTTCAAGAGAAGAATTTGGTCGGATCCAAAATTGCACTACCAGTAAACAAGCATGGGATATTCTGGAAGTTACCCATGAAGGAACAAATGTTGTTAAAAATTCTAAACTCCAGCGCCTCTCCACTCTCTTTGAAAATATTACTATGGAGGAGGATGAAACGTTTACTGAATTTTATACCAAACTGAACAAAATCACAAATGATATGTGGGGCTTAGGGGATCCGGTTCCGGAACATAGGCTTTGTAGGAAAATCCTGAGATCTCTTCCGGATCGGTTCTCTTCTAAAGTCACCACCATTGAAGAGTGTAGGGATCTTAATACCATGAAAGTTGAAGAACTCATAGGTTCCCTACAAACCTTTGAGCTAGGCTTTAAAGCCCCCTCTAGAAGGAAAAACATCGCCTTCAAGTCCTCTCACAGACACAAGAAAATCAAAAGTGAGACGGAGGATGATAGCGATGATGAGGATGATGAGGAAGAACAATTGAACAAAAAATTTAAGAGATTCCTCAAATTTGATAGAGGGAATAGCCGTGACAAGAAGGACAAGAAGGGTGATAAACGTACAGGAAAATCATCCATACCTTCATCCGTCCGTTGTTACGGCTGCGGTCGTCGTGGCCATATTGCCCCGGAATGTCCGGAAGGGCCTAAACCGAAAGGTAAAAAGGCCATGGCTGCTACTTTGGATGATACGGAGGAGTCCGAATCTGATGATGAGAGCCAACATAAAGATCTTGCTCTCTCGGCCTCCATCACGACCCCTTTACCAGATTATCTAAGAGGGGATCCCAACCGCTATCCCTTCTAGGTGAAGGAGGAGTTCCCAACACCTCACCTCATGCTACATTTTATGAGGGTGTTGTGGAATTTTGCTACCCTTTGGCTTTTTAATCTTAACATGGTTAGTGAGGGTAGCTAGTTATGTTTTTATGGGCAAATCAGAGGATCCCAGCCTCAATCGTCCAATTTTTGATGATTTAGCCTTGCTTTTAATTAATATATTTGCTTGCTGGATTGTCATCCTGCTTAGATTAGCTAATCATCTTGAGTTTTATGCTTCATGTATGCTAATCTTTGCCTAGTATTGGTCTTGATATACCACTAGGGGAGGTTGGTTGATTGGACTATAAGTCCTTTGTGCTTCATTGCAAATGTATGTCCTTGACCAATATTACATGGTTAACTATGCTTAGATAGTATATCTTCTTGTTAATCATGTTTCTTAGCATGCTCCATGTATTAATGATTCATGCACCCTACACTCTCCGTTTTAGCATGTGCCTATAGTTATAACTGCGACACACTATCTTCTCTTACCTTAACCTTATTGGCATATCATTAAGGGGGAGAGAATAGTTTGTCAATTGCTAACAAAAAGGGGGAGAAAGATCAAATCCCACCAAAACTAGTTTGCTATGTTTTGTGATGCAGGGATTGACAGGTTGTGGGGGAGCAAACTGAAGTGGAGCAGCATAGTTTAGACATGTCAAGAGTCCTGTAATTTATGCTTTATCAATGTAATATCTTGAACATGTAATTTGTTTGTTTTGGTAGGTTAAGTTTTTGTAAGTAATTGACAAAGGGGGAGATTGTTAGTGCACTTTTTCGTGGCATACTAGTGCACCTTGTTTGTCAATCACTTACAGCAGTGAGTCTAGAGTCAGTTGAACCCAAAGAAGATGAAGAAAGAAGACTCAAGACGTCCAGCCGCATCTAGGAAGAAGATTCAGGTAAATGAGATGCCTTGGTGCCTTAACCTCGACCAAAACCTATCCCCTTTGTATCCTTGATGACCTTGACCATATTTAGAACCCTTTAGGCATCATAGATAGGCCCTAGGTGTCCCATTTGTACACCCTAACCTTGGCCTTGAACTACATGCTGAAGAAACACATGTATCAGCAAATACATTGGGGTCCCAGGCTGGTCCGACCGGTCAAGACCGGTCGGCCAGCATCCCTGCTGGATGTACAAAGGCCAGCCGACCGGTCAGGACCGGTCGGCCTTCACAAATGAAGGTATACAGCAAGGTGGGCCGACCGGTCATGACCGGTCGGCCAGTGTTGGCTTCCATGCATGTTTCAGCCATCCAGCAAAGGGGGCTGACCGGTCATGACTGGTCGGCCAGTATGGCTTAGGCTGTCCAGTGAGGGGGTCCGACCGGTCATGACCGGTCGGCCCATATATGTGGCCTATACACTTGAGGTTCTTCAGCAGGGGAGTCCGACCGGTCATGACCGGTCGGGTCAGGCCGTTTTATGGCCGTTTTATGACCGTTGGAGCCTCTTTTCTATAAATATGGAGCTCCATTCTTGGGTCATTGAGAGAAGTTTTTGAGAGCCCATTCCATACTCATCTTATACATCATTTGGGGCCTCAAAGAGGAGGTTTTCAAGTCATATCCCTTGTGTTTCAAACACAAGTATGGGCATTCAAATGCTATCAAGAGATGACTTGATTCCTCTCTCAAGTCTAGAGGTGTGACACTATTCCACATAGGTATATCCTTTGTCCAAGACCTCTAGAAGACTCTCTAGGTGAATCTCCTAGTTGGAACAACCTACACATCCCATGTATGAGATTCACCCATCCTCCTAGCACCTTGGGCTTTTCAAGGCATCGCATGCAAGGTGTTTGATCGAATGTGGCTGAGGCATTGGCAACGCAACGGCGGCACGATCGAGGGAGCAAAGGGAAGCTGATTGAAGCACGGGAGAGCCAAGATCAAGCAACCCAATACGGCGCTAAACAAGGGGCTCATCCGACAAGTAAGTTGTCTCATTTGAGAGTCCATTTTAGAGTTTGTTTGTCAACTCGCCTTAGGGACGTTAGCCGTTCCTTGGCCCGTCAGCCGGGCCTAAACTAAGTCTCCAAGGGGGAGCCTCCGACACGGGAGTAAACGTGCGATAAGGTTGAGAGTTAGCCTATGTCTGAAACTCCGGATACGGTTGAGAGGTGAACCGATAAAACCTCCGTGTAAAGGTTGAGAGGTGAACCTCATTTAAAACCTCCGATAGTGAATGCCGGTGTGCTCAAAGGGGTTGAGTACTTGAACCGGGAGTGGAGTAGACACGTAGTCGAACCACTATACATCCTTGTGTTTGTGATTGTTATTGAGCACATTGATATCTTTGCATTGTTAGTTTAATTGCTTAATAATGAATGATTGATATGAATGCATGCTAGGCACTTTTTAGGCATCCTTGCACAAGATGTACCTTCACTACTTGTGTAGACTTGAGCTCATTGATCCAATCTCATAAGTCTACACAAGGTGCATAGGTTAGTAGCTTAATTAGTTGAACCATTTTCTTACCTATGCATGCTTAGACTAGGATTGGTTATTGCTTAACTCTTGCTAGTCTTGTGATTGGACCCACCAAGGCTTGGAAGCCAAGGTGTTCTTGCTTACCTAGCTTAAACTTGTTGAATTGCATAAGTAGGCGAAAAGAATTTTAAAAAGGTCCTATTCCCCCCCCTTCTAGGTCCATAGACATATCTCCGAGTATCTCTACAAGCGGTAAAACCGCACTTTCATCTATCTCCACGAGGGTATGGTCACTATGACCCCCCGGATTGAATGTCTACTCTTGGTAGAATTAAAGTCTCAATCGATAGATCAGTCTATCTCCATGAGGGTATTGTCATCACGACCCCCCGGATTAAATATAGATCATTATTGCTGACTTAAATATGAAGGTATCTAAAGCATAATGAAAGCAGAAACAAAGCAAAGGCAAGCAAAGGACAAATATCATCATCAAAAGGTGTTTCTTTTTCATTAACGAGTAATTGTTTACAAAAATTTGATCACGAGTACAAAAGATACAGGAGAGGTAAATTAATCTCTTGGAGGAGGAGCCGCACTCTCGACTTCAGGGCCCGCATCGGGAACCCCTCCAACTTGAGTGACTTCGGTCACCTTGTTCTCGGCGGCTGGTTGCTCTTCCGCAGCTATGATGGTCACGACCCGTTCGAATTCTCCCATGTCGAAAGATGGGATCATCCGCCGCACTACTCTTAGTGCGAAGTCGCGACTAGCATCGTATGACTCGTATCTTTCTTCGTCATACAGCGGCGAAGTTCGAAACTCGGTGATGGCCCGAGTTCCTTCTTCAGAGAGCATTTTGACAAGGGCGACCCTCTCCTCGTCCCAATGGATCGAGTCGTCCTTGAGCTGCGCGAGAGTGGAGCGCTCTTTATCCAGACTCTCGCTAACTTCCTTGAGCTGCGACCTGGCCTCCGCGAGCCGCTCCTCCAGCGAGATCTTGTCTTGACGGAAGATCTCCCTCCCTCTCTCTGCTTTCTCCTTCAACTCTGCGAGCTTGGCGAAGTTGGAGTCCAAAGCCTGATACCTATTGGTCAGGACTTGGACTTTCTCTATAAGGATCTTCTTCTCCTCATCTCTCTTTGAGATCAGCGCCTCGCGGGACTTGAGGAGCTGATCCCTTCCTTGGACCGCCTTCTCCAAAGCAATCCTCTTCCCGTCCGCCTCATCAATCACGCGACGGGCGGCAACAATATCACGCCTCGTCCGCAAGATGAGGTCCAAGCTCTGCAGAATGGAAGATAGTGAGATAAATACTTGGAAACAAAAAGGATAGCAAGTTAAACAAAAAACCATGTTACCTGAACCATCCTCACTCCCGCCTCGAGGAAGAGGTTTTCAGGGCTTGGCTTGGGAGGGTGCCGAAGGTTTGGGGGGAGATGTTGTCGAAGAGAAATTTGCATATAGGATGGAGGTGGTGAGGGACAGTGAATGATCCACTGCCAGACGCCTGGGTAAAGACCAGCCCCGCCGTGCTCGTGACGGGGGCGGCAACCAACTCACCAGCAGGAGCCACATCACGAGTAGGAGCCGACTCCCGATGTCCTGTCGGCTCACGAGTTTCTTCGGCTGGGGGGCAGCTGGACCCTGCTCCATCATTCCTTGGGGACTTGTTAGTAATATTAATCACTGGTGGTCCAGGTGCGACCACCAGCGAAGGAATGACGGGCACAAGAGCTGCTGACGCCCCCACCGTGCTCGCGAGATGGGTGGATTGGTCGGCACCCTTACGAGTGGATGGTCGGGAAGGATCGGCAGATGATTTCTTCTGCCTTTTCGGATTCGTGCCTTTGAGTCGAGGTAGCAGACCCCTCTTCTCTCCAGCCTTCGTCATCGCGATCTCCTCGTCGGGTATTAGCCCTGCCGCTGCGAGTTGCGAGGAGGATAAACAAGCTTCGATATGCCGGTCGCGAGCAGACAGCTTGTATACGTTCACGATCTTTTCGTGAATTCCTCCCTTCAAATTTGGCTTCGTCAAAGCCGGGATACCTGCGAGCACAAACGGGAGTTAAAAAACAAAAAAAAAACTCTAAGTCTGACTGGAGAAAAAATGTACAATGTGGAACCGTGCCTACCTTCACAGAAAATACGATTCACTCCTGGGCCCCTGGAGGAAGCAGACTCCCAGTTCCCGGAAGCGTAGAACCAGCGTTTCCTCCAGCCGGGATAATTCGAAGAGGACTTCCCCAGCATGAAATTATCCCGGTGCCAATAGCAGAGGTAGTACCAGCCTTCGCTAGAGGGCGCCTTCTTCAAACGGAACATACGGAGGAACTCTTCAGTTGTGAGCTCCCCGTTGCCGGCCTGAGCCCAGAGGGCGAATGAGCTCAGAACCACCCTCCATCCATTCACGATGAGTTGCCCAGGGGCAATCTTATAACACCGGAGAATATCGCGGACGAAGGGATGGAGAGGAAGGCGTACCCCCAGAATGAGTTGGTACTCATAAAAGGCCACGCACCCTGGGGGAGGGGAATCCGGTGTCTCTCCATCTCCGGGTAACCGGAGAACGATTGAGTCGAGGATTAAATATCTCTCCCGTAGCTCAAGCAGCCGGTCCTCCGATAAAATGGAGGGATACCCGGATGCTGTGTATCTGCCTGCCGGAACCCTCGCGTTACTAGAGGCAGAGGATTCCGGGGTAGCATCTCCCAGGGGGACGGTGGTCTCATCAGAGTCTCCAGCCACGAGAGTGTTAAAGAAGAAAAAAGAAGGAAAAAGAATGTACCAAGTACGAGAGAAGGAAGGGGAAGGACACCAGAATACCAGTGAGGAAGATGACTGAAGGAAGAATTTCTTTTTTTGAAAACTTCTGTGAAAAATCGGAGATATGGCCGACTCCATATATTTATAGGCAATCATTCCACCGTATATGGTGACACGTGGCTGCTTTTCGTTCCGCACTACAGTCGAGCAGCCACGCCCATTAATTTCCTAGACACGTAGTGAGCGCCTCTTCATTTCCTGACTGCGGAAAGGGTGCGAAAGGCTGGCGCTCATTAATTCCAGCCCAATCATGTATGGCTTCTTTCTCGATAAAGGTACCAGGCGGTTACGCATGACAGTGAATAAATCCTTCCCTTAGAATTCTTGGCGGTAAGGACTTGGGGGGCATCTATTATAGTCAAAATAGCGGAGATCAGCTATTCGCGGCTCGATATTCTCACGATGTCCTCATCCTGCGAGCACATTTATTCGACTCTCGAGATCATCTGCTCGCGGATCGCATATTGGATAAATACGGAACACAGTTACCGAGGCTTCGAGCTCTTATGGTCAATGGTCGAATATTACAAGGCAAGAAATTTCCTTTTCGACCTGCGAGCAGTCCTTCTCGCAAGTTGTTAAAAGGAGTCACATATCAATATGCGAGCACCTGGTCTCGCGAGCATCTTCCGTCTTGCGAGCAGCTTTTATTGATGATCGGCGATGACATCCCTCAGCCTTTAGTACCAGCAGCCCGTATAGGCCGATTTTGGGCTTATCTTCGTCTATGGCTCCGAGTTTCAAGGGATCGTTATCAAGAAACGTAATTGACCAGATGAGTAATTGGATTAGATTATTCCTTTATCTGAGGATAAGCAGAATAAGCATCTTATCCTATGAAATCAGTAGATGATCTCGGTATGTTACGTAACAGAATGGGACATTCAGATCGATATAAATAGATGGTTTCATCAATGAGAAGGTACACAATACTCAATCCCTAATCTCCGTCGTTTATTGGTTCTCCTTCCTTACCCTATCTAACTTAGGCATCGGAGGGCCAACGGCTGGACGCCGGCCACCCTTAGTTATTTTTCTGTCCCCTTTCAGGTCCAAAGAGAAAATTCGCTTGGAGGGAAGGTGAACCTTCCGGAGGATCCTGTTACAAAATTCGACGTAAACAGAGGATGAGGTTCGTCTTCCAAAAATGGGTTCTCTTATCTTCTGTAAAAGGACTTTTCAATATAAATCGGATAATGTAAATCAAATAAAAAAAGGGAATACTTACAATCGGTCACTTGGAATAAACTGTAGTTCACTTTTTGGAACTGATTATGCTATCAAACTAAGTCTAGCGTATGAGCGTAAACTTTTGTTACTATTACCACTACTGCTACTGGATTCTAGCTATGAACTTTCTTTCATGGGAACTAATTCCAAACGAGAAAAAGACTAGATTAATGAAAGATAAGATAGATTGCACTAGGAAGTGTGGATAACAGGATAAAAGGAAATATGATAATTTGAGATATTTGATTTGGTTTGGTTAGTGTTGGATCTTAAGTTCGGCCTTCCTCCTTGCTATTTATAACATTTATTACATAACTCTTCGATTCTCCCGGCGATTGATCTTCTAGACTTTCATTTTTCATTACTTCCTTTTATTACCATCTTTTGTAACTGACTTGGGATCACCACAAAATTAGCTATGACTCTTATAACTCTCTTTGTTTACTCTCTTTGTTTCTCCGCTTCATAATGCTTTGTAATCATACGCGTACTCATATGGCTGACTCTTTTACATCTATTAGAGATATAACAAATATCAGGTTGAACGGCCCTGAAGAAGTTTTTAATGGTAGCCGTTGAATCACCACTTTCCCCGTGGTGTTGTTCAGCTGAGTTTCCATGTGACTCATTTTTAGCTCATGCCCAAAAATGAGCCGACAAAAATGGATAGACGGCATGGATAAAACACAAACATATTGGTGGGACTCAGAGAGCATCGTCTCATTAGTGGCAGCGTCCGTATGCCGCGTCCCACCGAAGCCCAGTTCACAACTAAAAAGGTTTCGGAGCAATTTGACATTGTTCCTATTGGTGTGGCTTATCTGGTTTTTTTATTTACCTGATCTTACGCATCCAAAGGAACACAAGGTTTCTCGCCTGATGAACGGATTGGATCTCGCATATACAACATGGTGGCCCCCACAGAGCCTTTGCTTTTTACGCTCGGCCTAAAACAGGTTTGGTAGACGATTCCGGTCCCCCTTACCTATATGTATATTTCCCGTTCTTCCTTGCTCTCTCGTGCCATCTCTCCTCTCCGAACGAACGAAAGCGAGGAAAATCAGAAGAGGTATGAAAATCAATTTTACTGTCATCGATTTTATGTCATTTTTTAAAATTCTGTTCTTACATACTAAGGATCGTAGCATTCGATTTCAGCAGCCTTTTTTATATTTTTATTTTTATATTTTAAGGAATGAAATCTCAGAAATTAGGGTTTGAAGTTGCCAGCATCGACTGGTGGAATTTACCACATTATTTTAATAATTTTATGAGATTTCTCGAATCAAGGTTCGGAGGTGCCGTACTTGAAAGGACAGAATTTACGATTTTTTGTTTTTGTTTTTTTTGTTTTGTTTTTTTTTTTTTTTAAGTTCCTCAAGTCATGGATTGCTTGAATGTGGGAGTTTTATGAATTTTTCGAAAGCTGTGGTTTTAGTAATATCTATGGAATTGGGATTTTAAGCTGCCTAAATTAAGTGTTAGAATTTCTGAAATCTTGGATTTTTTTTTATTATTTTGAAATCATCATCATCTAACCCTTATGCCAAGTAATTGGGGTCGGCTGCATGAATCCTTTTCCGACGTTCCACTTTATCAAGGGCCATATCTTCAGTTAGACCATAGGTCATCAAGTCTTTTCTTGCTACCTCCTTCCACATCCTTTTGGGCCTTCCCCCTGCCCTTCAACTTCTACCAACCCACTCCTAACTGGCATGGTTCTTGGTCTCTGTTGCACATGAACAAACCATCTAAGTCTACTATCCCTCATCTTATTTCATATTGGTGCTACTCTTAAGTTCCTTATAATGCATTCATTTCTATTTCTACCCTTCCTTATCTGGCAACTCATCCATCTCAACATGCTCATTTCAACTACATTCATCATATGAACATGTTGGTTCTGCCCAACATTCAATTCCAGAAAGCATGGCGGTCTTATAGCTATCCTGTAGAATTTCCCTTTTGGTTTGAGTGGTACATGATGATTACATAAAATTCCAGAGGCTCATCTTCATTTCTTCCACCCAGCTTGAATTCTATGGGCAACATCCTTCTCAATGACTCCACTCATGAATTATTGAGAACTGACTTGTCTCTCCACTAGAGGTCCTCAATTTTTTTTTTTTTTTGAAATATGAGGTTTTAAGGTTTGAAGGCACATGTGAGATTTGTTAAAGTTCTTGAAATCATGATTTTGTCAGTCTTTCAATTGGGCATTGATGGTGCTGAATTGGTCGTTGGAATTTGTGAAATATCTCTGAGTTTTGGACTTCCATGAATAAATGACTGTGAAATTTCTGAAATTAGGGCTCTGAACAAAATATCTAGAATTTTGTTGCGAAGGTGCTCGCCTTGAGTGATGAAAATGTATGAAGTTTATGGAATTGTTGCTTTCCAAGGAAATATCAGGAATTATGTTGTTTTTAAAGGTGTGGGATTTGTATGATGGAAATTTCATGAAATTCCTGGAATGAGTGATATTGGAATGGCTGACCATGCTATGCTTTCCTCACCATTTAGTAATGACAGCTTCTAATCCATAGTGTGCTTGGCACACTTGTTTGCTGATCCAGATTGTCCTAACCTGGAACGCATTGCATATGGAGCTTAGCCTGAAAATATCACTAATGGGACAATTCTAACCTTCCAGTTGGTTGCCTTCAAATGAATGGTTAAAAAGAAACTGATCAACAGTTGACAACCTAACATTCAGCCAGTGTATCACCATAAATGATCTCTCTCTCTCTCTCTCTCTCTCTCTCTCTCTCTCTCTCTCTCTCTATGTAATGTCCATATAAATTTTGTAGTGATCAGCAAGAACAGTTATCAAGATAATTGCTTTTTACTCATTCGAAGAAGATAACAGTTTACTGCCCATGATTTCTTGACGAAAAATTTCCATACTTAAATTCCTTTAGGAAAGACTTCAGTGCCACATTAGCAGCCTCTGTTTTAAAAGCAGCTGCATCAAGTCTCTAGGCAGAAAAATAGCTCGAGAGTGGGCCTGCGGTTTAATTACATGAGGATTAAGCCTCAGCCTCGACGTGTACGCTTCATGCAAAGAGGCCTTTTATTTATTTTTCTTTGATTTTTCAGATACTTTTGCTCTTAGTTCCATGTATGGGTGGCCACGGGTGGGGTTTGCCATAGTTGATCCATGTTAGTGGTAAAACAAACTACGAGGGTGGGAGCATGCATGGGTCCCATGTTGATGCAACCAGTTCTCCAAGCTTGCATCTCTTTCACAACATGATATAGTAGCGTGCTATTGTAATGTCATGGTTGCATGCTACAATAGCATACTACAGTATCATTGAAGTGCTTTAGCATGATAATGTTGGCAATTAGGTGTTATTAGGGGTATTTTATTAGTTATTCTCTCATGTTTATTTAGGTAAGTCCAGATGTGTTTCGTAGTTTAGAGATATTAGAAGTCTTTCCTTTAATTACTATTTATTAATTCTAGAAGTACAGATTGATGTCTTTAGGAAGGATCATGGTTTTAAATAATGGTTACAATTCAGCTGTATCATAATGTATTGGCCACCCACATTGCACAATGGGGACAAACTGGTCTATTACATAAAAAATGGGTGGTACCACCCATGTCAGCCAATACAGCCATGAAGCCCTTATCTTGAAATTTTTTATTTTCAACTGTTCTCCTTTTTTCACTTCTTCATTTCGACTATGGAGGAAGTTTTCATTTCCAGAAAAAAAAAAAAACTATGGCGGAGGTTTAGAAACTTATTGTAGACTAGATCTAGGCCTATTTTCAGTATCGAAACGCAATAGTTGAGTGGGATATGATAAATCAAAGCGGAATGGACCATTTTTGGGAATATCAAAAGGGGTAAACCATTACTCCTTTTTTTTTCATCTTCTTTTGTTGTAATTTTATATAATGGGCACCAAATCATGCTTTATTTGTATGCCACTAGGGACTATTTTGTTGACTTTCGATAGATCAAGCTGACAAACAACATTCTTATCAAAGAATTGTTTGATATACCATTGAGTACATGTTAAAAATACATAAATGGATAAATTTTGGTGTTTTTCTTTTCCTATTTCTTTGAATATACCTCTTTCTTTTCATTTTCTCCCTTTCTTTCGCAAACCCTAAGGCCCAAAATATGGCTGATTCTCGCCCTAGACATGTTGATTTTTCCCAAATCTCCACCTTTTTTTTGTTGTAAAAATGAGACCCTTACACATCAAAATGTCATATAAATTGAGCCTAAATCCAACTGATTTGCGGCCATCTCCTTTTGGAATGACACCAAGGCAAAGATTCAAGTGGATCCACCGATCCCCTCTATAAAGGGCCCCAAAAGCCTCTATTTTGACATGACACTCAAAGCTTCTATGAAATTATCAACATCATACTCTTCTCCTTATTTTTTCTATTTTCTTAGTTCTCTCCTAGCCCTAGCCAGAACAGGTCCTCTAGGGTGAGGGCTAGGGCCGGGTCCTCTTTAGCCATTATGGGCCTAGGTTGGGCTAGGCTAGGGCTAGGGCTAGGGCTAGTGTTAGAGCTCTAGGGTTGGGCAAGAGCCAAGCTCAGCCTGGCCCATTCTACCCCTATCCATAACAAAGACAATTCATGATCTTTAAAAAGAAAAAAATAATCTTTGATTTAAACTTTAGTGGTTAATTTCTGAACAAAGTATAGATTTTAAATCCACTTGAAACAAGTTGTTTTCATCCTCCTTGATGAAAATGTTGTCGAAAATCACTTACAGATCGTCTGTTGAGTCTACACAGTGGTATCAGAGACATGATATGATACTACATCATCTTACATAACTACTCCGTGTAAATGGGATTATGATAAATGAAAAATGCAATACAACATCTACAAAATGTGGGTAATAATTTTGAAAATGCTTAGTCAAATTTATGCACATAAGTCTGATTCATTTCTCACCCGATGAGATGGGCGAATGTCAACACAGTCGTATCGAACTGTGTCCGTCTCTATTATTTGAATTATTTACAAGTGCATAGTATATTAATTTGAGACAGGCTTGTCAATACATACACTGCACATTTAAAGTTTCACCGTAGATTCTCCTAGTACAACACATAATGGAGACAGACATATACGAAGCAAGATTAGAAAGCCGTGGAATACAATGTGGGGAAATATCATGTTAAGTATCAATTACCATTTATAAAAGCAGGAGAAGTTCTAAAAGACAGATATACATTTTCATGAAGATGCAGAATAAAGAGTACTACATATAATCAAATGAGGCCCTGTAAGGAGACAAATGCAGCGAATGCTAATCTGAAATGCAACTCTCATATACAATGTAGGACCCTGAGCCATGTAGAATGTATAGATGAATCTGTTCCCACCAGGCACCATCACATGGCAAGGTTAAGCACATGCAAATGTAGCCACTTTGAAGTTGAACTTGGACTATTCTGCTGAAGTGAACATGTAAATCTTCGATCATCTTAGAGATAGGGGATAAAGCATGAATGATTGTATTTTACGAGCTATACAGAGAAAGAGATGCAACTTTGCACCCATGATTAGATAGAATGAAGCTTCGTATGTTTCACCCATACAAATGCCCGACAAAGAAGCGTTGCAA
This sequence comes from Liriodendron chinense, assembly GCA_003013855.2. NCBI lineage: Eukaryota > Viridiplantae > Streptophyta > Magnoliopsida > Magnoliales > Magnoliaceae > Liriodendron > Liriodendron chinense. Next base: position 8,605,794 of record ML058429.1, read on the forward strand.
ATATGTATTCGTCTACCCAACACATCCTTTTAATTTGTAAGGAGAACTCGAGTAGGAAGTGTGCCCACTAACTCATAGATGACATGCAAATGCTATGTTGCACAGTATATGTAAGTGCTTATTTTACCAGAGATGCAAAATACCAATAAAATGGTAGAAAGGAATGAGGTGGGGATATCAGACAAATGTACTTATAGTAGCAGTGGAAATCATTTTTCACTGGTTTAAATCGTCCTTGTCATTAACTGATCATCTCTATATACAAAGAGATGAACCCCTATGAACAACTTCAGGTATACACTATATCAGAAGACTGCTTATAACACATGCAGATTAGCAGGCCAATTCGAAGAACCAGCGGAGACATTAAAACACATACTTCTCTCCAATAAGGAACAGCCTTTTCACCCTGAAAGGGCAGACGAAGGTGCATGCAATGCGTGATTATCGTTTTATCAGAGAGACAGATATCTGCATCATTGGCCATCCTGCTTGAATGTGGTGACCTAGGATATCAGATTTCCCGTCAGATTACCTAAGATGAAGCATCTTTCATAAACCCATTTGAGTACGATAGTGAAATTAGCAGGTATCCCTTCCATTATAGCATATTAGTGCTTCTCTAATCAACATTAAAAGTACTTATTTGTAGAAGATTAACAAGTATAACAGAGGATTAGGGGAAAGTGCACAAGGTTAGGGTTTGCATGCAAGGAAAATCATCTAGACAGGTGCATGCATCCGCTCCAAACTTTGGATGTGAAATGAAGTCATAGTTGAATGTTGTCCTAGACGTGGAAGAGCAGAGCTTGCTGACAGCAAGCTGCATGCAGATGGAACCAGGACCGGGAGAGTGGAAATTGAGGAGGATGTGTTGTTAGCTGCTTTTGAATGCTGCATGTTGGAGAGTGGTAATATATAGGGGGATTCTGACTTGAAGGGGCTGAAGCTTCCCAAGTGACAGAGGGACGACACTCTCTGTGGAGGCTGATTACTCAAATCTGCAACTGATGCATGCACTGGCAATGGGAAGTCACACACAGTGATGGTGATGAGGACACAAGACCTTTTAAAATCTACCAACGAAGAAAGCGCACACCACAAGTATCTTCCTTATGGTTAGGCGATTATTGAGGAGTTGAAGACCCTACACACATGGTTTGACACATAGAAGGCCCCATATTAGGATGACGAGTGTAGAATGAAGAAGACCTTCGGGCGCCCGATCGAACGCTTGATCACTGCCTTCGGGTGCCCAATCGGACGCCCGATCGAACGCTTGATCACTGCCTTCGGGTGCCCGATCGGACGCCCGAACATAGTCTGCCGAGCATCCGAAACTCTCTGGACGTTTTTGGACGTCTTCGGGCGCCTAATTGGGTGCCCGACCGAGCACCCAAACTCTCGCGCGAACTTTTTTTTTTTGTTTTTGTTTTATTTTATGAACTTTTCAAGGGTATTTTAGTTTTAGTTAATTTCTATTGCTTATTTAAGTGGGCTAAGCCCTAAACTCGAAATTACTTGTTGATTAATGAAAAAAGAGCAAACCTTTGGTTGCATCCTTCCTCTCTCCTCTCTCAAGGTGCTTATTCCTTTTCCTTGATCTCATTTTTCTCTTTTCTTCTCGTGTCCCTCCAACTTCTTCCAGGTATTTCATCTTCTATTCTTTCTAAACCTCTGTTTTGTTTATTCCCTGTGATCTAAATTTGAGTATTGATCCAAACCCTAATTCCTCGTATTTTCAAATCCCTAATCCGAGAAACCTTTTGATTCCTCGGACTAGTGAGTCCCATTGATCGATTGAGTTAAGAACATACAAGATCGGGAGGTTCCATCCCTCGCCAGATCCAACCATAGTAATAATTGAATCTCATATTTCATGGTTGTGATGAATGGCCCACTCCATTGCATGTCTCCTTGTGATTTTCTTAGTTTATGATGATTGATGCTAGATTTTTAGATTATCATTGTCTTTTATTTCCGCTGATTTAATTGTGTTCATGAGCATGCATCATAATTAGGGCATCCTACATCAGATGGTATGACTTTTTTTTTTTTGGGAAGGTAGCACTACCAAAGATTGAACTCTGGATCACTCACACGCACTACACTTTCTCCAACACCTCATCTAACGAGTAAGAGAAGGTGAGTCACCTTCCGCTGTCAATCGGAGGTGGAAAGTGGGTGTTTAGATGGCGGAAGTTGGTGGTTATGGGATATGGGGATGGTGGCAGACGGCTAGGGAGATGACGTCATTAGAGCTGGCAACGAAGGAGATCTTTATGGTTTTCGTTGGGAGGGAGGGTTTTTCCATGTATGGGGAGAGGGGCCTTATGAAGATGCGCTTGTAGGTGTATTCTCTTTGGTGATCTGCAGGATCACATATAATATGAACGGTCATTTCTCATTAGCCGTATCTCTGCTGAATTTGGAGAGATGAATTCCATCGTAAATATAACAATCCTCTGACACGAATTCAGCTGTTAAAATCCTCCTCATTTCACTTCAAACAGCGGTAGAGAGACATTATTGTCTCTTTACATTACATTACTGAGGTAATCGGCGAAACAAACAGGCCCTAAGTGTAACTTTTTGTTGCAACTCCAATACAGTGTGCAGTTAACACTTGAAAGTTTACTTTTTTTGCAACTCCAATACATACAGACTACACTTGAAGGTGCAAAATTCGAGAGTGCTAGAAGCTGATTTGTAATACTCTCTATTTGGAATTCTAAATTGGGCTCTGTGTTAGAAACTGAATATGGGAGAAGATTGGAAGGATGCAAATCTTTTACGCGTTCCATCCTAGACACTTCATGAGTCCCATCCGATCATGCATGTTCAATCTTAATATTACCATGTCAGGTTTTTGTTTTTTAAATAATGTAGGTGGCAGAGGCAAATTCCTTAATTGGTGCTATTATTATGTTCTTTAGAGAATATTATCCATTGCCTCAATCAAATCTCATAAGAAATTATTTGAATCCTATGCTAGGATCCTTTTCCTCATTGTGATTGACTCCTCCCCATTTGAATCTTATTATCTTTTAATCTTTTTCTTCAACCAACAGAGGACACTGTTGGACTAACTTGTGGCTTATTGGACGTTGTTTTTGGAGCATATCTCTTTCCTTTGGAAGCAACAGTTCTATTTACTTTTAATACTAAACTAACTTAATTTGTTATGATTGAAGGAATAATGATTAAGCTTTTTAAAGTGAAAGAAAAGCAGAGAGAAACTGCCGAAACTGCAAATGGAAGGGGACCTGTCAAGAAGCAAAGTGCTGGGGAATTACGTCTACATAAAGGTTTGTTCTTTTTAAAGAGAAGGTCTCAAGTCCAACTGGTTGGATCACAATTTATGGCCCACCCAGTGAATAACTTCCCTTTGATCATGTATGTGCAACATCCAACCCTTCCAATAGGTTGGGCTGACTATGAGGATCATTTTATCCAAAAGTCAGCCCAATCCATTCATCAGGTGGATCATACCATAGGTGTCTCGCCTGCTAGCCCAACTGGAAGATGCCTAGGCGTTTCAACAGCATGTCTCAGGTTCGAGTGCTAAGGAGACGCACTAACCCCACTAGTGGGTGGGTGCATCATGTGACTAACCAAGTGGGTGCGTTGCCCAGCTGACAGGGTGGGTGCGTTGCATGACTAATTTGAAAAAATAAATAAAAATAAAAATAAAAAAGGTGGATCATACCATAGAAAACGATTTCTAACCATTGATAAATAACGAAAATACAAGTGCGGTCCACACGATGAGGTGGCTGATTTTTATGCTAGTTAATTCTCATGGTCGGCACAGCCTATTGGAAGGGTTGGATGTTACATGCACATAATAGAATAGAAGTAATTGGCTGGGTGGACTATAAATTGTAGTCCAATCTGTTGGACTTGAGGCCTACTCCTTTTTAAATAACTCGGTTCCTTGCTTTATGTATATATAGGAGCAGTTCTTTGCCCTAGACTCTTTTTTTTTTTTTTTTAAAATTCTTGTGAAGAGGAGTTAATTGCTGAGTGGATTCATCTAATGAAGGAAGATTAGGGAACATCTGGACAAAAGGTTGCTTTTGTGGCAGCCCTCTCCTTGCTCTTTCCAATTTTCTCACACTCATATATACTTTTTTGCTTTCTTTTTTACTTTGTTGAGTAACTGCTTCCCTCCCTCTTGACTACATGCAAGTAACCACTTCGAGTCTCTGTAATCTGATGGACTGCTCAAAGGATGGTAATCTATGCAGGCACACACATCAACACAACACACATATGAGATCAATGCCCACATAATGTCAAGCCTTGCTTGTTAAGAGTGGAGTACAAATGCTGAATAACTTGGATCTTATACAAGCTTCCTATGTCCCTTGTGTTTTGCACCCATGCTATGTAGTTACAACTCCAACATGATATACAGATAAGGTCAATGCCCATTTTTGGGCCAGAGGTTGTTAAGAGGAGGATACTCATGCTAAACGACTTGGATCTTACTCAAACTTTCTACGATCGAGCACGTGTTGTCCATCCATGCATCGAGTGGTTCGCTGCTAGTTATATAGGGAACTGAAATCTACAGGCATCCTATTAGTAAAAAGTAAATAATAAATTATGCACACATCCCCAAGGACAGTGGCACCCTTTTCTCTCTGCTTTTGGTGTTGTGATAGTACAGGTTTGCTATATTCTAATACCAAAATTAGACGGGGAGGGTCCTCTATTAATCAGGGTGCAAATGGTGGCTCACAACCATATTTGTTTATATGCGTGATAATTTTTGAAAGGTAACTAAATTTTATTGAAAACAAATGGATAAGCTATTTGCAGAGCAGGGAGGAAGATGATGAGCAATTATCTTGCCCACTAAAATCAAGAACATCCCCACCAATATTCTTTGATTTGTACCCAATTACAGCCCTTGAATTTTTCAGACCCCTGCCCAAGTGATAATTAAAGTAATTATGTGCATTTTCCCTTTTTTTTTTTGAAAATTATATAAAATTTATATTGGCACCTAATCTTGCTTTCTACAATAACAATTTTATTGAGATATAATAGAAAATCTGTAAAGTAGACTAATTACAAGAAAGTCAATTAGCATTGTCATTTAATCAAAATGCCTTTGAAGAGGAGCATTTAGATGTGTTAATAGTATGGGAATTTTACAAAATACTACCTCATTAATATAGTATTTACATCCTGGTACCTTTTTCAAAAATGTTTTTAATAAGCTACACCAATAAATTAAGTAATTATCACTCGAGTACCTTCCGTTAGATTTCTTAACAGAAGTCTGGAGTCGGGTGATGTGAGCAAGGGGTTGGCTGCTCAGGTGGGCTCCACTGTGATGTTAATGTGAAATCCACCCCTACCATCGGATGTGTCACCCCATGTTAGGTTCAGGGCCCAAAAATTAGCCTCATGATCCATATATGAGGTGGACCACATGATTGGAAACACCTATATGGAAACGGTCATCCTCCAAACTATTTCCCTTGGTGTAGCCCACATGAATCACAAATGGACTTGCTTTTTTGGGTCATGGGCCTAAATTTTGGTGTGGCATCTAATGGTTGGAGTGGATTTCATATAATCATCATGGTTGTCCTTGTAAAAATCAAGGGCATACGTCTCTTCTAAGTTTCTAACTGCTTCCTTTGGCACGGCTCGGTTGAATTTCATGTTAGCCTAATTTTTTGGCCCTGGTCTAATGGTTAGAATGAATCTCACATACACATCAGGGTGGACCCCATAAAAAAAAGGGTGGATATCTTGTAAAATCCATTTTTCCCCTCATATCTTAGCAAAAATTTGGAATAGTTGGGAGATGGATGCCCACCATTGATTTTTTAAGGGGCCCATTGTGATGTGTATATGAAATCCACTTCGGTTTAGATAATTCCACGTTAGGCCTAGGGCCAAATCAAGCTGACCTGTTATTCAAGTGGGTCATACCAAAGGAAACCGTTGGGAGAGACAGATGTCCACCCTTGATTTTTACAGGGCCCTCTGTGATGATTATATAAAATCCACTCCCAACCACTAGATGCCACACCAAAATTTAGGCCTGGGGCTCGAAAATCAGACACATTTTGTGATTTAGGTGGGCCACACCAAGGGAGACATTTTGGAGGGTGAGTGTTGCCCTATACATTGTTTCCAATCTTGCAATCAACTTGAATCATGGATGGGGCTGATTTTTAGGTCCTAGGCCTAACATGGGGTGATTTGGGTGACACACCTGGTGGTCGGCATGGATTTCACATAAACATCATGGTGGGCCCACCCGATCAATCGACCCCTTATTCGCACAGCACCCCAACTTCTGTTAAGAAATCTAATGGAAGGTACTTGAGTGATAATTAATTAATGGGTAATCCATTCTAGGCGAGGCTAGATAGTTTGTAGATTTAAGACTTGAGGGAAACGTGGAGAGAGAACCATTGGAAAAGCACAACCGAGAGAAATACTTCCAGAGGGGAGAGGTACACAAGTGTCAAAAGGCACTAACGGTCACGTCGGAATTGCGGGAGGAGAAGATGAACAAGGAAAATGGGAAACGATTCTTATTAGGAAGGTAACTCAACAGAGGTATGGTAGGAGGGGAGCACCGATGCTATCAGAATATCTGACTCTACTTGTCAAGAGCTTCCTGCCAATCAACTTAGAAAGAGTTTTCGGTCAGGTGGGGATAGTCATGGAGGTTGTCATTCCTAGAGAAATTCTCCCAATCTTTGAGGTTCCGTTTTCGTTCGAATAGTTCCGAGAAGGAGCTCGAAAGGGTGATTCAGTTGTTGAATGGGGAAAGCTTTGGAGGTGTTAACCTAAGTGTACAGCAAGCACGGTATGGCCTAGAATGTAAGAACAGAGAAGGGGGGAACTGGAAGAAGTAAGGGAAGGTAGAAAACAAAATGAAGATAGTGACAAACCCAAGGGAAGTAGCATCGTTATCCCAGGGCCATGCTCCATCGTCTTTCAACTCGGAAGTAGGAAGGTCCTTCAAAGAGACAATGAAGAACTCCCCAAGCTAGGGGATAAAGGTCCTGAAGGTAGAGGATCTCACATCAGAGAAGTGGGTGTGGAAAGCGCTTATGAAGGAGGGGTTAGAAGTTTGTATTAACAACATGATCTTAGAGGACTCCCTGAGGACCTTTGAATTTTGCCTGGTTGCTTCAGTTAAACCGAATCTAAAGGAAGAGGAAATGGTGGTTTGGTTAACCAAAAACTGCAGGGGAATGGATGAAGAGGATATAGTGGTGAATAGTATCTAAGAGAATGCATCTTTAGTTTCTCTAAGTTGTTAAGAACATATGGACGTTGTGTTCTCCACTTGCAAAGAGTGTCGGGATGACTCTGCGAGAAGAGTTCAAAAATGGGAAGAATGGTCAATTTTTGTTTGGGAGGACCACTGATATCAAATATGGAATATTCTAATGGAATTCTGGATAGACGACACCTTTAACGAGATTGGAGCATAACATGTATCGGGTCTGCAGTTTGTAAGGTTGCGGATTAGGAAGAAGAAGCTCAAATCGTATCCGGAGTTGATCGGTTTAATAGTCGAGGAGGTGAAGGCGATGTTAAAGGTGGTCTAATAATAGGAGGAACATGCATCATCAGGTGGAGTATGCAAGATTCCGTCAATGGCAGTGGAAGGAAACATTGAAGAAGGTATGCAACAAAAATACTCTTGTGGAGTATCGAATGTTGAAATGATCCCATGCCTTGCTCTTATTGTTCTACCAAAAAGTAACGCGGTGAAGGAAGAGGAAAATCCGACACGTGTCGAAGAGAGCGGTAAAAAGCACGTCTCTTGTCACTGCATTAATGAGAGGGAGAGGTCCACGAACAGGTGGTTAATGCATGTGCGACAAGTGGCACAGCTCCTGCCATGACAATAAATAAGCAAGATTAAGATGGAGTGCGATGGGGAACGTGTCGTTCAAGAAAAGAAACCGAGTCTCTTAACTTGTGGATTTCCAGTCACATGCGGAGCTTCTTCCGATTTTCACACGATGTGAAAGTAACTTAATTCTTTCACACGTGTGCCAGCGCTAAACAGCTACAACTCGATTTCGAGCTACAGCCTACAAAAATAAGCAACAATCTGCAAGAGGAGAGGGAATCAGGAGTAAGGATAGTGCAGGAACTCCACTCCGAACGATTGAACTGTCTTCGATCCCCATGGAACTCCAAATGAAGTTCACCAGGGTGGTTATTGTGTTATTAGGGAAGGTGTACAGGAAGGCCTAGGGCAAGAAGGTATGGGGTCAGGTTTTGATGAGGACACAGTTCATCAACAAAGAGCTTCTCCAGATTGGCAAAGCTTTGTAGCCTCTCAACTAGTGTCCTACAGTGATTTCGACGACGATTCCTTCTCTACAGGCAACAATGATTAGGAAAAATCAAAACCCAAACATCTCGGTTCTGGTGATGACTGAGGTTAGCACTAATCTACATTAGGGGATTGATAACATGTGGCACTTTAGAGATGGAGGAACCTAACATGGTAACCCCGTTGGCAATTAAGCGATAGATGGTGGTGGTGGCAAATTGACAGTGTCTCTGGAGGAAATTAATGAGGTGACTGTATTTTGCGAGTTGCCTCAGTTTCAGAACAGAAAAATGTCTATGACCCAATGATGAGGTCACAAGACCATTTAAAGTCTATCAGCGAAGAAAACGCACACCACAAGCATCTTCCTTGTGGTTAGGCGACTATTGAGGAGTATTGAAGACCCTACACATGATTTGACACGTTGAAGGCCCAACATTGGGAAAGAACACGTGTAGGATGAAGAAGACCCAGGCGCCCGATCGGGCGCCCGAACTTTGCCTATCGAGCGCTCGATACTCACTGGAGATTTTCAGCCTACTTCGGGCGACCGATCGGGCGCACGACCGAGCGCCCGACCTTTTGCGCAATTTATTTTTTTATTCTGCTTTTTTGCTTAGTTTTTAGGGGTATTTTGGTAATTTTATGTTTTCTCATTGCTTATTTTAGTGGGCTAAGCCCTAAAAACGATATTAGTTTTTTATTAATGAATAAAACCTCTTTGGTTGCCTCTCTCCTCTCTATCTATCTCATGGAACTTCATTTTCTTGATCTTCTTCTTCTCTTTTCTACTTGTGCCCCTCCAACTTCTTCCAGGTAATCTATCTCCTTTATCATTATTCTTAATCCCTGTTTTGTTGAATTCTCCATGACCAAAATCTGAGAATTGATCTAAACCCTAAATCCTCAGATTTTTACATCCCTAATCCGAGAAACCTTACGATTCCTCGGACTAGTGATCCCCATTGATCGATTGGGTTAAGACCATGCAAGATCGGGAGGTTCCATCCCTCGCTGGATCCAACTCTAGCAATAATTGAACTTTACACTTCGTGGTTGTGATGAATGGCCCGCTCCATTGCATGCCTCCTTGTAATTTTCTTAGTTTATGATGATTGATGCTAGATTTTTAGATTATTATTGTCTTTTATTTCCGCCGAATTATGTGTTCATGAGCATGCATCATAATTAGAGCATCCTACGTCACCCAAGGTATGAAGCATATTAAACTGGTTACAGTGGAAATTGCGCGTTTAGTGGGGGTGACATTTGGCGATAGGCTCTGGAGGATTATGTGGCCCTGTTTGAATTTGTAGAAGAGAGAGGCAGACAACCAGTTCAACAGGGTACATTCGATAAAAATCAGAACAATGCATGGGAGATGGTTTGTTTGGAGAAGGTAAATCAACCTTTGGGTAATTTGGGTGTGGGCCATCTAGGATCAGTAAGTATCCAATGAAGCTAGTAAGTTGGTATGTGAGGGGGGTAGGGTGCCCGCAAAAGTCAGGTAAGGTTAAAGATATGTGCAAAATATTTAAAGTGCAGACAACCGATTGCAGCGTTTTAAGAAACCAAGTTACAGGGATAGACCAGAACATTGTTAACTCATTATAGTGGGGTCAGAAGAAAGGATGGGAAGCTTTAGATGCCACAGGTTCAGCAAGAGGTATTATGGTAGTTTGGGACACTAAAATTTGGTGTAAAGAGGACTATGGAGGGGGAAATATTCAATAGCTTTGCTATTTAAAGCAACCTCAAGTTTTCGATGGGCATTTTCAGCAGTTTTTAGGCCATGTTGAGCGACATTCCGATCTGAATTTTGGGAAGAATTGGACGTGTAGTAGAAAATGGTGCTTCCCAAGGTGCGTGGGAGAGGATTTCAACGTAGTTAGATATGTGCACGAGAAATCAAATGGGGTTGAGTAACTACTAGTATGCGAAACTTTTTAGATTGGATCCACATGAATGAGATGGTTGATTTACTTATGGGCGAGGTTAAATTTACATGGTCGAATGGACAAGCTAAGGTGATGAAGTCAAAGTTAGATCGATTCCTTTTTTCTCCAGATTGGGTGGAGAAATTGCCACTCATTCATCAAAGATGCCCGCCCAGGCTGGTATTTAATCATTGCCCGATATTGCTATAGATAGATGAAGAAGATTGAGGCCCTTGTCCTTTCTGATTTGAGCTATCCTGGTTAGAAGTAGAAGGGTTTGTGGATAAGGTGAGTGAGTGGTGGTCCTGGGGGTTGCAGGATTCGTGTTATTCCAAAAATTAAAGATGTTAAAGAAGAAATTTGTAAATGGAGGAAAAGGTTTTAGGGGGCCTAGAGGAGGAATCTACGAAAATACTACAAGAAATATGGATCCTTGATGTAAAAGAAGAGACAATAGAATTGTCAGAAGAGGAGAGAGCATGGCGGGAAGTACACTGTGTAAAATACAATGCTAGAATGAGAGAGGAAGAAATTAAATGGTACCAACGATCGTGGGCTCTTTGATTGAAAGAGGGTGATAAAAATACACAATTCTTTTATGCTATGGCAAGCGCTAGAGCAAGGCTTATCAAGATTAAGTCTCTCATGGTGAAAAGGGAAAGAATTGAAGGAAAGACAAAGGTACTTGCTTCTATAGTTGATTTCTACAGGAGGCTTTTATCAAAAGAAGATTGGGAAAGACCGTTGCTTGATAATTTGACTTTTGCCTCTATCTCATCACAAGCAGCGAACCTATTGGAAAAAGAATTCTTAGAGGAAGAAGTTAAACAAGCAAGGGAAGAATTGGGAAGTGATAAGGTTACCAGGCTGGATGGCTTTCTGATTGCGTTCTACTAAAGGTTTTGGGAGTTGGTAAAGAGAGACGTGTTTGATTTCATAAAGGAATTCTATGAGAAAGGATGTATTACATCAAAGTTAGGGGCTATATTCATAACGGTAATCCCCAAAAAAGTTGTCAAAAATCTACAAGACTTTAGACACACTGGCTTATTGGGAGGACCCATACAAGATATTGGCCAAAATGCTCGCTTCTAGATTTCGTGCGGTGTTAGGGGAAGTCATTTTAGACTCACAAGGGGCTTTTGTGAAAGAAAGACTGATAGTGGATAGATTTTTTTGCGGCAAACGAGTGCATTGATTCTTGTGATAGAAGGGGGAAAGGCCTTGTTTATAAGTAAGATATAAAAAAGCCTATGATTATGTGGATTGGGGCTGACTAGATTACATGATAACAAGGTTGGGATGCGGGGCTAAATGGCAATCCTCATGGTGTGCTGTAAAGGCCGTTACAAGGCTGTAAAGGTCATTACGTAAAGGTAACGGTGGCAACTGTTATACGTTACGGGGTCGTAAAGGCTGTAACGGCCGTTATGGAAAAAAATGACCCGTAAAGGCCGTTACAGCCTTCGTAACGACCCGTTACCCCCCCTTAAAGGCCCCATAATGGACTGTTATACTAGTTTTTTTCAAAATTTTTTCAATAATTAAAAAAGAGACTGTAATAGCCGTTATGGCCCCTGTAATGACCGTTACACCCCTTAGCATTAAAAGTAAGTGGTTGCCGTTACAGCCATCGTTACCGTTATGGAATTCCTTAATCTTGGATGCAGAAATGTGTGAGGTCGGCGAAATTCTTAATTCCGGTTAATGGATCCTTGAATGGTTTCTTTGCAGCTTCAAGAGATCTTCATCAAGGAGATCCTCTTTCCCCATACTTATTTGTTGTTATCATGGAGGCCTAAGCAAAATGATAGACAGAGGGGTTTAGCTGGGCTTGATGAAAGGTTTTTTAGAGTGGGCAACTCAGATTTCCAAGTCTCTTATTTGAAATACGCTAATGATACCTTGGTATTTTGTGAGGCAAATGTTCTAAATGTAAAAATCCTTTGACCGATTATTATAAGTTTTGAGGCGGTTTCGGGTTTAAAAGTTAATATTAGCAAGAGTGAGTTTTGGGGGTGGGGATTCATATGGAGGAGCTGAAGATGTATGCATATTTGAATGTAGAGAGGGCTCCTTTCCTACATCATATCTTGGCCTTCCGGTATGTGTGGGGAGATTGGGGAAACATCTTTGGGACAAAAGTGATCGAAAGGTTTAAGACGAGACTGTCTCAATGGAAAACTTGCATTTGTCTTTGGGTGGGAGAATAGCGTTGATTAAAACTTAGGTGGGATTTCCTATGGAAAAGAGCGGAAGATAAACACAAATTTGATCTCATGAACTGGGAAGAGGTATGCAAGCCTTGGGATCAGGGGGAGTGGGTTTTAGGAATTTGGAGGAAATGAATTTAGCACTATTAGGAAAATGGGTTTGGAGGTTCGGAGTAGAAGCGGTTCTCTTTGGTGTGGGGTTGGTGTGTAGAACATAGGGGGTGGCGGACTAAGTTGTCATCGTTGTATAGATCATCGTATCTATGGAAATCAGGGGCGTCAGTAAAACAAAAAAATTGGGAAGGGGTTGGGTTCATGTTGGGGGATGGGAAGAAGATTAGATTTTGGGAAGATACATAGGGGGGGGGGGGGGGGGGGGGGGGGGGGGGGGCAAAGGTTGAGCAGTCTTTTTCCACGATTGTCGGGGATTTCGGTTGAGGCGGATCTGAGGGTTGCTGGTTGTTTTTCCATTGTGGGAGAGAGTAATATGGGCTCCGCCATGTAGCCGTGTAGAAGGAACCTAGTAGATGAAGAAATTGCCAAATTTATTAGTTTGCTTGAGCTGCTTTAAAAGGTGATTCTGCTAATCTCACAAGCTGATTTGATGGTATGGTTAAAAGAAAAATCTGGTTAAGTTCTCAGTAAAATCACTCTGTATGTTCATCGAGGATTTCGGTTGAGGCGGATCTGAGGGTTGCTAGTTGTTTTTCCATTGTGGGAGAGAGTAATATCAGCTCCGCCGTGTAGGAGGAACCTAGTAGACGAAGAAATTGAAAAATTTATTAGTTTGCTTGACCTGCTTTAAAAGGTGATTCTGGTAATCTCACAAGCTGATTCGATGGTATGGTTAAAAGAAAAACCTGGTAAGTTCTCAGTGAAATCCCTCTATATGTTCATCAGTGAGGATGTGTCTAGAGCCGGGACCTTTCCGATGGCGTTTGTTTGGCGATATGGTGCTCCTCCAAAGGTGGCTGCACTTGCGTGGCTAATGGGGAGGAAGAAGTTGCTAACTTTAGACAATCTTCGCAAAAGAGGTTTCATTATGCTGAAGCCATGTCTTTTATGCCTTCAAGATGAGGAAATGGTGGATCACCTATTTACTCAATGCTTGTTTGTGAAAGAACTGTGGGATCTTTTTTTCAATTTATTCGGAGTTGCACGGGCATCGCCGGGATCTATTGATGATTTCCTTATGTCGTGGCATGGCGGCGTTGTAGGGAAGAGCGGGAGGAAAATGTGGCGGTTTAGTTTGTTAGCAGGTATTTGGGCTCTATGGTTTAAAAGGAATGATCGATGTTTTAATAATCATAAGAGGCAGGTTTTGGAGGCATTCCGAATGGCGAAATTTCATGTAATGGAGTGGGTTCTAGCATCAAAGATAATGGTTCAGTTTTCAGAATGCTAGGGGGCTTTGTAAATATTTTTGGTCCTTATACTCGTAAATTTGCGGCTTTGGCCCGATAGTAATAAAATTGTTAATGTTTAAAAAAGAAAAATTAATTAATGGGGTAGCTTATTGAATACTTTTTGAAAAACGTACCGGGATTAAATACCATATTAATGAGGTAGCATTTTGTAAAATTCCTTAATAGTAATATAGCTGGGAAAATGCTCAGTAGCTCTTAGGCAGTTCCATTCATGTGGAGTTGCCTGTCAAAGGAGCACACATATCATTCAAGCAGTGTGGAGAACCTATTAGATTTTGCCTCAAACTGACGCAAAGGAAAAGCCGAGAGGACTCACTAGCATCCTTTATCTGCCTGGAAGGTGATGGCATATTACTACATTGTTGTTTGAGGGCTATGTGACTCCATATATTGCATTTAAGCTGGCTTGGTATGAACAGATATAATTGGAAAGTCAACCAGAAGCAAGAAAAGCAACCTTTTCTTGAAATGTAGAAAAGGAATCATATTGACCTTTTCTTGAATGGTAGAAAAGGAACCAAGAAAAGTAAGCCAATTCTTAGCATCTGTTTTCCTTACCAAGCTTTGATGGTCATTGCAAGTAGAAACAACAGATGTTTAGGCAAAATCCTAAGCGTGTTTCTCGAGAATGTATTTTGAAGAAGCTTCTAGAGTACTCACTGGGATTGGAATTTGGACTTGTTTTGGTTTATTGATGAAATAGTTTGCCATAAAAAAGTTGTTGAGTGAAGCTTCTTGCATACTTGGCTTACTTGCCATGGTCAATTGTCATTTAGTTCAGTGATATTGCGATCTGTTGCTACCTTCTCCTAATTAGGCTAACCTGTTAATATCTTCCACTGAGTTATAAAATAGGTTGTCATATAGCCAAGCCGTTTATTTCCTAGTATTACAAGTCTCTAATACCGAGTTTTCTCGTGATATCTGATATTTCTCATCTCAAAGATATTAGTGAGCTGAACCTGCCCAAAACAACTACCATATCATTTCCTAATGGCAAGGATGATCTTATGAACTTCGAGGTCAGCATTCGTCCCGATGAAGGATATTATCTGTAAGTGATCTTCTTCGCCACTTGTCAACATATCCAAGGATTTGTTATTGACAACAAAATTATATGATTAGGATGTCATATATATATATATATATATATATATATATATATATATATATATATATATATATATATTTGGTGTACATGCTTTTCGATCTTTTGTGCTACTTTGTCTAGTTTTTGGTTCCACCATGAGTCCGTTACCATTATAATGTTAGCTTAACATTTCATGTTATTGCCAGAGGTGGCATATTTGTGTTTACTTTCCAAGTCCCTCCTATCTATCCTCATGAGGCACCGAAGGTCAAGTGCAAGACAAAGGTATGATTCTGATTCTGTTCATTCACAATGTCTTTGTTCTCTCTGTTTCTATTAATATTCTTGATCAGTCTATGCAGCATAAGACCTAACAATACTTTATCATAGTTGTACCATCCTAATATCGATTTGGAAGGAAATGTTTGTCTCAACATTCTGCGAGAAGATTGGAAACCAGTCCTCAATATAAACACTGTCATATATGGCTTGAATCATCTTTTCACGGTAAGTTCTTTTTATTCTCTGGAAGGACGTCGACTTATTTGCATTGTTGTTATCATGGTTCAAAATATCAGCCACTTCATAGTGTATTGGATAGAGTATTTGGTATTGACATCGATACGATACAAATCAGCAATGTTCAAAATTCAGTCCCGACCAGTTTGGCTGGTTCATACGGCTGCTATGGAAAAATATGGGTAGATACGCAATGTTGATGCTTGTGAGACTATTTTCTCTTTTCTTGTTGTTTGTGGTTTTATCTTAGAATGGAGGGGGAAAGAGGGTCTTTCTCTTGTACCGTTGTGAGCTTGCAATATTCATGTTACTGGTAAAAATGCATGCTTGAATCCCACATGCATCACCACACAGGATGTTGATTTCAATTTTTACTAAAATAATGCCACGGCAATCGAAGAACTCCAAGCAATAAGCCATTCATAGAAATCACATTAAACAATAATAGAACATAGTACCGAGAAATGTTTGTGGAAATTGGTTGAATTTTTCAATGGAACTTCAGGGATGTTAAAAAAGACACCAATACACATTTAGAAATTAAAAAAAAATAAAAAAAATAACAAAAACCAAGTGAATAGCTTTGTAAAGGGGTCTTAATCTATGCATTGTCTGTCTTAACTGATGCAACTATATTCAAAATCAATTCATAAATTTTATAAATGTAAGAAGACATGTATGGAATGCAAGCGTTACATTCAAAAGCAAAGGAAAAGGTAGAAAATTAGACATATACTTGTGGATTTCTAATATGTGCGTGCGCGCGCGCGTGCATGTTTTAAATTTTTTTAATTATTTTTAATTAAAAATTATTTTTTCTGAAAAATCCTCAAATTACCAAGAATGTGTGATGCAGGGGCATGCAATGACCTAAACCTAGATGCATGTATATTCAGTTTGAAGATATTCAAATAATAAAATTAACAACTAACTATTTTCAATTAGAGGAAACTAACAAATCTCAACACAGGGATGAGATCCGTCCATCTGGATCATGCCCATTAGCATAAGAATCACGTAAAACCGTAAAATAGGGAGGATCTAGGGATATGAGGATATCCTAGATCTAGCATAGACCAGTCCACAATCAAGTTTGGATCCGATTTTCATGGCTAGGCATCCCTCTTTTCCGATCGTACCAAAATGAGTAGATTTAGGGAAGAATGAATGTGATGTGGAAACAACAGGTTCGAGATGAGGGATAACACAGATTATGAAAACAGAAAAATCGTATCTTTCCTACACTTTGAAGAACTAGAGATGAGAAAAAATGGAAACCGAGGTGGAATCCTCAACACCCGAGGGCCAATCCTGAAACCCTAATCTCTTGAAATAAAGGGAAGAAAAGCAACCAAATTTTTTATTCATTCAATAATTTCGAAATAGGGTTTCTAACAGTATATATAAGCTACAAAAATAAAAAATGCACTAATGTGTCTGAAAACAAAAGAAAATAACATAAAAACGCCTACAACTAAATAATGACACTAAAGCGTCTAGAAACAAGAAAAAAAATAGAAAAGCGCGTAAAAGTAAATATGCTCCGCGGTCCTGCGGTCATGATGCTCATGCGCGATCCTGCAACTCGCCTACTCGTAACTCGTCAGAAAATGGGTCCAATGGGCCCAGCGTTCATCCACATCAACTCATTTGCCCCAACACTCCATCTGCGACGTTGCCTCCTTTGGTACACTTTAAATGGTGCACCATTGATGTCTGCATCAATGTGTAGATCAGGTTATATACATGTTTATTTCGTGTTTGGATGCTAAGATTGCAGCCGATGTGGGGAAATTTTTTATTTTTTTTTCTAATTTTCTATGACTTGCTCTATCTCACCAAAATCTTGAAATTGAAGCTTCGAATCTATAATTTTTCATGCAAAACATAAAGAATTGTGGATTTCTTACCATTTGATACTATTTATAACACATAAAAATGAAAAAAAGAAAGCGAATCAAAACTGAAAAATACGCACCTTTTAGAATCCGACCCCAAAAAGCTTCCGATCGTGATTTTGGGGAAGTTTTGAAGATTTTCTTTTAACAAACTAGAGTGGACTGGCTAAAATCACCTTACAATATACTTGGAAAAAGTTTTTTTTTTTTTTTTTATAAATGATTTTTGTGATTTTTTTTACAAATATGCACGGAGGTTTCCAAGGAGGTTCCTCTTGACTCCTTTTCAAGAGTGCTTCAATTGCTTACAAACCCTTCTAATGTCCTTTCATTTTCCATCAATTTACTTCTTTTCACTAACTAGTAACTAATTGCATGTGCCTTTTGCCCCTTGCAGTTCTCGCTATATGTCAAATAGATGGGTTTCATTTTAACACACTGACATAGAATGTTTTTTGCACAGCACGCTTTGGCATTAAGTGATTTACAAAGTACTAAAAAACTAAAAACTCTTAACACTATCATACTCATTGAGGTTGATTATGGTGTCTAGGAGACCACTCAACCTTTGACTACACTTACATTATACTAAGATCTATAATATGATCCATTTCGAGTTCTATACTCTGTGCTAATCATGGTTCTTCTAATCTGGTAGATTGTAACTTGTAGTTTATATGTACTAGTTTATATTTAATTTGTGCGTCCCACTTTCACCCAGCTATGGTATTGGGGCAACTCACCTTTCGGTAACTTAGCTATTGCTTATGTGGTGGCCCAATCATGGGAGGGCCCATTACATAGTTTCCCTATGAAAAGAGCCTAGCCATCCAGTCACAATAGTCTACTACCAATGGTTCACATACAACCTGGGCCAGATCAGATGGTACTACTGTCTTGTGGGAGATTTTGGGGATATCTCCCATGGGCTATGTATCCTACCACATAATGATTTGGATCAGCAGGTGGGCCCTTCTTGTAGAGTTTGTTGGGCCAAACAAAACCTCCAATTACTATTGCACGTCTCCTCTTGTTTGAAACCTTCACACATTGTAGACTCTGTGGGATTATCTAAAGTGCCTTGAAGTGTTCGCATCTAACATTTCCTCCCTTTGGGCATTGTGTAACTTGGTGCTTCCCTAACCTTGATATTTTCTTGTGTCCATGTAGCAACCCAATCATGAGGATCCCCTGAATCACGATGCGGCTGCCGTGCTGAGGGACAACCCGAAGATATTCGAGTCCAACGTCAGAAGGGCGATGGCAGGAGGGTACGTGGGTCAAACCTACTTCCCCAGATGTGTATAGGATTTGCTGGCAATAATTGTCTGCAAATTGTAGTTTTGATGCATGGCCACCTTTGGAGCACACCTTGGTAAACTTCCCAATCTTGTTTGTGCTTCAAGGCAAACTCACAATGGATACAAGTCTAAAATGCCCCGACCAGATGGTCTCTTTGTTTGCTCTATGGTATAACTTCTTGTGTTTTTGAGCATACTGGTTTGTGATAATTGCTCAAGGATTCATTCACGGGGGATCATGCTTGTAGTCACTACTGTTGAAGAAAATGCATACACTTGTATTGCAGCTTTATTTCTGTCTACCCTTTTTCCCTTTATGGTTTTAGAAGCTTGATAATGATGATGCTAGAACCAAGATCAGACAATGTGAGTTTACAATTTGCTGAGTCAGCTCAACTTGGACAGCTGTCAACTTGATTCACTCTCAGCATCAAACCTCCATTATTGCTAGCATTGGAGATCCAAATCAGACTAGTCTCGTCCAACAGATGGGTTGGCATTTGATCACCTCCGTCGCTGAAACTAGCAGTGAGGGCTAAAAGGGCATTATGCCAGAATTCAGCTCTCTTCCCCTCCAAAGCCATGCTGTAAAACTGAACTGGCAACTGTCTGATTTCATTCTCTTTCTTTCTTTCTTTCTTTTTCTTTTTCTTTTTTTCTTTCTTTTCTTTCTTTCTTCTTTTTCTTCTTCTTCTTCTTTTTTTTTCATTCAAGATTTTGCAGGTTCACCAATTTACATTCATGATTTCGGATGCTGAAATCTAGAGTTTGTTGGCCCTAACAGGGTCCAAACTCATGCTGGTAACACTGGGCCATTCTGATGCTGTGCATATGCTTGCTTGAACGTCCCTACACAGATGCCTCATTGGATGTGACTGCGTTTTTTTCTAGGGGATGATGTTTGATTTGTTGTTCAGATGGGCACCAGTTACGATGGGCCCCAGTTACGTGCTGTAGCCTCGAAGTTAGGCAAATTATGGCAGGCAGATCAACGTAACCATGGGTTCTGAGGAATGAGTGTGGACATTCGGCCATATCCTACTCGGATGGATTGGATTGCACTACCATGATCAGGGCCTGTAAGGCAAGGGTTATTATGTGATTTGCACTCTGAGAAGGGAGCAAGGTGCATGGGTCGAGTGTACGACCACTGATAATTCGTGGGCATGGGCAAGAGCTCTGTGCAGCACTTGTCGAAACATGTGGATTGTCAAGATTGCAGCTTATCTTGATGTTTGCACGGGATTGTGCAATGACTCACAACAGGAAGCGAAAGCGCATTGCGGTGCGAGGGGAGGTCAAGGTAGGCCCCCCAAGATGACCCCCCAAGATGCTGAGATCAAGTGTCTAGTGACAAATCAAGATCATGTGTCAATGTGACGCTCTAAAGGAGCTTCGTGTATGTGTTTTGCCCCTTATTGCACAGATGGATGGAACTGAAAAGGTTGGATTGTTTGGATGCTTCCTCTCATCGTTACATGCATTGCTCAGGGCATGTGGGAAGGAAGATTGCATGAGAGAGAGGAGCGGGAAAAAGCTTGTCATTACATGTGGGAAGGCAAGTGGATCATTCTACATGGATGCAACTTATTTCAGACTTTTCGCCATCAACAAAAGTAAGTGAGCCATTGAGCACAGTGCAAGGTTGCTCGAACATCACACCATCAAAGAAGGAAATTAAGCCATTTTGCATGGTGTGTATGTTTGTGCAATAATCACCTGATGATCAGCGTAAGGCATTGGGCCATTTGCCATTACGATGGATCAGCAACTCAAAAGGCCACATGAACTCCATGCCTTTATGATGACAGGGAGCATATTAGTACATTGATCAATGTCATGTTCAAACATGCGTTGGCCAGTCAGGGAGTATCACCCATTCCCATGGCACTATTGATGACTACATTCCCATCAATGTTTGTGTGAACTTTGATGAGATCCAATTCCCGGTTTCAGGAGCAAGAGCATTGATGGAGACCCACACCATGATGTGGGGTTGGTAGAGCCTTACGATATCATGGGACCCCACCCAGCATACGACTCAGCACCAGTCAAGTATCACAGGGCTCTAGGAGACCCGGTCTACAATATGGGGCTGGTAGAGTTTCACGATGCCATTGATTAACTGGTCTACAATGTGGATCCTTTATACTCTCCCACGATGCCATTCAAGGTTCAATCCATGGTGCGGAGCCGGTGGGTGGCTCCTCAATACCTCTTGAGTGATTCGACCCTTTGTATGGGGTTGGTTGAGCCTCAAAGCTTATATTGATAGGGCCACTTATGCAATAACATCAGATGATCTCATGGCGATTGGCCACTTACCTTTGATTTCTTGGTAGTGTAGCAACTTTTGATATGGGTGAATGGTTCTCTCTACCGTTACGTAAGAGTGATGGAAAGGGTGTGGTTTACCATACAATTTCAAGGGACCGTCAAGGTTGAATTGGAGTTCACTTTTGATTATAACTCAAGGGCGATGCGTTTTCAACCGGGAGAGGAGGGCTTCGGATAGAGATGACGGCATATTGGGTGATAGGCCCCCATTCACCTTCTCAACATCCGACCATGACATATTGGGTGATAGGCCCCCAAAGATCTGACATTTTTTATCCTGAAGGTCGCGCGAAGGCCTTTTTTGGGCCCTATGGGCTCACATCTAATTTCCCGGAAGCACCAATTGACACTAATATTCAATTCCATGTTTGGCCTGAAAAGCAAGCAACATCAAAACCGTGGGACTGAGCAGGAGGACGCCACATGATCACATAACATTCAAATATTGAGCTGCTAACTCGAAGGATAAATTCTCCTACAAGGGGAGTAATTTGGGTAGATGGTTATATAGCCTACTCGAACAGCTTGGATCCCACTACCCATGACTGGAGCTCGTGAGGCACACATGAGACAAGAAATCAAGTGGGGTATTTTTGTTAATTGTGGAGTTTGAAGGGTATCTTTCTAATTTCTTTCTGGTATTAGTTAGTTGTTAGTTGCTGGTTTGGGAATTACAAAGTTTGTCAGAGTTAGTTTTTAAGTTTTGGGATTAGTTGTGATTAGTACCTCGTTGTAAGCATTGTAAGGTAGTTTTGGCTTTGGTAATATAATTAAGAAAAATTTGAGAAGAGGGTTACTCCTGTGCGTTGGAGAGCATTTGAATGCCGAATCCCCAAATCTTTCCTCCTCATTTCTTCCTTTTCTAATTAAAAGGCAAGGCTCATTCGAAACCATCGATCAAGTGATCTGGGTTATGTTATGACTATAGGGTGATACTGCTTTAACAACTCAGTTTCTCCCTTGAATCCAATGGTTAGGATAGACTAATCAACCTAGCGCTAGACAAAGGGAACTCCCTAATGAGGTCCTACCTGGTAAGCAGACCAGACAGGTTCAGTGAGCACCATGCTCAATCTACCTAACATTTTCTTCTCTTCCACTTTGGCGAACATGAGTTCACTTGGTACTAGCAGCTGTATTGGGAAATTTCCCACCTTAGTAGTGTAGACACCCCACCCCAGGCCCACCCCGGCCGACAAGGTGGTTAAGATTGGACCAACTTGACTTCATCAAACTTTAGAAACCTAAACCCTAAACCCTAGTCCAAACCCTAGTTCTAAATCCCTAGAGGCATAAACCCTAGAAGCCCCTAAGCCCGACTCACTGAGTCATATCGAGTTGACTCGCTAAGTCAAATCCAGTCAACTCACCTAGCCAACTCAAGTCTTAAACCTAACTCAAAGCCAAGTCCAAGCCCAAACCCATGGGCCTACCAGAAGTCTGGAGCAATTCCAACAAACTACCCTCAGGAGAACGAAGCTCCCACACGCTTGTGGAAGATGACCTGCCAAAGCAGAGGGGAACCTGTGGTCTGGGTGGCGTGCTACTCATCACTTGCCACGTGGCACACCCCTTGCTTCGGCAAGGGGTCTCTAATGTATGCGAGATGCCTTTTTATGGAGGTGAATCGTGCGAGGAATTCGAAAAGACTTCTCGCCCCTCCTTTCGACTTTAAACTACGATTTTACTAGCCGATCCAACCAACCAGATCATGCCACGTGGCGATCTGAAATCCCAACCATTCAACCCTATTCAAATCTTGAACTTCTCTAGAATTACCAACTAAGTTTGAGGGCTATAAATAGCCCCCTCCCCTTTTCATTTCCATCATCCCTCATTACCCAAAACACAATTAAGCATCGATAAGCATCCAGAAGAAATCCCAGAAGCCTCTTCACCCCTAGAAACCATCTCCATCCCCCCACCAAGAAGAAGTAAGAGCAATAAAGGTTTAGCTTAGTCCAGCCCAATCCATAGCCTCCTGATCCATCAAAACCTCGATCCTAGCTACTTAACCCAATCCTTGCGACATTATCATCCACCAGTCGTCTAATCTTCAATCACCTTTGTCAACCCCATTATTAGCATTGTGCAACACCTACTCCCTCTCAACCCCTTGCTCATCTCATCTATCTGCATTGCAATACATAGCACGTGGCACTCAGTTAGTACAAATGTATGCTATGCGGCTTGCTAACATAGTCAGATCCTACCCATTAGAAACTTATGTGATTGGTTTATCGCTTTGGCAAGTGGAGAAGTCAAGATGGGTTTATTCTGCCTGAACAAAAGCATGTCTTAGGCATTGCATTCAACACAACATCTCACACACAACATCACATCATCTTACCTAGCATCGCATACATTGTATATTCTGTGGCTTGGTGACATAGTCAAACCCTACCAATTAGAAACTTGGTGCAGACATAGACGTGGTGAGATCGAGCAACGTCTCTCTCACGTGAGAAACACTCTGAATCCACGGAGCAATCGAGAATCCTCAACCGGGTTCTTCAAATCCATGAAGAAGAAGAACAAAATATAAAACTTTATTGATGATACCAATAATGAATAATGTCTAAACACAAATTAAAATGAGCTTATATACTCCTAGGTATGAAAGAAACCCTAAAAAATGAGATTAGAAAGAGTTCAAATAAAAAATAGAAAGTAACTGCCAAGTTCGCACAAAACTGCGGAACTAGGCAACCAGTCGCAGGGGTCTGGTGGTCGGTCGCAAGTTGAGCAGCGACCAGTCATCGACCCTTGGTGATTTATCGCATAGGGTTCGAGACAGTCCAGAGAGCGGGGACCCATCTGAACAGGATTTGCGACCGATCGCAGGTCTGGTGAGACCGGTTGACCGGTCGCTGGTCACAGAAGGTTCTCATTAGTCCAGTGTGTAAGGATGGATCCCAGCCGAATTAAGACTGGTTGCGACTAAAATGAGATCGGTCGCAGAGGTCGCACGACCGGTCGCTAAATGTTGTTGACTGGTCGCTTTGCTTTGTTTGTTAGCTGCTTCAACTGCTTCTTTGCTTCCTTGCTTTGGTCAATTTGCAACATATACTCTTTAGCAATCCTCTCTACATCAGTCTCCCCTTCTTCAAAAGAACTCGACCTCGAGTTCTCATTCGGCTCGGGCTTGTGATACTCGAACAAATCTGGAATATTGAATGTTCGCGAGATCTCGAACTCTTCTGGGAGATCAATCACATAGGCATTATCGTTCAACTTTTTGAGGATTGGTAGGTACCGATCCAATCTTCTTATGCTTCAGCTGTTAGTACACTTTATTTTGTTAATTGACGTGTTGGTTGGTCGCGTCTTGTCGTGTGAGCCCCGGTCGAAGATTTGAAGATCAAGACTTGAAGATTATGCTTCTTCCATTGCTCAAGCTCAAGTTGAAACAAGATCTCAGGTAAGTTGCATATAGATCGACCGTAGGAAACCCAAAACATCAAAGAATGGCGTAATGACTCACCTATCTTATCCCATTCCCTCTCGACCTTAGCACAAGTTGATCAGACTTGTGGTCCATGGCTGGTGCGAATCGTAATTGAAGATATGTCCAAACATTGGACCCCATGCACCAAATCACTTCATGCTTCATCTTTGAAAGTGATCCGCTGCTGTGTTAAAGGACTTGGTCCGGCAAGCTTTCTGTGACAAGATCATCTAGACAGCCAACCGGTCTTTACCGGTCGGCCAGAACTTCAAGATATATCCAGCAACCTTGTTGTAATAACATTGTCTAGACAGCCGACCGGTCATGACCAGTCGGCCAGGCTCATCAACACAAGACAGCACTTGCTGTGATGAATGTAGCTGGGCAGCCGACCAGTCTTGACTGGTCGGCCAGGAATATCAAATGTGGTCAGTGACTTGCTGTATGTAATTTAGCTGGACTGCCGACCGGTCTTGACCGGTCGGCCAGCAATTCAAAATCTATCCAGCAACATTATCCAGAAAGGCAGCCGACCGGTCTTGACGGGCCGGCATGCATATTTTAAGCAATCCAGCAAGCGCAGTCGACCGGTCTTGACCGGTCGGACTGCATTCCAATCTCTGTCCAGCAAGGTATACCGACCGGTCTTGACCGGTCGGTCAGACCCAGATGTGGCCCAGCTTTTTGAATTGGGACCGGTCCGTCCGACCGGTTGAGACCTCTCTCTGATAGGTCGGACGTGACCGTTTTTGATCCATTGGGGCCATCATTTGGGGCTCTATATAGCCATAACTTGTGGTCTTTCATGATATGCATTCAACACCCATCAAGAGCTAAGAGAGAGAGAGAGAGAGAGAGAGAGAGAGAGAGAGAGTCTTTACTCACATCTTCCTACCCTCCTTGCTCTTAACTCCCTTGAGTTCATCATTCAAACCTAGCCATTAATGGCTTGTCATTGAGTATTCAAAGCTCGGTTTGAAGTATGAACTCAAGATCTTCATTCATGGCTGACCTACCTTCGAAATATCTTTATGAGGTCATTTATAGCCATTGAATGCTTGAAGTTTGGTAGTTCCCTCATAACCATTGTATTGAATAGGCAAGAGGAACTTGACCAACTCTCTCCCAACTACCCGGTATAATCATAATCACATCATTTACATCGATAGCTGATCTTGGGAGTACAAAGAGAAGCAGAAGCACGTGGAGCTGAAGCTACTCATCAAAGGCATTGAATTGGGGCTCAATCGTCTATGTATGTCTAGTATTTGAGAGTCCATTTATTGAATCACTATTCCCTGGATTTGGAAACTCCGGCGGGAGTGTACGTGACCGTTCTTGGATTAGGATTGGTGAGAGTTTGAGATCCAAACTCGTCAAGTCCCTGGATTGGGCCATCGGCGGATGGTAAACGCGGGTCCTAGATCAAAGGATGTTAAGGTTGATGGTTAACCTGATTTAAAACCACGACTATAGTGAAATTCGGTGGTCTCATAGGTTGAGATCGTGAACCGGGAGTGGAGTAGGGAAACCGAACCATTATAAATCGTTGTGCATTGTTGGATTGAATGATTGCTATGTGTTGAATGGTTTAGTCAATCATGAATGCTAACTGTTTGATGAAATGCCTATGATAGTCTTTACTTACAAAATCATCATATAATTGCCTTGAATGTTAGTGTGATAATCTTGGTTGATAAGATTGACTTGATTAGTTTTAAATTGTAATTGGAAATTCAAAAAATCCTATTCACCCCCCTCTAGGACATTAGGCATATCTCCGAGTATCTCTACAAGCGGTAAAACCGCAATTTCATCAGCTTGTTGTAGGTACCGGATGGGAAGCATTCTTTGCGTAAATGGACCATGACTTGGTCTCCAACTTCAAACACCTTTGCTCGTTGATGTTTGTCAGTGTCATTCTTATACTTATCATTCGATTAAGCTAACTTATTCCACACTTCTTTGTGTTATTCCATAATCCTTTTAGCCATATGTTTTGCAGTGATGCTCATGCCAAGAAGCTTCGGCAAGGGAATCAAGTTGAGTGTGTGACAGGGAACTCGCCCAAAGACGACCTAGAATGGCGACTTCCCTGTGGAATGGTTCACCATGTTATTGAAGGTGAACTCGGCTTGTGACAGGGCCAAGTCTCACTGCTTTGGTTTGTCTCCAAAAATACATCGAATGAGATTGCTTAATGTCCTGTTCACAACCTCAGCTTCTTCGTCAGTCTGTGGATGGTAAGCATTGTTAAACTAAAGTTGTGTCCCGAATTGACTCCACAAAGTCCAACAAAAGTGACTTATGAACTTTTTATCACGGTCTGATGTAATGGTCTTGCGAATTTTGTGCAACCTCACAATCTTTCTGAAGAAGAGGTTGGATACATTTGTCACATCGTAGGTCTTCTTGCATGGGATGAAGTGAGCCATCTTCAAGTACTATCACGAACACGGAGTCCATGCCGCGTTATGTTCGTGGGAGACTTAGGACGAAATCCATAGAGATGTCCTCCCAAGGGCTTTCAGGGACAGGCAACGAGGTGCAGAGTCCCGTGTTTTGCGAGTGACTCTTAGAGGTTTGACATGTGTGGCATTGTTGAATCATTCTTTCGACATCACGGCCTAGATAAGACCAAAAGTATTGTTCTTCTACTAGGGCCTTCGTCTTGTCATAACCCAAATGGACTGCAAGGCCCCCACCATGGAGCTCTAATATAATCTTGTCACGCAACGAGCGATGTGGATTGCATAAATGATTCCTAAAGAATAGGAATCCATCTTGGATGTGAAAGTCACCAGGGTGGCCTTCTTTGCTCTGCATCCATGCGTCCTTGAAATCGTCATCTTCTGTATACATTTCCTTGAGGTAGTTGAAACCTACAACCTCATTGGCCAAGGTGACTAGATAGGCAGCTCAGCGACTCAAGGCATCGACAACCTTGTTTCGTTAGCCTGATTTGTGCTTCAATACGAACATGAATTTCTGCAAAAATGAAATTCACCTGTCATGCACACGACTCATGTTAGTTTAGCTATTGATAAACTTTAAAGCCTGGTGGTCTTTATACAGAACAAAATCCATCTGAATAAGATAGTGTTGTTAATGACGAAGAGCTTGGATCATAACATACAAATTGATCTCATACGTAGACCATTTCTTCCTCGCATCACTCAGTTTCCTGCTGTAGAAGGCCAGGGGCTTACCCTCCTGCGTTAAAACTGCACCAATGCCCACGTATAAGCTTCACAGTCCACTTCAATGACCTTATTAAAACTTGGTGTAGCCAAACATAGAGTGGATGATAATTATTGCTTGATTTCAACGAAACTTCTATCGGTTTCATTAGTCCATTGGAATGGGCCATTCTTCATACAATCAACAATAGGTGGACGATGGTGCTGAAGTTTCTGACAAACTAACGGTAGAAAGTGGCCAGCCCATGAAAACCGCGTACTTTTAGATGTTGGTCGTAGTAGGCCATTCACGGATGGCCTTAACCTTGTCTTCATCTACCCGAATACCAGTGGAAGATACTGGAAAGCCTAGAAATAACAGATGGTCTGTCAGGAAATTGTACTTCTTCAAATTTAGGTACAACTTATTGTCTTGCAACACTTGGAGAACTTTTTTGAGATGCTCCATATGTTCTAAATCGTCTTGACTGTAAATCAAGATGTCGTCGAAGTACACCACGATGAACTTGTCTATGAACAGCTTCAAGACTTGATTCATGAGGCGCATAAAGGTACTTGGGGCATTTTATAGGCCAAAGAGCATAATGAGACATTTCTATAGCCCCTCCTTGGTTTTAAAAGTTGTTTTTCATTCGTCTTCGGGTCAAATTCAAATTTAATGGTACCCACTGTGTAAATCCAGCTTGGAAAATATTGTGGAACCCTCCAACATATCCAGCATATAATCCAATCGGGGTATGAAAAATCTGTATTTGATGGTGATCTTGTTGATCACCCGGCTATCAACATTCATTCACCAATTACCATCTTTCTTTGGTGTCAATAGCGCTGGCACTGCACAAAGGCTTATACTCTCCCTTAAAAAGCCCTTTCTTTAGTAATTTTTTAACCTGGCCTTAGAGAATTTCACTCTCCTTCGGGCTCAAATAGTAATGCGGGCAGTTGGGCAAACTAGCCACAGGGATAAAATCGATGCGATGCTGAATATCCCTCATAGGTGGTAGATCGTCTGGTAGTTCTTCAGGCCATATGTTTTTTTTTAATTCACTCAACAAGGGCTTTAGAATTAGGGGTATGTTGGATGATTTTGACCCACTTGGGTGTTAGATGGTTGTGTGTTGTGAACGATGGGATGGTTCTCCCTTGGAGGAGGCTTGCGAGCATGTCCTTGATCCGTCTCATGTCCTGTGCTAGCTCAGTCAAAGATGGCATGACCTCTGGTTGCACAGTAAATTTCCTTAGTGAGTCGGGTTGGGTCAGCGTGTTGTCTTCCTGAGCCGACATGGCTGAATGTACACGGGCTCGAATGATGCTTGATTTTATTTGACCATGCAACGGATTCGCGGCTGGGTTTTTGGTGCAATGGCTGCAGATTGATTCACTGCCCACCCGCTTAGTTCATTGTGATTTTTTTTTTCTCTTTTTTTGTTTTTATATATATATATATATATATATATATATATATATATATATATATATATATATATATATATATATATATATATATATATATAGGCAAATAAAATTTATCAAATGCAAAATGTATACAAGAAAGTAAAAGGAACCGGTATAAACTGGAGCATAGGATGCTCGTAGGAAAATAAATGGGACCAATATGCATTGGAGCAGGGTGCTCGCAGGAAAGTAAATGGGACCAGTACGAACTAGAATGCAAGATGCTCGCAAGAAAGTAAATGGACCAGCCGATACTGGAATGTTAGCTGGTTAGCAGGTAATAATGTTAGTGCTGAGAATCCAAGAAAAATTGTAAAGCCCCGTGTTTCGAGTCAGGCCTTGGCTAGTGGCTAGCATACATCCATAGTGGACTCGTAATTCTGTGGACACCGGATCGCGTTCGCGCGCACATGGGCCCATTGTTACTCTTTTGTTTGGTTCTTTGGATTGTATTTGGAGTGGGGTGCACGTTTGCAATGATTTGTTTACTTGTCTTTGATTAGCCTTGGTATGGAATACCTTTCCAAGGACAATCGAATGGTGTTCTCAGATATGGTGTGTTTGACGGAGTCGCCGCTAGCCGAAAAGATGCCTCAGAATTCACGGTCGGCCAGAACCCGTGAAAATGCTAGAATGACGAGGGTATTCCGAAGAATCCATGGTCTTTAAATGACTCTAAGTTTGGTAAGTTCGGTTTACACTGTGGATTCTAGGTAAGGGCCGCAGTTACAAAAGGGGAAGGTGTTAGATACCCCTTTATCGCCCGTGCAACACACGATCTCTACTTTGCGAGGCTTAACAATTTTGGAGGGATTTTGAAGAGCTTCCAATCTTGCAAGGTTAGGCTATACTTCGCAGACTTTTTAGGGCCCGAGTAGGTAAACAACAAAATATAATAGCAAGATAATAATGTTAGGTCAAACTTCGCAAGCTTTTTAAGGCCTAGGTTGGTAAACAGGAAAGAAACAAAAGCAATATAAATAGTAAATAAGTGCAGAAGTGATGAGTGTGTAGGGAATGTGTGGAGTGAAAGACGATTTGATTTCGAGATATGATAGGGAAAGGGGGAAGTCAGACATTCTAGTGAGAAAGACAAGGGATGATCGGATGTCTCCGATTCCGACCCTACTCGTTAACTTTGACTTTAAGGAGGTTGCTTTTGATTTTACTGATAGAGACTAGTACTTCGAGATGTGAGAGGGAAATGGGGAAATTTGACCCCCTTTCTTTATGAAAAAGTCAAAGGATGATCGAATATCTCAGATTCTGACCCTACTCGTGGACTCTGGATGTCGCTTTTGATTTTTCAATTAAGAGAGAGAGAGAGAGAGAGAGAGAGAGAGAGAGAGAGAGATAGAGAAAATCGGTCACTGGCATATGGTTGCAGAAGCAGGAGGCTCACTATGCCTGTGTCAGGTGATTGATTTGTGGGATAGAGCTTTGGCCGCCTCGAATCCTCCAATCCCCTGCGAAGCAGGGTTTCGACAGAGCTTCGCTGGAAACTCTCTGTTACTTTCTCTCGCTCTCTCAGAACTCTCTTCGTCTGTTGTTCCGTCCCTTCATTCGCTGGGTCCATGGATCAGTTTAAATAGACAGCCCTGAGGTGATGAGCGAGGCGATTTGAGGTTTCCTCGCGAGTGCAAGACGGGCGCGTGGCGATTTTCACAATTAATCGCCAACTCGAAGTGGACACGCATTGTTCAGCCGTTCGCATTGGCTAGCGAGTATGTCAGCAAATGCATTGTTGAATGTGAGTTCGACAGGGGGTAAGGTTGGGCAAGATGTGTAGTGGAGTGCCTTGTGGTTTTGGACATACTTTGTGTATGTGTGCCGCACTCGCTCTGGTCGCTCCATGCTTGGGGCGTCGATCAATCTGAGCCGTTCATCGTTCTGGGGCCCTTTTTAGCCGTACAGGGACCAAGTTTGCAAAATCAAAGTTAGCAATTGGTGTATATTTCTCATAAGGGTGTAGTGTCTACAGCCACATTAGCAGCACTTGGTATGATTTTAGGTGCGGCACATATCCTTTAGCTATATAATATGCAATTTTTGTAAATTTCAAACCCATTTTCCTCCATAAATTCAATGATCAGAATGGTAAGGAAGTTTCAATATTTCTACATTTTCTTGTTGGACAAGCCATCATCAAACTGGGGGGGACGACGTTCCCTTTAGACAAACAACAGTGGGCAAGATTGATGTAGGGAGGGTCGTTGATTTGCTGTTAAATGGCACAACGGTCTTATATGCCAAAAATAAATCATAAGAAAACATATTGTACTTATTTTTGACGAGTCCAGATCTATTGCCTGTGGAGGTATGGGATGTTAAAGGAGAAGCAGAAAAATGTTCGTATCACGGCTCACATCCGTCAAAGACGTGAACCTTCTTATCTTTTCTTTATTTTGAGTTTCCTTTTATATGTTTGTTGCCTTATGAACAAAGGCTGAATTTTATGAGTTTTAATATGAATAGCTGTTGGGGCTCAAATTTGTACCCATTGTAAAAAAACATCCTGTGGTCCATCTACGATGATTTGAATCAATTTCGAGATCGAAAAAACTCAAAAAATGCTAGTGTAACCCTAACCACGCGGTAGCGGCCAAAATTCGTAAACGGCATTTCGGAGCAGAACCGGACATGTGGGTCACTACCAAATGATCTGAAACATCCTAAAACCCTTAACTTACAAGTTTCAAAGTCATGCGGCGCGTATCTTTACTTGCGCACCTCAAAATGCGTTCCGTCCCTGACCGAAGCTGACCAAAAGGGTCCGTAAGCCTACAGCTACCATTTTAGAGTGGATCTGAACATCAGTACCACCGCCAAATGATCCGGAGCTCCTCAAAACCCTCAAGTAACAAGTTTAAAGTCCCTGTGGCATGTATTTCCATGTGCGCGCTCCCTGGAACAACGTTCTTATACGATAAGCCGACCCGGAGGCTCCAAATTAGGAAGAAAGTATCAAAATTTGCAACACCTGGACCTCCACACGCCATCCTGTTCATAAGAGGTCCATCCCAGCCTAGAAGTGGCTTAGCGATAGTGACTGCAATTTCAGAAAAGGCAGCTATCCTCTAAAGGTCTCCCGTCGGAGTTTGAAATCTTGAAAAATTCTAAGTCTGGGAATTTTCTCTCACAAAGTGCAAAAAATCCTAAATTTGGCTAAATAGTGGAAAAGGTGGAAATTTCCAAGAGAGACATGCGCCCGGCCTTACATCACATGCGCCCGCAACATGAATTCGAAAGAAAGCAATCCGAACACTTTCCTGGAAACCGCTCGGAAAATCCGTCGGAAATGATATGCGCCCGGCCTGAAATGACATGCGCCCGGACCATTGTGCTCAACACTTTCGCCCAGCACATGCGCCGAAAAATGCTCCAGCAACACATGCGCCAGGAAATACCCACCAGGTCGGACCCGAACCCGATTACACTGCTATAAATAGCAGGTCCTCCCAATGACATTAAGCGACATCACTCCCTTCTGACCTTAGAGTGACGCAAGAGGTACATGTGCCCGCTTCGTTATCCCTCGCTGGATGCCTTGGCTGGAATGGATTTCCTCACCGGAATCCCTTGCCGGAAAGGAATTTCTCGGCCGAAACCCAAAAAATACACTACCATCGGATAGTTCCCTCATCGGAATCCCTCGTTAGAAAGGGATATCCCTGTCGGAACCAAGTGCGGAGGGAGAAAATCCCAAAATGCTTTAAGTATTGGGACTTTTCCCACTTTGCAGAGGGACATGCGCCCACTTCTGCTCGCCGGGAGATGTAAAATGTATCCACTCTAGGGCTGTCAATGGTACGGATCTTGATCCGTATCCGATCCGATTTAATTGGATTCGAATCAATAATCGGACAATCGGGTCAGATACGGATATCCAAAGATGATCCGTTTAATATTCGGGTCGAATTCGGATCAACCTTGATCCGGCCTGTTAACGACTCGACCCGATAAAAAAAAAACAGCACGCACGAGCATCTCTCTCTCTCTCTCTCTCTCTCTCTCTCTCTCGGATATCGGGTCGAATCATAATCGGATTGGAAACGGATTTCAAAAAAATTAAACGGGTCGGGTTCGGATCATATACTTGTGATCCGAATCGGATTCGGGTCGGATATATCCTTAATCAGGTCGGATACGGATCATCACTGATCCGGCTTGTATCCGACCCGTTGATAGCCCTAATCCAGTCTCCATGGGACATGCGCCCACTCCTTGGGATGCAAAAATATTGAAAATCCATTAAGTGTGAGAGCCACATGCACCCTCTGCTAGGTCCCAGGCGCATGTGCAACAAGACATGCGCCCAGAACATTTTCCTTTCCTCCATCCTTTGTGTGGAATGGGCACATGCGACCGGAAAGTGGCCACATGCGCCCACCATCATTCACATGCGCCCACCCTTTTAGGAGGCCGAAAATATGAAATTTCTACTAAGTCTTGGGGCAACATGCTCCCACCATTTGGAGCTGGGCGCATGTGCAAAACCACATGGCCTGGAACCATACTCCTCTCTCTTTCTTCACAAACTTAGGGCACATGCGCCCACCAATCCACAACCACTCCAACATGCGCCCACTTTCACTAAAGTCCAACACTTAGCCGTTTTTTCTGCACCTCTCTCTGCACTGCACTGCACTGCATACCTGCACCTGTACCTACACACTGCACACCTTATTTACATAAAAATGTTTAAGTAAATGTCATATTTTAATTTAAGTTATTTACGTAAATAAAGAAGTACCCCCCATTTGGATTCAATAAAAAAAAAATAAAAAAAAAAATTTCCAACAATGAAGATTTTGATTTTCCATCCGAAGTACAAATCGCAACTTTTTGGCACTCCCCAAAAAGTTTGCCTTTTGATTGGAGGGGTTTTCTTCGAATCTAAACCGTCCAAAAAATCTAAAATACCCTAATTATGCTAAAACACTAAAGTCCGGTGAAATATTCATGATATTTTATGGTTGATCTGTGGATATATGAAAAATTCAGGTTTTTTACTTAGAATTTTCAGGCAGCGAAATGACCAGAACATCGTTTTACTGCAAATTCATACAGAGATGGATCTATAACTTGATAATGCTCCTTGCCTCATGCATTAACACAATTTTGCTTAATCAATCATCATTATTAAGCATTAAATAACACGATTAAGCGATAAACTAGCCCAATACTTAGTCATTTTCAGCCTTGGGAAATGCCCTGACGACCTAAAGATTGACTGGCACTAAATGGAACTAAGCGCAATCCCACTGACGCCAAAGTAGATTTAATGTCCTCCTATCATAAAGCAACGAAATCAAGCACTTGCGGGACACCGATCCCTATCGTTTATCAGAAATTGACATAAACGGGCACCTATCAGACCTGATACTTAGCCACTTACAGGCATCAGGAATGACTGATTCAGTCCATTGAATTTGAATCCTTGAAGGATCTTGGCTCGATATAGCCTATTCAATCTCAAATCGATCATTGAAAAGTATCCAGAAGAAAGAATGTTCTCGAAGATGAGTCGCCAGACTCCAGATTGAACACATTTATTTCATTGTACAAAGCTTCATTCATCCCGGATAAAGGTCCGAGGCTAAACCTAAGGGACTATGATTATCATCTAAAACCGTAGTCAAAGAGTTCCAAAACATCTGAAATACTTCATTATGAACTATCATCGTTAAGACCAGTTGATGTACGCCCCATCCAAAGCGGGATTCGTCAGTTGAGAAGCTAAGGTAATAGTGGTGTGTCTTCCTGAAAGTCACTCACCAACATAAACGGTCAGTGACACTGCGTTGTACCACCCGATAGCCATAAATGTGTCTTCAAGTAGTCAACCGTCCACAGAGACAGTCAATGACGTTATGTCGTACCATTTGACAGTTATAATACGTCTTCCTGAAAGTCACTCATCGACAGAAATGGTCAGTGACATCGTGTTGTACCATTTAGCAGCTATGATGTATCTTGAAAGTCACTCATCGACAGAAATGGTCAGTGACACAGCGTTATATCATATGGCAGCCATGATATGCCTTCCGGTGGTCACCCGTTCACAGTAACGGATACTGGCACTGTGTCAAGCAAGACAACCATGGCTTGTCTTCCTGAAAGTTACTCACCAACAGAAATGGTCAGTGACACTGGTTGGACTAAATGGAAACCATGGCGTGTTTTCCTGAAAGTTACTCACCAATAGAAATGGTCAATGACACTGGTTGCACTAAATGAAAACTATGACGTGTCTTCCTGAAAGTTACTCACCAACATAAATGGTCAGTGACACTAGTTGCACTACATGGGAATCGCGGCATATACCCTGAAAGTCACTCATCGACAGAAACGGTCAGTGACACTAATATACATGACTCGGTTAAAATCCTGGTTGCTTCTTAACTAGGAATACCCACAAGAACATGGGATGTACATCTAACTGATCTAAATGATGGCTTAGTCCATGAGAAACTTGAAACTTGGTCCTTACGACCGTGAACTCAAGACCATGGTCCCTAACGATCTAAATTACTTGCTTGATCTATTCGGGCTTCATCCCTAATATTTCATCTATTGTATAACTACATTCATAGTGGAATCTTGTTGCTTTGTGTAGTGGTTTTCTCCCGTAAGGGTTTCCATGTAAAAATCTTTATGTTGTTTGTGATTTATTTCATTTACATTTATGCTCTCTTAATGCTTTATTTAACTTATCTATGATGCATGCATTCATTTACTTTTGCCTTCTAATCAAGGGTGATTATTCATTGATGTAATTAAGGGTTCGTGAACAATTCACAGCCTGGAATGCAAAAGATCTCAGAATCTCTGGAATAAAATTCGTCTTGCGATATCCCTTCTCATGTGTACTTTGTGATTGCTTATGATTGTCTATGAATGTCTCTATACTCAGAATTCCCCCAAAATAAAACACAGGAAAAATTATTGATGATCATTTTTCTAGTTTTAACAATAGCAATAGAGAGGTTGGGGATTAGTATCCATCTTTGTCCTTTAAGATGGTATCAGAGAAACTCTAACCTCTCTTCCCAAACCCTAGCCTCTCAACCATAGCCGCACCCCTCTCGCCCTCCACCGCCCGCCCTCCACACACCCCACACCCTATGTCCTAGATAGCCCCCACCCGCCCCACACGCCCTCTCACCCCACACGCCCAACACCTCTTGCTGGTGCGTCACACCTCTTCAATGTCCTAAACACATCATCCTATGTCCTAGCAAGCTATAAAGATCATCTGTCTTCTTCCTCTTTTCCTCATGGCTACTGAATCGTCAGCCTCTACTAAGATGGATCTTCGCCATTTAGATAATCCTTGTTTGAGGATCACCTCCTCTCCTCTCACAGGGCCCAATTTTCTCTAGTGGCAACAGGTTGTCAGCATCTTTATTGGCGGCAAACGGAAACTTGGCCACATTACTGGGTCTCTCCCTTGTCCCAAAGATGATCCAAAGAAGGCGGAGTGGGAATCGGATGACATGATTGTCATGTCATGGCTGTGGAATTCTATGGATGATAATGTCCACAGTGGTCTTCTCTTCGTCAAGATGACAAAAGAGATATGGGATACTGTCCAAGAACTGTATAGTGATGCACATAATATGGCGCGCATTTTTGAATTGGAAAAGGAGATCGCCTTTCTCCAACAAGATGACAAGAGTCTCATGGAGTATTATGTCAAACTATTGAGTTTATGGGAAGAACTAGCCTATTATGATGAGGAAGACATTGTGGTAAAGATGTGGTTCTGATCAAGAAACGTCAAGAGCGACAACGTATTTTCAAATTTCTAAATGACCTTAAAGACGAGTATGATGGACTCCGGCAGCAGATTATCCATGATGTTTAGAACATGACCTTGATCCAGGTTTATGCCACCCTTGCCCGAGAAGAAAAATGGAAACAGGTCATAATTTCCCCTGTCTCCCTCACTCAGTCTGCCTTACTGGTCGATACCCTCTCCTTCATTTTTTACTGATCGTGGTTGTGGTCATGACACTCGAGGACATGGACGAAATCATATTTTTTGCACTCATTGTAAGCACACAAATCATATGGCGGATACTTGTTGGATAGTTCATGGACGACCTCCCATGCGTAGGGGTCTTTCTTGTGGGCGAGGTCGCTCGACTAGTGGACGTGATGCCTATTTTTTTGCTACTGACTATGAAGAAGCCTCTTCTGATTCCTCTCTTACTATGGTCCAGGTTCCTTAAGAGGAATATGAGCGCATCACGGCTCAGAAAACCGTTTTATTTGTTTCCAAATCTTCGGCTACTTTCAGCCCTACTGTGTAAGTTACATCCACCACTGTTTCTCCATCTCAGCCTTAGGTCATTGACACCAGGGCCACTGACAATATGACTGATATGTCTCATCTTTTCTCCAACTTTACCTCCAGTAATTCTTTAGGTTCCGTCAAGCTAGCAGATGGAAACCTTACCCCCATCACTGGGATGGGGTCCATTCCTCTATCCTTTACTGTAACTCTTGACAAAAACCCTACTTGTTCTTGGTCTAGCATCTAATTTACTTTTTGTGGCAACCTTAACAAAACAACTTAATTGTGCCACCATCTTTCTTTATTCTCATTGTTTGTTTTAGGATCTCAAAACGCGGAAGATGATTGGTGGTGGTCATGACGGTGGCCTTTACCGGTTTGATAAAGGTGTGCACATCAGGGCTTCTGCTCATCATATTTCTGTTAATCATGAGGATGTTTATCGATGGCATTGTCTTCCATCCTTCTTTTCCAGTGTTACATAGTTTATTTTCCTCTTTATGTTCCAAGCAACACAATAAACATTTTCAGTATAATACATGTGCTTTGTCGAAACAAAGGCGTATTTCTTTTCCTCTGGTTTTAAATAAACAATTTGTTCCCATGTTCTCTTACATTCAATCTGATGTGTGGGGACCTTCCCCGATTACCTCTTTTATGGGCTTTCGTTACTTTGCTTCCTTTATGGATGCTACCACCAAAATGACATGGATTTATCTTCTAAAAACTAAAAGCGAAGTATTTGAAATATTTAAATCCTTTCATGTTTGGTTGGTAAATCAGTTTAGTGCCAAAGTCAAAATGCTTCATTGTGATAATGGTGGGGAATATCTCTCAACTACTTTTTTCAATTATCTTTGCCAACATGGCATTGAGTCCACAACTACCTGCATCTCGACTCCTCAGCAAAATGGGGCAGCCGAGCGGAAAAATCAACTACTCAATATTACTCAGTGTCTTTTTACTAAGATGCAGTTCCCAAACAATATTGGGGGGATGCAGTTCTCATTGCTTGCTACTTGGCAAATTGATTGCTTCATTCTACTCTCAATTTTCGGACTCCCATCTCTCTTTTAAAAAAGGTGCATCATGTTACTACTATCCCCTTTCGAGTCTTTGGGCGCACTGCTTATGTGCATGACTTCTCTCCTTCCCGCACAAAATTGTCTCATCAATCAATTCAATGCATGTTTGTTAGATATTCTACTACCCAAAAGGGTTATAAATTTGTCAATCCTGACATTGGCAAATGTTATGTCACCCTTGATGCCACCTTTTTTAACTCTCTCAATTTTTTTTCTCCAAAGTCCTCGAGGTCTTTTCCTCATGTCACTCCTACACCTTTCTTAGATCTTCCATCCTCCATTCTTCATCCTTCATCCTACGATGGATCCACTCTCTATCACGACTCCCTCTACTTTATCTCCACCATCACCACCACCTCCTCCTCTATCCGTTTCACGCCATTCTACTCGTCCCATCAGTAGACCCTCTCACCTGCAGGATTATTTGTGTTCTCATGCATCTGTGCCACATCCGATGATGACCGCCTCTTCGCTTCCATCACCATCATCAGATGTTGTGGGATCCACATCTACATCCAGTATTGTTACTTCCTTTTCCACCTCTCATCCTATCCAAAACTTTGTTTCCTATCACTTTCTTTCTTCAACATATATGTCGTTTATTGCTAGTGTGGACTCTAACTCCATCCCTACCCGGGTGGATGTTACCTTAGCACAACCGAACTGGAAACTTGCCATGATGGAAGAAATGACTGCCTTAGAGAAAAATCATACATGGGAGCTAGTTGATCTTCCTGCAGGAAACCAGACTGTGGGTTGTAAGTGGGTATACACTCTTAAATATAAGCCTGATGTTACTGTTGATCGATACAAAGCTCGCCTTGTTGCAAAAGGTTTTACCCATACCTATGGCATCGACTACACTGAAACTTTTGCACCAGTCGTGAAGATGAACTCCATTCGGGTTCTTTTTATCTCTTGCTGCAAATTTGGGCTGGCCACTTCATCAGCTTGATGTAAAAAATGCATTCTTACATGGTGACCTTCATGAGGAAGTCTATATGAGCCTCCCACCTGGTTTTCGTTATCAGGGAGAGGAAAAGAAAGTGTGCCACCTTCGCAAGTCCATCTATGGTCTCAAACAGTCCCCACGAGCATGGTTTGACAAGTTTACTCATGCAATGCGAACTACCTGTTTCCATCTGACGTGGGGAGGACGTAGTAGGTCGATCACCGTCTCCCTAACCGATAGTTTCTCGAATCCACGAGAAGAAATAAAAGATAAAAAAAGGAATTTAATTCCAAATAATTGATTTATTGATAATTGAATCGATAAAAACGGAATTACAATGCATATAAATAGGAAACTAACCCTAGGTA
Organism: Liriodendron chinense; assembly: GCA_003013855.2. Classification (NCBI taxonomy): domain Eukaryota; kingdom Viridiplantae; phylum Streptophyta; class Magnoliopsida; order Magnoliales; family Magnoliaceae; genus Liriodendron; species Liriodendron chinense. The sequence goes on from ML058429.1 coordinate 8,645,661, forward strand.
AAGTATCAGAATCCAACTCCAACTAAAACTCCTAGAAAACACAACTTACTATAATAGTAAACTTACTATTTATAGAAGTCGTTCAATCCTACTAGAACTCTTGGTTTTCGGCCAAAAAATAAAAAGTTATCAAACGGCCTCAACCACGTTGTTCTACTAAATATTCTAAGCCCTTTTCATGTTGGACACTAACTCTAAAGCCCTACAGATGCAAAGTTATGATCGAATTAAAACTTACTATAAATAGTAAAACTGAAAATAAACTAGCCTAATGATCGTCGATACGGTCGAATCTCACGATTCGGACCTGGGCAACCCTGCGTAGAGGGGTTGGTGGCTAAAGTAGCTCGAGCTAGCTCAAATGATATATTATACGTCCCGTAACTCATTCCGGATTGTGAGATACGACCGATTTAAGGTCCTGACGGTCCGGATCACTTTCGACCCCGACCGGTCTTCTTTTGCTCCATCTGGGCCATGAAATAATCAGCGACCCGTTCTACATCACCATCAATGTAGCTCTGACCACTCAAGTTTTGGAAACGTACAGACAGTGGGATTACAATTGTTTCTGTTATGTTGACGATATTATTGTTATGGGTGACGATGCTCTTGCCATATCCAACATCAAATCTCATCTTTCCCGCGCTTTTGAGGTAAAAGACTTGGGCTCTCTGCGTTATTTTTGGGTATTGAAATTGCTCGTTTTCCGCCATGAAATTTCCTTATGTCAACGGAAATATGCTCTGGACATACTCATTAAGACCGGTATGCTTGGGTGTAAGCCCCTGGACACCCCTCTGGAGGTTACCCATTAACTCACCTCTCATGATAGTGAGGCCCTTCCTGAACTTGGACCTTATCCACGTCTTATTGAGCGGCTTATTTACCTCACGATAACTCGGCCGGATATTTCTCATGCTGTGAGTCTCCTCAGTCAATTTATGCACTCACCTCGATTTCACATATGAATGTCGCATATCGGGTTATTCGTTATCTCAAAAGCTCTCCTGAAAAAAAGGCCTTTATTCTAAACATGGGCATCTGAATATTTTGGCTTTCTCTGATGCTGATTGGGCCGATTCCAAAGATGATAAAAAATCTACAACCAGCTATTGTTCTTTGTTGGAGGCAACCTGCTCACATGGAAAATAAACAAGCAAACAGTTGTGGCTCGTTCTAGTGATGAAGCCGAGTACCGTGTTATGACACATACCACATGTGAATTGCTATGGCTTAAAAAAAATTTAACCGAGCTTGGTTTCACCCCTTCTACACCAATGCAGATGATGTGTGATAAACAGGCTACCATTCATATTTCAAGTAATCCGGTTTTCACGAGCGAACAAAGCACATCGAGGTAGATTGTCACTTTACTCGGGGAAAAAAAATCAAGTCTCAAGAAATTGTTACTCCTTATGTTTGCACTACTGACCAACTTGCCGATGTATTTACCAAAGCACTACAAAAAGAGCGTTATCTGATTATTTCTTCCAAGATTGGTCCTTCCGACATTTTTAGCCCAAGCTTGAAGCGGAGTGTTAAAGGAGAAGCGGAAAAATGCTTGATTCACAGCTCACATCCGTCAGAGACATGAACCCCTCTTATCTTTTCTTTATTTTAAGTTTTCTTTTATATGTTTGTTGTCTTATGAACAAAGGCTGGATTTTATGAGTTTTAATATAAATAGCAATAGAGAGGGGATTAGCATCCAACTCTCTCCTTCAATATGGGGAGGCATCAGGCGTGCATCTCATCGCTCCCCACCTGCCATGTACGGACTAAGATTGACACCGTCCATTTTACTGGTCAAATATTGAATGGTCCATAGTCTAAAAGTCAAGCTTTTTCGATAATCCTAACCGTTTAATATCAGTGGCACACAAATGGATTCTAATAGACGAAAGCCAACCACGGTTCGTAGTATTCAGTTAAAAAAAGGAGATTTCTCATATGGTAGGAGTAAGTCCAATCAAAGCATTTATTTTTTATTTTTTATTTTACTGGTCAATCAATGGAGGATGCATGGTTTCAAATGAGTATGCAGGTGCCACATGCTACACAATATTTGAGGCACGAAAATGCTATGGATAGACGCAATATGGTGGAACCATCTCTTCACACCACTTAATGTCTTAGCATGGTCAGTTCAACTCAAAAGACTCAGAGACTCCCTCTGTCATTACTTGACTGGACTCTCTATTATTTCAATAGTTAAATCTAAGTATTTTGATGGGAAAATTTTCAATTATTTAAAGGTTAAAAGTAAATAATTATCCAAAAAAGAAAAGAAAAAGAGAGCGGCAGAAATTGGTTGCAGTGCGGTGAGGGGGAGGATCTTCCTCTTTGAATATTGCTGGGTCAAGTCATACTGAGTCACATCCAGTCGACCAAGTTCTCAAAGTCTCACAAATATGCTTCACACGCAGTACTCTTTGTTGAATGGAAATGGTCCAAATTTTGACCCTCTCCACTTGAAAATGAGAAATACTTTGATACTCTGGCAGAGTGTGATCGATCATGTGCTGGCACTTGGATATCACATAAACTTGTGTACATGACATATCATATTTAAATTAAACATATTATGTTTACCAATTTAGAACCAAAATCATGCTTATTTGCTTTATCTGAGTTTCAGATTGGTGGGCACTTACGGGACGGCTAAAAATGAAAAACATCCAATCTCTTATTTCAAGAAACAAGTATCCACCATTCAGAGATTAGTTTTTCAACCAATCTGATTTTTATACTGTAACTTCGCGAACATATGTTTCACAATTTAGCCTGCTTAACTTGAGTTGACATATGCTGCGTGTACCATTTCGAGGTGCGTGTGTATCAAGTGTCATACACAATCAGAGTATCAAATAACTTTCCCTTGAAAATAGACAAAGGGTGATCCTACCCATCTGATCTGTGGCAATCCATGGTCATCATCATCTCAGCATTATCCCCAACTAATTATGCCGCCACACACAGTCCTGTTATGCCATCCCACTCTTATCATTTAGCCATATTGTCTTGTCAGGATTAATGATGAAAGTGTAGAGAAAACTTTCAAGCCGGATGCCAACCTGAGGCAACCCACAGATGCTATGTGCATACAATATTAAAAATCAAAAGAGTTATGGCCGCCACCCCCCCCCCCCCCCCCCCCCCCCCCCCCGCCAAAAAAAAAATCGTGGGTATCACCTCCACTAACACGCGTGTACAAAGAACATCTACACACCACAGCTTGTGCAAATATGGCACACAGTAGTAGGATCCAATCCATCCATCACGTGGGGTTCCATTGTATAGATGCCCTGGCCCACCAAAACGGTAAAAACAAATGGACAGCTAAGAAGAACTTAGGGAAGCTTTCTTGTTGTACAGCTGGAGATACGTGTATAGTGTATCTGGAGAACCCAATGAGATAAACACACAAGATACATGATAGGTACATTAACAGTACCGTGTACGCTCTGGGCCCACTCTGATGAGTGAATGGCTTGATTTCCGGGTCAGGCATATATGAATGAGGGAAACCCACTTGATGTGAAGTCAACCAACCGCCCAACCTGTTACCTGTTTGCGCGATTGGGCCCACCTGATGCCCGACTCGGATGTACCACACTTGCCAGATTGGTATATGTTGCCACCGCATGCGGAATTATCAAAGCTTTATGGTTTTGCCCCACCCCACCCCACCCCACCCCACCCCACTCACTATTAAGATGGCTCATGTCGAAAACCAGTTTCCGCCTGATGAGCTGACGGGACTGATTTTGAGGGTGGTGATCTTCATGGTGGGACCTACATAATGGCTTGTTGGTTGGGAAAGTGCACCCTGCATGACAAGTTACTGCGACCAAATGAATCAGTTGTTTGTAGGGTGGCGGTCCCCTCACCCACCCAAAATCCTCTTCTTCATCCATCTTTCGTCCAGTCTTCCAGCGTGGGGACTTGAAATCTGCTTTTGATTTGGACGCAGTTTAGCCTCCGTGTTTGATAAAACTTTACCCTCTAAATAGGGCTCCTTTCCTAAAGGTGCCAGGGGGGTCGTCGCCAATACTAAAGTAATAGTTGGGTACTTTTTATTGTCCTTTGAGATACCGGAAAGTGTCTTCCTAAACTTTTCGGGTATCTGTGGAGGGGTGTTCAACACGTATAGTCCGTCCGTGGCGATAGATGTTCCGGACCGGGTTTTTAGCTAACGAGTTAGTGTGTTCGTTCGGAGTATAAATATTTACAAATACTTGTTAAATTTTCTCTTCGATAGTTCAGGGTTGAACAACCTGGTATTAAATAGTTTATTGAAGATTGGATAGTACAAGCACGTTTTAGGTTGGGGAACATTATCCAGCTGGGAGTGGTACTCTAAGCAAAAAAAAAAAAGAAGTTTTAGTCAGGATAGAAAAAAAAAAAAAAAGGAAAAGAAAAAAATTTTCTATTTTAGTCGGGGTAAGTGAGTAGTCTACCCGTTTCCTGACAAACATATGGTGTACATGTAATTTCCAACCTTGAATGTACGGCCTACCAGTCATTTTTTTTTTTTGTAAAAAAAAAATACCCGCCCGTCAATTCCAGGTTAGTCAACCTGAACTCCGGAGAGAAAATTTATAATAATTATCAAATCAATAATTTATGGTTCACCTGAGTTCATCTGAGTCAACTAAGAATTTTGTTTGCGTTGGACTCGTCGTTCAGGTAAAAAATCCTAAAGGTTGGTACCCATAGTTGATCGATTAGAAACCTGATAAAATTCAGGAGAACTACCGTCTCTCAGGTGGTCTACCTATCCACCCTACGGGATAACTGGTGCGGACGCTCACGTACCTGAACCGTATTGAACGTTTAAAAAGTGTCTAACCGGTTGTAGTCAAAGTAATGTACTCAACTTTTATTTATTTTATTTTATTTATGACTTCCCGTATGATCAGTTAATGTACTGGTGCTTGAGTACCAACCAATCACCGTCAAGATCTTCGTTTGCCCGTAAGACTAGTAATGTATTGGTGTTTGGAGGTAGGCTCACTACCAGCTTCTCTACGAGTTAAAAGGGGGTTCCGTCACGACAAAAAGAAGAAGTCATAGTTGTAAGTGTGTCGAAAGATAAAGGTTATCTATGGAGTAGTTCATTGGATAAGGATAAGGAGGGTTCAGAAAGAAGGGGTGAGGGATGAGAGTGGGCTTAGGGACCACTACTTTTCTGGTTCGTAGAAGGTTCGTTTACTAGTTTCCGTCTGTATGTCTGACTGCAAGATGTCGGGTGAAGTTGTAAAGTGTGTATTTTGGGGTTTTATTTGTGGGACAGGATTTAACTGAAGTGAGATGAACGTCTAGTTTGAGTAGTAAGTATGTGGGGATTGGTCGAGAGTGTCTCTTTAAAACTTCTATACGAATTCCAATTTCTCTAGGTTTCGGTTGATCTTTCTAGTTCGTTGTTACGACTTATACTACTCTTTATGTCCTGACTTCTACTTTACTTCCGACTTCTGTAAACTATTCTAATCTAAGAGGATTTTGGGTAGAAACTTTAACCCAACTATTGACCGCTAAAGTAAACAGTTTTGAAAGTTTTTGTTACGAGTTATTCGTAAGTGTTTTCTCTTTTACGATTTATCGAATGATAACAAACAACATATCTATCCGCTACCACTTTTATTTCTTGGGACGGTAGACGTTACGTTAGTAGGTACCAATTAATTTACAATCTTTCTTTTTTTATTATTTTAAACACCTATGTACATTCTCCATTAACTTTACAAAAAAAAAAAAAAAATTACTTATTTTCCGTAGGAGTGGCACCATTACTACGAGGTATCATACCTTTTCGACGGCAATACTTGGAGAGTATGAGTAACACAGACTTTCCGGCCTGTCCTTAGACGTAAAACTTATAACCCTTCATCTTGTTTGTAATTTTCCCGGAGTGTACCATTCCTACCTGTTTTTTATTGGTTTATCTTTTGTTTTGGTTTTTCTACAAGATGTTCCTATACAATATCTAGTTCAACTTTATACTAGTTGGGTCATGGGTGTCAATAAGTCTGTACCGTGACTGAGTCTAAGTTAAGTGAACGAACTCCCGGAAATTGGTCAAGAAGTTATTTTAGTCGTTCGAAAGGTAACTCGGTCGGTAGAGTTTGTTTATATTACTAACTAAATGTTAAGTTGAGTCGACTAAAAATACCTTAGTGTTTGGAAAATAAGGTTAACCTTTAACTTTATAGGTAAAGGTCGAAGACTTTTGAGAATTTTTTTTTTTTTTTGTGACTGATCTTGAACTAAGTTAGTCTCAAGTGTTCTGAGTCTTTTTTGAGTTAACCATAACTGACTTAGTTCTAACAACTGAGTTGACCTAATTTACACCTTTGTCGAGGGTTTTTGAACTGAATAGAACGTTTCTTAGATGTTATAAAAATTTAAAATTTAATAAATTTTAATGATTCATCTACATCAAAGCTCAACTCGACGTAAAAACTCAAAACTTTGATACTAAAGTCAAGTAATTTTTTAAACGTTCGCAAACGAGTTGGTTGAAAAGTCTTTAATCGAAGCGAGTTTATTACCCTCACAGAAAGTAGCACATAGTTCCTTTACATGGACGAACCTTTCTCTATTCGAGCACATAGGTTCGGAAACCATGAGTTGGAACTTAACCTTCTGCGGTATTTGTAGTCCTTGGGACTTACGTCATCTTATGTCCGGGACGTTGTTGTATGTGTACGTTTTGTTAAATTTATGCTTCTGGTCTTTCGTCAATGTTTAACGTTTGTAACCCTATCTTATGGAAAACTAGTAACCTATTCCAAAAGTTATGTATCCCCGAGTAGTATATCTTGACTTAAACCTGTAGCAGTCGGTGCATACCAAAGGTCGAAAAAGGTCTGGTGAGCATCTAGAGTTGTCTCATAAGGAAGTCGTTCTAAATTCGGTATTCGTTATTTGTTTATTCAAAAAGTAAAAAGAAAGATAGTATCATATTTCATAATCGGTCACATACTTTCTAAAACCTAGTTGTTAATATAATTTATATCTGTTATTGTGAGCAGTGTCATGACCGTAAACAGCAATAAAAAGTATTATACGTTAATAGTTTTGAATAGTAAAAGTAAAGTTTTATTTCTTCTTTTTAGATATATAGTTTGGAAGGGAGAGAGAGTCTAAGGTAGATGGAAGTCATGAATTGGTCATATAGAATCTATAATTAGTGAAAAAGATGACAAGAAATCCATCATTTTACATCTACCTTAAACGAAATACATAACCGTCATCTAGACTTACTTTACTTAGTCCTCCAACTGCTATGTAATGAAATTTTTTACCAAAGTTTATAACTACTTTGGTTCAGCTGAGCAGGTTCAGTAGAGTCAAAGTCAGGACTTGTTCGGTTCAGTCAAAGTAGGGTTGAGACGTATAAAGTCAATAAGAGTCTGGTGAAATTCGGAACTGAACTGGTTCTGTCAACTAGGTCAAAGTCAGTCTTTGATCCGATATCTTGGTACGTAATTTGTCTATAAATCGAAGTAAAATAAACAAATGTTTTGTCGGAAGCTGTTAACAAACATTAAATGATACTCCGTGAATGGTTTAGTAGTAACTAGGACATGTACCGACCAAGACGTCAAAGAGGTCGGAACACCACAAACTGTAATTGTCGGATCTGTAACTTTTGCAATCAATAATGGTATTACAATCTTCAAACTTTATCAAAGTCAAAGAGTTTTTGTTCGTGTCTTTAGTATACGATGTCGTCGTCTTTAAGTTTAATGACGATTCACGATTATTATTGACCTTACTTAGAGAAGACAGGTTTTTATTATTATTATTTAGATACAAAAGCTTTAGTGTAGACGAAAATTACTATACTTTACCTTCCAAAGACACTGTTTAAGAGGGATGAAGAAACTCTTTTCTTTAGTACTGAACAATCGCTTGAAAAGGTTTATTTTCTACTTCTTCGTAAGGATTGACTAAACTCTTAATAACTTATTAAGTTTTCATTAAACACTAAACATTGGTATATTATGTGTTTAATAATACTGTTATTATTTTTCTGTTAAGTTTCTTTGAGTTCTTTTTTATAACATCAAGATAACAATCTCCTTTTAAGAGTTAAAAGGATTTAAGAAGTGTTTAGAGTTAATTAACGGAACGGTTTAATGAACACTTAGACTCGTAACATTGTAACATCTTCCAATTCTAACTTAGTGGAATTCTACTGGGGAAAGTACCTTCTAGGTAAACGATTCAAGTCAGTGTTTAACGAGCAACGGTCTAAAAAGTACGGACGTTAGTATTCCATCTCAGAGAATTTAAAGGTCGGAAGTTGTTTTCAACGGTTAAGTAAATGGTTTTGTTTTTCCGTCAAGTTAAGTAAAAGATTAACGTTTAATAAAATTTACCGTTGACTTGTAAATAATTCCTTTCTTTGGGTTTCCTCGCTTTTGTCGACATGTGTGGTTTGTTTTTTCCTACTACTCTCTAGTAGGATTTTTTCTCTCGTCCTAGAACAGGGGTAGATGGTTGGACCCATTGGGAAATATACGTCAGTCTTGGAAGAGGACTAGGATTGTGGTAACTTATCGTAAATTGTCTGAAGGATTTCTCGTTTGGACTCGATAGTAACTGAGACCAAGTTGGTGGACTTTGTTAGATCTTTTACGTACTCTCCTTGTAAGAGTGTCGTATGTAGAAGGCTTTTTGATCCGTTAAAGGTAGTGGATTGAAGGGCTGTTAACGAAAACTCTTTAGTAGATAAAACTCGTAACAGAAGGTGTCGGGACTTGGGATATATAACTCTACTACTAAATCATATGGTAGGAGGACTGAATAAACGTACGGTGTTGAAAGAAGTTGTCCGATAGATGAAGGTAGGGTTTAGAGGTCTCGGTGTAGGGATCGTTGGGTAACAAACTTACAAGGGAGTAGTCGTAGAACTTAGAAGAGGTCATAGTGTCGAAGACGAAGGGGCTGTGAAGATTTTCTGAGAGACCTGCTAACAAAGTTAAAGTAAATATTGAACTTAAAATAGTATTTCTGCTACCGGGTGGGTTGGAAGGTGAGACTTGTTTGGGGTACTAAGAGAATAAAATAAGTTTTATAAGTAAAAGTTCGGTGTGAGTTTTACCCTAACCGGTGGTTCTGTGCTGAAATCTAAGTTCGTTCTAACCTATCATGAGACGTTACCCGGCCCGGTTAGAAAGACTCGTCAGGAATGAGAAGGGTTAGGTGGTAGTGGTTTTTGGATAGTTCAGATCAACTTTGACCTAACCAAATCAATAATCTTATTCACTTAAAATGAGTTGTCCATTAGTTACTCGGGGGGGGGGGGGGGGGGGGGGGGGGGGGGGGGGGGGGTTTTACGGTAATTTTAGGGGAGTAGCGACATAACGGCTAGATGAAGGGTGTGATATGTTGAGTTGGATTTTCGACAAAGTGAGAAGAGAGAGAGAAAAAAACCTGACATCTGACGGCATTTGTGGGAAAACAAGTGTAAGTGACGAAGGAAACTGTTTTGACACAGATCCTCGTAAGGGTGGGCTGTTAGAAGAAAGTGGTTTAACAGGCTTAAGGTTTACTGATGTTACAGAGGATTCGACGAAACGAAGGGTTTAAAGAATGGAGTCATTAGAAGAAGCGTAGAAACGAGTGAAGTCGATAACCAAGGATACGATATAGTAGAAGGAGGTGAGATGGGACAAAGGTAGTAGGAGACGTTGTGACAACAGGTACCCAACATAAGACTATATCGAAACACTGACGAGGATCCGAGGATGGGAGAGGATGTAACGTGACATGAACCGAGTAAAAAGGGTCTACAAAGACGGGCGTTATCAGAGGTACAAAATGACGAGTTAGTGAAAGAGGGGAAGGTTGAAGTAAACGCCATCTCTTTATTTACTTATTTGCTCACGTACACATAAAAAGGCGCGGGGGAGAGGTGTGAAGATAATTCTGATCGAACCTAATCACCTTAGGTTTTTCAGCTACGCCCTCTCCATTTGAAGTGTAGATTCCCTTATACAACTTTTCTTAGGTTGATTTTGATAAAGAAAATCGTGTGCACGCATCCTTTACTCCTTTCCAGTTGTCATTTTTTTACTCCGAAGAGAATTTTTTTTGTACCTTTAGAGGTAAAGGATTCAAAAGAAAAGAAGAGAAAAAGAAAAAAAAAAAACCAACCCTCCTAAAAAGGTATACTAGCGGATAGTAAATCACGTATATGGTTTTTGGTGGATGAAAATTTCAAAAAGGTTTATTTACTAGTGAAAAAGTCGGTAATCACTTGACGATTAGTAATTTTTAGGTGTGTATATTTCCATAAAAAAATTTACTGGTTTTTCGGGTACGATTTTCGGGAGAGTTGATTGGGTGGATGGATTGATTGAAGTAACAATTTACAGTAGATGGTATAGTACCACGTACAATGTACCTCTGGTACATTGGGTTTCGAGCTACCCCCGGGTGACGCTTAAGGAACACGGTAGATGAGACAGGTAATCAAAACGGTTGAGTACTATCCTGCAATCAGGGTTTTGATCCGTCTAGGTTTCGAGTTCACTCGGTGTGGAATCCTTTGCCAATCATCTACCTTTGCGGGTGGTAACTTTGCAAATGTCCCGGGTGGCGCTAAAGAGACACTGTAGGTGAGACAGGTAATCAAAGCACTCGAGTACCATCCTTTTTGATTCCACCCGGTATGGTTTTCTGTTTCACCCCCTACTTTTATGGGTAGTAACTATGGAAGTACCCCGGGTGGTAGTAGAGATGCAAGGTAGTTTGGCAAGTAATCCACTACCGGTGTTCCTACTTCCCTTTTGTGTTTATATTCGGGTAAACTTTGAAGACAACCAGGGTTATTCCAAAGTTACCATATGAAAGCTAGGGTGATAAAGGACGCTACAGTGGGTGAACTTAAAACCTAAACGGATCAAAACCCGAGTGTAGTATAGTACTCGAGCGTTTTGACTAAACATCTCAGTTACGTTTTTCCTTTAATATCACCGGGGGTGGTTTGAAACCGAATGGACTCGAGTACAGGTGGTTCACTTAAGCCTCATTTTGTCCCCTTTGATACAGGTTTTCCCCGTTTAAACAGAAATTCGACGATTGTCGAGAAAAGTAATTGGTAGGCAGTTAGTTTCAGTTTCATCAACGAAAAAGTTGGTATATAGATTTCCCCCCGTAAATAAACCTTTTTGAAATTTTTCACGCACCAAAAAACATAAACGTGATTTACCATCCACTTTACCTATATAGGTAAAAAAATCCTTCACCTTTAGCGGGATTTCTAGGAAAAGCGGGGGAAATGGAAATTGATTTCCAAAGTTGATTTTGTTTTCAGCAAGCTATGGAGAACGTCACATCGAGGAAAATATTCATTTCCACGTTTAAAAAAGAGGATTCCACAAATCCCAAATGGCACTGCATAGGTACTCCCACCTAACCACTGAAATACATACATACGCACACACTTTTCACTTCTCTACAGTCCCATACCTCATGAATGTGAGTCCATGACAAATTTCAAATTCTCTCGATATGTGCCAATCCTCATACCTACTACAAAAAATTTGAACAACTCGATCAATGTGATTCCTTCCAGATATCGAAAAGGGGAGCATTTATTTGGAAAAACTCTAAAAGTAGGCGGTTTTGGTATATGCACTAAATGATAGGTGAAATGAAAAAAACCATTTCTTAGGAAGTGGAAATCGCCCTTTTCTAGGAAAAGTGGGGAAATGGAAATTGATTTCCAAAGATGATTTTGTTTTCAGCAAACGGCGGAGAACAAAACATCTAAGAATAATGATTTCATTTCCACGGTAGAAAAGAGGATTCCAACAAAACATCTAAGAATAATGATTTCATTTCCACGGTAGAAAATAGGATTCCACCAAATCCCAAACAACCCTGCATATGGTACTCCATCTAACCATTGAAATACATACATAAGCACACACTTTTCACTTCTCTACAGTCCCATAACCTCACAAATGCAAAGTCCATGACAAGTTCCAGATTCTCTCTCAATATGTGCCAATCCTCATAATCCCCACTATAAAAATTTTGAACAAATCGATCAACGTGATTCTTTCCAGATATCTAAAAAGGGAGCTTTTATTTGGAAAAAACTTTAAAGTAGGCAGTTTTTTATATATGCACTAAGGGCCTGTTTGATTTTCCTGGGAAATGGAAATACCTAGAAACAAGTCATTTATTACTTCTTTACTCCGTTTGAATTCGGGTGTAATTCCTACCTCGAAAATCGGTCAAAAGTAGTTAAAATTATGGGCCCCACCGTGATATATATGATATATCCGCTTCGTCCATAGTTTTACTTGAATATTTTAAGACATGAACCAAAAATGAGGTTAATCCAACATTCAAGTGGCCCACACCATAGGAAACAATGGCAATAAGAAGTTTTTAACGATAAGTGTTGGATTCCCTTTTCCTAAGGTGTGGTCCACCTGAGCATTGGATTTGCTTCATTTTTTGGTCCATGCCCTGAGTTCATTTGCCAAAAAAGATGGATGGTGTGGATAAGCCACATGTATAACGATGGGCCCCACCTATATTTCACATTCTCCTCAATTTTAGCAATACAAAAATAGGCAGTCAAATCATACATGGGGAACGACGTAGGAATTACCCAAGAAATAATCATTAACATTTACATTGCATTACCTGAGAATTGGAAAATCAAACAGGCCCTAATTGATAGGTGAAATGAAATATCCATTTTTAGGAAGTGGAAATTGCACTTTTCAAGGAAGAGCGGGGAATGGAAATTGATTTCGAAAGATTATTTTGTTTTCAGCAAGCTATGGAAACGTCACATCTAGGAAATGATTTCATTTCCACGATAGGAAAGAAGATTCCACCAAAATCCCAAATGGCCCTGCATATGGTACTCCACCTAACCACTAAAATACATACGCACACTTTTCACTTCTCTACAGTCACATACCTCACGCATGCAAGTCCTTGGCCCATGCCAGATTCTCTCCCAATATGTGCCAATCATCATAATCCCCACTATAAAAAAAAAATTTGAACAATTTGATCACCGTGATTCCTTCCAGGAGATTTGAAAATTTAGAGTTGCCTAATTTTGAAAGGAATCTCTTCCAATCTCCTTCATCTCACTCCAACAACTGCTCACCTTTCAGATATTTCTACAGGGATGTTTACAAACAATTTATTGCTAAATATCTCGATAACAATATCTAACCAATAATGGCCCTTTGATGAGAACTCCGTTACAGCCCCATAAGACGTAATGGTTCCCACCTTACAGTTACGTAATTGCCATTACATACCGTTTTTTAATACCTTGTTTGTAACAAATGCAAAACTTCTCCTTTTCAAATATATATATATATATAATATATATATATATATATATATATATATATATATATATATATATATATATATATATAGATATATATATTTATTTATTTATGTTAAGGTCAATGAATAGTGCGTCAAAACCACCATGCTAAGATGAAATGATAAGATATAACACACATGCAACATGCTAAGTAATGGCTAACTAGCATTGAATAAAACAAGCATTATCCCAATTAGCCATTTACTTGAAATACATATCAAAATAAACTAAGAGCCTGTCTGGCATTACCATTTTAAGCGTTTTGGGTGCCTCTAATTCCCAAATCAATTTTATATGACTTATATGTGTTTGGTTAATTAATCACTTATCCAAAATCCCTGATGAAAATAGCTCCGGTTTTCATAAACAACTTGGAGACATTTCCAAGACCCTTTATGCACTAAAGAGCAGATTGTATCTGAGGGAGGTTAAACACGTGTTAGATCTATCTGTGTACAACGTGGTGGCAAAGAGTTGGGCCAATCATCGGGTAAGGCGCACGAACATGCCATATAAAAAAATCAGGGTATCACACTCATCAAGTGAGCCACATATGTAAATTGAATTTGGATTGTTGAACTTTTCTCTAACAGCTCATTTTTTCTTATACACAGTTGATCTTCCTGACCGTTAGACCAACATTATTTTGGTCCATGGCATGTTCACGTTGTACCCTGCCTGATGAATTGACCAGAATCACTAACACGTGCCATCTACCTGATCTCTAACACGTGATCCATTCCCACGCAAACTACCTCACGTATATTGTTACTTGATGTTCTTCTCCAATTCGATCAACCAAATGGCTAGAGGAATTTGGTACTTGGCAGCATATGATGCTTGATAGCAAGCACTTTGAAATGGTACACTTACATACATTAATGCAAATTGTCTAAAATTGTAGAACCCATTGTCACTACATGATGATCACAAAATCAGATTGATTAATCAATCCTAACCTTTGTTTGTAGAAATAGACCATTGTTCATTAACAAGTGTCCAATATATGTCTACCAATCAGGTAACCAGATAATCACATAATGTATGATACATCTAATCTGGGGCCCATAATTGGACGGTTTAAGTTGATTTATTTGTAAGTCAAACATACAATACGGTGCGTGATGGTCCACTGCATACATGTAGAGAATTTTGGTCCATGATGGTGTACGACACAGCTCATCAATAACAAAGTGTTTGACATCCACCCTGACCATTAGGTGGACGACTTGATGTTAGGTCATAGGGCCGAAAATCATCTTATTCCACAAGTCAATTTGGCCACACCACTGGGAACAATGGGAAGGGGACACCAAGTGTACGTTTATGTATCGGGACCAATTCATCATGTGTGCCCTAGGCATTCCGTAATGGTAACATTGGGTGTAACGGCCTAGTGCGTAATGGCCGTTACGCTTTGAAAAAGAAAAAGAAGAAAAGGATTCCAAACAAACGTTGGAAATTTTGAAATATTGAGAGATTTCAAATATGTATTCTTTCTTTAGTGGTTTTGAACATGTTTATGATGATGTAACGATTCACTCTTTGTTAAGAATATTGTCTCAGCCCGTCTGATGATTTTATTAACTTGGTAGGCTTAGATTGACCCCAATTTGGCCCGAAATTCATGCAAGTTATGGCAGTCATCCCACTAATGCACATCCCTAAGCATTTGAAATCATTTCCCTAAGTACTTTTATGAAAAATTAAAATTAAATTGGGACAAACAGTATCACGGACTTGGGGGACCACTCAAATGCCCCTAAATCGGCCCGAAACTCATGCAATCTATGAGACTCATCCCACTAGCACATCCCCAAGGATTTGACATCATTCTCCCCAAGTAATTATAAGAAAAAATTGAAATTAAATTTAGATGAATGATATCGTGACTTGTGATGCAGGTCGAGGCCACATCAACCAGGCCTGCCCATTAGGCCCAAGCCAGGCCCCACAGTTGGCCCATCGGTAAGGAGGCCCAAGTCTCCTAATCAGGCAACATAATCCAATCAGCCAGCCATGCAATAGAATCCCATTAGATATTTCTCATCTATCTAGCATATTACTTTGATTAATCTTCTATTTTTGTAATAAATACTTGGTTGTCAATGACACTAAGAAACTTCAGTTCCTTGTACGTCGAAGAAGCTTATTTAAGGGCTTACACGAGTATTCTCAAGCCACTTCTAAATTCAACGAAATTCTAATTTTTAATTGCAATTTTTGTGTTAAGCTTAGCTTGGAGGAGCCTACATTGGACGGATCCTTCCCATTCAATCGGTTGCATTAGCCTGTGCCAGATTGGTATCAAAGCAGCTTTTGACAGCTAAATTAAAGTTTTGGATCAACAATGGTGATTGATCATCCCTTTTTCTCAATCCAATCACTAGTTTCTATTAGTTATCCCTGAAGTTGCATACAGATCACATTATTCTACCGCTAGATTCTTGAATCATAAAGTCTACATCTTTCCTTCACTTTTTTTTTTTTCATTGCATCTATTCCTTCTACCCCTTCACCTTTTCTTCTTTTACAAAGCCCACACATTCAATTGACAAGGGGAGACACTCCCGAAATTTCGATAGACATCTACCTTCCTAAACTTCTTCCCATTCAGCCCATTAATAGTCCGACTCCATCCCCTATTCCAACCCATTAAAAGCCCAGAAATCCAACCCATTAATAGTCCAACTCCAGCACCTATTCCAGCTCATTAAAAGCCCAGAAATCCAGCCCATTAACAGTCCAATCCAGTCCTTATCCTACCCATTAAAAGCAAAGAAATCCAGCCCATTAATGGTCCAAATCCAACCCCTATTCCATCCCATTAATCCAGCCTATTAACAAGTTCAAATCCAACCCTTATTCCAGCTCATTAAAGGCCAAAAGTCCAGTCCATTGACAGTCAAATTCATCCCCTATCCAATCCTTTTTTTTAATGATGATGATATTTCATTAAAAAGGCCGCAACCTAAATTTACAAATATACAAAAATACAACTGAAGCAACAAAAATGACCACCCAAACGAACTATAGAAGAAGTTGAGAATTCTACGCTTCCGCCCACTTCCTTTACATTGAGAATCGCCCTTCTGAAAACATCTATTGCTCTTCCCTTTTTATTTTTGAAGCATCTCTCATTTCTTTCCCACCATAAAGCCCATAGAATGCTAACAAGCTCAATCTCCACATCCTTTCCCCGATTTCCCTATCCCCCCACCATGCCAAGACAGAAATAATTTCTCTATCGAGTTCGGAAACACCTATAAAACCCCAAATAGCTGAAGAAATGAATCTACACCTCCCTTGCGAATGAGCAATGAATAAAAAGGTGATCCACAGATTCTGCATCTTTGAAGCACATCAAACAAACATTTGGGAGGACAACTTCCTCTTGCAAAGATTATCAATTGTTAACACTTTATTCCTCCCTACAAGCCATCCAAAAGCCGCCACCTTCGAAGGAGCATCATAGAACCATAGAAAGGACATTGAAGATATTCCATCACTTTCACTCAGAAACCAATAAAGAGATCTAACTAAGAATGAACCAGATTTACCTTTTAACCATGTTATGGAATCCGCATCTAATGACACTGGGTAAACCTTCGTTAACAGCTTAAGTAGTTGAACCAATTCTTCAATCTCCTCATCAGCGAGATTTCTTCTACAAATAGGAGCCCAAGTTACTTCATCACCCTTGACTGAAAAACAATTCCTAACCTTCATCCCCTCTTCCCTAGCTAGCCCCGCTAATGGTGGAAACCTTCAACACAACTTCAAATCTCCAACCCACTTATCCTCCCAAATCTAATACCTTTACCATCCCCCAAATTAAAACTTATACTCTCCCACACTCTATCTTTTAGGGACGCCACCGATTTCCACAAGTAAGAAGATCGATACAAAGAGGATGCCTTAGTCCATCACCCCCCTTCCTCTACCCCATACTTTCTTGATATGACCTCCCTCCATTTAGCTTCCCTCCCCGACTCAAACCTCCAAACCCATTTCTCCAACAACGCTAGATTCATCTCCCCTAACTTCCTAAACCTCGCACCTCCAATATATGTCAGCTTACAAACCTCATCCCCCTTCAAAAGATGGAACTTTTCTCTCTCCCGACCCTTCTCACAAGAAATCCCTCCTTCGTCTTTCCAAAGCATTTAGAATAAACTTTGGGCATTTAAAGGGTGATGTAAAGTAGACCAAAATATTTGACATGGACACTTTAATTGGAACCATTCTCCCACCCTAATAAGTACCTAGATTTCCACTTGGACATCTTCCTTTCGCATCACTCAACAAACTTTGTCCCACATGTGTTTCGTTGGTCTTCCTATACATAACACTAACAAAAAACCAAGGTAAGTTGTTGGAAAAGGAAGCTTCCCGACATCTGAACACCAACTCAAAGGCCCAAACTACTTCTTTGGACATGCCTACCCCTAAAATCTCACTTTTGGAGATGTTGGAACAGCAAATCGAAGACCACCTCAAAACTAACTATGATCGAGCGAAGATTTTGCACGAATAAATCGTCCCCCCTTGCACAGTAAAAGAGTATCGTCTACATACTAGATGTGCGAAATATAAAAGTTCGTAATGTCCAGCCCAAAGCCTTTAACAAAACCGATCTGAACACTTCTATCAATCATTTTACTAAGCGCCTTCATTATTGTAACGAATAGGAATGAAGATAAAGGATCGCCTTAACATAGCCCTCGAGAAGCGGCAAAGAACCCCTTCGGCAAACTGTTCACCGACACAAAATTTTTTACCAACGCCATTTAGGTTCACATCTCAACCTGCACAACAAATAATCCAGAAACGCCCAATTGACATGGTCATGTGCCTTTTCAATATCAAGCTTGCACACTACCTTTCTCCCCTATTCCAATCAATTAAAAGCCCCAAAATACAAGCTCATTAACAATCCTCTATTCTAGCCTCGTAATTGCCACATATTATGTCCATTACTCAACCAATTAACAGTTGATAATTAGCCTAGGTATTATATCCATTACTTTGCATACGTTGCTCCCCTAATACGATATCTACCCATAGTGGTCACATCTATCGAGAGAGGCTTACCAATCAACACCGAGACATTCACAAGGGTAGCCAACTTGAAAGTTGTTATTGACCAGTTACAAGGAGAACAACATGGAGAGCAACCTAACCCCATCGAAGATCCTCATGGTAACCTATCCGCAACTAAGTTTCTAGCCAAAACCTTCGGTGAATCAGAACTATATTAGTCCTCGGAGTCTATTTATGACTTCTTACAATGGCTCTTTGCAGAAAGAGCTCACAACAACTCAATAGAAACACCCTAAAGTATGAATTGAAATTTTGGACTTCATGGGTCGCCTTGATGCAAATGCTTCTATCGACTAGATTACAATGCTTGAACATTATTTTGCATGATATGACATAGACGATGGTCAACAAGTGACCCTTGTCAGAGTCAAGCCGAAGCGCACAACAAGAATCTAGTGGCGAAGCATTGACGATGACAATCTCATCATGAAACGCACTGCTATCACCATGTGGGCAAACATGAGAGAAGCCAAAAGTAAGTATTTGCTTTCAGATTATGTGGATACCCTTTTCCAGGATCTCCTCGCATTCAAACATGGAACTTTATCTATGCATGACCGCATCAAGAAGTTGAATAAGTTTTATTATTCTTTATAAGCTTACAGAGACCGATCGTGTAACGACTAACCACTATCAACAGGGTTACACCTTAAGATGGTCATGCATGATTTCGAGTCAGTCGACAATATTCATCAGAAGGCTCAACAAGTTGAGTAATAGTTGTGGCCAAACTCTCCGACGTTTTGGCTCTCCAGCCAGGGAGTCGTCTGTGAAAAAATGTCCAAATCCATATTTTAATCGGACTCCAACGCAAGGATACCGACCACTTCCTAATCCTTTTTTGTCGTACCCACAGATGCAAAATCCGCCAATAAGGCAACCACAAACCTTCCAGTGCCCTCCGTCACAGAATTCACAACAGAGGCAGCCAACACTGCAGGGGCATGACACTAGAAAGTGAGGTCCAAATCCCAATCCTCCTCTCAACCAAAATCGGCAAGATGTGGACTATCACAATAGTGGACAAAGAGGACACTTCTCTAATAGTGTCCACAAAACTTCCATTATTGCGGTAACAAGGATGACCCTTACTACCAAGACAACCCTGAGTATTACAACAAGCGGATGGAGATGGAACAACCCTATGTAGAACCTAATCACAACCAAAAGGGCCCCTGCTGAAAATACAATTGAAGCCAAAGTTGAAGGTCCCACTCTTATCATATGCTACCTCCTTTCCACTACTGAGAAGGACGCAGAAGAATGACAATTGACCACTATTTTCCATATGCAGGTAAAGTGCTAGGGTAAGTTATGTAACATGATCATCAATGGCAACAATGCGATGAACATCCTCTCATAAGAGGTAAATTCATAATTGATAAGCTCAAATTGCCAACTAAAAAGCATCCAAGACCATACAAGATTGCGTTGGTCAATGGTATTGTTATCCTCATGACTCAAATGTATTTGGTGTCTTTTAAAATCAGCATTTGTAAGGATGATATTTGTTTGACATAATTTCGATGAATGTCACCCACATCCTTCTCGGTCAACCTTAGCACTTTGACCGAAAAGTGCATAGCGACAGTGGGGCAACCACACAAACTTTCCTATGGCAAGGTCATCGGACTACCTTCAGGTACTCTTCCTAACTCCCGTGTTCTCACTGTGCAAAAGTTTAAGGAAGAGAGTAGAGAGAAAGGCGTAATGTTCGCTCTAATTATAAAACAAGTGCAAGAGTATGCTATTGATAAGAACGAATCTGTTCCTAGTGAACTCAAATCCATTCTCCACGACTTCCAAGATTTACCCTGATGATTTTCCTGAGAATTTGCCTCCAATGTCGGATATTCAATGCATCATACGTTTGGTCCCTGGAGTATCCTAACATAATTTACCAACATACCGAATGAATTCAACCGAGCACATCGAGTTGAAACATCAAGTTGATGAGTTGCTAAAAAATGGTTATATCCGAGAGAGCATGAGCCCATGTGTTGGGCCCGCCCTCTTTACCCTCAAGAAGGATGGGAGTTAGCATATATGGGTAGACAACCGAGCTATTAATAAATCACAATTTAGTATTGCTTCCCCATTCCTTGGCTTAATGATATGATAGACTTCATGCCAAGTGTTGGCATTTTCTCTAAGATTGATCTTCGCAGTGGATATCACCAGATATGCATCCGATCCGGGGTGACAAATGGAAGACGACATTTAAAATGAAGGGCGAACTCTATGAATGGTTGGTTATAACATTCGATCTCACAAACAATACTTTCATGCAAATTATGACCCAGTTGTTACACCCCTTTATTGGCAAGTTTGTCGTTATCTACTTCGATGACATTCTTGTCTACAGTAAGTTGAGGGAGGAGCACCTCGATCACCTGGGTTGTCTTCAAAATCCTTCGCCATGAGGGCTTCTACATCAACCTTAAAAAGTCCACCTTCATGAGTACATCTAATTTTCTTAGGGTACATTATCTCATTACGAGGTGTAGAAGTGGACCCCGCCAAGGTAAACAGCATTGTTGGTTGGCCGACACCTACCACTATCTCCAAAGTTCATAATTTCGTGGCATTGCCACATTTCATGGACGCTTTATGCGGAACTTCAGTAACATCGTGATTTTGATCACCGATTACACGAAGCCAAGAGTTTCAATGGTCAAGTGCAACAACAAGAGCGTTTGATAGGATCAAACATAAGATGATGAAAGCTTCGGTTTGCACCTTCTAGACTTTGAGGTGTTTAAGGTGAGCTACAATGCTTCCAACATTGACATTAGTGAGGTCTTTAGTCAGGAGGGTCATCCAATAGCATCCTTCTCCGAAAAGCTCTCCGATGCGAAGCAACAATGCTTCACTTATAACTTGGAGTTCTATGTCATTGTTCAGACTCTATGACACTAGCGTCCCTATTTTATTAGCAAAGAGTGTCTTATACTCTAATCATGAAGCACTCAAGTAATCGCCAGCTTGGACAAGTTATTACGGTGTCTTGCCCATGATCATATAGCTACATAGGACCTTGTAATATCCATTACTGAATTTTCCTATAATAACTCAATCAATAGGTCCACGGAGATTTCACCTGTTAAAGTAGTGATTGGTATGCATCCGTGTCTTCCAGTTGATTTGCCTCTACCCATAAAGTCGAGACCAAGTGTAGAAGCTGATGATTTCATTTGCCATATGCAGCAAGTGCATGGCGAAGTTCAATGTAATATTGCCGCAAGTAATGAAAGTTATAAGCATCATGCAGATGCAAGACATCATTTTGTCGAATTTGTGAAAGGCAACATGGTCATGGTTCGTACTCGTCCTAAACGCTTGCCCTCAGGTCCTCGAAAAAGCTCCATCCTCACAGTATGAAACCATTCAAAATCATAAAGAGGATTTAGTGCCAATGCTTATGTTTTAAATCTCCCACCAGATTTACCTATCAGTCCTATTTTCATGTGAAGGATCTTTTCATCAATCATGGGCACTATATTGAATGATGATATCGAGTAAGATATTATGCTCCCGACCATTTTGCCACATACAAACACAATCATCGATGTTCCTAACGAGTAGATCATCTTCACGCACCAATGTGGTTACCCAAAGTTTCTTGTCCGTGGCAAGAATGCCTCTTTTTGATGCTACATGGATTATAATTACAGACATATGAATTCTGACCTTTATGAGCAATATCAGGCCATTGATACGCCGAAGTCGAGTCCTTTCAAGCTAGGGAGAATTGATGCAAGTCGAGCCACATCAACCAGGCCCAAGACCATGGGCCAAACCCAAATCCATTAGGACCAAGCCTAGGCCCCACAGTTGGCCCATCAGCAAGGAGGCATCAGTAAGCCATGCAAAAGAATCCCATTGGATCTTTCTTATCTATTTAGCATCTTTTTTCGATTAGTCAGCCTCACAAAGAGAAAACTAAATTCAATTCGAATGAATTGTGTCGCCGACTTGTAGGGGCACTAGAAAACCCCCAAATTGACCCGAAATTCATGTGATCTATACCACTCATCCCACTAACGTATATCCCTGGAGATTGGGTTGGGTTGCTTCAAGTGGATTGGGTTATGCTTGAGGTTGGTTGAAGATTTTTGCAAGTGTGGCATGGTGGTGGGGTGGGCAATACGGAGAAAGCTAAGTGGCGTTTGATTCTGATGGGGGTCTTTTGGGCTATTTGGGGGGCTAGAAATGGTCGATGCTTTCAAAATGAAAATGTGGGGGTGGAGGCTCTAATTAGTAGAATTAAATGATTGGTTTCTAGGTGGGCTCCTTATGTCAAGGATATTTCGCTTGGTGCTCTGTTTAGCGCTTTTCTTGGTGTATTCTTTTCTCGCTTTGCAGGCTTTTAATTAGAATTCTTGTTACCTGTCAAAAAAAAAAAAAAAAAACGTATATCCCTAGAAATTGAGTACTCACCCCCCCCCCCCCCCCCCCAAAAAAAAAAAGAAAAGAAAAATTAAAATCAAATGAATGATCGAATGCTCCCACATCAGTCCCCAATTTCATGCAATCAATGGCACCATCCCATAATGCATATCCCTAAAAATTAACTTCATTCTCCCCAAGTAATTATAAGAAAAAGAAATTAGATTATTCAGATGAATAGTGTCACAGATTTGAAGGACCACTCAAATGCCCCCAAAATCGACCCAAAATTCATGAAATCTATGGCACTCGTCCCTCTAATGCAATTATGATTATTTCATCATCCAGCTATTAGATCAGTGGACATCTATTGGACAATAAAGAATGAAAAATACCCAATGGTCCTATTCAACAAAAACAACGGGTAGGATCATTCAAACAATCTGATATTGGCACTGTAACTTAGTAACCCACGTACGCAATTTCTAAGTGCAAGTGTATCAAGCGTCATGCACCACAAGAGTATCGTACAAGTACTTTTAAAAGCTTGGCTAGTATTAAGCCACGTCACCCCTCTAAATCCTTTTTTTCATTTTTAGAATGACAAGAGAGAGAGAGGAAGAGAGATTGCAGAGCAGCAGAGAAAAGAAAGGAGAAGAAGAGTAAGAAGTAGAATTCTCCTCTCTCATTTCCCATTTCCATGAAAATTTTTTAGTTCCATCCTCACTATACACATGGCGAACATTTCTCATCACCGGGACTGTTGAACTAGTGGACCACCTATGGATGGGCTATATGCCAAAGAAGGAGAAGAGGTTATGCCTTTTCTTTATGGAAAAAAAAGGGCCGTTATGCTGGACCGTAATGCGTATGGACATGGCCAATACCATTATGTAATGGCCATTAAAGCCCTTACTACACCTTGTGTGTGCTTCATCAAGATGAAGGGACACTCCAAAAATCAGCCTAATCAAAAAACTCATACAGGCCACTAATCACTTACCCAAACATATTTTTACTAGGAATCAATTTTGCATAAGAATAGTCTAAATAAACAATTCCAGAGAATTGTTCATTGGGACTGAATTGTTCCCCCTTGCTAGAAGCAACACCAAATGGGTCCTAAGAGCAACAGCTCGATGAAGACAAAGTACAGCAGGGACATAAGCTACCCTATGTAGATCTACACATGATACAAAGGGGTGAGTGAATAATCAAGGACTACGACTGCGAGCTAACAATAGATTGCATTGGAGAGAAAATCATTCAGAGATAAGCCAGTACACAGCAGGCCAAGGTAACCGGTAGCGTCAGGTGATGTCACGATCCTCACCCCAGTGTACCCAGTGAGGTTATGTATGATCATTCATATGTGTTATGTCTATGTGTGTGTTTAAGTGTAACATTAAATATATACTTTCTTATACTTACAACAGTGTCTAGTACGTATGTATCGTGAGGCGAACGGACGTTAACGTATATAGTTTCATAGCCAGATATGTAAGATCTATTTTTAAGTCATCTTGGATTAGTTGTTATTCTCGTATCTGGTATTAAAGTTTAGTCATCTTTATCGTTAGGTTTACTATCTCCCGTAAACCCATATCCTCCGTAGGTTCCCTACTATCTCCCGTATAGTACATTCGAAAGAACCCATGGTAGGTGTTCCACGTCGAGTTTTCGGAACCGGAATTCCCTTCGAGAAACGTAAAATTCAATCTCTCAGCTGGTTTTTTCAATTAACAGTTTCCACTGAGAAGGTTACAGTATTTTACCCGTTTTCTTCTACGTACAAAATAGAAGTTATTTTAAAGAGAGAGTAGTGGTTCGATTTGTAAAGCAAGTCAGTACGTCCCTCTCCGGTTAAAACTTCGTTACCGAACCGCTTCCTCTAATTCCTCACACAACCGGTTAGTCGGGAAGTATACCCTTTGAAACAAGGACATCGATTCGAGAAAACTATTTATTTTAAGTACAATAGAAGATTTTTTTTTCCAATTTTTGTTAGGTCTATTGTTTACCGGGCACTAGATCTAACGTGCTAGGTCTTATATATTATCCTAACCACTAGATCCATTATAACCATTGTGAAACATAGTGTCCCTTGGGGAGTGGTTATGAAGAGAACTGGTTGTCGTTAACATAACCGACATCTTCGAAAGAACTGTGGTTGTAATTACTTACTTTTGGTTCCGTTTCTTATATTGCAAGATCGATGGTTGCGTTCTGGTTCATTCAGATGTTTAATTCTTCTATTTTATTTTTCAGGTTGAGTGAACCAACTCGAAGGTCGGAAGACGTGTGGACTAGACTTGTTAGACTTAATGTTACGATACCAAGTAATCTCCTTTCCTCATTTACAATCTCTTTTTTGTCCTTTTTGACTTTAGATCTTGTTGACTTTTGATGTCGTATGGATAATGATTTGCATAGATTTCTCGGTCTCTAGTTCTATGCACGTAATAAAGAACGGACTATTGTCTTTCTTCTTCTTTTCCATTCTTTGTTTTTTTTTTGAGATTAGTCGTATAATTCTAACCAAATATCTCTCGTTTTTAGTATCGGTAAATATTTGATAATAATTTCGTTGCTTTTCATCATCGAATGTCTTCTTTGATGGTCTGGATGTTAACGTTTCATTTTCTGTGTAGCCGTATAAATACTTCTTCAGTGCCAGATCTTCGACCCAACATTCAACCACCGTTTTACATTACCAGGGTACACACAACCATTGGGTCTTTGGTGAACATATGTCCCTACACTTCTTCACAGTATAATCTGTCCTGTTTTTTTCCTAGTCAATTTATTTTCATAACGATAATACATTTTACCGTGTATTAACTGATCTTCAGTATTATTACCTTCTAGATTATCTTATCCTTGAATTTTATATCCATTTATTACCGATGAACCTTGCTTCCCTTCGTAAACAGGTTAATTTATTACCAATGAACCTTCAACCTTGTTTACCTTGCTAAACAGGTTGTTTTTGGTTGATGCTATTTTCGCAAT